>OX422214.1:59764344-61155433 GCA_949130495.1 Sambucus nigra
TGAACCCTCAACTAATAATAACTGTCGCATCCGGTCCTGACAGAAATGATCCTCTGCCTATGCTTTCACTACCCGCATCATAATCTCAGAAGTGAAAAATAACACTATCATACAGGCTCTGACGACCTCATCATCATATCAAAGCTCACTCTACTTCACTTTCCAGACCTCCGCTAACTCTCAATTAGGTCGTCAGCTCAACGCTCTATTGCTATGTTAGCCGTACCCGAATGATACTATATATCGAACTGCACTACACCAAAATAGGCGAATGGTCACGGCAAAAATCCCTGACCAAGACTGTGGGTCGCGGACTTGGGTCGTGACCATTTTAGGCGCGACTAATTTCGTGGGTCGCGGCCCAAGTCCGTGACCAAAAAATAGTCACAACCCGTAGTGGGTCACGGTAGATGGTCTCGGACATGGGCCGTGGCCCATATCGTGACGGGGAAAAAAAGGTCGCGGACCAAGTCCCTGACCCACAACCGTGACAAAAATTGATCGCGGCCAAAGTCCGTGACCCACAACGAGACGGAAAAAAAAAGGAAAAAAATTGGTCGCGGACTTTGGCCGTGACAAAAATTGGTCGCGGCCAAACTCCGTGACCCACACCACGATGAAAAAAAAATGAGAAAATTGGTTACGGACTTTGGCCGTGACAAAAATTGGTCGCTGCCAAAGTCTGTGACCCACACCGCGACGGAAAAAAATGGTCGCGGACTTTGGCCGCGACCATTTTTCGTCACGGTTGGGGGTCATGGATTTTGGCCGCGACCATTTTTATGCGCGACGAAAAAAATAAAAATGGTCATGGACAAATTCCATGACCATATTTAACTATAATTTTAAAAAAAATGTCCTTTTTTGGTCCAATCCTAAAATCGGGGGTCCTCTGACTGCACGGTCGGTTGCTACATGTAACGTTGGACATGTACGAGGTGTTACAAATATTTATTATTGGCAAAACAATAAAAAAAATCATAAATTGTGAATCAGGAACGTTGGTAATAAATAAATATATATACAAACTCAAAAATATTACACGTCTTAATAATTCACAGACCAAAAAAAAATTAAGTAGAGTTTCCTCTATTTTCTAGACATTCGAAACCCTGTAAATATAAAACCTGCTTATTATAAAGACCGCACGGCCATAAAATTTAACAATCAAATTATAAAAGCTCGCACAGCCATAAAACTAAACAATAAAAGCCCGCATGGCTGTAACACATAAAAAATAATAAAAGCCATGTTTTTAAGCCTAAGTCATCATATTTTCAAATTATTTCGTATTCTCAAACCGGGAATTTTGTGATCACGCAGTCAGTTTCTGCGAGTTACATTGGTCCCGTGAGAAGTGTTAGTGCCTCTCACGGGATCGTACGGGGGCTGTTTCGAGTTTTCACCCTCTAACGCCTTGTTTTCAAGCTTAAGTCCTCATATTTTCAAATTATCGTCGTATTCTCAAATTGGGAGTCCCGTGATTGCACGGTCAGTTTCTACGTGTTACATTGGTCCCGTGAGAGGTGTTGGTGCCTCTCACAGGACCGTACGGGGGCTGTTTCGAGTTTTCACCCTCTAACACCTTGTTTTTGAGCTTAAGTCCTCACATTTTCAAATTATCATCGTATTCTCAAACCGGGACTCCTATGATCACGCGGTCAGTTTCTATGTGTTACATTGGTCCCGCGAGAGGTGTTGTTACCTCTCACGGGATCGTACGGGAGTTGTTTTGAGTTTTACCCTCTAACGCCTTGTTTTCAAGCTTAAGTCCTCATATTTTCAAATTATCATCGTATTCTGAAACCGGGAGTCCCGTTATTGTACGGTCAGTTCCTACGTGTTACATTGGTCCCGTGAAAGGTGTTGCTTTCTCTTACGGGACTGTATGGGGTCTGTTTTGAGTTTTCACCCTCTAACATCTTTTTTCAAGCTTAAGTCCTCATATTTTTAAATTATCATCGTATTCTCAAATCGGGAGTCCCATTATCACGCGGTCAGTTCCTACACGTTACATTGATCCCGTGAGAGGTGTTGGTGCCTCTCACGGGACCGTACGGGGGTTGTTTTGTTTTTTACCCTCTAACGCCTTGTTTTTAAGCTTAAGTCCTCCTATTTTCAAATTATCATCGTATTCTCATATCGGGTGTCCCGTGATTGCGCGGTCAGTCCCTACGTGTTACATTGGTCCCACGAGAGGTGTTGGTGCCTCTCACGGGACCGTACGGGGCTGTTTCGTGTTTTTGCCCTCTCACGGGTCCGTTTGTGGGATATTTCGGGTTTCTCCCCTTTAATGCCATGTTTTTAATCTTATGTCTAGACATTAGCAAGTTATCATCGTATTCTGAAATCGGGAGTCTAAAATATTTTCAATATATTATCCAACAATCAAACCAATAGTTATCCCGTTTTCCTTCTAATTATCCCATACTCCTTCTAACATACTATCCAACAACAAGCCAACAACCAATAATTATCCAACAACCAAACCAAACAAAACCAATAATTATCCCGTACTCCTTCTATCGTCTGAAAGATTTAATAGATAATGTATATATATTATATAACTACTTTAGTTAAAGTAAAGAGAACCTGGTGTGTAATGAAGAACTAGTATGTAATGATAAACTGGTATCTAATTGGTTAGATTTGCAATACGTAAACAATGTGTTATGAAGAACGGGTATGTAAAATTAAAGAAAGTACCTCACAAAATCACTGAAGAATTAGATCTGTTGCCTATAATATGTCATAGATTTACATATGACGCAGATTTATTGCCCCATTTAAATACCGTAATTCGAATGAACGTGAGCAACCTGCTGCCTATAATATGTAAAGAAAAGTACACAAAGGCAAAGGAGAACAAAAATATATAATATCAACCCGGTGCCTATAATATCAATGTAGTTGTGATTATTACGCCGCTATTTTAAGGTTTTAAAATACATATCCAATCAAGTTGATCACAAAAAATCTCAAACTAAAACAGAACTGTATGAAATCAATAGAATTATGGCATACATGTGAAGTTAAAATATGAATGAACGGAATCAAGTTGTATTTGTTCCATGTCAAGTTGTATCCTCCTAATATCTTGACGTAAAAGTAAAAAAATGCACATTAATCGCAAGATATGTGATATACTTTTTCATAGGCAAATCAAGAGCACACTCAACAAATTTAATAACATGTACATTTATCGACACTAGTATCAATTCAATATATTCAACATAGTATCAAACAACCAAGCCAACAATATCTCACTGTAGTAATGTGCACACGTGTTTGCAACTCGTATGTAAAAAAAATTATTTAATTATATTTGGTAAAAAAAAAAGAAGACAAGCATATTTTGTTAAAAAAAAATACACACATATACAATCTAGGGTTTACTTAAACCCTAATATTTTTTTGACATAAATCTATGCATACATATAACCCACAACAAGGTGGTTGTAATTTTTTTTACTTATTATAAATCCATTTAATTATATTTTGTCAAAAAAAAAATATAATGTCTAGAGTTTTGAATAATATTTTGTTAAAAAAAATACACATATAAAATCTAGGGGTTATTGACATAATCTATACATACACACATACAATATAGGGTTTACTTAAACCCTAATATTTTTTTGACATAAATCTATACATACATACACGTACAAAAAATCTAGGTTTTATTGACATAAAAAATAATTTATTTGTTCATAGTTAAACACACACATATACATAAATCTATGCATCCACACACATATAAACATAAATCTATACACACACACACACACACACACACACACACACACACACACACATACAAACATAAATCTATATATAGAAGTGAGATGAAATCGCACCTGATGTTGTGAAATCGCACAAATCGAAGTGAAATCGCACAAGCCTTGAGAGAGAATTCGTTTCTACAGAAATGATTTTGAGTGTGTATTTTTTTTAAGTTCTAAACTAGGTCACGGCCTATAGCCGTGACCTACCATGCACGACCAATAAATGAAGGGGTAACCTGCTAGATTGAACTTGGTCACGGCTCTAGGCCGTGACCCACCATGCACAACCCTTTCTCCATCAAAATCACTACTGGAATGGCGAATGATCACGGCCCATAGCCGTGACCCAGACCCAGAAATGGTCACGGCCGCCAACCGTGACCCAATTTGTGTATGTTTTGTGCTTCGTCATGCCTATGGTCAAGGTCCAAGTCCGTGACCTATTCGCAACCAGTTTGGAGGGAATTTTGGCGCGAATTTGGTGCCAAGGTTGTCACGCCCTAGTCACGGCCCAAGTTCGTGACCCATAGTGGTCAAGGATTTGGTCCGTGACCACTTCCAAAGCATCCATGATTTAGTGTGGTAATAAATATGGTCATGCCAAAAATTGAGTTGGTCGTGAACTTGGGCCGTGACCAGTTGGTCTCAGACTTGGGCCGTGACCAGATGGGCGTAACCATTCACAGGATTTGGTGTAGTGCTGGTAATCCTTCACGAACTCTAGCCACTGCCTCTGCTTCATGTTCAAATCCTTTTGTGTAAAGAGATACTAAAGTGACTTATGGTCCATGAATAATGTAAACTACTCCCCCAGTAAATAGTGCCTCTATATCTTAAAAGTAAAAAAGACCGCTGCCAACTCTAGGTCATGAGTGGGGTAATTCTTCTCGTGGGGCTTAATATTTAGAGATGCATAAGCTATAGCCATCTCCTCCTTCTACAATACACCCCCAAGTTCTTGCAAGGATGCATCAGTATAGACCCAGTACTCCTCCTCACCCCAAGCAATGCAAGAACTGGCGCTGACGTCAACTTATCCTTCAGCTCGTCGAAGGCTAGCCGATAGTGATCACTCCACACAATGGTACCCCTTTGAGAGTCAGGTTCGTCAACGGACCTGAAATCTTCGATAATACCTTAATGAAGAGGCAATAATACCCGAAAACCCTAAAAAGTTATGAATCTCTATCAGTGTCGTGGGCTGTCCCCACTCCTTTACCGCCGATACCTTACCCGGATCAACTACAATAACCCTTCCAGTTACGATGTGTTTGAGAAAATGTACCTCCCGCAAACAAAATCCACACTTCTTGAATTTGGCATATTGCTGGTGCTCCCATAGTGTTTGTAAAATGTTGTGCAAATGCTCAACGTGTTCCTCCTCAGTGCGAGAGTAGACCAGAATATCGTATATAACACGATCACAAACTGGTCCAAAAACTCCCTGAATACTCTATTCATGAGATCCATAAACACTGTTGGTGCATTGGTGAGCCCAAACAGCATCACCCTAAACTCGTATGACCTGTACCGCGACAAGAAAGAGGTCTTGGGCACATCCTCCTCCCGATTGCGCAACTGATGATATTTCGATCTCTAGTCAATCTTTGAGAAGTACGTCACCCCTCTCAACTGGTTAAATAGTTCATCGATCCTGTGCAATGGATACTTATTTCGTATCGTGACCTTGTTCAACTCATTGTAATCCACGCACAAGTGAAGCGAACCGTCCCTCTTCTTTACAAATAACATCGGCGCACCCCACAGTGATGTACTTCATCGAATGAAACCCTGATGCAAGAGTTACTGAATCTGCTCTCTATTAACTCATGCATCTCTGAGGGGGCCATACGAGAAGGTGCTCGGGAAATCGGTCTCAACCCCGGTGCTAAATCGATCACAAACTTAATCTCTCGGCTGGGTGGTAACCCTGGTATCTCCTAAATACGTCCTCGAAATCTCTCACGGCTAGAATCGAGTCTAACAGAATGACTATCTCCTTTGAGGTCTCCTCCTCAATATAATATAAATGTGTGTGTGACCGTCCCTCAGGAAGAGGCATCACCATAAGAAACATCTCCTATCCTGGGATGGAGAATACTATGGTCCTTTCATAAAAGTCTACCATTGCCCTATACCCTGCCAGCCAATCCATACCCAGAATCACATCGTAACGCTCTATATCTAACACTAGAAGGTCTTTCGCTAGGCTCATTCTCCTTATAATGATATCGAAGCCTCTACAAATTAAGTGTGTCAGTGAAGCACTACCCATCGGTGACTCTACAAACATAAGGAGACTATCGGTTGTCTCTAATAAACCGACAGCTCTAGAAAATTTAGTCTTAACAAATGAATGCGATGCCCTAGTATGAAAAAAAATCCTACCCTCAAGACCATGAATAGGAAGCATAACTTCTACTGATGGCTAGGGGTGTGCAAAAAAACCAACCAAACCGACAAACCGACAAAACCGAGCCGAACCGAAAATTTTCGGGCCGAGTTTTTTTGAGGATCGATTCGGTTCGGTTTAATCAGGTATAAAACCGACAGGGTCGGTTCGGTTTTGGCATAAAAAAATCAATTTTGAACCGAACCGAACCGATTTAATTTTTATACTTTTTAATTTTATATTTTATATTATATTTATATTAGTCTTGACATATTATATTATATTTTTTAATTTTATATTTATATTAGGTATTAAAAAAATATATTTTTTATTAAAATAAAGGAAAAAACCGAACCGGCCTTGTATAAAACCGACCCTGTCAAAAACCGACGGGCAAAACCGAACTGGCCCTGTCAAAAACCGACCCGATTCGGTTCGGTTCGGTTTTTTAGCATTTTCGGTTCGGTTCGGTTCTCCTCCTCCAAAAACCGACATGGTCGGTTCGGCCCAAAAAACCCAGTCAAAACCGAACCGACCGACCCGTGAACACCCCTACTGATGGCAGTGCCTGAGGTGCTGGTGGCATTGGTATGTCTCGGATGTTATACACATGCTCGTAGTGCATCTGTCCCTGCTGCTAGTGAAGGGGTGGTGGTGCTGTTGAGGGTAAAGGAGCCTACTGTCCCTGCTAGGCACCCTGCTGCTGTGCCCTGCTCTACTGTGGGTAGTCTCTCCTCTTGTGACCCTGCTGGACACAGATGAAGCAATGCCCCGGGAACTTTCTCTTGCTCTGGCCCTGATGGCCTCCCCCTGGTTCCCCTGGCCCTGACGGATATGAGGAAACTGCTACTGATTTGGGCCCTGCTGACCCTCTATGTAACCTTGCCCCTCTAGTCGGTACCCTCCGTGCCTGAATCTCTTAGCATTATTCCCCTATCGGGAATCCTACCCGTGATGACATACTTTCTTCTACTGCGGTATCGAGATGGACCAACCCCATTTTGCCTTGCTCGACTGGCTAGGCTCTACTCCTCTCTTACTCCCATTCGTATGGAAGCGATGATCCTAACAGTATACAAGAGCGGCATTGACGACATCAGTATATGTTACTAATGCGGGGTTACCGATCAAATGTTGTCTGATCTTACAGATCAAACCGTTTATAAACTTTATCTTCTTTCTCTCCTCATTGCTCACCTCATCTAGCACAAAATTAGCCAGACCGGTGAACTCCTCCTCATACTCAGATACCAAGCGATCACCCTATGCTACTTCCCCAAACATCTTTGGAATTTCTGACTTGACTGTAGGCGAAAAGTATTTGTGATCGAACCGCACCTAGAACTTGGTAATGGTCATCATATTCCTCTCCTCAGTTGTGGTCAGTGACTCCCACCACTGTAAGTCCACTCCGGCTAGTTTGAAAGTGGACAACATATGTTTTTGCATCTCGGTACGCTTCATTATACGCAGATGGCGCTGGATATTCTTCTTCCACTGACATGCCTCCACCATATTAGAACTTCCCTGAAACTAGGTCGGGTGGCCCTTCTAGAAGGTCTCTCTAACTCTATGCCATATAGATGGCCCTAGCTGGGCCTGGATCATGGGTGTAATTGGCGGAGATGCCCGGGGATGAGGAAAATGAGATTCCATAGCTCTCATGGTTGTTTCGACCGCCTAGGACACTATCACTGCCACATGTATAGTCGAAATCATCTCTGGTGGTGGCTATGGTCGCGGTACCTGTGGCTCCTGATGAGCCTACCTCATCTCAACCCTGGCCATTTCCTTATCCATTCACTGTATCCTCGGTGATATCTGAAAACAGATCGAATTTTATAAGTACATAGTTTATACAAACTAATAGCAGAAGCACGATATCCTAAACACGTGAAGAGAAAAGCAGTAGTCCTAATAATAGGGCTCTATAACAAAAGAATGCTACGCTAAAAACGTAATAAGCTGTACAGATCCTATGGACACTAGAACCTGTTGCTCTGGTACCATCTGTGATACCCCGTGTAATTAAATACCGGGTGATCATGCCTTTATTAAATTAAAACAGGATTTACAAAATGGTCTATTCTTAACATCACTGTCGAAAACCAAATTAATTACTAATCACCTATTAGTTAACTAAACCGGTGCCAAATTTTATCTTGCATTAAACAGAAAAATAATAATAAGCAAAAAACTGAAAAACAATATTCACACAATACTGGAGTCCAAACCATCTCAAATAAATAAATAAATAAATAAGGTCTTGCCAAATAAACCATTGACTAAAATATCCCAAACTAAAGTAATAAATCTAACTGATAAGAAAGTCTGAATATAAGTCTAAAACTGAAATACAGAATGAATAAAGTCTCAAATGGGTCCCACATGCCCAAACTGAAATACTGGAATAAACTCCTACGCTAGAATGGAAATGATAGATGCGTCTAATCAAGACTCTGTAACCCTCCACAATGCTACAGCTATACGTCCCTAAAAGGAATCATCAAGTCTGTCATCCCTGTGGATGGACACCTAAAAGGTTTTGAAGATATTTTATAGCAAGGGTTAGAACCCAAAACATTTTAAAAATATTTTTCAGGTATTTATCACAATTTAAAATCAGTTATTGATTACACATGTTAGGTTCACGTACACTCACTTGAGTTTCCTCACCTCTTAACTATTGTGCACGCCTAACGTCTCTACTTAGCCCACCTAGCTATTCCACCCAAGCTAACTAGACTTAAGTATTTCTCATTGTGACCACGTCTCTAATTCCGTACAGCCCATACAGTACTTTACCCAATAGTTGACGTTTCTCCCACGTTAAAAGAGTTGAAATTACCATTTCACTTATATTCACATCTGCTCAATTAATTATGTTTCACTACTTAATTCATTCTTTAGATATACACTACCTAACAATTTACTGTCACACGTAAGTAGAATATTCACATTTGTATATATATATATATATATATCATTACGATGTCTCTCATAAGGACCACCGTGAAATACGGGTATACTCTGCTATCAGTCCAAGCACCTTTCGTACTAAATAGGGACTATTGGTTCGGTATGTCTTTGTGCTATGCACATACCTAACGTACCCAAATGACACACTAAACACACTAATACACGACACATAGTGAGCCTCTCTAAGTCCTATATTCTGGGGCACAAATTCAGACCTCCATGGAATCGGTAAGGTGGGATTACCCACTACGCGGGAACCTCAGTGATAGCAGGCAACGTTGGTATGTTAACATAAGTCATCAATCATATAATAGGTACACACATAACCTACATATATATATATAGTAGATATTCACATAACCTGATGATATTCAGTAGGTATTCACACAGCCGAATTATCATCATTTATATGTAGTATAGATCACTCGAATACTCACCGTACCTTCAATTTACAATTATTCTCATTATCCCATTTAATGGAGTATGATCCTTTACTCCATGGGCCCTAGTTACCCCTTATTTTAATAAAGTATCTAAACCCTCCTTACCCTAGTGGTCCATACAATATCTCACTCACGCTTACTTATAATTTTAATCTCATAATCTTGAATTAATTACATCCCCATTTAAGCCGAATAATTCTAGCCTTTACTCCCTTAATAAGACTACCACATGCCCTTATCAAGGTTCTACTGTAACCCCATAAGTCCCTCATAATGATTTAAAGAGGCCCCGAAGGTCACCCACACATTTATACAATGTTTCAAGGCTTGAATAGGCAAAAGAGGCAAAACTGGTAGGGCCGAATCCATTCGCCCAAATATCGAATCAATTTGGTCTTGGGCTGAATCGATTCGATTTGCACCAGGTTGTCTTCTTCGTTGTTTTTCATGCATTTTCACCATTTTCACCATTTTCACATATGTGTCTTATTTGTTTCTTCCCCAAATTCGGAACCAACTTTTCCAAACCTTTTCTACAGGCATTAGGATAATTTCTAATGTTCTAAACACATTAAATCCTCATAAAATTTAGTTAAGAACGAATAAAACTCAATAATCATAAAAAAATCTTAGTTTTGTGTTCTTCCCATATATACATTGAAAAACTCAGATTTTATCCGTGGTGATAATCACATATCTTATGACTTCTAATCTTCTATAAATATTAAATCATTCTACCTGAAATCCTTACCCATAACATGTATAAAAATCATTATTTTCATCTAAGAACATTCATTTAATCAATATAATGGAAACCCTATTCACATGGGTATTATAACTTCATACTGAATTGCAATAAACCACTTGCCTTTGATCAGTAGGGTCTGATTTCATTGTTGTGATGATGGATTGATAATCTTCTCTTCCAATCCTCACTCCAAGCTTGATTGTGGTGCAAGAACACACTTAAATATCTCAAGAACTCTTCAAAACCTCCAAGAGTTCTCTCCTTTTGTTCTCCAATGGACTGTCATTGTATTTTGAGTTTCTAACCCTATCCCCTCTTATCTAACATTTTATAGAGGATTTATAAATTCGTAGGTCTCCTAACCCTCATTTCCCAATGACTAAAACGCCCCTATACTGTGTCAACTTAGCCTAAAAATGCTTCAAAACCCAATCGACACCCCCAGATATATAATTTTGACTTTTTTGACCATTCCAGAGTCATCTGTGACCTCAAAATCATCATTTGAGTCATTCTACATAATTATTTCATCTCTATCCAAATTAGTCTACATGTGACTCCCGATTGAGATAAAATCCAATTACGCAAATATCACTCACTATTACGCGTAATAGTTTCCATACGTTATTTAATATTCACTTAGTAAATTAAATTCATAATATTAATCATTATATCACTCTCGATTGATATTAAATAATCGTATTATCATTCAATTCAGTTAAATTACTTCTCTCGCTTAATTTAAAAGGATTAATTAATTTAATTTAGAATGACTAATTAATTCCCGTATTAATTAAATTCAAATACTCAGAAATACGGGGTGTTACAAATTTCTCTTTCTAACAGCCCAACCTCCACCTCCACCCCTCCCCCACCCACCCCACCCCTCCCCACCCCTCCCCACCCCATCGTAGACTCACCGGAAATAGCCCATCGAAAAATCTCGCATGAGGTCGCCGGAGTGTTCCACTCTCCTCATCTCTCTCTCTCTCTCTCTCTCTCTCTATATATATATATATATATATATATATATATATTCATCTATTTTTTTTATTTTTTATGGTCCGCGTCAGCGGCGACATCCCCCGAGCTAGAGAAGAAGACTTTTCGTTGAAAAAAATGGTCGTTTTATGAAAGCAGTTAATTTATTTGTTTCGATTTTTTTCGTAAAGAAATATCAAATATGGTTGTTGTTTGATAGATCTTGACGAGTAGATTCCAAATATATAATTTTTTTGAATTTTGGATTTAAGATTTGAAGTTACGGACTTTTAATGATTTTATGGGGCTTTTTTTGCAAAAAATGAGGTATTAGCTGTCAAAGATATTTTTAGGGTATATTTATCTTTTTAATATGCTGAGTTGGAAAAATAGGACCTTTGACACCATTGATTCGGTCAAAGGATCTTTTGGCTCATTGACCAAGTGAATAGGATTTGATAATAATTACCCTTTCTAGAAATAATCCTAAAGTAATCATATTTTTAACAAGTCATTTATTAACATGACAAAGTCTAGCATGCTACATATTAAAAAAACACGCAATATAAGCAGAATGGATTTTTTTATTAATAAAGTCAATGCTGAATCTAAACATTTCTTTAGTGGCATCACATTGACCACAAAATACTATTTTTGGTTAAAGTAAATAAATCTATCACCGAAATTTTGAGTGGAATCAGCTTTGTCGAGGAGCTAGCCAAAATTGAACTTCTTCCTTATTTCGGGAGTGTGCAACACTTTCTGAAGGACCACAGTTTTTTTTTTGGAGTGAACTTATTCAACATCTTTAGTACCAACAACCTCAGTGGAGTGGGAATCTTCTAACAATACCCGTTTATGTTCAGTTTCTGAATAAGTCTTAAATTTAGTACAATCATAGCAGATTTGGTAGGAAGCACTCCAATCTACCCATCAGCATCGTTTACCATATTGATTTAAGATATCATGTCACATAAATCTTCTTCGGTTAGCTTCGCATGAAGAGAAGAACGAGGTCGGTTATGACATTTATAGGTTTTATGTCCAGGCTTATTATACCTAAAGCAGAGAAACTGCCCGGTGTTATCAATCTGTCCATATCCAGTAGGGTGGTTCTTATTCTTATTCTAATTTTGATATGATTGAAAGTTTTGGTTGTGGTTCCTTTTCTGAAATTTCATATATGTTACATTTGGTTTCAAAATAATCAAAGTGTTATTCTTGTTGTAATTCTTGTTGTTAGACACAAAAAGAATTACATCCTTATAACCTTATTTCTGGACTTCCTCCTCAATTCTCAAATGAGTGAATAAACTTTCAAAAAAAAATTCTTCTAATTTATGCCATAGATCACTTTTAAAATATTTTTAACCAAGACGTAACTTTTCAATAATAACAACAACATGAGATTTCTCATTTAACTCCAAACCGTAAAAAATAATTTAATGAGCAATTTTCTCTAAATCGCGAGTTTGAGCAATAACAGTTTGTCATCCATCTTTTGAAATTTCAAATAATGATTGACTGCATATTTTTTAGTAACCGCCTCCTCAGTATCATATATTTTTTATAATGCTTCCCAAACGGCTTTGGCATTTATGCAATTGGCATAATAATCGTAAAGATCATCACTTCAAAATATAATATTTATAAAGAAAATAATTTTCGTCCCAAGTTCATATGGCCTTGATTTCGTCAACGGTAAGGGTCAGACATAGTAGGTTTATCTAATTAAACACTTGATGCTAGTTCTTAGTAGTAATATCATTTTTTTTATCTCCACCGTTTAAATGTAGACCCTCAAATTTGAAAGGTTTGTTAATTACATAGGTATTTTCGTCATCCATGGTAGAAAAAAACAGCTTAAAATTATTGTATCTAAAATAGAGAATTGGACGAAATTACTGAATGTGTAAAACCAACAGCAGAAAAATAATGTAGATGGCCGAAAATTAACTCGCTCTCTTCAAGGTTTTTTGTGGCCTGCCCAAAATTATGATGCAGTCCAAATAATGCCCCGCCACTCCATGATAAAACAACTCAGAATTGAAATTAATTTATGTCTCAGAAAACTATGCATATAGTAATTTGGTATACTATCACCCGTTCAATATTCGTTGCTCAATATCACAATATCAGTTTGGGAGACAAATTGATCAGGTAAGGAAAATAGAAAAAATGATAAAAAATAGCTATATTATTTATATGTTCTTCCCCTCTATTTCATAGAGAAAATTGATCGGGCTGAGGGAAAACAAAAGAGTATCTTCTTTGTGTGCGTTATTCTGTTATATGTTCCACTAAAACAAATATTCAAAGGACAAATGAAAAGGTGAACATCACAAAAGGCAAGTGAAGGAGAGCTAAGGAAAGTGGGTTGAGAAGTCTCCCACTTTCGGCAATCAAAAACACTTTCAGTCAAACAAAAAGTTAAAAAAAATAATGTTTTCTTTTAATGCAAAATAATTGCAACGGGTGATTTTTATTAAAATAATTATTGCAATACCAATTTTAAATGTGGAACTAGATTACAAACTGATTTGATCTTTTCATCCTAAACATATAACTATATGATAAAACAAATAAATCAAACTAAGCAAATAACTTAGGCCAAGTTTTAGGAAAAAAAACCCTTTCGGGTAAAACCTTTTATTCACTTAGAAATTTACAAGAGCGTAGACTTACAAACTACTTGAGTTCCCTTACAAGCATAACGTGCTATTCTTTGAAAATCTCTAATGAATAACTATGATCATCGTAAGAATCACATGATCACAATCCTCCATCAGCCTCAACCTTCGTCTTCAGCAGTGAATCACTGCAGGTATCAGAAGTTAGTAATGGAGTGCCTCTTTACAAAATGTGTATGAAATAGATACAAAACTTTCCAGGATTTTAAACTAATTCACAAGAACAATATTTAAGGATGCTTTGTGTGAAATAAAACAGTGTTTTGAAAACACAAAACTTGAAGAAATTTTGCTGCTGATATGCAAAAACTTGTTGGCAAAATTCTTAATCAATCTGATTCACGAAACAGGTTTATATAAAAAACTTGAGTCGGTGGAGTCATTCGAACGACTTTTGTGAACGATAAGAGAATTTCATTTGAACGATTTTTAATGTCATTTGAATGAAAATGGAATGTCGTTTGAACGATTTGGTAATGTCATTTGAACGATTGAAACAAAACTTTGAGGTTTTAAAAACTCCACCTATAGGTCTTCCAAAAACATATTTTCGCAAAGTAAAAGCCCTGTTGTCTTTTTCATAAAAATTAAACATCCCTAATATGATTCTATGAATTAATTCAAACTCCAAATAATTTTATACCTTTTGGGATGATGGGAAGTCTTTAAACTTGGAGATGCTTGAGTTCGGTTCGTTTTGACAGTAAGTGACGATTTGTAACGGGATATGCCAAACTAGCCTAAAGCTATGCTATGAACAATTACAGAAAAATTGTTCTTATAAATCTCTCCCTTCGGCAATTCCGGTACAAAACCAACAAACATACCGAATCCCAAATTAAAATCAAAATCTCCTATTACAAAGATATTGATACCCCTCCCAACCCTAGAACGGAACGGCATAAGTCGCTTTGTCTTAAAACATTTCTTATTCTTCCCTTTCAAGATTTGTCTTCATCCGCGTGTCTTGAATTCCTCTTCAAGTACCTGCACACATAAGACAACAAATATAACCTCATGACGCATCGAGCTTGAAACAAAATATAATTCATGAATAAATACTCTCCCATAATTCAAACTCATCAAACCTCTATTTTAATTTGCTCTCCCCCTTTTTTAAATCTGAAATAGTCAAATAGACAAAGAAGTAGAAATAATAAACATTAAGTACAAAGCATCACGACGAATAAAAGATATCATCACAAAAGATGTAAATTAAGCATGTGTAATGACCATCTCAAAGGCAAACACAATCAAGTATTTTTAAAAAAATCAATTTTTTTTTCTAAAAAAATGCCAATTTCACAAATACAACAAACATACCATATATAATATATGCAAAATATATCAAAGAAAATTCGGCACACATATATAGGTATAAACGACCACAAAACATGACACAAAACACATAAGCTTTACACACTAGGATAGTATTGATGTGTCCAAACATGAGGAATAAAATGAATGGGTGTGAACTAGAAATAAAAGAATTATAACCCAAACACTCAAATATGTTAAAGAAGTTCTAATTGAATGCAAAACTTTATCAAACTAAGCTTTGGCCTTAAGTGATAAATAAAGTTGAACTTAATGAACAAAAAAAGCACAATGCACACAAGCCAAGAATATTAATGATTCTATAAATCAATAGCGTCTTGACAAAATAAGCTTAATTAGGGTAAATTGTCATTGTGTAAGCCCGTTGATATTTCCATTCAAACTCCCTGAAAATATTTATTTTCTTTACTTTTGACTAAATATATCAATCTAAACAAATTTGGCCCCTATTTGGCATATTATTCTTTTTATTTCTTTAATTTTTTTTCTCGGGCTCTTTTAAACGGTGGCTTTCACGACAAGATTATTATTCTCTCGCAACCCTTTTTCGTGTACTCATCATTTTTTCAATATTAAATCAGTCCTCACGGACAACGGTTCTTATATGCAAAAATCCTCCATAGTCAAATAAACATGTAGATGATAAGATTTATAAGAGAACATATCACCAAGCTCAAATATACATCATAAAGTCAAAATTCAATAAGCTCATGCATGTGTGTGTGGAGGCATAAACAAAGTCGAATTCATAAAGCAAGTCAAGTTCGAAACAATTCCATAAACATAATTAAGATTAATTCAAGTATCTAAAGTCGTAACCAAATGTCCTAGACACATGGAAATTGCGTAGTGAATTGGATTCTAGCACACCAATATGCCACACCAAATGTGTAAAACTAAAATACACACAGAACCGAAAATCTTTTTGAATTTTTCAAAAACAAAATCTTTTTGTATTTTAAAAAAATATAAAACCAAAAATCTTTTTGTATTTTTCAATATGACTCAATCAAAGAAAAATATAATACAAAAAGTACACATGTCATAACACTAGCAAATATATATATCAGAAGCACAACTTGCGTATGACAAACAAAATCTTGCAAGCAATCAACGATATGAAATAACATGTGACGCATCATGTGCAAGTATGTGAGAATCAATCGATCTAGCATTTAACGACTCCAAAATAGATTTCCTAACCCAAACCGGTGTATACCTAACTCGAGGGGTTATGGTAATCGACGGGACACTATCCTTCAACTTCCTAGGACCTCTTTTAATATCAAAACAAAATCGTCTAAGGTGACATTTCCTACCACAATATGAACATGTGTAAACGGGAGGAATGTTACCTATGGGTTCATTTTTTCTAACGTCTTTGGTTTTGGTTGACCCTTCAAAACAAACAATAGTTTTGGCTTTAACATTTGAAGCACTTGAACAAGGTGAGCTATTACCATCACTACTTAAACTACTCGAGTCTTAAATAAACTTTTAACTTCAAAATTTTAAACTCAAGCAAAGAATTAGACTTTTTCAATTTTGGGGACGCCTTTTTCAAATTTTCAACAATTTCTAAAAGGTTATCACACTCACCTTCAATAAAAGCAAACTTTTTCTTAAGAGTCTTCTCACGTGCCACAAAATCATTAATCAAAATATTCTTGTCCTGTTTTTCACAAACACAAGCCTAGAATTTTTCAAGTCCTCCAAAGTTTTACTAAAAAATAGGACTCTACCATCACTCTCCTTTTTGGACAATTCTAATTTTCTAAATTCACGGACCATGTTCACAAGTCTCTTGCGAATTAAATCTTTTTGATCTTGAATAGTTTGCAAAAGTTCAAAGCGGTTGTAAAGCATGAATTCTCTTTTTCAAGAATTTCAATTCTCTTAGCAAGCTTTAAGTTCAAATGATTTAAGTCGTCAAAACTATGAGAATCCATCGAGAGATGATAAACAAACCAAAAATACCCAAAAATACAGAGTAAACACGATCAAACACAAATAACTTAGTGCAACCCGCTCTGATACCAATTTGAGGATGCAAAATAATTGCAACGAAATCTACTTCCGCATCTAAAATTGGTATTATA
The DNA here is from genome assembly GCA_949130495.1 of Sambucus nigra. Taxonomy (NCBI): domain Eukaryota; kingdom Viridiplantae; phylum Streptophyta; class Magnoliopsida; order Dipsacales; family Adoxaceae; genus Sambucus; species Sambucus nigra. The sequence goes on from OX422214.1 coordinate 59,781,803, forward strand.
ACGGGTGATTTTTATTCAAACAAAGATTGCAATACCAATTTTAGATGCGGAAGCAGATTTCAAATCAATTTTATCTTTTTATCCTAAACATGCAACTATGTGATAAAACAGAGAAATCAAACTAAGTAAATAACTTAGGCCAAGTTTCAGGAAAAAAATCTCTTTTGGGTAAAACCTTTTATTTACTTAGCAATTTACAAGAGAGTCGACTTACGAACTACTTGAGTTCCCTTACTAGCACAACGTGTTATTCTTCAAAAATTTCTAATGAACAACTATGATCCTCGCAAGAATCACATGACTACAGTCCTTCATTAGCCCCAGTCTCCGTCTTCAGCAGTGAATCCCCACAGGTATCACAAGTCAGCAGTGGAGTGCCTTTCCACCAAGGTGTATGCAATAGGTACAAAACTTTCTAGGGCTATAAACTAATTTAAAAGAACAATATTTAAGGATACTTTATGTCACGACCCCGTCCCAAAGTTAGTAGGGAAATCGCATCTTAACATGCCACTAAGGCGTTCAATATTCTAGATTTAGTTTGTTTCCTTAAAAATATGTAACGTAAATACATCCACATGGTCATGAATCATAAACTACTGAAAATTAAAGAATTACGTCATCAGAGCTTTCTAGAAGGAAACTTTATCTAAGTAACAACGAGTTTACAACTTTAGACAAAATTTAAAACCTATTACATGCTCTATCTGATCACCAAATTTTTTACATAAAGTAACAAAAAGATCTCTAAAAGACAAATCTTCAATATAGTCCTTTTATGTTCCATCCCTGAGCCTAGTTATTTCTTGAAAAATTATTACAACGTCAGCTAAAAGCCGAGTGAGATTCAATCTCCATACATTTCAAGGTTTTAAAAAAAAATTGATTCCTATTCAAATTAGAAGATAAGGCATATACATATATGGATAGGAACTTGCCATATATAATTTGGAATGACAGTATATAGAAATGAATAGCTCAGTATAGAACAAATGCAACAAATCAAAGGCAATAACTTTTTCTTTCAATAATATCATTTTAATGGCCCAGTACACTCTAATACCGTATTCTTCTACCGTATTATTCCTCGGTAGTTGAGGGTCAAATCGAACTTGTTTGTCACAACGCCTTATTTAGGGCACACCAGGGATAACCCAGCTGGGAAGGTCAGTCAGTAAAAGAGGTCCCTTAGGCCGAATCTTATTTTCAATATTCAATATCATTTTCAATATTCATTTTAATCGGTATGTCTATATAGGCAAATATAAACATATCACAAGGAATCAATTATCGGTATCAGATGAATTTTGAGAATAAAATAAGTTCACAAAATATACACAGTTTTCATAATATTAAAATGCACAAGGAATATTAGAGTACTCACCTAAAACAGAAGTTCGAAGTTATCGATATTGAGTCTTGGATTACTTTGCTAAGATGAAACTTCTTCTTAAACTTACATAATTCCTTCTTAAGATATCACTCTTTCTTACTATAATTATTGAGGAAATGGTATGAGTCTAAATGATCCTAAAGGCCGTATTTATAGTTTTCCAGCGATTTGACGGTGTTGACACGTGCCTAGCTGACCAAGCCTTTACAACGGCTTGCAGCCTTATTTCACCGAGAAACAACACGTGTTTTTATCTTTAGCTATATCGATGACACATGTTAGCACGAGGTGTCAAGCATGAGGTGGAAATGTGTTAGGGGTATAATGGTCATTTTACACATGAAGGGCATTTTGGTAATTTCACATGATATATTTTCAATATTTCTTAAAGGTCCCTGAAAATATTTTAATTACAAAATGGTCCTTTTTATATTTTAATTTTAGTCCTTGAAACTTTCTTAATTGAAACCAAGTCCTTAGAGTTTCATAAAATTATAATTTTTACCCCAAAACTTTATCATTTTGCTTAAGCTAGGTTACAAGACTTTGATTTAATCCAATATAGAGTTGATTCTTCATATTTAAAAATATGTCTTGTTATATAAAGAACTAAAAGTACTACAAGCCCCTAAAGTTTCATAAAATTATATTTTCTACCCCAAAACTTATCATTTAGATTAAGATGTGTCATAAAACATCAATTGACTCATTTTATAGTTAATTCTTCAAATTTAAAAATGGGTTTTATTATATTAAAATCCAGAATATCACATATGTAATAATATAACTTTATTAGATAGTAAGTGAGACAAAATCGAAAGAATACGATTATATATAGTGGCATAAGAAAATAGGGTCATTACATCCTACCCTCCTTATAAAAATTTGGTCCCCAAACTTAACTTACATTAATTTCCAAACAAGTATGGATATTTATCCTTTATTTTATCTTCCCGCTCCCATGTTTCTTCTTCAGTGGAATGATTACGCCATAACACTTTGACCAATGGAATTACCTTAGTTCGTAATATTTGATCTTTATGGTCCAAAATTTCTACTGGATGCTCAATGTTGGATATGTCCTCTCTAACTAGAAGAGGTTCATGACTTAAGATATGTGTCGAATCTGGGACTTATTTCTTCATCATTGACACGTGAAACACATTATGCACACTAGAGAGCTCAAGGGGTAAGGCTATTCTATACGCATTAACTCTTATCATTTCAAGCATTTCAAAAGGTCATATGTATATTGGACTCAACTTTCCTTTCTTCCTAAATCTGATTACTCCCTTCGTTAGTGATACACGTAAGAACACATAATATCCTCTTTGGAATTCCAACTGTCGGTGGCGAATATCGACATAACTCTTTTGATGTCTTTGAGCAATTCGAAGTCCGTATTGTATTAATTTCACCTTCTCTATTATAATATAGATCAATTCTGGTCTCAACTTCTCCAACTTCTACCTAACGTGTAGGGGAACGACACCTTCTACCATAGAGTGCCTCATACGGAGCCATTTGAATACTTGCTTGGTAACTATTATTATATGAAAATTCCACTAACGGTAAATGATCATCCCAATTCCCTTTTAAATCAAGTACACATGCCCTAAGCATATCCTCTAAGGTTTGAATGGTTCTCTCAGATTGTCCATCCGTTTGAGGGTGAAAAGAGGTGCTAAAATTCAATTTTGTTCCCATGGCTACTTGTAGGCTTTTCCAGAAGCGAGACATGAATCTAGGGTCACGATTATAAACAATTGAGACTGGGGTTCCATGAAGCCTAATAATTTTTCAGTACAATTTAGCTAACTTTTCTAAAGAATGGGTAATCTTAATGGCAAGAAAATGAGAAGATTTAGTTAACTTACTAATAATTACCCAAATAGAATCATTACCATTTGAACTCCTTGGTAAACCTGTTATAAAATCCATAGTAATATGTTCATATTTCCACTCAGGGATTGGTAGGGGTTGCAGTAATCCTGATGGTTTTTGATGTTCAGCCTTTAGTTGTTGACAAACGAAACACTGAGATACAAATTTCGCTACCTCCCTCTTCATATTATTCCACCAAAATACTTCTAGAAGATCCCTATACATTTTTGTACATCCCGGATGAAATGTGAATCTTGAGTAATGACTTTCCTCCAAAATTTACCTCTTTAGTTGGGCATCACATGGCACACACACTCTATTTCCAAACCTCAATATATCGTCTCATATCATAAATTCAATTCTCTTACCCTCGATTAGTTCTTCTCTAATCTTCTTCAGTTGTGGGTCATTTACTTGTGCAATTTTGACCATTTCCATCACATGGGTTGTACTTGTAAGTTTGTGATTATTCCTCCTTTGCTATAAATACGTAAATCTATTTCCATACTCCTCAAAACTCTTAATAAAGGTTCCTGATTTTTAATGAGACATGCTAAATTTGTTGTAGACTTCCTACTTAAAGCGTCGGCTATTACATTAGCTTTCCGTGGGTGATAGTGAATATTTAAATCATAATCCTTCATTAATTCTAACCACCTCCTTTATCCCATATTCAATTCTTTTTGGGTAAAGATATATTTGAAACTCTTATAATCGGTATAAATCTCAGAAGTCTCACCATACAAATAATGTATCCAAATCTTAAGAGCAAAAATTACAGCTGGTAATTCAAGGTCATGGGTTAGATTATTCTGCTCATGGGTTTTTAACTGTCTCGAGGCATAAGATACTACTTTTACATTTTGCATTAGCACACATCCCAAACCATTTTTTGAAGCATCTCTATAAATCATAAATCCCCCTGTCCAAGAAGGAATAGTCAAAATTGGGGCATTCACATTTCACCTTATTTTGTGTTAACCTAGATAGAGGTTTGGCAATACTAGAAAATCGTTCAACAAATCTTCTATAATAACCGGCTAATCTAAGGAAACTATGAATCTCCGTCACATTAGTTGGTCTAGGACAATATAGTATAGCCTTGATCTTTTGAGGATCAAACGGCACTCCCTCCTTAGAAATGACATGTCCTAGAAAAGAGACACTAGGCAACCAAAACGCACACTTCTTTAATTTCACATATAATTTCTCCTTCCTAAGAATTTGTAACACTATCTCTAAATGCTTTACGTGTTCTTCAATACTTTTAGAATAAATAAGGATGTCATCAATGAAAACAACTACACACTGATCCAAATATTTCCTAAACACCCTATTCATCATATCCATAAAAGTGGCCGGTGCATTAGTTAGTCCAAATGGCATCATAAGAAATTCATAGTGACCATATCTTGTACGAAAAGATGATTTCGAAATATCACCTTCCTTAATCTTCAATTGGTGATACACTGATCTAAGGTCAATCTTAGAAAATACTTGCGCACCTTGCAGTTGGTCAAACAAATCATCTATATGGGGTAAGGGGTATTTATTCTTAATGGTCACCTTATTTAGTTCACAGTAATCTATATATAACCTCATCGTCCCATTCTTCTTTTTAATAAATAACACTGGAGCACCCCAAGGGGATACACTTGGTTAAATAAAGCCCTTGTCTAACAAATCTTGTAATTGAACTTTCAATTCCCTTAATTCTAAAGGTGCCATACAATAAGGTGGTTTGAGATTGGTATAGTTCCAGGAATAAGGTCAATCGTAAACTCTATTTCTCTACTAGGAAGAATTCTGGGTAAATCGTCTGGAAAATGTTTAGCTATAGGAATATCTTCTAACCTAGGCTCTTTTGTTTGTAAATCAATAACACTTGCAAGGAATCCTTGACATCCATTCTTAAGAAAACTACAAGCTTGCATTGGAGAGATAATACGTATGGGAGATAGGATTCCAGTTCCTTAAAAAATAAATCCTGGATGGTTAGGAATTTGGAAAGTAACTATCTTCTCAAAACAATCTACCTTAGCATGATACGATTCTAACCCATTCATCACCAAAATGACTTTAAAATCTATTATGTCTAAAATTATCAAATCGGCAAATAGTTTATAACAACTAACATCTATAGGACAAGACTTATATACTAATGTTCCTGTCAATAACTCACCCAAAGGATTAGAAACGTGTATGCTAAGATTCAAGGGTTTAGGAATATTAGGAAAGAGATTAACTAAACGTATAGACACAAATTAATGGTAAAACCAGGATCTATTAAAACTTGAAAAGGTTGTGCAGATATAAAAAGTGTACCTGACACTACTGCATTAGAATCCTTTGCATCAGAAATATTAAAAACTCTACCTTGTCTTCCATGATCCTTGTTGCCATCAAAAGTATTTGTTGGCTCCTTTCCTTTGTTTGGGCAATCCCTCATTTTCTGTCCCTTTTGGCCACACCTAAACCAACTTCTTGTCTCCAAGTATAATGGTTGTCCTCTATGAATATTACCGCACCGTTGGCATCTATAAAAATTAAAGGGTTTATTTATAAAAGGTCGCTCTGTATTGGGTATATTCCTAAAGGGTTTGTTATTGGGGTTCCTTCCTCTTTGTTCTCCAAACTTCCTCTTCCCCTCTCTAACCTGATTATATTCTCCACTATCCTTCTCAACTATCGTTTCCCTAATCACCACGTCATTATATGATGTCAACTTCAAGATGGAAATTCGACTATGAATATGCAACCTCAACCCATGTTCAAACTTCTTGGCTTTTAAAACATCGGTTATCATAATATGAGGTGCAAAACGGGATAACTCAGTAAATTTTGCCTCATATTGACTAACCGTTATATTTTCTTGAACTAGACTCATGAAGTCAACGACTTTTTAGTCTTTCACCGTTTCGGGAAAGTATTTCTCATTGAAGATCACTAAGAAGTCATTCCAACCTATAGGATTATTTCTTCCGTCATAAATTCTCATAGTCATTCTCCACCAATGTTCGACTTCACCTTCTAACATGAATGTTCCAAATGAAACCCTTTGTTCACCAGTACACTTAAGAACGTCGAATATCTTTTCCATTTGCATCACCCAACTTTTTGCTTCAGTGGGGTTAGGAGTACCTTTAAAAGATGGAGGTTTCAACTTTTTAATCTGTTCAATAGTACAACTACTCAGTTCAAGGTTCCTTAGTGCTCCAGTATTCACCTAATGCTCCACAATCCTTGCTAGACTTTCAATTACCTTATATGCACCTTTCAGTCCTTCCATACTAGAACCACTAGTTCCCCCAGTTGATCTTGTCTTGGTCATTTTCTACAGTCATGGCCAAACGTAAGACATATTATACTATCTTAAATTGAAAATAAAATCGACAATTATATATACACAGTTATATAAGATGTAAAACATATGGAGGGTTATCACATAAGTCGAATATTTCATCCTATATCCTGTAACACCCCGCCTAATAAGATATCGGGTGATCACTCCAATATTAAATTAAAACAGGAGTCTCATATGGATCATTCTTAGCATCACTGTCGAAAATCCATTTAATTACTAATAACCTATTAGGCCGGTGTCAAAATTTTAACTTTACTACTCTTTATAACAACAATAAATAAAACATCCACACAGTTTATGCGAAAATGAAACTGAAATGAAATAAAGTAACCGAACACTCGGTCAAAATATACAACCATATCGAATGCTGTACTGAAAGAATAACTAAATGCAATTGGACCATTGGCTCGAATGTTTATACAATACCTCCTATCTAGAGTACAATAATGGAAGCGGCTATCAAAAACCTGCACGCATCCACAGCTGCTGCAGCTGACGTCTGACTCGAAAGAAGTGCCATCCAGGCGTCCCTGTGTCTGGACACCTATGTATATATATAATATAGAAAGAAAGGAAAAGTAGATAAACGGGTCAGAGCCCGAGTTTTGAAAATATTTTGCAAGTGCATAAATGCCTTATTTTAAGAAAAAGGTTTTATCTCATATTTAAATTTGGTATCGCACTCCCATGAGATACCCCTTCACCTCTCCACTAATAGTGCACTCCTAACGCATCCCTCTAAACATCCTAGTCAAGCTATACTGCTAAACTTGTCTATCACCAACCCACTATCAATCCTAGATAGTCCAAGCAATGTACTAAGGGATAAACTTCACCCCAGTCTCAACGCTATGCCATGTTCGTGCGTGGGGTGTCTCGCAAAGCGAAATCCAAACAAGGAACCCCCCGATACACTACTACGCAGCACGGTCGATCGTCGAGATCCGCTAGTCCCTCAGTACAGAAAGATATATATAAATATATAACATAAGCATTTATAATATTAGAGCACTAAGGATTAAACTTCTCCCCAGTCTCAACACATTGCCATATTCGTGCGTGGGGTGTCTCGCAAAGCGAAATCCAAACAAGGAACCCCCCCGATACACTACTATGCGGCAAGGTCGATCATCGGGATCCATTAGACCCTCGGTACTCGATTCATCCATTTATATATACATATTTCCATAATCATCCGGATCTATCTCCCGGACTGAGGATTCATACATCAAGTATTTATCAATACTTTCATTTTTCTCAAAACTTTCCATTTCCCTTTTTATACTCAGGAAATGTAAATATAAAAGCCAATTCATTATCATGAATTGCTTTAACAAATCATATACTTTTCAAAGCCAATTTTATTATCATAAAAATGCTTTTCCGTTTTATATCATCCCATTTCCCTTTTTATACTCAGGAAATGTATTCAAAGCCATTTTCATTATCATAAAAATGCTTTGATCATATCATATGCTTACACAACCCTTCTTCCATCCAGGAGTGTTACCGAAGCCAAACCTTTATCCCATTTCCCTTCCTATATCCAGGAAATGTAATTAAAGCCAATCCATTATCATGAATTGCTTTAATATATAACGCGTTCTAAGACCGGCCGCCCGGATTTCTCCACTGTGCGCGCCCCTAAATGGCTATCATCTTCCAGGGCCTATAATCAAGACAACCTGGGATCCTACATCGCAAGACGCCGGGAAGCGGCCATATGCCTGCGGGATAGTCAAGACCACACCCGAAATCTCCTAACCAGCGCAGAAAAATACAACAAGCGCTCATATGGCCTATAGGACTATATCCACCCTGCGTTAATTTGTCAGGGGGCTTCACCATACGCACGCAACTTCCCTTATGATAGCGATTTAGAGAGGTGTGTATCCTCATTTTTATTAATTAAGAAAATCATTTATCTTTCCTTTTTGAAAAAAATTATTTTTACATTTTCAAAAGTCATTTCCCTTAATTCATATATATACTTTAATCACATAATGTATATATATATATATATATATATATACCATATATTCCTACCTGAATATATAAAAATGGCCATATTTGCCAAACCATCTACGGATTGATTTGGATATCTCCAATTATACTAATTCACTCTAAGTGAATATACACATATATATACACTCCCAATTCCTCAAGTCCTTTAGGACAGAACCCTCCATAATCTCTAATTTGGAAGGCCCTTAAATATTAAACTTAAAAAGGAGAAATAATCATAATCTCCAAAATCTTGGGCTGAAAACAGGGCACCGGTCGACCGGTCCTAGACCCCCGGTCGACCGCGGGTTACAAATAAGCCTACGAAACAAAGCAGTAGGCCCTTTTCTCCTTGACGCGGTCGACCGGCCTTAGGGGCGCGGTCGACCGGTCACACCAGGTCTCCCAAATTAAAATTCCTCAATTCCTTAATCCAACCACCCAAATTTATTAACGGGGTTTCTAAACTACACCAAAAATAATCGCACACATCTACACGATTAATTCTAGCCGTAATTTTTCCAATTCCCGATTTGATTTCCGAGTTGATGATTTCAACCCGGAGCTGCCATCTTGTAAAAATCATATCAAATCGTAGAAAAAACAGAAAAATACGCAGTCGGCGCCCACGCGACCGTATAAGAAAGATCTACAACTTTCGTGTTTTGGACGATAGCTAAATCAATTCTTTTCTAGCCAAAAAGGCCCCCTAAAGTTACGGGTTACTATTCATCGTCTTCTCCGAGACGATTTCGGCCATTAAAGCTTCTCCCAAGCTTTTGTCGCCTCACCCAACGTCCTACAACCTCAACCAACTACAAATACACATATATTAAGGGTTCTAAACATCCTAGAACCCAAAACCACCAATTAATTTAGGTTAAAACCTAAGTTCCATAAATTGAAATATTATTTGAGGTTTAATTGTTTTAACTCCCAAAAACCCGTTTTATCCACGATAACCCACCCCCAAACCATTAGGGTTTGTTTATACCAAACTACGGTATGAGATATTTATGCAAAAAAGATAAATAAAGCAAGTAAACACTTATCTCGTGGATATTATCCGACGACCTCGAGCCGAATCCCGCGGAGGTAGGCCGGAATCTCCCCTTTTCGTCCTCTTTTCTTCTTCCTCTCTCTCTTCTCTCTCTTTTCTCTTCTTTCTTTGTCTTTTTCTCCCTCTCCCTCTCTTTATATAGAAAGAAAAGGGTTTAATCCCTTAAAACCCAAAAACGACTCGTTTACCCAATTACGAGTTACTTTTACCTCTAAAATTACCCGAAACTCATTTCTGACTATCGGACACCCTTTTGCGACTATCTCGACCATTCCGAGAATCATGGCGCAGTCGAAATTCCCATCCGAGGTACTTGACCGCAAATCACTATTCCAACCCAAAATAAATAAATGCGGGTTTTCTAATTAAAAATCTTACCTCGTGTCGTTTTTCTCCACGGCGATATATAATTAAAATATTTCGACCTATACAGTCCCAAAAATAATCACAACATCCTTCGAAACTCATTTAATGCTCGAAAATCTCAAAAATTACTATTTAAGAAAATTCCCCAAATTCCAATTTATTTTTAATTATGGAATTTAATCGTCTCCAAAAGGGCGGGTTGTTACATACTCCCCCCCTTACAACGGAATTTCATCCTCGAAATTCGGATACAACCTACACCATATAACTAGGATCACTCCAAATCCTAATTTCTCAAGGGAAACGATACTAACCCAATGGTTCCCAACCATATGCTACACGACTACCACGATCGTAAAGTGACTCTAATACGTCACATAATACCCATCATCTATAATGCCTATCGGCATGAATTTCAACCTTATATACTACGCCCATTCTATTCCAGGCGGTATATAAAACCATCTTACCTAGGTGCCCATACACCTTTCCAACTTGTGCACATCTGCACATCCGTAGTGAACGTCTGACACGTAACACTCTCTCCCAATAAGGATCTCCTTTCCTCGGTGAAATACTCACCTATGGGTCCTCCCAAACCTTGAAATTCAATTCAATTCGCCACTAACTATACTAAACTTACATCCTAATAATACTAAGGTCTATGCGATGTACTACATACGCGAAACTACTATAATCCTAAGTATGTCCCTAATGCCCAAGGCCTCTCTCAACTCCCGATAATTGCTTGGTTTCATGCGTGGGACGTCTCGCCAAGGCGAAATCCAAACAAGGAACCCTCCCATTACACTACTCCCTCGCATAGTCGGTCATCGAGATATAGCGACCTAAGGCACACCAGCGGGACGTCCTAAATACTGCCTACGCTAAACTACGAACGCATTTCTACTACCTTATCCTTCCGCCCATACGGAAGGAAACCTAACCAATCGAAGTGCCCACTTTCTGTGAAAGTGTCACGTACATCATACCTTCTCAAAATTTGCCTTTTCATTAAGGCCTGACGGTTATCATCAAATCAATTTCTCTAAGTCCAACCTCACCCACCCACTTATGGCGAGGGGACCACTTTAGTGCTTTTCCATAGCATAATCTTTCCATAGTATATCAACATCATGTGGCTCATAGCCTATAGTGGTTCATCCACACTATAAGACATTTCCACAAAATCAACATCCTTGCATCCCATAACAGCTCCCCACTCCCGACGCCGTTAAGAGTCATGTGTGGAGTGTCTCGCAAAGCGAAATCCAAACAAGGAACCCCTCCACACATTAACCCTTGACTTCGTTGGTTATGGAGTTCCATTATTTCAACATGCAACCGGGATATCCCTATCCCATAATCCAACAAAAGGTGGTCTGAACTCCTATCTCTAACTAAGAGTCATACCACCCTGCGCTCGCACTTATTTTTAAGTCCTTGCGCAAACAATAATGAGCTTTATGTTCAGCTCAACGAAAATCCTGCGGCCTTAAATCATATATATAAGGTCGCCATAAACCCAAATCACGATAATGAAACCTTTACTCATCGAAGTTTCGTATCCCACAGTAAATAAGGTGAACTCAACCTATATCTAAGTGAGACACCGCAACAATAACCTGTCCCCTCCAAGAACCATGGACACGATAGACTTGTCATTTTTAGCCTGCTATCGCTCCAAAAATACACCATAATGTATTATACTCATCATATCACCATACTCGTATAGACATATAAAACGAGTATTCCAAACCATATATATATATATATATACACAATATATCAACACCCGCCTTTATGGCGAATGAAGGAAAATAAAATTCCGCTATCGCAGAAAACAAATAGACATACATTATATAATGTTATCGAGACCACCATAAAACTCAAGATACACACACGAGTCTCGGACTATCGAACACCACTCCTTACAATCATCTTACTAATCCTCTTAACTCCTTATTTCAACAAATTTTCCCGGGTGGATTTCCACCAACGGGGTCCACGAATACACACATTCTCTAGTGAGACTATCCTTCCTGGAAAGGACTCATCATTCATTGCACCTAACTCACTTAGGTACAAGGTTCACTTCGCCATAATACTCTTTATTCACCATCGGCCTCTGGCTGAACCTTAGGCGAATAATTCCCAAAATAGTATTCTTCTCATCCTGCTGTTTCATGGGGACTCACGGTTAGAACTATCCGTAAGATCCCTTTCGAACCCTCAATTTCCATGTGGAATTCGACTTTAGTACCACTCTCCACTTCAGCGGTACTGCGGTACTCATAACTACTTATTATTTAGTAGTCGCCACCGAAATCCTTATCAATTACCATAGGGAGAGTGACCTCTACTAAGGTCCTCATCGCAACGTTCTACCAGCTGCTCCAGCTAAGCCTCACCTCCTGCTGCCATCCAGGCTTCGCACACGATTCTCAAACGAGCGCGCAAAAGATTTCTATAATCTCATAATATGGTGGGAGAACGAAATCTCACAAGAGAAATCAACAATCCTATCCCTGAGGCTCTATAACAAATCGAGAGCAACGCTGAAAGCGTAGTACGTCCGCACAGATTCCTAAGGACACTAGAACCTGATGCTCTGATACCATCTGTAACACCCCGCCTAATAAGATACCGGGCGATCACTCCAATATTAAATTAAAATAGGAGTCTCATATGGATCATTCTTAGCATCATTGTCGAAAATCCATTTAATTACTAATAACCTATTAGGCCGGTGTCAAAATTTTAACTTTACTACTCTTTATAACAACAATAAATAAAACATCCACACAGTTTATGCTTAAATGCAACTGAAATGAAATAAATTAACCGAACACTCGGTCAAAATATACAACCATATCTAATGATGTACTGAAAGAATAACTAAATGCAATTGGACCATTGGCTCGAATGTTTATACAATACCTCCTATCTAGAGTACAATAATGGAAGCGGCTATCAAAAACCTGCACGCATCCACAGCTGCTGCAGCTGACGTCTGAATCGAAAGAAGTGCCATCCAGGAGTCCCTGTGTCTGGACACCTATGTATATATATAATATAGAAAGAAAGGAAAAGTAGATAAACGGGTCAGAGCCCGAGTTTTGAAAATATTTTGCAAGTGCATAAATGCCTTATTTTTAGAAAAAGGTTTTATCTCATATTTAAATTTGGTATCGCACTCCCAAGTAGGGATGGCAATATTCTCCGAAAATTCGGGTCCCCGCGGATACCCGAAAAAAAATCCCCGAAAAATCTCCAAAAATTCGGGGATCGGGTTGGGTTCGGGGAATTAAAAAAATCCCCAAAAAATTTCGGGTCGGTTTCGGATATAGGCTCGGGTCTCCACGGGGATACCCGATTTATTAAGATATAATAAAATATATATTTTTATATTATAATAAATATATAAGATATAACTTGTTTAAAACAACCCTAGTTCCCTTTTTTCATTTCATATCCACGCCGACCTCGTCCCTCATCTTATCTCCCACAACCTCCTCCCTGCCTCATCTCCCACGCTGCCACGCTACGCCTCCCACGCCGGTGCCAACGCTGCCTCCCACACCTCCCATTCCCCCCACGCAAGCGTGCGACCACTGTGTAAGCTCTCCCTCTCCTGTGCGACCACTGTGTAAGCTCCCACACTGCAATCACATGTGCGACCACTGTGTAAGCTCTCTCTCTCTCTCTCCTGTTTTTTACTGTTATTTGTGTAATATTTATTGAGACCCCTGTGCGATCTAAGAAAATGTTTAAGATTTGTTTAGAGACCATGTAAAATCATTGATTGGAGAAAACGTTGATGACATGCCCTTGTCTCCCAACCTTGTGTCTCACCCACATGAATTTTCTTTCCTTAACAGTGTCATCGACTACTATTTGTGTTTAAGATTTGTGTTATCCAATAACCTACAGATTTGTTTAATATAAAAATTGTTAGATTTGTTGTTGATTTGTTATTTTGAAAACAATGCAATTTTTTTATATTAAAAAAAAAAAGAAACAGGTTCCCCGCGGGGAACCCGATACCCATTTTAAACGGGGAAGGGGATCCCCGAACCCGTTATAATGGGGAACGGGGCGGGGACGGGGAATGGTTTTTCTAACGGGGACGGGGATGGGGAGTTAAAACCCGACCCCGAACCGACCCGTTGCCATCCCTACTCCCATGAGATACCCCTCACCTCTCCACAAATAGTGCACTCCTAACGCATCCCTCTAAACATCCTAGTCAAGCTATCCTGCTAAACTTGTCTATCACCAACCGACTATCAATCCTAGATAGTCTAAGCAATGTACTAAGGGCTAAACTTCACCCCAGTCTCAACGCTATGCCATGTTCGTGCGTGGAGTGTCTCGCAAAGCGAAATCCAAACAAGGAACCCCCCCGATACACTACTACGCGGCACGGTCGATCGTCGAGATCCGCTAGTCCCTCAGTACAGAAAGATATATATAAATATATAACATAAGCATTTATAATATTAGAGCAATAAGGATTAAACTTCTCCCCAGTCTCAACACATTGCCATATTCTTGCGTGGGGTGTCTCGCAAAGCGAAATCCAAACAAGGAACCCCCCCGATACACTACTACGCGGCAAGGTCGATAATCGGAATCCATTAGACCCTCGGTACTCGATTCATCCATTTATATATACATATTTCCATAATCATCCGGATCTATCTCCCGGACTGAGGATTCATATATCAAGTATTTATCAATACTTTCATTTTTCTCAAAACTTTCCATTTCCCTTTTTATACTCAGGAAATGTAAATATAAAAGCCAATTCATTATCATGAATTGCTTTAACAAATCATATACTTTTCAAAGCCAATTTTATTATCATAAAAATGCTTTTCCGTTTTATATCATCCCATTTCCCTTTTTATACTCAGGAAATGTATTCAAAGCCATTTTCATTATCATAAAAATGCTTTGATCATATCATATGCTTCCACAACCCTTCTTCCATCCAGGAGTGTTACCGAAGTCAAACCTTTATCCAATTTCCCTTCCTATATCCAGGAAATGTAATTAAAGCCAATCCATTATCATGAATTGCTTTAATATATAACGCGTTCTAAGATCGGCCGTCCGAATTTCTCCACTGTGCGCGCCCCTAAATGGCTATCATCTTCCAGGGCCTATAATCAAGACAACCTGGGATCCTACATCGCAAGACGTCGGGAAGCGGCCATATGCCTGCGGAATAGTCAAGACCACACCCAGAATCTCCTAACCAACAAGCGCTCATATGGCCTATAGGACTATATCCACCCTGCGTTAATTTGTCAGGGGGCTTCACCATACGCACGCAACTTCCCTTATGATAGCGATTTAGAGAGGTGTGTATCCTCATTTTTATTAATTAAGAAAATCATTTATCTTTCCTTTTTGAAAACATTTATTTTTACACTTTCAAAAGTCATTTCCCTTAATTCATATATATACTTTAATCACATAATGTATATATATCATATATTCCTACCTGAATATATAAAAATGGCCATATTTGCCAAACCATCTATCGATGACCAATAATCCCAAAGATTCTCTCAAAGAATCATAATCATGCATTCATATATGCATAATACTAAACCCAAAGTATATTCTTACTTTAATAAGTAATATATATCAAAATCCCATCTATGGATTCATTTGGATATCTCCAATTATACTAATTCACTCTAATTGAATATACACATATATATACACTCCCAATTCCTCAAGTCCTTTAGGACATAACCCTCCGTAATCTCTAATTTGGAAGGCCCTTAAACATTAAACTCAAAAAGGAGAAATAATCCTAATCTCCAAAATCTTGGGCTGAAAACAGGGCACCGGTCGACCGGTCCTAGACCCCCGGTCGACCGCGGGTTACAAATAAGCCTACGAAACAAAGCAGTAAGCCCTTTTCTCCTTGACGCGGTCGACCGACCTTAGGGGCGCGGTCGACCGGTCACACCAGGTCTCCCAAATTAAATTTCCTCAATTCCTTAATCCAACCACCCAAATTTATTAACGGGGTTTCTAAACTACACCAAAAATAATCGCACACATCTACACGATTAATTATAGCCGTAATTTTTCCAATTCCCGATTTGATTTCCGAGTTGATGATTTCAACCTGGAGCTGCCATCTTGTAAAAATCATATCAAATCGTAGAAAAATCAGAAAAATACGCGGTCGGCGCCCACGCGACCGTATCAAAAATATCTACAACTTTAGTGTTTTGGCCGATAGCTAAATCAATTCTTTTCTGGCCAAAAAGGCCCCCTAAAGTTACGGGTTACTATTCATCGTCTTCTCCGAGACGATTTCGGCCATTAAAGCTTCTCCCAAGCTTTTGTCACCTCACCCAACGTCCTACAACCTCAACCAACTACAAATACACATATATTAAGGGTTCTAAACATCCTAGAACCCAAAACCACAAATTAATTTAGGTTAAAACCTAAGTTCCATAAATTGAAATATTATTTGGGGTTTAATTGTTTTAACTCCCAAAAATCCGTTTTATCCACGATAACCCACCCCAAAACCATTAGGGTTTGTTTATACCAAACTACGGTATGAGATATTTATGCAAAAAAGATAAATAAAGCAAGTAAACACTTGTCTCGTGGATATAATCCGACGACCTCGAGCCGAATCCCGCGGAGGTAGGCCGGAATCTCCCCTTTTCGTCCTCTTTTCTTCTTCCTCTCTCTCTTATCTCTCTTATCTCTTCTTTCTTTGTCTTTTTCTCCCTCTCCCTCTCTTTATATAGAAAGAAAAGGGTTTAATCCCTTAAAACCCAAAAACGACTCGTTTACCCAATTACGAGTTACTTTTACCTCTAAAATTACCCGAAACTCATTTCTGACTATCGGTCACCCTTTTGCGACTATCTCGACCATTCCGAGAATCATGGCGCAGTCGAAATTCCCATCCGAGGTACTTGACCGCAAATCACTATTCCAACCCAAAATAAATAAATGCGGGTTTTCTAATTAAAAATCTTACCTCGTGTCGTTTTTCTCCACGGCGACATATAATTAAAATATTTCGACCTATACAGTCCCAAAAATAATCACAACATCCTTCGAAACTCATTTAATCCTCGAAAATCTCAAAAATTACTATTTAAGAAAATTCCCCAAATTCCAATTTATTTTTAATTATGGAATTTAATCGTCTCCAAAAGGGCGGGTTGTTACATACTCCCCCCCCTTACTACGGAATTTCGTCCTCAAAATTCGGATACAACCTACACCATATAACTAGGATCACTCCAAATCCTAATTTCTCAAGGGAAACGATACTAACCCAATGGTTCCCAACCATATGCTACACGACTACCACGATCGTAAAGTGACTCTAATACGTCACATAATACCCATCATCTATAATGCCTATCGGCATGAATTTCAACCTTATATACTACACCCATTCTATTCCAGGCGGTATATAAAACCATCTTACCAAGGTGCCCATACACCTTTCCAACTTGTGCACATCTGCACATCCGTAGTGAACGTCTGACACGTAACACTCTCTCCCAATAAGGATCTCCTTTCCTCGGTGAAATACTCACCTATGGGTCCTCCCAAACCTTGAAATTCAATTCAATTCGCCACTAACTATACTAAACTTACATCCTAATAATACTAAGGTCTATGCGATGTACTACATACGCGAAACTACTATAATCCTAAGTATGTCCTTAGTGCCTAAGGCCTCTCTCAACTCCCGATAATTGCTTGGTTTCATGCGTGGGACGTCTCGCCAAGGCGAAATCCAAACAAGGAACCCTCCCATTACACTACTCCCTCGCATAGTCGGTCATCGAGATATAGAGACCTAAGGCACACCAGCGGGACGTCCTAAATACTGCCTACGCTAAACTACGAACGCATTTCTACTACCTTATCCTTCCGCCCATACGGAAGGAAGCCTAACCAATCGAAGTGCCCACTTTCTGTGAAAGTGTCACGTACATCATACCTTCTCAAAATTTGCCTTTTCATTAAGGCCTGACGGTTATCCTCAAATCAATTTCTCTAAGTCCAACCTCACCCACCCACTTATGGCGAGGGGGCCACTTTAGTGCTTTTCCATAGCACAATCTTTCCATAGTATATCAACATCATGTGGCTCATAGCCTATAGTGTTTCATCCACACTATAAGACATTTCCACAAAATCATCATCCTTGCATCCCATAACAGCTCCCCACTCCCGACGCCGTTAAGAGTCATGTGTGGAGTGTCTCGCAAAGCGAAATCCAAACAAGGAACCCCTCCACACATTAACCCTTGACTTCGTTGGTTATGGAGTTCCATTATTTCAACATGCAACCGGGATATCCCTATCCCATAATCCAACAAAAAGGTGGTCTGAACTCCTATCTCTAACTAAGAGTCATACCACCCTGCACTCGTACTTATTTTTAAGTCCTTGCGCAAACAATAATGAGCTTTATGTTCAGCTCAACGAAAATCCTGCGGCCTTAAATCATATATATAAGGTCGCCATAAACCCAAATCACGATAATGAAACCTTTACTCATCAAAGTTTCGTATCCCACAGTAAATAAGGTGAACTCAACCTATATCTAAGTGAGACACCGCAACAATAACCTATCCCCTCCAAGAACCATGGACACGATAAACTTGTCATTTTTAGCCTGCTATCGCTCCAAAAATACACCATAATGTATTATACTCATCAAATCACCGTACTCGTATAGACATAAAACGAGCATTCCAAACCATATATATATATATATATATATATATATATATATATACACAATATATCAACACCCGCCTTTATGGCGAATGAAGGAAAATAAAATTCCGCTATCGCAGAAAATAAATAGACATACATTATATAATGTTATCGAGACCGCCATAAAACTCAAGATACACACACGAGTCTCGGACTATCGAACACTGCTCCTTACAATCATCTTACTAATCCTCTTAACTCCTTATTTCAACAAATTTTCCCGGGTGGATTTCCACCAACGGGGTCCACGAATACACACATTCTCTAGTGAGCCTATCCTTCCTGGAAAGGACTCATCATTCATTGCACCTAACTCACTTAGGTACAAGGTTCACTTCGCCATAATACTCTTTATTCACCGTCGGCCTCTGGCTGAACCTTAGGCGAATAATTCCCAAAACAGCATTCTTCTCATCCTGCTGATTCATGGGGACTCACTGTTAGAACTATCCGTAAGATCCCTTTCGAACCCTCAATTTCCATGAGGAATTCGACTTTAGTACCACTCTCCACTTCAGCGGTACTGCGGTACTCATAACTACTTATTATTTAGTAGTCGCCACTGAAATCCTTATCAATTACCATAGGGAGAGTGACCTCTACTAAGGTCCTCATCCCAACCTTCTACCAGCTGCTCCAGCTAAGCCTCACCTCCTGCTGCCATCCAATCTCCGCACACGATTCTCAAACGAGCGCGCAAAAGATTTCTTTAATCTCATAATATGGTGGGAGAACGAAATCTCACAAGAGAAATCAACAATCCTATTCCTGAGGCTCTTTAACAAATCGAGAGCAACGCTGAAAGCGTAGTACGTCCGCACAGATTCCTAAGGACACTAGAACCTGATGCTCTGATACCATCTGTAACACCCCGCCTAATAAGATACCGAGCGATCACTTCAATATTAAATTAAAATAGGAGTCTCATATGGATCATTCTTAGCATCACTGTCGAAAATCCATTTAATTACTAATAACCTATTAGGCCGGTGTCAAAATTTTAACTTTACTACTCTTTATAACAACAATAAATAAAACATCCACACAGTTTATGCGTAAATGAAACTGAAATGAAATAAAATAACCGAACACTCGGTCAAAATATACAACCATATCGAATGTTGTACTGAAAGAATAACTAAATGCAATTGGACCATTGGCTCGAATGTTTATACAATACCTCCTATCTAGAGTACAATAATGGAAGCGGCTATCAAAAACCTGCACGCATCCACAGCTGTTGTAGCTGACGTCTGACTCGAAAGAAGTGCCATCCAGGCGTCCCTGTGTCTGGACACCTATGTATATATATAATATAGAAAGAAAGGAAAAGTAGATAAACGGGTCAGAGCCCGAGTTTTGAAAATATTTTGCAAATGCATAAATGCCTTATTTTTAGAAAAAGGTTTTATCTCATATTTAAATTTGGTATCGCACTCCCATGAGATACCCCTCACCTCTCCACTAATAGTGCACTCCTAACGCATCCCTCTAAACATCCTAGTCAAGCTATCCTGCTAAACTTGTCTATCACCAACCCACTATCAATCCTAGATTGTCCAAGCAATGTACTAAGGTCTAAACTTCACCCCAGTCTCAACGCTATGCCATGTTTGTGCGTGGGGTGTCTCGCAAAGCGGAATCCAAACAAGGAACCCCCCCGATACACTACTACGCGGCACGGTCGATCGTCGAGAGCCGCTAGTCCCTCAGTACAGAAAGATATATATAAATATATAACATAAGCATTTATAATATTAGAGCAATAAGGATTAAACTTCTCCCCAGTCTCAACACATTGCCATATTCGTGCGTGGGGTGTCTCGCAAAGCGAAATCCAAACAAGGAACCCCCCCGATACACTACTATGCGGCAAGGTCGATCATCGGGATCCATTAGACCCTCGGTACTCGATTCATCCATTTATATATACATATTTCCATAATCATCCGGATCTATCTCCCGGACTGAGGATTCATATATCAAGTATTTATCAATACTTTCATTTTTCTCAAAACTTTCCATTTCCCTTTTTATACTCAGGAAATGTAAATATAAAAGCCAATTCATTATCATGAATTGCTTTAACAAATCATATACTTTTCAAAGCCAATTTTATTATCATTGTTGATGTAAAAAATTAGATCGCTCTAATTATTCAATCACAGATAAATAAAATGAGACACAGATTTTTAAAGTGGTTCAGCCTTATAAGAATGGCCTACGTCCACTGTTATGTTATTGCTGAGTGTTTGGGAATTCTCGATTACAAGTTCAATCCAGAAATTTCGGTCCCTTTGAATGAGGGTGATACAAGGTATTTGTAGCCTTTAGGATGTACATGAATGGGTTGATACATTAAATGATATACATATGAAAGGGTAATACATTTAATGCAGCGTGTGCGTCAAGATAATGACCATTCAATGAATAGTTGAACTGTTGACATTCTGGCAATTAATAATACGGCCGAGATGCAGCTCGGATCGCCATTGTTGCTCGTTGCTTAGGAGTTCCTCGGAGCGGTAGAGTACCTCGGAGCGCTAGAGTTCCTCGGTGTATCCTCGTTGCTCGGTGAGAATCATGAGTTGGTCGGGAAATGAACTTCCTCATCGTTATTGCTCCACGTAGAGTGCCAAGTGTCTTCGTATGATTCGTCCACATCAGCATATTAATTTTGGTATCAACAGAAGCCCCCAATGTTTTATATTTCGAACTTTGAGGAGTATGAAACATTCTTTCTCGGTATTTGGCCATATTGAATGATCTTCCTGGGTTTTAGGAGCATCGTATTTGAATTTATTCCCAAATTCAACGAGTCCGCCTTTTTTCAAACTTTTAAGAGCGCTTCGATCTTAGTGCCCTTTTTGTCCTTTTAGCCGGCGGAAGTTCAATAGTTTCTTTTTTGTAATCATTTCCTTCGCCGCTTCCCAAGGCAAAGTATTTAAACTTCTTAGGTAACCATACCGTCTTCTTCTTTTCCCAATTTCTTGCATTCAAGCTTTCTATTCTCTCCTTCTCTCTTGTGCGTTCATCCTTATTTTCGTTCGTTGTCAACATACCTCATTTCTTCCTGTACGATCTTCTTCCTTTCTTCTCTTTTATTCAGTATGGTTTATATTGTGGAGTCTGTTGAGAAATTCATTCTGATTTTTCCATTCCTTCGTGGGTAACTCTAGAGGTTCTTTCTGAGCCTTTAGATTACTTTCGATTGGCTGAGGGACATTGGTTCCCCAGTCTATTTGTTGCTGAATGTGGATTTTCTTTTCCACCAAACCCATTGTGTCTTGAGTTTTGTCAGTATTTCGATCTTGTCCCTGCAAAAATAGCCCCCAATTCATGGAGAATAATTAATGGGGTGTACAAGTTAAATCTAACTCATGGGACTCGTATAGGGATCCCTGAAATTATGTACTGCTATAAGTGGGCCACTCTAGATAATATTTATTACTTAAAAACTAGGTTTCTGAATAGAGTTCTTGTAGTTAACCTCCCTGATTCAAATAGAGATTATTTTGAACATGGGTTGGTTATTAAAAATTGGCAATATGCCCCTTTAGTTGGAGATGGAGTATACAACGGTCCCAGATGCCCCCATATGGCAATGGGATAGGTTTACTTTTCATTTTATTTTACTTATGAAATTATGCTTTTATCATGTTTGACAAAATGTATGACTGATATCTCATTATGTATTTATTTGCAGTTGATAGCAAAAGAAAAACTCCAAAAGAATCAGAGGTTAATATCAAGCATCTGAAACTTATCTGGGATTTGCATAAGAACGTTGCAGACGAGCACATCAGGTCTGCATCATATTTGCTACAGTATAAGAGTTATACAACCTCTTATACTGCTCGCCCTGTTGAGCCAGCTTCCACTCCAGAGGACTCTTCTTCAGATTCTCATCTTCCTTTAAGTCAGAGAATGGGCAAGAAAATAGCTCCTCCTTCTCTATTTGATGACACTTCTTCTGCTGCTGGGACCAAGAAGAGCAAAACTGATGTCCCTGAGGGGACTAAGAAGGTGGATGCTGCACCTTCCAAAGCTACCGAGAAGCCCCCAGTGGCTCCGAGCAAGAAAATTGCTCCTGTAGAAGTGATTACTATCTCTCCGACCAAGAGTTCTTCCTTGGTTGAAGTTGTTGAAACTCCTTTGAGGAGATTGAGGAAATCATCCTCAGTCAATTTGGCTGAAACTGCCTCCACACTGCCAGCTGGTGATGTTGGTGTTCCCACCATCATTCCTCCGAGCTCTGCAATGAGCTCGGTGAAAACTTGGGTCATACCCGAGGTCCAAGGAATTGATGAAAAAATTTCTAGGGATATGCTGACATCCCTAGCTACTCGTCATCTTGCTTCGGTAAATTTCTTACTCTCTGAATTTCCTTTCTTTTTCTGAGTATTTGTATTTTTGCACTGACTTACTGTTTTTCTCCTCTTTCAGCTGGTGAACTGTTTTAATAACATTGTGAAGAAGGACGAGGTAATTAAAGCCTCTAGTTCCTCGTCTGGTGTAGAGGATGCTCTGTTGGGTTTGACCCAATCCTTGAAGGAATCTCGCCAATAGTACAATGAGGACAAGACTGCTTGGGAGAAAAAGTTGTCAATAGTTGAAGCCGAGAAAGTGAAGTTGGCTGAGATCTCCAAAGGTTTGGAGAATAAAGTGAAAAGTTTGGAGGTTGAGCATAAAAAATATGACGACAAGCTCAAGAATTTTGGAGAGCTTGAAGATAAGTTGAAGAAAGCAGAGGAAGAGTTGCTCGCCCTGCGAGATATCAAAAGTAAAAAAGAAGAATTGGACGTGAAGCTCTCCTCGGAGAAATTGAGAAGAAAGGTTGCAGTCAAAAAATCCTTCAGCACTGGCTGGGATAAAGGATGGGATAAAGGGATTACTTCAATGACATCCCAAGTTCAATATGGGAAGTTGAAATACTTCCATGACGGCTGGGTAGCTGCTCTGCAGGAATTGAAGATCAAGGACGATTCTGAGCTATTCCAACTACACCTCCCTGGTCCTCCTCCACTAATTGTGGAAGAAGAAGAAGATGAGCCTGTCTCTGATGAATCTTCTATGGCCATAGGTGATCAAGTCTCTGCCTCTCAACCCTCTGCCACCGAGGACATTTCTTCCATGCCTCCTCCTCCTGAGAAGATTTCTGCTGATCAAGCCGCAGTTACTACCAGCAACCAAGCTCCTCGTCCCAGCCTCCCGAGAAAGTCTTGGGAGACAAGGAAAAGGTGTGAAGTTGTTCGGTATCATTTCTATTTTTCATTACTTGTACTCGAACAATGTAATCTTTTGATGATCTAATAAAATACATCTTCGTTCCTCTTCATTGTTGATACTCTGTCTGCTTTTATTTATTAACTCCTGCTTTCTCTTCTTTATTAGTTTTTGGCCAGAATGGAATTGATATCTGCCCCTGATACCGAGTTGATGAAACAATGCAATGGATATTATAAAGCTGGTCATACAGACCTGACTGTATCAGAGATTGTCGACATCCTTGGCCACGATGCCTCGGAGCAAGCAGTTGAGGCTTATCGGTACTTGAAGGATTTACTTGACAGATATGTGGCCAATAATGTGGCATACTACGAATTGATCGAGGAACTTCATTGTTCCTTAGAAGATCTCCAAGGTCAGCACAATGAATCAATGGCTTTGTTGCACAAGGATTATGAAAATAGATACCAACAACTTTCTTCTAAAACAGGCCATAAAAAGATCCTCGCTGGATATGATGTTAGGGAAAGAACTCTAAAAGGTGAGGTTGAGGCATGCAGGCAGATTGCTGAGTTGTTGGAACAGGAGAACAATACTTTGCATAAAAAGTTGGCTCAATATGAATCTGCAGCATCATCTTCCACTGCCTTAGTACCAGTTACTGATGAAGGTTTCTCATTCTTAGAGGTCTAAAATGCCAAATTAAGGCAAGAACTGGATGACTTAAGAAGATCTGCTATTTCTGGGACTGCTCGGGGATGAGGAAGAGGTGCTCGGGGGCGAGGAAGAGCTATTCAAAATGTTGCCGAGGAGCAAAGTTCTCCAATCGCTGCTGGGAGTCGATCAAGAGTTCTTAGTCGTAATGTCGAAGAGGCTCGTACCCAATCTACTTTGGAAACTCAAGCATTCCAATTAAACGTCAAAGATCGGGCTCTATCAGAAATGTCCAAGAAAAATCTATCCTTGGAAGATCAACTTACTGCAACGAAGTCTGCTCTACATACTAAGGATCTTTTTGCCAAAAACCTTCTCGAACAATTAGATAGATTAACCTTCCAATTTCATAAGCAACCCAGGGAATTCTGGATGGCAGGATACAATGAAGCTCTTGTTCATTTGGATGCTCGTATTGAACATGCCAACAATGAAGGTTACAAGCAAGGGTGGTTGAACGCATTAGGTGTGTTAAAATTGGAGCGAGGGCATTATTTATGGGATTATCATGCTCCAGGGTTATTAGACTTTCCTGTGCCACCTTTCAAATTGGGCATGGCCTGGATCCCAGCTCGTTCTATTCCTCGGAGTTTAATTTCGAAATACCTCAGTGATTATAGCCTTCATTCCCAAATCGAAGTATCTCGTCCAGAGCATCTAATGGAGACACCTTCAATAATGAATGTCAGAATGTTGAAGGACTTGAACTTTATTAATTCTCCCCTTTGCCTGGAAGATCCTCCTGCTGGCGAAGAGCCTATTTCTAAAGCAAAGGGCAAGAAACCAATAGAATAGGAATATCAATGTAATAGTTAGTACATTCATGTAACCTGTAATTTATTTTGAACTTTAATGAAAAGACTTTCATTTTCCGTTTGCAAATTTTGCTATTGTCTTGTGTTTATCAAACACCTTTATATGTATTTGTTAAAAAGATAACAATAATATTGTTCATTAAGCAACTTAATAAAAAGTTACAAGTATCAAGGTTGTTCAATCACTTAATAATAAAGTAATGAGTATAAAATGTTCAAACTGTTTCCAACCAACCAGGGTGGATAAATAATGTTTGTCGACCAACTACAGTTGATGGGTTTTTATCCCCGACCAGCCATACTTGGTTCAATTTCAAATATTTTCATAAAATGTGTCCGACCAACTAAGGTCAATAATTTATCCTCGTCGACCAACTAAAGTTAGTGGGTTTTTATCCCCGACCAACCATACTTGGTTCAGTTTGGAATATTTTGTTCTCTGAGGAACTTTTGTAATAATATTACCTCCCGTTCAACATAAGTTGGAATGTGAGAATATATTTTTTAAATCCAATCAAAGGAGTATTTTTTTGGTTCTTTGGAACTGTCCACTAGTTATCTTACCAACCGTAGTTGATCACGCTAGTGTCGTCTCCTAACCAAAGGAGTATTATTTTTGGTTCTTTCGAACTGTCCACTAGTTATCTTACCAACCGTAGTTGATCACGCTAGTGTCGTCTCCTAACCAAAGGAGTATTATTTTTGGTTCTTTCGAACTGTCCACTAGTTATCTTACCAACCGTAGTTGATCACGCTAGTGTCGTCTCCTAACCAAAGGAGTATTATTTTTGGTTCTTTCGAACTGTCCACTAGTTATCTTACCAACCGTAGTTGATCACGCTAGTGTCGTCTCCTAACCAAAGGAGTATTATTTTTAAGCGTAGTGTATTACACTAGTATTCCCCGAAAAACTTTCAATAGAAAGAAAATGGTGAAACATCCTCGTTTTATTCATAATGAAGGAACTGCTTTACATTTTACATTACTGATAATACTTGCGAAGGTGTTCAGCATTCCAAGCATTCTTGAATTCTTCTCCTTCTAGAGTTGCTATCCGGTAAGTTCCTGGTCGAACAATTTCAGTAACTCGGTAAGGCCCATGCCAGTTTGCCTCCAATTTATTGTGCTTCTGAATGACCTTCTTTAGCACATAATCTCCTTCTTTTAAATCGCATTTCTTCACCCTTTTTTTGTAGAACAGAGCTGTTCGTTGTTGATAAGCAGCATTCCTAATAGCTGCCTCTTCTCTTACTTCTTCGAGCATATCTAAATCCAGTCTTCTCATCAAGTCACTGATCGGAGAATTGAAATTTAGCACTCTGTGTGTTGGTAGGCCCAACTCTACAGGTATCACAGCCTCACTTCCAAATGCCAGCATATATGGTGATTCTCCAGTCGTTGCTCGGGGAGTTGTTCGGTAAGCCCACAATAGTGATTGTAGCTCATTAATCCAGTTAGCTTTAGCTTCACTTAGTCTTTTCTTCAAACCATTTAGCAGTGTTCTGTTCGTCACCTCAGTCTGCCCATTGCTTTGAGGATGACCTGGTGCTGAATGGGTCTTCAGGATGTTTGATTGTTGACAATAGGCAGCAAACTCCTCGTTGTCAAATTGGGTTCCATGGTCTGTGATGAAAGCATGAGGGAGACCATATCGACAGATGATATTCTTCCAAACGAACTGGTATACCTTTTCATACGTTATGTCGATGAGGGGTTCAGCTTCTACCCACTTAGTAAAATAGTCTACTGCAACGACGAGGTACTTGAATCTTCCTCGGGTGATCGGCAATGGTCCCACCAAATTAATTCCCCACATGGCGAATGGCCAAGGGGAAGTTATTGGTGTCAACAATGCTTGTGGAGTTCGTCGGATAGAGGAAAAACGTTGGCACTTGTCACATTTCTTAGCATAGGCTATACAATCAGCCCTCATCGTTGGCCAATAGTATCCTTGAGTCATTACCCTTTGTAACAGCGTTCGACCTGCTACATGAGCTCCACAAGACCCTTCATGGATTTCTTCAATCAATTCTTTCACCTCGGAGGGATGTACACATCTCTGCAAACCTGCCATAATTCTTCGTCTATACAAAATACCATTAGTTAACACATACCGAGCAGCTTTATACTTCAGTTTCTTGGCAGCGAGCTTGTCCTCCGGCAATCCTCCCTCTTCAATATATGCCCTGATGGGATCCATCCAAGATGGTCCCAAATCAAGTGTAATTACATTCACTATCAGGTCTTCATCTATGCTTCGACTCTCCAATACTTCAATTGGTATCGTTCTTCGCAACTCGGTACGAGTAGCTGATGCTAGTCGGGCCAGTGCGTCTGCTTGTGCATTTTCTATTCTGGGTATTCTGATCAACTGAATGGCATCAAATTTCGCCAATAATTCCATCACCTTTGCATGATACTTGACCATTAGTTCTCCTTTAACTGCATATGTTCCCATCATCTGATTCACAATCAATTGTGAATCACTGAATATCATTACTTGTTGCGCTTCCATAATCTTTGATAAATTAAGACCTGCTATCATGGCCTCATACTCAGCTTCATTATTAGAGGCTTTGAATTGGAATTGTAAAGCATATTCCATGTCAATCTCATCTGGGGTGCTCAAAACAATTCCTGCTCCGCAACCTGCTGTGCAAGATGAGCCATCTACATATAATTTCCATATGGGTAATCCGTCTTCAAATTCCTTCTCTGACAGGGTTCCTCGGTGAAATATTTGTTGCTTCTTTTCATCCTCCCCTGACACCTTTCGCTCCTCGTCGATCATCTCTTTTCGCTCTTTTACCAACCGGAGCTGGTCTGAGTTTAAAGTTGATGATCCTTCTACATCCACAAGCCCTTTTACCAACCGTAGTTGGTCTAGACCTATGTCTGTTGATCCTGTAACATCCACAGGTTGGTCAGCGAGCAACTTTTGTTCCTTGAGGGTATCGGGGTATGTAAACTCTGCTATAAAATCTGCTACAGCCTGCCCTTTCAATGATGATCTGGGCTCATATACAATATCATATTCACCGAGTTCTATTGCCCAGTACATCAATCTTCCTAATTTTTCTGGCTTGTGAAGGGCTTGTCTCAATGGCATGTCGGTATACACAATGATGGTATGGGCCTGGAAATATGGCCTCATTCTTCTACTTGCTTCGATTAATGCCAAGGCCAATTTTTCTAGCTTTGGGTACCTGATCTCTGCACCTCGGAAAGCCTTACTTGTGTAATAAATTGGCTTCTGGACTCCATTCTCCAATCTGATCAATGCCGAGCTAACTGCATTCTCTGATACTGCTAGATACAAGTACAACTTTTCTCCTGTTATTGGCCTGGACAACAATAGAGGTGCTCCCAAATACTTTTTCAAGTCTTGAAAGGCCTTCTCACATTCATCAGTCCACTCAAAAGTTTTTCGAAGTGTTTTAAAAAATGGGAGGCATTTGTCAGTTGCTCGAGATACAAATCTGTTGAGCGCTGCAACTCGTCCTGTAAGACTCTGCACTTCTTTCTTTGTTGTTGGAGATCGCAACCCTAAAAGAGCTTTGATCTTATCTGGATTTGCTTCAATGCCTCGCTGATTGACAATGTATCCGAGAAACATTCCTTCTCGTACTCCAAATGTGCACTTCGTCGGGTTGAGTTTCATCTGGTATTTATCCAATTGATCAAATGTCTGAGCTAAATGTTGCAACTGATTTGTTCGGTGAAAATCTTGTTCATAAGCCGCTGGTATGTCGCTCCTGCATTTTTTAAACCAAAAGGCATAACATTATAGCAATAAGTTCCCCTAGGGGTAATAAAAGAAGTACTTTCCCTGTCTTCAGGTTTCATTTTGATCTGGTTGTAGCCAGAGTAAGCGTCCATGAAGCTGAGCAGCTCATGCCCCGAGGTAGCATCCACTAGTTGGTCAATTCTGGGTAATGGAAAATGATCTTTTGGGCATGCCTTTTTAAGATCAGTGAAATCAACACACATTCTCCATTTATTGTTCTTCTTCTTTACCATCACCACATTTGCCAGCCAGTCTGGATATTTCACATCTTCAATGAATTGGGCTTTCTGGAGCTTCTAGACCTCCTCTTGTATGGCTTGATTCTTCTCGGGGCTAAATACCCTTCTTCTCTGCTTTACAGGCTTGATCTCCTTATTCACATTGAGTTCATGACATAAGAAGTTTGGATTTATTCCTGGCATGTCCTCATGACTCCATGCGAAAGTTTTCTTCCTGTTTCTCAAGAACATTATCAACTCTTGTTTTATTGAAGCATCCAACGACGAACCTATCTGGGTTACTCGTTCAGGGTGTTCCTCGTCCATAATAACATTTTCTGTAGATTCTACCACCTGTCCTTTTACAAGTTGGGATTCATCCCTGGGATCAAGAGTTTCAATTTTTGTACCTTTCTCCACCTGGTAGGTAATAGTCTTTTTCCTTGATTCTTCAAACTCCTCTTGCTCGGCAGATGAATAATAGCATTCCCGAGCTACTTTTTGATCACCTTTCACAACTCCTACTCCGAAGTTCGTTGGGAATTTTAAGCATTGATGCACTGTAGATGGAACTGCTTCGAATTTCTTCAAACCAACTCTTCCCATGATGATGTTGTAGGCTGATTACACATTCTTATCCATCACAAAGAAGCGTATTCTTTCTGTTCGAGAAGTGGGCCAAGTTCCAATGAATATGTCCAACTTGATCGTCCCTAGCGGAAAAACTTTCTCGCCAGCAAAACCCAGAAGGGGTCTGTGATAAGGTTCCAATTGAGATAATTTCAAATTCAAGCTATCAAAACATGAATAATACATGATGTCTGCCGAACTACCATTGTCCACCAACACCCTTGAAATCACCACATCTTTCATCCTCATTTTGATCACCAAGGGATCATCGTGAGGGTAAAGAACACCTGCCAAATCATTTTTTGAAAAACCAATAACTAGCTTCTCTTTATTTACCTTCCTCGGACGATCATCCTCGGCAAGATTTATTCGTTGAATATATGAGCAGTCTTGAGCCTCTCCGAGATAGGCCTTTCTTTCTGCAGTAAGGTCTCCCCCTCCAGCATCTTCTCCTGTTATAACATTACAATCAATTGACCCAAAACGTATGGAAAATACCTCTCGTTCAGGTTGCCTTGGCTTTTTTGGAAGATCGGGGTCTTTATCTGGATCATCTTCATGATTTCTTTTCTTTTTCTCCTCCGTCCGACGAGGAGATCTGGAACGATCTCTAGTTCTATCATCATTCTTCCTTTCACCTCTGCGATCTACATACTTTGACAACTTTCCTCTTCGGATGAGCGTTTCAATCTTGTTCTGAAGGGCTATGCAATTCTTGGTCGTATGGCCATGATCTTTATGGAACTCGCAATATTTAGCCCTATTCCTCAGTTCAGGATTGGTCCTCAATTTATCTGGCCACTTGATTTCTTCGTTATTCTTGATTTCTTTTAAAACATGATTAATACCCATCTTCAATGGAGTATAGTTATCATATTTCTTCAGGACTTCCCATGACGTCCTATTATTCTTGGAATGCTTGTCACCACCATTACCTCTTTGCTCTTTCTTCTTAGATTTGTCAAACTCCACCTTGGTTTCTTTATCCATATTCTTCTTTGCAGCCATAGCCTCCTCGGCATTCATGATTTTGGCCGCTTTTGCCATCAACTCTGACATAGTTTTAGGTGGATCTTTGGCCAAAGTGTAGTATAATTTGTTAGGCAGCAGTCCACTCATCAAAGCAGTGATCGCTGTCTTTTCTTCGTAATTTATGACTTCCAACTTCTCGTTATTGAAACGAGTTATGTAATCTCTAGTACTCTCACCTGATTTTTGTCTAACACTTAACAAGTGCGCTACTCGCTTTACTGGCTTTGCTCCAAAATAGAAATTACCAATGAACATCTCGGCTAACTGAATGAAAGTCGAAATCTTACCCCGAGGAAGATTGTTGTACCATATCTGCGCAGACCCAGTAAGAGTTCCCGAGAAAGCTCTACATCTCATCTCGTCGGGGACGGCATATATGTCGGCAGCAACTTGGTATTGTTCTATATGAAGAACAGGATCTGTCTTTCCATCATATTTAGGGGTCACTACAGGTGCTTTGAATTTAGATGGTTTAGGAAAATTCACAATGGCTTGCACAAAAGGTGTCCCTTGAACAAAAGTTCTCTGTAAGGGATTCCTTTCTTTAACCATTTCTCCAAGTCTATCCTACAATCGCTGAATGGAACCCTTCCATGCTTCATTTCCTTCCTCGGGTTGCTTAGTCCGAGCAATTGATTGTTCTGACATAGCTTCCTGAGATCTATCTCGACGAGTAATTGGTCTTGATTGTGCTGATCCTTCTCTCAAACCTGATGGTGGTCGAAATCCTCTCGATGGGGCTCTAGGCGGACTCATATTTCTCCTTGGTCCTAACCGACTGAAAGGAGATGCCCTGCTTAATCTTTCCAGGGCGCTAGTTCTCTCCGGAGAGAGGGTGATATGTTGATCTGTATCCGTGGCCCGTATCGATGAAGTTCGCCCAGGTTGATAAGAAAAATCATCAGATTCTTCATTACGATATGAATCAGTATGCCTGGATCGCGATTGCCCACGATCACTCCTTTGCCTTGAATGAGTAGGTGCACCGCCATGAAGAGTTTGAATGAGTTGCCTTATTTTTTCTTGCATGGCGGTTTGTCCTTCGGCCAGATTCGTCATAATTCCAGCCAGATCTGGAGGTGCAGATGGATTCGGAGGATTTCCAGTATTTCCAGCATTTCGATTACTGGATTCTGGATTATCTGCCATTGATGATAAATGATTTTTGGTGAAAAACGATAGCAACAGTCGTTTCCCACAGACGGCGCCAATCTATTGATGTAAAAAATTAGATCGCTCTAATTATTCAATCACAGATAAATAAAATGAGACACAGATTTTTAAAGTGGTTCAGCCTTATAAGAATGGCCTACGTCCACTGTTATGTTATTTCTGAGTGTTTGGGAATTCTCGATTACAAGTTCAATCCAGAAATTCCGGTCCCTTTGAATGAGGGTGATACAAGGTATTTATAGCCTTTAGGATGTACATGAATGGGTTGATACATTAAATGATATACATATGAAAGGGTAATACATTTAATGCAGCGTGTGCGTCAAGATAATGACCATTCAATGAATAGTTGAACTGTTGACATTCTGGCAATTAATAATACGGCCGAGATGCAGCTCGGACCGCCATAGTTACTCTTTGCTTAGGAGTTCCTCGGAGCGGTAGAGTACCTCGGAGCGCTAGAGTTCCTCGGTGTATCCTCGTTGCTCGGTGAGAATCATGAGTTGGTCGGGAAATGAACTTCCTCGTCGTTATTGCTCCACGTAGAGTGCCAAGTGTCTTCGTATGATTCGTCCACATCAGCATATTAATTTTGGTATCAACAATCATAAAAATGCTTTTCCGTTTTATATCATCCCATTTCCCATTTTATACTCAGGAAATGTATTCAAAGCCATTTTCATTATCATAAAAATGCTTTGATCATATCATATGCTTCCACAACCCTTCTTCCATCCAGGAGTGTTACCGAAGCCAAACCTTTATCCCATTTCCCTTCCTATATCCAGGAAATGTAATTAAAGCCAATCCATTATCATGAATTGCTTTAATATATAACGCGTTTTAAGACCGGCCGTCCCGATTTCTCCACTGTGCGCGCCCCTAAATGGCTATCATCTTCCAGGGCCTATAATCAAGACAACCTGGGATCCTACATCGCAAGACGTCGGGAAGCGGCCATATGCCTGCGGGATAGTCAAGACCACACCCGGAATCTCCTAACCAGCGCAGAAAAAATACAACAAGCGCTCATATGGCCTATAGGACTATATCCACCCTGCGTTAATTTGTCAGGGGGCTTCACCATACGCACGCAACTTCCCTTATGATAGCGATTTAGAGAGGTGTGTATCCTCATTTTTATTAATTAAGAAAATCATTTATCTTTCCTTTTTGAAAACATTTATTTTTACATTTTCAAAAGTCATTTCCCTTAATTCATATATATACTTTAATCACATAATGTATATATATATATATATATATATATATATATACCATATATTCCTACCTGAATATATAAAAATGGCCATATTTTCCAAACCATCTATCGATGACCAATAATCCCAAAGATTCTCTCAAAGAATCATAATCATGCATTCATATATGCATAATACTAAACCCAAAGTATATTCTTACTTTAATAAGTAATATATATCAAAATCCCATCTACGGATTCATTTGGATATCTCCAATTATACTAATTCACTCTAAGTGAATATACACATATATATACACTCCCAATTCCTCAAGTCCTTTAGGACATAACCCTCCATAATCTCTAATTTGGAAGGCCCTTAAACATTAAACTCAAAAAGGAGAAATAATCCTAATCTCCAAAATCTTGGGCTGAAAACAGGGCACCGGTCGACCGGTCCTAGACCCCCGGTCGACCGCGGGTTACAAATAAGCCTACGAAACAAAGCAGTAGGCCCTTTTCTCCTTGACGCGGTCGACCGACCTTAGGGGCGCGGTCGACCGGTCACACCAGGTCTCCCAAATTAAATTTCCTCAATTCCTTAATCCAACCACCCAAATTTATTAACGGGGTTTCTAAACTACACCAAAAATAATCGCACACATCTACACGATTAATTCTAGCCGTAATTTTTCCAATTCCCGATTTGATTTCCGAGTTGATGATTTCAACCCGGAGCTGCCATCTTGTAAAAATCATATCAAATCGTAGAAAAATCAGAAAAATACGCGGTCAACGCCCACGCGACCGTATCAAAAATATCTACAACTTTCGTGTTTTGGCCGATAGCTAAATCAATTCTTTTCTTGGCCAAAAAGGCCCCCTAAAGTTACGGGTTACTATTCATCGTCTTCTCCGAGACGATTTCGGCCATTAAAGCTTCTCCCAAGCTTTTGTCGCCTCACCCAACGTCCTAAAACCTCAACCAACTACAAATACACATATATTAAGGGTTTTAAACATCCTAGAACCCAAAACCACCAATTAATTTAGGTTAAAACCTAAGTTCCATAAATTGAAATATTATTTGAGGTTTAATTGTTTTAACTCCCAAAAACCCGTTTTATCCACAATAACCCACCCCAAAACAATTAGGGTCTGTTTATACCAAACTACGGCATGAGATATTTATGCAAAAAAGATAAATAAAGCAAGTAAACACTTATCTCGTGGATATAATCTGACGACCTCGAGCCGAATCCCGCGGAGGTAGGCCGGAATCTCCCCTTTTCGTCCTCTTTTCTTCTTCCTCTCTCTCTTCTCTCTCTTTTCTCTTCTTTCTTTCTCTTTTTCTCCCTCTCCCTCTCTTTATATAGAAGGAAAAGGGTTTAACCCCTTAAAACCCAAAAACGACTCGTTTACCCAATTACGAGTTACTTTTACCTCTAAAATTACCCGAAACTCATTTCCGACTATCGGACACCCTTTTGCGACTATCTCGACCATTCCGAGAATCATGGCGCAGTCGAAATTCCCATCCGTGGTACTTGACCGCAAATCACTATTCCAACCCAAAATAAATAAATGCGGGTTTTCTAATTAAAAATCTTACCTCGTGTCGTTTTTCTCCACGGCGACATATAATTAAAATATTTCGACCTATACAGTCCCAAAAATAATCACAACATCCTTCGAAACTCATTTAATCCTCGAAAATCTCAAAAATTACTATTTAAGAAAATTCCCCAAATTCCAATTTATTTTTAATTATGGAATTTAATCGTCTCCAAAAGGGCGGGTTGTTACATATCCTATGTATGGAAACTTAAAATCTATAACGTTCGAAACTTATGTTCAGTAGTTTACGGGTTCATAACCTATGCTCTGATACCACCTCTGTCACGACCCCGTCCCAAAGTTAGTAGGTAAAGAGCATCTTGACATGCCACCAAGGCATTCAATATTCTGGATTTAGTTTGTTTACTTAATAAATGCAACAAATATACATGCACATGGTCATGAATCATAAACTACTAAAATGAAGGAATTACGTAATCAGATCTTTCTAAAAGGAAACTTTATATAAGTAACAATGAGTTTAAAACTTTAGACAAAATTTAAAACCTATTAAATGCTTTATTTGATCACCAAACATTTTACATAAAGTAACAAAAAATGCTCTAAAATCCAAATCTTCAATATAGACCTTTTACGTTCCATCCGCAAGCCTAGTTATTTCCTGAAAAATTATTACAACGTCAGTTAAGAGTTGAGTGAGATTCAATCTATAGACATTCTAAGGTTTTTCAAAAAAATTGATACCTATTCAAATAAAAAGATAAGGCATATACATATATGGATGGGAAATTGCAATATATAATGTGGAATGACATTATATAGAAATGAATAGCTCAGAATAGAACAAATGCAACAAATCAAAGGCAATAACTTTTTCTTTCAATCATATCATTTTAATGTCCAAGTACACTCCAATACCGTATTCATCTACCATATTATTCCCCAATAGTTGGGGGTCAATCGAACTTGTTCATCACGACACCTTATTTAGGGCACACCGGCGATAACCCAACTGGGAAGGTCAGTCAGTAAAAGAGGTCCCATAGGCTGAATCTTATTTTCAATATTCATTTTAATCGGTATGTCTATATGGACAAATATAAACAGATCACAAGGAATCAATTATCGGTATCAGATGAATTTTGAGAATAAAAGAAGTTCACAAAATATACATAGTTTTCATAATATTAAAATTGTAAATTATGACGGTGTGTGATACCGATTTAAATTAATTCGCAAGTTTCCAATTAAACCTTATTTAATTAGAGTATATTTTTAAACCAAAGTAATTTAGCCCTTAAACATGCAACTACGTCCGTGCGTGTGTCAAATCATAAATAAATAAAGCATGTAACATAAATTTCAAGAAAAAATCCCAGAAGGGAAAAACTTTTATTTCTAGAACTCTGACAAGTTTACAAGGCCATTGACTTACATACCATCTTGCTTTCGCCCATAAGAGTAACGCACGGTGTCTTCATCAAACCTCCAAAGCAACGGCTAGAAATAACTCAGTAATGGTTCGCACTCAGTCTACAATCTTCACAAGGACTCCCTCCACAATAGCACGCAACTCTCAGTTGTAGAGCTCTCCCCACAAAGAATGAACAAAAGTAAAATGTGTTCTTGAACACCAAAACAATTTACCAAAGCATATGGGATTTTTGTGAATTGAAAACAAAAGGGATGAAAATCCAAAAAGAAGAAGTTAAAAAGAATTCTCCTAATTCGTAGTTTTCTATCTTTCAAAACGCCGGGACTTCTTGATGAAAACGAAACCATTTAATGAGTATTTATAGAAAATCGCACATCCTCGATCGTTCGAACGAAAAGGGGATCTTGCTCGAATGAGATGCACATGTCGTTCAAGCGACATCGCGCGATAATGCAATGTCGTTCGAACGACAGAGCGAAGTCATTCGAACGTCTGGAATGTCAGAAAATATTATTTTAATATCCGCTCTAACACTTAGAAAAAATACTCATTCTCAAATTTTGACGAAAAAGTTCGCTCCAACACTTAGAAAATATTTTGTAAAAATATCCCAAAGCTCTAAGTGTAAAGTTAAGGTATTTAAAACATAATCTTACCAAAGTAAACTTTGCGGAGGCTTTTTTGATGAAGAACCTTGATATATTGGGATCCGTCATACAACATAATTAATTATGAGGGACATTTATAAAAATATGTGCTTACAAATCTCCCCATATGTCTATGCCGGAACATACATAAAAATATATGAATTATTAAATACCAAAATGCCTATACAAATCTACCCTCCCATAAATCTCAAAACTGAAAAGGTACAAATTTGCAAGTTCTCAAACTTTTCTTCAAAAATCTTCATCAAATCTCAAAGCTTTTCTCATCAGGTGTGCAACATAATGGTCTTTAATTTTTGTACCTACACACATCAGATAAAGCAAAAACCTTCGTGACGTATCGAGTTTGAAATGATATAAGAATAAATCATTAAAAAATCGAATCTCCCCCATACTCCACCCCCCCATAACATGATAATTCTTTCTCCCCCTTTTTATGATATCCCCAAATAGACAGAGAAGAAGAAACAATCAAAACATGGAGTGTCATGACAAAATCATAGCAAACATGAATCAAACTACGCTTGGAAAGGAGTGTCTCAAAAGATTCTACAAACTATTTTTGTATTTTTCAATTTTTTCAAACAAAGGAAAGAAATGATACAAAAATCACACACCATGGATTTATACTAAAACAACCAAGTCAAGGAAATGGAATGAATGGGTGTGAACACATTCGATAGGTAAATAAACTCAATCAATCATATATGCATGATGAATACGTGTACCCCTAATGAATGAACATCAAAAGTATCCTTAGTTGTAAAAATACACATTAACATCTCACCTTTCTATTAGTTATATTTCACTTACTTTATTTTCTATAAATTAAACCTAAACAAGCAAAAAAAGAGTTACACCTATAAATTCAAACGGGATTATCCATCGCAATTTTTCAAAACTAAAATACATTTTGTACACACACACACACATATAATAAATTCCCATTAGAATCTATGGGATAAACCCCACCCTTATGCTGCATACGACTTACGTGGACTTTGATCCCTTTATAGGCTATGTAGGCGTTTTGGGCTAAATTCTGAGACTCGAGTCCAATTTCCCCATTTTTGCATTTGTCACCTTTTCATCTATACATTATTTTAATATATATATTATACTTGTGACCCTTATTAGCGTTTTATCCCAACATATATTATTGTTTGATTATAATGATCAATATCTCGATAAATGCATCAATTGTATTTTCTAAATATCATTTTAGGAACATTCCAATGGATGACCTCACTCTATCTTTTCCATGGTATGAGTTGGGCGATTTCTATCTCCATTTATATATACACACACTCACCCTTCACGAAGAATTTAAGGAAAATAGTAACACAAGATCGTGACAGACCGAAAGGGCGGGATGGGTTCCTAACACCTTCCCATTTCGTAACTTAGCCCCCGAACCTTTGAACTATTGGTTTCGTAAGCATCAGTTTGTCGTTGATGCCGCTCTCTCAAGGCGGAGACATGTTCTTTCTCCTGTTTTGTGAAAAATAGGCTGGCGAATCCATCTCTTTACATTCACCCCATACCAACGACGACCGAAGTGCTCTGAGAGTAAGAGGGTGCAAGACCTCCCCCTCCCCCCGGGGAGAGAAAAGATCGGGATGGCCATAAGGGGTATATGCTCTTTTTTTACTTTTACATCGATTTCGTCTTCCCCTAAGAAACCCTTTGATGGTTTTATATGTATCTCTTCCTCCGGGTCACCATGGAGAAAAGTATTTTTGACATCTAACTTCTCAAGGTGAAAAATCTTGTTGTAAAAATACTTAAAACTGACCGATTGGTAGTCAATTTAATAACTGTTGAAAAACTCTTTACGTATTCAATCATTTTGTTCTACAAAAAGCCTTTGACCATGAGCTTTGCTTTGTATCTCTCGGATAAATTATGGTCTTCCTTCACTCGATACACTCAATTATTGTGTAGAGCCTTCTTCCCCATGGCAACTTAATTAGATATTATGTTTAGTTCGAGATGAGGGACTTTATCCCATCTTCCATTGCAAACTCC
The DNA here is from genome assembly GCA_949130495.1 of Sambucus nigra. Lineage (NCBI taxonomy): Eukaryota > Viridiplantae > Streptophyta > Magnoliopsida > Dipsacales > Adoxaceae > Sambucus > Sambucus nigra. The sequence goes on from OX422214.1 coordinate 59,821,175, forward strand.
CTCTTTCTCGCATCCCCTACTTAACATTCTTTATCATAGAATTCAAGTTCACCGCCATCATTAAGTAACAAATAGTTAATGCATTTCCTATTTGGTACAAAAACACGGGAGGACCTCCTTAGTTTTGGAGTTATAGTTGGACTCTATAGTGCACGATCATGTGTAATTCTCCCCGGTATAGATTCCTCTGCCTGAGAAAACTCTACTCCACTAATCTCTGGAGTATCTTACAAATTACCGTACATGGGATTGTATTATTCTAAACCACTGGCATGTCTTTCGTCTCTAGCACCTTCATCCATGTCGGTTTACATCACTCGTTCATTGAATATGACATCTCACTTCTTATGACCTTTTTATTTTGGCCATCCCAGAAGTGATAGCTAAATTCATCTCTACAATATCCAATGAATGTTCATTTTAGTAACTTGGGATCAATCTTACCACTGGAAGGATCACTAATATGCACATATGAGAACAACTTAAGGTTTGAAAGTTTTATCTCTTCGCATCTCAATACCTCCTCTCGTATGCTGTGCTCTAACAATACTAATGGCCCTCGATTAGTCAGGTAGGTTGTTTTATTAATCACCTATCCCCATAACTATTTGGGTAGAACTTCTTATATACACATGCTTCTGTCTCTCTCGATCAATGTACAATTCATCCGTTTCGCCACGCCATTTTACTTTGGGGTCCCTGGCATAGTGCTCTCCACCCTTATGCCATTCTCATAGCAAAACTTATGTAACCTGGTGTCTTTGTAATAACCACCATTGTCGAATCTCAACTTCTTTATCTTCAACCATGTCTTATTCTCTATCATAGCCTTTCACTTCTTGAATAACTTTTACACCTCAAACTTTAGTTTCAAGAAGTCAACCCACACCTTTTTAGAGTGGTCATCAATGAAAGTTACAAAATAAGACTTTTCGCCAAAGGATGAAACTATGGTTGGCCCCTATACATCAGTGTGTAGAGGATTAAGCTTATCCTGCCTTAGAGTTCTTCCCTTTTTCTCGAAACTGACCAACTTTTGTTTCTAAAATATATAGCTCTCACACGATTCAATATTAACTAACCATAATTTTAGTGGATTACCTTGAGAGTTCATAACCTTGAGCCCCTTTTCAATCTTATGACCATGTCTCTAGTGACATGAGTTTGAGTCCTCTTCGCTATCTGCAACTACAATTGACTAGAAAATGTCTGTGGGAATGTAGTGTCTTCCACTCTTCTTGCCATGCATTATGGTAATTACACCTCTGAAAATCTCTCAGGTATCACCATTGAAGGTTTTTGCATAACCTTCATTCACCAACTATCCCACATAGATAAAATTTTATCGCAGTTTTGGAATGTGTCTAAAATCCTTTGGTTTCCAGAATGACTCATTATATTTTATCTGTACTTCACCTTTTCTAATCATGTCGCATGGATAGACATCACCAAGTACACCTTGCCAAGGTAAACAATACTTTGTTTGAGGTTGTATGGAATGATGCTCCGGAGTCCAACACCCAAGATTTCGCCTTACTCTCCAAAGAGCATATCAGCGCATCATCTGCTTCTTCTGAAATAACATTTTCTTCCATCATCCATAAGGACCTGTTCCAGAAGGATTGGACAAATTTTAAAAGAAAGAATTGAAAATTAAAAAAAAAGTAATCCAAAACACAGAGAAATCCTCAACCCCCTTCTCCTACCCCGCCACCTCCTACCCCTAAATGATAATACCAATAACCCTTCCAAGTCACCCCACCCCACTTCCCACTGAAAACACATTTCTTTCTCCCTCACCACCACCCAGCCATTAACTGAGTGAACCTTAACTAAATCTATAACAATAAAAGAAATTATACTATCATAATTATGAATCATAACCTCGTGAATAAGTAAAATGGTATAGAATTCTTAAATAACAATAATGATAAATCATCACTAAAGTATAATTTGTGGGTGTGAAGTATAAGAAATGTATATATTTATAGGATTAAGTAATTGGTTGCATATGTATAATAATGCATTAAGTAAATGGATTTAGATATTGTGAAAAACTTTACTACGGAATAGAATTCTTAAGTTGAGGAGAATAAGATCCTTCGTGTTCATTTGGTAATTGATGGAGCCCCGCGTATTATAATAAGAATGACTATCTCCTCTTTCATATGTAGTAATATAAAAATTTGGCCTTCCATTTGTATTGCTCCACGTATCCTATCATCAGTACTCTAAATATACTTGAGTAATTTACCCGAGTTATGTTATAATGCACATGGATGTTTCCCGTTCCTTAAATAACTCTATAAATCTTTGTGTCACCTCTCCTTCCTTACTCACGATATGAATTCTCACATTTTTATCGATGATTTCCCCACATCTTCCTATTCCCTCCTGAATAAGCTGACTTGATTCTTTGTACAAACTACCTAATATTTTAATGAAGGAATTTCTAATCCGTTTAATTTCATTGAATTTATATGAGTAATATAGATTATATCAATGTATATTTTTCCACAGTCCCTTGATCTCTCAATCCTCCCATGATTTCTCCCTCTTTCTTAATGCCTCGTGCTCTATCATTTTAGTGTTTTATTTATCTTCCTTGATGTTCTATTTGGGTTTTAATTTCTTTTTTTCATGTTTGTATATCAATTTGTTTTAGATATAATGTGAGGTTTGTAATCTTAATCTTTACTAGTTTCAATTTAGGACTCATAGACACTTTTGTTTTACCATTTCTTTGAGTTAATCTTTGAAAATTTTCACATGGATTTTTGGGTTTGGTAATTTACTCAGGGTGATGTAAATTTTTATTGATGATAGTTTTCTACAAAATATAGCAAAAATATGATGAGTTTTATTTTGTGTGTAAGAAAGAATACCTAAGTATCTAGAATAATTATTAACAATTACAAAGGCATAAATTTTACCACTCAAACTAGCAACGATATTATGTCCAAATAAGTCCATTTGCACTAACTCAAAAGGTCTACATGTAGTATATCCTTTTTCATTTTGAATTGTGTGTTAGTTTTTTTATCAAGTTGACATGGATCACAAATTTCACCCCTTACAAATTTTGTCTTAGGCAAGCCTCTCACTAATTCATTTTTAGACAAAGTATGAATTAATTTTATGGTAGCATGTCCTAATCTTCAGTGACATAACCAATTGGTTTCGTTCAAAGAAAATAAATATTTAACATTTTCTTGAGTTAAATAATCAAAATCAAGAGTATACATATTATCATGTCTAGATGCAACAAGTAGCACACTATTTCCTTTAGTACTCTTAACTAGGTAATGATCTGGTTTAAACATGACTTCAAAACCTTTATCACATAATTGACAAATTCTAATTAAATTATGTTTTAATCAATCAACAAATGAAATATTATCAATGCAAGGGGAATATTCCTTACCAATACTACACATTCCAATTATCTTTCCTTTGGAGTTGTCCCTAAAAGTAAAATTTTCACCATCTTTGTTAATAAGACATGTGAATTTGCTTTTGTGTCAAGTCATTTGACTTGAACATCCACTATCAAAGAATTACATTGACTTGTGCAAGGATGATCTCATTCACACACACACCACACATTTGAATAACTTCTATTTTCGTGGCCAAAAGGTGTGGGTCCATGGGGGTTTGCAAACATGGTAGTTCCTTTTGGAATCCAGGCTACTTTTCTATTGTTGAATTTTATTTTTCAATAATGATAATATTTTGAAAAATGGGCATGTCTGCCACAATAAGTGCAAAGAGAACTAGTTTGACTAGAATTTTTATTGACTAAAATTATTAAAACTTTTCTCGTTGTTGTTAGGGTCATAACTTGTTCTAACTCTATCTAATATCCATAATTGATTACCTAAAAGTTTATCGAATTTTTTTTCCCATTTACAAAATTTTCTATGGTTGTTATTAAGTCTTAAACTTTCCTTTTCAACTTAAAATGTTCAGATTCAAGAGAGTGCTGCTATTTTTTCCCATTTTCAAAATTTTAACGTCATTTTTCAAAGATTCATTTGCTAGTTTTAGATCATCAATGTCTTTTGAAAAAGATTCACATTTTGTAGAAAGAAATGATTGAATCTTTAAAAGAGTAAGATATTTCTTTTTAAGTTCATCAAAGTTACCATATAATTCATTAAAAGCATCTTGTAACCGATTATAATCATTTGTCAAATATTCATCAGCATCACTATAGGATTCATAATTAGAGTATACCTCTTTCTCATTTTCCATGAGACAAAGGTTAGTATTGTCAATTTACAACTTATCGCAAGTGCACGGGCTATTGTAGTGTAGCTAGTGTAAGTATGAGTCGATCCTATGAAGATTTGGTTAATTCATAATAATTACCGACTTTCCCACTAAACGATATTGGTGTAGAAATAAGATGTAGTGATAATATAAAATAAATAATAATAAATGACTGACACAAAGTATGTAGCAAATATAAGAAGATTACTAGAATTTAGGATTCGTTTACCATTTTTCCTACCTTGTGATAAATTAATCTAACTCGTAATTCCCTTTTATAACTCAGGATTATATTGACTCTCGTCGAGTAAATTTCAGAAGATGAGTATGTAAAAGTTCAAATAAAATACTTTTATATCTATTTTTAGATGCCAAAAAATTATATTCCCTTAAAAGTATCACTTCCAAGTATTAAACGTAAAACATGAGCATGGACTATCAAAAAAATTAACAAAAGCATAATCCATCAAACATAAGTACAAGTAATTATAGGATAGGAATGAAATTAATCACTTCTAAGCATTTTATGTCAAGCATAAGCATGGACTATCAAACAATTTAACATAAGCATAATCCATCAAACGTAATCACATAAGATCAAATAATGTAATTAAAATAATTAATTCCTAAGGTTTAAAATATCACTCTCGTAACTAATTTAACGAATAACAAATTTTGGAAACGATTTTAGAAAAGTTGGTAATTCAAACGAAGTAAAATAATTAAAACATGCACTAATTAATCATCAGTAAATTTTACCTAATCCTTGTACTTAAATTAAGCTAGCATCATAATTGAAAACATAAAATTGCAAGATGAAATTATTATTCTCATTACTAATAATCAATTACAAAAATGGAGTCCCAAATTTTGAATGCCGATACAAAAAGTTCCGCCCATTAATTGAATACAAAATGCCTCACCAACACTAAAAAAAACAAGTATTTACTATTTTTGGTAATATAAAAATAAAGTCATAAATTTTCTCTCACATTATGTGTAAAATTATGTCCAAACTTCTATTTCCTCAAATTGTCTCTCAATGGCCTGTTTTATAGGGTGCGAGGAATATTTGTGAAGATGGAGGATAGAATAAAAACAATGGGAGAAAGATTAAAATAAATTGATGGGAGAATAATAAAAATAAGAATGGTGGGAGAAAGAATAAAATTAAAATGATGGGAGAAAGAAAAAAAATAAGAATGATAAGAGAAAGAATGAAAAATAAGAATGGTAGGAGAAAGACTAAAATAAAATAAAAAGGTAGACATGTGGGTGAGTGGAATGGGAGAGAGTATGTGGGAGAGTGACTAATGAGGAGTGGTGATGTTTGTGTTAAAAGAACATGTACTTACATGCAACCACTGCCACGTGGCAACCTTATCTCCTCAATATTTTTGCTCACAAATATTATATGCAGCTATGAAGAATTGAACCCAAGACCTGCACCCTTCATTACCTCTTAAACACTAATCTAAGCAATCATTTGGAAAAAAAATCCATACGTAATTTATATATCTTGTTTTCACCCAAGTTTCTCATATTTACACTTTACACCCCAAACTTTTGTAGCTTCCAAGTTTGACCTCCATTCCTCACCTTTTTTACGTATGCTTACAAAAATGTAAAATAAATATAATTAATTCAAATTTAGGCCCATGACATTTAAAACAGTTATAAAATTACCCCTCTTAGAATTTTAGTCCTCGAAGTTATATCCCACTTAATTTAACTTGGCATTCAATTAGATTTCAGGGATAACTTCATATTGCCCAGATAAATATTTAGAAATTACTTTAGGCCCATTAAATTTTTGAAATTTTAATTTTATCCCCTAAAATTGCATTATTAACTTGATTTTTTATACTTGTATTTTTATTATAAATAACAAAAGTGACTCTAAAAACTCATAGCCTATGATCCATCGGCAATAACAAGGCCTAGATTTGGGTATAAATTATCCTAAATAATGCACTCATCAGTTTGTGATCTCATTGTCACTAAAATCATCACCAAAGATCAAATATCGGAGTCACTCCATGTGATGGCCTTTATAGCCTTCTTTTCTTTCTCTCCTTTCTTTTATCTATTTTTTCTTTTCTATCATGTTTACTGTCTTTAGATTTTGTATAGTTCGATATAATGTGACCAACTTCATTGTAATTATAGCACCATGGTTGAGATTTAGGAAATAATTTCTCTTCATTATAATTTCTTGAAGATAACATGTTCTTGCAAAAAATTTCTTGAAACCTTTGGTCAAGAGAGAAATATTATCTTCTCCATCTTCTTCCTCATCATCTCTACTTGAAGATTTGAAAGCAAGAGATTTCTTTGCTTTAGGTTGATCTTCTTCTTCAAGCTCTTTCAACTTCATCTGAAAAGTGATGAGGGATAATAGAAACTCATTAAGGTTGATAGTTCTTTTTCTCCATGCTTCTTTAATAGTGGGCATCTTCGATATGAAACTTTTTAAAAGTGACCTAAGAATTTTACTCACATTATTTTTGTTAATATAAGACTTTTCAAGAGATTTTAAACCGTTTATAATGTTAGTAAATTGTGTAAATATTTTCAGAATGGATTCATCTGGTTTCATTTTTATTAGCTCATAACTATGAACAACCATACTAATTTTATCTCATTTTACTTGACTAGTTCCTTCATAAGTGATTTCTAGTCTATCCCAAGTTTCTTTCGCATATTCATAACAACGAATTATGTTATATTCATTTGTATCTAAAGCATGATGTAAAACATTCATAGCTTTATTTATTACTTGAATTTTTTTAAGATCAAAATCATCCCACTCACTTTCCACTTTAGGAATTAATATATCATTCACAATTTTTATGAGAGTATTGTGTCTATTAAGCTTCATAAAATTGATTGAATAAAAATTTCATTATATTTTTTCAATAACTATAGTTATTTTTAAAAAAATATAAGAGGCTTATTTATGGATTGACCTTCACCAATAGTTGGGTTAGAAAAATTTACCAATATTTTTAACTCTTAGATTATAAAATAAAAAAATAGAAATAGAATCATTGCTTTGACATAAAAAAAACATAGTCACTTCTTTCATATTTAAAAAAAAAATTGACTTGATTATAAAAATTTATTAATTATGAATTTAATTAATATTTAGTTATTTTAAAATTTTCAAAATTATAAACATGTGTTGAAAAATAGATTAAAAAAATGAAATTAAAAATAACTACAATAGAAATAATAAATAAAGAGAAGAAATTTAAATGCAAAATATTTATAGTGGTTCGGCTAAAAAATGGTGAGTCTACGTCTACTCTTCAGATTGACCACGTCCTCTTAAGTTCTACTACAGCTATCCTTCAAGGGTGGGATCAAAACACCAGGTACAATCCATACAGCTTGAACTGAGCTACAAATTACAATTGAGTAGCTAGAGCCAAGCTACTAAATTTATAATCGAGTAGCTAAAACCGAGTTACTAATTTTGCAACCAATTAGCTAAAACTGAGCTACTAATTTTACAACCAAAAGCTCATAATCGAGCTTCAAATTTTAGAAGTGTATAGTAATTTTTGTAGGATAATAACTCAAATAAAAAATAAACTTTGAGTCTGAATTTATCTCTCTCAACAAGACTTGAATATAAAGTGAATATTTAAACTTGTTATCTTGCTTTGTATAAGAATTGCTACTTGGTAGCTTTTTCTTGCTTTTGAATTTGTGTTCTTCAGCCTTCATATAACCTCTTGATGTTCCAAAATAATTATGGGAGATAATACTATTTTCTCTTAAGTGTGCTTGACAGTCTTAACCATTCTAGCTATAAAACATGTGCCCGTTAAACTAGAAAGGTGCCATATGTTGAGAAATTACATTATAGATCTTCCCATCCTATTGTGTGGGTTACCTACAATCAATATATATATATATATATATATATATATATATATATATATATATATATATATATATATATATATATATATATATATATATATGTTTGTGTGTGTGTGTGTGTGTGTGTGTGTGTGTGTGTGTGTGACATGATGACAAATGAAAGTGAAAATGTGATGTGTATGTGTATGTGTGAGTGTAAATAATCACAATGAATAAATCTAAGCAACTTAGAACTAATCAAGGAGTAAAATAATCTCACAAAAAAAGGGTTTACATGGTTCGACAACTGCCTATGTCCACGGGGTGTTTCTTTCTACATATTAATTTTTCATAATTCGTAAACAAGTAATTATATGCCCCAATGCCTCAGGTGAAGGTTCTATTTATAGTGATAAAAGTGGTAAAGTCATGTTGAAATTCTCCTAGTTGTTATTGGCTTGCTTGTTGATCTATGTTAATCTCCTCCGAGATTGTAAATAAAAATATTGATCTCTCCATATTTGTTCCAAGCAATATTGACCTCGACTTGAGTGATACGATTTATATTTTCGGGTTAGGACTTCTTGGGCTACTAAAATTTGGTCTATTACAGCTTGCACCCCATAATTGCCCCTAAAACTCTTTGCCAAAAATGGGCAGGAGAGTTTTGTATGCTTTCCTGGCCCAAATGATTTGTCAATCCATGACAAATTAGCATTGATTTTTTGCGGGAGGATGCTCCATAATTAGTCAGTTCTGACGAGTGGTACGCTGGTCTAGAGTTTAAATATGAACCGCCAGTTGCATTAACGATCTTGGGCTCTATTCCATATCATTATACGCTTGGAATTTTGCTTCTACTTAATCAAAGAAACTCTACGTCGTCCTTTGTACACTTTCTTTTATTTAAAAAGAACATTTGGAGTCTCTATCTTCACAATCTGCCTACATGTTATCTTTGTCTTCGTTTATTTTTCTTGCGACTGTCCTGAGCTTTATAACTTCATCTAATCATCTCTATTTTTATTGAGTAGTACATTATTCTATTTCTTCTTTAAAAAATGGTTTATGTTGTTAGTGAGAGGACTATAGGAGAGTTTAGGAAAATATACTCAACTCTTCTTGGGTAACGATCGAGTGTGGCCTGAACCCTAAAAAATTATGCTACTATTGAGGGTGGTCATTGAATTCATACCATCTCAATGGTTGAATGGGGAATAATATTTCCTCCAAATCAATTATTTTTGGAATTTTGTGAGTTTTTTAAAGTGGTTCCTCCTAGTGTTCCCTAAATATATGGCGGATTATCAACAGAGTCCATAGAATCAACGAGCTAGGACCAAAATAGGAATTCTAGAGATTAGATACTGCTACTCTTGGTCCCACACAAAAAATTAAAATTTATATCTGTAGACGAGGAAGGCTGACGGAGTATTAGTTGTCAATTTTACTAATTCCAATAATGGTTATTAGGATCAAGGTTTCATTGCTAGAAATTAGCAACACCCACCTCTCCTTGAGGGCGAGCAATATCGCGGGTTTCTATTCCCGAAGAAAGGAAGTGACATAGGTAAAGTTTTATTTTTCTTGCTCCGAGCCTATTACATTATACTGTTATTGATGGATTTTTTTCATTTAATTTGTCTAGCTTGATCAAAGAACAAGGATCCCTTTTCTTCTTGTTTCAATTGAGAAGAGTTAATCCAAGTGTAGACACCACATTCTAGGACCCCTAAGTCTCTCCTTAGGTCCTTAACAACTCCCCAATTCATTACAAACCCTAGGTCATACTCTAAGTACCGATTTAGAGGCCAATGGGCATTTTGGAGCCCCATTTAAGTTGGGTCAACTCCATCGTCAGAGAGAAAGATCAATGAATCTTAGAACTCCCCCTTTCCAATGGTCCTCCCCGTGCGTGAAATGGTATAACAGTTTGGAAGAACATATCATTTTACTATCGAAAACCAATCTGGAGGCCAACGGGCGCTCCCGAGCCCCGATTTGACCCCAGATCCATCAATATCAGTGATCTCAGCAACATTATTTTGCAATTAGCAAAATTTCCTTGTGTGAAATTCCTTTCCACCTTTCATTCCCATCATCCTCATACCCAATTTAGCAAAAATCTTCTTCTCTCTCATGCAACATTCATCCAAACTTGCAAGGAAGCTCATCAAAGATCAAGGTCAAGCCTCGAGTCTCCAAAGAAGGTCCAAACATTTTCTTAAAACTAAAAATATTTTCCACAGATACATATATAATAAACTCCCATTTGAATTTATGAGATAAACCCCACCCTTGTGCCGCATGCGAATTACGTGGACTTTAATGCCTTTATACTCTACGTAGTCATCTCGGGCTAAAACCCGAGACTTGAGTCCTATTTCCTATTTCCCTATTTTCACCTTTTCCTATTTTATCCATATATTATCCATATATATCATACTTGTGATTCATGCTTGAATCTTATCTAATATATATTATTGTTTTATCATAATGATCAATATTTCGATAAGCGCACACATCCTATTTTGTAATTATTATTTTGAGAACATATCTATGGATGACCTCGATCCATTATGTCCATAATACGAGTCGAGTGATTCCGATCTCCAATTATATATATATATATATGCACACACATTTCACAAAACAATTAAGGAAAATAGTAACGCAAGCCCATAAGAGACCGAAAGGGCGGGATGGGTGCCTAACACCTTCCCATTCTGTAACTTAGCCCTCGAATCTCTAAACTATCGGTTTTGAAAGCATCAGTTTGTCTTTGATGCCACTCCCTCAAGGTGACGACATGTTCTTTTGCCTATTTTGTGCGAAATAGGCTGGTGACTCTATCTCTTTACATCACCTCAATATCGATGATGGACGAAGCACCTCGCGTAGTAGTCAAGGGTGCGAGACCTTTATCTCCTCTTCTTTTCTCTCCAAAAGAGCCCTAAGGTAAGAGAGGGAAGAAGATCTTAGGATGGCCATAATGGCGACTCTGATGGGGATTGATCTACTTAAGAGGGCTACACTCTATTTGCATGGGTGATATAATTTTCTGCTTGTGTGCGTCAACACCTACCTGTATGTTCCCTTTTTTCTCCTCTATTACTTCTTGATTATATCTACCTCATGTTTATTTCACCCCTAACTCACTTTCCACTTCACACACTCATAAATACTCTCCATGTACGCCTAACACTACATACACTTGTATATAGGTTCACTTAAACCCACATGTTGCACACACTATTTAGAATAACCATTCTTAGGTGTCACTAGAACCCACCTCCATTTATCACACTTGTATGTATCCATTCTCACTCAGACTTATCACACACCACTTATAGATGATCCATGCTTAGGTTAACTACCACACAATCACTTATATATATTCACACATCACTCACTCTCACATATCCATGCTTAGTATAATCTCCATGCTATATTTACTTTTCATAATACTTGTACATTCTCCCTTATTAGTATAGTTCTCATCATAGCAAATAAAATACTCTCTTCATAATATACTAATTAAGAATCATGCATTTTGCACACTACACCACCAAGACGGGAGGTATATAGTAGGGAACTCATTCACGTACATCGAGTATATCGAATTATCTCTCACACGTACTATATCCACGAGGTATATAGTGAGGCAATTCACGTACACAGCTATATCAAATGGCTTGTCCACACATAATGATTTCTTTTAAAATCACGACGTATACGTGGAAGTCATGTCAAAGGAGGGAACCTTTAGACTAACCTAACAACTTCATACCCTCATATAGGTGTCAAACCTAGGGCACTCATATTTAGTTTCTCAGTCACCACTCGAAACTCTGTCAAAATGCCGCCTAAATTTTTGCGTGATTTCATCTTTTTTCCAAAACGGGACCGTGTCCATGAGCCTGGAAACAAGTCAAACCGTGTTTTACATATTCTTTTAACCCAATTTTTTCTAGGCTCGTACTCGTCCGACATTGTTTTTGCATTTAGGTACACCTAATATAGTGAAAACATAATAATAATAATAATAATAATAATAATAATAATAATAATAATAATAATAATAATAATAATAATAATAATAATAATAATAATAATAATAATGATGATGATGATGATGATGATGATGATGATGATAATAATCTTTTCTCACTTCTCCTCCTTCCTTACCAAAAGTGTCAAAAACATTTTTCCTCCTCTTTTATAAAAATACCCAACACATTTTTTCTCCTCTTTTATTAAAAAATAGTCAAAAACATTTTGTCCTCCTTTTTCCAAAAAAAATGTCAAAAACATTTTTCTCTTTTCCAATAAAAGATCTTTCTTTTTCCCTTTTGTAACGACATAAATTTCCAATTGAGTCCCTGTATTGTTTTGACTTAATTCCGTGAACAAAATGATGTTTGTAATATATCATAGGGAAATTTTATTTTATCACGATCCCACTCGGTCTATGACGTATTGAAGAAATTGAAGACGTTGCGGAAAAGCTTCAAAGAATTAATCATGCCGAAGTTTAATTGGTGCATGTTTATTCATCTTCAAGTTTATTGCATTCCAAGATCACACAGGTATGGATGCATATTGTTAATGAGATTCGGAATTGTTTTATAAAAGATAAGAATGTAATTTTATAAGGAAAATATTTTAAAATGTTTTAAAAGTGTTTTAAATGTTTTACACTACGTTTTGTTTTGATAAACTTGAAAATGAGTTTGAATTAATTGGATCTCTTTTGAAAGAAACGTTTTAAAGAAAAAGTAAAACTTACACACGCGTCGTTCGCACGACAGATGGATCGTTTGAGCGAGATGGCTATGTCGCGCGAACGACTGGTCAATCTCGTTCGAGTGACACATTTTTCAAGGTGGTTAATTTTTCCTATTTAAAGCATGGTTTCATCAGAATTAAAAGGGTGTGCAATCTGGAAAACTATTTTCAATTCAGTACGAGTTTTTGCACATGTTTCTCTAAGGTTTCAAAGCTTAAACACATCCTTAGAGTTTGCAAAGATCGGAGTTATCATTACTATATGTATATGTGATCTTGCTGCACCAAGAAGGTTTGTTCTATGCTTAAACATCTGGGTTTTGCGATGAAAAAAAGAGAAGGACTTCTTGTTCGACATCATAGACATATCAAAGCCATTCGGTGAACACCGAGACATACGTGGACGCGTGTGTTGTGGACATGTATCGTGGAAGAAGGACTTTCTGCGTGGGCAATATGAGAGGAGTGGTTGAAAACAAAAGAGCGTCAAGACCCGTGGGGATCGATTCATTGAGTGAGTCTTTTGTCTGTTCGTTGAAATTCCATATTCATAGTGACTGTCTGGCTTGGGTCGTCTGAGTTTTTTTCCCGTCTTTGATTTTTCCTCGTACATCCCGCGTTGTGAGTATTCATTACTTTACTTTACTTGCTTTAATCACTAGACGCATGTTTAGGATTAATCAAGATAAAATTGGTTTAAAGTAAAAATTGGTTTTTCACAACTTGGTTTGGTGCACATTAAAAGTTGGATAATTTTTAGTGAAAATTGGTTTGATTTGAAACACACTCGTGTAGGGCCACTTTTTCAAATTGGTATCAGAGCTAGAAATATAATTTATTTGTTTTGTGATCCCGTGTGTTTGTTTATCTCTCTTGTGTTTGTTTTCTCTTGGTGGATTCTCTAAGCTTTGGCGATCTACATCGTTTGAATTTAAAGTTTGTAAAACGTTTGGAAGTTTTGGAGGAAGAAAATTCTTGTTTTAGAAATATGATTGAATATTTGCAAACGTTTCAAATTCAAAGAGATATTTGTCTGAGAATTTTTGTTCCTTGTATAATGATTTTAATATGTTAAAATTGGGCAAAAAGGAGAGCGATGATAGAGTCCTTGTTTTAGAAAAAGAGTTAGAGGATTTGAGAAGTTCTAGGGTTTGTGCCGTTGAGGAAAATATTTCGATTAATGATTTTGTGGCATGAGAAAAGGCTCTTAAGGATAAGTTTGCTAACATTGAGGGGGAGCGAGATAACCTTCTAGGGGTACTTGATAATTTAAAAAAGGAGTTCCTAAAGTTTAAGGAGCTTAGTTTTTTGTTTAAGTCCAAAGTTTTGAAGTTTTAAAGTGATTCAAATGACTCGAGTAGTTTGTGTAGTGATGGTAGTGGCTCGTCTTGTTCTAATGTCTTGTTTCTAATTCCAAAACCATTACTTGTTTTAGAGGATCTATCACATCCGAGGGTGTTAGAAAAGATCAACCTAAAGGTCCCGTTCCATGTCGATTTTACACATGTTCGCATTGTGGTAGGAAAGATCACCTTAGGAGTTTTTGCTATGATCTTAGAAAAGACCCTAGGAAGTTTAAACGTAGTGTCTTGATGATTCCCCAAACCCATTTTGTTAGGTATACACCGGTTTGGGTTAGAAAATCCATTTTGGAAATGCTAAATGCTAGGTTGGTTTATTCTCACATGGTTGCACATGGTTTGTCACATGTTATTTCTTATGGATAGTTGCTTGCATGATATTGTTTGGCATACGCTAGTTTTGCTTCATGATATATTCTTCCTAGTGTTATGACATCTTTATCTCTTTGTATTATATTTTTCATTTGTTTGAGTCCTATTGAAAAATACAAAAAAAATTGTTTTTAAGAAAACTTTTGAAAAACCAAAAAGATTTTGCTTTTATTCGAGTCAAAAGATGTTTGAAAAGACAAAAAGATTTCCTTTTTTTTGTGTTTGAGTTTACATGTTTGATGTGGCATATTGGTGTGCTTAACCCCCCCCCCCCCCCCATCATTTCATTATCCATGTGGCTAGGACATTTGGTCATTATTATCTATGCTTATAATGATCTTAACCATTGATCAAATGGGGTGGTTTCGAAGTTGATATGTATTTTGATTTGACTTTGTATATATGCCATCATTTCACACATGCTCGAGTTTATATGGATGTTTGACTTCTCTTTCATATTTGAATTTGGTAAGACGTTCTTATATCAATCTTGTCATCTATGCTTAAGTTGACTTAAGGAGAAGTGTGCATGTAAGAACCGTTTACCATGAGAATTTGTATTAATATCAAAATTTAAAAAAATGATGAGTGATTCATGGGAAAGGGCTGCGAGAGTTCAAAATTGACTCGTCGTGAAAGTCACCGTTTAAAAGAGCCCAAAAGAAAAATAAAAATGCTAAGAAAAATGGCCAATAAGATTTTCTCTAAGTTGAGAATGCTAGAAACCTCAAAATAACTTGAAAAAAGTATGTATATATGAGGGAGTATGGTTGGAGCAAATTAAACAGGTTTGCACAACTAATCCTAATGTTGAAACATTGCAATTTGACGTTATTGTTTGTAGAATCGTCAAACATCTCGATTTGTGTGCATGTAGTATATTTAAATCATTAAGCTCACACTTTAATTGTCATATGGATATGATAAAGTTGGATTAATTATCGCTATCAATTAGAGCTTCTTGATCTTTTCGATGTGTTAGAATTATGACTCATTTGTTGTAGTTTCATGCACATACATTCCATGTCCATGTTTGAGCACATAAGTACTATGTTTGCATGTAACTCGCATTGTTAATTTTTATGATTTTTTTGCGTTTTGGGTAAAAAGCTTACTGTTTTAGCACTATTTTGCTGCTGTCAACCGCTTCCTTGCATTTTTTTCTGGAAATTTTTTCACTGGAAAAAAATTTATGATATTTTTGGGAATCTGGGAAAGCTTGGCTGTCGCGAGAAGTCATTCAAACGACATCTCATGTCGTGAGAAGACTTCGTTCGAGCGACATTACCATGTCATGAGAAGCCTCGTTCGAGCGACGTCCTCATCTCATTTGAGCGTCGTCCCTGGCTCGTTCGAACGACGGTCTGGGAATTTTTGTTTCTTTTTGTTTACAGCACCCTGGTTATTGTGGTATATTTTTTGATACTGCTGGCAGCTTTCTGGACTGACTGGTTTATATGCAGGTTATATTGTTTCAAAATTGATATTTTACATATAATTCCGTTTATCACTCTTGATTAGTTTGCTATATTCTTTGTGTGATTCCTTTGTTTACTAGCTACTGATTTTTCATTACTTGATCATATTTAGTTGGTTGTTTCATGATTATCTAGTGATTTTTAATTGGTATATCTTTATGCAAGATACTTGTTGATTGGTTTATCTTTTCACCAGATTGTCTATTCGAGACAAAAAGGGGGAGAGATGTATGTGATGTAGTGGGAGATTTGTTGAGCATGTTTATTGATATCTGGATTTAAATGCTGTTTGATTATATATTTTACAAATTGGTATCATATTCTTGCTTAATTATTTAACAAATGATTTTTCAGAGTTTATTCATATTGGTATCTATTATAAAATCGGTATCATTTGGATATATAATTTGGTTTCATTTTTTCCACCATACTTCACTTGGTATTTGTTTCTCTGTTTCAAGTGTGTAGGTATGCTTCAGAGATTCAAAATTTCAAGTCTACATCACATTCAGACAGTTCATGCTTGTCGGTGCTACATATACTAGTCTGTGTCCAGTATTTTTTTTACTTTGTGTTTATGGGATAGGATTTAGGTGTCATATGGCTTGACGGACCGGCTTAGGCATTTCACTAGTTTAGTTTTGTCTCGGAATAGTCAAAGGGGGAGATTTGTAAGGACATAATTTTCCAATTGAGTCCCTATATTGTTTTGACTTAATTCCGTGAACAAAACTGTGTTTGTAATATATCATAGGGAGATTTTATTTTGTCACGATCCCAATCGCTCTATGACATATTGAAGAAATTGAAGACGTTGCGGCAAAGCTTCAAAGAATTAATCATGCCGAAAGTTTAATTGGTGCATGTTTATTCGTCTTCAAGTTTATTGCATTCCGAGATCACAGAGGTATGAATGCATATTGTTAATGAGATTCAGAATTATTTTTATCAAAGATAAGGATGTAATTTTATAAGGAAAAATATTTTAAAATATTTTAAAAGCTTGAAAATGAGTTTGACTTAATTGTATCTCTTTTGGAAGAAACGTTTTAAAGAAAAAGTCAAACTTACACGCGCGTCGTTCGCACGACAGATGGATCGTTCGAGCGAGATGGCTATGTCGCGCGAACGACAGGTCAATCTCGTTTGAGCAACACATTTTTCAAGGTGGTTAATTTTTCCTATTTAAAGCATGGTTTTATCAGAATTAAAAGGGTGTGCAATCTGGAAAACTGTTTTCAATCCAGTATGAGTTTTTGCACATGTTTCTCTAAGGTTTCAAAGCTTAAAGACATCCTTAGAGTTTGCAAAGATCCGAGTTATCATTACTATATGTATATGTGATCTTGCTGCACCAAGAAGGTTTGTTATATGCTTGAACATCTGGGTTTTGCGATGAAAAAAAGAGAAGGACTTCTTGTTCGACATCATAGACATATCAAAGCCGTTCGGTGGACACCGAGACATACGTGGACGCATGTGTTGTGGACATGTATCGTGGAAGAAGGACTTTCTGCGTGGGCAATATGAGAGGAGTGGTTGAAGATCAAAAGAGCGTCAAGACCCGTGGGGATCGATTCATTGAGTGAGTCTTTTGTCTGTTCGTTGAAATTCCATATTCATAGTGATTGTCTGGCTTGGGCCGTCTGAGTTTTTTTCCCATCTTTGATTTTTCCTCGTACATCCCGCGTTGTGAGTATTTTTTACTTTACTTTACTTGATTTAATCACTAGATGTATGTTTAGGATTAATCAAGATAAAATTATTTTAAAGTAAAAATTGGTTTTTCACAACTTGGTTTGGTGTAGATTAAATGTTGGATAATTTTTGGTGAAAATTAGTTTGATTTGAAACACACCCGTGTAAGTCCACTCTTTCTCCTTTCAAAAAATAAATTCGAATCTTTTTCCTTCTCAGGTCGATTGCATACCCGACCCTTGGCCTGACTCCCTATTGGCTTCAGTCTTCCGTCGTACTTCCCCAAATCTCCGTCAGTTCTCCCGTTACTTCATCCGAGTCTGGAATCTACCTTCACCAACTGTCAATGGAGAATTCTGACCAAGTACCAAAAGTGCAGCCTGATTTTATGACGATCCTAGTACTGCCAAGATTGACAACCTTCAAATCAAGGTTCATGAGATGCATAAAAACTGAGTCCCTATCCCCGAAGAGCCCGGGGTCCTCTTCCTTAGGTGATATGGGTACTATTTGGGTCCCGAAAGAATATCAACACGGTCCACATGCCCCTCCTGCTAATGGGTAGCCACCAGCCCATTTCCTATGTCGAATCCTGCTTAGCCAGGGGATAACCTGCCAGTACTCATTGATCCTAATGAAAAAGGGTTAAACAACATCAAGGAGGACCTTAAGCTGTTAACCAAGAAGTTTAACCACATTCAAATCTCCTGGAACTACATGGGCTACACCAATATGTCTTCGTACCCTAAAGAAAGGCCGCTAAAAAAATTTAATATGCCCAACATTAAGAAATTTGGGGTAGCAAACCCCCAATTTTTCACCATCAAAGTTACCACCGAGCTATAACTCTTATAGGTGCCTTCAAGGAAATAATGGCCCAGATGTTCCAACAAACTTTGAAACACAATGCTCTTCGCTGGTTCCTATCCTTCGAGGAATTCAGAAATTGCATTTGGGAGGATGTTGCTTGTGAATTCATGTAATATTAAAACTACAATGAGGAGTTAGAGGTTACACATCATGATTTAGAACTTCTCAAGTAGAATCCTGAAGAAACTATCAGCAACTTCATAGCAAGGTTGATGGATAAAGTGGCAACTAAGACCAATCAGCCTTCCCAAGAATAGCAAGTTAGTATTGTGACAAAAAACTTCTTACCTCATGTTTGAGAGATGATGGGAGGACAATATAATCCCTATTTTTTAGCCCTTCGGGAAGCAGGAGTGGAGATTGAAGAAAGTCTTGCCCAGACAAAGGCTGGCCTATATAATTTATCCGGATAGTTCACTCTAAGAAAATATGAGAAGCCTACTACAGTCTCGACCATCAATAACATCTCATAGCCTACTACCTCTTGGGCTCTAAAAAGTCATACCAACCCAGTCAGAAAAGAATACACTGAACTTCATTCTCCCCTCTCCAAATTCTACCAAGACCTATTGATCCAAAATCTTGTCCATTACCAAACCCACTTCCTAAAAATTCCAAACCCAACCCTCATTGTTCTTTCCATCAAAAGGCCAACCATACTACTGATCAGTTCTTCCATCTCCAGAATGTAATCCAAGGTCTGATTGACCGGGGTGTTATCTCCCCACTAGACAATCCTAAACCAAACACCACTCATAATCTACTCCTAAATCATGCAAATTCTATCTTCCTAGAAAATGATTTGAAATTCAATCCATTTACACAGATTCTACCAAGTAAATCATCCATTAGACTCGTATTTTTAGCCAAACCCCTTAATGTCTGCCTATATTTTCTCCTACACCCAACCTATTTTTCTTACTAGTCCCTGTTGCTTCTTACAAGAGTGTTTATAACCGTTCATACTCGATTCAGAGGGAAATATATGTAATTAACAGAAGTACTGAACCATCTCCTAGAGTTCCAGCTGAAATTTAACTCAAATATGACCATTGACTGTCAGAAGTTCAACATCTTGTTCTTGGAAGCCCGAAAGTAGGCTCGAGAGTCATATAATTAGGTGGTACCCATTGACAAAGTTAGTTTAGATAATACAGTACAAATTATGGAAGGCTTGTTCTGACAGACCAATGAGATTTATAGTATGTCCGAGTTACTCGATGCCTCAAAGCTATAAGGGCGGTTGGTCCCTTAACTTATGTATGTCCCTATTGATTGGGAGGACCTATATGAAGAAGCCGTGGAAGGAGTAGAATGCATTGACTTCTCATGGAAGGATGACATAGTTTCCACTAGATGGACTGACAAGTTTCATAGTTCAGATGAAAATTCGAGCCAGGAAAAGGTTATACCAGTGATCAGTGTATGTGGGATGATATCATTTGAAGATTTGCTAAGATAAATTAATAAAGTGGCTGAATATATCGAGATAAATGAAGAAATAAGGTTTATGTTCTTCCCCTCTTTTGTGAACCATATGAAAAGATTTGGGAGGCACTACCAAAGTCTGAACCCTCAATCAACAATGAAAAATAAAGGAAAGGGTATTGTGGAGAAACTCCCCATGCCATAAATGATCATCGAGGAGAGAAAGATCCTCGACCAGTTAAAGAAAACTAAGGTCAAAATCTCTTTGTGGGGACACTTCATGTCTTCCCAGCTATACTGAAATGCCTTAATAAATTACTTATCGGGCCCACAATCCCTTCTTCCACCAATTGAGAAGAAGTAGTGAACCAAGTCGGATCCTTAACCTCTAATAGAATTATCTCCTTCTCTGAGGAAGAAATCCCAAAGTTTGATCATAATCACAACTATGCTCTCAATATCTCCATTGAGGCAATAGGTAAGATAATCCGACTTTCACTCATACACAATAGATTAACACTTAATATTTTCCCGTTAAGAACCCTCAACTGCTTAGGTTTGAAAGTAAGCGACATTTCTCCAATCCACCCCGATGCATGCTTATGACAACACTCGTCGAGAGTTTATGGGATCTATAAAGCTTACAATAGGGGCTGGCCCTATAAATCCTGTTACTGAGTTCCAAGTCATCGATATGCCTACTTATTTCAATCTATTGCTTAGTCGACCGTGGCTTCACATCATCAGGGTGGCGTCTTCATCTCTCCATCAGAAAATGAATTCTTCGCCAAAGGACAGGTCATCACTATCTTAGGCGACGATGATAATACTAAGAATGCAAGCACTAGTAATCCAATATTAGATATACAATATGGGGTGAATGATATGCTTCTATCAGATTTTCAGGTCAAATCACTTCCACTCACAACAGGGGATGATTTTAAAGATAGAGACTGTCTATAACACATACCTCATGATAATGTCAACGTGATACAGATATTCAAGAATATACACTTCATGCCCGAACTGGAGATGGGACAATGACAATAGAGGATACTTAAAAACCATGTTACTAAAGAAGGCCTTTCCTCCATATGGCTTAGGAGGAACTCAGAATGCTTCACCAACCCCGATTGAAGTGAAGGTTAGAAAGTACCAAGACTATTTCAAAATATTCCTTAAACGGTAGATTCATTAAAGTGGGTGAAGATTTTCCCTTTTGTGTCTTTCCATAACCATGGTATGATCATGTGGACAAGAAGATGAAGACAGTAATGGATATATTTTTCCAAGATAGCTACACATGGGTCGAAAGTTCCCAGCATCATGTGCAACTGCTCGTTGAGAAGACTGCGGTTTTTATTGAGGTTTTTGAGGGAAGTGACTCTGAGGACTCATTCAATCTATATACACTGGGGCTAAGACTCTGCATGATCTTCTTAGGAGCTACATCGCCGTACCCATCCATTCTAATCAAGACTGTTGATAAAACCCTCTTTAACTGGAATGCTATACCTTTTCCACCTACTGAGATACAACCCGACCTAGATGTTTATTCATTTTTTTTTGTTCCTCCTTGTTCTGATCACAATGTAATTGTGACCTCCTTTAACAAGGTTCTCAACACTATTTTTCACAAGAATGAAATAAATCTTGTTGTGCCTTGCATTAATAGTCTTTATTCTAATCAAACTCTTGATGATGATAATTTTGCAAATTAACAATTCTTAATTTATCTTAATAAGGTTAATAATAAACAACATAACCACGTTCAAATTAATGAACATGAAACTGTTGTTATCAATCTTGGTTCTAGTAGCCAACTATAAGAGATTAGGATAGGGCCCACCCTTGGCGAGCACTAGCGCACGCAACTCGAATAATTGTTGAGAAAATTTTTGGACGTCTTTTCATGGTCCTACGATGACATGCCTTGCATTAATCCAGAGATCACTCAACACAAGATTCTAACTCTCCAAGACTGTAAGTTGGTTACATAAAAACTGTAAAAGCTCTGCAACGAATGGTCGCTCAAGGTTAAAGAAAATGAGGTCAAATAGTTGAATGTAGGTATTATCTGGGTGATCGAATATCCCGTATGGTTAGCCAACATTGTACCCGTGCCAAAATCAGGAGGAAAAGTTCGCATGTGTGTTGATTACGGAGATTTGAACAAATCCTCTTCGAAAGAAAATTACTCATTATGCAATATCGACATAATTATGGACAACACGATCAGTCATGCATTCACGTCATTCATTAACAGGTTTTACGGATATAATCAAATCAAGATGTACCCTCATCATCAAGAAAAAAACTGCATGCATCACCCATTATAGAACCTCTTGTTAAACAGTTATGCCATTTGGTCTAAAAAATGCAGGGGCTACCTAGCAAAGGGTTTCCATAACCATCTTGCATGATCTGATACATAAATAGGTCAAGGTCTATGTGGACGATATAATCATCAAGTCTAAGACTCGGGAAGGTCATGTTCCCACTCTTCGAAAGTTCTTTGAATGACTACAGTGATACGAGATGCGGTTTAACCCAAAAAAATATAGTTCTAGCATCACTAAAGGAAAGTTTTTGGGATTCATGGTTTGAAATAAGGGGATTATAGCAGATCCTACCAAATTGAAATCCATACTCAAAATGCCACCACCACGAATGAAGAGGGAAGTCCGGGGATTCTTGGGAAAATTACAGTATATCATCCAGTTCATCAGCTAGTTGAATTCTAATTGTGAACCTATCTTCAAACTCCTTCGAAAGGATTCAACCAAAGTCTAGAATGAAGCTTGTTAGGAAGCCATTGATATAATAAGGCAATACCTAACCGAACCTCTGGTATTTATACCGCCGTAGCCTGGTCTCCTTCTACTCTTATACTTGACCATAATAGATACTACAACTGGGGATTTTCGAGCCTAATACCTTAAAGAATCTCGTAAAGAATGGGCCATCTATTATGCCAGTCACAAATTGGTCGAGTACGAAGTCAACTACACTGCCTTGGAGAAAGAATGTGTCTCCCTTGTCTGGATCACCCAAAAAATACAGCATTACATGCTTGCTTTTCCCATCAGACTTGTATCCCGAATGGATCCTATTAAATACTTGCTCGAAAAACCTACCTTGTCTAGCAGAATGGCCCAATGGTTAATGTTGCTAGCCGAATTTGATATTGTGTATGTCATGCAGAAAGCCATGAAAGGGAGAGCCATCTTTGACTACCTTACTGACTACCCTATGGAAGAAGCCGACGTTTGGATCTCCGAATTCTCGGATGAAGATATCCTTTTCACCTCTCAAGAAGAACTCTAACGAAAAATGTTCTTTGACGATGCTGGCAATAAAAAAGGATATAGCATTGGGATACTCCCGATATCCCCTGATGACTCTCACACTCCTATTGCCATTAAGCTAGATTTTTCCTGCACCAACAACATGATCGAATACGAGGCATGCACCGTAGGCCTCAAAGTCACTCTTAAGAAAGGAATTCAATGCCTAGATGTCTATCAATATTTTTCCCTCTTCATTGGCCAAGCCCTTAGAAGATGGAAAGTCAAAGGCAAAAAGCTCTTATCCTTCCACGCCCACCTAGAAGAGCTGGCCTCCTAGTTTCCAGATATCACCTTCCACTTATTACCTCGAGAAAGGAACAACTTATTCGACGCCCTCACCACTTTAGCCTCCATAGTCGATATGCTCGAGAGAATAACAATAGCCCATTTCCTAGTCTAAAAGCAAGCTAAACCGACCCACTGCTACCACATTGAGCCCATCACAGAAGAAAATTCTGATATGATCGAGTGTTGGTACTACGACGTTTGGCACCTCCTTAAGCATGATAAGTACCCCTAAGATGCCAATAAGAAAGACCAAGAGACCCTCTACAAACTGGCTGCCTAGTACATTATCTGCGACAAAGCACTGTTCAAGAGAAATTTTGACGAAACCCACTTATAGCACATCACAGGGGATGCCATTGAAGAGATGATGCAATAAATCCATAAAGAGAAATGCGGATCCCACATGAATGCCATATGCTCACCAAGAAGATTATCCGACAGGGTTACTATTAGACTACTATAGTTCAAGATTTCACCGCCTATGTCCAAAGATGCCTTAAATGCGAACAGTTTTTCAATCTCCAGCATTTGCCTCCACGGGAATTATATAGCATGACCTCTCCCTGGACGTTCTCTACACGGGGCATCACTATCATAAGGAAAGTTACACCCAAAGCCTCATTGGGCACGAGTTCATCCTAGTTTCCATTGATTACTTCACCAAATAGGTTGAGGCCGAATCATACGCAGTATTGAATGCCAAAAAGGTATTCAAGTTCATTCGAAAGAACAACATCTGCCAATATGGGTCCCGCACCAGCTAGTAGTAGACAACGAGTTATGTTTCGAGGCAGAAGTCCCAGTATTGGTCAGTAAGTATGGGATTCAGCACTACACCAAAAATAATAATCTATCACGGTTTAAAATCGTGCTAGATTAAATCTTGCACGATTTTGAACTATGCTAGAATCGTGTGTTCCAAATTGGCCTTTTTTCCTAGCACAGTTTAAAAGTGTGCCAGAATTAGCCAAATAATAACACTTCTGGAACACTTTAAAACCGTGCTAAAATTTGATATTTCGGGCACATGTTTGGCACATTTTATAATTGTGCCAGTTTGAGTACATTTTGGTACACTTTTGGCACAGTTCAAAATCGTGCCAAATTTTGAATGTTTTTTAATTATGCCAAAATTTTGGATTAAAGAAAAAAAATAATTATTTTAAATCAAGAAAATTCACAAATTGCGAATCTCGCACGTTGTTGATAAACTAATGTACATACAAATTTCAAAATATTACAAATCTTAATAGTTCACAGACCAAAAAAATGAGGCGGAGTTTCCTCTATTTTCTGGACATTCTAAAACTTGCTAATATAAAACTTGCGTAATGTAAAGCCCGCAAGACCATAAAATATAATAATAAAATTGTAAAAAGGCCCACACGGCCATAAAAGTTAACAATAAAAAATACAAAAGTCCACACGACCATAACACAAAAAAAACTAGAATCCTTAATATTAACGACATTAAATAAATAATCCCCTTATTGTAAACCATTGGCTTCTTCGTGTGTTCCATGTGTATAAAAGCTAGCGATAAAATGTTATCCTACAAAAAAAATAGGATACAAAAAATAGATGATATTGCTAACCAAGTAATTTTAAAAAAGATCTTATTCAAACTAAAAAATTGCATATGCGAGTTATAATTATTATATATTCTCAAACTGGAAGTCTTGTGATTACGTGGTCAGCTCCTACAAGTTATATTAGTCCCATACAAGATGTTAGTGCCTCTTACGGGGCCGTTTGAGGACTTGTTTGAGTTTTCATCCTCAAACGGCATGTTTTTAAGTATAATCTAAATATTTTCAAATTATCGTCATATTCTCAAACTGGGAGACCCGTGACTATGCAGTCAGTTCCTATAAGTTACATTAGTCTCCTGCGAGGTATTCATGCCTCGCACAGGGCCGTTTGGGAGCTGGCTTGGGTTTTCACCCTTTAACGAATTTTTTTAATCATAATCTAGATATTTTCAAATTATTGTCATATTCTCAAATCGGGAGACTCGTGATTACGCGATCAGTTCCTGTGAGTTATATTGGTCCCGTTCAAGCTGTTAGTGCCTCTTACGGGGACACTTGAGGGCTGGTTTAGGTTTTCACCCTCTAACGGCAAGTTTTTAAGCCTAATATAGATATTTTCAAATTTTCATGATATTCACAAACCGAGAGACCCATAACTACGCAGTCAGTTCCTATAAGTTACATTGGTCACGTGCAAGGTGTTCATGCCTCTTATGAGACCGTTTGGAGGATGGTTTGGGTTTTCATCCTTTTAACGGATTGTTTTTAAGCGTAATCTAGATGTTTTTTAAATTATCATCATATTCTTAAATAGGGACACCTGGTACTATGCGGTCAGTTCCTACAAGTTACATTGGTCCCCTGTGGGGTGTCCATGCCTCTTACAAAGCTGTTTGGGGTTGGTTTGGGTATTCACCATTTTAGCGCCTTGTTTGTGATTAATAATGACAATTAAACACACTTTCCTATGTCCACAAATTGACTAACTTGTGTGTGACCATAGCCGTGTGTGATCCGTGCGTAGACACTTCACATCCAATGAACTGTCCAGGCTTCCTAGTTGAACATTCAACATGTAAAACTAAAAGTGAATGCAATCCTCGCCTAGTTGTCCTTGTGTAATCTTAAATTTTATTTTAGTACTTAAAGCTCATACCATTCTAAAATATCTGTCATGATCAAACCTAAAAGTTTAAGTCGAAACCTAAACCTTCAATTCGAAACATTAACCATTACACCAAAGCATATTCAACTACCCTATTAATAAATAATAACTACCGTCCTGGATAGTAATCCGGCCTAATAAAATAAAGAGATAGAAAAGGAAAGGAAAGGAAAGTGATCAACTTTCATGTATGCACGCATTAAAATCAAACTAGTACTTGGCTAAGAAGTCAATTGAGGTTAATTAACATATGAACTCGTAATACGGTCCACCAGTCGAAAATTATTTTCGAGAAAATATAATAAATTTGTACCTGTCAATGGATATTATAATCACAAGATTTAATAGTAGCATGAATAAAATGATCGTACACATATTTTAATAATGATAAGAATAAAAACTTACGGGTAAAGCTATAAAGGACTACTTAGAAGCATACGAACGAAGGGACATACGCAATACGAGATTGAAGGAAAACTAAACGTAATAACTATTTTGTATCTATAATGCACATGACAATTCAGTACACATGTTTTGTCTTATGAGTTGCGGCTTAATATAATAGCTATCCAAAATAATTATTGGTAACATTTAAGAAGTATAAATACATGTCCTGTCTAAGAAGTACTGATAATAGGGTACATATCCAAAAGAAGTATTGATTATTTAAATATGATCGAACCCCAAACGCTATAATATTAGCCACGGACGCAAACAATAATAAAAATATATATAGAAAAATAATATCATTTAGCTACAATTTTTTCATTATCAAACAGTTTCAATATAAAAGTGATGTGAAATCCAAGGCCTTGTATATTAAGTTAACACTAACATGCCAATATATTCCACATCTCTCAAACCACTGAATAAATTATGTAAATTTTTCCATCATGCATTTCGAGATCATGCAAATAGAGTCTAAATGAAAGAATTAGTAAATTCAACTCAGATCTGTGTAGGTGAAATTGATATATCCAACTTATCTAAGTACATGAAACTAAGTGGATCTATATATATTTATGATGTGGAAGACACCAAAAGGAGAAGGGAGATGAAAAAAAAGAAAAGAAGGCAAAAGATATGTTTTTGTGGCTACCTATCAAGTAAGAAATTTTCATTGTAGTGATTATAAATTGGAACCTTCTTTTCTCTCGCATTTGAAGGTGATTTTGGTTTTCCATCTTTAGAAATCCATCTCTTTTCTTCATATTTAATAATTTAGAATTAATTAGTACAAAGAATACAGTTCTCTTAAGCTTAATAGCAAGGAAGATGTTGAAGGTCATTTCAATCAACAAACTCATACTTTGCTCGAATAAAATTCTCAATCCTAACTTTGTCCTAGTTACTAGGCGGCTCAGCTTCCTAGTAGCTATTTGATTTCTCACTTCCCATGGATGAAAGAAAAAAAAATTAAATAGACTTTTAGCCAAAAAGTTCTTCGCTCATAAAATGATGTCTAACATAAATTACTAAAAGTAAAAACTAAAGTGTGATGTTCTCATTGAATAAATGCAACCTGATCGGAAGCCAAGTCCAGCGTAGCATATCTAACCTACAACAATAATAATAGGAATTTTTATAGTCATATTAAACAAATAGAAGTGTCATTTTCCTTTTCTAATACAAGCATTAGTATTTCAAAATTTTAAAACATCTTGAATATAAAAACCATTATGATAAAGTAGTAATTTCAGTCCACAATGGCAGAATAACATAATCTGGCTCTTCAGAAGAAATCTGTAACTCAAAATTTCATCATATATTACACTACAATGTATAATCTAAACACCCAAAAAAATAATATAAGGATGAATCGCGTATGTTCCTCCAATAACGATTAATACAATTCTTGAAATACACTGACGCTAACAATCGAACATCCACCTGAGACGCTAAATACTTTGAAGTAATAAACTCCTAACATCAAATTAAAATACACATTAAATATTCATTAACACAATGTTTTCTTTATCGGTGTATAAATTTTCTGTTATACTCAACTATGCCGCATAAAAATTAAAATGAAAAAATGGAAGAATATGTGGAAGAAATCAAGCAAATGATGGTTAATTTGATGGAACAACAAATTGCAATGAGAATTCCAAGTAGTAACTTTAGTTAATGCCTAAGGTATTGGACTTATTAAATTAATATGAAGATAACTCAACTAACTGAACACGACCAATATTTTTCTATGTACAAAGCATTGGCCTTATTAAGCTAATATGAAAATAACTCAACTAACTGAACACAACCAATATTTTTCTATGTAGCAGGCCAACAATATACCCATTGATACATAAATCCTTTAGTACCCAAACTTAGATTATACTAATCACTATGAATCAAACAATAGTCCATATTAATAATTAACCACGCAATTAGCGTTTTGATGCCATATATCGGTATTTTGCCATTCCATTGTGTATCTAATAACATAAGTATAAAAAAACATTCTTTATTTGCATATTGAAGCCAAGTGCGATAGGAATGCCTTTCACTACCACATTACGCATTATCTTTAGTCATTGTATTGTTGCCAAATATTATCCGTAGATCATCATAGTGTAAGCACTATTTTCCCTTTGATTTTATTGCCTCGGTCTTATCCTACAAATACATATCAAGTAATTAGGATTTGAAAACTTAGTCCTATTTAATGGAAAAACAACTGATGTACAATAGAATAATATCAATTGTGATAATGAATTGAGCCAAATATAATGAATCCATAATTGTCCATAAGATGCCCAAATCAACTGTCTAAGCAATACAATAAAACTGAATTTGATAATATACTGCTATATCCTTATTACATGATACTTGTTTTAAACTCCGCGCGATCCATAAGAGAAGTATAGTACTTGTGTATAATGTGGTTAAGAAACGCACTATAGCTATAATTAGCTATTCATACACGCCTACGGTTTTCATTGACATAACACACATCCCTTCGCCCCACTCTACATGTTGAATCTCAACACACTATATCAACACTATACGAGAATAATTAGACCATTATTTAATAAAAACTCCCCCAACCATTCATATTTGTCGCAAATGTCTAGTGTTAACAAAAAGGTTTATAGTGACACTAGTGATACAAAATGATTAATTGCAATTTAGGGGATTATTGGCTACACCAAAGGTATCAAGAGTGAAAAAGATAGTATTGGGGGTTCTTGCATATCACCCTTTTTGCATTTTGCAATCAAATATTATCTTAATATTAGATAATTTTCTTGATTTACTATAGACATGAATGATTGTTTGGATCACTTAAATTCCCAAAGTGTCAAAAGTTCATTAAAACCTAATCTAAGCTCAATTTTCAATTTAAAGAATATAATCATAGAAAAATAGGCATAAGATAAATATAAGAAATTGTTATTCAACATGAATAAAAGGAATTTTTATTGATCAAAGTAAAACAATGGTAAACATGTTTGTACCTGAACAACTCTTTTCCTTTTCTTCGAGGCTTGTCCATTAGTGACTGGTCATCACTACCATCACCGTTGAATTTGGCTTCATCAAACTCATTACTTTAAAAAGCAAAACCTTAAATCCGATATTGCAATGACACGTTAATTTTTTCTTGAACAACTAAAGTTATTCACATGGATAAGTTAATCTAATTTATAGTGAACGTAAATGGCACAACACTAGGTGCTCATTCATTACGAGTTTTAGGATTTACTTCATACAACAAATCTCTTAATTTATGTCACCAATTTGAGTCACAGGATAGTAGTTCCTTTTCTAAACAAATTTTTTTATGTGAAAGTTTACAAATCTGAAAAGAGATCAACTATGGCACTAAAAATCAAAGCAATATAGAACAAAAGAAATTTGCATACAAAAATTCGAAATTTTCAGCTCAAAGTATTCATCTTGACACAGCAATGAACCATGTGCATGCAATAATAATAAACTAAAGACCCATTACCCATACAAGTCTCATAACATATATATAACACATAGAATTAGGAAATAACATGCTAAAAAATATTTTAAAAAAATGGAAATTATGAGTAGGGTCAGGTTGTAACTTTAAAGGGGAGCTAAGTTTTGCTCAAAGATTGTGTTTGTTCAAGGTTAAGTTGTACCATTGACACCAAAAAAATCATGTGGTCCTTAAACTGACGACAAGTTCCTAAAATAAAAATTCACAAATCCAGATTAAGGGATGGACGCGAAAGAGGGCTATGGTGGAGGCAGGGGCAATGGGCTATGCGGAGGCAGAGGCAGGTGAGAGATGGGCATGAAATAAGGGAGGGGAGATGATTTGGGGGGAGCAAGAGGTTTTCGTTTCTCTAATCTTGGCGAGAGATCGGGACTGTGAAAGGATGGAAAAAGTTATGGGAAGATGAAAGAAGGTAAAATAAAACCTATGATTAGAATTTTTTTAGGGTATTTATATTTTAGTTAAGTGTGTTTAATTTTGGCACACTTTTAAACAGTGCTAAATTTGCCACTGTTTTAAAGTGTCCCAAATTGTCATTCAAAATTTGGTACAGTTTTAGACTGTGCCAAATTTATAATATCAGGGTGTGACAAATCACTGTTTTTGGTATAGTACAGAGACACAAATCTTCTCCCTACCAATCTAAAACCAACGATGCAATTAAAGCCACCAATAATAATCTCAAAGCAATCATCAACAAGATGATCGAGAATTTGCCGATCAAATCCCTTACGCCTTCTGGGGCTACCGCACTTTAGTTCGGGCATCTATTGGGGCTACCCATTACTCTCTGGTATATGGCATGGAAGCAGTCCTACCCGTTGATCTAGAAATACTTTAACTATTACTCATGCTTGAAAGCAATGTCAACAAAGAAGAATGGCATCAAAGTCAACTTGGCGAGTTGTCGTTCTTAGACAAAAGAGGCTAAAGGATTTATATCATATACAGGGGTACCATCCCCGAATTGCGCGATCTTTCAACGGGAGAGTTAATGATCATGGTGTTCGTGAAGGGGATTTATCCCTTAGAGAAATCACAGAACCTATTTGGGACCCCAGAGGGAAATTCAAGACAAATTAGAGTGGGGGACCCACATCTTGAAGAAGATCTTATATGATGGCATCGCTATGCTCACTAACCTTGACGAAGAAGAGATGGCATCTCTAGTCAACTTGGACCATCTCAAGAAATTTCACCCTTAGTTTGAAATCTCAGCACGCTATGACTCCTCTCATCCCCCATACTATTCTAAAAGGGACCGATCCTCTAAAAAACCTTTTACTTTTAAAAATGAAAATTTTAAAACTCCCAAAGGTACGTAGGCATCTCATAGACTTTACATGATCACGGTCCCTTTCTTTTTCATAAATTGCTATTCTTTTCTTACCTCCGAGAACGACAATTCATTTTATCATTTACATGAATAAAAGGATTATGTATGCCTTATCGATTGGTATAGATAATTCAAATGTAAAACTCATCAAGAGGCACAATAATATAATTAAAATCCTTTTTTATTCCATTTTGGGAAATTTCAGTACGATTACATGAACTATCAACATAAGGAGTCAAACAACTACCCCCGCTAACCTAACTCTCCTAAAAACAAACCAAACCAAACTAATCCTTAACAAACTAACCAAACTTTCCCAAATTTACTCCCACCTACCAAAAATTACCAAACACATCCAAGTCAAACAAAATCTTCACAAATATCACCAGCTTCACAAAAGACCATTACCGCAGCTATTAGAAGATCTACACCCATCACCATCTGCTCTTTAAGGCCCCCAAACGTTCCCTGCCTAGATAGTATGCCGAAGGCTCTCCATGGAATGGTAAGCCCGAACCAACCAAGATAAAACCACTACGCCCCCTCCATATTGTCAAACATGGCAAACCATCTCTTCCAAATCCCCTCGTCTAAGATATTAACCACTACTTTCTTCCACAGCCATTTCATATAGTCTCCAAACACATAACAAACCCTACTAACATATTAGGAAGGATGGGTTGACAGCCGACGACTCTCCCGCAGAGAGCTTGACCGCATGCGTAGGCCTTTTGTCAAATCCTCTACAGGGAAGAAGTTTAGAGTATGGGAGGGCACAATCTTCTCCCATGAGACTTGATGCAGGACTCGCCAGGGAAAACATAAGGAAATTTGTCGAAGGAAAACAAAACAAACATACCGGTATTCCCCCAGTTACAGAATAGGCTCAACTCCTACCATCAAGGCCCTTACCAGAGAAGACATCGAGATCCTTTCTCCACAAACTAGTTTACCCATTTCTCGATTATCGGGCCAAAGATGATGAAATAGTTAGTGAAGAAATTTGGCACAACTGCCAATGGATATTCAGGGGGGACCGCTAAGTGGAATCTTTCAGACAGCCACATGAATTGCATAACAGAGCTACCTTTTAGAAAACCTGAATGGCCTTACCGCTAAGCATCTAGACTATTCAGGGTCTCGGACAATATCATCATTGTAGGATTGTGACGATATGACATCCACTCAATAATGGCAGCCAGTTGAGGGTCCACCAATAGGTCCTCGATCACCACTAGTAGCTTCGAAGTTAAGCCAAAGCCAACGACTCTGGGATGGCTCGATCATTAACATCCCATAGATGCATGGAGTACAGTACAACTGGTAGTGAGATCATTCCTCCAGTAACCAATTATTGAGCCACTGAAGGAGAGATATAAAGAAGGCCTACTAATAGCTCCCAAGGAGATAGAGATAATTCAGGCATGGTCGCCCTCACACTATGATTTACCCCTAACATAGCAGAAAAACTCTTCGTATGTTGGGAAGACCTCACCCAAGACAAAATGAATAACATGATCCTCAGGGTACCAAAATTATGTTGCCACCGTCAGCATGTTCTTGTTAATGGTCCGGTTGCATCACAAAGAGACCCGATGGAAGTCAAAGGCGTCATAGTCTACATTGTATGAACATAAAGCTTCTAAATTCTCAAGATAAGAGGAAAACTCTGCACTTATGGGAAGGGCCATTTTGAAAATAACAAGACACAAGAGAAGAAATAAGCTAGAGAAAGAAGATTTTAATGGGTAAAGAAACCTCATCACCTTACCCCCCCCCCCCCCCCTTTTATACCTGAAAAATTGGGCTAAAAACAAGGAACTTGCAAAAATCCAAATAAATGACTACCCCATCAAGTACTAGTAGCTGAAGAAAGTGAAATCATAGATTTAGGGTGATTTGGATGGATTGACCTGCCGATAGACATGACAAAGGGCATGCCAATCGGCATCCACCTATTTTAAAGAAAATTCCATCTTTCCTTTTTTGTCAAAATCGAAAAACTAAAAAAACTAAATCCTTATTTCAAAGAATTTACGATTTTTCTCTTCCTATATTTTACTCATCCTAAATTTTCTCTTGAGTAGTTTTATTCTTTTTTACAGCTTCAGCAAGAAAAGTAAAAAGTTCATTAGACTAAGTCACTTAAAGCGATCAAGTCATTTAAAGCAAAGATAAATAAAAACCTCATTAATTTCATTTATATATATATATATATAGGAGAAGTTCAAAAGTGAACATAAAAGATGAATATTTTAATGAACCTTAACAAAAATACCTAACACCCAATCAATTTTAATTCCTATGTTGTAATTGGTCTGCGCTAGCGGTAACGGGCATGCGTGTGACACACGCCAGCTGCAACAGACATGTGTGTCATACGGGTGTATTAAAAAACACGCGTGTCAAATGCTTGTCCTTTGCTGTTGGCATGGACTAATTACAACAAAGAAATTACAATTGATTGGGTGTTAATTTTTTTTTTTGTTAAGGTTCATTCAAATGTTCATCGTTTATATTCGCTTCTGAACCTCTCCCTATATATATATATATATATATATATATATATATATATATATATATATATATTGCCATCATTAAATCTTTTCAAAAGAAAAAGAAAAAAAAAAGACTCGGCCCAAAACCCCAAACTCTCTCTCTCTCCCCTAGGATCCTTCCTCCCTGCGATGTGCACGCTTCCCACGATGATGAGATGAGGAGCCTCCGCTACATGATCCAGATCCCTCCTTAGAAGAAAAAGATGACATAAGACAGGAAGGAACCGGGATCGAATCCTAAATAGGAGTTATCGTAGAAAATATAATCTACATGTCGACACTCGGACCTCAAGAGAAAAATTTCATCTACATCCCCAATAGAGATTCAAAAATCCTACCCAACGTCGCATGCCCCACCTCAGGTGCCACCCTCAGAGATCAGTATACCTCTATTTGTGTACCCTCGTAGTCAATCCCCAGCAGATGCTGAACCCCATACCAATCGGCACATGTCTTTTCACCTTCCCTAGGTATTCCAAAAGACCGTTCCACTACCAAATGACAATCTCTGCCACCCACTGATCGACAGTATCCCTAAAATTTCGTACAAAAAATGCCAAAAAACTCCAAACAATTCCTAAAATTGTCAAATAAATATTAGAACATTTCTTCACCAAGAAAACCATTTTCCAAGTTCCCTAAATCCCCAGCCGAATTAATACCATGTTTTATCCAATTTAAATCCTAAAAATTAGCATACTTGCGTTCGAAAAACCTCATTCGTAGTATAAATCAAATGCTTTATCAGTAGGGCTACGTAATATCCTAACCATTTACAGTAGGAATTCCAGAATTAAACTTGTTCCTAGAAAAATTCTAAATTCCCCCAAGCAGAGCTAAAAGCCCTAACTGGACATCTCTCCCTAGCAACGCATTACCCAGAAAAATCCGAAACCTCAAGTTATGAACTGTTCCCCCAAGTGGAATTTCCAGACTAAGATTTTCATCTCTTCTTAAAAAGACATAATTCCTAGATGATGTCTCCTCCCAAGTAGAGTCTCAAACAAAAATTTCCCAAGATATTTATTCCTCACGTTCTCAACTTAAGGTCCTCAGAATTAATCTCAATCCTCAGAATTAGTCACTCCAAACTTAAGGTCCTTATAATCGACCTCGACCCTTAAAATTGATTTCGTAAGCATTAGTTTGTCTTTGATGCCACTCTCTCGAGGTGACGACATGTTCTTTTGCCTGTTTTGTGCAAAATTGGTTGGCGATTCTAACTCTTTACATCACCCCAACACTGATAACGATCGAAGCACCCCATGATGTAGCGAGGGGAGAAGGACCTTTATCTCAACCTCTTTTCCCTTTGAAAGCACTCTGAGGAAAGAGAGTGAGGAATATCTCAGTATAAACACACAAAGTTTGAGAGCTAAGGAGGCCTTTAGTCCAAGTAGTGAACATCCACGGTCTGCCTCATGCCTTCTCGAATACAAGAAATCTACTAATAGTTTCACAGCTCGCTCGGTAGAAACAATACCTGAGGTTCCTCTACCTCTATAAGGTAAGGGTCTTACACTTCCTCCTCCTCCGAGTCTTCATACGACGAGTCCATTCTCGCAGTCAAGGATGAGAGAATTGCTCATAATAAAAAAATTCTTCTGATAGACGACGAGCCCGTTATAACTAGAAATAAGGTTTCTAAGAGGACTTAGCCTGAGGGTCCCTCTTCAACCATATTTGTGTAAAACATCTAAGTCTGAGAGAAAAAAAGAAGGAGAAAGCATCTTCTTCTTTAGTTGCTCTACTGCTCTCTAAGAGGGGTAATAGCCATGGTCATGGGAAAGTCCACTAGGTGATGTCAGTGGGGAAAAAAACCCTCATTGGCCTTTGGTCTATTAAAGGGATGAGTGCTCGCGCTTGACAGTGAGCAAGTTAATCAATTAATGCACAATCAGCTTTTTAACCATGTTGTTAACTGGTAAAAAAAATTCTATCTCTTTTTGGATTGTTGAATTTTTTTACAATTCTCGCATAATCCGTATCCATCTATTTGTAGATTGTGGTGGACTTTGTCACCATTTTGGAAAAATTCTCTAATCAGTCCAAGGTCACCAATGACGTGACAACAACCTTAGATAACTCCAAGGAGGCTCTCGTTGCTATTCAAAGGGAATTTAATGCGTAGAAAAAATCGACCAACATGGCTATGAACGAGATGAAGAATGAGAACGACCAGTTAAAGGTCAAGCATGACCAACTAAAGGGTAAATGTGATCAGTTGAAGGTAGCCCATGATCAACTAAATATTGATCGCCACCAGTTGAAGACTGAATGCGACCAGGTAGTTGCAGCCAAGGTTGCCAAACGCCAGTTGACCTTTATAAGGAATTCAAACTTCAAGAAAGGTTGTGATGCTACTCTGATGAATGCCAATGTACTGGCTAAATTTGTACTTTTTGGCAAGCAGAATTCGGGTTCCTCACCAAGGGCAGATGATGATGTTTGGGCAGATGCTTTCATCGACCAAGAATCCTCTTAGGCTTCTCGAAGGAAAGTCCTAGAAATGCAAGGGCGGGTGAAGAAAAAGGAAGCCCGAAGCTAGTTAGGAATACTTATCTTATGAACCTTTGTAGTTCCTTTTACCCTTGTTTGTAAGAGTATTTAATATACCAAAACTAGCAAATTTTCACAGTTAAAAACCTTGACAAGGAAAATTTTCACGGTTAAAAACCGTGACAAGTTTGGGGATTAAATTTTTTTTATCACGGATGCATCATGGTCAAAGTTCGTGACACGTTCTTATCATGAACATGTCACAGTCAAAAACCGTGACAAGTTCGTGACAACAAAAACTTGTCACGGACTTTGACCGTGACATGTCCATGAAAATTATTAACCTTTCATAGATATGTCACGGTCAAAGTCTGTGGTAAGTTTCCTTTCTCATGGACTTGTCACGATTAAAATCTGTGAGAATATTGGGCAGTATTTAAAATAAACTATTGTGCAGTATGGTCACTGCCACTGCCCAACTGTCTATTTTAACCTGTTACACCACCTGTTATAGCAAATATATATATATATATATATATATATATATATATATATATATATATATATATATATATATATATATATATATCAACCAACATTCATTTATTCATAAAATCCAAAGCCATACAACATTCATTCAATCATTATATCAAACAATATAACATTTAATATTCAATAAACAAAAGTTATTGTTCTTGATCATAATAAACAAATAGTTATCAAGTTATTATATATAATTGCTCATTCGTCATCACTTTGAAGAAGGAAGGTAAGCCATACTATATAGGAATTGAGATAACCCTCAATAGTATTAATGCCACAATGTTCGTTCAACCACAGGGGTTTATTCTCTTTTCCCACTTATGCATCCGTGATGCGGACCCATGCCTTGTGCGGTTGCAATTGATAGTTATGCATCATAGTACTAGGTGCATATCTGGGTCCCGAACATCCTATCTATTCTATCTCTACCCCGTGTGTCTACTATATACACAATAGGACAACTAATAGTTGAAATTTCCAATGAGATGGGGGTATGGGTGGGTTGGTGAATATGTCATATGTAGATGAGGGGGAGGGTATCGATGAGGGTGAGGGTGAAAAATACGGAGTAATGGTCCCCTCATCCACCACTTACTCCTTGCCCTTCCCTGAGTTGGACCCAACCTAGCCTTTAAAAGCACCCACGATATACTCGAACATTTTAGGCATCATTCACTCCCAGTTTTCTAACTTCTAGTCGTGGTTGGTCGATAACTTGTCCACCTTGTAAGACTTCGACTTCCCCACCCAAGATCTCACCCCCTGAATATGGATCTTGTGATCTCATTGAAACACTTGGCTGAGTGCATCCGTAGCGAGAGATGCCTTATCAACATCACTCTGGGAGTTGTGCACATCCATAAGCTTTTTCTGAAACAACAAAAGGTATACATTTAGCTAAATTAATAAAAGAATATGTGATTATAAAAGTTTATTTTTATAATGTAATTAATATATACTTACAATAGTGGTGGCAATGTTGGGATTGACCTCAATTTCCTTCTCCTTCTTTATTGGAATTGCCACATAAGCATCGAGCCTATGTGGCTTACCCCCAGGGGCACCCCTCATCTCTTGAAATAAAATAATGCAAAATTAATAAATTAGTTTATAATTATCACTAAAAAGAATAATAAAAACTTACCATCATGTGCTCCACCTCGGCATAAGTTGTACGCCCAAAGTAGTGCACATCGACCTTTTTGGCCCGATTTACCCTCCTCGATTGATGAGAGGAAAATTGGCTCTTCAAGACCTCATTATTGACAAACTGTTTCCAGCTTGCTAATGAGATTGGCTCGTTTGAGGGTACCGTGTCCGTAAGTCACAAGTTGACTTTCGATCCTGGCCAAAGCATAGTACGCGCATGTTTTTCTTCCACGTTTTATACTGATCTCTTAATTGTTCCAACGTGGAGTCGCATAAATATGGGAGCAAGCCGAATTGCTCCTTTCAAAAAAATACAAAACAAAAAAAAAAGTGAGTTAGTAGTATTTAAATTATAAAATATAAATATAATACAAAACAATAATAAAATGAGCAAGTATCTGTAATTCCCCCCCCCCCCCCCCCAGATGGACATCTTAAGCTCGTAGGGAACTTTCCTCCAATCTGTGTACCAGAGGCCAATAATCGTCTTCATCAACTCTAGGTCCTAAGCTTGTAAGGCCGTCTTGTTCTCCACTACGGTCCCCAATTTTTCCCACTTTGGGGGCCTAGTGTTAGATGAGCTTTCCCTGACCCTGCTTCCCTGATGTAGATATTTTCTGCAAAAATTGTTGTTCTTAGTAGAAACATATATATGAGAAAATGATCAAAAATAAATAAATAAAAGTATTAAATTGATTAAAATACAAATGAATTAAATCACTAGAAGAATACAAGTTAGTGACATTATAAGAATATAAATCCAAATCATAAACCAAACTAAGCATTGTTTTAAATAATTGGAATACTTATTACAATCTAAAAATATTTTCAAATTTGGGTCATATCACGGACTTTGAATTAATACTTAAACTGATTAAAAACCAAATTAACATATTCAATAACGAACGAACCAATTTTGACTCAAATTCACAAATGCTAATCAAATACAAATGAATAAAAGAATTAAACTATCATCTGATAATAATAAAGCACTTGAAGAGTGCAAGTTAACAAAAATATAAGAATATAAATCCATATCATAAACCAAACTAATCATTGTTTCAAATAATTGAAATACTTGTTACAAATCTAAATATTGTTTCAAACTCGGGTCATGTCACGGACTTTGAATTAATGCTTTAAATGATTAAAATCCAAATTAACATATTCAATAACCAACCAACCAATTTTGATTCAAATCCACAAGAATTGATAAAATCCAAATGAGTAAAAGCATTAAATTATCATCTGATAATAATAAAAGCACTAAAAGAATGCAAGTTAATGACATTATAATAATACAAATCCATATCATAAACCAAAATCAGCATTATTTTAAATAATTGGAATACTTATTA
The DNA here is from genome assembly GCA_949130495.1 of Sambucus nigra. Lineage (NCBI taxonomy): Eukaryota > Viridiplantae > Streptophyta > Magnoliopsida > Dipsacales > Adoxaceae > Sambucus > Sambucus nigra. The sequence goes on from OX422214.1 coordinate 59,861,063, forward strand.
CAAATCTAAATCTTATTTCAAATTCGGGTTATCATTTAGAATGGATTGATATTCGGTAGGAGCATTCAAGTCATCCACACTACTAGTTAAACTCTTTGGCGCGTGTAGGACGATAAACCATGGCTTGTTGTTGATATATGTCGAGTAAAACACTTGCTTGACCTTTTAAAAAACACAAACAAACGTCTTATCGCTCACGAGCGTGGTGCTCTTCAACTTAGACAAGTCAACCATGATCAAATTGACAACATTATCAACTTTACAATTATTTTTATCCTCAACTCTTATCCAATCACAGTAAAACACCACCTTTTTGAAGCTTATATATTCCAATTCAAATAAATTTCAAATGACACCATAGTAAGTCATTTTAGCTTTAACGAGGTTTTTATCTTGCGCGCTCGCTGGAAAATAAGTAAGAGTTTTGTATGAAATGCTCGAGTTTTGTACATTTGTATTTTCCTCGTACACCCTTGCACCTAATACATAATCGTTGAATTGATACTTTTTGTACTCATTGCCATGAACAAGAGTCTGATGGCTAGACGAGCAAGCCTTGATGTCTTATCACCCATCTTTAAGAGCTGAGATTAGAGATAAATTAATTAGGTTAGATTTAAAGCTTTCTTGTAATATGTCATTTAATAAGAGACATTATCATTATAATTACCTCGTGAGACACCCATGTCCTAAATTACCTATCTGATTGTGCCATCATTCTTAATCTTTTATTGTTCCCACACACATCATATTTTTTTGCATTGATCGTGAAGAACATATTACAAAAATGATCAAGTATAAAAATTAAAATAATGTAAATGTACTTTTTGCATTCTTCGACATCTTCGTGTGTGTCAAATAGATAACTAGTTACTTGTTCAGGTTGTAAACTCGTTGATTTCACTCGCATGCCCATTACTAGACAACCATCATTAGCAAACTCATCACTGTTATCCACGCTTCTTAGGTTAGGCATATATTCCTGAGTGTAGATTGATCACTCCACGGTGATGTATTCTTCTGCAATTGATCCTTCAATGTATCATGTATTTCTAACATAATCATTGAAAATATTCATCAACCTTTCAAACGGGTACATCCATCGATATATAACTAATCTGCAAAGAAGTGCCTCATCGTATAAGTGTACCAACAAGTGAACACTTATGTCAAAAAATAATTAGGGAAATTACTTCTCCAACACACAAATAACTTCGATAATGGCTACTTTTGCAGCTACTATGTGCTTTCGATTGACTACCTTCTGACATAACAGTATGAATTATATGATAATTATCATAATAGCCCTTTGCAAATCTTTATGCTTGGAGAAACAGTGTTTAAACAATAGAAGAGACAATTGCATGATTATATGCCAATCGTGCAATGTGCACTTATGTAAATCATGGGTAGCATAATTCATAATCCTTTGCAAGTTGAATGGAAAATTTTATGGAACCTTAAAATTATATATTGTGTCTAAAATAAACTTTCTTTCCTCACTCGCCAAAGTAAACGCACCAGGGGAATTATTATCCTTCCTCTACTATCTTTTTTCAACCATAGTAGTGGAATAAGCTTAAATGATTTAAGGTCTTTTCGCGCATTTTCTCCATCATTTGAATGACTCCCCCAAGGCATGTTCCCACAATATATTCATTGATGTTCTTATCCTCATTCATCACATCCAATACATGGCGCATCGAGTTACTCTTCTAATAAGGTAAGTTAAATAAAATTGGCCTCCTAGATCATGCCTTTCTTGTCTCAGTTTCATTCCCAGTTGGGGTCTTCTTATGCTTGATGTTATTAAATTTAGGATTCTTAACCTGGAATATTAGGGCCATAATTAAAATATTTACTTTCAATTTCTGAACCTAAAAGTTTTCTCAGAGGTAGCCTATGTTCAACCCCGTTCGGTAAAAAATTGGAACCTTTCTCAAATCTAAAACTATGAGCGGGTGATTAAAGCCTCGTATGGATATGGTATATAATTATTTCACTAACAATGATATGTAGAGATTTATTCTCCTCTCCATAAATAGGACACCCAAAATGACCCTGTACTATACAACCTGATAATGTCCAATTAGTTGGACAATCATGAATTGCCCACATCAACATAGGTTTCAGCAGAAACTCTTTTTTAAAGAGTCAAATTCTTGCACACCCTCTTCCCACAACTCATTTAATTATTTTACAAAAGGAGCTAAGTAGACATCGATGTCCTCATTTGGAGACCTTTGGCCACGTATCAACAAAGACAGAATAAAAAATTCAGGTCTTAGAAAGTGTGAAGGAGGAAGGATGAGTGGTGATAGGATCATTGGCCATACACTATGATTGAAGCTTAGCTTTCCAAATGGATTGAAACCATATGTTGATATTTCCAAACAAATGTTACGTTGTTCTCAAGAAAAATCAGGATACTCATAATTAATCATCTTCTAAGCTATAGAATCAATAGGATGACGCATGAGATTATCACCTACTTCTACCCTAGCATGCCAAGTCATTACCTCTGCTATATATGGTACTATAAAAAAATCGCTTCAATCTAGGCCCAACGAGAAAAAAGTTCAACACTTTTTGAGGCACTTTTGAGTTTGTGCCTTCCTTGCCAGTAGATTGCACATATCTAGGTTCATCTCTTACCGGACACCGATCGAGATTTTCATACTCCTTTAGATATAGTATTCATTCATACACACAAGCATGAATTGATTTATACTTTATTCCCAAACCTTTCAAACTGTTCTTCATAGTAGGATAGTTATTTAGAAGCGTATTCTTCTTGGGTAGCAAGCCCTTCGCCCAATTCAAAATTCATGTCACACTATTACCAGACAAACCACATTAGTTCTTCAAACTATGAAAAATAACCATGGCATGTAAAGTTATTTGATCTTTGTCACATCAAGGGTACAATGGTTGGGACGCCTTAAGTTTTAATCGTCAAGGTTTATCCCGATATCTTCATGAGCACCTGAACCTTATACATCGTCAGTGACCTCATTTTCTTCCACATAAACTTTAAACGCATCATCAACTAAATCCTCTAGCATATTATGATCTACATTGTCCTCTTGCCCTTGTACATCTATCTTACTTATTGATTTTTATGAAGGTTGCTCGGGGATAAAAGGAACATGTGATTCCTAGTGAAAAACCCAAAATCGATAACTATCTTGAATACCCCATCTTAGCATATGTAGTTCAATTGTTTTCCACTCAAACACATTATCATTCCTACACTTAGCACATGGATGCATGACTCTTCATTATTACAACATCTCTTTGCATATTTCACAAATTCATTTACACCTCTACAAAATACATACCCTAGTATATTTGTCTCACCCATACATTATTTGTATAGAGGAAATCCCATCAGAGCTACTAAAAATCATCACCTATTATGTGTAAGAAGCGTATATTCATGATTTGTATAAACAAAAGTGTAAAAATTTAGTTTCCAGTAAATGTTTTACTTCAAGATTGACATTTCATCTTTTGGTGCTATATTATAAAAACAATGTGAATTAATTTCATTGGTAACAAAAGATGCATTATTAATCCTATTTCCGTCATCTCCTCTAAAGGGTGAGTGGTCCTATCCCATTCAAGAATGCATATTTCTGTAATACATTTAGTAGCTCATCCACATTGATCCAATTTTAGGGAAATTCGATAGCATATCCCCTTAGTTCTCCAAGTACATGACATAAATTCACAATTGTTCGTACTATTTCAATCTATCAATTAAAATAACACTAAACATCGCATCATCTAGTATGTACCCAGAGAACATTAAGAGATAACAACATAACTTCCACCAAAAGTAACAAGTGTAAACTACTAAGAATATTATTATATAAAAACTATGTTGTCCCAAATTGTCCAAGCTGGACAATTCGAGAAATCTCATTACAATGCTAATGACTCTCAAATAGGTCTAGGGGATATTGAATGAGCATGCATAAGAACTAAAAGGCTAGTATCCATGTTCACTGTCTGTGACTTAAGAGTCTTATAACTATATATAATTTAACACTATAGACTTTACTTGGTAATTGGCAAAAAAGTCAAAACATGCATTGTTAGATAATTCAAATTACAATGAATAATGTTACACACACATGAGTTAAAGTTGTATATACTTTTTAAGAGTACGATTGTTTCCCGTCGTATTATTACTTTTTGAGAGTACGATTGTTTCCCGTCGTATTATTATATCATGCGGGTAAAATCTAATTTACTATAAATTTGAATCATCAAACAATGCATGTTTATGACATTACCGCCAATCACCAAATAAAGTCCATAGTTATGATTTATACGTAATTATATTTCATTTCTATTTAATTGTTTAACAAAAAACTTTAAAAATTTATAATATGTTTCATTTATGTCTTATATATATTTTCATGGTAAATATGTTTCATTTTATGTCTTATTTATATTTGTACATCACATGTCACTATTTAGTTGAATCACAACCCTAGATGTTAGAAATGCCTAGGGCCAACCAACTCAATGGCTATCTAAATGTTCAAATTCACCAATCAACAGCAATTCAAGAATCCTACACAACAATTTAAATATTAAGGCCAAACTTTGTTCATATAACTATACTTGAAAGAAGACAAAAAGGTTTCAGCAAAATATTCAACAGAGTTTTCGCATTTAAACTTATTAGCCCAAGCCACTATTTTTCAGCATGTAAATAATTTTCATGTTTTCAACATATTAAACATGATCAACATAATTTCAGCAACAGATTCAATAAATTTTCATCATGTGATCCATCTAAATTTCATTTCATTTAACATCAATTAAGATAAAAATGCCTTTTGAGCTACATGCATGTGATACATCTATATTTCAATTAAAATATTCATCAGTTACACGAGGATAAACCATTAAAGCTTTATTATTACTCACTAATTATTTCTAAATGTATGCACTTGTTTTTTTTCTAACATTATATATATATATATAGATAGATAGATAGATAGATACACACGTATATATAAATACCTTGAAGAATATGAAAAACTAAGAGAATGAAATCAGCAGTGACGACGGTGGTATGAGATCGCTTGAAATCACACAAATGCAAGAAAACCCACAAATGCAACTTGAGAGATCGCCTGAAATCGAAAAACAAATCCACAACAACAGTTAAAAATACGGCTCCAAAAAAATTCAAATCCCTAAGTGATAATTAATCCTTTATGTTATGTAGAGCGTTCTACATTTTGGTATACTTTTGAAACCTAATCTATATCCTTGATTACCAAATATGTTTTGTTTATGGTTTTAGTGTTTTGAGATGAGTAGCGCATGTTTTATGAGGAGTGTGTGTATGTGTTTAGGGTTTTTTTCTTAGCCCTATACGTGGAGGGCTATTAGTAATTAACTTGTGTGGGGTTTGTTTTGATGGGTTGTGCCGAATTTACCTTAGGGGGGTTTGGCCATTTTAGGTTTTGTAATTTATTGTATATTGCTCAACAATATGGATAAATAAAAAAAATTCACCTATGACCAAGTATATGCCAGCTAGTGCTTGTCTGCATCGATAGCACGGTTAAAAAGTCATTCACACAATATCTCATGTAGTGTTTGTCACATAATTTATTCACATAATTTGTCATATTCATCCATAAGGGAGTCATGAATATAAAGACACTTTAATTATCCAAATCAAATTAATTTCACGAATTAATATTATCCAAATCATAATAATTTCACAAATTAATATTATCCAAATCAAAATAATTTCGCAAAATAATTTTTTCGAAACAAAAAATAATTTTACAAACTAATATATGTCAATATCCAAACAAATATGTCAATAACCAAACAAATACATGACGGAAAAGGGGGCAAAGAATTAAAGAAAATATCTCTGAAGTGGTGGTTATGGTAGTGGTGGGCTAAGGCAGTGGTGTGGCCCTTTTTATGAGAAGTAGCGGTGCTGGTGGCACAAGGATGCGGTGGGTTGGGCTTAGGCAGGGTGGGCTAAGGCGATGGAGTAGAGAGACAAAGAGACAATGGGAATAGAAAGAGAGAGAGAGAGAGAGAGAGAGAGAGAGAGATGAGCGAGGATGGCGTGGATAGGCTGTTAGGTTTATGTTATCACGGTCGTGTCATGATCAATGACCGTGATAACAATCAAATGTTGTCACGATCATTAATCATGATAATATCGTGACAATGTACTTCTCAAGGTCAATGATCGTGACAAGACCGTAACAATACGTTATCACGATCTTATCATGGTCATTGACCTTAACAACAAACGCGTGTTAGCCACATGAAGAGTGACCTTTTACGTATTTTAATGTAGTGTTTTTCCAATTTTATTATAATAAAAGGTTTAACTGGGGCTTTAATCTTGTCTTCCATTATTGTTGAGTTACTTTTTCTTACTCTTTTAGCATAGCAATGTTTCAGGAGAAATCACTTCTTTTGCTAGTAATCTATGCTCCATTCTTGGTGAGGGGCTAGTGTTCAAATTCTTCATGCGGTAATTTTTACTTGGAAGGATCTTCAAAAGATGACCAAGGCTTGTAAGGATAAGTTTTCTTCAGTGCCTAAACTTAAGGATGAAGTGAAAGACCTTAGCGACGTTGGCACTCTTACGCAGGAGGAGATGAATTCCTTGAAAAGTCATCTCAGTCTGACAAAAGACGTTGGTGATGAAAATGATTCTCTCAGGTTGCAGCTCGCTGAAGTGAAAGAAGACCTGACAAAGGAAGGAGTTGTGAAGATTGAGTTGATCCATGAATTTATCAAGCACTATAATATTTACAGATTGGGTCCGGTGTGGGCTGATGACTATGATGATGGGTGGATGGATGCCCTTATTAATCTGGATGAGGCAAAGCCATTATCCTACAAATATGGCTGGTTGAATTCTTTAAAGGTCCTAAAAGTCCCAAAGGGCTCTGAACTTTGGTTCTGGTACCAAGTTGATTGTCCATCCTATCATAAACCCCCTTTGAAAGTGAAGAGATTTAGGTTCCTCTAGATGTCGTTCCTATTCAAGTGGTAAAGGATTACTTATCATTACATAAGAGTCATGCTGAATTCTGACCAACTCATGATGATCATCGAATAGCAACCGTTGTTAAGGTTATTTCTCATTAGGGATAGTAATCGTATTGGTTTTGTTCTTCTAAAGTTATAAAAGTACTACACTATGCCAGTCTGCCACGCTTACACAAGGAAAATCTGGCATATTTTAGAACCGTTCCACAATCTAGCAAAATTTTCCCAGAATTTGGTACGACTTAAAACCATGATAAAATTTAGCATGATTTTAAAGCGTGCAAAAATTTTCTCCAAAAAAATACAAACTCAATTCACTTTTCATTTTAGAGCCATCGATCTCTCATAGCCCGTTCTTTACCTACTAAGCCCAATTTTCTCTCTCCTAAAATTATAATCTGTCTTATTTCTCTTCACCAATTCCTTTATACTAAACCCATATCTCTCTTTCTAAGTTGGATCACCCAAGGTCATGAAGAACCCGCTGAGAAGAAGGCCACCGTCATGGATAAAACTTCGGTGGAGAAGAAACTAAGATGTGTTCTTTTTTGCATTTATTTGTATTCAGTTCTTTGCCAAATTGTTGTCTCAATCTTTACGTTAGAGTTAATTTATGAATTATTATTTCTAGTGACTTTTCTTTCTCCGAGGAAGTTCGATGAGCCTTTTATGCGGTAGGTAGTTACTTGAGATCAACGTGAAGTTTGCAGCATGTGACTTTAGGGTCGATCATGGGCATATCATATGGCTACCATGAGATTACATCTTGATTATGCTCTAGCAAAGAAATTAAATCCTCCTTATCTTTCATGAATAATGTGGTACCGATCAGGAATTGCCTTTCTAGTTGAGTATCATTAAATGATATGTATTCTAATTTCTCCATGACCATATCTGCAGGGTTAACTGTCCACTCTTCCCCTACTGGTCTTTCAAACCTTAGTTGCTATTTGGATGGTGCAGCTCCGTCTTGAGACATTTTTGGAATGACCTCATTTTCTTTCTTTTTTTCTTATTTTGGTATGATAGCTGCAATAAAACACTTTCGAGCCGTAGCCTGGTTGCCTCTGATTTCCATTATTCCTCACTTTATGAAAAACTTGAGTTTTTGATGGTAAGTGGAGGGAACAACTTGCATGGCATGCAGCCACCCTCTCTTAAGAATAGCATGATAGGGCGAGTCATTGTCCTCCACCAAAACTCGATCAACTTCGAGATATTACAGGACCTAACTAGTATGACCACCTTTCCTAATGGCATAGTCATTTGTTAAGCGAAGCCGACCAGAGGGACGATTTCTTCCTTTAAGTCTTCCAACTTCAGTTTAAGCTTATGAAAAATATCTAAGTATATGACTTCGAAGGATCTCCCTTAATGGACTCGTATCTTACCCCCGTCCCAGTTTGCAATCTCGAGGGTGATTACTAGTTCATCATGGGATGGGGTCCTTGCTTTGATCAAATCATCTTCTGTGAAGACTATATGCTTGTTGTTGTCCATGTATTTTGGTCGCTTACGCTTGTTTGTTGAACTTTGTACAAGGTCAATTTGGAAGGCCTCCATAATTACAGTGACCTTTTTGACATCCATATATATGGCGATGCTTTGGATTTTCTTGGGACTCTAAGAACCACAGATAACAGCAAACGAATGCCCCATATTGTCCTCCAAAATCTTATATTGTTTTTCATCGGTGTTGGCGATGACCTTATCATCTTTCTTCTCAATGTATTCGTCTAAATGCCCAGCCTGGGATGACTCTCCAAGATGGAATTTTTAAGCCTTATAGATCTCTGTCTTGTGACCGTTCTCCTTGTGGTAAGAACATCTAAAAGCATAATTTCCCTTGCTCGGATCACTGCCCATCTTCTTCATCCACTTAAGTAGCTTTTGGTCGTTAATCTTACCTAAGATCTTATAGATTGGTACTTTAAAAAATGTGTTGATCCCCTGGAAATCTTTAAATGGGTCTGCCTTGTTTTCATTTTTAGATCCTCCGTTCTGCTGTTTGCCTCCCTTCTTGGGGGTGATCTTTTTTGTCATTTCCTTTGGTTGCCTTTGCACGACCGTTATCACCTTGGATAAAGGAGACCACATCGTCTACCTCAGCATACTTTTCTATGCGCTCCTTGGTGAGGAACTGATGCAATATGAAGTTGTGGGACATCCCTATCTTGAATGATGTTATGGAAAATTTCTCTGAGAAATCCTTGATTTCATTGAAGGTTTTCCAGTAGCACCTAGAATAATGCCAAAACTCTACTGGAATATATTCCCCATGGTTGGGTGAGAACCGCTTGTCAAAAAGCACGTTATGAAGGCCTCGGAGAATGACTTGAAGTTCTTGACCGGCATATCAGGAATCCTCTCAAACCACATTTGTGCGAAATTACCTAGACTAGATGGCAATATACGACACATGAGGGTGTCATTATGGTTCCACATAGTCATCGCTTGCCTATATTGGTGAACTTGGTCTATAGGATCAGTCTTCCCATCATATATCTTAAACTTTGGGGTTGCGAACTACTTTGGGGGATCTTCCTCCTCAATTATCCTTGTTAAGGGAAACTGCATTTGTGAAATGAGTGGCCTTCTTTCCAGTTCCTTTTTGGATCTAGACTCACGATTAACTGGGGTTTGATCCGTCTCCCTTCGAACCAGATTTTGGATATCGTCTCTATGATTTCCTTCATCTTGGTTTCGCCTTACTGGATGACCACTACACCAAATCCAGTGAATGATCACCCCCGGGGGGTCACAATCCAAAGCCATGACCACATCAAAATTGACGTGACCATATCCATGACCCGGTGTGGCCATGGATGCTCTTAGAAGTGGTCGCTGACTAAATCCCTAACCAATATGGGTCACGGACTTCGACCGTGACTAAGTTGTGACCATCATGGCGCCAAATTCATGCCAATGTTCCCTACAAGTTTGGTCACAGTAGGGTCATGGATAAGGGTCATGACCAAGGCCACAACACACACCCATTGGGTCACGGATTTGGGTCATGATCATGTCCATATGCTCATGCGTGTGGGTCACGGCTCAAGGCCATGACCACATGGTTGCCTACACACTTATGTGGAAAAAATTAAGGGTCATGGTATTAGGTCACGACTCTAGGACATGACCAGGGTCCTTATACTAAAATAATTTGCCTCCATTTCATTTCTTTTCGCGTTAGTCTCTCTCTCGACGAGTTGCATTTCGGCGTTAAACCCTAATTTCGGCCCCTAATCTCTCTCTCTCAATCTCAAAGGTAACCCTATTTTTTGTATTTTTGTGATAAAGCCTAATGTATATGTGTGTATATGTGTGTGAATGTGTTTTTATTTCTTTGTATATGTGTGTGTGTGCATGTGTATGTATATGTGTACGTGTGTATATGTGTGTGTGTGTGTGTGTACGCGCGCGCGCGCATATGTTTATATGTGTGTACACTTTTTTTTCAAGACAAGGGGATGTTTTATAATTTCATACTTTCATTGGGTATGTTATATTTAGGGATTGATATTTATTCTGTATTGTTAAGATTGATTGGGAATTGTTGTTTTGAGTTTGAAATTAATTGAGTATTATGCGTATTGACTGAATGTGGTTACTTCGGGATTAAAATAAATTGAATTGTTTAAGGGTACTGTCATTTAGGGATTGAAATTTATTTAGACTTTGAAATTAATTAAGTATTATTAGTATTGACAGAATGTGGTTACTTAGGGATTTAAATAAATTGCATTATCTAAGGGTATTGTTATTTAGGGCTTGAAATTTATTTAAAGTTTTGAAATTAATTGAGTATTATTAGTATTGACTGAATGTGGTTACTTAGGGATTAAAATAAATTACATTATTTAAGGGTATTGTTATTTAGGGCTTGGAATTTATTTAGAGTTCAAAATTAATTGAGTATTTTGAGTTTCGCACCCAGTGCCTCAAAATCCTTTCCATTCTCAAAACCTTAATCAAACTAATATACCCTTTTATGTTTGAATGTATCAAAATATTAATAAAACTAATCAAGCTAATATACCCTTATATCTCATATGTTTGAATTAATAATTATTAATTAATTACAGCCCTTAATTATAGACGCATATTCATGCCCTCATATATTTTTCTCAGGAAAAACGAGGCTTGATGATAATCACTGGCAACAAGAGTGGGAGAGGTTGCAATTGGACCGCACATGTAACTCTTTTATTAGTGAGCGACATATAGAAGGTACTCCTATTTATAGTTATAGTAATAAAAAGATCGAATAATTTAACTACCTTGTAAATCGTGGAGTCAATCTCCAACAAGATTACATGTTAGATTGTATTCTATTTTCCTTACTAGAAAATTGGGATGACGTTATACAAAATATATTTCACACACATAATCCCGACGTAGCCTTGACCTTTGTTACGATGTAGCCCTGACCGTTATGGATACAACTATGTACTGAGAGCATTGACATAAACTATGATGTCTCGAACCATATGCAATTTAAATTAAATATTGCCAACAAATTGAAAAATATGGGATTCCGAGTGCATGTCACGGATATCTACACATCAATCATGGATACCCTTCCTCCTAGTTAGCCACGTGCAAAAATTCATAGGTTCTTAAAAACTAATACCGAATGGATGGAAATTAGACACATTGAACATATTCTAAAGTCTTACTTTGAAAAGGTATATATATATATATATAGTCATAAGCTTGATCAATTAGTTATAATTTCATATCATTATAATTCTTTAGTCACTTATGGTTTTTCATTTTTGTACATAATGTCGAGAGGAAACAACCCAAGGGTACCAGTGATGAGGTGACACCGCAACGAGCTTCACCATCTCGTGCACAACCCTAATTCTCAACACCAATGTATGAGAATTCACAACTCCATCAATGGTTCCCTCCTCACCAAGTCCAACTTCAGGTCCTCCAGCACCCTTATCCAACACTCCCATTTCTCCATCGCCCACATCAAACACTCTCGATGCCTCCCACTCAATCCAAAATAAGCCCATTGGGTTCTCCCTTCTCGGGAATAATCTGCCGAGTGATAAGAATGACGTGCTAAACTTTAAATCCCGGTGTTTGTCGGTGGATCACACAACTAGAACCTTATTGATCAAGTCGTCAAAGATGGCATATACAATCAACTCTACAAGTATTGCTCATTTCTCGATCGTTCCAAGAATAAGGTTCTATCTCGGGTTACTGAATTAATGATGGTATAAAGGAGAAACCGGCAAAAAAAATATTTCCCAAAGGAGGCAAAGAGCTCCGATATTTTGTCTTTAAAAGAGAGAGTGCCTCCCAATGTTGAAATGCCAGAGGAGCAGTGGAACAATTTTTTGGAGAATAAGGCAAAGGAGAAAAAGTTAGTCTAAAGGGAGAAAAACAAAAAAAAAATAGGGCACAAAAAACAGTTATCCATATATTAGGATCCAAATCATGTGAGGATTTGAATAATGAATGGGGGAGTAGGACAAAGGATGGTCCAGATATGGGTAAAAAACAAAATCGGTCCAACTTATTCATTTATGCTCGATGGGACAAAGATAATAAATTCCCATCGCACTTGCCTAAGATATTGGAATCAGTAGAGGCTATCATAAGTCAGTATGGTTCGAACCCTAATGATAATTTGACCTTAAAAATGATGCTCTGACCCAGACCTTTGGAAAGTACAAAAGGGGGAGGACGAGAGGTGTTGGCTCACATATGCCAAAAACTAAATTTCAACACACCGCACCTTTTGTGGACGGGTCAAGGATCGTGTCTCGATAAAGGCCATCATCAGTCAGTATGGTTAGAACCCGAATGATAATTTGACCTTAAAAATGATGCCCTGACCCAAACCTTTGGAAAGGTGGAGGACGAGAGGTGTTGGATCACATATGCCAAAAACAAAATTTTAACACACCGCACCTCTTGTGGATGAATTTTCTTCGATCAAGGATTGTGTCTCGTCCAATGAGGAATGACATTTCAATATAGATTATGATGTCCAAGATATCAAAACTAACTTGTGGATGTTGACGAATAAAATTGGGAAACTTGTGTCCCTTTTTCAAAATTATGCAGTCCCAAGGCCACCTCCTCAAGGTTACCCTTACCCTCCTCCTTAGGGTTTTGCCTATCCTTCCCATTCAAGTTTCCCTTGCCAAATGCCGCCTGATCCAACATTTCCCTCCCAAATTCTGACTCCTTTAATATTCCCCTTTCCCATGCCTTTGCAAGTCACGGGTCTTAGATCATCATCAACAACTCACACTGACTATGGAGAAAAGTACTATATCAAAGACCTCGGCAATATGAGGATTATTGGGGTGTGCACACTCATCTCCATTGTCGCCGAAACTCCAGTACACGGCCTACCTTTGGAGAGGTAGAAGGATCAATATTGGTTGATGAAATATACAACGGCCCTAGAGATGTACCTTTGCACATTGACAGCGGGAAAGGAATGGAATTGAGGAATTATGCAAACTCTTTTACTTCTTGGCCAGTTTATCTGTTGGTCGAGTTCTAATAATATTTTTCTTCGTTTTAGTTGTAATAACATTTTTTTGTTTCAGTTGTAATAATATTGGTTTTGTTTCAGTTGTGAGAATATTGGTTTTGTTTCAGTTGTAATAATATTATTTTTGTCACAGTTGTAATAATATTTGTTACCTACCACATGACTAAAATTTGAAGATTATTATATGGATCTCCCACAATACAAAGAGTGGATGGGAGAGACTAATCAAATAACAAATAATCATGTAAATGGCGTTCAAGAATTTATTAAATACGCTTCCAAAAATATTAAAAGTGATAAGATTATGTGTTCGTGCACCCGTTTTATGAACGGAATGTATAATTCATTGGAAGACGTTGGGTTGCATTTAATAAAGTGGGGAATTTGTTAAGACTTTCAAATATGTACATACCATGGTGAAAAAAATATACCTTATATTCCGAAATAATTTTCAAAACCCGATCGCGTAACGGAACCCCAATGAGTGAATGTGGTGCATGATTCACAAACACATCGTCCATTGACAGACATAATTGATGATGCGTACGGACTCCACAACAACCAAAACCACCAATATATGGATACGGATGATGCGCAATATGCCCAACTAAATGAAAAAAATTATGTTGAACTTTCAGGAGATTGGGAATACATACGGTTGAAGATGCGGCTAGACAGTTGTATAAAGATTGCGATGAAGATCACTCAGTATTATATGCAATGATTGGTTTGCATAATTTGAAGAGTCAATTTGGTTTGTCTAGGTACAATGTAAACATAATTATTAAGTGGGTTAAAGACATTCTCCCAAAAGAGAAAATGTTACCAGACAAGTATCCTACCATGAAGAAGAGTCTGAAGGGTTTGGGTTTGAAATAAAAATCTATTCATGCGTGCAAGTATGATTTCATATTATACCACAATGAGCACAAAGAGAATGATGAATGTCCTGTATGGAGTGAGCCTAAATATGTGGATTGTGAGAATGGAAAGGATAAAGATGCAAAAAATCACAAGTGCTCTCAAGTCCCATAAAATGTTTTGAAGTATTTCCACTTGGGCCATGACTAAAATGATTTTTTACTGTACCATGGATAGTGGAGTCCATGACATGGCATGCTCGATTTGAGGTGGGTGGGAATCTGATGCATCATATCCATCTGGAAAATTTCAAATGCATAACACCATGAATTTACAAAGGAACCACACAACGTTCGTCTTCCAATCTCAACCTACGGTTTAATCCTTTCGATAAATAGTACTAGTCAGAGTTTTTGGACAGTTCTCTTTGTGCCTTTAAGTCTCCCTCCGACACTATGCATGAGAAAGGAGTTCACATTGTTATCTTTTTTTATACAACGGCCGAAGTCTCCCAACGATGATATTGATATATTCTTAGCAACATTAATCGAAGAGCTTAAAGAGTTGTGGGATAAAGGCGTGACAGCGTTCGATAGTCATAAGGGTGAAAAGTTCACATTGAAAGCAATGGTGATATTGTCGATCTATGACCTTCCAACTTATGGGACCTTGTTCGGTTGTAATGTCCATGGCTATTATGGATGTCCTATATGTGGGGAGGAAACTGAAGCCTGTTGGATAAAACATAGAAGTAAGATGAGTTACACGGGTCATCATAGATTTTTTTCGACCAGTCACCCTTTTAAGAACGACAAGTCTAAGTTTTTGCCTGTCGGTCATGAGCGTAGAACACCACTTCTTAGCTTTCTGGTCATCATATCTAGGAGAGACGGTGACTTCGACTATGGGGAATAGGTATGTAGACAAACACCCCCAATTAGTAAACTTGAAGCGTAAAGCTATGGGGGATCCGAATAACCTTAGTAAAGTGAAGCCGTAGTCGAGGCAATCAATATTTTTTGATTCGTCGCATTGGAAAGATCATCGTCTAAGTCATCTAGTTGATGTGATGGACACAGAGAAGAATGTTATAGAATATCTTATAGGAACATGTCTGGGTGGATCTCATTCTAAATATGGAGAGCGGGATCGTCTAGATCTGCAGGATATGAAAATAAAGAAAAAATCTGTGGATAAAAAATAATCCTATAAAAGGAAGAATTTCTACCCCTGGGCTACTTTCACTTTTACTACTAGTGAGAGGAAGATACTCTTAGACACGTTGTTTAACTAAAAGACTCCAACCGATTATTCTAGTAATTTACTTAGGGTAGTAAGCTATCAAGAAAATGTCTTAAAACAATGAAAGTCTCATGACTGGTACGAAATCATCTAATTAATCCCTATGTTATTTGGTCATTACTTTTCTGAACACAAAGGTCTCCTTTGGGAAATTATGCAATTCAATTTGTGTTTTACCATAATTTGTGCAAAAATGGTAAACAAAAGGGACATTAAAGTTGTGAAATCAACTTTGACCGAGGTAGTTTGTGTATTAAAGAAAAAATTTTCTCCGTCATTTTTAATATCAACATCCACCTGATTGTGCATTTATGCGATGAAGGTTCATTATGTGATCCTGTTAGGTATCGTTGAATGTATCCTTTTGAGAGCTTGATTAAAACCTTCAGAGATTACGTAAAGAATACACAGTATATTAGAGGGTCAATTGATGAAGAATATATAATGGTGGAATCATCGCTATACACGAGGGAACATATGCCAGAACAAGAGGTGAGGAGGTTCAATCCTCGTGGAGAACAAGTGATCGAGGAACCTGAAGAGTTTGAGGATGAATTTCCGTTTGGGAACACTAAAGGGTTAAAACTCATAAATATACAATACAAGCAACCATCTCATTATGTCTTCAAATTACAAAATAAAGTCGAAGACTGGAAAGAGTGAGTATCTACTATATTCTTCTTCTTTGATTATATGTTTTTTATATTTATGATATAAACTCTACAATTTATCGGTAGGAAGTATGAGAACGAAATTGCCCTAAATCAATGGAGAAATTGGGGCATGGGTGTCAAAAGAGGTAATTTTCACATCTTATGTGTGTGGTTATTTATTCATGTATGGTAAAAAACATGCCCTAATACAAATTCATTAATAAATGCACCTTCGAAAGAGAGGGGATGTCTCTTCTAGACTTGCACGCCTAGAAAAAGGGCCTAGTTTTCATGACAAAGAGTTTAAGAAATTGCGCACCAACGGTTTTTATTTCATTTCATATCCATACGGGGAAATTTTTTTGACACAAAACAGTCAAATATCAATTTCAACATTGACCACCTCTATAGCAAGAAAAATAGACAAAAATATAAAGAATATGGCGAGAAATTTGAGAATATCTAGACTTCGGCTTAAAAACATAAACATGCCGTTAGAGGGCAAAACCCATAAACACCCCACAAGTGGCCCTGTGAGAGGCATCAACACCTCGCATGGGACCAATGAAACTTGTAAGAACTGAACGCATGGTCACGGGACCCCTGGTTTGAGAGCACGATGATAATTTGAGAATATCTAAACTTAGGCTTAAAAACATAAACATGTTGTTAGAGGGAGAATCCTAGAAACACCCTATAAACGGCCTCGTGAGAGGCACCAACACCTCACACCGAACTAATGTAACTTGTATGAACAGACGAGTTGTCACGAGACCCCAGTTTGAGAGCACGATGATAATTTGAGAATATCTAGACTTGGGCTTAAAAACATAACCATGCCTTTAGAGGGCGAAACCACGAAACACCCCTAAATGGCCCCATGAGAGGCATCAACACCTTGCAGGGGACCAATATTGTCGTTAGAACTGACCGCATGGTCAAGGGACCCCTGATTTGAGAGCACGATGATAATTTGAGAATAACTAGAGTTAGGCTTAAAAACATAAGCATGCCGTTGGAGGGGAAAACCCTGAAACATCCTCTAAACGGCCCCGTGAGAGGCACCAAAACCTCGCAAGGGACTAATGAAGCTCATAGGAACTGACTGCATGATCACTTGACCCCCAGTTTGAGAACACAATGATTACTTGAGAATATCTAGACTTAGGCTTAAAAAATCCATTAAAGGACAAAACCTCGAAACACCCCCTAAACGGCCCCGTGAGAGGCACCAACACCTCTCACAGGATAAATGTAACTCATAGGAACTGACAGATGGTCACGGAACCCCCCAGTTATAAACCAAGGTGATTTAGATTTAGGCTTGAATATATAGACATCTCGTTAGAGGGTGAAATCCCGAAATACCCCCCAAACGGCTACGTGAGTGGCACCAACACCTCGCACGAGACCAATACAACTCCTAGGAACTGACCGTGTGGTAACGGGAACCCTGATTTGATTGCACAACTATAATTTGAGAATATCTAGACTTGGGCCTAAAAACATTATGTTAGAGGGAGAAACCCCGAAACACCCCCTAAACAGTTTCGTGAGAGGCACCAACACCTTGCACGGGACCAATGTAACTCAAAGAAACTAATCGGGTGGTCACGAGACCCTCGGCTTAAGAGAAAGACAATAATTTTAGAATATCTAGATTTATGCTTAAAAATGTAAACATTTCATTAGAGGGTGAAATCACGAAACGACCCCCAAATGGCCCTGTGAGAGGCACCAACACCTCACACGGGACTATTACAGCTCATAGGAACTGACCGCGTGGTCACGGGGACCCCGATTTAAGAACACGATGATAATTTGATAATATCTAGAGCTAGGTTTAAAAATGTTCCGTTATAGTGCGAAACCCCGAAACACCGCCCAAGCGGCTTTGTAAGAGGCACCAACACCTCGCTTGGGAACAATGTAACTCATACGAACTGACCCTGTGGTCATAGAGAAAAAAATAATTTTAGAATATATGGACTTAGGTTTAAAATAAAAAACATGTCGTTAGTGGGAGAAACTCCGAAACACCCCAAATGGCCGAGTGAGAGGCACCAACACCTCATACGGGATCAATAAAGCTCGTAGGAACTGAAGACGTGGTCACATGACCCCCAATTTTAGAACATACTAATAATTTGAGAATAACGAGACTTAGGCTTAAAAACATAAACATGCCATTAAAGGGCGAAACCCCAAAACACCCTTAAACGGCCCCGTGGGAGGCACCAACACCTCGCACTGGATCGATGCACCTTGTAGGAATTGATCGCGTGTCATGGGAAACCCGGTTAGAGAAAATGAACATAATTTGAAAATGTCTAGACTTATACTTCAAAACATGTCGTTAGAGGGAGAAACACCCTAAAATAACCCCCCCCCCAAACGGCAACGAGAGAGGCACCAACACCTCGTACGAGACCAATTTAACTCGTAAGAACTGATCTGGTGGTCACATGACCCCCAATTTGAGAGCACGATGATAATTTGAGAATATTTAGACTTAAGCTTAAAAACATAAACATGCGGTTAGACGAAAAAAGCCCGAAACACCCCCAAAGGGACCTGTGGGAGGCACAAACACCTCACACAGGACTAATAGAGCTCGTAGAAACAGATAGTGTGTTCATGGGAACCTAGATTTGATAACATTATACTTAGACTTAAAAAATATACCGTTAGAGGGAGAAACCTCGAAACACCCCCCGAACGGCTCCGTGAGAATCACCACACCTCGCACAGGACCAATGTAACTCATAGGAACTGGTCGCATGGTCCCAAGACCCTCAGTTTGAGAGCACGATGATAATTAAAAATATTTAGACTTAGGCTTTAGTATATAAACATGTCGTTAGAGGGCGAAATATGAAAACACTCCCTAAACAGTCCCGTGAGAGGCAACAACACCTCGTGCAGAACCAATGTAAGTTGTAAGAACTAACCGTGTGGTCATGGGACCCCCGGTTTGAGAGAACGACGATAATTTGAGAATATATAGACTTAGCCTTAAAAACATGAACATGCCTTTAGTGGAAGAAACCCCAAAACACCCCTAAACGGCCTCGTGAGATGCACAACACCTCACACGGTACAAATGCAACTGGCAGAAACTAACGGCGTGGTCACAGGACCCCCAATTTGAGAGCACGACAATATTTGAGAATATCTAGACTTAGGCTTAAAAACATGCCGTTAGAGGGAAAAATCCTGAAACACCTCCAAAATGACCCCGTGAAAGGCACCAACACCTCGTATAAGATCAATGTAATTGGTAGGAACTTATCGCGTTGTCACGAGACCCGCGGTTTGAGAGAATGATGATAATTTGAGAATATCTAGAATTAGGCTTAAAAACATATCGTTAGATGGCGAAACCCTGAAACACCCCCAAACGGACCCGTGAGAGGCACCAACACCTCTCACATTCCCAATGAAGCTCGTAGGAGCTGATCGCATGGTCACGGGACCCCCAGTTTGAGAACACAATGATAATTTGCAAATATCTAGACTTAGGCATATAAACATGCCGTTAGAGGGAGAAACCCCAAAACACCCCACAAAAGGTCCCGTGAGAAGCACCAAAACCTCTCACGGAACCAATGTAACTCATAGTAACTGACTGCGTGGTCACGCGACCCCCAGTTTGAGAGCAAGGTGTTATTTTAAGAATATCTAGACTTATAATTAAAAACATAAACATTCTATTGGAGGGCAGAACATAAAAAACACCCCCCCCCCCAAAAATTGCCCCATGAGAGGCACCAACACCTCGCACGAGACCAAAGCAACTAGTAGGAACTTACCGCATTGCCACAGGACCGCATGGTCACGAGAACACCAGTTTGAGTACACGATGATAATTTGAGAATGTCAAGACTTAGAATTAAAAATATGCTGTTAGAGGGCGAAACCCCGAAACAGCCTCCAAACGGCTCCGTGAGAGGCACCAACACCTCATACTTGACTAATATAACTCATAGGAACTAACTGCGTGGTCACGGGAACCATGATTTGAGAGCACAATGATAATTTAAGAATATATGGATTTAGGCTTAAAAAAGTAAACATGTCGTTAGAGGGTGAAACCGCAAAACACTCCCCAAACAGTCATGTGAGAATCACCAACACATCGCACAAGATAAATATAACTCGTAGGAACTGACCACGTGATATCGAAACCCTGGATTTAAGAGGATGACGATAATTTGAGTATATATACACTTAGGTTTAAAAATATAAACATTCCTTTAGAGGACGAAATCCAAAATACCCCCCAAACGGCCACGTGAGAGGCACCAAAACCTCACGCGGGACCAATGCAGTTCGTAGGAACTGACCGCGTGGTCACGGGAACCCCAGTTTGAGTACATGATGATAATTTGAAAATATCTAGACTTATGCTTAAAAACATACCGTCAGAGGGAGAAACCCCGAAACACCCCCCAAACGGCTTCGTGAAAGGCACACACACCTCGCACGGGACTAATGTAACTCATATAAACTAATCGCGGAGTCACGAGACACCTGGTTTGAGAGCACAATGATAATTTTAGAATATCTAGACTTAGAATTAAAAACATAAACTTGTCGTTAGAGGGAAAAATCGCAAAACACCCACCAAACGGCCCAGTGAGAGGCACTAACACCTCTCATAGGAATAAGGCAGCTTGCAGGAACTGACTGCATGGTCACCGGACCCCCGATTTGAGAACACAATGATAATTTGAGAGTATCTAGAATTATGCTTTAAAACATGTTGTTAGAGGGAAAAAGCCCGAAACACCCCCCAAACGGCTCTATAAGAGGCATCAACACCTCTCACGGTACCAATGTAACTCGTAGAAACTGACCGCGTGATCACAGGTCCCCCAATTTTCAGAGAGTAGTAATAAGTTTAGAATATCTCGACTTAGGTTTAATATCATAAACAAGCCGTTAGAGGGTGAAACCCCAAAACACTCCCCAAACGGCCATGTGAGAGGCGCCAACACCTCACACGGGACTAGTGAAGCTCGTAGGAACTGAGCAAATGGTCACAGGACCCTCGATTTTAGAAGGCGATGATAATTTGAGATAGACTTGGGCATAAAAACATTCCGTTAAAGGGCAAAACCTCAAAATACCCCCACACGGGACTAATGTAACTCGTAGGCACTGATGACGTGATCATGGGATCCCTAGTTTGAGAGCACAAAGATTATTTGACAATATCTAGACTTAGACTTAAAACATAAACATGTCGTTGTAGGGGAAACCCCAAAAAAACCCCACAAACGGCCCTGTGAGAGGCACCAAAACCACACACGGGACCAATGTAACTTATAGGAACTGACTGCTTGGTCACGAGACCCCTGGTTTGAGGGCAAGATGATAATTCTAGAATATCTAGACTTAGGGTTAAAATCATAAACATGTAGTAAGAGGACAAAACCACGAAATAACCCCAAACGGCCCCGTGAGAGGCACTACCACCTCGCACGAGACCAATTCATCTCGTAGGAATTGATAGCGTGGTCGTGGGACCCTTAGTTTGAGAACGTGATGATAATTTTAAAATAACTAGACTTGAGCATAACTGCTAGAGGGAGAAACCCTGAAACACCCCCAAATGACCCTATAAGAGGCACCATCACCTCGCATCGGACCAATGCAACTCGTAGGAACTAATCACGTGGTCACGAGATGCCCAATTTGAGAGAATGATGATAATTTGAGAATATCTAGACTTAATCTTAAAAATATAAACATGTTGTTCAAGGGTGAAACCCCAAATCACCCCCCAAATGGCCATATGAGAGGAACCAACACCTAGCACAAGACCACTATAGATCGTAGGAAATCACCGCGTGGTCACGAACCCCCGAATTGAGAAGACAATAATAATTTGAGAATATCTAGACTTAGGCTTACTTGTTAGATGGCGAAACCCCGAAACACCCCCCAAACGGCCCAGTGAAAGGCACCAACACTTAGTATGGGACCAATGTAGCACGTAGGAACTAACCGCGTGGTCACAAGACGCCCGATTTGAGAGCACGTCGATAATTTGAGAATATCTAGACATAAGCTTAAAAACATAATAATGCCAATGGAGGGGGAAATCCATAAACACCACCCAAATGGCCCCGTGAGAGTCACTAACACCTCGCACGGGACCAATGCAGCTCATAGGAACTGATTGTGTGGTCACGGGTCCCTCGACTTGAGAACACAATGATAATTTGAAAATATCAAGATTTAGTCTTAAAAACATGTTGTTAGAGGGCGAAACCCCGAAACACCCTCCAAACGGCCTCGTGAGAGGCATCTACACCTCGCACGGGACCATTGTAACTCGTAGGAACTGATCGCGTGGTTATGGGACTCTTAATTTGAAAGCATGGAGATAATTTGAGAATATCTAGACTTAGTGTTCAAATCGCAAACATGTCGTTAGAGGGCAAAACCCCAAAACACACCCCAAATGGCCCCGTGAGGGCACCAACACCTCGCATGGGACCAATGCGGCTCATTAAAATTGATCGGGTAGTTATGGGACCCCCAGTTTGAGAAAATGAAAATAATTTTAGAATATCTAGACTTAGTCTTGAAATCATAAACATGTCGTTAGAGGGAAAAAACCCGAAACACGCCCCAAACGGCCCCTTGAGAGGCACTAACACCTCGCACGGGACCAATGTAGCTCATAGGGACAATCCGCATGGTCACGGGACCCCCAATTTGATAAAACGATAATAATTTGAGAATATCTAGACTTAGGCTTAGGTATTAGAGTTAGAAACTCCGAAACACCCCTCAAACGGCCCCGTAAGAGGCACCAACACCTCGCATGCGACTAATTTAACTCGTGGGAGCTGACTGGGTGGTCACAAGATGCCCAGTTTAAGAGCATAGCAATAATTTGAAAATATCTATACTTAGGCATTAAAATATAAACATGGCGTTTGAGGGCAAAGCCCCAAAATAACCCCCCAAACGGCCCCATGAAAGGCACCAACACCTCGCACAAGACCAATTCACCTTGTAGGAACTGATCGCGTGGTCACGGGACCCCCGGTTTGAGAAGACGACGATAAGTTAGGAATATCAAGACTACGGAATAGTTGTTACATGTCAAAACCCCGAAATATTCCATAAACGGCCCCATGAGAGGCAACAACACCTCGCACGAGATCAATGTAACTCGTAGGAACTCACTTCGTGGTCATAAGATACTCGGTTTGAGAGCACGATGATAATTTGAGAATATCTAGACTTAGTCTTATAAACATAATCATACCGATAGAGGGAGAAATACCAAAACACCCCCCAAAAGGCCCCGTGAGAGGCACCAACACCTCACACGGGACCAATACAACTCGTAGGAACTAACCGCGTGGTCACGGGAAACTCGATTTGAGAACACGATGATAATTTGAAATTTTCTAGATTTAGGCTTTAACACATGTCGTTATCTAGATTAAGTCTTAAAAACATGTCGTTAGAGCGTGAAAACCCAACTCCTCCCCCCCCCCAAACAGCCCCGTGAGAGGCACCAACACCTCGCACGTGACAAATATAACTCGAAAGAACTAATTGCGTGGTCATGGGAACCTCGATATGAGAGCACAAAGATAATTTGAGAATATCTAGACTTAGGCTTAAAATCATAAACATGTCGTTAGAGGGTGAAACACCGAAACACCCCCCAAACGGCCCCGTGAGAGGAACTGACACCTCGCACGGGACCATTGCAGATCGTAGGAACTGACCGCGTGGTCACGGAACCCCCGAATTGAGAAGACTGTTATATTTTGAGAACATCTAGACTTTGGCTTAGTTGTTAGATGGAGAAACCCCGAAACACCTCCCTAAATGGCACCATGAGAGGCACCAACACCTCGCATGGGAATAATATAGCTCATAGGAACTAACTGCATGATCACGATATGCCCGATTTGAGAGCACAATGATAATTTGAGAAAATCTAGACTTAGACTTAAAAATATAATAATGCCGATAGAGGCCGAAATTCTGAAACACCCCCCAAATGGGCCCGTGAGAGGCACTAACACCTCGCACGGGACCAATGTAGTTCATAGGACATGACTGCGTGGTCACGGGTCCCTCGATTTGAGAACACGATGATATTTTGAAAATATCTAGATTTAGGCATAAAAACATGTTGTCAGAGGGTGAAACCCCGAAACACCCTCCCAAAAGCCTCGTGGGAGGCATCAACACCTCGCACGGGACCAATGTAACTCATAGGAACTGATGCCATGGTCATGGAGCCCTGGATTTGAGAGCATGAAGATAATTTAAGAAGATTTGTACTTAGGCTTAGAAACATAAACATGTCGTTAGAGGGAGAAACCTCGAAACACCACCCAAACGGCGCCGTGAGAGGCACCAACAACTCGCATGGGACCAATGCAACTCGTAGGAACTGATCGCGTGGTAATGGGACCCCCAGTTTGAAATCACGGATATAATTTAAGAATATCTAGACTTAGGTTTAAAATCATAAACATGTCTTTAGAGGGCGAAACCCTGAAACACACCCCAAACAGCCCCGTGAGAGGGACCAACACCTCGCACGGGACCAATGCAGCTCATATAAATTGATTGGGTGGTCATGGGACCCTCGATTTAAGAGAACGATAATAATTTGAGAATATCTAGACTTAGGCTTAAAATCATAAACATGTTGTTAGAGGGCAAAACCCCATAACACACCCCAAACGGCCCCGTGAGAAGCACCAACACCTCGAACGGTACCTATGTAGCTTATAGAAATTGGCCGCGTGGTCACGGGACCCCTGGTTTGAGAAAATGAAAATAATGTGAGAATATCTAGACTTAGTCTTAGGTGTTAGAGGGCGAAATCCCGAAACACCCCCCAAACGGCCCCGGAGAGGCACCAACACCTCACACGCGACCAATCTAACTCTTAAAACTTACTGCGTGGTCACGAGACGCGCGGTTTGAGAGCATAGTGATAATTTGATAATATGTATACTTAGGCTGAAAAAAATTAACAGGTCATTATAGGGCGAAACCCCGAAACACCACCCAAACGGCCCCGTGAGAGGCACCAACGCCTCGCATGGGACCAAAGCAGCTCGTAGGGACTGATCGCGTGGTAATGGGACCCCACGTTTGAAAGCACAAAGATAATTTAAGAATATCTAGACTTAGGTTTAAAATCATAAACATGTTGTTAGAGGGCGAAACCCTGAAACACATCGCAAATAACCCCGTGAGAGGCACCAACACCTCGTACGGGACCAATACAGCTCGTATGAATTGATCGGGTGGTCATGGGACCCCCGATTTGAGAGATAAATAATTATTTGAGAATATCTAGACTTAGGCTTAAAATCATAAACATGTTAGTAGAGGGCAAAACCCCATAACACACCCCGAACGGCCCCGTGAGAGGCACCAACACCTCGCACGGTACCTATGTAGCTTGTAGGAACTAGCGGCATGGTCACGGGACCCCCGATTCGGGAAAAATAACGTGAGAAAATATAGACTTAGGCTTAGGTGTTAGAGGGTGATACCCCGAAACACCCACTAAATGGCCCGTGAGAGGTGCCAACACCTCGCACGTGACCAATATAACTCTTAAAACTTATTGTGTGGTCACGAGACGCGTGGTTTGAGACCATAGATATAATTTGAGAATACCTATACTTAGGCATAAAAATATAAACATGCTGTTAGAGGGAAAAACCCCAAAATAACCCCCAAACGGCCCCTTGATAGGCACCAACACCTCGCAGAAGACGAATGCACCTTGTCGAAACTGACTGCGTGATCACGGGAGCCCCGGTTTGAGAAGACGATAATAATTTGGGAATATCAAGACTTAGGCATAGCTGTTAGAGGTCAAAACCCCGAAACACACCACAAATCAATTTAACCTCACGTGAGAGGCAGCAACACCTCGCACGAGACCAATTTAACTCGTAGGAACTCACTTCGTGGTGACAAGATGCCCGATTTTAGAGCACGACCATAATTTGAGAATATCTAGACTTAGGATTAGAAATATAATCATGCCAATAAAGGGAGAAATCCCGAAACACCCCCCAAAAGGCTCCGTGAGAGGCACCAACACCTCATACGGGACTAATGCAGCTCGTAGGAACTGATCATGTGGTCACAGGACACTCGATTTGAGGGCACGACGATAATTTGAAAATATCTAGATTTACACTTAAACACATGCCGTTATCTAGATTCAGGCTTACAAATATGTTGTTAAATTGTGAAACCCCAAAACACTCCCCAAATGACCTTGTGAGAGGCACCAGCACCTCGTACGAAACAAATATAACTCATAAGAACTGATTTCTTAGTCATGGTACCCTCGATATGAGAGAACAAAGATAATTTGATAATATCTAGACTTAGGCTTAAAATCATAAACATGTCGTTAGAGAGCAAAACCCCAAAACACCCCACAGACATCCCCGAGAGAGGCACCAAAACCTCACACGGGACCAATGTAACTCTTAGGAACTGACTACGTGGTCAGGGGACCCTTGGTTTGAGACCACGATGATAATTTGAGAATATCTGGACTTAGGCTTAAAATTATAAACATGTCGTTAGAGGGAAAAACCTCGAAACACCCCGAAATGGCCCCGTGAGAGGCACTAACACCTCGCACATTACCAACTCAGCTCGTAGGAACTAATCGCGTGGTCAAGGGACCCTCGGCTTGAGAAAATGATGAGAATTTTAGAATAACTAGACTTAGGCATAGCGGCTAGAGGGGAAAAGCCTAAAACACCCCCAAACGACCTTGTAAGAGGCACCAACACCTCGCACGGGACAATGTAACTCGTAGGAACTGACCGCTTGATCGCGAGATGCCTGATTTGAGAGCACAATGATACTTTGTGAATATCTAGATTTAGGTTTAAAAACATAAACATTCCGTTAGAAGGAGAAGCCCCGAAACCATCCCTAAATGGCCCTGTGAGAGACACCAACATCTTGCACGAGATGATAGCAGCTCGTAGGAACTCACCTCTCGATCACTGGAATCCTTCTTTGAGAACACGATGATAATTTGGGAATATCTGTACTTAGGCTTAAAAACATGCTGTTAGAGGACGAAACCCTGAAATACACCACAAATGGCCTCGTGAGAGGCATTGACACCTCGTACGGAACCAACCAATGTAACTCGTAGGACATGACCGTGTGGTCACAGAACCCTCGATTTTAGAGCACGACGATAATTTGAGAATATCTAGATTTAGGCATAAAAACATAAGCATGTCATTAGAGGCCCAAAACACCCCCCAAACGGTCCTGTGAGAGGCACAAACACATCGCATGCGACCAATGAAACTCTTAGGAACTAATCGCATTGTCATGTGACCCTCGATTTGAGAATACAACGATAATTTAAAAATATCTAAACGTAGGCTTAAAAACATGACGTTAGAGGGCGAAACCGCGAAATACCCCCCCCCCCCCAATGGCCCCATGAGAGGCACTAACACCTTGCACGTGACTAATGCAACTCATAAGAATTGATCGCGTGGTCATGGGACCCTGATTTGAGAGCACAAAGATAATTTTAGAATATATTGACATAGGATTAAAAACATAAACATCGTGTTATAGGGGATAACCCTGAAATACCCCCCAAACGGCCATGTGAGAGGCACCAACACCTCACACAGGGCCCATGCAGCTCATAAGAACTGACCGCTTGGTCACGGTACCCCCGGTTTGAGTGTACGGTGATAATTTGAGAATATCTAGACTTAGGCTTAAAATCATAAACTTGTCATTGGAGGGTGAAACCCTAAAACACCCCCCCAAATGGCCCCATGAGAGGAACCAACACCTCGTACGGGACCATTGTAGATCTTAGGAACTTATCGCGTGGTCACAAGACCCCTAGATTGAGAAGACAGTTATTAACGCAAAAATTCTCCGTCTACGTGGACCAGTCAGAAAAGGACACATGTCATCCTATGTGGCAATATTTGTACTTGCTTGTCACCCGAGGAGACTTGTTTGGCACTCGAGGAGATTTGCTCGGCACCCGAGGAGAGTTGGTCGTCATACCAATCAACTCATGGCATACCAACCAACTCAAGGAAGACCAACCACTCTAGAAGATCAACAGTCATATTCATTGTACATAGATGTAAATGTCTGAATATATAAAGACATTCCATCTTTTGGACTCCCATGACTATAAATGCATTCCTTCCCTTAGCCAAAGGGACAAGCTAGACACATAATCTGAACAAGCAAGCAATTTTCTACGCACCTCTCTCTCTCTACCCCATATTGTGCTATTGTAAACCCCTGGGAATAAAATAACAGTGGACGTAGGCTTTTCCTTATAGCCGAACCACTTTAAAAACCATTGTCTCCTATGTGTTTGATGTGATCACTACTTCATCTTCAATCATCATCTTCATACCTTCATTTTATCTGTTGTTGATGTCGATAAGATATAATGGACGCTATTTCTATCCATCAACAGATTGGCACCATATGTGGGAAATTCGACACAAGAATTCTTTTTATCACAAGAGATGAAGATCATCTTCAAAAGCTAAGTTTTTCTTTTCTTTGTATATAAATTATTACATACTGCAAACACATTTTTTTATTACATCATTATCCTTACATGTTCATGTTCATGAATTGTTTGAATATGAAATATTAGATCTCATAGCCAAAAGTTATGTATGAAGCCTTGAAAATAGGGAAAACTCGTATACCTACTGGGTTAGATCATGTATTTTGATATATCAAATTGTTAAGAAGGGGTAAAAATGATTTTCTCTCTCTGAAATGTTAACGATTTCATTCATTTTGACAAACTGTCTTTAAATGACTCCCTGATATTGCATGATCATGTTTATATACGATTCTTTTTATTTCTGCAACCGGTATAAAAAAATAACTTTTCATTTTCCATCATAAGAAATCGCTTCAATTTGAAGCTCCGAATGCAAATTAGAGACGAACGTTTCTAAAAATTCTTCATACTTCAACATCAGTTCTGACTTATATACTCAGGAAATTATTGTATGATTATGAAAGGGTAATTTCTACAAAATCCAGAAATCCGATCGGAAATCAATCAGTTGCAATAAATAAAAAAATTGTACTCCCAGTTTCATTATTTCTGTACTCCCCAGTTTCATTATTTGGGTCCTCCATTACCTGTGGTTTGCTTAACAAAATTTTTAGGACTATTATAATCAGTCATCTCCGGTTTCTCCAGCTAGTTAGTAGTTCCAAATCGACTATAAATATAGTCGAATAAGTTTTCGACATATATTAGCAACCGTGGTGGTCGGCGAAAACACTGTGAGATGATCATCAGCAGGTCAAAAAAATCTACTCTTGGTCGATGGCTATTATCTCCCTCCAATTACTTCCCCAAGAAGAAAAATCACGATGCACAGGAAGGTCTGAACAGGTTTTGATCATCTCACCGACCACTATTTCTTGGTCGGTAATAATTAACATCTTCAGACCATTATTTTCTGGTCGGCTTTGTGGAAATCATCAATTATGGTCGCCTATTCTTATACGACGAACAGACTAGGTTGGAAGCTCCTTTGCAACAGGTCAGCGCCAGATTAGAACAGGTCAGAGGCTTCCCGACCTCATATAACTGGTCGGTGGCAGGTATAGAATGAGAACGAAGAGTTCACAATCGTATATCACTGGTCGGGGGAAACTATCATTGCTTTACAATATCAATTATCAGTCGCGGACCTTGTGGAATGATCGACAATTGGTCAACTGAACCTATAGCTGGTCAAATGCATCTGATGCTATACGACAAACAGGTCGGCATCATTTATTGGTTGGAGGCATTTCATTCTGATCAGCGACGGATATTATGCAGTTTGAGGAGTTCCCGAGCTCCTGTGCTTGGTCGGCTCTTGTCGGCAGCAATAATTGTTGGTTAGAGTCACATCCAGTTTTGATTGGCGACCATTGAAAGCAAAATATTGGTTGGCATCATCTCACTGTTGGTCGGCATTAGTTATTATACGTCGGCATAATCGATTATTGAGCGGCAGCATTTATAACATGTTGATGATGGAAGGTTATGACTTAAACAGATTTCTTTGCTCAAAGGGAGAAATATTAATTTTGACTTTGTCAAAAACCCCACCATGCTGCTAAAAGAAATGAGACAACCCCCATATCCTTTATTAATTCACGGCAAGGGAACTTCTAGTTAAATGTAAGTGCATACCTTATTATTGTTTATGCTCAAACATCAACTTATACCTGATTAGTTGTTGGAGTTTAAATAACTTTACAAAAAAACTCTAGGCCTTACTTAAGGCATCTATTTGATAACAAATTTGCTCACATGACACACATTTGGCACAAAACATATTATTTCATATTTTGAAATTTTTATTGCCCGAGCAAATACATATCATATACTCATTGGATGACTAAATTATTCTCATGAATAATTAATTTAGCCTCTACAGATGTTCGAGCAACTTATTAAATTCCACAAGTATAAGATTCAGTGCCGACAAATGCTCGGAAATAATCTTAAACTTCTAGAGAATATTATCATTACTCGGCATTATGAAATTTTACCTCAGCGAGGCACTATTGATTTTATTATTGCACTAATATATGCTCAAGCACGAATCGTTCTCTATATCCATTCTAATATTCATCTCAGCATGGAGATCGGTAAAATATTTATTGTTATATATTCAGTTCCATAGAGATCTGCAACATTTATTATATTTCACCCCAAAAATGGACAGTTGTCTGGGTAATTCTTATTTATATTCAGGCTCGACAAAGTACTCAGCCATATTCTTATATTCTGGAAAATATTATCCTTGTTCGGAATTATGCAAATTTCACCTCGATAGATTAGCCAGACACTTTATTATTATTTTGAATCATTCTTTATATCTATTCAGATGCATATTTTATATTCATCTCAGTATGGAGCTCAGCAAAATATTTATTATCATATATTCAGCTCCAAGGAAATCTGCATCAGTTATGATATTATCTCCAACAGAATGTTGGTCGGGACAATTCTTCTCTATATATATATATTCCGCAACCACCAACTAAAAGTTGATCGGCATCAGCAATCACTAACCAAAGGTTGGTCGGCATTAACACAAAAACACCAACAATGTTGGTAAAATAATCGAGCAAGGCAAGTCCTTCTTGATGATGGGTGACCTCAAGGGGCATCTAAAACTAAGCAGGAACATGGGGTAAATATTCCATTGCTTAGGCACTTATGGTCAATTTAGATAAGATTGTTACAACTAGGCGGGAGCATGGGATAAATATTCCATTTTCTAGGCACTTAAACTGAGCCAGAACATGGGATAAATATTCCATTGCTTAGGCACTTATAGGTGATCTAAAGATCGCTATAACTAGGCAGGATCATGGGATAAATATATTATATTTCCTAGGCACAAAGACAAATTAGATTGGCAAATCGTCAATTCATATACAGAGATTAACAGAAGATAAATATCATGATTATATATTATTGTTTGAAGAATGCCCTGGAAATCTACTATTCCCTAACAATGAAGGATCAATCAATCCTTTCCTTATTATTTATCTGGATTGCTTATTGAGCCCGACAGATGGTCGACACTCTTATTATATGGATTTCTTAGTAAGCTCGGCAGAGGGTCGACACTCTTATTATCTGGACTTCTTATTAAGCCCAATAGATGGTCGACACTCTCATTATTTATCTGGGTTACTTAGCACTTCTATATGGGTTTCTCACTAGCACAGATATTCGATGCAAATTATATATTATGCTATCAAGTCCTGACAAATGCTCGAGCATCATTATTATTATTATTCAGTATCCTAAGCCCAATTCGGGGCTCCATATATGCCGATCAATGGAACATATCAGGATCAGATTGAACTTATCAAATTTCAGAGATTCCAGACATTCAAAGATTCCTAATTGGAATATATCACATCCATAATTGGAACGCTCATGGATTCCTAATTGGAATATATCACATCCCTAATTGAAATGCCCAAAGATTCCTAATTGGAAAATATCACATTCCTAACTAGAATTCCAACATATTTCTAATTGGACTATATATTGAAAGCAGTTTTACTCAACCAAAATTACTTGGTCAGCAATATTATTTATATGGTTACATCGGGACAATATGGAAATGCAAACATGTAAAGTTCTTAGGAAGTCATTTCAAGGAACATTTCCTCGGCCTTATCTTTTCTAGGAAGAAACATCATACTTCAAGGCCAAGAAAGCACTCAGAGTTCATATTCTGCATTTGAGGGCTTTTACTGCAGAATTAATTATTCCAGGGGAATAATTTGATAATATCATACAACATCAGTCGAGCATAAGTTGTTGCTTCGAATCGTAACAGAATAAGAGAGATCACTAGCCAATCATCATCCATGAGTTATTATGCACATGCTATTGAAGTTCAGGAGTCAGATTCAACATCTACAGCACTGAGATCTTCACTACCGCTGTCCCGACCAACACTGAAGAAGAAGTTGTACTCCATTACTAGCTCGGTACTAATCAGATTAAAGAAATTGGTTTCAAAACCCAGCATGATACATCAGCAAAGCCTTTAGAGGAGAAGAAATGAAAAAAATCAAATACATACAGTCAGCACTCAGTTCGTTGACTAACTAGTCGATCAACCCACTTGAAGATTATGACAATCCACAAGCTGCAAACTATGAAGTTATTGCATCGAAATTCCTAGGGGTGATACATAGCACACGTTTTCTTGATGAACAAAGTTCCATACAAGAAATATTAGCTCCAACGCAACCATCAATCATCCTGAATCATCTGTTGACCAGAATATAGTGCACTTTATGTTGACCAAATCAAGAAGGCAGATCAGTAATTTCATTATGCACGAGCACCGAGCAACATAGAAGAATAAATACTCCATCCATTCAGTAAACCATCAAGCATGGAGCATTGGAGGCTTCTGTTAACGCAAAAAATCTCCGTCTACGTGGACTAATCAGAAAAGGACACTTGTCATCCTACGTGGCAATATTTATACTTGCTCGGCATCCGAGGAGACTTGTTCGGCACTCGAGGAGATTTGCTCGGCACCCGAGAAGAGTTGGTCAGCATACCAACCAACACACGGCATACCAACCAAATCAAGGAAGACCAACTACCCTAGAAGATCAACAGTCATATTCATTGTATATAGATGTAAATGTCTGAATATATAAAGACATTCCATCTCTTGGACTCCCGTGACTATAAATACATGCCTTCCCTTAGCCAAAGGGACAAGCTAGACACACAATCTGAACAAGCAGGCAATTATCTACGCACATCTCTCTCTCTCTACCCCCATATTGTGCTAATGTAAACCCATGAGAATAAAATAACAGTGGACGTAGGCTTTTTCTTATAGCCGAACCACTTTAAAAATCTTTGTCTCTTATGTGTTTGATGTGATCACCACTTCATCTTCAATCATCATCTTCATACCTTCATTTTATCAATAATTTGAGAATATCTAGACTTAGGCTAACCTGTTAGAGGCCGAAACCCTGAAACACCCGCTAAACGGCCCCGTGAGAGGCACCAACGCCTTGCATGGGACCAATATAGCTTGTAGGAACTGATCGCATGGTCACAAGATGCCCGATTTAAGAGAACGATGATAATTTGAGAATATCCATATTTAGGTTTAATAACATAATAATGCTGATAGTGGGTGATATCCTGAAACACCCCCCCCCCCAACGGCCCCATGAGAGGCAATAACACCTCGCACGGGACCAATGCAGCTCATAGGAACTGACCAAGTGGACACGGGTCCCTCAATTTGAGAACACTATGATAATTTGAAAATATCTAGATTTAGGCTTAAAAGCATGATGTTAGAAGGAGAAGCCCCGAAACACCCTCCAAACGAGACCAATGTAACTCGTAAGAACTGATCGTGTGGTCATGGGACCCTCGATTTGAGAGCACAAAGATAATTTAAGAATATCTAGACTTAGTCTTAAAAACATAAACATGAAGTTAGAGGGAGAAACCCCGAAACACCCCTCAAATGGCCCCGTGAGAGGCACCTACACTCGCATAGGACCAATGCATCTCATAGGAACTGAACACGTGGTTATGGGACCCCTGGTTTGAAATCACGAAGATAATTTAAGAATATCTAGACTTAGGCTTGAAATCATAAACATGTCGTTAGAGGTCGAAACCTCGAAACACACCCCAAACGGCCCCGTTAGAGGCACAAACACCTCGCTCGCGACCAATATAACTCGTAGGAACTGACTGCATGGTCATGAGATTCACAGTTTGAGAGCATAGTGATAATTTGAGAATATCTAGACTTAGGCATAAAAGCATAAACATTAGAGGGCAAAACCCCGAAACACCACCCAAACGACCCTATGAGAGGAACTAAGACCTCGCATGGGACACATGTAGCTTATAAGAACTGACCATGTGGTCATGAGAAGCCCTATTTGAGAGCACGATGATAATTTGAGAATATGTAGCCTTAGTCTTAAAAACATAATCATTCCAATAGGAGTGAAATCCCGAAACACCCCACAAACGGCCCCGTCAAAGACACCAACACCTCATACGGGATCAATGTAACTTATAGGAACTGACCGCCTGTCACGGGACTCTCGATTTGAGAACATGATGATGATTTGAAAATATCTAGATTTAGGCTTAAAAGCATGTCTTTAGAGGGTGAAACCCCAAAACAGCCCCCAAACGGCCTCGTGGGAGGCACCAACACCTCGCACGGGACCAATGTTACTCGTACGAACTGATTGCGTGGTCACAAGTTCCCAATTTGAGAGAACAAAGATAATTTGAGAATATGTAAACTTAGTCTTAAAATCATAAACATGTCGTTAGAGGGAGGAACCCCAAAACTCAACCCAAACGGCCCCGTGAGAGGCATCACCAATACACATGGGACCAATGTTGCTCGTAAGAATTGACCGCGTGGTGATGGAATCCCCAATTTGAGAACACAACAATAATTTGATAATATCTAGACTTAGGCTTAAATCATAAACACGTCGTTAGAGGGATAAACCAACAAAACACACCCCAAATGGCCCCGTGAGAGGTAACAACAACTCGCATGTCATTAGAGGCCCAAAACACCCCCCAAACAGGCTTGTGAGAGGCACGAACACATCGCATGGGACCAATGCAACTCTTAGGAACTGATCGCATGGTCATGTGACCCTCAATTTGAGAATACGATGATAATTTAAAAATATCTAAATGTAGGCTTTAAAAGATGACGTTAGAAGCGAAACCCCGAAATACCCCCCACCCAAATGGCCCCATGAGAGGCACTAATACCTTGCACGGGACCAATACCACTCATGGGAATTGATCGCATTGTCATGGTATCCCGATTGGAGAGCATGAAGATAATTTTAGAATATCTTAACTTAGGATTAAAAACATAAACATGAAGTTAGAGGGGGAAACCCCGAAACACCCCCAAACGGCCGCGTGAAAGGCACCAACACCATGCACGGGACCAATGCAGCTCATAGGAACTGACTACTTGGTCGCAGAACCCCCGATTTGTGAGAACGACGATAATTTGAGAATATCTAGACTTAGGATTAAAATTATAAACAAGTCGTTAGAGGGTGAAACCCCGAAACACCTCCAAACGACCCTTTGATAGGCACCAACACCTCGCACGAGACCATTACAGATCGTAGGAACTGACTGCGTGGTCTTGGGATCCCTGAATTGAGAAGATGATGATAATTTGAGAATATCTAGACTTAGGCTTAGATGTTAGAGGGTGAAACCACGACCCCCCCCCCCCCCCCCAAATGTCCCCGTAAGAGGCACCAACACCTCGCATGGGACCAACGTAGCTCGTAGGAACTTACCGCATGATCACGAGATGCCCAATTTGAGAGCATGACAATAATTTGAAAATATCTAGACTTTGGATAATAAACATAATCATGCTGATAGAGGGTGAAATCCCGAAACACCCCCCCAAACGGCCCCATAAGAGACACCAACACCTCGTAAGGGACCAATGCAGCTCATAGGAACTGATCGCGTGGTCACGGCACACTCGATTTGAGGACACGATGATAATACTAAAATATCTAGATTTAGACTTAAAAATATGTCGTTAGAGGGCGAAATCCTAAAACAACCTCCAAACGGCCTCGTAAGAGGCACCAACACCTCGTACGGGACCAATGTAACTCATAGGAACTGATTGCGTGACCACAGGACCCCGATTTAAGAGCAGGAAGATAATATGAGAATATATAAACTTAGTTTTAAAATAACAAACATGTTGTTAGAAGGCAAAACCCCAAAACACAACCCAAATGGCTCCATGAGAGGCATCAACACCACACAGGGGACTAATGCAGCTTGTAGGAATTGACCGCATAGTCCTCGAACCCTGGTTTAAGGTACACGATAATAATTTAAGAATATCTAGACTCGGGCTTAAAATCATAAACATGCCATTAGAGGGAGAAACCACAAAACACACCCCTAAACGGCCCCATAAGGGGCCCTACACCTCGCGTAGGACCAATGTAGCTCGTAGGAACTGACCACATAGTCACAGGACCCCTGATTTGAGAACACAATGATAATTTTTGAATATCTAGATGTTGTCTTAAAAACATGTTGTTATAGGATGAAACTCTGAAATACCACCCAAACGGGCACCAAAGAGGCAACAACACCTCGCATAGGACCAATATAACTCGTAGGAATTTACTGCGTGGTCACGAGACCCCTAGTTTGAGAAAAGATGGTAATTTGAGAATGTATAGACCTAGCATTAGCAACATAAACATGTCGTTAGAGGTAGAAACCATGAAACAACCCTCTGAGAGGCACCAATACCTCGTATGGGACTAATGCAACTCGTAGGAACATACCGCATGGTCAAGGGACATCTGGTTTGAGAACATGATGATAATTTGAGAATATATTAACTTAGGCTTAAAAACATGTCGTTAGAGGGCGAAACCCTGAAATAGCCCCCAAATAGAGGCACCAACACCTCGCATGGGACCAATGTAACTCATAGGAACTGATCGCATGGTCATAGGATCCCAGTTTGAGAGCAAGAAGATAATTTGGGAATATCTAAACTTAGTCTTAAAAATGTAAATGTGTCGTTAGAGGGAACCACCATGAAACACCCATGTGAGTGGCACCAACACCTCGCATGGGACCAATGAAGCTCGTAGGAAGTGATCACGTGGTGACGGGACCCCCAATATGAGAACGCGATGATAATTTGAGATTATCTAGACTTAGGCTTAAAAACTTGTCATTAGAGGGGAAAACCTCGAAATAACTCCCAAACGGCCCCATGAGAGGCACCAAGACCTCTCACAGGACAAATATAACTCGTAGGAACTGACCGCATGGTCACATGATCCTGATTTGAGAGCACGAAGATAGTTTGAGAACATCTAGACTTAGTTTTAAAAATATAAACATGTAGTTAGAGGGTGAAATCCCGAAACACCCCCATGAGAGGCATCAACACCTCGCTTAGGACCAATGAAACTCATAGGAACTAAACGCATGGACACGGGACCCTCGATTTGAGAATATCTATACTTGGGCTTAAAAAAATGCCATTAGAGAGTGAAACCCCAAAACACCCCCCAAACGGCCTCGTGTGAGGGACCAACATCTCGCATGGGACCAACGTAACTCATAGGAATTGATAAAATGGTCATAGGACCCCCGATTTGAGGACACAACGCTAATTTGAGAATATCTAGACTAAATCTTAAAAATATAAACTTGTCGTTATAGGATGAAACCCCGAAACACCCCCAAACGGCCTTGTGGGAGGCACCAACATCTCGCACAGGACCAATACAGCTCTTATGATCTAAACGTGTGGTCACAGGACCACCGGTTTTGAGAGCACGATGGTATTTTGAGAATATATAGACTTAGTCTTTACAACATAAACATGTCGTTAGAGGGAAAAAAAACCAAACACCCCCATACGGTCCTGTGAGAGGCACCAACACCTCGTACAGGACTAATGCAGCTCGTAGGAACTGACTACTTGGTCACGAGACCCCCGATTTGAGAACACGATGATAATTTGAGAATATCTAGATTTAGGCTTTAAAGCGTTCCGTTAGAGGGCAAAACCCCGAAATACCCCCTAAACGGCTCAATGAGAGGCACCAACACCTCTCACGGGACCAATGTAACTCGTAGGAATTAACCGTGTGATCACGGGACCCACGGTTTTTAGAACATGATAATAATTTGAGAATATCTAGACTTGGTCTTAAAATCATAAACCGTTAGAGGGTGAAACCGTGAAACATCCCCAAATGACCACGCGAGAGGCACCAACACCTCGTACGAGACTAATGAAACTTGTAAAAACTTAATGTGAGGTCACGGGACCACCGGTTTTAGAACACGAAGATATTTTGAGAATATTATCCATACTTAGGATTAAAAACATGTCGTTAGAGTGCGAAACTCCGAAGCATCCCCCAAACGGCCCTGTGAGAGGCACCACCACCTCGCACGGGACTAGTGTAACTTGTAGGAACTGACGGCGTGATCACGGGACCCTTGGTTTGAGAGCACATATATTATTTGAGAATATCTAAACTTACGCTTAAAATATAAACATGTCATTAGAGGGTGAAACCCCGAAAGCGCACCCCCCTAAACGGCCCTGTGAGAGGCATCAATACCTCGCATGGGACCAATGCAGCTGGTAGGAACTGACACCATGGTCACGGGACAGCCAGTTTAAGAACATGATGGTAATTTTAGAATATAAAGACTTAGGATTAAAAACATGCCGATAGAGGGAAAAACCCTGAAACACACCAAAAACGGCCCCATGAGAGGACCTACACCCCGCACGGGACCATTATAACTCGTAGGAACTGATCGTATGGTTACAAGAGCCCCGATTTGAAAGTACGATGATAATTTGATAATATCTAGACTTAGGCTTGAAAACATAAAAATGCCATTAGAGGGCGAAACTCCGAAACACCTCCCAGACAGCCCTGTGAGATGCACCAACACCTCGCATGGGATTAATGCAGCTCGTAGAAACTGACCTCTTGTCAAGGGACCCTTGATTTTAAAGCACGACGATCATTTGAGAATATCAAGACCTAGGCTTAAAAATATGTCATTATAAGGAAAAACCCCAAAATATCCTCCACACCGCCCCATGAGAGGCACCAACACTTCGCACGGGACCAATGTAAGTCGTAGGAACTGATCACGTGGTACCAGGACATCAGTTTGAGAGCACGAAGATAATTTTAGAATATCTAACCTTAGCCAAAAGCATAAATGTGCCATTATAGGGTAAAATCCCTAAACACACCCGTGAGAGGCACCAACACCTCGCATTATGCAGCTTGTAGGAACTGACTGTGTGGTCACGGGGCCATCGATTTGAGAACACGGTGATAATTTAAGATTATCTATACTTAGGCATAAAAACTCGCCATTAGAGGGAAAAATCCTGAAACACCCCCCCCCCCCCCCCCCCCACAAACGGCCCTGTGAGAGGCACCAAGCCCTCGCACAAGACAAATGTAACTCGTAGAAACTGGCCACATGGTCATGGGACCCCGATTTGAGAGCAAGAAGATAATTTGAGAATATCTAGACTTAGGCTTAAAAACATAAACATGTCGTTAGAGGGCGAAACCCCGAGACACCCCCGTAAGAGGCACCAACACTTTGCTTAGGATCAATGCAACTCATAGAAACTGACCGTGTGGCCACAGGATCCTCGATTTGACAATATCTAGACTTAGGCTTAAAAACATGCCATTAGAGGACAAAACCTCGAAACATCCCCCAAACGACCTCATGCGACGAACCAACATCTCGCACGGGATGAATATAACTCGAAGGAACTGATCGAATGGTCACAGGGCCCCTAGTTTGGGGATACGAAAATAATTTGAGAATATCTAGGCTTAATCTTAAAAACATAAACCTGTATTTAGAGAGAAAAACCCCGAAACACCCTCAAATGGCCTCGTGGGAGACACAAACACCTCGCACAGGACCAGTACAACTCGTCGGATCTAATTCCGTTGTCACGGGACCCCCGCTTTGAGAGCACGATGATATTTTGAGAATATCTAGACTTAGTCTTTAAAACAAAAACATGTCATTAAAGGTCAACCCCCCCCCCCCCCCCAAACGTCCCCATGAGAGGCACCAACACCTCGCATAGAACTAATACAGCTCGTGGGAACTAACTGCATGGTTATGGGACCTCCAGTTTGAGAACACGACTACAATTTTGAGAATATACAGAATTAGGTTTGGAAACGTGTCGTTAGAGGGCGAAACCCCTAAATACCCCCCAAACGTCTCTATGAGAGGCACCAACACCTCTCACGGGACCAATGTAACTCATAGGAACTGACCGCATGATCACGGGAACCCCCGGTTTTTAGAGCATGGTAATAATTTGAGAATATTTATAGACTTAGGCTTAAAATCATAAAGATGCCGTTAGAGGGTGAAACCCCAAAACACACCTAAAACTCCAAGTGAGAGGCACCAACACCTCGCACGAGATTAATAAAGCTCGTAGGAACTGAATGCGAGGTCACGGGACCCCCAGTTTTAGAACATGTTGATAATTTGAGAATATCCAGACTTAGGCTTAAAAACATGTCGTTAGAGGGCGAAATCCTGAAACACCCTCAAACAGCCCCGTGAGAAGCACCAACACCTCGCACGGGACCAATGTAACTCGTAAGAACTGACGACATGATTACAGGACCCCCGGTTTGAGAGCACGGAGATAATTTTAGAACATCTGGACTTAGGTTTAAAACATAAACATGTCGTTAGAGGGTGAAACCCCAAAAGCCCCCCCCCCCCCCCCCCCCCAACATCCCCATGAGAGGCACTAATACCTCGCATGGGACCTATGCAGCTGGTAGGAACTAACCACGTGGTCACGGGACACACGGTTTGAGAACACGATGATAATTTTAGAATATAAAGACTTAGTCTTAGAAACCCTGAAACACCCCACAAACGGCCCGTGAGAGGACCTACACCCATCACAGGACCATTATAACTCCTAGGAATTGGTTGTATGGTTACGGGACCCCAGGTTTTAGAGAACGGCGATAATTTGAAAAAATATGGACTTAGGCTTAAAAACATAAAAATGCCATTAGAGGGCGAAACTCTGAAACACCCCCTAGATGGCCCCGTGATATGAACCAACACCTTGTACAGGACCAATCCATCTCGTAGGAACTGACCGCGTATCACGAGAACCTCGGTTTGAGAGTATGAAGATAATTTGAGAATATCTAGACTTAGGCTTAAAAATATGTTGTTATAAGGCGAAACCCCGAAACACCCCCAAAACCGCACTGTGAGAGGCAACAACACCTCGCACAGGACCAACGTAACTCGTAGGAACTGACCACATGGGCACGGGACCCCAATTTTAGAGAACGAAGATAATTTGAGAATATCTAGACTTAGGCTTAATAACATAAACATGTCGTTAGAGAGCGAAACCCCGAAACACCTCCCAATCGGCCCCGTGAGAGGCACCAACACCTCGCACGGGATAAATGTAGCTCGTAGGAACTAACCGTGTCACCACGAGACCCCCGATTTGAGAAGAGATAATTATAGAAAATCTAGACTTACGCTTAAAAATGTGTCATTAGAGGGCGAAACCTCGAAACTCCCCCCAAACTGTCTCATGAAATGCACCAACATCTCGCAGGGGATCGATGTAACTCGTAGGAACTAAACGCGTGGTCATGGGACCCCTATTTTGAGAGCACGGTGATTATTTGAGAATACCCAGACTTAGGCTTAAAAATGTAAACATTTCATTAGAGGGCAAAACCCCGAAACACCACCAAACGTCCCATGTGAGACACCAACACCTTGTACGGGACCAATGTAGCTTGTAGGAACTTAGAATGTGGTCACGAAACCTACAGTTTGAGAGCATGTTTAGAATTTGAGAATATCTAAACTTAGGCTTTAAATCATAAACATGTCGTTAGAGGGAAAAACCCTGAAATACCCTCAAATGTCCCCGTGAGCGGCACCAACACCAACAAAGCTCGAAGGAAGTGACCGCGTGGTCATGGGACCCTCGGTTTGAGAACACGATGATAATTTTATAATAACTAGAGTTAGTCCTACTTGTTAGAGGGCAAAACCTCGAAACACCCACCAAACGGGCCCGTGAGAGGCACCAACACCTCGCACGGGACAAATGTAACTCGTAGGAACTGATCGCTTGGTCACAAGACGTCCATTTTTAGATCATGACGATAATTTGAGAATATCTAGACTTTGGCATAAAAATATAAACATGATTTAAAGGTCGAAACCCCGAAACAACCCCCAAATGGCCCCACGAGAGGCACCAACACCTCGTATGAGACGAATGCAGCTCGTAGGAACTAACTGGTTTCTCATGGCAATCACGATTTAAGAACATGATGATAATTTGGGAATATCTAGACTTAGGCTTAAAAACATGCGGTTAGAGGGGGAAACCTCAAAATACCCCCCAAACAGTTCCGTGAGAGGCACTAACACCTCGCACATGACCTATTTAACTTGTGGGAACTAATCACGTGGTCATGAAACCCCAAGTTCGACAGCACAATAATAATTTGAGAATTTCTATATTAAGGCTTAAAAATATAAACATGTCGTTAGAGGGCGAAACCCCGACCCCCCCCCCCCCCAAATGACCCTAGGAGAGGCACCAACACCTCGCACGGGACCAATGTAACTCATAGTAACTAACTGCATGGTCATGGGATCCCCAATTTGAGAGTACGATGATAGTTTGAGAATATTTAAACTTAGTCTTAAAAACATAAACATGACATTAGAGGGCAAAACCCCGAAATACCCCCCCCCCCCCCAAACGGCCCAGTGAGAGCCACCAACACCTCGCATGGGACTAATATAGCTCGTGGGAACTGATCGCTAGGTCACAGAACCCCCAATTGGAGAGCACGATGATAATTTTTGAATATCTAAACTTAGGCACAAAATCATAAACATGTCGTTAAAGCGAGAAACCCCGAAACAACCACCAAACGACCCTGTGAGAGGAACCAACACCTTGTACAGGACCAATGTAACTCGTAGGAACTGGCCGCATTGTCACGAGACCCCCGATTTGAGAAGATGATGATAATTTGAGAATATCTAGACTTAGGCTTAGCTATTATAGGGCGAAATCCCGCTAAACGGCCACGTGAGACGCACCAACACCTCGGACGGGACC
The DNA here is from genome assembly GCA_949130495.1 of Sambucus nigra. Classification (NCBI taxonomy): domain Eukaryota; kingdom Viridiplantae; phylum Streptophyta; class Magnoliopsida; order Dipsacales; family Adoxaceae; genus Sambucus; species Sambucus nigra. Next base: position 59,904,838 of record OX422214.1, read on the forward strand.
AATGTAACTCGTCAGAACTAATCGCATGGTCACAAGATGCCCAGTTTGAGAGCAGGGCTATAATTTGAGAATATCTAGACTCAGGCATAAAAACATAAACATGTCATTAGAGAGAAATACCTTGAAACAACCCCCAAACGACACCGTGTGAGGCACAACACCTCGCACGAGGACATTGCAGCTCATCGAAACTAACAGTGTTGTTACAGGACCCCCTATTTAACAATACGATGATAATTTAAGAATATCTAGACTTAGACTCGCTTGAGGGCAAAACCCCAAAATACCCCTTAAACTGGCTCGTGAGAAGTACCAACACCTCGCACGGGACCAATATAACTCGTAGGAACTAATCGTGTGGTCGCAGCACCCCTTGTTTTTGAGAACGATGATAATTTAGGAATATCTAGACTTAGGCTTAAATACATACACATATCGTTATAGGTAAAAACCCAAAAACACCCCCCCAAACGGCCCCGTGAAAGGAACCAACACCTCGTACGGGACCAATGTAGCTCGTAGGAACTCACCGCGTGGTCATAGGACCCTCGATTTGAGTTTACAACGATAATTAGAAAATATCTAGACCAAGGCTTAAAAACATACTGTTAGAGGGCGAAAACTCGAAACACCCCCCCAAATGACCTCGTGAGAGGCACCAACACCTCGCGCGGGACCAAGTAACTCATAGGAACTGACTGTGTGGTCATGGGACCCTGGTTTATCAAAAGTCTCTCGTAAAATATTTACGAAACATGTATTTATAGGTCGTACATAAATTTCAAGGCGACAATATTCGTTCCAATTAAAGTAGAAGTCGTTGAACAAGAATGTCATTTCGTTAGAACGAAAACGGAGTTCGTTTGAACGAAACTCCACTCTCGTTAGAATAAACTTGTAACGAGCATCAAATGAATTCAAACAGAACACCCTCGTTGGATGTTCATTCGAAGAAAATATCAAACGAGCCTTCAAACGAAATTTTCATTTCTTTCGAACGAGGTAAAAGAAAAATTAAATTTTAACTTAGAAAGTATTTGCCTCTATTTTATAAAAATATCCCAAATATAAATGTAAATAAATTAAAAATCCTAAATGAATTATACCTTCATAATGTGAAGAATTCTTGAGCTTTGGAGATGTTGCAGATTTGGTTCATCGTGTCGACACGTTTATTTTGTAACGGGACACGGAAAATGTGCCATAGTGACAAATAAAACAAATATGAAGCCTAAGCTAAACTATTTGCCCTTACACACCTCGTGATCATAAATTTCTTCAAAGAGATCAAGGAGGATTAAGGCAATTTAATCCTTCTTGGTTTGATGAACACCCAATATGGTTAGAATATAGTACATTTGGTTATTTTCTTTTAGTTATGCGTTGGTACTACAAAAGAAATGTCTCAACACCCCCCCCCCCCTTCGAGTGACGAATGTGATTACAACCTTGATGTCACGTACCATGGATTTTCTACATTTTTCTTCCTTAAAGGCTCCATACCTACACCATAATTCTCCAGATCATTCTAGCTTTGCTTAGTATATTATCTAGTATTGTGTAATATGTTATGAAATATTGTAGGATTTTCTAGAATAATAAAGAGTTTACTTGTAATGTATGGAATAAGCAATAATTATAAGGAAGTATGTAGCCTTCTAGAATGTTCCCACAAGGACGTGAGACCATTCTGGAGAATTAATCTACACTATTCATGTATTTTGATCTCCACCATCCATTGAGAAGGTGGATGCCTACAAATAGGTGGGAAAGTCATTTGGCCAAACCATCCAAGCCAGGCATTGTAGTTTGTTCTCAAGAAATAAAATACATGTTCCTTTCTGTTCAACTTGATCCATTATTCTCCCTTCTCTAGCACTTGTGTTATAACTTCGCTTGATTTCTAGGCTTAGTTAGTAACCTATAAATTATTGGAGTGCTAAGTTATGCACGAAATAGTAGTTAAAGTATATCCCCATGAGATTGTAAAGTAAAGAATAAAAAATATCTGTTTTGATTTTGGAAGAAAATGAGAGAGAGAAAATCATTTTAAAATAGAGGAGGGATAGGGATAGTAAGTATTTGGGTAAGATTAGAATATCTCCGCTTTTATATTTGCAGTGACGCTCTGGTTTGTGATTGGGAGAGGGTATATTATTTCATGAGGAAGATCTCGGAATTCAGGAGTAGAAATAAACTAGATTTTGCTGCTTAGACAATTGATAACCAAGTGAACTATGTCAAAATCCATATATCAGATAACATTAATTGGCAATATTCAATTCCTATAGGGAGTGGGTTAGACAATATTCGAACTTACAAAGAAAATAAGAAATACAGATATTACCACACTGCTGGTGCATTTTAATTTTATAAAAATCCATGTGAGCACTATGCGGAGCAGGAAAATGTCAGTGTGTGTGTGTGTGTATATATATATATATAGTCATTCGAATGCCACTAACATTTTATTTAAGAATTGGTGTTAAAAAGACTAGGAGTTTTGTTGTGAAGGTTTTTGAGCAACGATCGAGCCAATTTTACTTTTACTTCGGGTATGTTTTTAGCCTAGAGTTACGTATGCTATAAACATATACTATTTTTTTTACTTTAATACGTTACAAATTCTCAATTTTAAACTTAAATACAATTTAATTAAAAATTAGACATTGTTCCATTTTAATTAAAAATAAATATTTTTAATGAATTAAAAATTCAAAAATCTGTTAAAAGTAAAAAAAATAAAAATTGAAAAAAGGTAAATCTCTCTCTCATGACTTTCCCCACTAATGATCCCTCCCACCGGCGATCCCCTCCACCGCCCTCACTCCCCATCCTGGAAAAACCCACCTCCTACCTTAGCGTAGGATTGTCCCTCCCTATGTAGCCTATGCCTCCCCGCCCACCTTCTTCCCCAACCCATTACCTCAATTACCTTCAACAACCACATCCACCACCCACCAACCTCCCTCCATCCCCTAAACATTCCCATTAAATCCCTATATAAATGGAGGATTATTATAGTAATTAGTTGGATGAATGATGTAAATAATGTAATTATAACATATTTAGTTTAAGGAAAACTAATATAAGAACCTAAATAAAACCCTAATGCCTCCAAAACCCACAATCCAACTTCCAAACATCACACATAAAACCTACTTTTATTCTAACCAAAAATGCATACAATTCTAAACTTGGGCTAAATTTGGACTTGGGAAATCATCCACTTAATTATAAAAACAAAACACTTTTGGGGACATTTTGGAACACAATTCAACTGTTTGTCAAGAGGATTCTTTTCTACATCATTGGAAGCTTCTCTACACAAATTGGGGATTTTGAAGAGCAATTGTAAGGTAATTTTAAAGAGGTTTATCTTATCTATTTTTTGGGAAATTTTATTAATTAATCAAGGAAAGATAATTCTACTTTCTCCTATCATGATGTAAATATTTTTTTTTTTTGGTAAACTGTATGTATATTTATCTGAAAACAAAGGAATACAAATATCCCAATTCAAAAACAAGCCTACATAAATAAAAAAAAAATGGACTAAGATTTCTAAAACCCAACTACAAAAACGTACCCATTAAAGACCAAATAAATTAGTGTAAACTAAAACACACTATAAAATCTAATATATCAGCTGAGAACACTTCAAAAGTTAAACGCCATCTCACTGATTCTCTCTAGCCTTCTCTTGAACCTTCTACATAAAAACAAAATCGTCTTCAATCTTCTATCATTAACCACCAAATGACCATCAAAGAAGCTACACAGGATAACTTTAAAAAAAATGATTTATATATGCTTTATTCCTCACTTCATTACCCAACCACACACACATCACCACATACCTGTAAACAACAATTAACAAACCAACATACCCACACCAAGCACCGCACTCAACCAGTGTTCAAACAACAAACCAAAAAACCAAGCCCTTACCCCCCATATACATGTAAACCAATCTCAACCTTCCTTTTTTTATTTCAAATGTATTTTACGATCCTAGGGTTTGATTTCAAATGAATTTTCCTTTTTATGTTGAATTTATTGGTAGAATTTATTTTGTGTCGCATTTCAGATTTCATTTTTAATCAGATTTAAAAAGTAGAAAACAATGGTGAGGGGAGTGATCGCTGGGTCAATGTGGGTATGTCGGTGTTTGGGTGGGAGGGTGAGGGGATGTGGTTGGAATGGGTAATGTTGGTTTTGATTTTAATTTTTTTTAATTTTAAGATATTGTTAAATTTTTATTCATTAAAGAAAAGTTATTATTTAAAACACGACATGTTCGTTAACATTAACACTCCTTAAACTCTAACACCCACTCTCCTTCTCACACCTAAAACCCTCCTTTTGACAAACCTTAACATCTCCATGTGACTATGGAAGTGTTCTTTGTTTGTGTTTTTTTCGATGCGTGTCTTTTCCTTTGTGTGAGTTTTTTTTTTCTTTTCATTTTTGTTAGATATCATTGGAATTTGGTTAATTCACATAGCTCATTATTGTTTTTTAATAGGTTAAGATGGATAGTATTGTTTCAAAATTGTACGATTCTTCACAGACAGTGGATGATTTTGTAGAGGACTCATGGCATAACGGGACCAAGTCGGATGAAGGAACGAGCAAAGAAGTATCATTTTTTGTACGTGATGATCATCAAAAAGTAGTGACGATAAAAATACATTAGAGGGATACAATCATCCTTCTATATTGAAATTCTACTACCTCAAACGATTTGAAACTTGTATGGTACTGGTTCTAGAAAGGATTCCACCATCATTTCAAGAATGGGACGTCTTACCTAGAAAAAAAATTTGGGATGTTGGGCAAGTAAACAACATTACAGAATGCAGGGGAGTAGGAGACGATACTCTATATCTATGCGAGTACTTATAAAAACAATATCTATGCGAGACTACCAATTACATTGAGGCATTGATGATTTTCATTTAATATAATAATAGTGTTAACATTATTCCATGTTTTTGTAGATTTGTAATATATAACATTTTCTATTAAATATGGTAATATTATTATAATATATAATTACTTTGCATATATTCAATACCAAGTGAAAAATTATTACAATTTTAGAAGTGACATTATAGGAATTTGGAGAATATATCCTATTTTTCTTTAATTATTAAAAATCTAACTTTAGCTAAGAACTAGAAGGGTGTTTTAAGTTCATCTAAATACATGCACTCAATAAGTTAAAAGTGATAAAGAAGTAAGTTGAATTTAACTTGTTTATATATTTTTCAACCTTGTTATTTTAAATTGTTTTTTAATCATAGATATATGGGCTTTAACCCTGTATATATAGGAAAGGGGCATTTTTCATTCTGTGTGATAATATTTTTAATTTAGAGTTTTGAATTTATGCGATATTTTTTTTTAATTTGAGTTCTTTGATTGACTTTGGGTGTATTATATTTGGATGAAATATGTGTCCACTATGTCCATTTTTCAAGCTATCATATATATTAAAAATAGGTAATAATGAAATAGATAGGTGATAACATTGTGAGTTTTTTTTTGTTTTTGTCTTCTTTTTTAATTTATTTTCAATTTGAAGAAAGGTTGCCGTAGTCATTTGCATGGGTCTATTAGTTTCTTGATAGATATCTCATCAATATGATTATAGTGTCAAACTTTTATAGTTGAGGGGTTAATTTTAAAGCTTTGCCATTTTTTTCAGATGGGGGTGGGTGTAACGACCCCCATTTTCTCACGTAAAGGCTATCCAGGCACGATACACCGAAAATGGGGTTTGTCGATCAATTAATAATATTATCAGCACAACGTAACAAAAACATAGTTATTTTTAAAAAATCCGACACTTAAACCTTATGAATATCTCACTGGTAATAATTTAAACTCAAACAAACACTAACTAAATAATAAATTCAACAACAAGTAAAAATCACAACTCGAGATAAATGTAAATAAATAAATAAATCTCAGGCTTATGCCCTTACAAATGTTTCCAAATAAAATAACTGAAGTCTGACAGAAAAGCACTGATGATGCTAAGATTCAACACCACCAGATAAATGATGATGAGCTCAAACTGTAATAACCACGGCAGCCATAGAGATATATATGTATATGTGTGTAGAAGGAGGTGAGTATAAAAGGAATAAGACAATGATGTATCGTGGTTCAGCCAACTAGGCCTACATCCACTATGAGTGTGTGATCCACTAAGTATGGGCACTAATTGCCTTGGATACAATGCGCATAAGCTCACTTTCTCTCTCTACTATGTGTATAAGCAGAGTTTCAGCTAGGGTTTCAAGTTCTCGATCCCCATGTAGGGTTGTAGGTGACAAGTATATATAGGTCTTGAAGGGTGTAGTGTACCCCCCAAGCATGCATGGTGCATGTGAATGGTGATCTAGACAATCCCCTGCTGACACATATAAATGCCACCTGTAATTAATAATGACATAATATTCCCTCACGTGAGGGAGTGATATTGTTATAACGGTTTTCCACGTGCCATGTGAGCCTCACGCGCACTGTTCCACGCATCTCCCAAACCACGCGCTGTGATGATGTTACTCTCGGCCTGTGATATGAGGCTGAGGGCAAAGATCCTTCTGGTAGTGAGTCTGGACCAATTTGGGCCTCGTACTATCGTACCCTCAGAGGGTCGTCTGGACCATGATGAGGAGTCGGCCCCTCGAAGGGTCGTCTGAGACTGATGAGAGGTCGTCCCCTTGAAGGGTCGTCCGGGCTATGATGAGGGGTTGGCCCCTTGAAGGGTCTTCTGAGCCTGATGAGGGGTCGGCCCCTTGAAGGGTCGGTCGGGATATGCTTGAGGGGTCGACCCCTTGAAGGGTCATCTGGACCAAGTGGAGTACGCCCTCGGCCTGGCCGAGGGTATATATGGGTATATCAATCACCCCCCAGCCCTTAGCCATAGATGATGTTGAGATGGCTGAGGGATAGTGTTACTTTTGAGACAAGTGTATGGTCACTTTGATGAGTGACACCTGTCAAGTTGATGTGACACTTAGGCAGATATCCATTGTTGTTCCAATTTCCAAGGCGTGGCGGCTGCACACCTGGCCTGGGGCTTTGTGCCCTAATGATGCCCTCCTTGTGGGCCGTGTTTTGCCTTGGTTAGTGAGCCCACTCCTTAGCAAGGTTTTTAAATAAATTTTTGAAGTTTATTCCCCTTCTTCTTCTTCGCGCCTGAACTCTCTCTCTCTAGCTTCCCAACATCTTCTATGGCCATTTCTGCAACCTCTATACCAAGCTTCACTCAGCCGTTGCTTTCATCTTCAGGTACTTTTCTTTGTCATAAATTTCCTTTTTAATCTTCAATTTCATTTCATGCATTGGGATTGACGCCCCCTTGTGGTGTTTTTAGGGCTTCCTTGTGTTTTTCGGTACCTTCTCCGACGAGCTGAGTTCTTTCATTTCTTGAGTGTTCTTGGCCAAAACCCTTTAATTCTTTAGTTTTGATCCAAAAGTCCAACCTAGTCAACTGTGAGATTGTTTGTAGTTGGCTTAGCCAAATTCTTCTAAGTGTAGGTTCTTCCCCTTAATGCTTAGGAGGCTTTACAATTTAGCTGAGGAATTCCCATCCCTGAGAGAGAAGCTCTATGTAGAGATCAGACGAGTAGAGGAAGAGGAGGAGAGAATATGATGGGCCAACCCTAATTGGGTACAACCCATTTTTCCCATTCCATTATCCATTATCGTACCCCCTGAGTCATGTGGGTTATCTTGTCATCCAGCCAAGAGTCATTCATTTGAAGGAGAGATGGATGAGAGATCATCGTCACCGACAGGTGTTGGCCCTTCTGGGAGGATATAGACATCCACTCTCAGCCCAGGCCGACAGGCCGAGGGCTCGGCACCTTCTGAGGCTGTCCCTGTAACATCTCTGTCCCCCTTTGAATTTTAAGTAGCCTTTCCAGGTGGTCGCCCTAAGGTTGGGGGATCTAGGGACGAGGGAGATGAAGACGATAGTGAGGGTTCTTCTGATGGCGATGATAGACAAGTTGACACTTCGACTGCTTCCACTTATGTATCATCAGTCAAAGGCCGTGATCTCTTACTATGGAGGCACTTCTTTGGCATACAACCCAATATAAGTATGAGGGTTCCCTCTGAGTTTGAGAGAGTCTTTGAGGGTGACGAGGGAGAAATCACTGTATATGAACAGATGTTAAAGGTCGGTGTTAGGTTCCCTCTTCACCCTGCCATAGTCAATATACTGTCAGCCCTCGGCGTTGCCCCCTCTCAACTTCCTCCCAACTCCTGGAGGACTATCCTAGGCTATGTCTCCTTGTGGAAGAATACCTTCACCGATGAGCCTTCAGCCGATGTGTTCTTGTCTTATTATAATATCACTTCCTCATCCAAATAGCCTGGGTACTATCATCTGGGAGCGAGGAACTCTGATAAAAAACTCCTCCACGTGGCACAAACCTCCAACCAGAAGAATAGATTTTTCTTCATATCTGGGGAATGGGAATTTGTTGTCGAGGCTCAACCTTTGGACGATGATCCGAGGGTTCCAAGGAGATGGTCTAACCCCTCTATGAAGGTTAGGTCAGACCCCGGCCTTAGCCTGGATGAAAAGGACATAGTCGAGTATCTGAGAGAACGAGGGAAAGAGGGTGGACGTACAAAATTTAAAGATCTGATGACCCCTCGGTTCCTCAAAGAAGCTGGTCTGAGGGTCGGCCCCTTGACAGAGCTATGTGAGTTATTATTATTTTTTTCCCAATCTTTGATTTTTTCCAAGTGTTTCATCTTTGCCTCTGTATTTTTCTGATGTGTCGTCTCCTTTTCAGCTCGTCTTGCAGGTATCTCCGATCATCTTTGGGAAATGACTGCCCCAAGCTTATTATCTGGTTTAGGCAAGAAGAAAGGCAAGGATCCTCAGCATGCTCCGAGGAAGTCAAAGGTCGTGGGGCCGACACCTGTTGATCCATCTGCTGACAGCCATAAAATGAAAAGCGCTGAAGTTCCTACTGACCCTCGGCCGGATTCGAGGATGAGGGTGAGGGTGGAGGCGTCCGAGGGGACTGGGTCCTCCTCCAGCATGGGGGCCTTCTGGTCTCAAAACTTAGCATTTTTGAAGGCTGAGTTGTCTTCCCTGATAGACAATCTGAGGGCGGCCAAAGCTTCTATGTTCTCTGCCCCCTCGGCCACCGACTATGATTTCCTATAGAAGATTCCCCCGGCCAAGGTGTATGACTATGGTCTGCACACTCTGGCTCAGGTATTTGTTTTTACTTCACTTAGTTTAAATTTTTCACCAACTGTTTCCTCGGCCTCTTAGCAAGTGTCTTTTTCTGTGCAGTCTGTCTATGCCTTTACCTCGGCCACCAAGTGGATGGCTGAAAACCAAGAAAAATTTCATGAAGCCGAGAGGGCCATTCAGCACGAGGCTGACCTGCAGACATAGCTTGAGACTGTAAGGGCTGAATTAGAGATTGTGAGGACTGAACATGCAAGGGTCGTGGACGAGCTGACGAAGCAGCATGATGTAGACCTGAAGGCTAAGGACTTGCTTATTAAAGAGAAAGATGAGGCCTTTATCAACTTGGGGGTTCAATTTAAGACTGATCTTGAGGGGGCTGTAAAGAAAGTCGAGGCCTATGTTGTGGAGGCCTACAAACTCTCAGATGAGTTTCAATGATTCGGTCTTGAATACTTAGAGAGGGGGATTAGGACGGCCTGTCGGTGGGTCATCCTTAAGTTCGCTGATGCAGTATCATTTGTCCTCCCCTATCTTGAGGCAGTTCAACTGGAAGATCCCCTTATTACTGAGGCCCTGGCTCAGGTGGAGTCCCAAGTGCACGTCAAGGGTACCGGCACGTCTGAGGATCGGCTTGTCTTGGTCATTGAGGAAACCCCCATAATTAACGTTGAAACATTGCCCTCTGATGCCGCTCAATAGGGTGGTTGATTTTATCCAGTACCCTCTTCGTGTATCACATTTTTGTTTCTTACTTTTGTTGGACAAACATTAACATTTTGTAATATAATGCCTCTTTCTGTCTTCTATACTTGTCTCTTGTATGATTTTCCTTGTGATATTTTTAAATTTACACTCACACTAACCCCTCCCTCGTCTTTCTTGAGGGTAAATGAGGGGTCGTCCCCAACATTTTCCCTCATTATAGCCGAGGGTGGTTTTCACCAACCTAATGGTGTTTTAAATTTTGAAGTCCCCCCTCGTCTTTCTTTAGGGTAAATGAGGGGTCGTCCCCACCATTTGCCCTCATTATAGCCGAGGGTGGTTTTTACCAACCTAATGGTTTTTCAAGTCCCCCCTCGTCTTTCTTGAGGGTAAATGAGGGGTCGTCCCCACCATTTTCCCTCATTATAGCCGAGGGTGGTTTTCACCAACCGAATGATGTTTTAAATTTTGAAGTCCCCCCTCGTCTTTCTTGAGGGTAAATGAGGGGTCGTCCCCACCATTTGCCCTCATCATAGCCGAGGGTGGTTTTCACCAACCTAATGGTTTTTGAAGTCCCCCCTCATCTTTCTTGAGGGTAAATGAGGGGTCGTCCCCACCATTTGCCCTCATCATAGCCGATGGTGGTTTTCACTAACCTAATGGTGTTTGAAGTCCCCCTCGTCTTTCTTGAGGGTAAATAAGGGGTCGTCCCCACCATTTGCCCTCATCATAGCCGAGGGTGGTTTTCACCAACCTAATGGTGTTTTAAATTTTGAAGTCCCCCCTCGTCTTTCTTGAGGGTAAATTAGGGGTCGTCCCCACCATTTTCCTCATCATAGTCGAGGGTGGTTTTTACCAACCTAATGGTTTTCGAAGTCCCCCCTCGTTTTTCTTGAGGGTAAATGAGGGGTCGTCCCCACCATTTTCCCTCATTATAGTCGAGGGTGGTTTACCACCAACCGAATGATGTTTTAAATTTTGAAGTCCCCCCTCGTATTTCTTGAGGGTAAATGAGGGGTCGTCCCCACCATTTGCCCTCATCATAGCCGAGGGTGGTTTTCACCAACCTAATGGTGTTTTAAATTTTGAAGTCCCCCCTCATCTTTCTTGAGGGTAAATGAGGGGTCATCCCCACCATTTTCCCTCATCATAGCCGAGGGTGGTTTTTACCAACCTAATGGTTTTTGAAGTCCCCCCTCATCTTTTTTGAGGGTAAATGAGGGGTCGTCCCCACCATTTTCCCTCATTATAGCCGAGGGTGGTTTCCCACCAACTGAATGATGTTCTAAATTTTTAAGTCCCCCCTCGTCTTTCATGAGGGTAAATGAGGGGTCGTCCCCACCATTTTCCCTCATCATAGCCGAGGGTGGTTTTCACCATCCTAATGGTTTTTGAAGTCCCCCCTCGTCTTTCTTGAGGGTAAATGAGGGGTCATCCCCACCATTTTCCCTCATCATAGTCGAGGGTGGTTTTCACCATCCTAATGGTTTTTGAAGTCCCTCCTCATCTTTCTTGAGGGTAAATGAGGGGTCGTCCCCACCATTTTCCCTCATCATAGCCGAGGGTGGTTTTCACCAACCTAATGGTGGTTTTAACAAGTATCACCCCAACCACACTAGGATTAATCATACACAAAATGAGGGATCAATGTGACATTCTCATTAACATTCCAAGTGTTCTGTTATATCAACACATTCATTACAATTGTGGTCTGATAGGACTTTACAAAATTATTCATAGTATTTCTTCAAATGATCTGCATTCCAGGGGTTGGAAAAGGGTTCCCCTTCTAGGTTTTTTAGTCTATAGGTCCCAGGTACAACTTCATCGATGACCCTATATGGTCCATGCCAATTCGGGTGGAGCTTGTTGGGCTTCTTCCAAGTCTTTTTTAGGACTAAATCCCCCACTGCAATTGGCCTCTGCTTCACCCTCCGATTGTAAAACTTTCCAGTCCTCTGCTGGTAGGCAGCTTGCCTTATCTCGGCGTCTTCCCTCATTTCCTCAATCAGGTCTAAGTCAAGTCTCCTCTCTTCCATATTTCTCTGGGGGTCATACATTTGGACCCTGTCAGTAGGAAACCCAATTTCGGTGGGGATGATGGCTTCTGAGCCATAAGCGAGCATGAACGGGGTTTCTCCGGTAGAGGTCTTTGCCATCGTCCTGTAGGTCCACAGTACATCATATAACTCCTCAAACCATCTTCCTTTTGCCTCCTCAAGTTTCTTATTGATCCCGTCTAAGATCGTCCTATTTGTAACTTCCGTTTTCCCATTAGCCTAAGTTCGACCTGGGGTAGAGAAGAATTGTTTGATACTCACCCTTTCACAGTACTTCTCCAGAGAGGTATTCTTGAATTGAGTCCCGTTATCTGAGATGAGGGTGTTGGGGAGACCATATCTGCATATGATATTTTTCTAGATGAACTGGAAGGTCTTATGTTCGGTAATCGTGACCATTGGCTCTGTCTCCACCCATTTTGAAAAATAGTCAATTGCCATGATGAGGAACCGATAGTTATTGATGGCCCTAGGCAAGGGTCCTACTAGGTCGATCCCCCACACTACAAATGGCCATGGGGATGTAATGGAGGTAAGAGGCTGATGGGGCTGGTGGGGGATGGTGTAAAATCTTTGACATTTATCACACTTTTTTACATATGCCGTGGCATCCTTCCCCAAGGTCGGCCACCAGTACCCCTGGGTGACAACCCTCTTCGCTAAAGATCTGCCTCCAATGTGGCTTGAACATGACCCCTCGTGCAAGTCTTGCAAAATGTGTGGGACTTTAGACGGGTGCACACACCTAAGTAAGGGGAGCAAAAACCCATTTTTGTACAAGGTGTCTCCGATGACAGTGAATTTCGCAGCTCTGTATCTCAACTTCTTCCTTTCTTGCCTTGCTTCTGGCATCTCCCCCTCTTTAATGTATCTCAGAGGGTCCATCCATGAAGCTTCCTTAGAAAAATTTAAGCAAGTGCCAAGTGTTCCCTCAGCATCTTCAATGGTTGGTCGAAGCAAAATTTCCACTGGGACTGTCCTCCTGATATTTGTCCTAGTTTTCGAGGCCAACCTAGAAAGGGCATCAGCTCGACCATTATCGAGCCTAGGTATCCTCTTTAATTTTACTTCTCTAAATCCCTTCAATAGTGACTTCACTTTTTCAAGGTACTTGGCCATCCGCTCATCCTTGGCCTTGTAGGCTCCTAGTATCTGATTAACTACTAGCCTTGAATCACTATGGACCAGAATCTGGCCGACACTAAGAGACTTGGCCAAGGAGAGGCCTGCTATCAAGGCCTCATATTCAAACTCGTTGTTGGAGGCTTTGAAGTTGAACCTTAGGGCGTGCTCAATGTCTGTGCCATCGGGTGTTGATACTATCAGTCCAACTCCACTTTCATTATCGTAGGAGGACCCGTCAATGAAGAGGATCCACACAGTCTGTTCATTTGAGAAATTTTCCTCGGTGAGGGACCCCTATCTGAAGAGTTATCTTTCCTCTTCGTTTTCGGACACTTCTCCTCTAGCGGTGCTTGTCTCAGCCTCATCTGCGGGTGTGTCGGTGAGTCTGCCTTGTAGGGCATCTGTATTCCCAAGGCTCTCATCTTCAACTTCATCATCTTTCTAAGTAAATTCAGCCACGAAATCTGCCAATGCTTGCCCCTTAATGGCCTTCCTAGGCTGATACACAATGTTAAATTCCCCCAGCTCTATAGCCCAGGCCATTAGCCTACCTGACTTTTTTGGCTTGTGTAAGACTTGCCTAAGGGGAGAGGTAGTGAGGATGACCATTGTATGGGACTGGAAGTATGGCTTCATCTTTCTTGATGCATGGATCAAGGCATAGGCTAACTTCTCCATTCGTGGGTATCTTTGCTCTGCCACCTAGAGTGCCTTACTGTTGAAATACACAGGCTTCTGTACTCCGTCTTCGTCTCTGACAATCGCTACGCTGATGGCTGACTCTGAGATAGCTAGGTACACAGACAATAGCAAGGGAGGACCTAGGTATGACTTTAACTCCTTGAAAGCCTCATCACACTCTTCACTCCATTCTAAGGCCTTTCTAAGAATTTTGAAGAACGATAAACACCTGTTTGTGGCTCTGGACACGAACCTATTCAAAGAAGCCACTCGCCCTGGGAGCCTCTGAACGTCTTTAATGGTCTTGGGGGTCTTCATCTCTAAGAGGGCCTTTATTTTCTCAGGATTGGCCTCAATACCTCTTTGATTCACGATGAACCCCAAAAATTTCCCTGCTCCAACCCCGAAGACACACTTGGCCGGGTTAAGCTTCATTCGGTACTTATCCATCGTATCAAAGGTCCTTTTAAGGTCAGTCATCCTCTGCCTTCAAACTCTTAGTCAGCATATCATCTATATATACCTCCATAGACTTCCCAATTTGGTCTTCAAACATTTTGTTCACAAGGCGCTGATACGTTGCCCCTGCATTCTTCAGGCCAAAGGGCATGACCCTATAACAGTATGTCCCCTTCTCGATAATAAAGGCACTTTTCTCCCCAGGGCTCATAAAGATCTGGTTGTAATCTGAGTAAGCATCCATGAAACTCATTAGTTCATGGCCTGCGGTAGCGTCTACCATCTGATCAATACGGGGGAGAGGGAAGCTATCTTTGGTATAATACTTGTTGAGGTCGGTGAAGTCTACACACATCCTCCACTTCCCGTTGGCTTTTGGGATAATGACTGCGTTGGACAGCCATTCAGGGTAGATGACCTCTCGATAAACTCGACATCTTCTAGCTTCTTGACCTCGTCCCTTTTGACCTCATATTTTTCTTGAGAGTAAATTCTCCTCTTTTGCCTTACCGACTTTGCTCCCTCTACCCTGTTGAGTTTATGGCACATGGTTTTGGGGTCGATCCCCGGCATATTTGCATGACTCCATACAAATACGCTCTGTCTTCTCCTCAACAGCTTGATGAGGTCTTCCTTGATGTTTGGCCTCAGATTCTTGCCGACTTGGATGGTTTTTTCCGGCTCATCCTCATTGAGGATGATAGATTCTACCTCTTTCGCGGATTCTCCTTTCTTTAGCTTTGTCTCGTCCCTGGGGTCGAGGGTATCAATATTGTAAGTGGTTGTTGGCTTCTTGTGTGCCTCTCTTTCTTCGGATGAGTTGAAATAACATTCCCGTGCTATCGTCTGGTCTCCCTGAACTTCCCCTACCCCGTAAGGGGTTGGAAATTTAATCATCTGATGGATCGTAGATGGCACAGCTTCAAACCCCTTGAGGGCTACTCGCCCCAATATAATGTTGTAGGCTGAGAAGACATGCCTCCAAACACAAATCTAATTTTTTAACCAAGTTTTAATCTTTTATTAAATACATTTGCATGTGATGATCGTTCCAAACACAGAAAATAAACTATGCATGCAGAAATATATATGAGAAAAAATCCCTTTTCAGGTCAAAATCTTTATTTCTTCACTTTAGATAGTTTTACAAGACAACTTACTTACAAAACTCTCTAAAGAAAACCACTCAGATCCAGAGCAGTCCACAGGTGGAGGTCCACCCTCAGTATTCAGTGATCAACCTTTCTTCAGCCTTCTTTTGAGAAGTGATCCCACGGATCACAAGGATTCACAAGTATATTAGGGAGGTAGTTTTGTGAATCAAAGGGTGTTTTGACCTAAAAGGAAGGATGACTTTTGAAATAGAAATGCGCGCTAGATATCAGAATGCACCTAAAGAGAGTCATTTATCTTGCGTTAAGAGAATTATTAAATATGTTAAAGGAACTCTCAATTTAGGACTTTGGTATACTAATGACACATCCACCACTGTAATTGGTTACACCGATACTGATTGGGCAGGGTGTTCTGATGACAGTAAGATCACGTCAGGAGCTTGTTATTATATAGGAAATAATTTAGTAGGATGGTCTAGTAAAAAATAGAATTGTACCTCGTTATCCACTGCTGAATCATAATACATTGCAACTGGAAGCTATTGTTCGCAATTACTTTGGATAAAAGAGATGTTAAATGATTATGGCATAATTGAAGAGAAGTTGCACATCTATTGTGATAATCAAAGTGCAATTAATATTTCCAAAAATCTTGTGCAACACTCTCGCACAAAACACATTAAGATTATATATAACTTTATTCGTGAATTAGTAGAATCCAAGGGATTGTAAATTATGTATTTGCCCATAGATCTTCAATTAGTTGATTTGTTCACAAAGCCTTTAGATAATATCAGATTTGAGACTTCACAAAAATCTAGTGGCATGATATTTCTTGAATAAATATTTGTCATCTCATAAAATATCATCCGGTCATATTCACGCTCATAATTGATCTTTGAGGATATAGGGCACAGATGTTTCAAAAATGACAAAAGACACCTCCTATATCAGTTTTATGTAGGAGATCATTGATATGACTGTGACACCCCGCCTAATTAAACATCGGGTGATCAGGCCTTTATTAAATTAAAACAGGTTTCTCAAATGGTTCATTCTTAACATCATTGTCGAAAACTTTTTAATTACTAATCCCCTAAGTAAAATTAGACCGGTGCCAAATTTTATCTTTCTTAAAACAAATAAATCAACCATGCGGAACGAAGTACAAATAATCATGTATTATAATTCAAACAACAAAGTAAAAGTACAACATAACAAAAGTATTACCGAATAAACCATCGGCTAAAAATCCCAAACAACAATAGAATAACCACTAGTCTGAAACTAACATCTGAGACTAATACCGGACAACAATTCCATACATAGAATAGTGTGAGATCATGTACTAGATCTGAATGAGGGATATCGTCTAGTCAAAATCCTGTAAGCATCCACTGTGCTACAGCTCCGAGTCCCTGGAATGGAATCATCATACATGGCGTCCCTGTGGCTGGACACCTAAAAGGTTTTGAAAATATTTTATAGCAAGAGTTAGTACTCAAAACATTTTGAAAATATTTAACAAGCGTTTATCACAATATAAAATGCGGTTATTGATTACACATGTTAGGTTCTCGTACACTCTCTTGAGTTAACTCACCCCTCATCTTTTGTGCACACCTAACGTTCTACACTTAGTTTATTTAGCCATACCTCCCAAGCTAACTAAAACCAAAGTAGTCAACTGAACTTATCTGTACCCAAGTTCCAGTACCGCCCATACAGTACAACCGTTTCACTAACATCTCGCGTATGTTAATTAATTCTCAAGTAACATTTCATCTATGTTATTTTTCAAGACTTCTCATTTAGTTTCACTACTAAAATTACTACAATTCTCACAATTGTTGACTTCCCACTTATGTAATTAAGTTTCGCTACTTGAATTAGTAAATAGATTTTCTCTATCTAAAGGTGTAGTTCGTAATTAAGTATCACTACTTAACTTACCAATTCAGTATGTATCTTTAAATACATAATATATATCAATCTACTAATACACGGAAGTAGAATATCATCAAGTATATATATTTCACACACAATATATACTAAATATCAGTCATTACTATTTTGCCCTTTTTATACACGTAAAGGACTCTTGGTTCGGAATGATTCATCGACCCCAAGTGAGAATTGGTTCGGAATGATACATCGACCCCAATTATTTATATACACAAATAAAGATCTCTTGGTTCGGACTGATTCATCGACCCCAAGTGAGAGTTGGTTCGGAATTATCCATCAACCCCAACTATTTTAAAAATATATATATACACATATTCTGGTTCGGGACTCTTTCATCGCGACACCAGTTCAAAGTTTGGTTCGGCATTTCTCATCGACCCCAAACATATAATAACTTTATGTTAGTTCGGAATGTCTCATCGACCCTAACATAATTAATTTAGGTATAAATCTCTCGACCTAAAAGATCACATAATTCAGTAGGTACACGCCCAACCTATTAATTATATACGTACGTAATATTTTAATCTCATATATCTACCGTACAATATTCGCTTTACGATTTATCTCATTAATCGCATTTATTTGAGTATTCACATAACTCTAAGGGTCCTAGTTACCCCTTACATATAATTTCAGTAGTTATTTCTTACCCTACTGGTCTATTACTTAAATTGAATTTACTTTGCCTCGTAACTCAATTTCCGAAGTCCCCGATACTCTACTAAATCGGATTATTCTCGTCGGTCCGTAACCCAAGCCCTACACCCAATGGCCTTATCGGACCTCAACAATATACCTACGGGTCTTACTCTCACTCCCATATAAGTATAATGTAAATCCTAGGATACTCATTCATTCCCGAAAATCAACGAAGAATTAAACACAAAAAAATTTCGGGAAACAGCTTGCGTCGATCGATCGACAGCTGGGTTCGATCGATCGACATAGTCGATCGATCGATAGTTTGGGATTGATCGATCGATCGAACAGGGACAGACGCAGTTCGTCTTCTTCGTTAATCCTTTCCTCCATTAACAAATCTCCAAAATCCATTATCGTCCACCAAACTTCGACCCAATGATCCTAACATGTTTCCACATATACTAGGACAGTTTCTAACGTGTCAAATACATCAAAACTCCAATTCCTTTAAAGAAATAATGAATTAAACCCAAAATTTCTTGAAACCCTAGTTATGGTGTTCTTCCCATATTTTCATTCAAAATCCAGATTTTTATTCCGAAAAATCATCAAGTCTAATCTGAATATTAATCCTCTACATAAGTTAAATCATTCTACATGCGATTCCTATCCCAACATGCATAAATATCATCATTCTCCTATTAAGATATTGATTTAAACAAGACTATTCAAAAACCCTACACATGGGTATTATAACTTTATAATTTTTGCAATAAACAACTTGCCTTATGATCAGTAGGGTCTGATTTCATGGTTATTTTTTATGATTGATGATCTTCATCCTTCAATCCTTCTTCCCCAACAAGTTGATAGTGAAAATCTCCTTTGAATCCTTCCCAATTCTTCCTTTTGCCTTGAGAATGGTTTCTCTCTTATCTCTAATGGCTATGGTGTGTTTTCATGGGTTTTCGAACCCTAACCCCTCTATCATACGGCTGATATATAGCTCTCAATTTCGTAGGTCTCCATACCCTCTTATGTTAAAAGACCAAAACGCCCCCGAACGGCCTTGGTTTAGTCCAAAATTATCCCGGGACTCAACTAGTACCCCCGGGTATACTATTTTGACTAATTTGACCCTTCCGGACTCATCTGTGACCTCTAAATTATTATTTGAGTCACTTAAAAATATTACTCGTCCTCACCCCAACATGGTCTACATGCGTTAAGTAACTATTTACCACCCGCACTAAGTAAATATAATGAGGCAATATAAATCGGTATCTATCTCTCGATTAATATTCCATAATTACAATTTTAAATAAAACTCTTTAAATTACTACTCTTACGTAATTTAAATTAAGCCGGTATTTTCTCATTTAATTCTCCAATCTAATTAAATAGAATATTTGGAATATTCAGAAATACGGGGTATTACAATGACTCGTCGATATTTGTGCGTTGATGAATATTTTCTTTATATTTTATTTTTTAATGTATATTTGTTCCTACCCTTTGTCCATTTGAGACAAAATGGGGGAGAAACTTTGAGTCCCTTAGACAAAAGAGAAAAAGGACACGGTGGGTATTATTAAAATTGTTAGTATATAAAATATTAAATAAATTCCTTATAATTCTTTCCCGATTAAAGGTCCGTGGATTCTTCGTTTGGAACTCTATTCGAGCACCGTTCATGGCCAGGCGAATCTTGTTCCGAGGGATTCAAATTCCGTGAAGACTTTGGGCAAAAATCCCAAAGTATGAAATTACGATAATGCCCCTGAACGTGCAATTTGCCACGGAACTTGATCGAAATGCGCCCAAACTTCATACTAAGCACTATAACACCTACAAAAGCACAATAAAACCTTAAATAACATGTTAGTATATAAAACAGAGGTTTTCTGATTAACAAGCATAATTATAGGCATTAAATTACCCAAGGGGGCTAAAATGCATAAGTTAAAAGGGTATAAAGTGCAAGATTCGATACGAATCAAGGTCATTCAATGTTATATTTGTAGATATATTCCCTACTTTTTATTAACTTGACTTCATTTTCTTACCCTATAAAAATGTCTATGTTATTTACAAATACTGAGTTACACAATGATTATGGATAGGTTGTTTGGCTATTAAGATTTAATATGTTGCTAAGCCATCAGCATAAAATATCACTCAAAATAGATTAGGAGATGTGGCAGTTTACAAATGGTTGAAAAATTTAGTTGACCAATGCCTCACGTCGATCTGGTAACATATGATAAAGAATCTCATGCCATTTAGCCGATATATGATCCTAAACGTCGATCAGCTGACATTTGATAAAGAATCTCATGTCGATCGACCGATATTTGATCCTAAGCATCGATAAGCTAACATCTGATAAAAAATCACGCAGTGATCATCCGACATTTTATCTGCCTCGCATCAGTCAGTCAACATTTGATAAAGAATCTCGCTTGGTTCAGCCGATATTTAATTCTAAACGCCGATTATTGTGTGTCTATGTAATGATTGGCTATACATTATACATTATTAGTTACACAATGTCCTTAGATTCAATGGTTTCTATAGTGTGTGTATATGCGCAATTATTCAGATATCCAAATCACTACACAACTAATTGAACACAATTCAAACAGTCACTGAACAGAGTATATAACTGTGTTTATCCCAGTGTGTATTTGTGGAATGATTTGGATAGGGTATTGGTATGTATTTAGTTGAGTAATGTAATTTTCTTTTCTAGGATTGGGGTAGATAGAATTTTGTATAGTAATAGGATTTTCTTATTTTCTAGTATCCCTACGAGTCCTCGATGATTCAAATGAGATTTTGTCTCATATTTCTAAAGGGGGAGATTAAAGCACACTATATCTTTGACTCACTTGACTCTACATTATATAGCTTCTAGTCTAGTTTGAAAATAGTGAAAAAATTTGAGTTATACCCTAGTGTACCAAAGAACTGCAGACTCTATATGATATATCATCTATTAGTCTCAAAGGTATAATACCAACACTACACCTAGGATTGCATTTCTATATTGCATTCATATTATATTAGGTGTGTGAGTATTAATTCCCATTAAAATATTTTTTCTAATGATTTTTTGGGATTTTTAAATAATTTTTAGGAATTTTTAAAACATTTTTTTAACATATAATAATTGGTTTTAAAATGTTTTGGACTTATTTGTAAATCATTTTATCTCTTAAAAACCTTGGTTGGGTAGAAATCGAAACCGACGGAAACATTTGTGGTAACAAATTGTATTTTTTAAAAGTTTCAAAACACGCATTTTTAGTTTGATCTCTGCCTTACACGTGTTGGCTAGTTACCCATCAGATTTGTGTTTTTACTCCCTCACAATATTGAGACTTAATCTAAACCGTTGGATTTATGTTATCGTTGGTATTCATGTCGTTTATCTCAATCCATATCTTTATATATTGGACCAATCAGATGGACGTTAAATGCGGTCGTTTTATAGCCTTAGGATTTTCTTCGGTTTAATAAGACTTAATCCAAGCCGTTTATTTCATTCGTTCTTCCAGATCCTTCTCTTGGCTGTATAAATAGAAACCAAGTGTTATACGTTTACAATCTTTTGGATCAGTTGTGTTTTGAGAGAAAATAAGAAGAGAGAGAGAGGGAGGGAGGGGGGAAAGAGAAAATCAAACCCTTGTGATCTTTCTTAAAAAAAACTTATGAGTTTGAGTGTGTTCGATTGTGTGAAGATCCATCCTCTCTGGTCTTTAATCTCTTATCCACCTAAGTCACGAAGTTTGGATTTCATGTTCTTTTCACAGAAAGTGTATATCTGAACTGTGTGTGATACAAAACACATATACATACTTAGGTTGATTTCTTTCTTCAAGAAATCCATATTTGTTGGTCGTTTTACCTGTAAATGTTTTTGTCAAAACTCTTACCAACAAATACCTTTCTATTTCCAGTTTTGAGAAAAAACATATCTAGATCTAGTTAAGATCTTGAATGGCGTTTTACACTTTCATATATATTTCACATTTTGTGAAATAATTATGTAGATAAAATAAAGAGAAAGTGTTTAAGACCTTGGCTCTTTCTGATAGCAAGGTTATCTCGAGATCTGTGGATATAAATAAAGATAAAAAAAATTGAGATTTTCATACAAACTAAGATTCAGAAATCATATCTGCATTTTAGAACGAAATCTGTAATTTGATAGGTATATTGTCTGTGTAAGAATGTGTGTGTGTGTGTGTGTGTGTGTGTGTGTGTGTGTGTGTGTGTGTGTGTGTTGCATGCATGTGTTTAGGCACTTAACCACTTACACCATTCACACTAAAACATTAAAGAAGTGTCGGTAAAGAGATCATTAACTTTAGAGAGGACTGAAAGATAAAAAGGAGAAGAAGAATAAAGCTGGGAGAACAACTTCAACATCAGAGCCTTCAGAGAAGACAGAATAACCTAACGGAGCTGGTATATTTTCTTGACATAGAATATGTTTGATTGTGTGTTTAGTTTGTTATATATCTTGTAACCTATATATTTTTTTTAGTGGATTTTTGTTTTGAGGTGTAAAGACCTTCGTGGATTTTTCCCTAATTGGGTGGGGTTTTACCACGTTAAAATATTGTGTTCTTGCATGTTTCATCTTCCTCTCATCACCTTGTACTTGTGTGCTAATTTAGAAATTATTTAGTTTTTTTTCAAAACTTGGATACTTTATTACTGAAATATCTCGTTCATAAGTTTTATACGCATCTTGTGTTAGTTCTTGTTTTGTAAAAAAAAAAGAGTTTCTCAAACAAACTGTTCGGAGCCATTTAAACTGTCTTAAACCTTTTAAATAACTTAAGTGGCATTATTTTTTCAATAAAGTCATTATGTGATGTGTTATATATTTAGTAGCTTCCTTGAACATATATACGATATCAAGTGTAGAGATAAATAGGTCCAAATTATCTACCTTTGGTTCACCTTGTTCATCCTTTTGCATCATGGACACCTCCTGGTATTCCTCAACTTTGAAACTCTTGGGAAGGATCACAACCATGTTTATTGGCAGTTTTTGAGATAGAGAACCAAAATCAATGAACTATTGTTGTTTAACCTCTTGAACAGCTGTAATGGCGCCAACTGCCATTATTTATCCTTTCTCTTCTTCATTCAAAAATCTTTTCTTGGATGAACTATCTTCATCCATGCTCATTGTATTCTCTAAAGCCTTCAGTCTTACTGCTAACTAATCATAAGAGGTTTGAATCCCCTATGGTTCCTATGCAACCTTGGGTTTGTCTTTGAGGATGAAGAAACAAGGTCCTCTAATCCATTATTTGGAACTAGCTCAGTGCCTTCATTCTAAAACCTATATTTTCTTTGGTTTCTCCATTGCTGAGTTTGATAGATCACAATTCATAGCTCTCTTCTTTTCGATTTTGGTTACTGCGCCACATGTTAGGATCCATTTGTCTAGGCTTGACTGCCTTTGGTTTTTTTAGAAGACTATTGAATTGTTGTGAGACCTCTAGATCTTGGTCCACAAACCAGTCAAGTACACCTTTCACCATTGGAACATATTTGGCCACCTTAGCTGGCCCTAAATTGCCCATATTTGGTGAGATTTAGCCCTCTAAAGCCATATATGATGTACTAGTTATTTCTTGGTATCTTAGCATTCTCTTGAGGCTAAAAAGGATCTAAGTATCGTCTTATTTTTCTAGGGGGGTTTACTTTGAACGTCTTATTCTTGGAACATTAAGGCATTGGATGGGTTGCCATTATGCCCATTATTGTTCTTCTTATGTTGGTATTCTTATTCGAAGCCACCAATTAGCACATATCAACATAATATTCTCCACACGTGATGCATATCCTCAATGGTATCAGGCATCGAAGTCTTCAATTAATCCATGGTTTTCACCTTGAATTCCACATGTCCTTATTCATAGGCATTTCGATTGACTGGACACTAGTCCCCACCTCTTTGACCTTGGGGAAGGGGTCATCATCTACCCCAATTGTGTTGACATCTTTTATAGGGAACTTGATCTTCCCCCCACCCCCCCATGATCAACTCATGCACTCTCTCACGAAACTTAGAGCATGCATTAATTGAGTGTGAAAGCATATTATGCCATGTACAAAAAAAATTCAATTTATTTCATTTAGATTTTTAGCATCATCAACATTCTCGCTTTTAAAAGAAAATAAAAAATGCCATCGGCCTTAGTAATTTCAAAAGAAAATTTTTTAATCATTCCTTTTTTACTTTGGTACAAAAAATTCTGCAGTAGTATCCTCTTGAACCAATGGTTCACATATTACAGTTTCAGTTCCTATAATTTTAGCAGCATCAAATTCAAAATTAGGATTCTTATAATATGTTGTATAAGAAGAAGTATTTATTTCATGATATTCTTCTAGAATATTCGCATATATAGGTACTTTAGTAATTAATTCTACCAAATCTCTAAACTCTATGGCATCGAACTTTTTTTAAGCCTAAATTCTAAACTATTTTGAGTCAAATTCACAAATTCTTACTCACGTAAGACTATTTTGCATTTATTTCCGGCCCTTTTGAACCTATTTATAAATGCAATAGAATTTTCATCAGGCTTTTGGGCTAGTTTTTCCAAGTCAGCTATGACACCCCATAAAATGCATAGATAGATTGATCAGGTCTAATACATAAATCACAAGAATAAAAACATTTGGTAACATTCTCAGCATAACGAAACAACTAAATTTGAACAAGTAACATAATGAGATAATGAAATACTTAAATAAAATAAATCAACCTCTGATACTAATCACTGCCAATATAATAGTCCAACTCTTAAATACAAATGAAATAAATATAAAAATTGACTCGGGATAAATAGTACAAACGTATGAGCTTGCTAAAATATAAAATAAACTAAGAAGATAATAAACGACACTACTCAAATACTACATCCTAGGAATGAAGGATATAATGTCGCTAGATATTCTCCTCCAGCGATCAACTTAGTCAATGGTAGGAATAATGATCTAAGACCTATGAAAACACATATATAACAACAACACAAACAAGTTAATGAAGAATAAGATTATAACCGAATTTAGGCTACAATATAACTACACAGTTTCCTCAAGTCTTTTAGTGGATTTTAAGTTATTAGCTACCCAACCCAACAATTTAAAATAACATGTGATTCTAATCCCAAACCCATATATAACCATTATGATTAAATTTTTATCTCTTAATCCTTGAATCTTTACTTTCTTATCATCAAGTTAATCGCTTTCATTATGAATCGTAAATCGTGCAGTAGTCTCAAACCTACAGTAGATCTCACTAAATAAAAAAAGTTCCACTCATAGCCTTAAATCGTATATCTCAATTTTATCTATTAAGGGTTATTTACATATCTAGTGTATAAGATACAAGAATCTTGAGTCATAAACGATTTAAGTATATGCCTATAGTATAGGTCCTATACATCGTTAGTATAGCACATAAGCTGGTACAATTACCTCTAACCCCGCCACACATGATCATATAAGGTTGGAAAAAGGCAATCTCTGCGTCTAACATCCACACATACGTACAACCCCTGGCATGTTCAAGTAAATGAGATACTCGCATGCCCGAACATAACAAAGGCCTATTTCTATAGTATTTGGTGATCACACCCCCATACTAGGAAAGTTTATAGGAGGTATCGTCCCTATAACCTTAAATATATCAATAAGGGATAATCACTACGCTTTCCAGTCAACTACATAGATTACTATACCCAAGCCTATATGATAAGCATCGCTACATATCCAAGTAAAACCCCTTTGTATCCCCCTCACGAGACATGAATACATAGGCAGTTGTTTTCAGGGTAAAATAACCAAGGTAAAGCCAGTCTCTATCACCCGGGTACCAACGCAATTCGTGTCGTACATCCCATAATGAATATCCCCTCCAGTACATTCGCCGCAAGAACTCACACATGGTATGCATTGCAAATAAAACAAGCATGCAATTACAACCCTCACTAACGGGTTACATCAAATGCATACATAACCCTCACTAATGGGTTAAGTTACCACATACACATCGCGACTCAACGCTACCGGATCACACTAGCAGTGCCAATAAAAAATTGTCAAACACATCTTAAACTCATATCTATCCCATGCTCTATTAACCCAACACCCATGGTTTATAAATCTAGGTATAAACCCACCTTACCATACCGTAAAAACACACATGAAAACTACATTCAATCTCATATAACCCTAGCCTAATTTCCCATGGCTTCATATCTAGGAATCAACCCATACCTAATTTTTATAGAATCAACGAATACAATAATTATCCCACTTTAGTATTTATAAATTCAATCCTAATCTCACCAGAAGAATAACCATCCCATTAATCTATTACAATGACTCAAATAATCCTGGCCAAAAATCCCAATTCTCTAAGCTTCTAAAATTCGATATAACAACCCATCTAAGTCTCGGATTTAAACCTATTACATCATACTTAATTTTACCACCACAAAAAAATCGAGGTAAAAAATACCCAAATGTCCAAATACCCAAACCATAACCTCAAGATAATAATATACTCCCACTTTTTCGAATATAAACAACCTAAAAGTCAAACTAACCTAGCCTTATGTCTCAACTTCCAGCCAACCAATCACAACACAAAGCCCAAACTAAAATCACCAACTTAGAATTTTAGCCTTGCACACTCTCGGCATAATATTTATAGGAAATTAAAAAGATCCAAAAAATACGAAACAAGTGCCCACATATTCGTAATTAAATTTTTTGCAATCCTGGGGGATCGATGGTGAGAGTGGTCGATCGATTAATGTTCATCGATCAATCAATGGTCCCAGATTTCATCATCTTCTTAGTTATGGGATTCATATTATCCTAAGCCCAATTTCTCTCTCTAAAACCCCATCAATGACTTGAAAAGATTCATCTAAGCTTCACAAAACATCCAACAAAAAAAACATCATATAAACAATTAGAACCTATTTATTACAACAAATTCCTAAGTTTATATCAAGATTCGAAGGAAAAAAACCCAAGTTTGTTTCAAGAATCCTAAATTAATCAAATTATTCAATTGACTTATGCTTTTCGTCAATTAATTCACATAATCAGAGGGATTTTGAGGGATTTACAGTTTAAAACAATATCTAATCATTGTCTATCAATTTCAATTCAAGTTCATGAGGAAATCAATCAATATAGGATTAACATTTACCTAATTAATATCTTGATTAAATTTATTACGAAAATTAACTATTTAATATTCAAAACTCATATTTGAATAT
This sequence comes from Sambucus nigra, assembly GCA_949130495.1. Lineage (NCBI taxonomy): Eukaryota > Viridiplantae > Streptophyta > Magnoliopsida > Dipsacales > Adoxaceae > Sambucus > Sambucus nigra. The sequence continues at coordinate 59,932,166 of OX422214.1, forward strand.
GATTATATTTAGATTTGGATGAATGGATATTGTCTAACACAAAAGCAACTATAATTAAATTCCAGATAAACTTGCCTCAATCAATTTGTGGAGAAAATCCTGTAGAGATCCTCCAAATTCTTCCTCTTCCCTTGAATCTCCTTCTCTATAGTCTCAAGGTCCCTCCCAAATTGTGTTGTGTCACTTATGAGATCCCTAGTGACTCATTAAAACCCTCAAACCCAAAATTAGGCTTGGACCCCAAACAAACCTCACCTAAAACATCCCAAAACCACCTCCCAATGACTTAAAATCTTACCTAAGACTTATACCAACACAATAGGCCTAAAACCCATCATTTTAAGAGAATAATTACGCGTCCCAACAACTAATTATAAATGTACAAATTAGAGTCGCTAACAACTCATTAATTTAATAATCAACCAGTACGAGTCCAAATATCAATTAATAAATTAATGGAATGACATATATAAAATATGATTTCACATCCAAATTAAATGACATATAAAAATTTAAATAGTGACATCTCTAATCATAATAAGCATGCATAATTAATTTTCATGAATTTTTTCAATGAATTAATATATATAAAAATACAGGTATTACATTCCTCCCCCCTCAAATAGGGATTTTTTTTCCTCTAAATTCAAATTCTTTATAGACTTACTCTAAAGTCTAAGGATATCTCGCCTGTAGTGTCCTTACACTACTATAAAGGAATTTACTCCTAATGCGACCTAACGCACATTAAGATTTCTCTTGTCATAAACCGTGCTCGGATAAAAGTTTGACCCACTATTCTAATCGTTCTTATGACAACTTATTTCCCCACCTACCACATGTTAACGGCGATCGGGTAAAGATAAACGACATCGGCCCTAACCAAACCAAAATTCTGAGAAAAAATTCCATTGGATACCTACTACCTAATGGAACCCTAATACCACACTTTCCCACATTGAAGAGATAGTTAAACACACCTGATCTCCTCACTTGAAACTCCAGATCAAGTGTTTTCTCTTACTCAAATTATTTTCCCTGCCTTGATAATCGTCTCTCGCTCAAAACATACAAACCCATTTCCTTCGAAATGTCCTGAATGCATCTTGGATGAATTACTGGCTAAATCTTAGATCTAAGAAACTCTATCAAGCTAACTCAAAGGACCCCCGAGTGGTTCCATGTCCTCTTTGGAACTCCCGATTCCTATCAAAATTAATTGGTTTACTCTCCTACTTTTATATTGGGATTTCAAACACTACAACTCTAAAAATGTCTCCAGCATTCAACAGTCTCAATTGGTAGGAACACCATCTCGACATAAACCATATCAATAATGATTTCATCATATTAAGAATATGAATTCCCCCAACTACCGTACATTCGATCACTTTTGTAATGAATAATCGATTATCATAATTCTAATCTCTTTTGTAATGTATAACTAATCACAAAGCACGTACCTCGATAAAAAAATACCAAGCATAATTTGGGACCCCTGGAAAAAAATTCCATGAAAAATATAACGTTCTCCCATTATCGAACGGAGAATGGAAGCTCTTCCCAAATGTTATTTTGACACCAACTCTCTATAAAGTCCAACACTTGGGTCATAACCATGCATAACATAGATTTGGGTGTGATAGACACCACTACTGCAACACTCCCTCTTAAACAAGATGGAATCGCTAACAACAAAGAACTACTTTTTTGTGCGATCAATATTCGTAAATGACGCGTCCGTCCCAAGTGTGCTAGAAAACTACCTTCGAGATATTGTCCTCCCAATTTCACCACTAATGATAACTCACTTAAGTTTTAATTGCCAGAAGGGTAAAATGTCCTCGACTAGTCCAATCGGACTTTGATACATAACAATAAAGCTTCATCCCATATCTTGACCTTATCCTGATCTTGGTGGTCCACATTCGCTTAGTGAGCCATCCCTATTTTGGAACTTCTTTGAAGTAACACTGTCCCCGAACACTCTATCGGTGTAAAAATAATGATGTCTGCTCCCTTGACACCTCTACACAACTGAAATCCCCAATAGTGTACTTGCATCCATACATAAACATGTGTGCTGACCTTCTCCTAAGCTTAACCACAACTACCCAAATCAATCCTGATCCAAATATGTAACATAAAAGCCTACCCCTGGTAGTTGATTTAGACATAAAACATAGCTATACACACAACATCACTAATAATTCGATGATCACTCATCTAAAAATATATTAGAGGTTGAAAACCAAGTTGACTAAACAACTTGCCATGCCTCTATAATCACAACATAAAGCAACATCCAACCCCTAGGGTATCACATAGACATAAATCTTGGAGAAAAATTTATGTACCTAAAAATCGTAGTACACACATCATTAATAAAGAATAACAAATCCTTAATATATAAGCCAGACTCATGCGCATGAGCCATAAATGTATCCGCAACCATCCCCAAGAGGTAACCCAAAAGGCTAGTTGACACTAAGGCATATAATAACTAGGTGGCCTCACTTGCCATGATTTTAACACCTTCCTCTAAAGGAACTGTTAAAATTTTGGCCCCACTGGAGGCCCTGCTGACCTTACTTATTTAGTCAATTTTACTAAAACTCACCTCGTTTGTCCCACTCTCGTTGGTTGTGACCCCACTGATCATAATTTCCTTGGCCTTATTGACCATAACAGATCATATCATCTAATTTTATGAACCTATTGGGATCGGTTCCCCAATGGTATTCCTTCTTCTAGTGAGGTTCCCCTACTCGAGTTTATGCTACACCATCTATAATCATTGGGCCCACTTTGGACTCGATTGTAATACCCCATATTCTATAAGTATTTAATTTCCACATGTGCATATAATTACTAATTTAATTAGAGAAATTAAATTATTTTTTATAAATATTAATTAGCAAATTAAGGATCAATGTTTATGATTATTATTATTTACTTGCATACGATAAGTAAATAGAGATGTGAATTATTATATGTTGTGAATGAGTGAAAAAACGACAATTTATTATATTACGTCGATAGAGAGTTACATCGGCGGATCTATATATTTTATAAACGACGCGTACTGTACGCACGTGTTGGAGTGGTTAATGAGATGTTTGTATACTTTTAGTTGGGTGACCCGGATGACCTTTTTGAGTGCATCGGTGATCTGAAATGGGTCAAAATAATCCACAATAAGCACCTGAGTGTTATAGTTGGATTCTGGAGGCTTTTTAGATGTAGTGAGACCTGTATGGGGTTATAATGGTCTTTTTATAGTTAGGGTTTAATCTAAAAAGGGGATTAGGATGTAATTAATGAGAATATAAGGTTTAGGGAGGTGGATGACCTCACTTTTGGCATCTTCATAATTAAGCAAGAGCTTGAGAGAAGAGATTTAGAGAAGAAAAGAGAGAGAAAACATTGGAAAAGAGAAGGGATAGCTAATCTCCGGATTCAAATCATTCCTACATGTTGAGACTTTGGATTCAAATTCATAAGGCAAGTATTTACTTGATTTAGATTGTAAATTTTGTAGTTAATCACATTCATAATTGATTAGGAACAAATTTGAAATTAAAAGATTAAAAGATTAAAATATTGCAAATTCGGTTAGTCGCCATCCTCCGATTTTATTGCATGCTGTTTGACCCGTTGGTGCTTGGGAAATTAACGTATGGACTTATAGGGTAGATTGGGACTACTAGAGGATATTTCCAGGGTTTGGTATGGATGTTAGGCCAATGTTTAGATAGGTTTGGGTGAGACAAACCAAAATTCAGGTGCGTGAATACTTATATTGTATAATCGAGAAGTCGGTTCGAACTTGGAGATTTGGTGGAATAGTACGCTGTAGGATTTTCTTATGTATCCTATACTTTATATATACGTATTGTGGGTTACATATATGTATGTATATATATATACATATATGTGTGTGTGTGTGTGTGTACGTGTGTGTGTGTGTGTGTGTGTGTGTGTGTGTGTGTATGATTGATGTGTTATTTGTCTAAACATACCTAATCGGTAGTGCTATTGTTAAGAGGTTGCGCGTAGTGGGGAGTCCACCCTGGCGTTGACTAAAAGGTGTTAGATTGATTTCCCAGGTCATAGTACTGTTCCAATGCCCCTATCCACGTATGAGGATAGGTGATGATTTGGAGACCGGTTAGGTGCAATGTAGTATGGTTGTGACCCCCGTACATAAGTTTATTACCGCCTTCATTATTTGTGTTTACGTTTGGGTTCAGTGGTGAGATCCTTAGTTGTGGTACGTGGTATACCTAGAGCCCGATAGCACATGAGGGATGTATCCATAAGGTCCATCCTCTAGGGATATGGTTTATACGTATATAGCAAGTAATATATATGTATTGTGTATACGAGATGTTGTGTGTATATATATTCAAAGCACGGGTGTAGCTATATTATTACATTATATGTATATTTATTTATAGCACGTGCTTCTCTATGTCTTTATTTGTAAACACATACCTAATGAGGGTAGTATATACTTAACTAATGGTGATTATTAGCGGGATGGACTTTGATAGAGATTATTTGTCCTAATTAGACTGGATAGCATAATAAAATGAATGCGTTAGGTGCGCACTATAGATGAGAGGTGAGGATAAGTCTCATGTGAGTGCGGCAGAAAAATTAATTGTGAAAGTAATACACGACATGTTTTTATTTAAAGCATTTAAATACTTGAAAAGTATTTTAAAACATTTTCGGGCTTTCACCCGCTGGCAAATTTATTTTTGTTTTCAAAACCCCAAGTGTGCAACAGAAGTAGAGACAGCAAGGTTAGATCTTTCATGCAGTTACGACCAGTAGATGTGGATGCTATGATATTAATCTATCCGCATCAGCTTCTTTCTATCTAGATAGGACTCAATTTTTTTCCAGTATTTTACTTTTGGTCGTATTTCCCATAGTTGGACAGAATTTCTTTTATGTCGAGATATTCAGTATTTATCATTTTTCATTTACGTTGGATGGTTATTTGTATTGAATTGTGGTTTATTCGGTTCGCTTTATGTATTTATGCATAACATTTATCCTATCATTTTTGTATGTATGGTTTTATTCGTTTTATCTTTATTTTGCTTGTTGTGATAGTGATTCTGAGAATAAAATCACATTGGATTCCTATTTTATTTTAATAAAGGATTGGCCACCCAATATTAGAATAGGTGGGGTGTCATAGTTGGTATCAGAGCATCAGGTTCTAGTATCCTTAGGATGTGTGCGAACTTGCTACGTCATCAACGTTGCGTTTCTTTGATATGGAGCCCTATGCTTGGGACTATTATTTCATATTGCGCATTTACGTTATTCCTCTTTGTATATATTTAAAGTAAAATCTCATACAATTTCGGTTTAGTTTTAAATGCTAAATACCAAGAGAGGTAGGCCAGCTCTTGTAGAGAGGAGGGACACAGAGTGGGAGGCTCAGTAGGAGCCGTAGGCTGCTCAAGGGACTGTGACCGCAATAAAGGTCGCAACGATAATATCACAGTCAGTTAATGCTACCATGACCTCCATGACACAACACTTACCCTAGGTATAGCCACAACCTCCAGTGGCTGTACTAGTTCACACTCACATGATGTCGTCAGTGTAGGAGCGAGTTAGGGAGGCCTTCCAACTGGCCAGCCACCAGAGTTTGAGGGCAATGCAGATGTAGTAGCAATAAGCCAATGGAAAAGGGAAATCCAAGGCACCTTTGTATGGTTGAGTGCAGTGACCCTCAGAAGCAGTACTAGTTGCATTCAATCTAGTTGGAACAGCTTGTCAGTGGTGAGAATGAAAGGGATGTTATGACTATTCAAGAGTTCTGGGTGCATTTGGACCACAAGTTCTTTCCTTCGACTGTATAGACATAGATGAGGATGATATTTTTGTATCTCATGCAGGAGGGTTAGAGAGTGGCTGATTATAAGGAGGAGTTCACTCTCCTGGTAAACTTTATGCCAAATGAGGGGAACACGAATGATGAGAAGATTCTCAAGTTCATGAATAGGCTTATAAGGAGGATCCACTAGAAGCTATCGGGGAACTCGACGATAAGGACTCATATTGATGTCGTTAATGTTGTGTTGCTCCACTGCTAGGACCATCGCTTCCATCTGAGAGGAGCAAGGACAAGACAGTCGAGCCAACAAAGCAAGACTGGGGGCAATGGTGCCAATGAGGCGCTGTAGCAACTGGGTAGGTAGCAGGAGCGGGGTTCCCAGTAGGGGGACTTGGTTAAGAGGTTCAGACCGAGTAATGATAGTTTCAAGCAGGTCCATCAAGGCCAGCAGTGTACTTCTCAGGTCTAGCAAGGTTAGGGAAACTAGATTAGAGGTCACTAGGGTCGTGGTTATCAGGGGTAGCAGGGCCAGAGACAGGTGAAACCTTGCCAAGGCCAGAGGTTGATAAATTTTATAGGATATTATTTTTTATGTGTGGATAAGGGTCACATGCAGCATGCATGACCGAATAGGGCTAGGGGCCAGCAGAAGGATGCCCAGTAGAGGCAACGGCTACCGTAGCTTCCAACTCCACCAGTAGTTCCAGCATTATCGCCTCTACAAGGGAAATTATAGTTTAGGCATGTTTATAATCTCCGTGGGCTAGCTTTACCACCAGCACGACCAACGATTAAGGGTATGTTTCCTATTGTCACATGGGTCGAGTTATATTTGACACGGGTGCACCACATTATTTCATTAGCACTAGATTCGCATGTGAGATGGGTTTAGTGGATACAACATCAGATATCATTATGCCCGTAGATTCACCATTAGGTAATGGGTCTCTCATTCATTACATCTGCAGGTAAGTGGGTGTGGACATTGCGAGGTTATGCTTAGTAGCAGATCCGCTCATTTTAGAGATGTACGAGTATGATGTTATTTTAGGTATGGACTGGTTAGCGACGTACAGAGAGATGGTGGACTATTACTGTAGGACTATCATGTTTGCTATTCCATGGAAATATATATTTCTTGTGGTCATGCCTCATCCGGAGGGAAGGTCAAGCACAAATTTATATTATATCAAGAGGGAGACTTCAGAGAGTACAGTCATCTCATTAGATTCGATCCCTGTGGTTAGGGATTATACTAATGTGTTTTGAGAGATACTAAGGTTAATATCGAGTCAGGAAATTGAGTTTGTGATAGACTTAGCACTGAGGACTAGGCCAATAGCGGGAGCACCGTATAGTATGGATCCTTTAGAGATACGAGAGTTGAGATATCAGATTCAATAGGTTTTGGGGAAGGGTTTTATCCATATGAGTATGTCACCTTTGGGTGCCCACGTTCTGTTTGTAAAAATCAAAGATGGGTCATTGAGGTTGTGTATTGGCTATCGAGAGTTGAATAAGGTCACGATTCAAAATAATTTTTCATTTTCACGTATCGATGACTTGTTTAACCAGCTGAGAAGAGAAGCCTACTTCTCTAAGATTGGCTTGAGATCAGGGTAGGATTAAGATGTCCCTAAGACCAAGTTTTTTACGAGAAAATGTTCTTATGAGTTTAGGGTTATGCCATTTGGGCTAACCAATACACCGGTAGTTTCCATGGATCTCATAAATAGGATGTTCAGGGATTTCTTGGATCAGTTTATCATTGTCTTCATAAATGACATCTTAGTTTATTATCGAACAAAGGGCGAGCACGCAGAGCATTTGCATATAGTTTTTCAGACTTTATGAGACCATTAGTTGTATTCCAAGTTAGATAAATATGAATGCTTGTTATGGGTTATTCAATCACATAGTCTCTAAGAGAGAAATTTTTGTGGATCCGAGTAAGGTGTTCGATGATGCTCAGAGGTTGTTTCAGCCACGAACCACCCCTCTTTAGGTTTTTAGTGAACTTCTGGTTATCTTCTCAGTCAACCTTGTTCTTGAGTTTTCTTGGTGAAACCCTTTCAAATTCCTAGTTTGATCCTTAAATTGTATTGATTAAGTTATTTGCCTGTTTGTGGTTTTGAGTCCAAGTGTTGTATCATCTCCTTTATGCTCAAACCCTTCTGCCAACTCAAAGAGGAGTTACCATCTCTTCGTGAGAAAACCTTCGAGAAGATAAGGCAAAAGAGATAGCCCAAGAGGAAGCTCGTAGGGCTCAGGCCTTCCCTCTCATACCTATCTTCCCTCCACTTTTGAAGGTTATCTACCCTGACCCAGTCGAGGCTTCTGAACCTACAGAGGTTCCTGCAAAACCAACACCAATGTCTGAGTCTTTGTCGTCCTCCTTAGACCTCATGTCTGTAGACTTTTTTCAAGAGGCTATGGATTATTCTCGTAAGCAGGATGAGGTCCCTGAGGAGACCGAGGTTTCGAGTCGTGCCTCGTCTCACCAGGGGGCTAGTACCTCACATAGGTCTTTAGATATTTAAATCATAGGGTCGAGTGTGGCCATTCCTCTGTCGGCTGCCACCGAGGCTAAATTTGCTCAGAGGTTTCTCGGTAGCGCCCCTGAACCTGCCCAGTTCGATGTTGCTGGGGATGGTGAAGATGGCAGGGATATTTATGTTAACACATCTAAGGTGACTAAGATTGAGAGCTCCATTAGTGGGTATGACCTTATTACCTTTTGGCACCTCTACTCCATGCACTCTTCCATTACCCTTAGGAAACCTCTAAGGGATGAGAGGGCTTTTAACGGTCGAGATGGTGAGATCTGCCTCTATGAGCAGATGTTTAAGTTGGGTTTTTGTCTTCCTATCCCCCCTTCTATCAGAGCCATATTATCCCATATAAATCTAGCCCCTTCATAATTATCCCTAACGCCTGGAGGGTTATAATTGGAACTATCGTCCTTTGCAGGGATGTCCACCATTCAGACCTTCCAATTAGGGTCTTTACAGGTTGTTACGTCCCTTTCTCTGGTAAAAACCACCCTAGCTATTATCACTTCTTAGATATGAAGTCAGAGAAGAAAATGTTATTGGTTACCCAGACCTCAAACCATAACTGGAAACCTCAGTATTTCTTTGCCTCCAGGGCATGGGAATTCGGCCCATATGCGACCTCTGGAAAGTCGGTTCCAAGGACACCTCTGAGGTGGGGGAAGGTGTCTCTAGCCGACCCTAGGCTTAGACAGGATAATCTTAATAAGGTTGAGGATCTTCGCGATTAGGGGGAGCAGGGTCTTCTTGTGAAATATGAACATCTGATGGCCCCCTACTACCTCTCTCATACAGGCTTGGGGGGTGGTCCTTTGACAGAGCTTCGTAAGTCTTAGTTTTTCGTAAGTTACATCTCTTACTTTTTATGCCTCAGATTTACTGACTCAGATGTCTTTTGTAGAGCGCCCTGAAGGTATATTGGACGACCTTTAGGAAATGTCTGCTCCCAGTTTTGTGAAGTTGATGAAGAAGGCTGGAAAAAATGTGCCCCTGCTACCACCCAAATAAATGTCGGCACATCCAAGGCCGATATTACCAAGAAGAGGAAGGGAAAAACTGACCTGGATCCTCAGAGGCCGGGCAAGACTCAAAAGGGGGATTGCGCTATTCCCATCTCAACAGACGACGCTCTGGCTACTCGTCTTGCTCAGTTAAAGATTAGTGATAGCCTCATTGGTCATAGTCTGAGGGTCGTCAATGTTATCGGTGCAGTAATGACAGAAGAGGATTAGCGTTTCTTACGCTCCTTGGACGTCCCGTTACTGGCCAAGTTTATCCTCTATAGATCAATTCAGGTATTAGTTGCTCTTTATTTATTTTCTAAGTGTAACCTCATCTCTTTTAGAAATTATGGCTCATATGTCTATACGTCTAACCTTCCACTACAGGGTCTCTTGTCCTTGTATCGTTTTGTCGATTGGGCCCTGAAGAAGATGCCCCTAATAGAGAAGGGGCAAGAAGCTGAGAAGGTCGAAGCCTCTTTGAATACAGAGGTGGAACATCTGAAGGGAGAGCTGAATGAGGTTGACAAGCTAAAGGAAGTAGTTCAGCAGAGAGATAGGGACATGGCTAAGCTCATGAAGGACCACGATGTAGCCCTGAAGGTTAAAGATGATGCCCTACAGACTAAGGTGGATACTATAGTCAAGGCTGCTTTAGCTGATGCTGCAGAGAATATCCTTGAAGATTATAAAGTCTCTGATGAGTTTGTCAGTTTTAGCTTTGAATACCTTAAAAGAGGTATCAAAGTAACTAGTAAATGGGCAGCCTCGAAGGAGAAAGAGTAAGGGAGTTTGAGTGCCTCAAACTTTGAGGGTCTAGGCTTTACTGACCCTCGGTTTGCTCAGGCCCTGCAAGAGGTTGAGGAAGCCGATGGTGCTCCGGTTGAGACTGCTCCCTTGGAGGCAACTAAAACTGAAGATGTCGACCATCAGGATGACGGTGTCGAGGTGACTAACATCAGCCGTGATGGCACGACTGCTGCTGCAGAGGCTTAGCCCCTTTTTCTTGTGAAGCTTTTCAAATTGTAATTTTGATTTCCTTTGTGTACCTCTTCATAATTTTTGAACTCTAACGGCATCTTGTATCATCTAATTTGTAACTCTTGAATGTTGTTTTAATGATACCTCTTTCATGCTGTTTAAGGTCTGAGCTCCCAGAATTATGATTTTTAAGGTCTAAGGTCACCATATAATGATGTTTCACCACATATTTTCACCAAACTAATGATGTTTAAGGTCTGAGGTCACCATAATATGATGTTTCACCTCATAATTTCACTAAACTAATGGTCTAAGGTCTGAGGTCATCATAATATGATGTTTTACCTCATATTTTCACCAAACTAATGATGTTTAAGGTCTGAGGTCACCATATAATGATGTTTCACCTCATATTTTCATCAAGCTAATGATGTTTAAGGTCCGAGGTCACCATAATATGATGTTTCACCTCATAATTTCACCAAACTAATGGTCTAAGGTCTGAGGTCATCGTAATATGATGGTTTACCTCATATTTTCACCGAACTAATGATGTTTAAGGTTTGAGGTCACCATAATATGATGTTTCACCTCATAATTTCACCAAACTAATGATGTTTTATCTCACATTTTACACAAAACTAATGATGTTTAAGGTCTGAGGTCACCATAATATGGTGTTTACCCTCATATTTTTCACCAAACTAATGATGTTTAAGGTCTGAGGTCATTATATAATGATGTTTCACCTCATAATTTCACCAAACTAATGATGTTTAAGCAGGGCCGGCCCCGAAGATTTGGGGGCTCAAGGCGAACTTGTAAAAGGGGCCTTTTATATAATAATTTTTTTTGCGAAAAGTATATTATGTATTTTTACAGCATTTAAATCCAAAAATTAACAACAATAACTATAACTGAAAAAATGACAAATTAATAAAAAAAAAATGACAACAAGAACTTGACAACAATAAGAACTTAACAAAATGACAACAAGAAAAGATAAATACTTTCTTATCCAGAAATATACTTCCTAGAAGGCATGGTATAAATACACAACAATCCAAACAATCAATCTAAAAAATTCCAACCACAACCAAATAAAGGAACAATGGAACCTAGTTTGCTGAATTTGTAAATCAATTTTGAAAGCCTTTCTTGGCTAAAAAAATCCCGAAAAGCACATAAAAAATTAGCACCATTAACTTATTAAGAGTTGACACAATCAATAACAACATTATAAGGATTGATATTAACAACATTTAGCACAAAAAAAATAACGACATTTAGCACAAAAAGTAATAGCATTTAACACAAAAACAACTAACAACATTTTTTTAAGTTAATGACAGATTTATAACAGATTCATAATTAGCAATATTTTTTTACTTTAATGACATCTTAACAACATATTAATAACATTTTTTAAGTTCAAAGATTAATAAGATTTTTTTTAACTTAATTACAGATTAACAACAAAATAATAATTAACAATATTTTTAAGTTCATGACAGATTAATAACACTTTTTACCCTAAGATTCATCCTAAATAAAAACAACTTAATAAAAAAAGTCTGAGATTCATCCTAAATAAAAAATGAACACAATCTGAATTTGATTTATTAGAATAATGATGTTAAAGAAAGTCTAGATAGTTAATAAAAGAAAATTACAAGGACCAAAAAAATTCACTGACAAAAATAATTAGAAATATATTAAGTCTAGATTAATAAAAAAAAGAATACAAACTTCTTGATCTTGAATATATTTGGATTGAAAGTTGAGAGTATTGTGAGTATTAAAAAATAGTTGTTTAAAGGGAGAAGATGGGTTAAGAAAAAAAAATTAAGAATGGGGTTGTGAGTGTAAAACTTAGTTTTTGAAGAAAGGAGGAATGAGTATAGGATGGGACAAAATAGGAGGTAGGGTTTTGTTTTGGACTTTTACTTTTGTGTGTAAATTTATAATATTTTTGGCCCTATAAAAGTGTCCCATATTTGGGGGCCCAAGGCGATTGCCTCGTTGGCCTACCAAGTGGGTTGGCTCTGTGTTTAAGGTCTGAGGTCACCATAATATGATGTTTCACCTTATAATTTCACCAAACTAATGATGTTTAAGGTCTAAGGTCACCATAATATGATGTTTCACCTCATAATTTCACCAAACTAATGATGTTTAAGATCTGAGGTCACCATAATATGATGTTTCACCTCATAATTTTACCAAACTCATGGTCTAAGGTCTGAAGTCATCGTAATATGATGTTTCACCTCATATTTTTCACCAAATTAATGATGTTTAAGGACATAACAAAAGTATCAGCACAACATTGCTCTTTTCATTAACATCCTCTTCATAAAATGATACATGTATTACAAAGAAATAATTATAACATCATATGTAATATTTCTTCAAATGGTCCGCATTCCAAGGATTGGAGAAAGGTTCTCCCTCGAGATTTTATAGCCGATAGGTACTAGGCACAACCTCATCAACTACTCTGTAAGGACCATGCCAGTTTGGGTGAAGCTTATTGAACTTTTGCAATGTGTTCTTTAGGACTAGGTCCCCCACAGCTATCGGCCTTGATTTTACTTTTTGGTTGTAGAACCTTGTCGTTCTCTGCTGGTAGGCTACATGTCTAATCTTCGCATCTTCCCTTCTTTCTTCAATCAGCAGATCAAGTCTTCTCTATTCCTCATTCCTCTAAGGGTCATAGGTCTGAACTCTTTGAGTGGTAAGTCCTACCTCTGTAGGGATGACATCTTCTGAGCCATGGGCTAACATGAATGGGGTCTCTCCCTTTGGTGTCCTTATTGTCATCCTGTAGGCCCAAAATACAACATATACCTCTTATGTCCATCTCCCCTTGGCCTCTTCCAACCTCTTCTTTATCCCATCAAGGATTATTCAGTTCGTGACCTCAGTCTGACCGTTTGCTTGGGGTCGACCAGGGGAAGAAACGAACTGCTTGATCCCCATTCTTTCACAGTATTTTTCTAAGCAAGCATTCTAGAACTAGGTTCCATTATCTTAGAGGAGGGTGTTTGGAAAACCATACCTGCATATGATGTTCTTCTAGATGAACTGGAAGGTCTTATATTTTGTAATTTTGATCATTGGCTCAGCCTCTACCCATTTGGAAAATTAATCAATTGCCACTACTAAGAATCGATAGTTATTCGCAGCCCTTGGCAAGGGTCCTACCAAGTTAATTCCCCATACTACAAATGGCCAAGGTGAGCTGATTGACGTTATAGGTTGATGAGGATGATGAGGGATGGTGGAGAATATTTAGCACTTATCGCACTTCTTCACATACGCAGCAACATCTTTAGCCAAGGTCGGCTACCACTACCCCTGAGTGATTATCCTCTTAGCTAGAGGTCTTCCTCCTATATGAATAGAACAAGAGCCATCGTGTACGTCTTACAAGATGTGTGGAACCTCTGAAGGGTGGACGCATTTGAGTAGAGGAAGTAGGAACCCTTTTTTATACAAGATGTCTCTTACAATTGAGAACTTGGCGACCCTGAACCTCAGCTTTCTCCTTTCTAACTTTGAATCTGGTAGTTCCCCCTCTCTGATGTACCTGATAAGAGGATCCATCCATGAGGCTTCCATATTCAAATTAAGGTAAGGTCTGGAAACCTCCTCCTCTTTAATTGTTGGCTTGAGCTGAATTTTAACGGGTATTGTTCTTCTTATGTCCATCCTTGTTGCTAAGGCCAACCTTGCAAGTGCATCGACTTGACTGTTGTCTTGCCGAGGTATCCTCTTCATCTTCACCTCCTTGAATCTTTCTAGCATCACTCTTACCTTCTTTAGGTATTTAGCCATCCTTTCATCTTTGGCCTCATACACTCCCAAAATTTGGTTGACGACCAACCTTGAGTCACTATGGACTAGGAGTTGGCCAACACTAAGGGATTTGACCAATGAGAGACATTCTATCAATGCCTTGTATTCTGACTCGTTGTTCAAAGCTTTGAAGTTGAACCTCAGCGTATATTCTATGTTGGTGCCATCCGGTGCTGACACTATCAGCCCCGCTCCACTTTTATTGTCATGGGATAACCCATCAATGAAGAGGTTCCAAACGTCTTCATTTGAAGAGAAATTTCCCTCTGATATGGTCCCTTGCCTGAAGAGGTACCTGTCTTCCTCATTCTCATCAATCCTCTTTATAGCTTAGCCTGACTAAACCTCATCCGGCTTTTGGAAGACGTTACTGTCTCATTCATCTGTAACCTCTTGATTAATCTTAATCTCAACCTCTTCCCAGGTAAACTCATCTACGAAGTCTGCAAGTGTCTTCCCTTTGATGGCAACCCTGAGTTGATAAACAATGTCATATTCTCCCAACTTGACGGCCCAGGTCATTAGCCTGCCTGACTTCTCAGGCTTATAGAGGACCTATCTGAGAGGGGAATCATTGAGGATGACCATAGAGTGGGATTGGAAGTATGGCTTCATCTTTTTGGATGCGTGTATCAGGGCATGGGCTAGTTTTTCCATCCAAGGGTACTTCTGTTCAGACCCTTAAAGAGATTTACTATTGAAGTATACTGGCCTCTGCACCCCACCATCTTCTCTTACTATGGCTGCACTAATAGATGATTCTGAAATAGCTAGATAAACATACAACTTCTCCCCTTGAAGGGGGCCGAGATAATAATAGGGGAGAGTCGAGGTAGTACTTGAGCTCCTTAAAAGCTTTGTCGCATTCCTTATCCTATTCGAAGGCCTTTCTAAGTACTTTGAAAAAAGGAAGACACTCGTCTGTAGCTCTTGAGACGAACCTATTAAGGGCAACAACTCTTTCGGTTAATCTCTGAACATCTTTGATAGATCTGGGTATCTTCATTTCTATTAAGACCTTGATATTCTCAGGGTTGGCCTATATTCCCCTCTGATTAACGATGAATCCTAGAAACTCTCCTGCTCCTACTCCGAATACACACTTGGATGGGTTGAGTTTCATCCTGTATCTGTCCATGGTGTCAAAAAAAATTTCAAGGTCGGCCACGTGAGTGTCGGCCTTCAAGATCTTTGTCAACATGTCATCCATATATACTTCTATGGACCTGCCTATCTGATCTTCGAACATCTTATTTATAAGACGTTAGTAGGTATCCCCTGTATTCTTCAAGCCGAAGGGCATGACCTTGTAGCAATAGGTCCATTTATCTGGGATGAACGTTGTCTTCTCTAAGTCTTTCGGGTTCATGAAGATCTGATTATACCCAGAATAGGCATCCATGAAGCTCATGAGCTCATGTCCTGCCGTGGCGTCAACCATCTGATCAATACAAGTCAGGGGAAAATTATCTTTTGGATAAGACTTATTCAAATCAGTCAAGTCGATGCACATCCTCCATTTACCATTGGCTTCTGGCATGATGACGGCGTTAGATAACCACTCTGGGTATATGACCTCTCTGATGAACTTGGCCTCTTTAAGCTTTCTGACTTCTTCTCTGGTGACACCATATTTCTCTCTTGAGTATACTCTTCTTCTTTTCTTGATGGGCTTAGCGTCTTCAATAACAATGAGTTTGTGGCACATGACCTCAGGATCAATACGTGGCATGTCTGCATGGCTCTAGGCAAACACTTTTTGTCTCTTCCTCAAAAACTTCACCAGCTCTTTCGTGATCTCAGGTCTAAGGGCTTTGTCGATTTAGACGGTTTTTTCTGGCTCGTCCTCATTGAGGACGATAGATTCTACCTCTTCCACGGCCTCTCCCTTCTTGAGCTTTGTCTCATCTCTAGGATCAAGTGTGTCGATGTTGTATATGGTAGTTGCCTTCTTATGAGCCTTTCTCTCTTCCACGGAGTTGAAGTAGCATTCTCGTGACGAAGTTTGGTCACCTTTCACTTCCCCTAACTCATAGGGAGTCAGGAATTTTTTCATTTGGTAGACCATTGAAGGCACTACCTCAAACTCCTTGAGGGATACTCATCCTATGATGAGGTTATAGGCTGAGAAGATGTTATAATCCATGATAAAGAAATTGATTTTTCTTGTCAACCTCTTAGGCCACTCATCTCCCATTCTTACATCCATCTCATACATGCCCAATGGATGAACCTTTTCATCCCTGAAGCCGATCAAGGGGTGATAGTAAGGGACAAGCCTGGATCTGCAGAGGCCTAGGATCTTAAAACAAGGCCAGAACATTAAATCGGCTGAACGTCCCCCGTCAATAAGGATTCTCTGAACTTCACAACCATGCACCCTCATAGTGATTACCAGAGGATCATCGTGAGGAGCTAAGAGACCTTTGAAATCAAGTCTTGAGAAACCAACTATGAGGATATCCATATCCACCTTCTTTCTCTTTTCACGTTTAACCTCTGAAGATGGCAAATTCATAACCTCAGATTTGGTAACTGGCTTAGCCTCTGCCACGTGAGCCTTGCGATCGGCTACCTCTGAGCCTCCCATGCTAGTCCTTCACAGATGGTGTTTACACCAAAAGAGATCATTTTGACCCTCTTCACTCGGGTATTATCATCTTTAGGCGGGAGGTCAGGGTCATCGTTTTCATTATCTGAGTCACCAGCTCTTTCGACAGGGGCATCTTCCTGGCATTTACATTTCTCTTACTTTTAGGGTTTTCTCTTCCCCCCTTGGGAGCTCTACCATCCATGTACTTTCTAAGTTTTCCAAACTTCAACAACTTCTCAATCTCGTCCCTCAGGGAGAAACACTTGTCAGTCATATGGCCATGATCCTGATGGAACTCACACCATAGATTCTTGCTTCTCTTATACAGAGGAGCCTTCAGCTTCTCCGGCCATCTCAGGGATCTGTCATTATTTATTTCATTGAGGACATGCTCGCAGCTCATAGTTAGAGGAGTGTAGTGTGCAAACTTATCATTTTCTCTCCTCTTCTTTCCATCCTTCTTTCTTTGAAACTTCCCACTGCTACTTCCATTCTCATCCTCATACTTTACAGCTATTGCTTCTTCAGCATTTATGACCCTACCAGATGTTTCCAACAACTCGTCCATAGACTTAGGAGGGTCTTCAGTAAGCTTTTAAAGTAGTTTTCCCTTCTAAAGTCCTCCAATGAGGGTTATCATAACTATATTCTCTTCGTAATCTTCAACCTCCAATTTCTCCTTGTTGAATCTTATAATGTAGTCCCTGAGGCTCTCATTCTTGCCTTGATTTACATAGAGTAGATGGGTTTTCTTCTTCTGAGGTCTTACCCCAAAACAGAAGTTGTGTATAAACCGCTGTTAATTTCTTAAAGTTCTTAACATGATTTTTGGGAAGAGAAGTGAACCAAATGTGTACATCTCCCATCAAAGTGCTTGAGAAAGATCGACACCTTATCTCATCCCGGAATGAGTAAATGTCTGCTGCAGACTGATACATCTCAATATGATGTATCGGGTTGGTACTTCCATCATATTTGGCAGACACCATTGGTGGTTTAAATTTCGCAGGGGTTGGGAAGTTGACAATCTTTACCACAAATGGAGAGCCCTCTGAGAACCCTCTTTGCAGTGGGTCTCGGCTTTTTATGAGGTTCCATATCTTCTCTTCTAACTGTTAGATTGAGTCGTTCCATGGTTTTGCAACGTTGGCCTGGACGAGGTTATCCCCAGCCACTTCCAAGGTGTGAATCGAGGGTTCCCCAGCTGCTGCGCAACGTCGGCTATTGACCTCCTGGGCACAGTCTCGACCCTGATGAGGTCGGCCCTGACGAGAATGATGTTCATCACCACCCCTTTGTGAGCCTGCTACGCTTCTTAAGCTGGATAACCTCTGCCTCAGATCATTAATTGGGTCGAGCCTTTCGAAGGCCGACCCTATACTCAGGCGATCAAAAGCTGATCCTCTTTATTGGGCATCATCATCTCGTCTTACTCCATAACCTCGGCTCTACTGTATAGGATGCACTGTGTTGTTTGAAACCTCATATGACTCCCAGCAGTCTACGGGAGCATACTCTGCCTCGATATCGTCATACCTATCCTCAGGGAAAGGGTTTTCCTGCCTCCCCAGGCGTAAACGCCTAGGGTCAGTAATGTCCCTCCTCCGTTGAAGAGTAAATTGGTATTTTCGTGGTGCCTGGGGTGGTCCCCTGGCCTCATGATGAGGCTGAGAATCCACCGGAGTAACCATCTCCGGTGAGATCCCAGGTGGTCTTATTATGTTTTGGCTTAGCTGGGTGAACTGCTCCTGCATAATTCGTTGTGATGAAGCTAAGGACTTCAAGGATGCCGCTACCTCAGCCATCTCGGACTGGGGTGGTTCATTGCTAGAACTGGGTCCTTCAACACTAGATGGTGGAGGAGGTGGTGGTAACTTCAGTGCCATATGTTAAGACTAAATATCTTGCAATGAAAATATTGAGGAGCTTGATACCTTAAGGGACTTCTTTCAATAGTGAAACAACTCCACACAAAGGGTGGTGCCTGGTTCATTACCAGAGTCTCCGATGAGGTCAAGCTGTAAAAAGGAAGAGAAAGATTCTTGTTCCCATAGACGGCGCCAAAATGATGATGTTATAAACTACACCACCCGGTAGGGTGTTGTTAAGCTCAAACAGGTGGTAACAATGGAAGTACGGGAGTATATGTATATATGATAGAATGAGGTGAGGATAAAGGGGATGAACACTTGAATGTAAGTGGTTCAGCCAATTTGGCCTACGTCCACTGTGAGTGTGTGAGTAATATCACTAAATGAAGGCACTAACGGCCATGGATACAATCTCTCAAGCTTTATCTCTCTACTGTGTAAAATGACAGATTTTCAGCTAGGGTTGTATTTTTGGGATCCCTTTACAAGGTAGAGGGTGATCTCTATATATAGTGCTTGGGGGGTTTAATGTACCCCCCAAGCATGCAATGAGCATGTGCATGAAGATCGAACCAATATCAGGATGACACTTGGTGGATCTTAACTAAACAATGATGACCTCAATATTCCCTCACGTGGAGGAAATGATTTTAGTTATAATAGATTTGTCCACGTGTTCTGAACCATACGTACTTGTAAATGCTTAGCCATGTCTTTGATTGGTAACAACCTTGTCCTGAACGAGTACGAGGTTGGTGAAGTCCGATTGTTGCTTTGTCCGAGGTCAACATCCATGATGACCTCGGCCATGAGGGTTGGCCGAGGTTAGGTATGAGGTAATAGTAACATCGGCTGAGGCCGATGATGACTTTAATGGTTGAGTCCCTGGGGCATTGCTGGCTTCGACTAACGACTACAACGTCGATTGGGGTCGATGGTGATGTTGGAAAACGGCTGAGTCCATGAGACCTTGCTG
This sequence comes from Sambucus nigra, assembly GCA_949130495.1. NCBI lineage: Eukaryota > Viridiplantae > Streptophyta > Magnoliopsida > Dipsacales > Adoxaceae > Sambucus > Sambucus nigra. The sequence goes on from OX422214.1 coordinate 59,951,864, forward strand.
ACCTCGGCTGTTTGATCAGCCGAGGTTGGTGTATGATGTTGATATAACATCGGCTAGGCCGACCTTATGAAACGATATTACTGATGGATGTCATAGGCTTCTGGTCACCTCGGTTATGAGACTGGCCGAGGTTAATTTCTCTGAGTAAGAGGGTGCACTTTGGGCATATCGGTGTCAATTGTGAGGGAGTGAGGCCAACCCACGACACTGACGGAGGTTCATAGTTTTGGAGAGTTAACAGGTTACCACCACCAATTTATCAGAGGATTTTCAAATATTACGAGTTCTTTGATAAATTTGACTCATAAGGAAGTGCCTTTTGTTTGGGATGACCACTGTCAGTTAGCTTTCGATAAGCTAAAGGACAATTTGACTTTAGCACTGGTGCTCGCATTTCCTAGGGGAGGAGTGGAGTACTTTATTATCATTACAAAGACTCAGGGGAGTTCTACAGTAGGAAGAGCGGGCATTAACTTATGCATCTCGCAAGCTTAAGCCCCGTGAAAAGAACTATCCCATGCACGATTTGAAGTTAGTAGCAGTTGTTTTTGCCTTGAGGATTTGAGGCCCTATCAACTGGGTCAAGTTCCGATTGTTCACAGACCACAAGTCATTATAGTATCTTTTCATGCAGAAGGAGCTGAATATGAGGCAACGTGGGTGGCTTGAGTTCGTAAAGGATTATTAGTTTGATACTCAATATCATCTGGGGAAGGCTAACATAGTGGAAGATGCGCTGAGCCGTATGCTAGCATGGCAGTTGTCACCAGTGTGGAAGGCGAAGTGGGTTGAGCTTTGTCAGGATGAGGAGGTAGTTTGGGCCTATATAGCCGTCATGACCATCACACCCAAGATCATTTTAAGGGTTGTGAAGTCACATGTAGAGGATCCTTTTTTCAGGAGAGGATACAGGAGTTGTTGGTAGGCAGAGTGAAGTCCTACTCAGTTAGTTCTGAGGGTGGCTTATGCTTCAATGGGAGGTTTATTATCCCAGACGATGACGATTTAGGGTGCTCAGTTATGGAGGAGGCGCATAGATCATGATTTTCAATATATCTCAGAGGGGATAATATGTTCCAAGCTATGAAGAGGCAATATCGGTGGGTCAGTATGAATCGGGACATAACAGAGTTTATCTCTAAATGCACTACTTATCAGGTTGTGAAGGTTGATCGTCAAAGACCAGTCTAGGGTTTATAGCCATTGAAGATTTTGATATAAAAATGGGAGAGTATATCGATGGACTTCATCACGGGGGTTTATAGATGGGTCATGATTCCATCTGGGTAATTGGGATCGATTGACCAAGGTAGAACATTTCTTGATAGTTCGGGTGGATTACTTAACGAGGTAGTATGCCCAACTTTTCATTGCAGAGATCATGAGATCGCATGGGGTGCCACTTAATATTATTTCAAATCGGGATAAGATCTTTATATCGCATTTCTAGAAAAGTTTTTATGAGGTAAAGGGACGGTGTTGTGTTTAAGCATGGTGTATCACCCACAGCCCGATGGGTAAATGGAGAGGGTGAATCAGATGTTGGAGGATATGCTGAGGATGTGAATTCTGGACTTTTAAGGTAACTGGGAGCAGTATTTACCTTTAGTAGGGTTTGCGAATAATAACTCATACCAGTTTACTATTAGCATGGAACATTTTGAGGCTTCGTATTTGATAAGCACCGAAAACTGTACATTTTATACCCCAAATAGACGTATTTTTTTTGCTAATTCTCTGAAATATGGGTCTTATGTGCTTAAATGTTGATCTTGTAGGTCAAATGTCCGTTTGCGATGTCAACGGCTATATATCGAGACAAATGCACGTTGAATGGAGCTAAATACCTTATCCCGTAACCCTAACCTACCCCGAACCCCGTGTGTGTCTAATTTGTCCCTTTTTAATATTTTACAGATTTTTAGTTTGAGTCATTTTATTTTTAGGTCTATTTTAGATTTATTTAGAATTTTTATGTTTTAATTTCTATTTTTCAATTTTATCTTTATTAGTATAATTTTATTTTATTTTGATTTTTATTAGTTTTTAGTTTTTATTAGAATTAGATTTTTAGAATTTCATTTATTTTTTAGTTTTATTTGATTTTACATTTATTTAGGATTTTAGTTTTAGTTTTATTAGATTCTGTTTTTATTTTTATTTTTATTTCTTTTTAGTTTCATTTCTTATTGAGTCGTTATTTTTATTTTTAGAATATGAATTTAATTTTTAGTAGTTTTATTTTTATTGGTTAGTTTTATTTTTTTTGGTTAGTTTTATTTTTTTAGGGTCTAAATTAAACACACACACAACTCCTCTGCACCTAAACTCACTCACACCCCAATACCATACACATTACACACACCTAAACAACTCACAGTCATTCACACCCAACTCCCCTACACCCTACTACACCACATTCCCCCCTAATTCATCTTCTTCCTCACAACACCCACTCTCCTTATCCACCAATAACAACCACTACCACCAACAACTTTATATCCCCTGTCTAAACCCAATTGAATTGGAGCAGCGAACCCAACACCCGAATCTCCGACCTCAAACCACTCAACACTATTTCCAAACCCACGAGCCTCTCTCTCTGTCCCAGACACGCTTCCGGCGAGCACCACCAATCCGGTGAGCGACCCATCTCCCTACCCCAGCTCCGACGGGCTGCCGCCGACGATTTCCTATACGACGCGAGCCTCCCCTCGCCCTTCCTACCCACCATCGTCGGCCAGCTCCCTGGCGGCGCTACACCCCAGGCGCCGACGACCAACCCTAACTCCGGTCTCTCTCTCTCTCTCTCTCTTCACCTGCTACCAGCAACACTTGACCCCTGCTCGACTGACCCCTTCACCGGCGCAAAACCGTACCTCCACCCTGCCCTTATCAACTCCGATTTTGATCCAATCTGCGAGCTGCCCCGAAACTTGCATCCCACGAAACCTCTGGCGACCCTTTGAACCCGGGTCCCTGCCCCGATCAACATCCAAAACCGTCGGTAATCTCCCAACTCTACCGTCCTACCTCCGGCGACGAAACCTCCGTTCCCCTAAACCGCCGGCGTCCTGACCTACTCGTTAATCCACGAGCCCCGAACCTGCAAATCCAACCCATGCCCGACCCCTTGCCTTCTCCAATTCCAAACCCATTTTCAATCCATGGCAAAACCCATTTCCCATTTTAAACCTTATCTAGGAGTGGCAGTTCGGGTTAGTCGTGTCATTTTCGGGTCGCGTTGATTTTTATTTGAGTATAAGTTTTGGGTAGTCTTAAATCTATACAAGCTAATCGGGTCAATTTCGGGTCGTTTCGGGTTATTACCATAAACGGGTTATCGTGTCAAAAATTGTCGGCCCTAACCTTATCCCCCCTTTTGCTCATACCCGTTTCTTCACCTGCCAAAACCAAAAATAAACCAAACCAAATAACAAATGCCCACATGTGCATAAAATCCACTTATTCCCGTTTACGCATTTTCCCCAACTAACTACTTATCCCCTTTTTCCCAAACTACACTCATGCGCACACAATTCAGATTTTTATTACCTCACACCTTTGTCATGCACATGTGCTCATCCCATACTCCTCTCACCAATTCCATAAACACTCAAGCCAATTCCCAAAAATACCCCCATGCTCCATGTGCCTACTATAAATGAAGATGAAGCTCCATTTGAAAGAGAGCTTTTAGATAGGAATTTCGAGAGAGAGAATTATAGAGAAAAACACCATTTGTAAATAGTTTTATTTTATTCTTTTTATTTTTGTTAGATATTTGTGAGATTAAATATTGTAAGAGAGTTAATTGAGTGGATATTTAATTTCAAATCACTTGGATGCTCAATTAGAGGGATTGTATGCTTCAATTTGGAAGAGTAGAGTTCAACTTTCTCAAAGAGATTTGGTTTGCTTGTTCTATTCCCTTTTATTTTATTTTAGTAGCCTTGATTATTAATTTGTCAAATTTCATATCATGTTAGGCTAAATTTCCTTTCAAGGGGTGGGGGGAAACCCTTATTTCATGTTATTTTACTTTAATTAGTTTCATTACTTGAAAATTCCCTTTGAATGTTAATTTTGATCCCTCACCCTTAAATTTACACCTCGAGAGAGGGTAAATGATTTTCGAGAGAAAATCGAAATTCTAGTTATAATACTCATTTTAGATTCGAACTAGAGATAGGGGTTTCTTGAGTGGACTATTATAACTTGAATTTCAACTCTAAATTTATTTTCTAAGATTTACATGAATTTTAATCGATCGATCCTACCGGGTGATTAATTAAAAGGAGTGTAGATCTATTTTCTAGAGTTGTGGGGTGTTAAACTTAATTTTCTAAAAGGTTACTACTAAAATTACATTTGCAACGAGAGTTGATTTCTAATTTTGATATTAATTTGGGAGAATTCAATTAGTTAAATTAATTAATTAGAATAGCTAAAATTTGTGGTGTAATCCCACTCCTTGATTGTAATCACAATTTTTTTACCTCACTTTATCTCATATTTTAGTGTTAGACTTTATTTTCCATTTTAGTCACTTTTTAGTTAGTTGTTTCCATTTGTCATTTTAGTTTAGTGTTATTTCACCTCACCTCACCCAATTCTTTTAATATTTGAAAAGCTAAAAAAAAATAGGAAAAGCAAAAATTCCAAAAAGAAAATAAAAAGTGAATTACAATTGAATTTGTCTCTAACTTACCCCCTTGATGTGGATTGATACCCTTACTTACCTCTACACTTGAGATTGTTATATTTTGTAGGTATTTTAAGGTTTTGACTAGAGGTGCTTTTCAAGCAACGACGAAAGCATACACCGAAAAGTCTTTTCTATCAAATGGCGTCGTTGCCGTTCTTGGGAGCATGAAGCACTCGGAGCGGATTTCAATTTGTAGTTCATTTATTTTTTGCACTTTATTATTTTTTGTACCATTTTTATATTTTTAGAAGGTTTGTATTAGGATTTTTATCATTGCTTGTATTATGGTGCATAGAGACACCATTTTTTTTTCATTTAAATTTGTAATAAATCGAAGACAAGCGAGATAGGGAAACCGGACAAGGTAGAGAGAAGGCATCCAAAGGCGAGGATTTAGAAGCCTCTCTACCTTGGGTCGGTAGGACTCCCGGGGCCGACTGAGATAGGCGTGATCTCCCCTCGGTCGACTCAAATTTTTCGGCACCCCACGGCCTAAAAATCGTGGGAGGTATATTTTTCAAACCACTCACACCTCTCCTGTTAGCGAGTTAATTATTGTGTGTGCTCTTACTCAATTTTATTCGCGCATTTATTTTCGAATGATATGATGAATTAATTGACTAAGACCTACACCCGGTCACTCACGAGAAGGGATTTCATCACCCGACTCACTCGCTTACCAATTGTGTGTTACCCTAGCCATCACTAAATTTAAAATCAATTAACTAGGTAGCCCAATAGGAGAACATTTTGCAAAGGCGATCACAAAGATTTCTGTGAATTTTTATCGTCCACGTACTTAATTAAAATTTGACTACCCTCTCATCTAAAATTCAAAGATAAAATTTGGCTATGTGCTAGTTAGGAAATTTTCTTGACTTGTGTGTGTGTCCAATTCATTTTTTCGGTAGTCGATTTTAGTTACTTCGTCCAAATCAAGAGTCCATATTTTTTTCCCCACCCTTTTTCTTCCAAGAAAATCCAAAAATATTTTCTTTCTTTCATTTCACAAAACTCCAAAAATATTTTCGTCCATTATTTTTATAAAAATCCATAAAATATTTTTTTCCTTTTGAAAAAAATTTACAAAGTCCAAAAAAATATTTTCTCTCCTCATGGCCGAAGAACGTCCTTTACGGGACTACTTTGGTCATTTTCCATTGACACGCGACACGTGTGAGAGCGATCCCGAGACGTCTCTTTATGATATTTTTAATGGTTTCACCTCTCTCACGAGTCCCCTTGATACTCTTGACCCATCTGTTGATACCAAATTTAGTCTGCTGACATGGACTACTCACTTACTGACGCGTGTCTGCTAACGTGGCAAATATGTATACTTCTATCGAGCAACTCAAGATCAACGAGTAGCTCAAGACCACCAAGCAACTAAGAAGCCACGAGGAACTCAGGGGCCCCAAACAGCTCATGGGCCCCGAGCAGCTTAAGTGTGACGAGAAATTTAAGCGGTGCGAGCAACTTAAGCGGTCCGAGCAACTTAAGCGTACAGCGCACCCAAATCAAGAGAATCAAAGGAAACGATTGTCCATTAAATGCTCATTTATTATGATACAGACGTACATGTCTATTAGATAACAGCGCGTTGTCCTTTCATTTTGTACAGCCTCAAGGCTATAAATACATTGTAACCTCCTCATTAGAAGGGGACTCGAAATTTCTTGGTAAATCCATTATCGAGAATTCTGCAAACAGTCAGCAATAACACAAATAGTGGACGTAGGCCATTCTTTCAAGGCTGAACCACTTTAAAAATCTATTGTCTATTATTTCTTTATTCTTTTTATCTGTGATTAAAATAATTAGGTCAAATCTAATTTTTTACATCAACAGATTGGCGCCGTCTGTGGGAAACGACTATACTCATCATTTTTCACTAAAATAATTCATCATCAATGGTTGATAATCCGGAATCCAGTGTTGAAACGCTGGAATCTCTCCAAATTCATCTACTCCCCCAAATATCCAAGATATGGCTGGTATAATGGCTAATTTGGCCCAAGGCCAGACGACCATGCAAGAAACCATGCGACAACTCATGCAAACTATCCAAGGTGGAGCGCCATCCCAGTCAGGACAATGAAGCATTCAGATAAATACCCGATTACCTTCTTCGCGAACTAGGCGAACGTTATTCCCAGAGGAATCTCAGTCTAGACGCACCGATTCATATAGCACTGATAGATCTAATGATCCTTCTTATCAGCCTGGACGGACTTGCTCGGTACGAGCTACAGACACTCAACAAAACATCACTCTATCTCCAGAAAGGACAAGTGCTCTTGAAAGATTAAGTAGAGTATCTCCTTTTGATCGTTTAGGTCCTAGTAGGAATAGAAGTCCCCCTAGGAATTGTGTCGAGGAACTCTCAACGACCCTCTGATTTAAAGGAAGTCTCTGCCCAATCACGACCAACTGCTCGTCGTGAAAGATCCCAAGAGGCAAATTCATCACGGTCTGTTGCTCAAACCAATAGGATCGAAGAAGGAAATGATACATGGAATGGTTCTATTCAGAGGTTGGAAGACAGATTAGGAGAAGTGGCTAAGGCCAAGAATCCTTTACAAATAACTTTTGTTCAACGGACACCCTTTGTACAAACGATTATGGATTTTCCCACACCATCAAAGTTTAAAGCTCCTGTGGTGACGCCTAAATATGATGGAAAAACTGACACTGTCCTTCATATAGAACAATACCAAGCAGCTGCCGATATCTATGCTGTTCCAGACGAGATGCGATGTAGGGCATTTTCAGGAACTCTCACTGGATCTGCTCAAATATGGTACAACAATCTTCCTCGTGGGAAGATTGCGACTTTCTTTCAACTGGCCGAGCTCTTTATTGGGAACTTTTGTTTTGGAGCAAAACCAGTTAAACGAGTAGCACACTTGTTAAGTGTTAGATAGAAGGCAGGTAAGAGCACCAGGGATTATATTACTCGTTTCAATAATGAGAAGCTCGAAGTTATTGATTACGAGGAGAAGACAACAATCACTTCTTTGATGAGTGGACTGTTGCCAAATAAATTGTACTACACTCTAGCCAAAGATCCGCCTACAACCATGGCAGAGCTAATGGCAAAGGCAGTCAAAATTAAGAACGCCGAGGAAGCTATGGCTGCAAAGAAGAATATGGACACTAAAGAGACCAAGGTTGAGGGTGATAAGGCTGAGAAGAAGGAACAGAAGAACAATGGTGGTAACAGGCCGTCAAAAGCAAAGCAAGCATTAGAACAGTTGAAGAAGTTTGGAAACTATACTCCTTTGAAGGTAGACATAAACCACATTCTGGAAGAGATCAAGAACAGCGAGGAGCTAAACTGGCCTGAGAAAATGAAGACAGATCCTGATAAGAGGAATAAATCCAAATATTACGAGTTCCATAAGGATCATGGTCATACGACCAAAAATTGCATAGCTATCCAGAATGAAATTGAAGAGCTCATCAGGCGGGGAAAATTGAACAAGTATGTGGATCACCGAAATGGTGGAAAGAGCAACGACCGATCAAGTTAGAGGTCTAGATCTCCTCATCGAGCAAAAGAAGATAAGAAGAGAAGTCATAAAGAAGACCCGAATGATGATCAAGACGACCCCGATCTCCCCAAAAGACCAAAACAGCCAGAGCGTGAGGTATTTTCTATCCATTTTGGATCATTTGAATGTAATGTCATTATAGGTGGAGATGCAGGAGGTGGAGATATGACTGTCGAGAGGAAAGCTTACCTCAATGAGGCTCAAGCTTGCTCGTACATTCAGCGAATAAATCTGGCTGAAGATGATCGCCCGAAGAAGGTGAATAAGGATAAACTGGTCATTGGTTTCTCTAAGAACGACTTGGACGACGTACTATATCCTCATGATGACCCATTAGTGATCAAGATGAGAATGAAGGAAGTGGTGATGTCACGAGTACTAATGGATAACGGTAGCTCGGCAGATATCATGTTCTATCCATGCTTTGATAGTTTGAATTTGAAGCTATCCCAATTGGAACCATATCATAAGTCCCTCCTCGGTTTCACTGGCGAAAAGGTTTTTCCACTTGGGACGATCAAGTTGCATATGCTTATTGGTACATGGCCTGCTTGTCGAACAGAAAGAGTCCGCTTCTTCGTAATGGATAAAAATGTCCAATCAGCTTACAACATCATCATGGGAAGGGTTGGACTATAGAAATTCGAAGCAGTATCATCTACTGTACATCAATGTTTAAAATTCCCAACCAATTTTGGAGTAGGAGTGGTGAAAGGCGACCAGAAACTAGCTCGGTAATGCTACTATTCATATGCCGAGCAGGAAGAGCATGAAGAATCCAGAAAGAAGACTATTACCTACCAAATAAAAGATGCGAAGATTGAAACACTAGACCCTAGAGACGAGTCCCAACTCGTGAAAGGGCAGGTTATGGAGGCTACTAAGAATGTCATTCTGGACGACGAGCATCCAGAACGAATAACTCAAATTGGTGCATCCTTGGATGAATCAATAAAACAAGAATTGATAGCATTCTTAAGGCGAAGAAAGCAGACTTTTGCGTGGAGTCATGAAGACATGCCAAGAATAGATCCAAATTTCTTGTGTCACGAGCTCAATGTGAACAAGGAAATCAAGCCAGTAAAGCAGCGAAGAAGAGTGTTCAGCCCTGAGAAAAATCAAGCTATACAGGAGGAAGTAGAGAAGCTATAAAAAGCCTCTTTCATTGAGGATGTTAAATATCCTGACTGGCTAGCAAATGTGGTGATGGTAAAGAAGAAAAATAACAAATGGAGGATGTGTGTAGACTTTACCGACCTTAACAAGGCATACCCAAAGGATCATTTTCTTTTACCCCGAATTGATCAACTGGTGGATGCTACTTCGGGGCACGAACTATTAAGTTTCATGGATGCTTATAATGGTTATAACCAGATTAAAATGAAGCCTGAAGATAGGGAGAGTACCTCTTTTATTACCCCGAGGGGAACTTATTGTTATAATGTTATGCCTTTTGCACTTAAAAATGCAGGTGCTACCTATCAGCAGCTGATGAACAAGGTGTTCGCAGAGCAAATCAGTTGTAACATGGAAGTTTATGTTAACGACATGCTGACGAAGAGCAAGAAAGCTGATGATCATCTAGTTGACTTGGGCCATACCTTTGATCAATTAGAAAAATATCAAATGAAGCTAAATCCCACCAAAGGCATATTTGGAGTGCGAGAAGGCATGTTTCTCGGGTATATCATTAATCAACGAGGAATTGAGGCGAATCCTGAAAAGATCAAGGCTCTATTGGAGCTACGATCTCCAACGACAAAGAAGGAAGTACAAAGCCTCACAGGGCGAGTTGCAGCTCTTAACAGGTTTGTGTCGCGAGCAACTGATAAATGCCTCCCATTATTCAAAACACTTCAAAAGACTTTTGAGTGGAATGATGAATGCGAGAAAGCATTTCAAGAATTGAAGAAATACCTGGGAGCACCTCCATTGTTATCCAGACCAGTTATGGGAGAAAGACTATACTTGTATCTGGCAGTTTCAGAAAACGCAGTGAGCTCGGTGTTGATAAGAGTGGAGGATGGAGTGCAAAAACCAATCTATTACACTAGCAAGGCCTTCTGAGGAGCAGAGATCATATATCCAAGGATGGAGAAATTAGCACTGGCATTGATCGAAGCAAGCAGAAGGATGAGGCCATACTTCCAAGCTCATACTATAGTTGTGTATACAGACATGCCGTTAAGGAAAGCTCTGCACAAACCAGAGAAATCAGGAAGATTGATGTATTGGGCTGTAGAATTGGGTGAATACGACATAATTTATGAGCCTACATCGTCACTCAAAGGGCAAGCAGTGGCAGATTTTATCGCAGAGTTCACCTATTCAGACTCCTCCGAAGAGTAGAAGTTGAATACCGACCAGCCTGTGGATGTTACAGGATCATCAAATTTTAACACCGATCAACTTAAGTCGGTAGACGAGCAAGAGAAGATGGTCGACGAGTAGCAAAAGTGCTAGAGGAGGATATAAGGAGGCATCAAATATTCCACCGAGGAACTCTGTCTGACCAAGAGTTTGATAATGAGATACCTGTGTGAAATTTATATGTAGATGGCTCTTCTTGCACTACGGGCAGTGGAGTAGGAGTTATTTTAAACATCCCCGATGAGATCAATTTGGAGTATGCTCTGCGTTTTCAATTTAAGGCTTCAAATAATGAAGCTGAATATGAAGCTATGATCGTGGGTCTCAGTCTGGCCAAAACTATGAAAGCAGAGCAGGTCGTTGTATTCAGTGACTCACAGTTGATTATAAATCAAATGTTGGGAGTGTATGCAGCAAAAGGAGAATTAATGATCCAATATCATGTGAAAGCAATGGAGATTGTATCAAGCTTTAGTGCGGTACAGTTGATTAGAATACCAAGATTGGAGAATACAAGAGCAGATGCCTTAGCTTGGGTAGCCTCAGCCACACGCACCGAGCTACGAAGAACAATCCCAATAGAAATATTGGCTAGTTGGAGCATTGACAAAGATCTGATGATGAACTTCATTGCTCTTGATTTAGGACCATCTTGGATGGATCCCATCAGGGCCTATATTAAGGAAGGGGCTTTACCAACTGATAAACTCGTAGCCAAGAAACTAAAGTTTAAAGTTGCTCGTTATGTATTGACTAATGGCATTTTATATAGACGAGGAATTATAGAAGGTTTGCAAAGATGTGTCCACCCCTCCGAGGTGAAAATTTTGATTGAAGAGGTCCATGAAGGGTCTTGTGGAGCCCATGTAGCAGGTCGGACACTCTTGCAAAGAATGACAATGCAAGGGTATTACTGGCCAACGATGAGAGCTGATTGTGTAGCTTATGCCACGAAATGTGACAAATGTCAACGTTTTTCCTCTATCCGAAGAACTCCCCAAGCATTGCTAACCCCCATCACGTCTCCTTGGCCATTCGCCATGTGGGGAATAGACTTGGTCGGGCCACTTCCAACGACCCGAGGAAGATTTAAATACCTCGTGGTCATTGTGGATTATTTTACTAAATGGGTAGAAGCTGAGCCTCTTATTGATATGACATATGACAAGGTGTATCAATTTATTTGGAAGAATATCATTTGTAGATATGGTCTTACCTATGCATTCATCACAGATCATGGAACCCAGTTTGACAACGAGGAGTTTGCTACATATTGTCATCAGTCAAACATATTGAAAACCCATTCTGCACCAGGCCATCCCCAGAGCAATGGACAAACTGAGGTGACGAACAGAACGCTGCTGAATGGTTTGAAAAAATAACTGGACGATGCAAAGGCAAATTGGATTAACGAGCTATATTCTGTACTGTGGGCTTATCGTACTACGCCGCGAGAAGCAACAGGAGAATCTCCATACATGTTGGCATTTGGAAGTGAAGCAGTTATACCTGCTGAGTTGGGCCTACCCACACACAGAGTTCTGAATTTCAATTCTCCTATCAGTGATTTGATGAGGCAATTAGACCTAAATATGCTCGAAGAAGTTAGAGAAGACGCAGCAATCAGGAATGCTGCATACCAACAACGAACAGCTCTGTTTTATAATAGGAGGGTAAGGAAGTGTGATTTTAAGGAAGGAGACTATATGCTGAAGAAAGTAATTCAAAAGCACAACAAACTGGAAGCTAACTGGCATGGACCTTACAGAATAACAGAGGTTGTTCGACCAGGGACATATAGGATTGAAACCTTGGAGGGAGAAGAATTTAAGAATGCATGGAATGCAGAGCATCTACGCAAGTATTATCAATAATTGGGATTCCTATGTAAATGCAGTTTTCTTCAGTATGAATAAAGTGTTGAAATTTTTACCCAGTTCTCTCTTTTTTATGAAATTTTTCGGAGTATTAGGGCTACACACTACGCATCAAGTTCAGAATAAAAATCCACCAACTACGGTTGGTCGGTAAATTAATCTCCTCCAACTCCGGTTGGTCGGGAACAAAAATTCACTAACTTCGGTTGGTCGATAAATAAAAATCCACCAACTACGGTTGGTCGGTAAATTAATCTCCTCCAACTCCGGTTGGTCAGGAATAAAAATCCACCAACTCCGGTTGGTCGGTAAATAAAAATCCACCCAACTAAGGTTGGTCGGTAAATAAAAATCCACCAACTACGGTTGGTCAGTAAAATAAAATCCACCAACTCCGGTTGGTCGGGAACGAATATCCAACAACTCCGGTTGGTCGGCAAAATCTCCGGTTGGTCGGGAACAAAAATCCACCAACTACGGTTGGTCGGTAAATAGAAATCTACCAACTAAAATTGGTCGGCAAATAAAAATCCACCAACTACGGTTGGTCTGTAAATAAAAATCCATCAACTACGGTTGGTCGGTAAATAAAAATCCACCAACTACGGTTGGTCGGTAAAATAAAATCCACCAACTCCGGTTGGTCGGGAACGAATATCCACCAACTCCAATTGGTCGGCAAAATCAATTTTCTCAACTCCGGTTGGTCAAAAATCAATCTCCCAACTCCGGTTGGTCGGCAAATCAATTTACAATCAACTCAGGTTGGTTAAACTAAGCAGGATCATGGGATGTAAGTCGTTTCATGGCTTAGAATCAAAGAGTGATAAGTCACTATAGTCAAAAAATAAAACAGAATGGCATATCAAAATATGCATATATTCACAAACAAAGACATTTTACAAAATACTTTCAAACCAATGACAGTTAAAATGCAAAGAAAACTAAAAATTTCTTCATTAAAACTAGAACAAATTACATATGATATAAATTACAGATCGCATGTGATATCAATGGAACAAATTATACTCTATGGGTTTCTTTCCCTCTGCCTTTAAAACAGGCTCTACTCCAGCAGGAGCATCATCTAAGGCATAAGGGGAATTTATGAAATTCAGATCTTGAAGCATTCGAACATTCATCACTGATGGCCGATCAAGCAAATGCTCTGGGCGAGATATATCAATATTGGAATGAAGACTGTAGTCGTCGAGATACTTGGAGATTAAGCACTGAGGGATTACCCGAGCAGGAATCCAGCTCATATCAAGTTTAAAAGGTGGCACGGAAAACTCGAGCAATCCAGGGTTATAATAATCCCATAGATAGTGGCCCTGTTCCAACTTTAACACCCCCAGTGCATTCATCCATCCTTGCTTGTAACCCTCGTTATTTGACTGTTGGATTCGATCATCAAGGTGATAAAGGGCTTCATTATATCCAGCCATCCAAAACTCTCTGGGCTGTTTGTGGAATTGGTAAGTCAACCTCTCCAGTTGCTCGTGGAGATTCTTCACAAAAATTTCTTTATTATCCAAGGCAGAGCTTTGTGTAGAAAGTTGCTCGCTGAAGTTCAGAATCTTCTTTGACATGTCTACTAAGGCCTGGTTCTTTGCTACCAATTGAAAAGCCTGATTCTCCAAGGCTGACTGTGTTCTAGCTTCTTCCACAGTACCCCGAGCAGACCTTGCTCATCCCCGAGAAGACCTTGCTCGTCCGCGAGCAGAGGTGGAAGGTCCAATTCCTTTTAAAGTTTCCAACTCGTCTCTTAAGCTGGCATTTTTGACCTCCAAGAAAGAGAAACCTTCGTCGTTGACAGGGACTAAAGCTCCCGAAAAAGACTCATCAGACTTAAGTTGTTTTAATTCCTCTTGCAAGGCAATATTCTCTTGCTCCAGCAACTTGGCGATGTGCCTATGTTCTTCAACTTCAAGTTTTAAAACGCTCTCCTTCTTCTCGTAAGCAGAGATGAACTTATCATATCCTTTTTCAGCACTTAACTGTTGATATTTCTTTTCATATCCTTGGTGTAAAAGTGTGGAGGACTCTTTGTACTGCTGCTGGAGTTCCTCTATAGTTCCTTGGAGATCCTCAATCATCTCATAATACGCCACATTATTGGCAACAGCTCGGTCGAACAAGCACTTCATATATTGGTAAGCTTCGACTGCTCGTTCAGAAGTATCTGGACCAAGGATGTCAATAATTTGAGCCTCGTTTAGGTCTGCATGGCCAGCCTTGAAGTAGTCATTGCATTTTTTCATCAGTTCAGTATCGTGAGCTGACAAGAGCTCCATCCTAACCATAAACTAGTAAAGAGAAGAGATAGAAAGAATCAATAAGAATGCTGACAGAGCAAGTAGAAGAAGAATTCAATATAAACAACCAAAAGTTCGAATTTTTATTCATCAAAAGGTAAATACAAAGCTCAAGGTTACACTCAAAAGGAATAACAAAATTAAAATCCGAGAAACTTTACACCTTCTCCTTGTGTTTTACAACTTCCTCAAAAAGCTGGGATGAGGAGGTTGGTTGCTCGGAGGATAGTGGCAGTTGCTCGACTGAGGTATTGGTGGGCTGAAGTTGCTCGTAGAAAGTTTGAACAACTAGAATAGGAGGAACTTGATCTCCAATCATCATGGATGATTCCTTTGAGGCAGCTTCGTCCTCTTCTTCCCCAGGAGAGGGAGGAGGGCCATGAATGTGCTGCTGGAACAATTATGAATTCTCAGCAATTTTCATCTCTTTCAAAGCAGCAAACCATCCATCCCTAAAGTATTTGAGGCTGGCATACTCCATTTGTGAAGTCATGGAAGCCAATCCCTTGTTCCAGCCCTTATCCCAACCAGCACTGAACGATTTTTTGACAGCCTTTTTCCTCTTTTCTTTCTCCGAGGAAGTCCTTTCCCTAAGGAGCTCCTCGACAGTTTTCAACTTCCCTTCCACCTCTTCCTTCTGGCGATCAACCTCGCGAAGTCTACCACCTTCCTCTTCAGCAGTTTTGAGCTTATTCTCAAGCTCTTCAGCATTTTTTAGCTTCTCCTCAAGATTTTTATTATTCTTCTCAAATTCTTTCATTTTCTGCTCCAACCCCTTGGAGGCCTCCACAGCTCAATCTCTCTCTTGATCGATGGACTTGAGTTGCTTCTTGCAAGCCACTTTATCTTCTTCATACTTATGACAAGAGTCCTTTAAGGACTGAGTTAGACCAACAAAAGCTTCTTCTACACCTCCCGAGGAGTTTGAAGCTTTAATAGCCTCATCCTTCTTCAGAATACTGTTAAAACAGCTGGTGCAATATGTTGAGCTGCCAAGGCAGTGACCCTGTCACGAGGAAGAGTGTCTTCAATACCTTGGATTTCTGGGATAATCCAAGACTTCATAGCGCCCATGGTAGAGGTCGGAGGAACAAAAGTGGGAACACCACTTTCAACATTTAAAGGCTGAAGGACAGGCCCAACAGGTCTCTCAGGCGAACTTTTCTTCAATCTCCTCGAGGGAGCAGGAACAGTTTCAACTAAAGACGATGTCTTTGTTGGAGATATAACGATAACCTCACTTTGAGGAGAGATAGCAACAACCTTGCTCGGAGCCACAGGGGGCTTCTTAACAACTTTCTCGGTAGCAGCAGGAGGAGGCGCATCAATAATTTTTGTCCCTTCTTTTGGGGCATTTTGTTTGCTTTTCTTTGCCTCCACATTGGTAGAGTCTGATTTGTCAAAGAAGGCAGGAGCTCTTCTTCTCTTCATTATGTTACTGAGGGGAATATTCGATTCAGGGGAGGAACCTTCCACACCAGTTTCAGAAGCTGGTGCTTGGTCGATGTCAGCCACCACTGGATGAGCAGTGAAGGATGAAGTATAGCTCTTGTACTGCAACAAATAAGAGGCTGATCTGATATGTTCGTCAGCAACAGATTGGTGTAAACTCCAGATAAGTTTCAAATGCCTTAAAATTAACATCAGTTTCTTTGGGAGACTTTCTCTTGCTGTCAACTGCAAATAATCAAAAATCAAATATCAATGAAGCATTTTATCAAACATGAAGAAAACATAATTTCAAAAATAGAACCAAAATAAAAACAACCTATCCCATTGCCATAAGGAGGACATCTAGGACCTTGATATACATCATCTCCATTTAATGGAGGATGTTGTCAATTTTTCATTACCACTCCATGTTCGAAATAATCCATGTTGGCATCAGGAAGATTGACAACTAATGCCCTATTCAAAAACCTAGTTTTCAAATAAAAAGTACTATCGCTAACAACCCATCTGTAGCAATACATTATCTCTGGAATCCCTAAACGGGTTCCATGGAGTTGGTTCAACCTATGAACTCCATTAACTATTCTCCAGGTATTTGGCGCTATTTTTACAGTTACCATGTCAAAGTACTGACAGAATTCCAAACATAAAGGATTTGGAGGAAAAGAAAAGCCACATTCGGCCACAAAGAGACTTGGGAACCAATGAAGGTTCAGAAAGTTCTTCTAATATGATCCATGAAGGAATTGAAAATTCAGAGTGAAATTTGTCAAGAGATTCAACAAGGTAAACCATGATGAACAAAGTAAATAAAAGAAAAGAAAGAAAATCTTACAAGAAAGGAGTGAATCAGTTGACAATGAACGATGGAAGAAACGAACGCACAAGATAGAGAAGAAATGAATAGTTTAAAGATACAGATTTGAAAAAGTAAAAGACGATAGGATTTTCTGCAGCGCTTAAATACCTTACCTTGGGAATGGGTAAAAATAATGATTACAAAGAAAGATATTTGCATTACCGGCGCCTAAAAGGAGAAAAAGGGCACGAAAACCGAAGCAGTTAGAAAAATTCAAAATATTCGTGAAATCTGATTCTATGAATTCAAAGAAGAAATAAATACAAGAAAAACACTCCTAAAATTCAGGATGACTATTTAATCCCGCCATATTTCGAGAAGAATGTTCCACACTCCTGCTCAACCTCGAACTGTGAAACATTGGGGGCTTCTGTTGATACCAAATTTAGTCTGCTGACATGGACTACTCACTTACTGACGCGTGTCTGCTAACGTGGCAAATATGTATACTTCTATCGAGTAACTCAAGATCAACGAGCAGCTCAAGAGCACCGACCAACTGAGAAGCCACGAGGAACTCAGGGAACCCAAGCAGCTCATGGGCCCCGAGCAGCTTAAGTGTGACGATCAATTTAAGCGGTGCGAGCAACTTAAGCGGTCCAAGCAACTTAAGCGTACAGCGCACCCAAATCAAGAGAATCAAAGGAAACGATTGTGCATTAAATGCTCATTTATTATGATACAGACGTACATGTCTATTAGATAACAGTGCGTTGTCCTTTCATTTTGTACAGCCTCAAGGCTATAAATACATTGTAACCTCCTCATTAGCAGGGGACTCGAAATTTCTTGGTAAATCCATTATCGAGATTTCTGCAAACAGTCAGCAATAACACAAACAGTGGACGTAGGCCATTCTTTCAAGGCTGAACCACTTTAAAAATGTATTGTCTATTATTTCTTTATTCTTTTTATCTATGATTAAAATAATTAGGTCAAATATAATTTTTTACATCAACACCGTCCATGCACGCACCTCATTTTTCATCACCCTCGGTGTCATGTGCGACGTGTCTCCTCCTTTGTTGTGCACCCACTGTTATTATGCCGATCACATGTCCCATGAGTGCCCTTACATTTCATATCCATCCGAAACCACCATGGAACATGTGTATTCATATGACACTGTTTCGGAACCCACCTCGGCCTACTATCCCGATACACCCATTCTTGAGTTGTGTGAGTCCCCGAGTTATTCGTGGAGGCTTGATCACCCATCCACGCAATATGAATCCCACCCGATGTTGTGGATCCTCATACGTTCCCACAGTCGTCACGGCAACCTTGTGCACTCGTTCACGATCAGTTCCCTCACTACGCACCCCATGAGTATCAACCATTTGTCCATCACGAAAGCGATCATTTCGTGTATGATGAACTTGGCCCCACTCTACCCACTTCATTTGAGTATTCTCCATATAGTCATGATCATAGCGAGTTGTGTCCACCTCACCCACCGCCACCACCCATCACTCCACCACCTTCATCCACATCCGCTCTCTAAAACCTCTTGCAAAAGTTCATACTCGAGCAAGAGCAAGCCACTCAAATTCAAAATGAAGCTCTCCAACGTCTTGAACAAATATTAAATGAATTGGAGTGTGTGAGAGAGTCGGACATTCCCATGGCTCCACCTATCGTTGCAACCGCGGGTGACGATGATGTGTCCTCTAGTGACACGGATTTTGAGTGTGACCAATCCTACCACCCCGAGAATCTCGAAGTTGAGACCATTCCATGGTCCGGGCCCCAATTCGACAATTGTGTTGACTTACCATTCCATGTGTCCTCTAGTGATATTCTCTACTTCCGTGACATCTGGCTTGTTCCTCCATGCTTGCTACTCTCTTGTGGTGTTGGTTTTTCTTCTCAACAGCTCCCTGGTGTGTCACGGCGCGACTATTATCATCGCCCATGAATATAACGGTCGTGTGATTTTTATGAGGCCCAACTCATTCCACTTACCAAGCCCTTTTGCCTTCCCATACAACTTGAGCACCATGCTTATAGGACCCTAGTTTACCTCACCTTTCGGCTCAATAAGGCCCGTGATCGGTGCCTATTCACCTTTACCCTTTCCTTTCTCCCCTATACCCTAATCCCCACCCACCCATGGTCCATCGATGCTTTGCATCGCGTGATGCACTTTTCCATACAAGTGCATTGACCCATCTTAGCCCTGATCCAACAAGACTGACGCTTCAGTCTTGTTTGGGGGTGATTTTCATCACCCAATTTTTCTGCCGCCCCGCGCTTTCATTGTTCTTATCCTTAGGGTGAGATTTCATCGGTCTAACTGAAGACATTAAACTTAGCACTACCGGGAGGCATCCCGCATTTCTTGTACTAGTCTCATCCTGTTTGGGGGTGGTGTTTCACATCACCCAATGCTTTGTCATGCTTATAGACTTATACACATTTTTTTCTCACTTCTTATTCAGGTTTATTCTTGGCTTCATCTGTTCACTTCATTAGCGGTTCATTCTGGTAACCTCTTTCCTACCTTATGCTCTCAATTTTAAAAATCATTATACTTAAACATAGAGGACGATGTTCCTTTTTGTTTGGGGGTGGGGAATTTTATCATAATCGTACCTCTTTTGAAAAATTTTGATTTTTAAACCTGATTTTTAAAATTTCATGCAGTTTCTTTCATCTCATTTATTGATGTGAATTTTCAATCATCCATCTTTTTAAGTCTAGGAATCAAGCTAGAGAATATTTTTTCTAAATAGCTTATGTAATAAGTAACAAGGCATGTTGCACTATGAATTTCTAGACTCAACAAACTTTGCACACTTATCACGTCACTATGGTTTAGAGTTGAGGAGTACTACAATTCTCAAGAGAACCTTAAGGATCACTAGTAGAGACTTTAGCCCGTGAGATTAGTGCCTTTCACCTTTTAGAGTGTTTTACGCAATCTCCGAGTCACAAGTTTATTCAACTTCATTTGGGTCTGCACTTTAATTGTTGTATGATCTCATTATTCTTCATTTTTGGCTTTATCACTGAGAATGATATCTTTTTCGAGTTGTAAGAAATGCGTGTCTTGAAATTTGTCCCGATCACTAGGATTTTCATCCACACACCTACCACTTTTTCCCCATATCACATTTCCATTTACTCACACATTACCTTCCCATTTATTTCCCTCATCATCCATACACACTCCCCACTCCATTCATATATCATCCATCATGATTTTGAGAAAACGAGTGTTGATTCCAAATGTTAAATGTCTTCAGTGTTGGTTTGAAAAGTGAGAGGAAAAAAATAGCAAAAATAGAAGAAAAAAATAGAGAAAAAGAAAAGAAAAAGAAAAAAAAAGAGAGAGAAAAGAAAATAAAGAGAGTTTGTAGTTAGTAGTTTAGTCCTTGTTAAATAAAGACATTTGTGCCTAAAGTGTATACACTCTTCTCACATATTCATCCATTTCCCATCGCATTACACATCCATCACTCATCCATTATCCATCATATCACTATCCTACCTACCTCATCCCATCCATCCTACCTATCATATCCTTCTCATCCCATTTTATTTCCCCTCACCCATAAAAATCCATGTTTTCCCTTAGGTGTTCGGGCAAATGAAAGTCAACGTGGTGAATAACATGACGTTCTCACTATAGTGATTATCATTTCTTTCATGAGATCAATTTTCTTTTTAATTGCTCGTTATTTCTTATGTGTGTGTGAGGTGTTTGAACTTGCTTTCATTTACTCACCTCCTCACACACAAGAGCGATACACTAACCCTAATCTCGAGAGTTTGATTGAGAGAGCTATATCCAGTGAGATTTGAAGTTGAAGCGTTGATTCCGACAAGGCAATCTAGGAATTACTCTTGTGATACTCAAGCCGTTTTGACTGATTCACACCACACACGTTGAGTTCTAGGAAGGATGTGCCTTGTGTATTTACTTAGCTAAACTTTTTATACATTCTAGCTTGTATTTCTGAAATCATTTATCTCATGATGGATTGTGCGATTATTCTATGTTTAATAAGAGATTGACTGTCTTTCAATAAATTTTTGCATATAAGAATTTTGTGGGTATATTCCCTGCAAACCCTCACAAGACATAACTCGTCCTGTAGGGCAACCTATAGGTTTAAAGGCTTGTTTCACGTGCTAAGTGCAATCGCAAGTGCCCGCGAAAGTGGTACACTTTTGGTTACTTATTTGTCTCTTTCTCTCTATCTTATTGCTCGAGGACTAGCAACGCTCTGTTTGGGAGTGGTGATAAGCACCCAAAACTGTACATTTTATACCCCGAATAGACGTATTTTTGTTGTTAATTCTCGGCAATATGGGTCTTATGTGCTTAAATGTTTATCTTGTAGGTCAAATGTCCGTTTGTGATGTCAAAAGATATATATCGAGGCAAATACACGTTGAATGGAGCTAAATACATTATCATGTAACCCTAGTGTAGCCTAAACCTACCCCGAACCCCGTATGTGTCTAATTTGTCCATTTTTAGTATTTTTTAGATTTTTAATTTGAGTCATTTTATTTTTAAGTTTATTTTAAATTTATTTAGAATTTTTAGATTTTAATTTCTATTTTTCAATTTTATCTTTATTAGTATAATTTTATTTTATTTTAATTTTTATTAGTTTTTAATTTTTATTAGGATTAGATTTTAGAATTTCATTTATTTTTTAATTTTATTTGATTTTACATTTATTTAGGATTTTAGTTTTAATTTTATTAAATTCTATTTTCATTTTTAATTTTATTTATTTTTAGTTTCATTTCTTATTGAGTCGTTATTTTTAGTTTTAGAATAGAAATTTAATTTTTAGTAGTTTTATTTTTATTGGTTAATTTTATTTTTTTAGGGTCTAAATTAAACACACACACAACTCTCTTGCACCTAAACTCATTCACACCCCAATACCATACACATTACACACACCTAAACAACTCACACTCATTCACACCCAACTCCCCTGCACCCTACCACACCACATGCCCCGACTTCATCTTCTTCCTCACCACACCCACTTTCCTCATCCACCAATAACAGCCAAATACCACCAACAACCTTATATCCCCTGCCTAAACCCAATTGAATCGGAGCAGCGAACCCAACTCCCCAACACCCGAATCTCCGACCTCAAACCACTCAACACTATTTCCAAACCCACGAGCCTCTCTCTCTGTCCCAGACACGCTGTCGGCGAGCACCACTAATCCGGTGAGCAACCCATCTCCCTACCTCAGCTCTGACGGGCTGCCGCCGGCAATTCCCTGTATGACCCGAGCCGCCCCTCGCCCTTCCTACCCACCATCGTCGGCCAGCTCTCCGACGGCGCTACACCCCAGGCGTCAGCGACCAACCCTAACTCCGGTCTCTCTCTCTCTCTTCGCCTGCTACCAACTGACCCCCTCATCCCTTCACCGGCGCAAAACCGTACCTCCACCATGCCCTTTTCAACTCCGGTTTCGATCCAATCCGCGAGCTACCCCGGAACCCGCATCCCACTCCGGTGGCACCTACCCCACGAAACCTCTGGCGACCCTCAGAACCCGAACCCCTGCCCCGATCAACATCCAAAATCATCGGCGTCCTGACCTACTCTTTAATCCATGAGCCCCGAACCTGCAAATCCAACCCATGCCCGACCCCTTGCCTTCTCCAATTCCAAACCCATTTTCAATCCATGGCAAAACCCATTTCCCATTTTAAACCTTATCCCCCCTTTTGCTCATACCCATTTCTACCTCAACCCTTACCCGATTTTTCTTCACCTGCCAAAACCAAAAATAAACCAAACCAAATAATGTACATAAAACCCACTTATTCCCATTTACCCATTTTACCCCCAACTAACTACTTATCCCCTTTTTCTCAAATTACCCTCATGTGCACACAATTCAGATTTTTATTACCTCACACCTTTGTCACGCACATGTGGTCACCGTATGCTCCTCTCACACTCAAGCCAATTCCCAAAAATACTCACATGCTCCATGTGCCTACTATAAATGAAGATAAAGACCCCATTTGAAAGAGAGCTTTTAGATAGAAATTTCTAGAGAGAGAATTGTAGAGAAAAACACCATTTGTAAATAGTTTTATTTTATTCTTTTTATTTTTGCTAGATAATTGTGAGATTAAATATTGTAAGAACGTTAATTGAGTGGATATTTAATTTCAAATCACTTGGATGCTCAATTAGAGGGATTATATGCTTCAATTTGGAAGAGTAGAGTTCAACTTTCTCAAAGAGATTTGGTTTGTTTGTTCTATTCCGTTCTATTTTATTTTAGTAGCTTTGATTATTAATTTGTCAAATTTCATATCATGTTAGGCTAAATCCCCTTTCAAGGGGTGGGGGGAAACCCTTATTTGATATTATTGTAGTTTAATTAGTTTCATTACTTGAAAATTCCCTTTGAATGTTAATTTTGATCCCTCACCCTTAAATTTACGCCTCGATAGAGGGTAAATGATTTTCGAGAGAAAATCGAAATTCTAGTTATAATACTCATTTTAGATTTGAACTAGAGATAGGGGTTTCTTAAGTGGGGTATTATAACTTGAATTTCAATTCTAAATTTATTTTCTAAGATTTACATGAATTTTAATCGATTGATCCTACCGGGTGATTTATTAAAAAGAGTGTAGATTTATTTTCTAGAGTTTTGGAGTGTTAAACTTAATTTTCTAAAAGTTTACTATTAAAATTACATTTGCAACGAGAGTTGATTTCTAATTTTGATATTAATTTGGGAGAATTCAATTAGTTAAATTAATTAATTAGAATAGCTAAAATTTATGGTGTAATCACACTCCTTGATTGTAATCACAATTTTTTTACCTCACTTTATCTCTTATTTTAGTGTTAGACTTTATTTTCCATTTTAGTCACTTTTTAGTTAGTTGTTTCCATTTGTCATTTTAGTTTAGTGTTATTTCACCTCATCTCACCCAATTGTTTTAATATTTGAAAAGCTAAAAAAAATAGAAAAGCAAAAATTCCAAAAAGAAAATAAATAGTGAATTACAATTGAATTTGTCTCTAGCTTACCCCCTTGATGTGGATTGATACCCTTACTTACCTCTACACTTGATATTATTATATTTTGTAGGTATTTTAAGGTTTTGACTAGAGGAGCTTTTCAATCAACGACGAAAACATACACCGAAAAGTTCTTTCTATCAGTATTGGAGACCTTATTGTTGGCCCTCTTATTGGTTAGATGTGGAGACAACAAGCTTCCTGAGTCAGACTTGATTTAGGAGACATCAACAAAGATTGAGTTGATCGAGAATCGTATTCGAGTACCTCAAGTCCAGCAGAAGAGTTATGCTGATGCGAACTAAAAATTCTTAGTGTTTGACATGGGTGATCTGGTATTGCTGCGGGTATCTCCCATGAAGGGAGTGATGCAGTTCGAGAAGAAAGGAAAGTTGGCACCTAGGTATGTGGGGCCTTTTCCCATCATCTAAAGGGTAGGACCGATTGCGTATAGTCTCTCTTTGTCGGAATATTTATAGTGAATTCATTATGTATTTCATGTCTCATCATTGAGAAGGTATCTCATTGATGACATGGCTTACCGACATATAGCTTTGGAGGAGATATACTTACAACTGGATATTTTTTTTTATGAGGATAGACCTCTTGCCATTTTGGGTCGTAATGAGTGAAAGCTTCGGTCAAAGGTGGTACCGTTAGTGTGTGTGTAGTGGGGTACCACAATGTCACTGAGTCGCCATGGAAGCATGTGGATGGAATGAGAAAAAAGTATCTAAAGATCTTTGTGGCATGTACATTCGAATTTCGATGATGAAATTATGTTATTAGGGGGAGAATGTTATACCCTGCACTTTTATAAGTATTTAATTTCCACGTGTTCATATCATTATTAATTTAATTGGTTTCGATAAATATTAATTAGGGAGTTAAGGATTCATATTTATTATTATTATTATTATTATTATTATTATTATTATTATTATTATTATTATTATTATTATTATTATTATTATTATTAGTAGTAGTAGTAGTAGTAGTAGTAGTAGTAGTAGTAGTAGTAGTATTTACTTGCGTGTGATAAGTAAATAGAGATGTTAACTATTATGTGTCGTGTATGCGTGATAAGAGATGATTTATTGTATTATGGCGATAGAGAGTTACATTAGTCAATACATATATTTTATGGGCCACGCATATTGTACACACGTGTCGGGCTCGATTAATGAGATGTTGGTATACTTTTCGTTGGATGACTCGGATGACCTTTTTGAGTGTAGCGATGATCCGGAGTTGGTCGATGACCTCTTTGAGTGCACCGGTGATCTGAAATGGATCGAAATAGTCCAGAATAGGTACTTAGATGTTATAGTTGGTTCCGAGGACTTTTTAAACTTAGAAGGTCCCGTATGGGGGTTCATTGATCTTTTTCCACTTAGAGCTTATCTAAAAATGGTATTATAATATAATTAAGGAGTACATAAGGTTTAGGGAGGTGGATGACATCCTCACTTTTGGCCTCTACACAATTGGGATTGAGGAAGAGCTTAAGAGAAGAAAAGAGAGAGAGATAACCTTGGACAAGAGAAGGAAGATCCAATCTCCTGATTCAAATACATGATTATACTTTAGATTCAAATCCATAAGGCAAGTAATTACATGATTTAGATTGAAAATTATGTAGTTAATTATATTTATAATTGATTAGGGACAAATATTAGATTAAAACATTAAAACTTTGAGAATTAAATAAAGAGATCTAAGTTGTGCTTAACCTCTGATCGTAACTGATATTATATGACGATGAATAGGTAATAATTTTGTGATTTAGTTACGGGTTCATGAATAAGAACATGCAGAACATTTATAGGGTGTCAAAATCAATGAAATTTTAAAGTTTAATTAATTATGAGTTGATTGAATTGATTAATGATTAGAAATCATATGGTCTTGATTATGTATTCAGGTATATTACAGAGTTATCATGCTTTTGAGTGAGTTACATAATGATGTGGGAAATAAATTTGAGGTTTTGGGAGGCTTAGGACCTCCATTGTAGGGTTTTTTAGGAGAAAAGCCGAGGAAGAAGACAATTGATAGCCCAATAAATCGAACTAGTTTACTGGAGGAGCGAGTTGTTTCGATCTGCTAAGAGAACCTGTTCGGTTGGTTGGCCTACTCGAATTTTGATGCGCATTGTTTTCACCCGTCAGTGCTTGGAAAATCGACGCATGGACTTCCGAGGTAGAAACGGTTAGATGGGCTTGGGTGAGACGAACTAGAATTAAAATGAGTGAATACTTATATTGTATAATCGAAAAGTTAGTTCGGACTTCTGGATTTGCTAGACTAATATGCTATGATAAAGTCGTCACTTTGTTTTGACCGGTCAGTGCTTGGAAAATCGACGCATGGACTTCCGAGGTAGAAACGGTTAGATGGGCTTGGGTGAGACGAACTAGAATTCAAATGAGTGAATACTTATATTGTATAATCGGGAAGTTAGTTCGGACTTCTGGATTTGGTATACTAATATGCTATGATAAAGTCGTCACTTTGTATATATACGTATTGTGGGTTACTTATATATATATATATATGTGTGTGTGTGTGTGTGTGTGTGTGTGTGAATGTGTGTGTGTGTGTGTGTGTGTGTGTGTATGATAGATGTGTAATTTGTCTGAACATACCTACTCGGTAGTGCTATCGTTAGGAGGTTGCGCGTTGTGGGGAGTCCACTCTGGCATTGGCCAGTAGGTGTTGGATTGATTTCCCAGTCATAGTGCAGTTGCATGGACATTATCCACGCATGAGGATAGGTGTTTATTTGGAGACCGATTGGGTGCGATGTGGTATGGTTGCAATCCTAGATGTATTTTTATGACCGCCCCCGTTGTTTTTGTTTATGTTTGGGTTAGGTGGTGAGATTCCCACCCAGTGGCCCCATTGTGGTACGTGGTATACCTGGAGCCCAATAACACACGAGGGATGTATCCGCGAGGTCCATGCTCTTGGGATAAGGCTTATATGCATATAGCAAGTGATATATATGTACTTTTTGTATGAGATGTTATTTGTATATCTACTTATAGCATGGGTGTAGCTATATTATTACATTGTGTGTATATTTATTTATAGCACGTGTGTTGCTATGTCATTATTTATTAGTGAGGGTAGTATATACTTAGTTAATGGTGATTATTAGCGGGATGGGCTTTGATAGCAGATATTTATCCAACTTAGACTGGGTAGCATAATTATAATAATAAAATGAATGCGTTAGGTACACACTACAGATGAGGGGTAAGGATAAGTATCATGTGAGTGCGACCGACAAATTAATTGTGAAAGTAATATACTACATTTTTATTTAAAGAATTTAAATACTTGTAAAATATTTTCAAACATTTTTAGGCTTTGACTTACTGGAAAATTTATTTTTATTTTCAAAACCCTAGGTATGCAGTAGCAACAAGGACAACAGAGTTATATCTTTCATGCCATTGCGAGTAGTAGCTGTGGATGCTACGATATTGATTTATCTGCCTCAGCTTATTTCCATCTAGATAAGACTCAGTTTATTTATAGTATTTTCCTTTCGGGCGTGTTTCCCGTAGTTGGACAAGATTTCTTTTATATCAGAGATATTCAATATTTCTCAATTTTCATTTATGTTGGATGGTTATTTGTAGTGACCGTTATTTATTTATGCGTATAATTTATTCTTTTATTTTTGTATGTGTGATTTTATTCGTTTTATAACATTATTGCTTGTTGTGATAATGATGCTAAGAATGAAATCACACTGGATTCTTGTTTGATTCTAATAAAGGACTGGCCACCCAATATTAGAATAGGCACGATATTATATTGGTCTTACAATGTTAGGGACTCTATCCCTTCCATAGTTATAATTCATGTAAGAAGGTAATTTCAACCACATATAGCAATGGTGAAGAACAGGTTACCTAATAACACCTGCCAAACCCTTAACGTAAGGTTTATGCCAACCCCAAAAGTCCTTATCGCATTGTAAGTGTTAACGTGAATCTCCTTTTTCACTTCTGTATCAATCTCTCCCAGTGGAGAAAGAGAAATATAGTTGAACACTTACTCACACTGGCTACCACGTGGTTATATAGACGAGGTCTTCTAAAAACTTACCTCGAATGCAATTATTGATGTTGAGTGAAAACATCTCCCCTCGAACCATACGCTAAGCACTTCCTAATGGCCTCACACCCAAATTTCCCAAACTCCCAATCGAAATCGAGCTCATGTATGGGATATCTCTTAAGAAAAATCCAACATAAGGAACCCTCCCGATACACTTGGTCGATTCGAACTATTCTTCTGGAACAATAGCATTAAAACCCCTAAGCGGACATCGTTATAAATGATGCAAACCCTAAATGGTAACACTTTAAAGTAATCAAAGAACACAATGCAAAAAAGTGACAAATGCACTTAAGATTTATAGGGCACTAGAACCTGGAATGCTCTGATACCAACTGTGACACCCTATAAAATTCATAAATAGATTGATCATGTCTAATACACAAATCACGGGAATACAAAATATTTGGTAACTTTCTCATCATAACAAAACAATTGAAATTGAACAAGTAGCATAACAATATAATGGACTACTGAAATAAAATAAATCTAACTCTGATACCAATCACTACTAATATAATCGTCTAACTCTGAAATACAAATGTCATAAGTACAAAAGTTGACTCGGGATAAATAGTAGAAACGTACAAGCCAGCTAAAATATATAATAATCCAAGAAGAGAATGAGAAAAATAACTCAAATACTACTATTTAGGAATGAATGACATAATGCCACTAGATCTTCTCCTCTAGCGATCAACTCAGTCAAAGTTAGTAACAATGATCTAAGACCCACGAAAACACAGATATAAGAACAACGTAAATAACAAGTTTACAAAGAATAAGATTACAACTTGCTTTAGGCTACAATATAGCTACACACCTTCCTTTTGTCTTTTAGTGGATTTTAATTTATTAGTTACCCAACCCAATAACCTAAAATAACATGCGATTCTTATCTCGAAACCATATGCGACCCCTGTGATTAAAGGTTTATCTCTTAATCCTTTGATCTTTAGTTTCTTATCATTAAGTTAATCACTTTGATTATGAATCATAAGTTGTACGGTAGTATCAAACCTACGGTATGTCTTACCAAATAACTTATGTTCCACTAACAACCTTAAATCATATATCTAAAATTTATTTATTTAGGGATATCTCCCTCCACAAAATAATATCCATCTCTAGTATATAAGATTAAATCATCCCTACGTCATAAACCATTTAAGTATACATATCTAGTATAGGTCTTATACATTGCTAGTATAACATATGAACCGGTACAATAAACTCTAGTACAGTGACACATAATCATACATGGTAGGATAAAGATAATATTTACATCTAACATTCACATATAAGTACAACCTTCGACATGTACAAGTAAATAGGATACTCGCACGCCGGTACATAACGAAGGCTTATCCCTATATCCTTCGAGGATCACTCGCGCGTACTAGGAAAGGTTATAGGAGGTCCTATCCCTATAACTCAAAATACATCAATAAGGGATAATCACTGCGCTTTCCCATTAACTACGTAGACTACCATATGATGACAATCGACCGCATATCTAATGAGTATACGATGATAAACCCCATGTATTCCGCTCTTGGGACATGAGTACGTACGCAGTAGCGTCCAGGATAAAATGACTAAGATAAAGCTAGTCTATTTCACCGAGGTACAACATGGTCCGCATCATACACCCCCATAACAAATATCCCCTCTAGTACATTCGTCGTGAGCACTCACACATGGTATGCATTGCAAATTAAACACACATGCAATTATAACCCTCACTAATGGGTTACATCTAACACATACATAACTCTCACTAACATATTAAGGTACCACATACAGACACCGACCTAACACTATCGGGTCACACTAGTATCACTAACAGATGAGGTAAAACACATCTTAACCTCATATTGATACCATACTATATTAACTTGACACCCAGTGTTCCCAAATCTAGGTATAAACTCACCCTATCATACCTTAAAATACGCATGTCAACTATTTTCAATCTTATATAACCCTAGCCTAATTTCCCAAAGCTTCACATCAAGGTATCAACCCAAACCTAATTTATATAAACACATCTAATATAATAATTACCCCACTCTAGGGTTTCTTAAATCAATCATAATGTCACCTAAACAATAACCACCTCACTAATCTATCACAATGACTTCAATAATCCTGGCTAAAAAGAAAAATTCTTTAAGATTCTTAAATCCCATATAACAACCCATCTAATTCTCAGATTTATAACTATTACATCGTACTTAATTTAACATTTACAAACCAACCGAGATCAAATATACCCAACTGTCCAAATACCCAAATCATAACCTCAAGATAATAATATACTATCACTTTTTCTAATATAAAAAACCTAAAGGTTAAACTAACCTAACCCTATGCCCCACCTTCCAGCCAACCAATTATAACACAAAGGCTAAACTAAAATCACTAACTTAGAATTTTAGCCTTGCACACTCTTGGTAAAATATTCATAAGAAAATAAAAACAAATCCATAAAATACGAAATAAGTGCCCATGCATTCGTAATTCGATTTTCTATAATCTCAAGGGTCAATGGTCAGAATGGTCGATCGATAGATGGTCCCAGATTTTATCATCTTTCTAGTTACGGGATTCATCTTCTCCAATGCCTAAACACTCTCTCTCTCTAAAACACCATTAATGACTCAAAAAACTTAATTTAAGCCTTGCCAAACATCCCGACAACAAAAACACGTCATATAAACAATTGGGACCTATTTCTAACAATAAATTCCCAAGTTTATATTATGAATTAAAGGAAAAATCCCAAGTTTCTTTAAAGAAACCTAGATTTATCAAATTCTTTAATTGACTTATGTTTTCGATGGATTAATTCACATAATGAGAGGGATTTTGAAGAATTTACAATGTAAAACAAGATCAAATCATTCTCTATCAATTTCAATTTAAGGTCATGAGGAAATCAATTAATATAAGAGTCAAATTAACCTAATTAACATCTTAAGTAGATTAATTATGAAATTAACTTCAAAACTCATATTTCAATATGATTAAAGTTAGATTTCAATTAATAGATATAATCTAACTGAGAACGTGTGTGCTCGCGTTCAAATGATCAAGTTATATATTAAACACCTTTTAACCCAAACAAACCCTAAACATGCAACTAGGTGTGGTTGAAATAATATGAAATCATGCAAGAGTTATTCAAACACATATAATTAAGGAAATATCCCCCACAGGGGCAAAACCATTTATTTTCACTATAATTTGTAAGAAAACGGCTTACAATCGGATTACAATGAAAATACAAGTTGACTAAGAATTACCCTCGGGCATCGGATTCTGTAGTCGCGGCTGGAAATATCCCTTTCCAGTAGGGCTGGTGGCTGGAACTATCCCTGTCCAGTAGGGATGCAATGAAGAAGAAGAACGGTCTCCTCCACAAGGGTTGAACTGCAAAAGCTGCGTTCCTGGGTTGCAAAGTGATTCACAGAGGTATGGAATTTGTGTGAATCAAAGGTATGAATCAATGGACTCAAATACCATGAAGACTTTAGAGTTTTGGAACTCAGAAAATCGTGTGTAGAAGTCTTGGAAAAACCAATTCCCGTAGTGGGATTAAATAGGAGAACTTGAGCCCTAAAATTCGGAACATGATCTGACCACGATCTGTTTGAAATTATCCCCGTCGGATCGGTCCGGTCCCTTTAGGCGGATCGGTCCGGTGACATCGGATCGGTTCCTTTTTTGAAGATGGATCCATCCGGTTGGCATCGGATCGGTTCGGCATTTTGACTTCATCGGTTCGCTATGGATCCGGGGTATACTGGCCTCACCTCAGCAGGCGGATCGGTCCGGATGAACCGGATCGGTTCTTTTATTTGGGCCGGATCGGTCCGGTCTATTCCCTGATTCCTTTTCTGCTTTTGATATTCGGATTCCGTTGATGAGCGAATGATTCTTGAATTTTCTCAACGGTGTAACGGCGTACGACATATAAAATGCTCATGGACAAAAATGCCCTTACAAATCTCCTCCTATGTCTATGCCGGTACATACATAAAAACAAACATCCGAATTATCAATCATAAAAAAAATTGCCTATACAAATCTACCCTTCCATGAACCCAAAACTGAAAGAGTACAAGTGAATAAGACTGCATCGTTTGATCTTCAAATCTTCAGGAATCTCAACGCTTTTCTCATCAGGGTGTGCAATACAATGATAATCCATGTAGTACCTACACACATGAGAAAAAGCAAAATACCACGTGACAAATCGAGTTTGAAGTGAGATAAACATATGTACCAATTTATGAACAAACTCAAACTTTCAAAACTCCCCCATAATAAGATAATTCATTCTCCCCCTTTTTATGATGTCCCCAGATAGACAAATGAGAGAAATAAATCAAATAAGCAAGTGCGGGATGTCACAAGGATAATATCACATTAACGCGAGCAAACCCTAAACATGCAACTAGGTGTGGTTGAAACAATATGAAATCATGCAAGAGTTATTCAAACACACATAATTAAGGAAAAATCCCCCACAGGGGCAAAACCATTTATTTTCACTATAATTTGTAAGAAAACGGCTTACAATCGGATTATAATGAAAATACAAGTTGACTAAGAATTACCCTCGGGTATCGAATTCTGTAGTCGCGGCTGGAAATATCCCTTTCCAGTAGGGCTGGCGGCTGGAACTATCCCTGTCCAGTAGGGCTGCAATGAAGAAGAAGAACGGTCTCCTCCACAAGGGTTGAACTGAAAAAGCTGCGTTCCTGGGTTGCAAAGTGATTCACAGAGGTATGGAATTTGTGATAAGCAAAGGTATGAATCAATGGACTCAAATACCATGAAGACTTTAGAGTTTTGGAACTCAGAAAATCGTGTGTAGAAGTTTTGGAAAAACCACTTCCCGTAGTGGGATTAAATAGGAGAACTTGAGCCCTAAAATTCGGAACATGATCTGACCACGATCTGTTTGAAATTATCCCCGTCGGATCGGTCCGGTCCCTTTAGGCGGATCGGTCCGGTGACATCGGATCGGTTCCTTTTTTGAAGACGGATCCATCCGGTTGGCATCGAATCGGTTCGGCATTTTGACTTCATCGGTTCGCTATGGATCCGGGGTATACTGGCCTCACCTCAGCAGGCTGATCGGTCTGGTTCCTTTAGGCGGATCGGT
Organism: Sambucus nigra; assembly: GCA_949130495.1. Lineage (NCBI taxonomy): Eukaryota > Viridiplantae > Streptophyta > Magnoliopsida > Dipsacales > Adoxaceae > Sambucus > Sambucus nigra. The sequence continues at coordinate 59,985,352 of OX422214.1, forward strand.
CCGGATGAACCAGATCGGTTCTTTTATCTGGCCCGGATCAGTTCAGTCTGTTCCCTGATTCCTTTTCTGCTTTTGATATTCGGATTCCGTTGATGAGCGAATGATTCTTGAATTTTCTCAACGGTATAACGGCGTACGACATATAAAATGATCATGGAAAAAAATGTCCTTACAAATCTCCCCCTATGTCTATGCCGGTACATACATAAAAACAAACATCCGAATTATCAATCATAAAAACAATTGCCTATACAAATCTACCCTTCCATGAACCCAAAACTGAAAGAGTACAAGTGAATAAGACTGCATCGTTTGATCTTCAAATCTTCAGGAATCTCAACGCTTTTCTCATCAGGGTGTGCAATACAATGATAATCCATGTAGTACCTACACACATGAGAAAAAGCAAAATACCACGTGACATATCGAGTTTGAAGTGAGATAAACATATGTACCAATTTATGAACAAACTCAAACTTTCAAAACTCCCCCATAATAAGATAATTCATTCTCCCCCTTTTTATGATGTCCCCAGATAGACAAATGAGAGAAATAAATCAAATAAGCAAGTGCGGGATGTCACAAGGATAATATCACATTAACGCGAGCAAACCCTAAACATGCAACTAGGTGTGGTTGAAACAATATGAAATCATGCAAGAGTTATTCAAACACACATAATTAAGGAAAAATCCCCCACAGGGGCAAAACCATTTATTTTCACTATAATTTGTAAGAAAACGGCTTACAATCGGATTACAATGAAAATACAAGTTGAATAAGAATTACCCTCGGGTATTGGATTCTGTAGTCGCGGCTGGAAATATCCCTTTCCAGTAGGGCTGGCGGCTGGAACTATCCCTGTCCAGTAGGGCTGCAATGAAGAAGAAGAACGGTCTCCTCCACAAGGGTTGAACTACAAAAGCTGCGTTCCTGGGTTGCAAAGTGATTCACAGAGGTATGGAATTTGTGTGAATCAAAGGTATGAATCAATGGACTCAAATACCATGAAGACTTTAGAGTTTTGGAACTCAGAAAATCGTGTGTAGAAGTCTTGGAAAAACCACTTCCCGTAGTGGGATTCAATAGGAGAACTTGAGCCCTAAAATTCAAAACATGATCTGACCATGATCTGTTTGAAATTATCCCCGTCGAATCGGTATGGCCCCTTTAGGTGGATCAGTCTGGTGACATCGGATCGGTTCCTTTTTTGAAGATGGATCCATCCGGTTGGCATCGGATCGGTTCGGCATTTTGACTTCATCGGTTCGCTATGGATCCGAGGTATACTGGCCTCACCTCAGCAGGCGGATCGGTCCGGTTCCTTTAGGCGGATCGGTCCGGATGAACCGAATCGGTTCTTTTATCTGTGCCGGATCGGTCCGGTCTGTTCCCTGATTCCTTTTCTGCTTTTGATATTCGGATTCCGTTGATGAGCGAATGATTCTTGAATTTTCTCAACGGTGTAACGGCGTACGACATATAAAATGCTCATGGACAAAAATGTCCTTACAAATCTCCCCCTATGTCTATGCCGGTACATACATAAAAACAAACATCCGAATTATCAATCATAAAAAAAATTGCCTATACAAATCTACCCTTCCATGAACCCAAAACTGAAAGAGTACAAGTGAATAAGACTGCATCGTTTGATCTTCAAATCTTCAGGAATCTCAACGCTTTTCTCATCAGGGTGTGCAATATAATGATAATCCATGTAGTACCTACACACATGAGAAAAAGCAAAATACCACGTGACATATCGAGTTTGAAGTGAGATAAACATATGTACCAATTTATGAACAAACTCAAACTTTCAAAACTCCCCCATAATAAGATAATTCATTCTCCCCCTTTTTATGATGTCCCCAGATAGACAAATGAGAGAAATAAATCAAATAAGCAAGTGCGGGATGTCACAAGGATAATATCACATTAACGCGAGCAAACCCTAAACATGCAACTAGGTGTGGTTGAAACAATATGAAATCATGCAAGAGTTATTCAAACACATATAATTAAGGAAAAATCCCCCACAGGGGCAAAACCATTTATTTTCACTATAATTTGTAAGAAAACGGCTTACAATCGGATTACAATGAAAATACAAGTTGACTAAGAATTACCCTCGGGTATCGGATTCTATGGTCGCGGCTGGAAATATCCCTTTCCAGTAGGGCTGGCGGCTGGAACTATCCCTGTCCAGTAGGGCTGCAATGAAGAAGAAGAACGGTCTCCTCCACAAGGGTTGAACTGAAAAAGCTGCTTTCCTGGGTTGCAAAGTGATTCACAGAGGTATGGAATTTGTGTGAATCAAAGGTATGAATCAATGGACTCAAATACCATGAAGACTTTAGAGTTTTGGAACTCAGAAAATCGTGTGTAGAAGTCTTGGAAAAACCACTTCCCGTAGTGGGATTAAATAGGAGAACTTGAGCCCTAAAATTCGGAACATGATCTGACCACGATCTGTTTGAAATTATCCCCGTCGGATCGATCCGGTCCCTTTAGGCGGATCGGTCCGGTGACATCGGATCGGTTCCTTTTTTGAAGACGGATCCATCCGGTTGGCATCGAATCGGTTCGGCATTTTGACTTCATCGGTTCGCTATAGATCCGGGGTATACTGGCCTCACCTCAGCAGGCGGATCGGTCCGGTTCCTTTAGGCGGATCGGTCCGGATGAACCGAATCGTTTCTTTTATCTGGGCCGGATCGGTCCGATCTGTTCCCTGATTCCTTTTCTGCTTTTGATATTCGGATTCCGTTGATGAGCGAATGATTCTTGAATTTTCTCAACGGTGTAACGGCGTACGACATATAAAATGCTCATGGAAAAAAATGTCCTTACAAATCTCCCCCTATGTCTATGCCGGTACATACATAAAAACAAACATCCGAATTATCAATCATAAAAAAAATTGCCTATACAAATCTACCCTTCCATGAACCCAAAACTGAAAGAGTACAAGTGAATAAGACTGCATCGTTTGATCTTCAAATCTTCAGGAATCTCAACGCTTTTCTCATCAGGGTGTGCAATACAATGATAATCCATGTAATACCTACACACATGAGAAAAAGCAAAATACCACGTGACATATCGAGTTTGAAGTGAGATAAACATATGTACCAATTTATGAACAAACTCAAACTTTCAAAACTCCCCCATAATAAGATAATTCATTCTCCCCCTTTTTATGATGTCCCCAGATAGACAAATGAGAGAAATAAATCAAATAAGCAAGTGCGGGATGTCACAAGGATAATATCACATTAACGCGAGCAAACCCTAAACATGCAACTAGGTGTGGTTGAAACAATATGAAATCATGCAAGAGTTATTCAAACACACATAATTAAGGAAAAATCCCCCACAGGGGCAAAACCATTTATTTTCACTATAATTTGTAAGAAAACGGCTTACAATCGGATTACAATGAAAATACAAGTTGACTAAGAATTACCCTCGGGTATCGGATTCTGTAGTCGCGGCTGGAAATATCCCTTTCCAGTAGGGCTGGCGGCTGGAACTATCCCTGTCCAGTAGGGCTGCAATGAAGAAGAAGAACGGTCTCCTCCACAAGGGTTGAACTGAAAAAGCTGCGTTCCTGGGTTGCAAAGTGATTCACAGAGGTATGGAATTTGTGTGAATCAAAGGTATGAATCAATGGACTCAAATACCATGAAGACTTTAGAGTTTTGGAACTCAGAAAATCGTGTGTAGAAGTCTTGGAAAAACCACTTCCCGTAGTGGGATTAAATGGGAGAACTTGAGCCCTAAAATTCGGAACATGATCTGACCACGATCTGTTTGAAATTATCCCCGTCGGATCGATCCGGTCCCTTTAGGCGGATCGGTCCGGTGACATCGGATCGGTTCCTTTTTTGAAGACGGATCCATCCGGTTGGCATCGAATCGGTTCGGCATTTTGACTTCATCGGTTCGCTATGGATCCGGGGTATACTGGCCTCACCTCAGCAGGCGGATCGGTCCGGTTCCTTTAGGCGGATCGGTCCGGATGAACCGAATCGGTTCTTTTATCTGGGCCGGATCGGTCCGATCTGTTCCCTGATTCCTTTTCTGCTTTTGATATTCGGATTCCGTTGATGAGCGAATGATTCTTGAATTTTCTCAACGGTGTAACGGCGTACGACATATAAAATGCTCATGGACAAAAATGTCCTTACAAATCTCCCCCTATGTCTATGCCGGTACATACATAAAAACAAACATCCGAATTATCAATCATAAAAAAAATTGCCTATACAAATCTACCCTTCCATGAACCCAAAACTGAAAGAGTACAAGTGAATAAGACTGCATCGTTTGATCTTCAAATCTTCAGGAATCTCAACGCTTTTCTCATCAGGGTGTGCAATACAATGATAATCCATGTAATACCTACACACATGAGAAAAAGCAAAATACCACGTGACATATCGAGTTTGAAGTGAGATAAACATATGTACCAATTTATGAACAAACTCAAACTTTCAAAACTCCCCCATAATAAGATAATTCATTCTCCCCCTTTTTATGATGTCCCCAGATAGACAAATGAGAGAAATAAATCAAATAAGCAAGTGCGGGATGTCACAAGGATAATATCACATTAACGCGAGCAAACCCTAAACATGCAACTAGGTGTGGTTGAAACAATATGAAATCATGCAAGAGTTATTCAAACACACATAATTAAGGAAAAATCCCCCACAGGGGCAAAACCATTTATTTTCACTATAATTTGTAAGAAAACGGCTTACAATCGGATTACAATGAAAATACAAGTTGACTAAGAATTACCCTCGGGTATCGGATTCTGTAGTCGCGGCTGGAAATATCCCTTTCCAGTAGGGCTGGCGGCTGGAACTATCCCTGTCCAGTAGGGCTGCAATGAAGAAGAAGAACGGTCTCCTCCACAAGGGTTGAACTGAAAAAGCTGCGTTCCTGGGTTGCAAAGTGATTCACAGAGGTATGGAATTTGTGTGAATCAAAGGTATGAATCAATGGACTCAAATACCATGAAGACTTTAGAGTTTTGGAACTCAGAAAATCGTGTGTAGAAGTCTTGGAAAAACCACTTCCCGTAGTGGGATTAAATAGGAGAACTTGAGCCCTAAAATTCGGAACATGATCTGACCACGATCTGTTTGAAATTATCCCCGTCGGATCAGTCCGGTCCCTTTAGACGAGTCGGTCCGGTGACATCGGATCGGTTCCTTTTTTGAAGTCGGATCCATCCGGTTGGCATCGAATCGGTTCGGCATTTTGACTTCATCGGTTCGCTATGGATCCGGGGTATACTGGCCTCACCTCAGCAGGCGGATCGGTCCGGTTCCTTTAGGCGGATCGGTCCGGATGAACCGGATCGGTTCTTTTATCTGGGCCGGATCGGTCCGGTCTGTTCCATGATTCCTTTTCTGCTTTTGATATTCGGATTCCGTTGATGAGCGAATGATTCTTGAATTTTCTCAACGGTGTAACGGCGTACGACATATAAAATGCTCATGGACAAAAATGCCCTTACAAATCTCCTCCTATGTCTATGCCGGTACATACATAAAAACAAACATCCGAATTATCAATCATAAAAAAAATTGCCTATACAAATCTACCCTTCCATGAACCCAAAACTGAAAGAGTACAAGTGAATAAGACTGCATCGTTTGATCTTCAAATCTTCAGGAATCTCAACGCTTTTCTCATCAGGGTGTGCAATACAATGATAATCCATGTAGTACCTACACACATGAGAAAAAGCAAAATACCACGTGACAAATCGAGTTTGAAGTGAGATAAACATATGTACCAATTTATGAACAAACTCAAACTTTCAAAACTCCCCCATAATAAGATAATTCATTCTCCCCCTTTTTATGATGTCCCCAGATAGACAAATGAGAGAAATAAATCAAATAAGCAAGTGCGGGATGTCACAAGGATAATATCACATTAACGCGAGCAAACCCTAAACATGCAACTAGGTGTGGTTGAAACAATATGAAATCATGCAAGAGTTATTCAAACACACATAATTAAGGAAAAATCCCCCACAGGGGCAAAACCATTTATTTTCACTATAATTTGTAAGAAAACGGCTTACAATCGGATTACAATGAAAATACAAGTTGACTAAGAATTACCCTCGGGTATCGGATTCTGTAGTCGCGGCTGGAAATATCCCTTTCCAGTAGGGCTGGCGGCTGGAACTATCCCTGTCCAGTAGGGCTGCAATGAAGAAGAAGAACGGTCTCCTCCACAAGGGTTGAACTGAAAAAGCTGCGTTCCTGGGTTGCAAAGTGATTCACAGAGGTATGGAATTTGTGTGAATCAAAGGTATGAATCAATGGACTCAAATACCATGAAGACTTTAGAGTTTTGGAACTCAGAAAATCGTGTGTAGAAGTCTTGGAAAAACCACTTCCCGTAGTGGGATTAAATAGGAGAACTTGAGCCCTAAAATTCGGAACATGATCTGACCACGATCTGTTTGAAATTATCCCCGTCGGATCAGTCCGGTCCCTTTAGACGAGTCGGTCCGGTGACATCGGATCGGTTCCTTTTTTGAAGTCGGATCCATCCGGTTGGCATCGAATCGGTTCGGCATTTTGACTTCATCGGTTCGCTATGGATCCGGGGTATACTGGCCTCACCTCAGCAGGCGGATCGGTCCGGTTCCTTTAGGCGGATCGGTCCGGATGAACCGGATCGGTTCTTTTATCTGGGCCGGATCGGTCCGGTCTGTTCCATGATTCCTTTTCTGCTTTTGATATTCGGATTCCGTTGATGAGCGAATGATTCTTGAATTTTCTCAACGGTGTAACGGCGTACGACATATAAAATGCTCATGGACAAAAATGTCCTTACAAATCTCCCCCTATGTCTATGCCGGTACATACATAAAAACAAACATCCGAATTATCAATCATAAAAACAATTGCCTATACAAATCTACCCTTCCATGAACCCAAAACTGAAAGAGTACAAGTGAATAAGACTGCATCGTTTGATCTTCAAATCTTCAGGAATCTCAACGCTTTTCTCATCAGGGTGTGCAATACAATGATAATCCATGTAATACCTACACACATGAGAAAAAGCAAAATACCACGTGACATATCGAGTTTGAAGTGAGATAAACATATGTACCAATTTATGAACAAACTCAAACTTTCAAAACTCCCCCATAATAAGATAATTCATTCTCCCCCTTTTTATGATGTCCCCAGATAGACAAATGAGAGAAATAAATCAAATAAGCAAGTGCGGGATGTCACAAGGATAATATCACATTAACGCGAGCAAACCCTAAACATGCAACTAGGTGTGGTTGAAACAATATGAAATCATGCAAGAGTTATTCAAACACACATAATTAAGGAAAAATCCCCCACAGGGGCAAAACCATTTATTTTCACTATAATTTGTAAGAAAACGGCTTACAATCGGATTACAATGAAAATACAAGTTGACTAAGAATTACCCTCGGGTATCGGATTCTGTAGTCGCGGCTGGAAATATCCCTTTCCAGTAGGGCTGGCGGCTGGAACTATCCCTGTCCAGTAGGGCTGCAATGAAGAAGAAGAACGGTCTCCTCCACAAGGGTTGAACTGAAAAAGCTGCGTTCCTGGGTTGCAAAGTGATTCACAGAGGTATGGAATTTGTGTGAATCAAAGGTATGAATCAATGGACTCAAATACCATGAAGACTTTAGAGTTTTGGAACTCAGAAAATCGTGTGTAGAAGTCTTGGAAAAACCACTTCCCGTAGTGGGATTAAATGGGAGAACTTGAGCCCTAAAATTCGGAACATGATCTGACCACGATCTGTTTGAAATTATCCCCGTCGGATCGATCCGGTCCCTTTAGGCGGATCGGTCCGGTGACATCGGATCGGTTCCTTTTTTGAAGACGGATCCATCCGGTTGGCATCGAATCGGTTCGGCATTTTGACTTCATCGGTTCGCTATGGATCCGGGGTATACTGGCCTCACCTCAGCAGGCGGATCGGTCCGGTTCCTTTAGGCGGATCGGTCCGGATGAACCGAATCGGTTCTTTTATCTGGGCCGGATCGGTCCGATCTGTTCCCTGATTCCTTTTCTGCTTTTGATATTCGGATTCCGTTGATGAGCGAATGATTCTTGAATTTTCTCAACGGTGTAACGGCGTACGACATATAAAATGCTCATGGACAAAAATGTCCTTACAAATCTCCCCCTATGTCTATGCCGGTACATACATAAAAACAAACATCCGAATTATCAATCATAAAAATAATTGCCTATACAAATCTACCCTTCCATGAACCCAAAACTGAAAGAGTACAAGTGAATAAGACTGCATCGTTTGATCTTCAAATCTTCAGGAATCTCAACGCTTTTCTCATCAGGGTGTGCAATACAATGATAATCCATGTAATACCTACACACATGAGAAAAAGCAAAATACCACGTGACATATCGAGTTTGAAGTGAGATAAACATATGTACCAATTTATGAACAAACTCAAACTTTCAAAACTCCCCCATAATAAGATAATTCATTCTCCCCCTTTTTATGATGTCCCCAGATAGACAAATGAGAGAAATAAATCAAATAAGCAAGTGCGGGATGTCACAAGGATAATATCACATTAACGCGAGCAAACCCTAAACATGCAACTAGGTGTGGTTGAAACAATATGAAATCATGCAAGAGTTATTCAAACACACATAATTAAGGAAAAATCCCCCACAGGGGCAAAACCATTTATTTTCACTATAATTTGTAAGAAAACGGCTTACAATCGGATTACAATGAAAATACAAGTTGACTAAGAATTACCCTCGGGTATCGGATTCTGTAGTCGCGGCTGGAAATATCCCTTTCCAGTAGGGCTGGCGGCTGGAACTATCCCTGTCCAGTAGGGCTGCAATGAAGAAGAAGAACGGTCTCCTCCACAAGGGTTGAACTGAAAAAGCTGCGTTCCTGGGTTGCAAAGTGATTCACAGAGGTATGGAATTTGTGTGAATCAAAGGTATGAATCAATGGACTCAAATACCATGAAGACTTTAGAGTTTTGGAACTCAGAAAATCGTGTGTAGAAGTCTTGGAAAAACCACTTCCCGTAGTGGGATTAAATGGGAGAACTTGAGCCCTAAAATTCGGAACATGATCTGACCACGATCTGTTTGAAATTATCCCCGTCGGATCGATCCGGTCCCTTTAGGCGGATCGGTCCGGTGACATCGGATCGGTTCCTTTTTTGAAGACGGATCCATCCGGTTGGCATCGAATCGGTTCGGCATTTTGACTTCATCGGTTCGCTATGGATCCGGGGTATACTGGCCTCACCTCAGCAGGCGGATCGGTCCGGTTCCTTTAGGCGGATCGGTCCGGATGAACCGAATCGGTTCTTTTATCTGGGCCGGATCGGTCCGATCTGTTCCCTGATTCCTTTTCTGCTTTTGATATTCGGATTCCGTTGATGAGCGAATGATTCTTGAATTTTCTCAACGGTGTAACGGCGTACGACATATAAAATGCTCATGGACAAAAATGTCCTTACAAATCTCCCCCTATGTCTATGCCGGTACATACATAAAAACAAACATCCGAATTATCAATCATAAAAACAATTGCCTATACAAATCTACCCTTCCATGAACCCAAAACTGAAAGAGTACAAGTGAATAAGACTGCATCGTTTGATCTTCAAATCTTCAGGAATCTCAACGCTTTTCTCATCAGGGTGTGCAATACAATGATAATCCATGTAGTACCTACACACATGAGAAAAAGCAAAATACCACGTGACATATCGAGTTTGAAGTGAGATAAACATATGTACCAATTTATGAACAAACTCAAACTTTCAAAACTCCCCCATAATAAGATAATTCATTCTCCCCCTTTTTATGATGTCCCCAGATAGACAAATGAGAGAAATAAATCAAATAAGCAAGTGCGGGATGTCACAAGGATAATATCACATTAACGCGAGCAAACCCTAAACATGCAACTAGGTGTGGTTGAAATAATATGAAATCATGCAAGAGTTATTCAAACACACATAATTAAGGAAAAATCCCCCACAGGGGCAAAACCATTTATTTTCACTATAATTTGTAAGAAAACGGCTTACAATCGGATTACAATGAAAATACAAGTTGACTAAGAATTACCCTCGGGTATCGAATTCTGTAGTCGCGGCTGGAAATATCCCTTTCCAGTAGGGCTGGCGGCTGGAACTATCCCTGTCCAGTAGGGCTGCAATGAAGAAGAAGAACGGTCTCCTCCACAAGGGTTGAACTGCAAAAGCTGCGTTCCTGGGTTGCAAAGTGATTCACAGAGGTATGGAATTTGTGTGAATCAAAGGTATGAATCAATGGACTCAAATACCATGAAGACTTTAGAGTTTTGGAACTCAGAAAATCGTGTGTAGAAGTCTTGGAAAAACCACTTCCCGTAGTGGGATTCAATAGGAGAACTTGAGCCCTAAAATTCGGAACATGATCTGACCATGATCTGTTTGAAATTATCCCCGTCGAATCGGTCCGGTCCCTTTAGGTGGATCGGTCCGGTGACATCGGACCGGTTCCTTTTTTGAAGATGGATCCATCCGGTTGGCATCGGATCGGTTCGGCATTTTGACTTCATCGGTTCGCTATGGATCCGAGGTATACTGGCCTCACCTCAGCAGGCGGATCGGTCCGGTTCCTTTAGGCGGATCGGTCTGGATGAACCGAATCGGTTCTTTTATCTGGGCCGGATCGGTCCGGTCTGTTCCCTGATTCCTTTTCTGCTTTTGATATTCGGATTCCGTTGATGGGCGAATGATTCTTGAATTTTCTCAACGGTGTAACGGCGTACGACATATAAAATGCTCATGGACAAAAATGTCCTTACAAATCTCCCCCTATGTCTATGCCGGTACATACATAAAAACAAACATCCGAATTATCAATCATAAAAAAAATTGCCTATACAAATCTACCCTTCCATGAACCCAAAACTGAAAGAGTACAAGTGAAAAAGACTGCATCGTTTGATCTTCAAATCTTCAGGAATCTCAACGCTTTTCTCATCAGGGTGTGCAATACAATGATAATCCATGTAGTACCTACACACATGAGAAAAAGCAAAATACCACGTGACATATCGAGTTTGAAGTGAGATAAACATATGTACCAATTTATGAACAAACTCAAACTTTCAAAACTCCCCCATAATAAGATAATTCATTCTCCCCCTTTTTATGATGTCCCCAGATAGACAAATGAGAGAAATAAATCAAATAAGCAAGTGCGGGATGTCACAAGGATAATATCACATTAACGCGAGCAAACCCTAAACATGCAACTAGGTGTGGTTGAAACAATATGAAATCATGCAAGAGTTATTCAAACACACATAATTAAGGAAAAATCCCCCACAGGGGCAAAACCATTTATTTTCACTATAATTTGTAAGAAAACGGCTTACAATCGGATTACAATGAAAATACAAGTTGACTAAGAATTACCCTCGGGTATCGGATTCTGTAGTCGCGGCTGGAAATATCCCTTTCCAGTAGGGCTGGCGGCTGGAACTATCCCTGTCCAGTAGGGCTGCAATGAAGAAGAAGAACGGTCTCCTCCACAAGGGTTGAACTGAAAAAGCTGCGTTCCTGGGTTGCAAAGTGATTCACAGAGGTATGGAATTTGTGTGAATCAAAGGTATGAATCAATGGACTCAAATACCATGAAGACTTTAGAGTTTTGGAACTCAGAAAATCGTGTGTAGAAGTCTTGGAAAAACCACTTCTCGTAGTGGGATTAAATAGGAGAACTTGAGCCCTAAAATTCGGAACATGATCTGACCACGATCTGTTTGAAATTATCCCCGTCGGATCGATCCGGTCCCTTTAGGCGGATCGGTCCGGTGACATCGGATCGGTTCCTTTTTTGAAGACGGATCCATCCGGTTGGCATCGAATCGGTTCGGCATTTTGACTTCATCGGTTCGCTATGGATCCGGGGTATACTGGCCTCACCTCAGCAGGCGGATCGGTCCGGTTCCTTTAGGCGGATCGGTCCGGATGAACCGAATCGGTTCTTTTATCTGGGCCGGATCGGTCCGATCTGTTCCCTGATTCCTTTTCTGCTTTTGATATTCGGATTCCGTTGATGAGCGAATGATTCTTGAATTTTCTCAACGGTGTAACGGCGTACGACATATAAAATGCTCATGGACAAAAATGTCCTTACAAATCTCCCCCTATGTCTATGCCGGTACATACATAAAAACAAACATCCGAATTATCAATCATAAAAAAAATTGCCTATACAAATCTACCCTTCCATGAACCCAAAACTGAAAGAGTACAAGTGAATAAGACTGCATCGTTTGATCTTCAAATCTTCAGGAATCTCAACGCTTTTCTCATCAGGGTGTGCAATACAATGATAATCCATGTAATACCTACACACATGAGAAAAAGCAAAATACCACGTGACATATCGAGTTTGAAGTGAGATAAACATATGTACCAATTTATGAACAAACTCAAACTTTCAAAACTCCCCCATAATAAGATAATTCATTCTCCCCCTTTTTATGATGTCCCCAGATAGACAAATGAGAGAAATAAATCAAATAAGCAAGTGCGGGATGTCACAAGGATAATATCACATTAACGCGAGCAAACCCTAAACATGCAACTAGGTGTGGTTGAAACAATATGAAATCATGCAAGAGTTATTCAAACACACATAATTAAGGAAAAATCCCCCACAGGGGCAAAACCATTTATTTTCACTATAATTTGTAAGAAAACGGCTTACAATCGGATTACAATGAAAATACAAGTTGACTAAGAATTACCCTCGGGTATCGGATTCTGTAGTCGCGGCTGGAAATATCCCTTTCCAGTAGGGCTGGCGGCTGGAACTATCCCTGTCCAGTAGGGCTGCAATGAAGAAGAAGAACGGTCTCCTCCACAAGGGTTGAACTGAAAAAGCTGCGTTCCTGGGTTGCAAAGTGATTCACAGAGGTATGGAATTTGTGTGAATCAAAGGTATGAATCAATGGACTCAAATACCATGAAGACTTTAGAGTTTTGGAACTCAGAAAATCGTGTGTAGAAGTCTTGGAAAAACCACTTCCCGTAGTGGGATTAAATAGGAGAACTTGAGCCCTAAAATTCGGAACATGATCTGACCACGATCTGTTTGAAATTATCCCCGTCGGATCAGTCCGGTCCCTTTAGACGAGTCGGTCCGGTGACATCGGATCGGTTCCTTTTTTGAAGTCGGATCCATCCGGTTGGCATCGAATCGGTTCGGCATTTTGACTTCATCGGTTCGCTATGGATCCGGGGTATACTGGCCTCACCTCAGCAGGCGGATCGGTCCGGTTCCTTTAGGCGGATCGGTCCGGATGAACCGGATCGGTTCTTTTATCTGGGCCGGATCGGTCCGGTCTGTTCCATGATTCCTTTTCTGCTTTTGATATTCGGATTCCGTTGATGAGCGAATGATTCTTGAATTTTCTCAACGGTGTAACGGCGTACGACATATAAAATGCTCATGGACAAAAATGTCCTTACAAATCTCCCCCTATGTCTATGCCGGTACATACATAAAAACAAACATCCGAATTATCAATCATAAAAACAATTGCCTATACAAATCTACCCTTCCATGAACCCAAAACTGAAAGAGTACAAGTGAATAAGACTGCATCGTTTGATCTTCAAATCTTCAGGAATCTCAACGCTTTTCTCATCAGGGTGTGCAATACAATGATAATCCATGTAGTACCTACACACATGAGAAAAAGCAAAATACCACGTGACATATCGAGTTTGAAGTGAGATAAACATATGTACCAATTTATGAACAAACTCAAACTTTCAAAACTCCCCCATAATAAGATAATTCATTCTCCCCCTTTTTATGATGTCCCCAGATAGACAAATGAGAGAAATAAATCAAATAAGCAAGTGCGGGATGTCACAAGGATAATATCACATTAACGCGAGCAAACCCTAAACATGCAACTAGGTGTGGTTGAAATAATATGAAATCATGCAAGAGTTATTCAAACACACATAATTAAGGAAAAATCCCCCACAGGGGCAAAACCATTTATTTTCACTATAATTTGTAAGAAAACGGCTTACAATCGGATTACAATGAAAATACAAGTTGACTAAGAATTACCCTCGGGTATCGAATTCTGTAGTCGCGGCTGGAAATATCCCTTTCCAGTAGGGCTGGCGGCTGGAACTATCCCTGTCCAGTAGGGCTGCAATGAAGAAGAAGAACGGTCTCCTCCACAAGGGTTGAACTGCAAAAGCTGCGTTCCTGGGTTGCAAAGTGATTCACAGAGGTATGGAATTTGTGTGAATCAAAGGTATGAATCAATGGACTCAAATACCATGAAGACTTTAGAGTTTTGGAACTCAGAAAATCGTGTGTAGAAGTCTTGGAAAAACCACTTCCCGTAGTGGGATTCAATAGGAGAACTTGAGCCCTAAAATTCGGAACATGATCTGACCATGATCTGTTTGAAATTATCCCCGTCGAATCGGTCCGGTCCCTTTAGGTGGATCGGTCCGGTGACATCGGACCGGTTCCTTTTTTGAAGATGGATCCATCCGGTTGGCATCGGATCGGTTCGGCATTTTGACTTCATCGGTTCGCTATGGATCCGAGGTATACTGGCCTCACCTCAGCAGGCGGATCGGTCCGGTTCCTTTAGGCGGATCGGTCCGGATGAACCGAATCGGTTCTTTTATCTGGGTTGGATCGGTCCGGTCTGTTCCCTGATTCCTTTTCTGCTTTTGATATTCGGATTCCGTTGATGAGCGAATGATTCTTGAATTTTCTCAACGGTGTAACGGCGTACGACATATAAAATGCTCATGGACAAAAATGTCCTTACAAATCTCCCCCTATGTCTATGCCGGTACATACATAAAAACAAACATCCGAATTATCAATCATAAAAAAAATTGCCTATACAAATCTACCCTTCCATGAACCCAAAACTGAAAGAGTACAAGTGAATAAGACTGCATCGTTTGATCTTCAAATCTTCAGGAATCTCAACGCTTTTCTCATCAGGGTGTGCAATACAATGATAATCCATGTAGTACCTACACACATGAGAAAAAGAAAAATACCACGTGACATATCGAGTTTGAAGTGAGATAAACATATGTACCAATTTATGAACAAACTCAAACTTTCAAAACTCCCCCATAATAAGATAATTCATTCTCCCCCTTTTTATGATGTCCCCAGATAGACAAATGAGAGAAATAAATCAAATAAGCAAGTGCGGGATGTCACAAGGATAATATCACATTAACGCGAGCAAACCCTAAACATGCAACTCGGTGTGGTTGAAACAATATGAAATCATGGAAGAGTTATTCAAACACACATAATTAATGAAAAATCCCCCACAGGGGCAAAACCATTTATTTTCACTATAATTGGTAAGAAAACGGCTTACAATGAAAATACAAGTTGACTAAGAATTATCATTGGGTATCGGATTCTGTAGTCGCGGCTGGAAATATCCCTTTCCAGTAGGGCTGGCGGCTGGAACTATCCCTGTCCAGTAGGGCTGCAATGAAGAAGAAGAAGAACGGTCTCCTCCACAAGGGTTGAACTGCAAAAGCTGCGTTCCTGGGTTGCAAAGTGATTCACAGAGGTATGGAATTTGTGTGAATCAAAGGTATGAATCAATGGACTCAAATACTATGAAGACTTTAGAGTTTTGGAACTCAGAAAATCGTGTGTATAAGTCTTGGAAAAACCACTTCCCGTAGTGGGATTAAATAGGAGAACTTGAGCCCTAAAATTCGGAACATGATCTGACCACGATCTGTTTGAAATTATCCCCGCCGGATCGGTCCGGTCCCTTTAGGCGGATCGGTCCGGTGACATCGGATCGGTTCCTTTTTTGAAGACGGATCCATCCGGTTGGCATCATATCGGTTCGGCATTTTGACTTCATTGGTTCACTATGGATCCGGGGTATACTGACCTCACCTCAGCAGGCGGATCGGTCCTGTTCCTTTAGGCGGATCGGTCCGGATGAACCGGATCGGTTCTTTTATCTGGGCCGGATCGGTCCGGTCTGTTCCCTCATTCCTTTTCTTCTTTTGATATTCGGATTCCGTTGATGAGTGAATGATTCTTGAATTTTCTCAACGGTGTAACGGTGTACGACATATAAAATGCTCATGGACAAAAATGTCCTTACAAATCTCCCCCTATGTCTATGCCGGTACATACATAAAAACAAACATCCGAATTATCAATCATAAAAAAAATTTCCTATACAAATCTACCCTTCCATGAACCCAAAACTGAAAGAGTACAAGTGAATAAGACTGCATCGTTTGATCTTCAAATCTTCAGGAATCTCAACGCTTTTCTCATCAGGGTGTGAAATACAATGATAATCCATGTAGTACCTACACACATGAGAAAAAGCAAAATACCACGTGACATATCGAGTTTGAAGTGAGATAAACATATGTACCAATTTATGAACAAACTCAAACTTTCAAAACTCCCCCATAATAAGATAATTCATTAGGATCCATAGCGAACCGATGAAGTCAAAATGCCGAACCGATCCGATGCCAACCGGATGGATCCGTCTTCAAGAAAGGAACCGATCTGATGTCACCGGACCGATCCGCCTGAAGGGACCGGACCGATCCGGCGGGGATAATTTCAAACAGATCGTGGTCAGATCATGTTCCGAATTTTAGGGCTCAAGTTCTCCTATTTAATCCCACTACGGGAACTGGTTTTTCCAAGACTTCTACACATGATTTTCTGAGTTCCAAAACTCTAAAGTCTTCATGGTATTTGAGTCCATTTATTCATACCTTTGATTCACACAAATTCCATACCTCTGTGAATCACTTTGCAACCCAGGAACGCAGCTTTTGCAGTTCAACCCTTGTGGAGGAGACCGTTCTTCTTCTTCATTGCAGCCCTACTGGACAGGGATAGTTCCAACCGCCAGCCCTACTGGAAAGGGATATTTCCAGTCGCGACTACAGAATCCGATACCCGAGGGTAATTCTTAGTCAACTTGTATTTTCATTGTAATCCGATTGTAAGCCGTTTTCTTACAAATTATAGTGAAAATAAATGGTTTTGCCCGTGTGGGAGATTTTTCCTTAATTATGTGTGTTTGAATAACTCTTGCATGATTTCATATTGTTTCAACCACACCTAGTTGCATGTTTAGGGTTTGTTTGGGTTAAAAGGTGTTTAATATATAACTTGATCATTTGAACGCGAGCACACACGTTCTCAAATTGGTATCAGAGCGAATGATTCTTGAATTTTCTCAACGGTGTAACGGCGTACGACATATAAAATGCTCATGGACAAAAATGTCCTTACACTAACACAAAATAAACTATAACCAAATTCTAGATAAACTTGCCTTAATCAATTTGTGGGAAAAATGATGCGAAGATCCTTTTAATTCTTCCTCTTCCCTTAAATCTCTTCTCGGATCCCTAATGACTCATTAAAACCCTAAAATCCCTAAAGTAGGCTTGAGTCCACAATGGGCTTCATTTAAAAAAAAAACAAAATCACCTCCAAATGACTTAAAATCTCACCCAATCCTTATACCAACCCAATAGGCCTAAAGCGCATCATTTACGCTAATAACGGACATTCTATGCATCCTAACAGCCAACTATAAAATATACCAAATCGTTTAACTAACAACTCATTAATTTAAGAATCAGCCAACACGAGTCCAAATTTTAATTAATCAATTAATGGATTGACATATATAAAATCTGATTTCACATCCGTATTGAATAAGGCATAAAAATGTCAATAGTGACATATGTAGTCATAATAATCACACATTATTAATTTTCATGAATTTTTTTAATTAAATAATACACATAAAAATACGGAGTATTACACCATCCATTGAAACCTCTAATTTAGTTTGGAAGAATTAATCATGAAATATGTCTTCCATTTATTTCCAAGAATGAACAGAGTATGGTGGAAAATTAATAAACCGTGCAAAGGCTACATCTTGAGGGAAATGGAGAACAAACTTAGTCTTAACTAGTCTTTTATTATAGCATCAACATATTGACTAGTGAACCTAGCAACGTGTTCCACTATAGACTGACTACCATCCTCTGAAAAGAGGGTAAAAGTTTAAAATTTAAAGCCCTTGGGAAGTTCAATTCTATCTACCCATTATTGATAGGGCTTCCTCTAAACTGAGGTATTCACCCCCGTTGGCCTGCATATATCATGTATTAAATCCATAATTTCATTCCTTCCCATTCCTCTAAGTAGTTGCCTATCTTATGGGGGCAGTTATTTAGTTTATCAAAAGAATTAATTGCACTAAAGGTGATGGAGTTTGTGGAGGAACATTTTATTGTGTTTGATACGCATAGGTTGATATACTTGAGGAGTTTGGTTATTTATCCTCCTATAATTCCCCAACCCTCTGAATTCTAGTTTTAACACCGAATTGTTAATAATTCCGTAGTTAAAAGCCTTGAGAAACCTACATTTACTTTATTTGGATATGGAAATGTCCTCCCTACCTTTGGGAGGAAGGTTCTCTCCATTGGGTTACTGTAACCCGTTTGTTGGTAGGTGTTGTTGGGTCCTACTTTTTCTATCAAACTGCTTACATTCAGACCACTAATATTAGCGTATCCACCTATCCTAAAGTTATTTCCAAAATTGGTTTCACTATTGGTTGGTCTATAATTTACATGATACCAGGGAATTGGTTTAATAGTGGTGTTTACTCCAAATTGTGGTGCATAAACCCATCTACTAATTGGCATTCCATTAGGTAAGGCAAATCTACGGGTCACAACAGTGATCATATTTTTAAATTTTGAACTGTATTTTCAAAAATAATAAAATATTGAATTTAGTTAGTTAATTAATTGGTCTTGGACATTTTTAGGAAC
Organism: Sambucus nigra; assembly: GCA_949130495.1. Lineage (NCBI taxonomy): Eukaryota > Viridiplantae > Streptophyta > Magnoliopsida > Dipsacales > Adoxaceae > Sambucus > Sambucus nigra. The sequence goes on from OX422214.1 coordinate 60,004,328, forward strand.
ACCAACTGCTGGTGTAGTTTGAATATTTTTTGCTTTATGAGCCATTGGAATATTCAACTCTTGACTACGAGTCACTAGTGCTCTTGAGCTATCTCGACCAATAGTTGTTCTGAAGTGGTAATATACTAGATAGTAGATCCAATTTCACAAACATTCTAAGTTATATCTTTGCTTCTACGTGTGCTACCCATTTATAACCTTTACATAACACTGGTGTTCCACTAGACATGTAAGAAATATGTTTGGTTATTTTTCACTGTCTTAATAGTTACTTAGGGTTGTGAGCGCGCGAGACAAGATTTATGGTCTTGCCAACCAAAGATTTTAACCTAGTGATAATTATCAAGCAATTGTGTTGCATTCGATGCCTTAACTAATAGGACTTATGCTTCTCTTAGGGAAGATTTTGAAGTGAGTGTTAAGTGATTAACTAGGACAAAAACAATAAATTTGAATGAATTCAAAGAAAGTAAAGCTTTGTAAATAAAAAAGAAAATGCGATTGAAGTAAAGATTTGCAAGAAAGTAAATTGCGAGTAAAGTAAAGATTTGCAGAAAGTAAATAACAACAAATGTAAAGGAAATAATTTTAAGTAAGTTTGGAAAGAAAGATAACAACTACCTTACAATCTACTTGCGGAATTAAAGGATATACAATAAAGAAAGAAAGAAAAATAAAATAAAGGAAAAGAGGATAAACGTAATGTAAATGCATTTTTGGTGAGGGGATCCTCTCTTCCTTGTAGGGTTATTTGTTTATTTATAGTATTTCTTGCCCATGCAACGTAACTTCTCTTATAACTATTGTGTGGTTATTTACCCATTTGAGTCTTTCTCTCTTTAGGACACTAACGCCCTAATTTAAATTGGCGTAAGTTCCTACTTTAATTCACATGTCCTACTGGTGCCAAGTGTCACACATGCATGTTGTCCACTACTTTACATTTATATATTGCCGATTTTAATTATTACATGGCAAGATTTCAATGGGTTGTGTTAATATGGTGTAAACAAGGCTAAAATATTCCCTATCGATCTCGACGCAATATTCTTTAGTAAAAGGTTATAGAGATAATCCTGAGCGTAGTGACAAGACTCCGGATTACTCCCGAATGACACACTCACCCCGCCTAACCTCCAATGTTGTTAGCCTCATCTCCTTATATGAGGAGTACGATGTGTGGGTTGTCTCCCACCACCTTTTGAGCAAGATACAAATAATGCCCCCATTAGTTTTTATGTAGGGCGTGATAATAATCACTACACCAAAATGGGAAAATTGGCACATTTTCAGCGGTCAGCCTTGTCACGGTCAATGACCGTGACAAGTACAGTTATCACGGACTTGTCATGGTCATTGACCGCGACAACTTTATATAATTGTCACGGTCAATGACCGTGACAAATATGTCAGCAAAACCCTTTTCCCTCCTTTTTTCCTCACCGATTTCTTACCCTCCAATTTTGCTCTGTCTCTCTCTCTACGCGCTGCTCTCTCTCTCTCTCTCTCTCTCTCTCTCTCTCTACTTTTAGGTTGGTTTCCCTTTCTCTCTCTCTTCCATTTATATATATGTGTATATATATATATGTGCGTGTGTGTGTGTATATGTGTGTGTGTGCATGTGTGTGTGTGGTGGGGGAAGGGGTTGGGGGTGGGGCAGGGTGTGTGTGTGTGGTGGGGGTGGGGAGGAGGGTGGGGCTGTTTGTGTGTGTGTGTGGTGGGGTAGGGGGTGGGGTTGCGTGTGTGTGTGTGTATGTGCGCGTGTGTGTATATGTGTGTAGTGTGCGTATGTGCGAGAGAGGGAAATGATGGGGGGGGGAGGGGGGTGACGAGGAGGGGGGGGCTCCGCGCGTGTGTATGTGTGTGTGTGTGTGCATGTGTGTGGGTTAATTTTAGTAAGTAGTGTCCCTTGTAAACAAATTGATTGATTATTAATTTTTTTAGTAAATTAATATATGAAAGTAGGATTTCCCCTCATTGTAAATTAGTAAATTAATAATTGTATACTTTAATTGTTAGTTTAATTGATGAAAATAATTAATTGAGTAGATGAATTAGAAGGAGTACGGGATACACATTTGTTGTTGACATTGCGGTTGGATTCTAGTGGATTGATGTTGGGTCGGTTAATTTTAAAAGTGGCATGACCACTGGATTATTGTCCATAGGGGTGGGATTTTTTAACTTTTTTTAAAATTACTTTGTATAACGAACAATATATATATATATATATATATATATATATATATATAGTATGATAATTAAATGAAATATACCTGAAACTACATATAGTGCGCATAGATACTAGCCTTCTAGTTCTTATGCGTACGCATTCAATAGCCCTTAGACCCGTTCGAGAGTCATTACCCCTGTAATGAGATCTCTCGAATTGTCCCGTTTGGACAGTTTGGGACTGCATAATTTCTGTATAATAATATTCTTAGTGGCTTAAAGCTGTTACTTTTGGAGGAAGTTTTGCAGTCGTATCCTAATGTTATCTGGGTACATACTAGATTGACAAGTGTGACTGTTATTTCAATTGATCAATTGAAATAACACTCACACTTGCCAATCTACGTCGTGTACTTGGAGAACTACGGGGATACGCTGCCGAATTTTTCTCAAATCGCAACAATGTGCACGAGCTGTTAAGTATATTATAGAAAAATGCGATCTTGAATGAGATAGGACCACTCACCCTTTAGAGGAGATGGAGGATTCTGTGTTTGTATATGTGTGTGTGTGTGTGTGCGTGTGTGTGGTGGGGGGTGGGGAGGGGGTAGGGCTGTGTGGGGGGGGGGGGCAGGGTGTGTGTGTGGTGGGGGGGGGGCTATTTGTGTGTGTGTGTGGTGGGGGAAGGGGTGGGGCTGGGGGGGGGGGGGGGGAGGGGGAGGGGGGGATGTTTAACAATAACAATTCATTTTTATTTGTAGTAATTCTACATATTTGCATGTCTTCTTCTAATTCATTTTGATTTGTACTAATAACATTTTGTTACAGCAAATGTCTCATTTAGGTATTAAGGCGAGGATGATGATGTTGGTTATGATGATGTCGTCTGGGCTCGATGGTAGAGGAGGTGACGAGGGCTCCTCGGCCCCTAGGCTCCCCAAATATGGCAAATTGGGGATGGCCATCAAGAACAAGTCGGGGCTATTAGCGAGATCCCTCGAGCTGGTAAAGACGATCATCGGTCTGGGGTACATTAGTTGGAAGGAGGTGCCATATGAGCTCAAGTTAGCTGTTTGGGTGGCACTACAAGTAAAGTATTTATATTTCAATTTCAATTTCAATTTCAATTTCAATTTCAATTTCAATTTCAATTTCAATTTCAATTTCAATTTCAATTTCAATTTCGATTTCGATTTCGATTTCATTTTATATTAATATTTATTCGCAAATAACATTGTATTTGTTGGACAGGAACAATTCATCCTGGATCCAAAGCTACGCGATTCTGTCTTGGATAGGTTGAGGGAGCAACACAAGACGTGGAAGAAAAATATGTGGACCCGGGTACTTTGGGAGGACACGAGAGTCCGTTACCCGAATGCGTGAATCCGTCCCGCCGAAGGATCTGATCTCATTGGCACAATGGCAAAGGTTCATTGACAATGAGATCGGGGAGCAACAATTGGCATCTCGCCAATCGGGGAGGGAAAATCGGGAAAAAAAGACGGGCGTGCACTACTCCGGCCGGACATCATATGCCGAGGTGGAGCATTGGATGATGGTAAGATTTTTTTTTTTATAACTACAGAAATATATTATTCTGTATAATTTTACTTTGCGGGGCCGATACTAATTTTTCTTTATTTTATTTCAGGGGACAGGGAGTGGCCCTGGGGGTAGACCACATAGTCTCGATACTTATGTGGCTCTTTAGATGAAGAAGGGGAAGGATAAGGAGGTGTCCCCAAGCGTCGCGGCCATGATTGTAAGTAATCCGATAGTTTACTTTTTATTAATTACGTTATAATTTTTTAATTTACTTATTTTACTAATCATGTGTTTTACTTATTTGACTTATTTTGTCATTTCAGGCAAAGCTCAAGGAAGTGCATGAGTCGTAGTCTGATGCCGACAAGGCATGTTTATCCACTGACGCACTCAGCCAAGTGCTTGGCGCTGATCGCAAGGGGAGGACAAGGGGGGTGAGCTCTCGGGTGGCCAAATCTAGGATCATCGTATTGGAGACGAGCGACACCGAGTTGCCTCGAACGGTGGACTCGCATGATGCGAAGTTGTCCCGTTTGGAGGTGACGGACCAAGATATGTTCTCATTCATGAAGCGTTTGTTGGGCGGAGACCGTAAGGTGAAAGGGAAGCAAAAGGAGAAGGTGGTGGAGGTGGAGGTGCAGGAGGACAAGGATGTGGACCTCGCTGCTTCATCGCCGACACGTTTAAGCTCTTATTTTGATGATCTACTTCCCTGTTTGGCTCCCTTCAACCGATCGATGTAGACACTTGGTTGGCCGAGCGTGTTTATACTGGACATATTTGATGGCCAGCGGATAGGGCGGGGGTTGAGGGACCCGAATATCGTCCAGGGTGCACTAGTTCATGGACGTGAGCTTCAAGACATCGAGTCCAAGGTGCTCGTCACGCATGTGATGCACGGGAAGGAGAACTCCCCATTGTGGTTGAGCGAACAATACGGCATGATGTATATTAGTGGGTGTATCAATTCATATATCGTGTGGCCTACTCACCTCCTCAAAGCTAACCTTACCCAAGACATGTACTGACATTATTTGAATTGAATTGTTTTTAAGTTGGTACATTTGGAATTATATTTGGATTATATCGTGATGCATATTATCTCTATTTTGAATGTATATTTGCATTATCTTTATTTTATTTGGATATATGATTCTTGAACAGGTACAACATTGCTATAAAAGGTACAAATATACTGTTGGGCAGTGGCAGTGGCCAAACTGGCCAGCAGATTTTTTTTTCAATTCTCCCTAGAATTGTCACGGTCATTGACCGTGACAAGTCCTTGACAAAGAAACTTGTCACGGACTTATAACGGTCATTGACCGTGATAATTTTTTAACCATTGTCACGGGCTTGTCATGGTCCTTAATCATGACAAACTTGTCAAGGTTAAGGACCGTGACATGACCGTGACAATTCTAAGAACTTGTCACGGTCATTAACTGTGACAAGTCAGTGATAAAAAAATTTATCACCCCAGAAATTGTCACGGTCATTGACATTGACAAGTTGAACTTGTCAAGGTCAATGACCGTGACAATTTGGCAGATTTGGTGTAGTGAATATCACCAAAAATAATATCCTCAATCATCCTCACAATACTAACTCAACCGTTCTCCGCACGGACCATATGCACCCACATTCTGTGCATAATTAAAAAACTGTAAATTAATAATTTAGCCATTTTATATGTAATGCAAATTGAAATAAAAAATAATTTATAAATTAAACATGTACATACCTCGTTCTCCAAAACCCTTAATTGGAAAATCGGTGTGTAATTTGCAAAAAAAATCTCTTAGCTCCATTTATGGCACCATATGAGTTAAATATGACTACTTTAAGAGATAATTAAAGGTGACAATGGTATTGAGAAGGTTGGGCAACACGTGAAATATTGCCCAATTGAGAATCTAGTAAAGTTATTGACAATGGTATTGAGAAGGATCCTACATATTGCTGAATCATTTGACACAAGAAATACTGCCCAATTGACAATGGTATTGAGAAGGATCCTAGATATTGCTGAATCATTTGGTCTATCACACGAAGGTTCCTGTTGCGGCATTGCAATTGACACAAGAAGGTCACCTATGACCATTCCTTTGGATTTGAAACTAACTTACTGTTAAGAAAAATAACAGCAAATGTCCTAATATTCTAAAATAATTATATAATATATTTTTAAGTTGTATTATGGTATTTTGAAGTAAAATATGGATAATTTAAATAATTAAATTTAGTACGTGTCACAAAAATATGGTTTCAATTTTACTTTGCTAAAAAAGGCATCACAAATCCATATATAAATTGATCAAAGTCCACCCTTATGAGATTTTTTGCATTTAAGTCAATGGAATTGTGTGACACCTCGCCTATTTTAATCACGGGTGATCAGTCCTTTATCAAAATAATCAGGAATCTCATTTGGTTCCTTCTTAGCATCACTGTCGAAAAACTTTTTAATTACTAACCACCTATGTTAAATTAAGTTGGTGCCAAATTTTATCTTGTAAATATTTAACAACATGCGAAACTAAAATAAATTAACCAAACCCTCCACGCAATAATAGTTTGAACAATCACATGACAGATATATAATCAAATAATACCAAATAAACCATCGGTTTTCAAAAAAAATAATCCAATTACAATTTGAAGTAAATAAAACTAAATCTGAATTAAGTCTGAAAAATAAACTGAAGAACTAAATAGTCTGAAGGGGCAACACGCCCAAATGAAATACTGAAGGAACTCCTATTTAGAAATGAATAAACTGAAGCGTATAAAGCAAGTCCAGCAAGCCTCTACAAGTACTGCAACTATACATGTCTGGATAAAATCATCAAGCTTGGTGTCCCTATGGCTGGACACCTAAAAGGTTTTGAAAATATTTTGACATGGGTCAGAGCCCAAGAAAACAGTTTGAAAATTTTTTGTAAGTATTTAAATCTCAGTTTAAATTAGTTACTATATACACATATTAGTTCCACGTACACTTCCTTAATATCCTCACCACTCAACTAATGTGCACGCCTAACGTACCCTATCTAGTTATGCTACCCATACCAGCTAGATAACGTATATAAATAACCTCAATAGGTTTAGCTCTCTCGCATTACTCATATGACATGCTACCACAATATCAGTAATATATTACCCACATATTATTATTGAGTATTTTATTTAAGTTTCTCCACTTATTTTACTTTTCGATATGCACAATTTATCGGTTATACTATCACACATAAGTAGGTAAATCACACTTGTATATATATCACACATACAATATATACAACTATAGCATCCCTGGAATGGCCCCTCGTGATGCTGACATACTCTGTTATCAAGTCCATGCACCTCTCGTACTAAATTAAGTACTATTGGTTCGACATGTCTCCTTAAAATCAAAATCAATCAACATACACTGGAGGCGAACATGGTTTTAAGCCTTTGGGATACGCACATACCTAATGCACCCAAATGACCTACCAGTACCACTAATACACTACACTTAGTGAGCTGCCTTAAGTTCCATGAACTGGGGAACACATCCAGATCTCACCGGAATCGTCAAGGTGGGATCGCCCTCTTTATGAAAATCTCTTGATAGCAGGCAGCGTAAGTATGTTCACACACATAATCAAATCACAACTATAGGTATTCACACGATATATATATATATATATATATGCATATTGTTTAGTAGGTATACACACAACCCATCATATAAGTCAGTACATAGTATATATCTCTCGCATACTCAACGTACAATCAATTACAATTACAACCTCTTATTGTATAATATCGAGTATCACTCACTATCGGAAGGGTCCTAGTTGCCCCTTAATAAATATCAGTAGCCAGTACACTCATATCCTACTGGTAGAAAGCATAGGTTCACTTATCTCTCCGTGATTTGTTCTATTGTCACGAATTTTATTAATTTTCATATTATACCCAATAGGTTCTAGCCTTAATTCTCCCATTTTGGCTAAGCCTAAGCTATATCATAGGCTTACTGAAATTCATTATGTCCACCACTATGGTTAAAGAATAACCCAAAAGCCTCTAGATTAATTCTTCGCAAATTCGGGGCATAAATTAAAGAAACTAGGAAAATCTGGGTAAATGAATTGATTCGGTGAAGAGGCCGAAGCGATTTGCCTACCGAATCGATTCACTCCTTGAGCCGAATTGATTTGAAATGTTACAGGTCTTCTTCTTCAACATGCTGTTATGTTTTTCACCATTTTTATTCATCATAACTCCCATACATCACACACAAACTCTAGCATGCTTCAACCCAACATCAAATAATGGTATATAAACAATTCTAACGTGAATAACACATCAAATCCATACTAAATCTACCCAAGAATGGATTAAAACCCAGATTTCTACCAAAACTCTAGTTTATGTGTTCTTCATTCATAATCAATCATTTACCCAGATTTCTCCCTTAATAACTTTCACATATATTTTGATTTTTTGGCCTCTACATACGTGGATTCATTCTACATGAAGTGCTACCCCAAATCATGAGTTTTTATTCATTAAATCCCAAGAATATCATCAATTATCATTAAATCAAAAACCCTACACTACATAGGCATTATAACTCATTAAAACATGCAAGATAAACACTTGCATTATCAGGTGTAGGTATGATTTTGTGCTGAGTGTGGTGAGGATGCCTTTCCTTCCTTCCGATCATAATTTTTGGCAACTTGGGTGAAGAGATAGGTGTGGCAAAGCCTAGGTTCTTCTCTTCTTTCTCTCCTATAGCCTCCCCTATATCAAGAATGTTATAACCCTAGCCCTACACTCTCATGGGTTGATACACTCCTTCAATTTTTGGAGTTCTCTCTACCACAAACTCTCGAATGACCGAAACGCCCTCTCGTGGTGCCGATTTGGTCTAAAATCGTCATGGGACCCAAATACTACCCCCAGGTACACTATTCCGACTATTTTGACCCTTTCGAAATCAAATGTGACCTCGAAATCACCATCTGAGTCACTCTAAAATAATTTCCTATCTCGACCTCATATAGTCTACCCACGACACCTGGTTGAGATATACACTATTACGTCACTGTCACTCGCTATGACGCAAAAATAATTATTTACTATTCACTTAGTAATTATATTCAATAAACATTAATCATTTCATCTCCAATTAATATTTTAATCCACACATAATATTTAATTCCATTAAATTACGTCACACATATATTTTAAGATTAACCGAATTAATTCAATTTTAAATACTCTGAAATACGGGACGTTACAAAGTGCTATAATGGTTTAAGGATCGAATTATTAAAAATGCCAAATTTAAGGAGCTATATGTCCAATTTAATCTTTACACAAAATAAATAAAACTCAAAATAACCCATTAAATATGGAAATTTGATCCCACAAAAGAAAATCCATCCCATCAAATTGAGAAAGACTATGTGTACCCTGAATTTGACCCTCTTATGTAGATAGAGAGAGCTCCCATTTTTCTATCTTTTACTAACACCCAAACCCCACAATTCAACCACCTTTTTCTTGTTAGACAAACATATAAGAAATTACAAAACATCAAATTATCCAAACTTCCAACAATTAAAATAAATATCCGGAACTGTTTACAAATCCAAATGAATATTTAATTCTTGATGTGATTGAAAAAAATCCAAATGAATATTAAATCCTCTAAAAAAATCTCAACCAACATCAAAATTTTCACTAAATCTTACACTTTACCTATAAACTAAGGGTGTGTGTGATATAAAAGTGGGCAAATAACTTGGATGACAAATTTTGATATGGAAAAATTTGTCATGTCAAATCTTATAATTTTTCAAGTGGGGCTTTTGATAGCATTTGTTTTCCAGTCTTTAACAAAAGAAAACAGTTTTTAAAACACAAATCGTATTTAACAAAAAAAAATATTGTTTTAATGGAAAAAAAAAACAGTTTTAAAAATGATGACAAATTTTGTGCAAAAAAATTTATTTGGTATATAGCAAAACACCTTTTATCATCAAAAGTGAAAAAAAGGATGACAAATTTGCATGTGGTCATGGTATCTATGAAATTTTTTTCATGATAAATAAGAGAGCAATTAAACATATAAAATAGTGGATAAATTATTCATTTCCCACATTTGCCATGACAAATAAAGTGTATCAAATACAACATAAGAGTAATACCAACCAAAAGAAAAAAAATTCTGACCAACAAAAAAATATTCTTCGTAATAGAATTATTTAATCTTAAAATGAGAGTTGATTGAAAAATCCACAAAAAAGTCTGTATTGTTCACTATGGGCAATAACAACCAATAAAAAAAAACAAGAGTAATATTAGGGAGACACTTTTTCGTTATAGTTTTTTTGGATTTAGTCCCATCTCTAAAGATTTGTGAGGCTCCACTCCCATGTATTTTTAAAATTATAATAGGTACCATAACTAGCCAAAATTGCCCATAATTGTCCTGTAATTATCCCCTCTCTCTCTCTCTTTTTGCAGAGGATGACAATTGTCCCGCATTTGTTACAATAGGAATAATAACTAAAAAAAAATAAAGACACGAGAGTGACCACAAGTGAATCTTTAAAAATATAACTAAATACTTAAGATCCTTTTTTTGTGGCCCTACTTTGTCAAACACATATTGGACTTTGTTTATAATTCAAATGGATCAATTTGAAATGTTATTCAATGTGTGTTTGACACATTAATAGAATAATAAAAAAGAGTCATGAAAAAAGATATTCTTAATATTACTGTAACAACCCCCAATTTCTCACGTAAAGGTTGGTCGGACACAATACGCCGAATATGAGTCTTGTTAGGCAATTTGTATCATTCTTAGCACCGACTATAATAAACACTCATATATAAACCGCATTTGAATTTAAATTGAACTAAATTTCAATGAATAATAAACGAAACCAACATCCACATCAAACTAAAGTAAAAATCAGCATGAATAAAAAACTGTCTCAACTCATAAATAATAATAACTCCGGGATTATGCCCTTACAGTAATCCAAAATAAATAACGACTGGAAAAAAAAGTAGCAACCTAATATATAACCAACGAATGGATCTTTGAGGCACAACTCTTGACAGCAAGTCTGATATTCCTTAAGTCCCGCTATCCCTGTATGAATGAACCGGGGGGGGGGGGGCATTTATATTTTGGGTCAGCACCCTAGAGTTGAAAGAATCAACTTATTTAATTTAAAATGCAATAATACTGTTGATTCAAAGTAAACAAACTCCCATCATCACTCACATACAATAAACATCTCACCTCTCAGTTGAAAAATGATATTTCCCAAGTAATAAAAACAAATATTGAAATATTTGACATTGAAGGAGATAGTTTAAATGTAAGAAACATTAAGTGTATCTAGCATGCTAAACCATATTTGTCTACACTTATCTTATTTATGCCCAATTTATTCGAGTCCTGCTACTTATAAATGTGATACAACATCTATTTAATTTTTGCATAACAATAGGGTCTGTGAATTATTGTCTACATTCTTAGACAATTAAATTTATTTGATTCAATCAAGATAATTAAATATGTGCCATTTCATATAGGTGACACTTAAGGCATCTACCCATGGTGTCTCGTTCGTGCTTGATCGGTAAGTCCGGAGGGAACTCTTATCCAAAGTGGATATCACAAAATGCACATAAATTGGGGTGGTCCCTATGCAGTATACCAGTTCGCGGCGCATACCCAACGGTGACAAAGGCAACCAACATCAATACCTACCTCACGTAGGTGGCGCTCCTGCGTAATACCTAAATGACATACACATCGCCAAGCCCACCTGTGCCGACGTGTGCTACACAGTTCGAATGCAAGAAATCCCAAACAGATAAGCCCATCCACGAACCTTGATATGTCCACACAAATATACAAAAATACATATGAATATTCCCATATAATAAATATAGGTTACTACCCTATAATTACATAAGGTTTCCCCGAAATGGTTCCCATAATTAATAATCAAACCTCCAGTTTATTATTAATTCCCTTAATTTTTCATAAGACTATTTAATTAACGAGTCAGTGTAGCCGTTTTATTTAATTTGTGATACTCCGATATTTTTAATAAAATCCTCGTATGCCCAAACACGATTTTTTCAACTCGTGTAAGTTACTAAAATCAGCCCCGACGTTTCCCTCCGCTGAACTTGGCCTGCCCCCAAACTAGAACCGATTTGGTCCTTGGCTGAATCGATTCACTGCCTGGCCGAATCGATTCGGACCTGGGCAGAAGTCCAGAGCTGTTTCATTTTTCCAACTTCGCAAAATTTTATTCTTTTTCTCAAGGTTTCCTCCAATGATTAATTTACTTCAATGAGCATACCTATAGGTTCCTAAGGCTTGGTACTCCATCTTGGAAGATTTAAATGATATAATTTAACATCTATAAGGAGTTTTAAGTCCAAAAATTCACAGCAATTATGATGGTCTAATCCAGAATTCCTACAGTTAATCTACCTAGATCCAAATCATACTTCAACATGATGAATGAGGGTAATTCTCTACAATATCAGTCCTTCAATCATGAATTCAAAACCTCTACATATACATCAAGATTCCCAACAAAAATTAGAATTGCTTAGCGCATGAGTTCTGATCATTCAATTCAATTTCAATCACCCTAATTTTTGGATTTATTTGTCTACCCAATTAGCATTTCTACATACATGAGATTAATTTCTATCCTTTTTAATCATCAATTTCATCCTAAGAAAATCAGAAATTATAAATCATTTACTATGATGAATCAACCTCTACATTGAATACATATATTAAGCAAGAAGATTCTTGTCTGGTTATGGTGATGGGTGATATCTTCCTTGAATCCTTTGTTCTTCCTCCTCTTAGGCCTTTATTCCATTCTCTCTTGAAGTGGAGCCGCTAGGGTTATGTTTTGATTTGTAATGGGGAGTTATTACTTTTGCTCTTAATCTTATGTTGATCCCTATTCCCTAGTTAGGCATATTATCCCATTTTTGGACCCTCAAATGGGTTCGAATCCATACTCAGACTAGCCCAAAAGTCTCCCAACTTATATACCTATGCCCCGAGACTATTTTAAAGATTTAAAACATCTAAACGCGCCCATAAGACCTTCCAAAACGCGTCCCAATTATTTTCATTCCACTTAGACATTATTATTGTATTTGAACGACACGCACCCATAACTTTGCTAACGTGTGATTTATCTTTCACTGGTAATCTCATTATGCCAAATTGAGTCTTGTATTTATATAATCATGAATAAATATTTATTTTCAATTTAAATCTTACACATTTAAATTTAAATTCGTCCGATTTAATTTATTCCCAAAATTAATCTGAAATTACTTAATTTATTTAAGTCGTAATATTTTATTCTGAAATTACAAAATATTACAATTACTAAAAAAAAACACGAAGGGGCCCAAAGTAAGTTACCTATAAAGTAAGGATGATAGCAACTAATAGGGGAAAGAACACACCCTCCAACCATGAGAACCAACATCATATTTTGTTCACAGGTGGCATTCTGTACTGTGAAAATCTGTTTTGTTTGAACATTCAATGACATCATTTCATTTAAAAATACATCAAAATAGGGGCTGCTGCACCAAACTCCACCCACCCTTCAAAGCTTTACTTCAAACTCTACAAAAACACATTTTCCCTTTCTTTCTCTTTGGAAATGGAGATGAGCATGTGGGATACCTGGGTACAGCAATCACTTACAAAGTTAGAGTCTTTGAAACTAATTCGATCTCTAAGACCCATTCACCTTCCCCACATTGATAATCCCAAACCAACAAATTTCAAAAACCACCATTTTTTCGATGGTTTGCAGCAATGGGATAGAGCTTCTGTGGAAGTACAAATTTCAGAGACTACATTTCAGGGGTGGCTCCAAGACATACCCACTTGTGGTAAACTTTTTTTTTTTTAATTTAAATTTGCTTTTAATCTCTAACTTGTGCTATCTATAAATTTGTACAATATTTTTTTGTATATGTGCATACATATTTGTTGATATCAGACCATCTCTTAGTCATTGGATTATTTTTGCTCTACCAAAATGCTCAAATGCTATTTTGGTTTCCCCAAAAGGTTATTTGATCCCAATCATTGGGCAACGAGCTGGCAAGTATTATAATACTTTTTTATTAAAATAAATTGTTTTGATTTTAAAAGTATAATGGCATGTTTTAAAAAAAAATCTAAAAATAGTTTATTGTTATAAAAATTGTGTAAAAAATATATAAAAAATAGTGACTATGCGTAATACACGGGTCGAAGCAAGAAAAACATTTTGAATATTTTTCTATTTCTTTTTATATGTTAGGAAAGAGAGAATTTTGTCTTAAAAAAAGACTCGATATAATATGAAAAAAAGGGAGAATAGAAATGAAAGTTTTTTTCTCGCATCTATTCTCTATCACACTGCCGTTGCGGCATTTCAGTTGTTGCGCGCAGTGGCGGAGCCATTTTTTGGGGGGATATTTTGTTGGATATTATGAATGCAAATACAGAAATGGAACTCTTTATATATCACAATAATGTCAACTTCAATACAAAAATGTAACTTTTGAATAGATAGTAGAAAGCTTCAAGGCGTGATGTCACTTTCCTAAATACAGTATTTGCCCCACACGAATAATTTCGGTATACAAACGGGAATCCGCAAATCCGTACTCAAGATACAATGAAGCAACTTGCACTGCCTGCAACTTGTATATTTGAAGACAGCCTTTGGATGCAGCAGCGAAGAACAGTCAATCAAGTTCTTATTATGTTTATGTGCACAAAACAGAATAAGATAATTTATATCTCCTGAAAATTGTAAGAGAGTAATAGCAAGGGTTGGAAATTTCGGAACTGGGTAATATCTGTTATATGTGCAAATTCGTTTTAGGCAGCCTTTATTTATAGATAATGAAAGTCTTTGTCTTCAAGAGTCATGACTGTTGGATTAACAGTCTTAATCAATTCCGAAATGGTATGACTGTTAAATACCAACAGTCTTAAGTCATTTCCGAACAGGTACAATTAATACCGAATCGGTTTTGCACGGGTCAACCAAAAAGTGACCGCGCCCCGACCCGGACGAATCCCGGCAACCCGCTACCACTGCGGACACGCGGCGTGCGGAAGTGCAAAGTGCTCCACTAGCGCCTCTACAGCCCACTGCCCCGAACGCGCGCGCGCGCGCGTGTGTGTGCGTGTGCGTGTGCGTACGGTGCTTCGCACCGTATTGAGGTCTCTTGAATAGCCTCTTAAATGCTAGATGAATTAACTCTTCATCTTCCATTTGTACTTATTAAGTGTACAAATTCTTAATATTTTTCCAATGTGGGACTCAAAGGTTGCCCACTCCTTTTATAGCTTAGTGGTAACACTTAGCTTTGTACATTTTCCAATGTGGGACACTATCCCTTTTTATATTTGGGTTAGCTTCCCACCTCTTCCTCACACTTCCAATGTTGGAGAAGCTCTTAAAGCTCTTACACCCAAAAAACTCTTACTCACTTATTTTAAAAATCACCAACATTCCTCCACCATTTTCAAAATAAGTTTTGTAAATCTTTGATTGTCTGTAAGACTCTGTATAAGCATTGGTATCTCACGACTTGAACCAATACCCTGTAAAGGTTCGTCAAAGTTAACCATGAAAGTATAGTAGACTTGTCTTTGAACTATCAATCTATATTGATTATCCGGATTTGTCTTCACACACAAATCTTTTAGTCACTGATTATCCATATAAGCCGACACATGTATTAGGCCTTGTGTCTATACCATGATTTCATGAGTGCTTTAGAGTCAAGCCCAATTCTCATAGGAAGTGGCACCACTTCCACACTCATATAGTTAGATTATCATAGGTGTCCATGTAACTTAAAACACCATAAATCTATTAAGGTTAAACTCATCCTCTTTCATTATTCATTACATGTTCTAAGCACTTATCCTTGGGATGTTAAATTTTATAGTGCTTATAATCACGTCGTATGATGTACTTTAATCATTGAACTTGAGACTTGAATATATCAAGTTTCAAGTTGAGTTTCCATCAAGAGTGATTATTATTAATGGGATTTAGTCCCATCCCTATTGATGTCTTAGACACCAGTCCTCTTGCAAGACCTTTTGTAAAAGGATCTGCTAAATTTTGACTTGATTTTACATAATCCACTGTGATTACACTATCTGTAATCATTTGTCTCACATAACTATGTCTTAGGCCAATATGTCTAGATTTTCCATTGTACACTTTACTATAAGCTCTGGAAAGTGTAGACTCACTATCACAATGTATAGATATTGGAGGCATTGGTTTTGGCCAAACTGGAATTTCGATTAATGAATTCCTTAACCATTCTGCCTCTTTACTAGTTGCAGCTAATGCTACAAACTCAGCTGCCATAGTAGAATCAGCTATACAAGTTTGTTTCTTTGATCCCCAAGAAACAACTCCTCCACCAAGAGTGAAAATCCATCCGCTTGTTGAGGAATGATCCTCCCGCTCAGTTATCCAACTGGCATCAGAAAACCCTTCTAATACTGAAGGATATCCACTATAGTATATACCATAGTCCATAGTTCCTTTCAAATATTTTAATATTCTATTGACAGCATGCCAATGCAATAAACTTGGATTACTAGTATATCTACTTAATTTACCAACAGCATACGCAATATCAGGTCGAGTACATGTCATGGCATACATTAAACTACCAATTACTCGTGCATATTCCAATTGTGAAATAGCTCTACCATTATTAGGGATCATCTTTAGTTGTGGTTCAAAAGATGTACTAACAGGTGTGCAATCAAACTGATTAAATTTCTTTAAAATTTTCTCAACATAATGAGATTGAGTGAGAATTATATTTTTATCTTTCCTTATTATTCTCATTCCTAATATGACATCAGCTACACCCATATCTTTCATATCAAATTTAGAAGACAAAAAACTCTTTGTATTATTAATGCTTTCTAAATCAGTACCAAGAATTAACATGTCATCTACATATAAACAAATGATCACACCTTTACCATTAGCAAATTTACTATAAACACACTTATCAGATTCATGAATTTTAAAACCATAAGAAATAATGACTTTATCAAATTTTTCATGCCATTGTTTAGGTGCTTGTTTTAGGCCATATAAGGACTTAATAAGTTTACATACTTTATTTTCTTGTCCAGGCATAACAAACCCTTCAGGTTGTTCCATGTAAATTTCTTCTTCTAAGTCACCATTTAAAAAGGCAGTTTTCACATCCATTTGATGAATCTCAAAATTATATATAGATGCTAATGAAATTAAAATTCTAATAGTGGCGGTTCTAGCAACAGGTGCATAGGTATCAAAATAATCAATTCCTTCTTTTTGTGTAAAACCTTTAGCAACCAATCTAGCCTTGAATTTATCAATTGTTCCATCTATTTTCATTTTCTTTTTTAAAAATCCATCTACACTTAATGGGTTTAGACCCAGGAGGTAAATCTACTAACTTCCAAGTTTTATTTCCCAAGATTGAATCCATTTCATCATTTATAGCTTCTTTCCAAAATGCTGAATCTACAGACTTAATTGCCTCACTATAAGTTTGTGGGTCTGTTTCAACGCTAAGAGTCAAAGCATATTGATTACAAGATGTGTCTCTAGTTCCTTCAACAAGATAGACTACAAAGTTGGGACCAAATCTTTTTTCTTTCCTAGGTCTTTTACTTTTTCTAATCTCTTCTTGTTCTACTGGTGGAGTTTCAGGTAACTGTGAAGGAGTGCTTACTTCTTTTTCATTATTAATTCTAGGAATAGAAGAAAACCTTTGTTCATAAAAATTGCATCTCTCGATTCAATTATTGTATTCACCTCAACAGAATCATTAGGTTCACTAACCAAAAATCTATAGGCTTTACTATGTTGTGCATAACCTATGAAAATACACTCAGCACCTTTGCTTCCTAATTTCTTTCTCTTAGTTTCAAGTAGTCTTACAATAGCTCTACAACCCCAAACTTTAAGATAACCTAAATTAGGTTTTCTATTCTTCCATAATTCGTAAGGAGTTTTCTTATTATCTTTAACAAGTATTCTATTCAGAATATGACATGCAGTTAAAAGTGCTTCTCCTCAAAACCCTTTACTTAAACCAGAATAAGAAAGCATAGCGTTAACCATTTCAGTTAGTGTTAATTTTTTCTTTCTGCTACTCCATTTTGTTGTGGTGTATAAGGTGCAGTAACTTCATGTATAATTCCCATATCTTCACAAAATTGAGGAAAGTGATATTCACCACCTCTATCAGATCTAAGACATTTTATTTTAGAATCACATTGATTTTCAACTTCATTTTTGTATGTCTTAAATCTATTAAGCACATCATCCTTGGAGTTTAAAAGATATACGTAACAATATTTTGAAAAGTCATCGATAAATGTAGCAAAATATTTACTACCACCTCTAGTAGGTGTTCCATGCAAATCACAAACATCACTATGTACTAATTGCAACAAAGATGTAGTTTTTTCTATTTTTGGTAAAGGCAATCTTGTTATTTTTGTTTGCATGCATATTTTACACTTTTCATTCATATCATTCTCATATTTAGGAATTAAATTTAAATTAACCATGAAATGCATTTTCTTTGTATTAACATGTCCTAAACGACTATGCCATAATGAAAGACAATCAACGATATAAGCAGAAGAACCTTTTTCATTGATATTGAGCTTAAACATGCCTTCATACAAATATCCTTTGCCTACAAAGGTACCATTCTTAGTCAGAATAAATTTGTCTGACTCAAATACAAGCTTAAAGCCAAATTTGTTAAGAAGACTTCCAGAAACTAAATTTTTTCTAACATCAGGAACATGAAAAACATTGGTGAGGCTAAGGATTTTCCCGGAAGTGAATTCGAGATCCACTGTCCCTTTGCCTTTAACCGCAGCAGTAGATGAATTTCCCATGTAGAGAACATCTCCTTCCACTGTTTCATAGGCAGAGAATAAGTTCTTGTCCTTACAAACATGTCTTGTGGCACCAGAATCAACCCACCAAGAGTTGTCTTCTCCAAGCGTATTAGCCTCGGATATCATAGCAGCAAATTTTTGCTTTGTGTCTGATGTCCCTCCTTTTTCCTTTAGTTTCTTGAACTCACGACAATCCTTGTTGAAGTGACCTGGTTTGTTGCAATGAAAACAATTTCCTTTCTTCTTTTTGTTTGCTTTAGAATTATTTGAAAAATTCTTCCGCTTGTTATTTTTTCCATGATTGCCATATTTTTGCTCCTTTCCTTCCTCCACCACATGGACCTTAGAAACAGAATTTTCTTGTTCCTCTTTACCATCTAGAATTCGAGACTCTTGTTCAATTCTTAAATGAGTCTCTAATTCTTCAAGTGAAAGATCCTCCTTTTTGTGTTTGAGTTCTTTCTTATAATCTTTCCAAGAAGGAGGAAGTTTTTCAATTATGGCAGCAACAATTACATTATCATCCATATTTAATTTTTTCAGTTTGCAATGATTTATGATGCGTGGGATGTCATGAAATTGTTCTAGCACAGGCCTATTATCATGCATTTTAAAGCTTAAAAACTGACCGATTAGGAACTTCTTACTTGTAGCGTCTTCCGTAAGATATTTGGTCTCCAATGTTTCCCACAAAGTTTTTGCAGTCCCAACATTTTGGTACAAGTCGAACAAATTGTCAGCAAGTGCATTGAGAATGTGACCACGACACAAGTAATCGTCGGTCTCCCATTTTGTGCGTTGCCTAGTCTGTTCCAAGGTTTCATCTTCATCTTCATTTGGTTTCGGTTGTGACAAGACATATACAATCTTCAATGTTGTTAGAAGAAAATGAACCTTTTTCTGCCAACGTAGAAAATTACCACCATCAAAACGGTCCAACTTGACAAAGCTTTCTGTTATTTGTCGAAGTGATTTGGAAGAGTCAGCCATTTCTGATAATGCTGTATTTAGATTGTTGGATATTATGAATGCAAATACAGAAATGGAACTCTTTATATATCACAATAATGTCAACTTCAATACAAAAATGTAACTTTTGAATAGATAGTAGAAAGCTTCAAGGCGTGATGTCACTTTCCTAAATACAGTATTTGCCCCACACGAATAATTTCGGTATACAAACGGGAATCCGCAAATCCGTACTCAAGATACAATGAAGCAACTTGCACTGCCTGCAACTTGTATATTTGAAGACAGCCTTTGGATGCAGCAGTGAAGAACAGTCAATCAAGTTCTTATTATGTTTATGTGCACAAAACAGAATAAGATAATTTATATCTCCTGAAAATTGTAAGAGAGTAATAGCAAGGGTTGGAAATTTCGGAACTGGGTAATATCTGTTATATGTTCAAATTCGTTTTAGGCAGCCTTTATTTATAGATAATGAAAGGCTTTGTCTTCAAGAGTCATGACTGTTGGATTAACAGTCTTAATCAATTCCGAAATGGTATGACTGTTAATTACCAACAGTCTTAAGTCATTTCCGAACAGGTACAATTAATACCGAATCGGTTTTGCACGGGTCAACCAAAAAGTGACCGCCCCCCGACCCGGACGAATCCCGGCAACCCGCTACCACTGCGGACACGCGGCATGCGGAAGTGCAAAGTGCGCCACTAGCGCCTCTACAGCCCACTGCCCCGCACCCGAACGCGCGCGCGCGTGTGTGAGTAAGGTGCTTCGCACCGTATTGAGGTCTCTTGAATAGCCTCTTAAATGCTAGATGAATTAACTCTTCATCTTCCATTTGTACTTATTAAGTGTACAAATTCTTAATATTTTTTCAATGTGGGACTCAAAGGTTGCCCACTCCTTTTATAGCTTAGTGGTAACACTTAGCTTTGTACATTTTCCAATGTGGGACACTATCCCTTTTTATATTTGGGTTAGCTTCCCACCTCTTCCTCGCACTTCCAATGTGGGACAAGCTCTTAAAGCTCTTACACCCAAAAAACTCTTACTCACTTATTTTAAAAATCACCAACATATTTTTATATTTTTTACAAATATTCAATTTTCGAGTAAAATTTGGGCATTGTCAATATTAGGCAACTATACATTTATATTTCAAATTAAATTACATTGTGATATTTAGAAAATATCAAGGTTCTAAAAAACGCGGGGCGTGATTGAGGCGTGGAGGCCAAGCCTTAAGCCTTAGAAGCCTAGGCGGGCCTAGGCGTAAAAATGCGTGAAAAAGGCGTTTAGGCCTTGTTAATATATTTTAATATTTTTTAACCATAACAAGGCTATTAAAATACAAAAATTGCACAGATCATAAAAATATGTCTGAATATATGCAAATTAAAATACTATTTGATTATTTTGGATGAGATAATGGTTCGGTTTGTAAACAAATTCTTTAAAAGGCGACATCGTTTCACTAAATCATTGTTGTTTTTAGAAAAAAGTGCGCCTTAAGGGTTTTACCAAGAATAAGGCGTGAAAAGCGTAAGGCGAGACGTTTCTCCCAAGCCTTAAGTCTAGGCGTGGTTTTTTAGAACAGTGGAAAATATACCTCAATGGAAACAACCACAATATCATTAACAATCCAATAACTCCAAATTAGCAATCCACCACCACAAGTGCAAAACTCTAAACACCAACAACCAAATCAAAAACCCTAAACAACAACAAAATATGATAAAATCAAACTCTAAAAATCGCACTTGAGAAGTCTGATTTTTTTGTATCTGCCACGATTGTAAGCTGCCCAGAGATAAAAATGCATTTACCAAGTGTAAATTAAGCTAAAAAGTCGCAACTTACGCGGAATTTGAATATACAAGTTTCAATGTGGAGAGTCCGTATTGTCTTGTCATTAACATCAATAATATAAAAAAATTAATTATCTTTCACATATTCTTATACTAATTCTTTAAGTTTATAATATTGAATTGATTGATAAAAATCAGCATAAGATATTTTAATGTAAGGGCCAATTATTACAAGTGGCTTAAGAAAAAAATATATCTTTATCTTAAACTTTAAACTTAGATATTCAGGACAACTAAAATACTTAAATTAGATTAGTCACTTTGATTCTGGTTTAAGTTAATCGTTCATTTTGCTTTTAGCTTTTGATAACACTTACTAAACTGAATTAGAGTTCTCTTTTCCGTTTTTCCTACTTCTGTGGATTTACGAGTACCACCCACTGTCTAATTGATCAAATTATTTTATGTACTAACTTTTTGTGTAACTTGTGTATCGATGATAATTTTAGCAGCTATTGACATGTTACAATCACACTCCTTAAATTTATAGGAGATGACTTTGTCAATGAAGCAGGGGAATGCCCTCAGAAGTTAAAAAAACTACTTGTGTTCTCTGGAAATGATTACTTGGGATTAAGTTCACATCCAGCAGTTGCCAAGGCTGCTGCAAAGGTTACAATTGTCTCTAAATTTTGCAGGTTTACCTCAATTATATGTTAATAATTTTGATTACCATAGGCTAATTTGTTTGAAATCTTATTATATATCCAGGCAGTCCAAGAACATGGAATGGGCCCAAGAGGTTCTGCTTTAATTTGTGGGTATACGAATTACCATAGGCTACTAGAGTCGAGCCTTGCAGATTTGAAAAAGAAAGAGGTCTTAGCTTTAATCCTTAATTTTTATTTTTAATGGCTGTGAGAAAACTTTCTTGGCCAGAGCAATATATTATACGATACAGATATATTGGTTTATGGAAAATAAATGAATGTTTGATGAAAAAATTCTCTAGCCTATGGGGCTCAGTGGGGACTACATTTTACAAATAAATATGGATGGAGTATTACTTTAACATTCATTGATGTTTTTGGTGGTCGATATTTTTCGATTGTGGAATCTTAAGCATGTTCCCACTATTTAATTCGGAAAATTTGGTCAGTTTTGGAGTATTCAAGAAAAATATCTGTGTCTTTGTGTATCCCTGGGATTCTGGGCAAGCCTCTTTGTACAGCAGACATTTTATAGTGTTATACAGAGTATATTGGTGACTTGATGTCATTGAACTACATTTTTAAATCATATTTAGTTTAGTTGTAAGGTTCTGTTTGGTTTGGGGTGAAATAGCTTTCACAAGGTTAAAAAGAAAGGTAGAGCAAAGTATTTTCACCTATTCGAAGTTAATTTTTTTTTTTTGTATAATGATATAAATAAGTGTATGAACTCTGGTTATGTGATTTAGACAAAAATAGTCAGGAAATTGAACTCTGTGGAATTAAAAATACTTTTTACCAGTTTTACTTCTTTATTAGGGAAAAATATTTCACCTTGAAGCAAACGGGACCTTTTATATAGATGGTGTCATTGACATCTACTAATTTGGAACCTCGAACATGTTCCCACTATTCAATTTAAGAAATAGGGAGAATATTGGAGTATGTTGTATGTATATTTCACCTCGACCCAAACGCGACGTTTATATTCTATTTGTTTGCAAATACTTCGTTCCGTGTCACTAGGGGCACATAGAGAGAGTTTGCAACTTTTTCGTATTTTAGGGGGTTATCTGCAATCAGTGATAACTTATCGTGTTTCTTGTTTTCCACCCTATATATGTCAAGCGATTTTGATTTTCCAGATCATGGACTGCAATTTCTAAACATTTAGACAAAACCCACCGAGTATGATTATGTTCCTCCTCAGATATTAATACTATGTGTTGTCTCTCCTCTTGATTATTGCCCCTTTTATGTATAAGTTCAACTATTTTGAAATTAACGGCTGAAGAACTGATACATGTTTTTATTTTGTTTATTTAATTATTTTTTATGTTTCTTTGTAGGATTGCCTTCTTTGTCCCACAGGCTTTTCAGCAAATATGGCCTTTATGACAACAGTTGGAAATCTTGGTTCTCTCTTAGCTGCAGGTGAAAAACCTTTGAAGGATGAATGTATTGCTATATTTTCTGATGCTCTGAACCATGCGTCAATAATTGATGGTATCCGTCTTGCTGAGCGACAACAAAGTGTACAAGTTTTTGTCTATAGGCACTGTGACATGTCCCACCTCAATGCTTTATTGTATGTTATTTATTACTTCGGTCTCTCTTCCTGTTAATTAATTACTCTTCCCCGTGTACATCTCATGGCTGTGATTTTGTGTTTTGACAGATCAAAATGCACAGTGAAGAAGAAAATTGTTGTGACTGATAGGTTAGTCATTAAAATTGCTTGTTTGGTACTTGTAGGAGGGTAGCGAGATGGAGTGCTTTTGTCAGTACCAAGTGCTTTTTCTGATTCTTTTGGTAATATTATGGAGAAACTAGTAAAACAGAAAACTGCTGGCAACAACTAGTCTAGGTTTACTTATTGGCTGTTATTGCTCTGAACCACTCCCCCTTCCCTTAGTTAAAAAGAACGAAGACAAATGCTACCCTAGTCCATTGTCCAGAATTTGTCAAATGAGAATATCTGAATGTTGTAGATGGTGTTGAAAAGATAGGAGAGATCAACAGTTTACACTTGTGCAATCCAACATATAATATGAATGGCTTTAAAAGCCAAGGTGTGAGGATGGTCATTAGGATCTGCAAATGCTTATGGTTCTACTACTCAATGAAATGCATCCCATCTAAGATAGCTTTCGGCAAGCTTCTCTCTCTCTCTCTCTCTCTCTCTCTCTATATATATATATATATATATATATATATATATATATGGAGAGGTTCAGAAGTGAATATAAAAGATGAACATTTTAATGAACCTTAACAAAAAACACTAGACCCAGATTGTTTGCAGCTGCCGAGACTCGAACTGGGGAGCAAACCCAGTCGAGCCTGGAGCTTTAGTACTAGTGCGCTACCACTAGACCAAGTCTGAAGGTTGATGAACATTTTAATGAACCTTAACAAAAAACACCTAACATCCAATCAATTTTAATTCCTATGTTGTAATTGGTCCGCGCCAGCGGCAACGGACACACGTGTGACACGCGCATTTAATACACTCACACGCGTACCACACGCGTTTCCTTTGCCGCTGGCGAGTGTCACACGTGTTTGTATATATATATATATATATATATATATAAGAGAGCTTTTCTCTTTGGGTAATAAGAGGAAGCGGTAATTTCTCTTGTCACTTAGGTGTTTGTAGTAAAAGTGAGGCGTAACCCTTATAGATGGTAATGTGAAAATATGCTTTGCAAGAGTGATAATAAACAAATTCAGTAATGAGGAGAAAATAGGCTTAGAATAGGAAATCAACCATAAAGAACACCACAAATAATGTGGTTCACCCAACTTAGGCTATGTCCATAGGAGCTAGAGTTTTATTTTACTTAGAATGAAGATCAATATTTGCAAACGCTCAAATCTCAATCATACCTCACCTCTCTAAGTGGTTACAATGTTGAGAATTCTCTCAAAATCTCTTCAAGTCTATTTTAAAATCTCTCCTCTATGTGTATCTTTTTAATCTGGGCACTGTTGTCTTTCTTCCGTGTTCTGTCCTTCTTCAATAGAAAGAAGTAACATATATGTAGTCTCTCCATTTCGTAGGACCTTGAACTCCTCTCCTCTTTTTGGACGCTTCTGCCGGTAAACTAGCACCAGCCGTGTAATGGGGGACAAAACAATTAGGCGTGGCATAAAGTCATCTCAAAACATGGAGAAAGGTATTATTCTAATAAAGCGTAATGATCGCACTGCCTAAGAAATTATATAAATTCTGTCGGTATGGGATCACGTGCAAAAAGGAATATTCCTTTTGTCAGATAATGCTTTTTGCGTTAGTGGTCACAAGCATCATTGATCGTGCAAGCTTGTGGTTGCTCACAACATTCCTCCTCGGGTGAGCTGTTTCGCAGCGTGCTTGATCGTGTAGAGTTGTTTCGGCCTTTTTGTTCTCGGAAGCAGTTTCTTCGGTAACCTTTAACTTGAGCCTCTTCGGTTCTTCCTTGAGCTTCTTCAGAATGGAAGACTTGACCTTTCAAGTGTTCTGATAAACTTAATCAATGTAACCTCAAACGAACTCCGTTTTTTACCTTCTTGAAGAAACTTATCTCTACTTAAGGAGTTCTACAAATAAGCTTCTCTTACAATATATATACACACACACACATATATACATAAAGCTATGAAAGAGAAATTAAATGTTTTATGGGTAAAAGTGTAAATATTTAACACCTTCCCATTAGTGTCTCCACTATACCTGAAATAACTAAGAAACGACGCAATAATATGACACGAAATTATCAGTTAATGGTTGGACACCTATGGTGTCTAGGTTGTTATTGGGTTCACCCGAGAAGACACGATAATTAATGAATCAATTCTGACCTTCTTCAATCCAATAAGATCCGTTAGACCCGAGAAATATTTAGTGACTTGTGTCACGTGAATCGATAATGCCCGATAAGAACCCGATAAGACACGATAAAACTCGTTAGTATGTCAAACCAAAATGACTCATTGGCAGCCCTATCTTAGAAGATGGATCATTGAAGTTTATATTGTTAACGTCTGGCTGTGAACTACATCTTGGTTGATGAGATCGTTAATTTATATTAGGATCTTACATATTGAAAAATGATTGTGTAACAGTATCATTCTACATTAATATCTGTAAGAGGGTACTTTAGATTATATATGTGGAGGCGTAACCCC
The DNA here is from genome assembly GCA_949130495.1 of Sambucus nigra. Lineage (NCBI taxonomy): Eukaryota > Viridiplantae > Streptophyta > Magnoliopsida > Dipsacales > Adoxaceae > Sambucus > Sambucus nigra. The sequence continues at coordinate 60,030,742 of OX422214.1, forward strand.
TATTGAGTATGGTAACCACGGGTTAAATTAGCCAACACCCTAGACTAATTATAGGAAACACACACACAAAACTCAATGAAGATGGACTCAGTTTAAACTCGCAAAGCCTCTCGTGTATGACTCAGGGAATAATAATGAACTTTAGAAGTGACTTAGCTAGAGGGAGAGGGAAAATAAGCACCCTAGGTACACCCTGGTAGGCAGGTAGTAACACACCAAACTCCCTCAAGAATCTCTGTCAAATATTAAAAGCTTCGCAATCAATGACAATGGTGAGTTAGTGAACTCTTTAGTTTGCAATGACTCTTTTTCTTAATTCTCCAAAAAGATCATCCCCTCCTCAAAGGTGGTTGGGGTCCTTAAATAGCCCCCCACACCACCCCCGAGGCAACTCAGTCATTAAAGAGTATGAAAGACATCCCTCATACTTTATGTCACAACATTAAATGCCTGATGCACTAGTTGTCTCCACGTCATAAACATTAAATGCCAAGACATGCCTTTTGCCTATCCACTGTGTGTCAGGGGTTTGTTGTCGCAGAGGTGGTTCACCAACTACCTGACAGCCCCAAATACCACAGCGGTTTACTCAAGTGTATGTCTGACAAACGTTTAGATGGCTAGTGACATCACCCATAGTAGATGTGACATTAAGTACAGGGTTGTTTGGTCCATAACTTAATGCCCGATAGAACTCCAAGCTGCTCCGCTTGAGGTTCCACGGTCAGGGTCCTTCGGTGTTTTACCAGGTGTATCTAAGATGGTCAGGACAAGCCCCAACGGTGCCTTACTTCTCAATCCTCCAAACCAGGTCCCTCTAAAGTTCCCACAGTGAGGTCATTCGATAGAGCATGAAAGCTCTCCCAGGCCCTGCCAAGCCTGGTCTCTCGCGAGTACCGTTTGACCTCATACAAACCCTTCCATTATTATCGTTACGTCATTACAATCGTTACAGCTTACAGAAATCAATAATGAAAGTACGATGTGATTAAAACCACAAGCTATAATATGAGTTGCCACGCTGAGCTGCCTCACCAAGGTGTCACGCTTGAGTTGCCATGCTGAGCTGTAAGCCCCCTCTACATTTGCCCCCTCGTGGAGAGATTTATTGGGACAAGAAATGTCTGCACGAAATGGCTCATCTTGATGGATTTTTCTTTGTGTAACCGTTGGAACATCTTCTTCGTTGTGGCTCCGTTGGGTAAGTCTGTCAAGGAGATTGGCGCCAAAACTCAAACTTGCTGAGCAAGGCAACGCTTCCTGTTCTCTATGCATCATTTCATTAGTGACGTGCGCTGTCTTTTCAACTGTCACAGCACTTCCCGAAGTGCCACGTGTTCTTGTGAAATGATTACAGGCGGCCGTGCACGTGCGAGGGTGGGAAAATCTAAACGCCAAACTCGAAAGTCTCAACAGCCATTTTTCCAAAATACTTTGAACCTTAACCACGTGGGCCTAAAGGGTCTGCTTCTACTTCTTCTTTCCTACTTCATTGTTACCTTCTTTCCTCAGACTATCGCTTCTGTTCTTATAAAGAGAGAGAGAGAGGTAGATACGCCATTGTTGCAGAGAGTTATAATCACTACTTGTGATCGTTCGTCTCCAGTGTTGCCTTCAATCCCTTTTTTCTCAAAACCTTCTTTGTTACGGCTTCAAGCACCATTTCTGCCATGGCGTCTTCAAGCGACCCCACTATTTCTGCCACCAGTGTTCCGTCTGCCACCACCACTGCTGCCTCCGCCCGGGGTGCTGCTCGCCAAGAGCAGCTGAGATTTTACCGTCGCTCTCCCGTTTTTGGGGAGGGTGATGGCTTTGCTGTTGCCTGTAAGGCTGTTTGCTTTTCCTCCAAGTTTGACGCCCTGTTGCTGGGTGATGAAGACGAAGAGGTGTCTAAGTGGGGATTTTTGCCCCCAGAAGGAACTCTGAGATTTCGCTTAGAGCGAGGGGACTTTCCATGGTCCCACATTGATTTCGAAGCACCCGGGGGATCCCCCGCCCACTTTGCTGCCTGGAACTCGCACATGCAGAGTTCCTATGCTGATATTCTTACCAAGATTGGACTGCAACGGGCTAAATGGTTTGGTGAGTTCACCATTTCAAAGAACAATGCTGCCCTTCCTGTCTTGATCTCTCGATGGAACGTGGATACTCATACGTTCATTGCTGCCTGGGGTGAGTTTACCATAACTCTGGAGGATGTGTGTGAGCTCTTGGGCCTCGATGCAACAGGCCATGAGCCCTACACCGATGAAGCTCTTGATGCTCAAGAGACTGCGGATCGTTCTGAGTTGGATCGCATATGCCGAAGCTGCATCGGCTCTTCCAACAAAGCTACTTTTTCTCCCCTGATCAGCTATTTCTTCCAGAGTTCCAGCGAAGGCAGCTCTTCATCAACTGCCCCTGGTCAAGGTACTTCGTTGGAGCTTGCCGCTTACATTCTTGTGATTTTGTCCCGTTTCTTTTTGACGGGCAAGCCTAATGATCAGCCCCGAAGAGACCTCATCAACCTGTCCCTTCGCCTAGCTCGAGGCATAAAGCTTCCCCTGGCTGCAATTGCCCTGGGATCCTTGTACACCTGGTTAGACAGGACTTTATTCGACATGGAACGCTCTATTGGTCGTTATAACTTAGCCAATTTCGCCAATAGCGTGCTTCTGACTAGCTTTCTTTACTTCCGCTTTCCTGCCGTAGCGGCCAAGTCCAACCGACCTCCTTCGGCTGAATCAATTCTGCCTCCTCGGTCCTTTATTTACCATAAGAGGCAAAGCCGAAAGGAGTTGATTTCAGTGATTGACCGTTTTGAGAGCTTCGTTATGAGGCCTTATCAAGAAGAGGCCTTTTTTCACACTTGTAAGTTTTTTCATCCTGATGCCCGAATGATACGGGATCCCTCTCCTGACATCGAGGACCCCTCGCTGGCCGTAGTTCTTCTTCTTTCTCCTGGATATCTGCCCTCATACACCGAGTGGGGATACTCGAGCGAGCATTACAACCCCAACCGATGCAGCCGTCAGTTTGGGTTTGACCAGGGGGTGCCACGTCCAGTTTTCCAATCGTCAAACCCCAAAGTCTCCTTTGCCGAGGCATGTTCGTTGTTTTCTTCAACTGCTGCGTGGGGGATATCCTCAGCAATGGCTGGGCGTGTCACCATTCCTAGTATTACTAGGCGTGGGGATGTGACCCCTCTTTTTGCCACCAAATATTGGCCAAGACAACTAGCTGAAATTGCTAAGTTCATCGAGCAAGAGCCAGTGTACCCTCCTGTTTGCTCATTTTCTGCCCTAGAGTTGGGGCTAAAGGGCAACTCTGTGCTTGGGATAGAGTTCCCTCTAAGTTCAACCCACAAAGCACCTCCCAAGGAGCTTCCCCCACTTTGTGCCATGGTCCCAGTTGCCACGCCTAAGTCAAAAACTGCTGCTGCAAAGAAGGCTGCCCCCTCTGCTGCAGCTACTACCGATGAGGGGGCTTCTCGACCTCTTGCTAAGAAAGCAAGAACGGCCAAGAGTGGGACATCGAAATCAAAGTCGAAGTCCCAGAAGCCCCAAACTCCCGTGGCAGCTCTTCCTATAGCATCCGTTCCTCCTCCCATGCCTGCTGAGATGGCTGAGCGTGTGAGGAAGGAGGCCCAGGCAGAACTGGACCGAATACATGCTGAGTATCAACGGCATGCGGTCGTTGCCCCTTCCCCCGCTGCTTTCCCCACGGTGGTGGTGGATCCTTCAGAGCCAACGGCCAAAAAGAGGAAGAGTTCCCGGGTTCCTCAAGGCGTCAGCATTAGTGCAGCTAGCTCGAGAAAGAAGACTCTGGGCACCAAGTCCCAGAAGAAACGGACTCCTGAAGTACGCCTGACCCCTGAGGTGCAATCAACCTCTGCCCCCTCAATTGCTGCCACTCCTCCCACTTCGCCCGTGGTTGTGCCCTCTCGTTCTCCTTCTGAATCGGAGGTATGCATTGCTGACTTAATTATTATCCCCTTTTTGCTTGAGGATGACTGTCTTTGCTTGTGTGTATGCTTATCCCTCGCCCCCTTTCTTTGACAACTGTTTTGCAGGGGGTTGAAATAGAAAAATCAGACTCGTCCAGTCCTCCCGTGAGCCCTTTTGTGGGGGGACGCTTCGGTGTATCTCATACCGATGTGACTCCTCCCCGTTCCCCCATGACAGGGCTTACGTATTCTCGTCGTTTAGTCAGCCAACGTGCGAGGGATGTCATTGCGGGAGGTGATGCCGTTGACCCTGCGAGTGCTTCCTCGCCTGAAGCGATGACCCTGCCCGAAGTGGCATCTCCCGAGATAACACCTTTGGTCCCTTCAGATTTACAGGCCTCATCCGAGGTTCCTCTGCCCCTTGTACTTACTGAGGAGAGTGAACCCGAGGTATGATGTGATCTGTAATTTGTTTGTTGTAGTTCTTTCAGTCATATTCTTTCCTTATTTGGCTTACTGAATTGTGATATGTTTTGGTTACCCCAGGTTGAAGTGTCTTCGTTGTTGGAAAGTATTCTTCTTCGAACGATGTTGATGAGACCCCCGACTGTCATTCCTTTGTTTAGCACCATAACTGAGGTAAGCAACACGTCGAGCTATTTCTTCATATTTTCTGTGCCCATTCTTCTTTTCTAACACTTGGCTTTGTGCACAGTTTTCTCCCGATCTTGCATCAACTCCTGTAGTGAGGGCCCAGGTTGGTGTGTTTACACCCCTTCCTGATGTGGCTTTGTTTGAGGGCTCCGTGTCCTCTCGTGATGAACCCCATATGCTTGCCCTTGTGCCCTACACGGGTGATCAAGTTTGGACAAGCGTGGAGGCTTCTGCGTCCAGGGATCCCGTTATGGCATCTGGGTTAATAATTGCTCCCCCAACGGTTCCTGTCCCTGAGGCTGCCTTGAATGCTCCCATTGTGACTGAGGTATATCTTTCCTCCTATCTTTTGTTAAGATTTTCATAATCTCCATCCTATAATGTTGACTTAACAACGAAAGCGCTTGTTAAGATTTTCCACAAAACTCCACCTTATAACGGTGACTTAACAACGAAAACACTTGTTAAGATTTTTTTCCATAAAACTCCACCTTATAACGGTGACTTAACAATGAAAACACTTGTTAAGATTTTTTTCGCAAACTCCACCTTATAACGGTGACTTAACAACGAAAACACTTGTTAAGATTTTTCATAAACTCCACCTTATAACGGTGACTTAACAACGAAAACGCTTGTTAAGATTTTTCATAAACTCCACCTTATAACGGTGACTTAACAACGAAAACGCTTGTTAAGATTTTTCATAAACTCCACCTTATAACGGTGACTTAACAACGAAAACGCTTGTTAAGATTTTTCATAAACATCACCTTATAACGGTGACTTAACAACGAAAACGCTTGTTAAGATTTTTCATAAACTCCACCTTATAACGGTGACTTAACAACGAAAACGCTTGTTAAGTTTTTTTTCAATAAACTCCACCTTATTTGGGCTTTTCTTTTCAGGTTGCTCGGGGAGATTCGCCCCCAGTCCTCTCACCTGTAGGCTCGCCCTTCCGAGAACCTGATGCTTCGGAAAATTCTATTCATGATGATCAAGGTTCTACGACTGGTGCTGCAGTTGAGAGCGAATCTGGGTGTGAGGTCCCTCTTCCCGACCTAGCTCCTCACTCGTTCTGTCTCATGGTGCTTCGGCAATCTCCTCAAATGCCCGTCAACCATCGGCTGGTGATTGAACAATTGGTGGATCACCATCCTGAGACCTTCACACCGGATTGCCTGCGCTCAAATATTCATGTGATGAGTCACAGGCTGCAAGGCATGGCGATCGTTGTTGCTGAAATTGCTAGTACCCCCACTGCCAGTGTTACCAGATCCCTTCTCAACCAATTTCTAGGTTTTCTGAAGGAGTTGGGGCGTGATGGTTTCCGTTTTGACTGGCTTATCACGCATCTGAAGACTTTGAAGAACCAGCAACTGATCGGCCAGAGGGAAGTGTTGATAAGGTACCAGGAGGACCAACGGGCTGAGGAGGTTAAGTTAGCCGAGCTGGCACCTCTTTTGGAATCGGCCGATGAAGAACTAACGAAAGCCGAAGAAGCTCTGCGTTTGGCTAAGCTAAAACGGGAAAAGCTCCTTATTGAACGCGCCCAGGTGCAAACCAGGCTAGAGGTTGCTGTCAACGCTCAAAATTCGTTTGCATCAGCTTCTTCGAGCCTCCCCGGGGATTTTTTCTCTTCCCCGGATCTGTGGTTTCTCCTAGCATAGTAAAACTCCTGTACATTTTTTCTTTCTTTCATTCATGTAATTCCTGGGCAGTAGTTCCCTATTTTGCTTGTAATGCTCTCTTCTTTAATGAATGGAAGAATGTACGTTGTTTAATTTATCTCTGAGTTATGCTTGCTTTCATATCAATGTCTATATTTCATATCATCAGTAAAACTTGTATATTCATAATAAGAAGACCCAATACATCGATGGTACAAACAAACTGTCTACACATGATATACTTTCAGCCATTTATTGTTAATTTTGAATGGCCTATCTTCCTCCAACTTAGAAATTAGGCAATAACCTGAATCATGAGCTTCGTTCACGATGAAAGGCCCCTCCCAATTGGCTGCGAACTTTGGCAGAGGAAGTCCCCTAATGTGTTTTACTGCTGCCTTCAAAACGAGATCTCCCTCCACGAACCTCCTTGGTCTTACCATGTTGTCATATGCCCTAGAGAGCTGCCTTGTATACATTTGAAAATGTTGCATCGCGTTGTCTCTGTGTTCATCCAATGCCTCCAACTGCACATGCCTGTTCTGAGGAAGCATGCTGCTTCGCAAGGCGTATCGAGCCGAGGGAACTTCCAACTCTACTGGAAGAATTGCCTCAGCCCCATAGACAAGGGAGAACGGAGTGTACCCTGTGGGCTTCCTCTTCGTCGTTCGATAGGCCCACAACACTGTTGGTATCTTGTCGTCCCACGATCCTGGAAAGTCCTCCATCGTTTTAGCCAAGATATTAACCAGAGTTTTGTTAGTTGCTTCAGCCTGACCATTCCCCTTCGGGTATGCTACCGTTGAAGTGTGATGAACAATGGAGTACTTGTCTGTGAGCATCGTTACTTCTGAGTTGACGAAGGGAGTCCCATTATCTGAGAGAATAACCTTTGGGATCCCAAAACGGCAAATGATATACTCTCTGATGAAGCTACTCACTACTCCAGCCGTGGCCCTTCTAAGTGGTATTGCTTCAGCCCATTTTGTAAAGCACTCCGTTGCTACCAGTATCCATATCTTACCCCTCGACGAAGGATGTATCGCCCCCACGAGGTCGAACGCCCAAGTGTGGAAAGGGTAAGGCGTTGCCAGAGAGTGTAAGTCCACCGATGGGGCATGGATCATATTTCCATGAAGCTGGCAAGCCTTGCATTTTCGGACAAATTCGGCGGAGTCTTTCTCCATCGTTGGCCAATAATACCCCAACGTCATCAGCTGATCATATAACTTGGCCCCTCCCATGTGAGCTGGGTCATGGGCTTGTTTGAGGACCTCAGTTGCCTCTTCTTTTGTAATGCAACGCAACGGCCTGTTGAAGTACCCCCTTCGATAAAGCTGCCCCTCTTGGATATAGAACCTCGGGGCCCTTCGCCTTAGCCCCATCGCATCCAATTTCTCCGTTGGGACAATTCCATCCTGAATAAAGTCGATATAGGGCCGCCTCCAGTCTGTTTGGGCTTCAATGAAATGGCACTCAGCTGCTTCGAAAAATAGCTGACACTTATCACAATTCCGTTGTAGTTCTGCCGCATCCTGTTTCATTTTAGGCCAAAAATATCCCTCTCTTTGAATTCTCCTATAAAGAGGTATCTCAGTTGTTTCGCAGTGCTCCTCATGTGTTTTCTTCAACCTCCGCCCTGCTTCCTCTGGCCCAATGCATCTCGATAACCATCCCCCTGCATTTCTGAAGTAAAGATTTCCCTGGTTTGTAAAGTATTGGGCCAACTCTCTGAGTCCCATAGCTCCTTCGCCAGACTCCAGTTGCTTCCTGACCTCTCGTCTCCAACCCGCGTCTCCCTCCGTCGGTAGTATTGACTGTATCACCGAAGGAGCTGTTCTTCGTTGGATCGTAACAATAGTCGTATCGCTCCTCATGACCATCTTTTGAGCAATAGTGGCATAAGCGTCTGGATGTCGGTTCATTGTTCTGGGATGTCTTCTGATTTTGGCCCGATGGAACTGGCTGAGGAGCCTTTGAATGATCGTTCTGTATGGTGCCAAATTCATGTGTTTCAACGCATATTCTCCATTAACTTGCTGAATTACTAAGTTCGAATCACCCTTGATGCAGAGTGAACGAATTCCCCTTCGAAGAGCCTCCAGCAACCCTAGCACCAACGCTTCGTATTCTGCTTCGTTATTGGAGCAAGGGAAATCTAGTTTGTAGGAAAGGCAAATTTCCTCCGTTCCTTTTGAAAGGATGACCCCTGCCCCTCCTTTTTTTTCAGCCGAAGACCCGTCGAACTGCATCGTCCATTCCTCATCGGTTGTGTCCAGATAGTTGGCTTGTAAGTCGTCTCCCGGAATGTCTTCTTTAGGTGGTTCAAACGTTCCTGATGGAAAGATTGCCAACAGATCAGCATACGCCTGGCTCTTGATAGCACGAGGAACCACACACTTTAAATCATATTCGGAGAGAATAAGGAACCACCTAGCTGCCCTGCCAATCAAGATAGTTCTAGCCAACAAGTACTTAATAGGATCACATCTAGTTACAATATGAATTGTAAAAGACAGCATATAATGTCTAAGTTTTTGTGCTACAAAGACTAAGGCCAAACAATGCCTTTCTAGGCTGCTATATCTAATCTCCGGCCCCTGTATGATTCTACTGAGGTAATACACTGGCCGTTCTTGCCCGTCGATCTCCTGTGCCAGCAAAGCTCCAACGGACCTTGTAGTGGAGGTGAGGTATAGCTGCAACGGTGCTCCTGCCTGTGGAGGAACCATGATTTGTGGTGACACGAGCAGTTTCTTCAACTCATCGAGGGACTCCTGGTGATCCTTTTCCCACCTGAACTTTGTGTTCTTTCGCAGCAGTTGCATCAACGGGTGTGTTACCTCGGCCAATCCTGGTACAAATCTTCTAAGGTAGGAGACTTTACCGAGGAAACTTTTCAGCTCCTTCGCCGTTCTTGGGTACGGCATTTCTAAGATCGCGCGTTGTTTATCCTGGTCCATCTGCACCCCTTGTCGATCAACCACAAAGCCTAGAAACTTCCCACATGTTACTCCGAAGACGCACTTCAATGGGTTCATCCTTAGTTTATACTTCCTACATCGAGTAAACACCTTCTTTAAGTCATTTAGGTGGGACTCCTCCTTCTTCGATTTGATGACCAAATCATCCACATAGAATTCTACAAATTTGTGGAGGAAATCGTGAAAAATGGCCATCATTGTTCTTTGATAAGTGGCTCCCGCGTTCTTAAGTCCAAACGGCATTACTTTGTACATGAAATTGCCCAACGGGGTTCTGAATGCCGTTTTCTCTGCGTCCACGGGGTCCATCTTGATCTGATTGTACCCAACGTACCCATCCATGAAGCTATACATCTCATGTCCAGCCGTGGCATCTATCAAGCTATCGATGGAAGGTAGAGGGAACTCATCTTTGGGGCAAGCCCTGTTCAAATCTCTAAAATCCACACAGATCCTTATTTGATTCTTGTCCTTCTTCCCTACTGGCACAATGCTAGATAGCCACAGGGGATGTTGTATTGGTTTGATGAATCCTGCTGCCAATAAACGCTGAACCTCTTCCTTGATCTTCAAATCCAACTCAGGTTTATAGGTTCTTGTTGCCTGTTTTACCGGGATGGCTGAAGGTGTCACGTTTAACTTGTGGCAGCTCACTTCCTCATCTAGCCCTTCCATTTCGGTATACTTCCACGCAAAGACATCTATGAACTCCCGGATTAGCCCAACCAGGGCTTCTTGCTTCGCCTTACCGAGATCCTTCGCGATGAAGATGGGCCTTGGGTCTTCCCCTTCTTCTGCCAGGTTCAACCGCTCCAACACTTGTGCCTGGGGCTTCGGTTGATTTGCCATGTAGTCTGGTTCTTCGGCGACCTCCTCCACGAACTCCTGTATGTTGGAGTTGTCTATCACCATACACTGTCCCTGTTGATCTATCAAGAAACACTCATATAACGGGTCAGCCCCATCCTCGGTCTCTTCGGCCGCCCGCTCACATCGTTATAAACGGTATACCACCTTCCCCTCCTCAGTGATCACCTTCTTGCATTGCCTGTTGGTAGCTGTTGCCAAGGCCTTCCTCTTCCTTTCTCTCGAAGCCTCAGCGATTATTCCTCCTGAGAAGCGACTCAGCACGCTTTGCCGTTGGACCTCATGCTCCACAGGATCCATTCTAAGCTTTACTTTGTTTTTGAGCTGCTTCGTAGTACCTTGGGGTCGAGGGATCACCTGATGGGTTTCTTCGGCCCCCACCCCTTCATTATTCGCGGCTTCTTTGCCTTGCTCGTTCAGAGGCCCCATTCTATCTCTGATCGAGGGAACCCATGCCCCCTCCATTCTTCTTGTTAGGACTCGAGCATCTTCCTCCAACTCCGTATAAAAGGCCGCATCCACAAAGTGAGCTTCCTCGATGGCGAAGGGCCTTTTTGTAGCCCTAATGGTCACTTCTGTTCCTTTAACATTCGCCTTGGCGCATTGATGATATGTTGAAGGAACTAAACCTTGATTGTGCATCCATACTCTTCCTATTAGTAAATGATAGGAAGTTGCACTTTCTATTACATGGAACTTGATGTGGGAACTCAAATTTCCCATTACAATTCCCACATTCACATACCCAATGGATTTGGAAGATTGGTTGTCATACCCTGAGATTACCAGAGGCATGGGGACCAACCTTTCTTCTGGGATATCAGCTGCGTGGAAGGAGTTGATCGGCATAATGTTGATGGAAGCACCCCCATCCATAAGCGTTCTTGCAAAACTAACCCCGTTGATACTGGCCGTCACATACAAGGGCCTGTTATGAGGGAACCTTACAGCTCTATCTGCATCGCTGAAGGTCACCTCTGATAGGAACTTTTTTACCAGCCTCGCCATGGGTCCTCTCCATTTCAGCGAGGGAACCGCGTCCTTCTTCGCGATGTCAAGGATCGCCCGAGTTATCTCCAGTCTGCTCTCCTTTGGTATCCCCACTTGATCGAAGAACCAAGCGAACTTTGGGGATTTTGAAACTGCGCTGTATTCTATGATTGGACCTGTTTCCTCGCCCTCAACGCTATAGGCGTCTTCTGCGTCCCTAGCACTTGCTTCATCATACGCCAGAACTACGTTGGCCATTCCTCTAGTGCAATACTCAAGTGCTTTATCGAACTCCCTCGTTGCCCCTCTCCCCTCTCGCTCTACCTCTTCATCATAGGCCGTCACAACATTGGCCCCGTGCGCCGGGAGCGGGTTATTGTTAACGTTTTGTGGGGGAATTTGCAGCGTTCCCGCCTTCACGTACTTGTCTATGATTCTTCGCAGCGTGAAGCAGCTTTCTGTTGGATGCTGGACCTTTCGATGCACCTGACAATATTTGGGATCGGCCCTAGTTGCCACGTCGGGCTCCTCTATCGGGACACCTTTTGGCTCGTAAACCGTTCCGCCTTGGACCATTGCGTTATAGCAACTCATAGCCTCCTCCACCGTACAAGGCAACGGTGGCGGGTCTTCCCTATCCCTTCCGAACTTTCTTTTGTTGTCCTTCCTCTGAGCCTTGCCCCCATCTTCTCTCTCGACATATCCTACCCGTGGGGCCTGTGTCCTTCCCCCGAGGGGTTGTAATGTCTGTCTGAACATCATGGGGGCTACTACCGGGCTAGGTCGCACCACCAACGATATATTTCTTGCAGATTTTAAGAAAGCTGAAAAAGTTCCCTCGCGTGTCTCATTGATCAAGTGACAGATATACTCAGGAAGTAATCCCTCAGCACAAATTTGTAGTAACCTGGCCTCCTTAGCTTCTTCCCTCACGTCGAGGGACCTTTCTCTAAATCTTCGGATATAGGCCACTACCTCCTCTCCTGGCCTTTGCCTCTCCCTGCCAAGTTGGGTTAGGGTGAACTCATCTTCTGCCAAGAAGAACTTTCGGACAAACGACACGTGCATCTCCTCCCACGTGGAGACACTATTGGGAGGCAGGTGAGAGTACCAAGTGTAGGCCTTATCAGTCAAGGATTTGGAAAACTCCCTCAGCCTAAGCTTTTTGTCATTGCAATGCGCCCCCAGGTGTTCGACGAAACGCTTGATGTGCTCCTTCGGGTTCCCCCCCTTCCCTGAATATTTTTCAAAGGTAGGGGGAATATAGTCCTTCGGGTAGGGTTCGTCATTGTACTCCTGGGGGTAAGGTGTCCGGAAGTCGTCGTAGACTGCTGCCACCTCGCCCACAGCCTGCGAGGAAGACTGCATGAACTTCAGCATCTCCTTCTGCATCTCTTTTCTCATCTCTTCCAAGGGCGAGGCCACTGGGGCCACCTGCAACGGAGCAGATGGTTGAGCGCTTGTTGCAACTGGAGCGAACGTTATCGGTTGCGCCATTGAAACGCCTGAACCGCCCATAGTGGGATTCACAACAGAGGGTACACTTGCTGGTACCGCTCCCGTAACGCCTGCCCCTGGGGCCACTCCTGGTGTCACGAAGGCACTAGTCTCCAATCCTCCCAGCATAGTGGAAGCTACTGGGGTTTGCAAAAACTCGTAAAATTTGCTCATGAGGAGCGCCATCTGGGTAGGCCCCAGCCCTACGCTCGTGGAGGGTTGTGCAGCCCCTGGGACGCCTATCGTTATTGGAGCCAGCGGTATCTCTCCCCGAGGAGCCCCATCTCTTAAGGCCTCCTGTTCCCTTGTAGCTTGTTCTTCATTATGCTGTATGTCATCAAAATTGAGTCTTCTAGTAGCGTTATCCTGCGCCATACTCCTTCTCTAGGAGGATGCCTCCCCAGCAGAGTCGCCAAATGTAAGAGGGTACTTTAGATTATATATGTGGAGGCGTAACCCCTATTGAGTATGGTAACCACGGGTTAAATTAGCCAACACCCTAGACTAATTATAGGAAACACACACACAAAACTCAATGAAGATGGACTCAGTTTAAACTCGCAAAGCCTCTCGTGTATGACTCAGGGAATAATAATGAACTTTAGAAGTGACTTAGCTAGAGGGAGAGGGAAAATAAGCACCCTAGGTACACCCTGGTAGGCAGGTAGTAACACACCAAACTCCCTCAAGAATCTCTGTCAAATATTAAAAGCTTCGCAATCAATGACAATGGTGAGTTAGTGAACTCTTTAGTTTGCAATGACTCTTTTTCTTAATTCTCCAAAAAGATCATCCCCTCCTCAAAGGTGGTTGGGGTCCTTAAATAGCCCCCCACACCACCCCCGAGGCAACTCAGTCATTAAAGAGTATGAAAGACATCCCTCATACTTTATGTCACAACATTAAATGCCTGATGCACTAGTTGTCTCCACGTCATAAACATTAAATGCCAAGACATGCCTTTTGCCTATCCACTGTGTGTCAGGGGTTTGTTGTCGCAGAGGTGGTTCACCAACTACCTGACAGCCCCAAATACCACAGCGGTTTACTCAAGTGTATGTCTGACAAACGTTTAGATGGCTAGTGACATCACCCATAGTAGATGTGACATTAAGTACAGGGTTGTTTGGTCCATAACTTAATGCCCGATAGAACTCCAAGCTGCTCCGCTTGAGGTTCCACGGTCAGGGTCCTTCGGTGTTTTACCAGGTGTATCTAAGATGGTCAGGACAAGCCCCAACGGTGCCTTACTTCTCAATCCTCCAAACCAGGTCCCTCTAAAGTTCCCACAGTGAGGTCATTCGATAGAGCATGAAAGCTCTCCCAGGCCCTGCCAAGCCTGGTCTCTCGCGAGTACCGTTTGACCTCATACAAACCCTTCCATTATTATCGTTACGTCATTACAATCGTTACAGCTTACAGAAATCAATAATGAAAGTACGATGTGATTAAAACCACAAGCTATAATATGAGTTGCCACGCTGAGCTGCCTCACCAAGGTGTCACGCTTGAGTTGCCATGCTGAGCTGTAAGCCCCCTCTACAATATCATTGCAACTATTCATGTTATTATACTGAGGTATAAATAATATACCCAAGACCAAGCCTCAAAATTTATATACCTCATTTTGAACCCCTACTCATGTGTTTTTTTTTCCAGGTTAGGATGGGTATGTGTTATTGTACCTTAGTCGGGAGGCAGAGCCTCAAACTTCAAGATGGTTGATAACTTGATATTTTCCCATCTTTTTGTAATGAAGAATCTCTTTGGATATCTGCATACAAGAGACGAAACTGCTTAGGGGCCAAAGGGGGCCATGGCCCCCTCCAATATTTTCAAAATGTTTGCTAATGTGTTTTGAAGTTCTAACGCATAAGAGTGAAATTACAAATGCTCTCTTAAACAAACACACAATCAAAAAGCCTTCCCACCTGTTAACCATTTCCCTCTTAGCGATTCTAGCCAAGACCAATACAGTGAAATGTGCAATCTCATTCCAGGTCTTCAACTATAATTAACTTCAGATTTTTTTAATTATAGATTTATGATCTAATTGTAAGGCTAATTTTCAACCCTTGTTGTTTATTCTAATTATAAAAATAATTTTTCATCCTTATAGTTGTTCTAGGTGTAGATTTTTTACCTAATTTAAAAAACCTAAATTTTGTCCTTCTTGTTATTCTAATTGAAAATTAATTTTTGGCATTTAATTAACTTTGATAGTAATTTTCCTTTCAACCCTTATTGGAGTTCTAATTTTGTGTTGGAAGAAATATGGGAAAAACAGATAGGATTGATTCATTGTTTAAGAGGAAACAAGTTTAAAATGTTATTGAGAAAATACACCGCTTAATAAATTTTTGGCCCCCTCGAAGATGAAATCCTGGTTTCGTCCCTGTCTGCATAGATATGAGAAGAGTGAGGACAAACAAAATATGGAAGTAATTGTCTGCAATTATGATGAAAATGACAATTATTAAGATTTTCCTTGTGGATTCCATCTCTCTTCGAATAAGGGTGCTGATCTCCTGCTCTTCAATTAGGTTTAATTTCTTATTTGAAGAAAATAAAGGTTCTCTATGAAATCCCAGTACTTGTATTTTGATATGTTTGGTATTTCGGTTTGTTATCATGATTTTATTGTTGCCAAAGGCTTTCATGCACTATATTTTCAGTCCCTAGCTCCCCATTTAGTTTCGTTTCTTCTTTTGGTATGTTGCTAGTGAATAATTGCCTGAATGTGCATATTCGTCGGTTTTGTTGAAGGGGCTTAATTTGTGGTTTTCTACCAGCTTGTTTAGTATGGATGGAGACTTTGCACCAATGATCGAGCTTGCAAAGCTTCGTAAGAAGCATGGATTTTTGTTGGTGATTGATGATGTAAGTTTCTTGAATGATTACTAGAGGAAATAAAAAAGAATAATAATACTTAAATAAATAAAACAAAATTATGGAAACTGTTTAGCTCTTGATCATCTTGTGATCCTAGGACCTACTATTGAGTCACTATGTAGAGTACATATGAATGGATAGATTAAACGTGTTCTATTAGTTTAATGTGACTTTAATTTGCCATCAAGGATTTAACAACGTGACGCGGGATACCAAGAAGTCAACCAAGACTTCATGTGTAATTGGGCTTTACTTATCAAGTATTTTTAGTTTGGCTTAAACTAATACTCCCTCCATCCCAAATTAATAGTCATGCTTTCCTTTTTTGGCCGTCCCGATTTAATAGTCACTTTCCTTTTTTTGGACGTAATCAACGAACCAAATTCCATGATAGTGAACCAGTCTTGATCTTGGCCATTGATCGAGTAAATCCTTAAAAATCGTTGTTTTCAACTGGCGACTATTAATTTGGTACGGAGGTAGTAGTAGTTAGTGTAAATTTAGGGTTATTTAGTTATTTTTATCCGAAACAAGCGCATTTTATTGCGTAGGAAAAGGTACAATAAGATGGACCAGAAAATCACACAAACCAAAAACAAATGAACAAGCAATCAATAATGTCTGCCAAAAACAGAGAGAACACAGATATGCCAAGGACCACAACAGGAACAACAAAATCTAAAGCCAGAGGTAGAGGTAGAAGACTCTCAAAGCGCAAACCGTCCACATACCCGCAAAACTATAAAAGAACTAGACTTTAGCCAAACCATCTGCAGCATTTCCCATAAAAAAAAGCAACATAAAAGCACCCAAATCCTGGAATAAGCCCATGCAGCCCGACTTCTTCAGCAGCCCCTCTAAACACAACAACTACATACAAAAAAAGCTTAGACTTTTCAAGCATGACCTAACTTAAATACTGCTGCCAACTTCTTAGTATAAGCGAAAACATCTCCCTTCGAAAAGCCTTAGAAAAAGCTCACAAGCATATTCTAGACTGAACATGCCAAGGCTCGCTCGACTGGCTGAGGCTTGTTGGGCTGCCAGGTGTGACCTTTCCTCACTGGGCAGCATGTGGTTTCAGTTGAGATGGCACACCTGATCTCATTTACATCAAATAGTACAAGCGAGAGGTCATGGATTCTAATCGCAGTAACCTCTATTCAGGTGGGGAGAATAATGCAGGAGCATAACTGGCGGAAGCTCGTTAAGTTCGAATGCGACAAAAGGTTTGACCTTCCTTCACTGAACATCATATGGTTTTCAATTGCGATGACATAGCCGATTCTTCAACTTCTTGTTGCAGTCGGAGCATATAGATCCGTAAACGGATTGTATGTATAGCCACTACAGTCGTGCTCGTTGTTTCTCGCAAGTATCTTTTTTTTTCTGGAGGTCAACCAGAAATCTTATGTTCCCGATTCTTCATCTACCGATGCAGAAAATTCCCCAGTTTTCCATACTCATATGAGGCTGAAAATTTTAAGTCCATCAGCAATGGGTATGGGCATCAGGTGGGAAATATATGGCGATACGTCTCCAGCTTGTGTTTCAAAGTTGGGTAAGGTGGTCAAGCTACTTGCGCCTGTCTGGTCCAATCGTTTAGTGATAGCTACTACTACAACTACTCTTTTTCAAAAGAAAAGATCCCATTTACATGTTGGCCAATTGCAGGAGTGGCAACCTATTCTGGTGGGGAGAATAATGTGATAGCATATTCTAGCCTTAACTCGATTGGCAGAGGCTCGCTAGGCTCGAATTCCATAAACAATGTGGCCTTCCTCACTATGCTCCATGTGGTTTTCAGTTGAGATGGCACACCTGATCCCGTTTACATCAGAAAAATGCTGCAAATATGATCTTGAGCCTGAACTCTTCTTGATCGACTGATTTGTCCCCCAATCAATGTTCCAAATCGCGGTCGTGCAAGGTGTCGCGTTTTGGTTCCGGGATCGCATCGCGCAAATTGCGTCGCGCGTCAATCAAGCAATTCATGCATTGCATATTCTTAATTAGAAGAACATATAATAAATAAATATAAATAAATGGGTTCAAACAATCACTCCAAATAAAGTACTACATCATTTCAAATAAAGTCATAAGGCCATAACGAAAAATAGATAATATTTTAAACTGAAATTTGTTAAAAAACTAACATTTTAAACTGAAATTTGTAAAATAAATAACATTTTAAGCTGAAATTTGTAATGAAATAAAAAAGGCAACCTTATAAACTGAAATTTGTCTGAGCTTTGTGAAAAAAAGGTAAATTTATAAACTGAACTTTGTAAAAAAAAATGTAACATTTTACCATAATAAAATACAATTATGATTTTTCACAGAATAAAATCATTAAATGATTAGTATGCATAAATCACCCTCGCTTTGCCTTAATCTCAATAGAGAGCCCTGCTTTAATCCCTAAATCGCTGCCCAAATATCAAAGTTGAACTCTTGCTGGCTTGCCCGAATGCTGCAATCCTGCAATTGAAGCCTCGGGTGACTTTGATTTCAAAGTCGGCCAGCTCCAGCAAGGTCGATTTAGCTACCAGGCTCTTCTGGTGAGAGTTCGTTTTTGTCTGGCAAACGGGGGGCTTGCAGTTTCCTTGCGAATAGGCTAGGGTTTCACGTTTATGAAAAGGGTTCAATTTGAAAGAGGCAGAATATACTTCGTTTTGGGGTGAAATAAGTCTGATTCTTTCATTCCCACATTTATTTTCCCTTAGACGACCTAGTTATGTAAAGTCAGAAAAGTTACAAAAAAACACACTAGAAAGTATTATTAAACCTGGAACCCAAATAGCGCTGATAGCGCAAATAGCACGCGATCGCATCCCAATCACGTGGCACGTAATCAATCGCGCAAGCTATTTGTGACTTCAGCAAATCTGAATGGTCTATGTCGCCTTTTTTGCCCAAATAGCACAATCGCACACTACGTCGCGCTCTTCTTAAAACACTGCCCCTAATATTCTATTGTTCACTGCAACCATATGTTGCACATCAAGTCCATTCTAATATATCTCCCCACAACCACTTGGCCTTATTTCTGTCCCAAATAAGAACCCAGCCCGTTGAGAGATACTTTTCTAACATTTGGGAAAAACAGCCACGATCCCTAACTTATATAGCCACTAGCTCTAAAGGACGAGTGAATGGACAATGAAGCAATACATGATCAACAGACTCATTGTCACACTTGCAAAGAATGCACCAAAAGGCGATAAATAAGACAAAGGCCTTTTGCGTTGGTAAAAGTCACAAGTTTCCAACGTTCCAAAGCATGTTGTGTGGTTCAAAAGAAGAGTCCATGGAAAGTTCAATAGATAATCGAAAATGACTTACATGAACATTCTCCCATGTTAGCAACCCATACCCATCTATAAATAGAATCCCAAGAAGGATGGAAACCCTCAATCGCAAGCATAGAGACAAACTCATCAAATTCCCTATCCAGAGGATTTCTTCTAAAAAACAAGTTCCAAGAATTATTATTGGAGATCCATAGTCGAGGAGTATTTATCAATTAATTAAGTATATCCTTTTTGGATTTATTTGTCCTTTAAATTTGATAGTTATTCCATTATTCGGTGAAGTTGCATTATGAATTGAAGCTTGTGAGCTTTTGGGGAGATCGCCTTCCTCCCCCCCCCCCCCCCTCCTCCCCGGGCATTATCACCTCTCTTATATATGTATATTTGTTCTACTTCGCTGACTCATTCTCAACCTTATCCAGGCTCACGGAACGTTTGTTTGTGGCAAAAATGGTGGAGGTGTGGCTGAACAGTTTAATTGTGAAAGTGATGTTGACATATGCATAGGCACTCTGAGTAAGGCTGCAGGTTGCCATGGTGGATTCATAGCATGCAGGTAATTCTATCAGGCATGCCCTTCACTAGTGGAGAAAGTAAAGACCTATCCAAATTTAAATATTGTCCACTATTCTTGTCAAAATCACGTAGCTGTAGCGCTATACCTGTAACAATTTTTTTTACTCCGAATAGGTGAAAATACTTCTTGTCATTTTATTTTCTACTCAGGTTACCCTGAACCAAACGGGGTCATCATCTTCTCTCTATGTTGAATAAAGCTCAGGGTGTCTTTCATTGGCATTGCATTCCTTTTCATGGAAATTACTTCTTTTTACTTTTGTGGTGCTTGATTCAGATATGTTCTATCAAAATAATTGTATTAAATATGTGCTCCATCCTTTTCATTTTTGACGTAAAACATTTTTACACTTCCCTATATGATTTAATTTCATGCATAGATGGAAAAGTAAGAGGAAGACACCCAAAGACACTCGTTTCTTCTCCACTCATTTTCCACTGTCATAAAATATCGATTTTCAATCCTTTTCCCAACTTTGTATCACACACACCCTTATTTGATTTCTTTGCTCTTGATCAAAATAAAAGCGTTATCAAATTACACTTCATAGATTTTTTTTATTTTTTATTTGTATCGCCATCTTAAGTGGTTCAAGTTACAATGTCGACTTCGTTTTACCATCCCTTTAAAATTTTGCCTCTTGTGTTCAAATTTGACTTCCGAGCTGCATCAAGATAAAACCTCCACTTATTTAAATTCCTATAAACTCCCACATGCTTTTCATTTGATTCCTAAATGAACAGCAAAAGGTGGAAGCAACTCATACAATCAAGGGGTCGTGCTTTTATATTTTCAACTTCTACACCGGTGCCCATTGTTGCTGCCGCGCATGGTAAATTTTATACTACTTTTAATGGGTATATGTTTAACAAATCTATCTGCCAAAAGATTATCACATTTTGTTGCATATGTATATAACGTAAGAGGAACCATTGAATCTATAGTAGCTTATACTTAATAAGTTTTTAGAACTTAGCAGTCAATTTAGGATAAATTACATAGAACTTCTCTCTTATTATAAGTAAGTACAGATATCTCCCCTATTGTTGTAAGTACAATACAGATTGCTAACTTTGTTTCAAATAATACACTCTTTTCTTCCCATTTTTAAAATTTTCCAGCTCACAACTCCTCAGTCCCCACCATTCATGCTAGGGATAGTGGGTGTTACAAATAATAATGCTCCCATTGCCCCAAATTAATAGCCGTTGTTGGGAACTCAAACATTGTAGGAAAAAAATTACTTTCAAAGTTATCCCGCCAATGATCTATACCTTTGAATGCAAGACATGTCTGCACTTGGATCATTGTTTTCTTGTTTGGATGGGTAATCCCATCTAATTTATATACTATTTTTAGAAATATGACTTTATTTTGGACTGACTAAAAAGGAAAGTAGGTCTATTAAGTTGGGACGGAGGGAGCAATAATAATAATTCTCTTTTTAACCCTGGGATAATATTGTATTTAGAGATACCCTCTAGATGTTCAATAAGTAGACTTACCCCCCCACCCCCTCCCCCGGGTACCATGTGCATGTGTAGGTAAGCCTACTCCCTCCCTCTCCCCTCCCCCCCGTGAGCGAGAGAGAGAGATGTCTACATTGTTTTGTAGCCGTGGTATTTACAATGGCTTTTTTTTGCTGTTAATAATAAAACTTGTCAGCTGCTGTTATTGTCGCGAAAAAGGAGAAATGGCGTAGAAGAGCTATTTGGGACCGGGTTCAAGATTTTCAGGCTCTCACTGGAATACCCATCATGAGTCCCATAATCTCCCTTATTGTAGGGAGTGAAGAAAAGTCTCTCCAAGCTAGCCGGTCTCTCCCTCACTCTTTTTGTGTGTGTGTGTTATTGTGGTAATTTTGCAGCTACTCCTAACTTGTCTTAATTATTGTGGAACAGACATCTGTTGAGATTGGGTTTTCATGTAACTGCAATTAGACCCCCGACAGTGCCCCCTAACTTATGCAGGTTTGTTGCGTATGTATTGCCTTCTAATCACTGCTTACGAGTAATAAATTGTGTGTTACTTTGCTCATAACTCTCACTGCTTCTATGTATATACAAGGGTATCATTTGATCACTCTCGTGTCCTCCTTAGTTCATATATGCAGTATATGGTTGTGGCCCGTTCTTTGGTACTTTTTGTCGCTTAATATCACCTTCAGCGGCGGCAATTTTACATTCCATGACGAAAATGTATCAAAGGGGTACCTAGTATTAAAAAACAATAATGATAGCACCAAAATCTAATTTCAATCATTACTGAGGTACCTAAGTCAAAAAGACCCCATTAATAATTTTGAGTTTACATTTTTTTTTAAATATATTATTATTATTATTATTATTATTTTGTAGATCAAACAAAACTCCCATTGTAATTGCTTGGCTTCTCCCTCCCTCCCTCTCCTCATCCCCCCTCTCCCTATACCCCTCCCAAAAAAAGTACCTCAAAAGCATATTATATATGTGAACCAAAATATTTATACTGTTAACCATGCATTTTAAAAAATTTATCAAATAATCTCTTTCATTGTGTTTGGAAGCATGGAATTCATGTTTTGAGACGAAACATAATTGAACGGTTGAACCAAGGTTGAACCAAGGTTGTGTTTTGTTGGCAGTACATCTTTTCTACACTCTTTTTACTAATCTTTTCACTTTTGTGTTGTTCGGTTGCAAATGTATTTTATGCGTAGAATAGTATGTGCTCCATCTTTTCTTCAAAATGAAATCATGTCTTACCCAACCATCAAAGAATTGGATTCCATGGAAGAATGGAAACATAAGAGAACATCTCGCCAAGTTACACAATTTTTTTTACCTCCAACTTCTCGTAAATATTACTGTTTTCGATCTTTTTTTTTAATAACTTTGTAATCAAACGCACTCTAATATGAAAGTCAGTTTCAACTCGAAAGAATGAATTCCATGCTCGCAAATAGTAGTGGCAAAATGTGGTCCAAATAATAAAATAACCCATATTAGTCCACTCATCTAAATATGGGCCCCATATTTAAAAGCTATGAGTTAAATATGGGGCCTATATTTAAAAGTCATGAATCAAATATGGGGCCCATATTTCAAAACAAGGAATCAAATATGGAGCCCAATTTTAAAAGATACGAATCAAATATAATACTCATTTTTAAAAGTTGCGAGTAAAATATGAGTTTTTTTTCATATACATCGAATTGTAATACTTACTTTAGTAGAAAAATAATGGGTTGACCCAACCCATATTTGGTCCGCCCATATTTGGCCCAACCCACATTTAACCCAACCCATATTTGGCCCAACCCATATTTGACCCGCCCAAATTAGACCCAGCCCATAATTTTGCCAGTGCTACTCGCAAACATAGGCCAAAAGAAATCACTTAGTATTAACTCTGACATTTATTTATGGGTTATTTGGGGTTTGGCCCCATTAATTCTTTGTAATTGAGTTTAACACCCGTAATTTTCATTTCTTGGGGTTTAACCCCCAAAATGACCTTTAGCAATGCAAAAAGTGTCGGAAAAAGATTTACAACGTGTTTTTTGCAACACTTTTTCCGAGGCTAAGTCATTTTTGGTGTCAAACCCCAAGAAGTGAAAATGTTGGGGGCCAAAGTCTATATGAAATAATTAATGGGTGTCAAACCCCATATAACCCTTTATGACTTATAGCTTCACCATGTATGGGTTCAGGCTGACCTTAGTGTGCTTATTTTCCCCTCCAATTTTTCCATAGTTCTATCCCCTTTTTTCAATTTTGACACAATATTAACAACTTTTAATTTTCCGACATTCTGGGAAAATGAGAATCGGAATTAATGTTGAATTTTTGATTTTCTGATTTTACATTCTGATTTTTCTTGTTACATTTTTTTAAAAAATAATATTGTTCCGGATATTTATTGTAATATATGTTGATTATGAATTTTCTAAATCCCCCCCCCCCTCCTTAATTTCTCCAGTATTTCAGATTTTTTAACAATTTTCTGAATTTTTCCATTTTCTGATTTGTCAACCAAAGTCTACTTTCTAGTCAGATCCGGCGGCAACATATTACGTGTGCCGCAGTTTGGTTCTTTTTGCTTATTATTTTGCTTTTATTTTTATAAATCTCTCTCACTTTCTCATTTTCAGGTTGAGAGTAACGCTAAGCGCAGCACACACGTGGGAAGATTTGAAGAAGCTGACAATGGCACTGTCACAATGCATCAATTTCCAAAATAGTGGATTTTTCTACTCAAAAAATGGCAATGCAAGACTTTAGCATCTGATTAATTTCTCATATAGTAGTTTGATGTGTCAATTAGGTGATGATTTCAAATGCAGGCCAATACATGCAGCCATTTAGGAATTCAACATTCATGGGTGACTTGTTGGGGTCTCTTGTGGATAGATAGTTGTAGAGGGACTGTGAAATTTAGTTATTTAGGGGCTTTTTGGTTGGTATGTAATTGGTACGGACTATTATGTGTACCGACCTTATTATTCAAAAGTTTAAGGAGATAATGTTTTACTTTCAAATGAGTGAAAAAAGGAAAAAGGAAATCCATGCTTTTGGTGTTAGGACATCAACATATGCTGGGAAATATGAATGAATCAATATTTTCTAATTTTTGGTATGCTTGATTGTATAAATTTGGGTCATTTACTATTTGGAGTACGTTTGCTTATAGTAATTGTGACTTAAGAGTATGTTAGTTTGCATTATAGTTATATGGGTATTATTTTAACGATTTCAGCGAACTATTGTTTAACAACTATACAATTAACACTCAAATACCATATGTACTCCTTGTTTATTAAAAAAAATCATGTCCCCTTTTTATCAAATCAATACACAATTGAAACTGGTGAGAGTTGTTTTTACCAAATCAAAAGCATGTGCCCTTTTTACCAAAGCCTATTCAAACATCTCCGGGAAGCAATGGATACCCACCCCAATGTCACACCTTGCCTAATTCTAACGTCGGCCGCCATCAAAATTAAAACAGGCGTGACTAAATAAAATACCATTCTCAGCATGAGACAGATATGAGACATTATAAAATCAATCCACAAGATAAATATTTGAATCAATCCTAAATGATAGTAACAACTGAACGATAAAAGATCCATCACATGTTAAAACTTCGAATAAATCCAATCTTCAAAAATGATTTAATTAAAACTGAGTAATAATCAACTATGAATAATCCAACTGAAATTCTCTAACAAGTTTGGAACCGAATAGTCCAATAAAATCCAAATGAAGTCTCATAATGAAATACGACTGAAAAGAAACCAAATAAAGAGATAAAATGAATAAACCCCCGCTACACGTTCAAACGATATCCAATAAATCCTATACAGCTACTCCAGCACTACATGAAAAAGTTAGTTAACGCACAAGGTCAGGGCCCCGAACATGAATACACACTACTCCCCTCAATTAGGGTTCGTGAACTCAAACAATAGCATTATACGAAATAAATATCACAATAGAATATTTTAATTACGAGTATAATTAAACGCGGCAAGATAAATTACTAACCATCCACAAGGTTCTGAGAAAACACACCAATATAATTCTAATTATCCAACAACCCCAAAGTGTTAATTTAATTAAATTAACCCAATTTATCATTTTCTCAATTTATTTCACTTAAGAATAGCGGTCCTCCCGCCTCGGGTGGAGTTGGTCCGTTTAAATTGTCGACTCCTGCTACATGACGAGGTTCCACACACACACGACATAAAACGCCGATTGGCCCGTTTAAACTGTCGGCCCTCGCTGATTATGTCGCCAATATATTTTAATACCCGTTTTATTATCTTAGGTATTAAATTCTCAATTATTAAAATTATTCTACCATTTTTATCGATGTGAGATCCTCAAAATACCTCTTAGTCCCACACCTAAGGGTCCCCAAGGTACATATAAAATCTGCGCCACCCGAAAATATAAATTCCCCACGAATTTACACTAACTAGTCATGTACCTAGCAAGCATAAATTATAACCAAGGCCTACCCACTAGTCACATACATAGTAAGCATCCTATAATCAAGGTGAGCAATATACTATCCCAAACCCCTCGTCCCGCGATGGCAAAAGTGAATAAACAATTCACACAACATCACTAATCATAATCACAACATGGCACTAAAATCACAAATGTCACAATTCAATTAAATTCAATTAATAATATAGTCGGTATTTTCAACAATAATTTATTTAACACGCGATATTATTCAATATGACATAATCGTTCTCTTTCATAAATCCTCTAATTTTTATAAGAGTGAGTGCGTCCCAATAACCACATGAATAATCCCATAAAAATTTTACATGAGAACCTACACCCAAAAATCATAAAAACTCCAAATATTTAACCTACGCACCCAGGGATTTCAAAGATTAAATCATATTCAAAATTTTCATAAAAAGAGCCCCAAAATTTAAGTGTCCATTTTTTCTAATTAAATTACTAATTGATTTTAATCAAAAATACATGACTAAGGATTTAGGCGACACTTAAAACGTACAATAATAAAGAAAAGGAAAAGAGTATTCATGCCTGTGAAATCGTCGGTTGAAAATTCTGAATACTCAATTGGGTTCATCTCGTGAAAATAAGCAAATTATATTCTTGAACCTTCTTGAAAATATATAATTTAGCGCTTTCAAAATATAATTGAAATTTTGTTTAAGGAAGATTTGGGGATGAAAAATAAGGGTTCGAGTATTATGCTTTTAGAAGAGGATTTGAAAACAAATTGTAGGCGACTTTTTGAAAGAATGGGTCAAAGGTTCCTTGTAAAATAGTCCCAATGATTGTCAACTCTAAAATATATAAAAATCTGTTAACCAACCCTATTAACTCATACGTGTCAACTTCATGCCTCCCGTGAGTGACCCAACGAAAATCGGAGCATCCACTGTCCTCTCACACGGAATCACCCAAGTGATAAACAAAAATATACAAACTTCATCTAGTGATAGCGCATTAGTATTAAAGTGCCAGATTTGACTGAATTTGCTTTTCAGTTCGATAGTCGAGGTGCGCGTAAGTTAATTCGGACACCTCATGATACCTCAAAATGAGGGAATAAACCAAAAAAAAAGATGAACAAAAATATAAAAATGAGACCCAAACATTTTGGGAGCCACACGCACGAACAGGAAAAGAAAAGAGGCTCTCTCTCACACAACTCAAGGGTATTAATTTAAAGAATATAATACTAACTATCTCCATGGAACAAATCAAGTGATAAAATAATAAAAAGAAGTCAGCCCAACATTTTGAGAACCCAACAATCATCAGATACTACATTTGGTGTCATATGCGCCACAAGGAGAAAAACAATAAAAAGAGAAGAAAAAATTTAGTTTAGAAACTTAGAAATTTCACTTAATTAAATAATCAAATTTCATTTAAAAAAAAGTATTTTCACTTTAATCAAATTACAATTAAGATAATCTTTTAATTTAAATGGTCCAACCTTTTTGTCCAAAAAAAAAAATAATTTTACCTAAAATACATTTTTGACTATTTGATTTAAAACGCATTATTTAATATTTTAAAATTACGGGGTGTTACACCCAACTTTACCCTACCAAAGCGTGGACAAAGATCGTAGGTTTGTTTTCATGTTTATTTTTTTAAAATCATTTTGTTGGGTTTGATGGCCGAACGTTGGGTTTGATGGCCGGAGGTTCGAATCGATTTGGAGTTTGGGTTTGGATTTGGAGTTTGGATCGGAGGTTCTATTGGAGTTTGGGTTGATGGCCGGAGGTAGAAATACAAAGTGGCCGGAGTTTGGGTTATATGAAAAAACTGTTTTTTGGGTAAAAAAAATTTCATGGCCGGAGGGTTTTTTTTTTTTTTTGGAAATTATTGAGGTTCCTTTTTTTCATTTTCTGGAGGCTCCTTTTTTTTCTAAATTGTTTTTTCGCTGGATCATATATTTTTTTGGCCGGAGACTTGTTTTTTTGCCGAAAGTTTGTTTTTTGGTTGGATTTTTTTTTCTGAAGGTTTTGGATTTGGAGTTCGGGATTTGGGATTTCATGGCCGGAGGTTTTTTTTCATATAAATTATTTTTTTGGGTAGAAATTATTTTCTTTGTTGAAAGCTTTTTTTCTGAATTTTTTTTGAAATATAATTTTTTGGCTAATATCAGTTTTATTTTTTATTTTTATGCTGGAATTGTTTATGGAAATTATCTTTATGTTGGAAAAATAATTGTTGGCCAGAGGTTTGTTGGTTGAAATTTTGTTTTTTGGAAATATATTTTTTTAGGAAATATATATTTTAAACAAAAACAGTTTTCTTTTTATCAAACGAAAATATATTTTTTTTCTAAAAATATTTTTATTAAGTGAAAAACGTTTTATTTTCTGAAAATAATTTTTTAACTTAAATCAGTTTTATTTTTTAGTTTTAGGCTCAAATTTATTTTTTTGTGTGGAATTTTTTTTTGTTTAAAATCATTTTATTTATATATAAACAACTCATGCTTCAGTTTTTAAAAATCAGTTTATATATTTTTTAAAAATAGTTCATATATTTTTAGATGTATAAACAATTTATATATTTTTTAAATGTATAAAGAATTTAAATATAAAAATAATTTTATATACAAAAATAAACTGTTTAAATATAAAAATAATTTTTTTAAATGCATTTTAATAAGTTTTTATATAAAAATCAGTTTATATATTTTTTATGTTTTTTTAAATGTATAAACAATTTTAAATATATATATATATATATATATAATCAATTTATATATAAAAATAAGTTTATATATAAAAACGTTTATATATAAAAAAAAGTTTTATATATAAAAACAGTTTATATATATAAAAATATAGTTTATTTATAAAAAAACAGTTTGAAAAAATATTTAATTTTTTTTGTAATATTCTTATATATATATATATATATATATATATATATATATATATATATATATATATATATATATATTAATGTTTTCGGGGGTAAAGTTGTCTTTTTAGTTTAAAAAAATTGGTCAACTAACGAGTAAGTGAGTCAACTTAGTTTTGGACCCAACCAACTAATACGAAAATTAATGTACCCCAAGTCACAGTCACTATAAACAAACGTACCCCAAATAGTAAGTGCCATATAAATTTTCCTTCAGAGTTGCGGGATTCTAAATTAGCTGGGGTAGGTTCATCATTTTATTTTGTTTTACATTAGGTCCTACATTTTGAATTTTGTTGCAAGAAGTGTTGTCACAAAATAGTATAACTATTTAGTTAATGAAATTTTAAATAATGGCATTTTGTGGGTGGTTAATGAAGTTACTTTTTTTGTGTATAAATGTCATAAAAAATTGGTGTTACTAAAGGCACCCTAAAAGAGTTAATATACACCATAAGTAATTATTTTTACTATACACACCACTAAATTGGTACCCCTGGTCAAAGGTATCTAATCCCTTAATTTTTATTTACGACCAACTTTTCCTTATCTATTTTTTTTCTTCTCCATCAAAACCAGACCCTAACCACACCATCACTATTAGAAAAAATAATTGCAAAATATATAATCCAAAATACGAAATAGACAAAACTATAATAACTTATCGATCGAGGTTTGTATTTAACACAAAGTCCTAAAGGTGAAATTGTTCGTTGATATTGATGTTGTCAACCTCTTGAACAAACACTTCCCATGATTCAACGATCATATTCCATCGCCACTAGCTATGAAGAATCTTGAACTCTCAGGATATCCCAGCACCAAAAAATAATTAAATAAGAATAGTATATCTGAGAATTAATTTTTTTGTAATTGGAGATTGAGAGAGAGAAGGTTTTCAGATATCTATTTTGCAGAGAAGAAGGTTCAGATTTATAGGAATAATATCAAAAACGTTTTTAACCCACTAACCCACTTTTATCTCCACTGATGGGTAATGGAGTTAGACTAAAAGACTGAATCAAAATATCAAAACGAGTTTAGTTAAAAACGAAATAGTAAATGGGTAAAAAATGTGAGCAGTCAAGAGAAGCCCGAAGGCCCAATAAAAAACTATTAATGTTTAGTGTGCCTCTTAGGGGATTGAACCCAAGACCTCAAGAACAAAATTCCACAAACTTACCACTTGGCCATTTGGCCCAAATAATTTATTTCACTCAATATATATATATATATATACCCAACAATCCCCCACATGAATGAAATAAATAAATAAATATAAAAAGAAGTTATGGGGTATCATAAGGAGTGACATAAAAGGCAAAGGTGTCATTCGACTTGAACCTTTGCTTTGTGCTGATTTATTGAGTTTACCGGTTGATAGTGAACTAATGTCTTGAACTATTTTACCGTTGTTGCAAACTTAAGTCAATAAAACACGTACGTGACTCCCAAAAATCATAATCGAGTTCCCACGGTTGTGCTCTTTTCTGCGTTGAGCATGCCCAAGTTTCTTGAGTGCTCAAGAGAATCAACCTTAATTCTCATAGGAAGAAGCCCCACTACCACACTCATATGGGTGCTTCTATCAAGAGTGTATTTTATCTCACACCCCAGTGAATAATAGCTATATAAAGCATTAAGAGATTAAATCTCATCTTCCATCGATAGAGTGGTACTACATCATAGGAATGGGTTTTTAAGTAAATTATAAGTTCATACCCCCACAAATCACTCATATAATTTTGTTATCCCATTGAACCCAGATCTTGGGATGTCCATTCATATGGGTTGGGTTTCCATTACCCCTCGGTGTTTGATAAGCTAGCTCTCTAGCTAGCCCTTTAGTCAATGGATCTGCCAAATTTTCCTTTTACTTGACATAGTCAATTGCTATAACTCCATCTTTCAATAGTTCTCTCACTGTCACTACACCCAAACTGCACTATTATCACGGTCATTGACATTGATAAGTTGGACTTGTCAAGGTCAATGACCGTGACAATCTGGGGTGAGACAACTTTTTTTGTCACGGACGTGTCAGGGTCATAGACCTTGACAAGCTCGTAAGAATTGTCACGGTCGTGTCACGGTCCTGGACCGTGACACGTTTTGTCACGGTTAATAACCGTGATAAAATCTTGTCCCCTTTAAAAAAAATATCACGGTCATTGACCGTGGCAAGACCGTGACAAAAAATGACGCGATCTTGTCACGGTCAATAACCGTGACAATTCTGGGCAGAATTGAAAAAAAATCTACTGGGCAATATGGCCACTGTCACTGCCCAGCAGTATATTTGTACCTGTTATATCAACGTTGTACCTATTCAAATTTCATATATCCAAATAAACTAGAGATAACGCCCCGCAATTATCTCGTCCGAATAACCACATAAGTATCGAGCATATGTGGCCTACCCTCAGGGCCACTCCCTGTCCGCTGAATTAAAATAAAGTAAAATTAGTATCCGCCCCGCAAATATAGATAAATATAAATCGAAATCGAAATTGACATATAAATATAAATACATTACCTGTAGTGTCACCCAAACAGCTAACTTGAACTCATATGGCACCTCCTTCCAACTAATGTACCCCGGACAATCGTGTCAAATATAATTCCCTTCATATCTGAACACTAAGAAATGTCATAATCCTATGGAGTTATGCGCTACAAATTCCTTCCAACCGTTGTGTAGCCAAAAATCAGCAGTTGAAGTTGTCAATTCCACCTTTCAATGGTCTCCCATGTTTTGCTAGAGGTTCCAAGTGGTGGGGTATAGAAAGTGGAATTGACAACTTCAACTGTTGATGTTTGGCTACATAACGGTTGGGAGAAATTTGCAGAGCATAACTCCATAGGATTATGGAATTTCTTAGTGTTCGGATAGACGAAGAGATTCAGTCTCCTCTCCACAAATAGGGCACCCCAAATAACTATGTACTAATCACCTATTAAAGGTAAGAAGCGTATATTCATGGATTAGTATAAATAAAACTTAGATGTAGTTGGAATATTTATGTATTAATCTCCTCTCCACACACGCACACCACACAAGAGTGAAAATGATAAAGTGCAAATCAATTAAAAGCATTAAAAATGGATGTTTCAGTATTGAAATATTTATTACAAATTGAAAAATTGTTTCAAATTCGGGTTATCATAAAAAATGGATTGATATTCGGTAGGAGCAGCCAAGTCATCCACTCTACTATTTAGATGCCTTGGAGCGTGTTGGACAATTGACCACGGCTCTTTGTTGATATACTCCGAATAAAACACTTGCTTAGCCTTTTGAAATGCACAAACAAATGGCTCATCGCTCACGTGGTGGTTGCTCTTCAACTTGGACAAGTCAACCATAATCAAATTGGTGACAGGATCAACTTTACAAGCATTTTTATCCTCAACTCTTACCCAGTCACAGTAAAATACAACCTCTTTGAAGCTTATATAATCCAGAACAAACATATTTTGGATTACACCATAGTAAGTCATTTCAGCTTCAACGAGGTTTTTATCTTTTGCGCTCGCTCGAAAGATAGTAAGAGCTTTGTATGAAATTTCCGAGTTCTGTACATTTGTACTTTCCTCGTACACTTTAGCACCGAAAATGTAACTGTTCAATCGATACTTTTTGTACTCTTGTACCACGAACAAGGGTCCAGTGGCTAGACGACCAAGCCTTGATGTCGCATCACCCGTCTTTAGGAGCTGAAAATATAGATAAATTAATTATATTAGTGGTAAAATTTGAGTGTAATGTAACGTTATATAACGACTGTTTTCATTATAATTACCTCTTGTGTCAACCACAGCCTAAGTTCGCTGTCTGATTATACCATTATTTTTCGTCTTTTATTGTTCTCACAGGCTTCATATTTTCTGCATATTACAAAATTAATCATGTATAAAATAATCTAAAATAATGTTAAACATTATAATAATCGAAACTTACCTTTTCCATTCTTCGACATCTTCATGTGTGTCAAATAGATAACGAGCTACTTGTTCATGTTGCAAACTCGTTAATTTCACTCGTTTTCCCATCACATAACCACCATCATCGACGAATTCATCAGTGTCATCAACGCTGGTCGAGTCAGACATATATTCCCGAGTATATATTGATGACTCCACGGTGATGTATTCCTTTGCAATCGATCCTGCAATGTATTGTGTATTCTTGACGTAATCTTTAAAAACTTTCACCAATCTTTCAAACGGATACATCCACCGATATCTAACTGGACCACAAAGAAGTGCCTCGTCACATAGGTGTACCAACAAGTGAACACTTATGTCAAATAATGCTGAGGGAAAGTACTTCTCCAATACACAAATTGCTTCGATCACAACCAATTTTGCGGCCACTATGTGTTCTCGATTCACTACCTTCTCACACAAGAGGGAGAAGGTAATACTAATTTGAATAATAGCCATACGCAAATCCTTATGCTTGGAGAAACAATGCTTAAACAATAGAGGAACCAATTGCATGATCACATGCCAATCGTGAGACTTACACTTATGTAAATCATGAGTAGCATAATTCACAATCCTTTGCAAGTTGGACGAAAAAGTAGATAGGCCCTTAAAATTATATATTGTGTCTAGAAGCACCTTCCTTTCCCCACTCGTCAAAGTAAATGCACCAGGGGGAATTATTGTCCTTCCCCTATTATCTTCTTTCAACCATAGTTGTGGCTTAAGTTTTAATGATTTAAGGTCTTTTCGTGCATTTTCTCTATCCTTCGAATGACTCCCCCCAAGGCAAGTACCCACAATATGTTCAGCGAAGTTCTTCTCTGCATGCATCACATCCAATACATGGCGCACCGGGTTATTCTTCCAATAAGGCAAGTCAAATAAAATTGACCTCCGAGACCATGCCTTTCTTATCTCAATTTCATTCCCAGTTGGGGTCTTCTTATGCTTGACATTCTTAAATTTGGAATTCTTACCTGGCATATTAGGGCCACATTCAGAAGATTTACTTTCAATTTCTGAACGCGAAAGTTGTCTCGGCGGTAGCGTATGTTCAACTCCGCCCAATAAAAAATTAGAACCTTTCTCAGATCTGAAACTATGAGCTGGGGGTAAAAACCTCCTGTGGCGATGGTATACATTTTTTAAGCTAGAGGATAGACGAAGAGATTCAGTCTCCTCTCCACAAATAGGACACCCCAAATAACCATGTACTACATAACCGGATAATGTCCCATAAGCTGGAAAATCATGAATTGCCCACATCAACATAGCCTTCAGCATAAACTCTTCTTTTCTAAAAGATTCAAATGATTGCACACAAGCATGAATCGATTTATACTTCATTCCCAAATCTTTCAAACTGTTCTTCATAACAGGATAGCTATTTGGAAGTGTATTCACCTTGGGTAATAAGCCCTTCACCCATTTCAAAATTCCCGTCACGCTATTGCCAGATAAACCGTACTGCGTTTTCAAACTGTGCAAACAAACCATGGCATGTAAAGTTGTTTGATCTTTCTCATAGCCAGAGTATAACGGTTGGGTCGCCTTAAATTTTAAACTTTGGTAGTCATCGTCAAGTTTTATCGTGTTATCTTCACGAGCACTTGAATCTTCTACATCACCAGTAACCTCATTCTCCTCTGCTTCATAAACTCTGTACGCATCATCAACTAAATCCCTTAACATACTATGATCTACGTCGTCCTCTTCTACATCTATTCTACTTGTTGAAGGTTGTTGTGAAGGTTGGTCGGGGACAAAAGGAACTTTTAATTCACCATGAAAACTCCAAAATCGATAACTATCTTGCATACCCGATCTTAACAAATGTAGTTCAACTGTTTTCCACTCAAACACCTTACCATTCTTACACCTAGCACACGGACACGGAAAATCTTCATCATTATGACATCTCTTTGCATATTTCACAAATTCGTTAGCACCTCTGCGAAACACATCCCCCATTTTATTAGTCTCACCCATCCACTCTTTGTATTTCGGATATCCCATCACAGCTACCACAACTAAACACCTATTAAAGGTAAACAAAAATTAAATTTATAGTATGTTTTATTTAATTATCCCATCATTTAATTATCCTATTAAAGGGTGTGTGGTCCTACCCCATTCAAGACTGCATTTTTCTGTAATATACTTAACAGCTCATGCACATTGTTACGATTTGAAAAAAAATCGATAGCATATCCCCGTAGTTCTCCAAGTACACGACGTAAATTGGCAGGTGTGAGTGTTATTTCAATTGATCAATTGAAATAGCAGTCACACTTGTCAATCTAGTATGTACCCAGAGAACATTAAGATACGACTGCGGAACTTCCTACAAAAGTAACAATTTTAAGCTTTTCCCAAAAAAAAAAAAAACAATTTTAAGCCAATAAGAATATTATACATAAATTATACAGTCTCAAACTGTCCAAACGGGACAATTCGAGAGATCTCATTACAGGGGTAATGACCCTCGAACGGGTCTAAGGGCTATTGAATGCGTACACATAAGAACTAGAAGGCTAGTATCTATGCGCACTATATTTAATTTCAAGTATGTTTCATTTAATTATCATACTATATATATATTGTTCGATATACAGAGTAATTTTCAAAAAAAGTTGAAAAATCCCACCCCCATATGGACAATAACCCAGTGGTCATGCCACTTTTAAAACTAACCAACCAAACATTTACTAAACAAAATAATCCAACAGCAATGTCAACAACAAATGTGTATCCCGTACTCCTTCTAATTCATCTACTCAATTAATTCATTTCATCAATTAAACTAACAATTAACGTATAGAATTATTAATTTACTAATTTACACTGAGGGGCAATCCTACTTTCATATGAAATGGGCACTAATTATTAATTTACTTTCATCTAAAACTGTTTCATTTATTAATTATATTTTAGTGGATGTAATTATAGAATCTACGGATGGATTTAATTTAATTTTACTATGTGAATGTTTTTATCTACAATGAGTTAACCTTGAAACAATATATATTATCTCATATAATCATCAAAACACGATATTAAGAGAATTACAATGGTACCTTCACTTACCCCCACCCCCCCACCCCAACCCCCCCACAAACAAATTGACAAATTCATGGGTTATTTCCAACATATAAACATCATATACACCTAACAAACATACACAAACATATATTCATGAGTTAGTTTCAACAAAAGTGCAAAAAATTCAAGAACTCATATATATACAAATACAAAAATAAATAACTCGTGAATTTGTCTATTTGTTTGACAAATTCATGGGTTAATTCAAATACAAAAATAAATTCATGGGTTAATTCAAATACAAAAATACAAATTCATGGGTTAATTCAAATACACACACACACACACACCTCCCTCCATACCCCCCACTCACCACATACACACACACACACACACCACATACACACACACAATAGCCCCCCACCCTTCCCCACCTCCCTCCACACCCCCACCCACCACACATATACACACACACACACAACAGCCCCCCTGCCCCACCCCCTAACCCCAACCTGCCCCACCCCCCACACATGCACACACACACACACACACACATATATACACACAAACATATATATAAATGGAAGAGAGAGAGAAAGAGAGAGAAATAAACCTGAAAGTAGAGAGAGAGCAGCGTAGAGAGAGAGGGAGGGAACGGTGGGAAGGAAAAAAAGAAGGGGAAAGTATTTTTGCTATAGAAGTTGTCACGGTCGTGTCAAGGTCATTAATCGTGACAATTATTTAAAGAATTGTCACGGTCATTGACCGTGACAAGTCAGTGACAAGTAAATTTTTCATAGACTTGTCACGGTCAATGATCGTGACACGGTCGTGTCAAGGTCAATGACCGTGACACAAAACGCGTATTTTTTGTCACGGTCAATGACCTTGACAAGGGTGGCCGACTGAAAGGTGACAATTTTGTCATTTTGGGTGTAGTGTGTGTTATGCCTTCTTCTAATATGTCTAGACTTTCCGTTATATGAGTTACTAAGTGCTCTTGCTTCACTGCTTGACTGTCAAAGTGAATGGACAAAGCTGGAACTGGTTTTGGCCACAAATGAATGTCTAATATGAAATTACTTACCCATTCATCCTCTTAGCTTGCTTTATCCGATGCAACGAATTTTGACTCCATAGCGGATCTCCCAATGCAAGTTTGTTTTGTAGATTTTCAGGATACAACGCCTCCTGCCAAGGCAAAAACATATCTACTCGTAGATTTACATTCGTCATTATCAGAAATCCAATTAGCATCCCAAAATCCTTCAATTACAACAGGATATCTAACATGATAAATACCATAATTTATTGTATATTTTAGATATTACAAAACTCTAATCAAAGCATCCTAATGTTCATTATTAGGATTACAAGTATATCTGCTAAGTCTACCCACAACATATGTAATATCAGATCTAGTGCAGTTCATAAGATACATTAGACTACCAATAACTCTAGATAATTCTAATGATGATACACCAGGACCAGAATGTTTCCTTAAGTGACAACAAGGGTCATAAGGTGTTTTAGCAAGAATACAATCAAATTGTCCAAACTTTCTAAGAACTTTCTCTCATAATGAGATTGGGTTAAACAATTCCTTTAGAATTTTTAACGATTTTAATTCCAAGTATAACATCAGCGATACCCAAATCTTTCATATCAAATTTCTTATTAAGAAAACTTTTAGTTTTATTAACTACGTCCATATCAGTTCCAAAAATAAGCATATCATCCACATATAAGCAAATAATCACACCAGAACTATCTTTGAATTTGTTATGAATACATTTATCCGCTTCATTAATTTTAAAATTATTAGAGATTATTATTTGATCAAATTTTTCATGCTATTTTTTAGGAGCTTGTTTTATTCCATATAATGATTTTTTTAAGTCTACACACTATATTATCTAGGCCTTGGACTACAAATACCTCGGGTTGATTCATATAAATTTCTTCTTCAAGATCTCCATTCAAAAAAACAGTCTTAACATCCATTTGATGAATTATCAGATTATGTAATGAAGCAATAGAGATTAAAAGCCTAATGGATGTAATTCTAGTAACAGGAGAGTGGGTGTCAAAGAAATCAATTCCTTCCTTTTTCCTATAGCCTTTAGCTACTAGTCTTAGCCTTAAATTTATCAATAGTACCATCAACTTTTCTTCTTAAATATTCATTTGCATCCAATAGTTTAACATCCTTTAGGCAAGTCAACTAACTCCCATGAGTTGTTAGAAATGATAAAACCGCATTCACTATTTATAGCTTCTTTCCAAAAAGTAGAATTGGGTGAGGACATTGCCTCACCAAAAGTGACAGGGTCATTTTCCATTAAGTACGTTAAAAGTTCAAGACCAAACGACGTAGCTATCCTAGGTCTTTTACTTTTTCTTATTTTAATTTCTTCTGAATCCGAAGGTTCATTTGTAACACTAGGATCCACTGGAATACAACTACTAGTTCCCTCATTTCTCACTTTAAAAGAAAATTTATCCTCATAAAATTCAGCATCTATTGACTAAAAAATAGTGTTTTTATCTATATATTAATTTTTAGAATCAATTACAAAAAACCTATATGCATTAATGTTTTTAGCATAACCTATAAAATACAATCAACTATCTTTGGGCCAAATTTAGTTCTCTTATACTGGTATTGAAACCTTAGCAAGACACCCCCACACTTTAAGGTGTTTATAAGATGGTTTTCTATTTTTCCACATTTCATGGGGAACCCTATAATTTTTCTTAAAAGGTATTTTATTAAGAATATAACAGGCAGTAAGAAGTGCCTCACCCCATATATTATAAGGTAGTCCCGAAGTGCTTAACATAGAATTTACCATATCCTTAAGAGTTCTGTTTTTTTTAGCCACACCATTAGATTGGGGTGAATAAGGAGGAGTAACTTGATGAATTATTCCATTTTCTTTATGATATTTATCAAGATCACCGGTGTATTATCCTCCCCTATCTGATCTTAAGGTTTTGATGGATTTTTCCAATCATTTTTCAACTTCTAATTTATTAGAAATAAATTTTGAGAATCTCTCATATTTACTCGTAAGGAGATAAATATAACAATAACGAGAGTAATCATCAATACAAGTAACAAAGTATTTATTTCCACCATGTGTCACATATCCTTTTAAGTCACAAAGATCGGAATGTATTAAACTTAAAAAAGTTGAGCTTCTTTCAACACTCAGAAAAGGTTTTTTTAGCTTATTTTGATTCAACACGGATTTCATATTTAGACTTGGTAGAAATATCAGATTTTGGTATGTTTCTAAAAAATAATAATTTTTTAAATAAAGGCCTTATTTACACCACCAAGTCTAAAATGCCACATATCACAAGAGTCAATCAAATAAGCAGAAGAAGTATATGTTTTATTATTATCAGCCACACTTACATTGAGTTTGAAAAGATCCTAATGAACATAACATTTACCCACAAAAACACATCTCTTAGTCACAAGCACTTTATCACTCTCTAGGATAATTTTAAAACCCTTCTTAACTAAGACAAAATCGGACACTAGATTCTTCCTTACCTCAGGGACATACAAAATATCTTTCAAGGTAAGAACATTTTTCGAAGTGAATTTTAAAACTACGATTCCCTTTCTCTCAACCTTAGACGAAGAGGATTTTTCCATGTACAAACGTTCATCCTCACCCACAGCAGTAAAGGTGGTGAAGGCACCTTTCGTGTCGCAAATATTTTTGGTAGCACCAAAATCAAGCCACCAGTCTATCATGTTACTCAAGATGTTTGCCTCGGTTACCACAGCTGAAAAGTTACCCTCCTCGGTTACATTTGCTTAAGGCTTCACATTCTGACTCTTCCTAAACCTACAATCTTTAGCGTAATGACCTAATTTTCCACACACAAAGCATTGACCTCCAGTTTTAGATTTAAATTGAGGTTTAGATTTTTTTTTATCCTAATCATTAGGTTTGAATTTATGGTTGGACCTCCAATTCTGGTTTGGTTTATGGTGCCCATGCTTCTGGTTTGAATGGTTAGGCTTAAACTGGTTCTGTTTTTGGTTTTCATGTGATTTCTCCTCGGGCAGATTAGCCTTAGAACTGAATTTAGAGTTTTTATCCTTAAGTTCTACATTCCTATTGCCTTTCTCAATTCTCAAAAGAACTATCAAATCTTCTAGTGTCATATATTTTTTCTTATGCTTAAGACCGTTTTTGTAATCTTTTTAAGAATGTGGCAGTTTTTCAACTATAGAAGACACTTGAAATTCCTCACATATGCTATAACCCTCGACCAGAATTTCATGATTAATAATTTGTAGTTCTTTAAGTTGCGACACAACGGATTAATTATTTTTAATTTTAAAATCCAAAAAATTTTCAACCACGGATTTTTTAGACCCAGCATCTTCAGTTTCATATTTTTTATCCACGTTGTCCATAATTCTATAGTAGTAGAACATGACCAATAAATATCATACAATTCAAGACAGAGATAATTTAGAATATAATTCCTACGCATATAATCCATTTGTTTCCAAAAAAACTAGTTCTTCAAGTGTAGATCTATCATATGCAATTAAGTCAACTACCTTAAGAGTTGTTAGGTAAAATTGCAATTCCATTTTTCCATGTTTTAATTTTTTTTTCATCAAACGGTTCTGGTTTTTCAGAGTATTTTGCATTAGGATTTTCCATAGCAGGTTGTAGAATAATAACGAATTTCATCTTTAGATTGTTGGAAAAAATAATTGCAAAATATATGAAAAATCCCAAAATACAAAATAGACAAAATTGGAAGAACTTATCGATCGAGGTTTGTGTTTAACCCAAAGTCATAAAGGTAAAATTATTTACTGATATTGATGGTATCAGACTCTTGAACAAATACCTCTTAGGATTCTACGATGAGATTCTATCACCAGCAACTATGAAAAAATCTTGAACTCTCAGTATATCCCAACACCAAAAAATAATTAGATAAAAATAGTATAAC
The DNA here is from genome assembly GCA_949130495.1 of Sambucus nigra. Lineage (NCBI taxonomy): Eukaryota > Viridiplantae > Streptophyta > Magnoliopsida > Dipsacales > Adoxaceae > Sambucus > Sambucus nigra. The sequence continues at coordinate 60,071,072 of OX422214.1, forward strand.
TGAGAATTAATTTATCTGTAATTGGAGATTGAGAGAGAGGGAGAAGGTTTTCAGATATCTATTTTGCAGAGAAGAAGGTTCAGATTTATAGGAATAATATAAAAAAATGTTTTTAACCCACTAACCCACTTTTATCTCCACTAACGTGTAGTGGAGTTAGACTAAAAGATTGAGTCAAGATGTTAAAACGGGTCTAAACATTAGTTAAATACGTAATAGTAAATGGGTAAAAAATTTGGGCACTCAAGAGAAGTCGGCTATTAATGTTTAGTGTGCCTCCTCGGGATTGAACCCAAGACCTCAAGCACAAAATTCCATAAACTTACCACTTGGCCATTTACCCAAAATCATTTATTTCATTCTCTCTCTCTCTCTCTCTCTCTCTCTCTCTCTCTCTATATATATATATATATATATATATATATATATATATATATATACCCAACAATCACCACGTATGCATCCCACTACCGCCATCACACTCCCATTGTCGGAGTATGCTCTCCCTCTCTCAAATCTCCTCTCTCCCCACCACTACCACCACCTAATAACATTGTTTTTTCTCCTATTTATGAAGCAAACATTATAAAAGGCATTAAATTAAGTTTAGCGACCTAAAAAAATATAATTTGGAAATTCAAATTCAAATTATAAATCACTCCAAAAATCTCAGTCTTGTAATACCCCGTATTTTTGTGAAATTTTATTTTAATTATGGAATTTAGATTAATTGATTTAAATGGAGAAATTTTCATTTATAATTAATCCAGATTTAATTGTAATAATTACTAGCGTGACGAGAGTTATTATTTATCGAAAATAATTACGTGGAATATTACTTAGCGAGTAAAGTAATATATGAATATGAGAATATTATTTTGGTCGGGAGTGAAAATACGACAATTACAATACACTTAGTTGGGACGCGTGTGTGAGTCGTGTCAGTATTACTTTATTGAGAAAAAAAGGATAATTTATTTTTAAGTAACTCGTATGGTCATTTTGAGCGCGTCAGTGTCTGGAAGGTTCGAAATAGTCAGAAAACATTACTCGAGTGTTTTATTTGGAGTCCGGGGCAACGACACCCCGGATGGGTATTTTAGTCTTTTGGGATTTGGGGGGAATTAAATAGATGAAAATTAGGTTTTAATTGAAAGTAACGTAGGTTGAGGTTTGAAAAACCTGGGTGGCCCCTTATGTGCGTGTGTTTCAAATCAAACCAATTTTTACCAAAAATTTATCCTACTTTTAATGTGCACCAAACCAAGTTGTGAAAAACTCAATTCTTACTTTAAACCAATTTTATCTTGATTAATCCTAAACATGCATCTAGTGATTAAAGAAAGTAAAATAAAGTAAAGAATACTTACAACGCAGGATGTACGAGGAAAAAATCCAAAACCGAAAAACAACCTCGGGCGGCCCAAGCCAAACAATCACTATGAACAAAGGTTTTACAAAGACAAATTAGCCTCAATGACTCGATCCCCACGGGTCTTGAGGCTCCTTCTGATCTTTAACCGTTCTTCAATAGTACCCATGTAGAAATTTCGTCTTCCACGATACATGTCCACAACACACGCGTCCACATATGTCTCGGTGTCCACCGAATGACTTTGATTCGTCTACGATGTCGAACAAGAAGTCCTTCTCTTTTCTTCACCCAAAATCCTGATTTTCAATGGTAGAACGAACCTTCTTGGTGCAGCAAGATCACTTAAACATAAACTAATGATAGCTCGGATCTTTGCAAATTTTAAGGATGTGTTTAAGCTTTGTAAACCTTAGAAAACATGTGCAAACACGTACTGGATGGTAAACTATTTTTTTCTGATGCACACTTACGAAACTCTGACGAAAACACGCTTTAAATAAGAATTAAGCACCACCTCGAAAAATGTGTCGTTCGAACGACAATGCCACGCCGTTCACGCGACATAGGTATCTCGTTCGAACAAGATCCTTATGTCGTTTGAACGAAGCTGCAAGGGTTTGACTTTTTTGACTTTTCAAAACGTCTCTTCCAAAAGATATCCAAATTAGTCAAAATCTATTTTGAACTGATCAGAATAAAACGTAGTGTAAACCATTTAAAACACTTTAAAACATTTTAAAACATTTTTATTTATAAAAATTACATCCTTATCTTTTATAAAAATAATTCCGAGCACCATTAGTTATACGCATTCATACCTGAGTGATCTCGAAATGTAATTAACTTAAAGACGAATAAACTTGCACTAATTAAACTTCGGCATGATTATTTCTTTGAAGCTTTGCCACAACGTCTTTAATTTTCTTTAATACTTCATAGACCAAGTGGGATCGTGACAAAATAAAATCTCCCTTTGACATATTACAAGCACAGTTTTGTTCACGGAATCAAGTCAAAATAATATAGGGACTCAATTGGAAATTTATGTCCTTACAAAGTTGCAGTCAGTTGCAACATACGTGAAAGAGAGAGAGAACCAAATAGGAAGAAGACCCCATAGGAGAACTAAGCTAATAACTCAAGATTTCCCACCAAGAACGTAGGTTGAGGTTTGAAAAACCTGGGTGTACCCTTATGTGCGTGTGTTTCAAATTAAACCAATTTTTACCAAAAATTTATCCAATTTTTAATAAGCACCAAACCAAGTTGTGAAAAACTCAATTCTTACTTTAAACCAATATTATCTTGATTAATCTTAAACATGCATCTAGTGATTAAAGAAAGTAAAATAAACTAAAGAATACTCACAATGCAGGATGTACGAGAAAAAAACCCAAAACGGGAAAATAATCTCGGACGGCCCAAGCCAGACAATCACTATGAACAAAGGTTTTACAAAGATAGATTAGCCTTACTCAATGACTCGATCCCCACGGGTCTTGACGCTCCTTCTAATCTTTAACCGTTCTTCAATAGTGCCCACGTAGAAATCCCGTCTTCCACGATACCTGTCCACAACACACGCGTTCACGTATGTCTCGGTGTTCACCGAATGACTTTGATTCGTCTACGATGTCGAACAAGAAGTCCTTCTCTTTTCTTCATCACAAAACCCTGATGTTCAATGGTAGAACAAACCTTCTTGGTGCTGCAAGATCACTTAAACATAAACTTTCTTTGAAGCTTTGCCACAACGTCTTCAATTTTCTTCAATACGTGATAGACCAAGTGGGATTGTGACAAAATAAAATCTCCATATGACATATTGTAAACACATTTTTGTTCACGGAATCAAGTCAAAACAATACAGGGACTCAATTGAAAATTTATGTCCTTACAAATCTTCCCTTTGACTATTCCGGGATAAAACTAAACCAGTGAAATGCCTAAGCTAGATCGTCAAGCCGTATGTCACCTAAATCCCATCCCATAAACCCAAAGTAAAAAATATAGGACACGGAGTAGTATATGTAGCACCGGCAAGCATGAACTGTCTGAATGTGATGTAGACTTGAAATCTCGAATCGCTGAAGCATACCTATGCACATGAAACAGACAAACAAATACCCAGTGAAGTATGGAGGAACAAATGAAACCAATATATATATTCAAATGATACCAAACGATAATAGATACCAATATGAATAATCTCTGAAAAATCATTTGTTAAACAATTGAGCACAAAATGATACCAATGTGTACTACCAATTTGTGATACCAATTTGTAAAATATGCAATAAAAACATGCTCAAATCTCCCCCTACATCACATATATATCTCCCCCTTTTTATCTTGAATAGAAAATCCGGTGAAAAGATAAACCAATCAAAGTATCTAGCATTAGCATATACCAATTTGAATCAATTTGAAATCGCTAGATAATCATGAAACAACTAGCTAAATATGATCAAGTAATGACAAATCAGAAACTGGTAAACCATTTAATCACACAAAAAAGATAGCAAATTAATCAGGTGTGAAAACGGACTATATGCAAAAAACCAATTTAGAACCAATAAATCCTGCATATAAACCAGTCAGTTCAGAACCACTTCCAGCAGTACCAAAAATATCACCAAAATAAATCAATGGACTGCAAACCAATCAGAAGCAAGAATTCAGCCTGTCGTTTGAACAAGCCAGGGATGTCACTCAAACGAAGTCAGGAGGTCGCTCGAACGAAGGACAGATGTCGTTCTCACGATATAGAGATATCGTTTGAACGAATTCTCGCGACCTACCAAATTTCCACATTTTCCCAGAAATATGTTATATTTTTGCCCAGTGAAAAATTTTCAGAAAAAAATCAGTGAAAGGCCCTGACAGCAGCAAAACAGTGTTAAGACAGTAGGCTTTTAACACAAAATGCAAAAACTCATAAAAACTAACAATGCGAGTTACATGCAACCATAATACCGATGTTCTCAAACATGGATATGAAATGAATAGGCATGAAACTAAAACAAATGAGTCACAATCCCAACATATCGAAACGATCAAGAAGCTCTAATTGATAGCGATAAATCATCAAACTTTATCATAGCCATATGACAAGTAAAGTGTGAGCTTAATGAACCAAACATACTACATGCACACAAATCCAGAATTTTGACGATTCTACAAATAATAGCGTCAAATTGCAATGTTTCAACATTAGGATTAGTTGTGCAAACTCATTAAAAAATTTAATCCATCCAAACTCCCTCAATAATATCATATTTTCTTTGGAATGAACTAAACCAATTTGTCCATTTTCTTAGCATATTACATTTTCTTTTGGGCTCTTTTAAACGGTGGCTTTCACAACGAAATAATTTTGAACTCTCGCAGCCCTTTCCCGTGAATCACTCATCGTTTTTAATTCAAATCCTCTCGGTAAACGGTTCTTACATGAACACTTCTCCTTAAGTCTACTTATGCATAGATGACAAGATTGAGATAAGAACGCCTCACCAAATTCAAATATGCAAGAGAAGTCAAACATTTATATAAACTCATGCATGTGTGCAATGTTGGCATATATACAAAGTCGAATCAAAATGCATATCAATTTCGAAACTACCCCATATGAACAATGGTTAAAATCATTCTAAGCATCGATAATAATGACCAAATGTCCTAGCCACATGGTTATGAAACGATTGGGGGGGGGGGGGGTCCAAGCACACCAATATGCCACATCAAACATGTAAACTCAAAAACAAAAATCAAAAATCTTTTTAGCTTTTCATATTTTGACTCAAATAAAAGAAAAATCTTTTGGGTTTTCAAAAGTTTTCTCAAAAATAAAATCTTTTTTATATTTTTCAATAGGACTCACACAAATGAAAACTATAATACAAAATGATACACAAGTCATAATACTAGCAATGAATATATCATGAAGCAAACTAGCATATGGCAAACAAGGCATACCTATCATCCTTTAGATTTAGCATGGGAAGAATATGTGCACCCAAACAAGAATCATGAAGTTTAATTCCTAAATCCACTAAATCCTATTTCCTAACCCAAGTAGGTATAAAACGACGCATGGGGGTTTTGGGAACCTAGGAGCTTGTCTAAGGTCATAACAATAACGACTAAGGTGACCTTTCCTACCACAAAACGAGCAAGTGTGGCGATGGTAGGAATGGTTACCTATATGTGGACCTTTTCTAACCTTCCTAGTGTTTCTCACACGTGCGGGGGGAATGGGAACAACTCTCTCATCAAAACCTATACCTCCCCTATCTCCCTTAATTTGGACGGTGCCTAGGATCTTATCTAACTTCTCCGACCGAGCTTCCAAATCAAACTTGACTCTAGTAGAGTCTCTCAATATCTCCTCCAACTCATGAATCCTAGACTCGAGCAAATGCCTAGACTCCTCAAATGCTAAAATCTCCTTTTTCAACGAGTCCATCAAACCACGGATATTCTCTCTCTCTTTCTCCACAAACTCTAGGTTCTCCCCAAATTTCTTATCTCATACCCTAAGATCCTCAATCAAACTATCATTATTTTCTATGGCACGCTCATTCAACTTATCTTGCAATTTTAAGTTATCCTTTTTCACTTTCACTGTTTTGGCATACAACTCATTCAACGCATTTTGCAATTCTTTCACATCTATCTCCTCCTCCTCACTTTCTTCGCCCTCACTAACATCGGATACACTCAAAACCTCCTTAGAAGTGTCATTCACATGCGAATCGTTGACGCTCACATGACATGCCATAAACGCAATAAAGTTACAATCAATGGAGGAACTCTCTCCCTCTTCCGGATCACTATCACTTAAGTTGGCACTATAGACAATGGGTTGCTTGCCCTCTTTCTTAAGTCTAGTGGGACACTCCTTAACTTTGTGATCATACCCCTCACACCTAAAACACTTATCCGACTCATCTCTCTTAAGCTTCTCAAACTTATCCTTAGAGGTGGGATCTACCTTGTTGTTCTTAAATTTTTCAAATTTCTTGGCATCTTTCGATTGCTTTTGAAACTTAATAAATTTTTTAAATATCTTTGCTAACAAAGCAACATCCTCAAAATCAGAATCGGAATCAGAATCGAAATTCGAAACTTTAATTTCCTCCTTTCGAGTTTTCAAAGCAATACCCTTTTCTTTGGAGGTAATCATGTCGATTTCATAGGTTTGTAAGTCACCTACAATCTCTTCTAGTTTCGTTGACTCTAACTTACCCATGGAGTTTAAAATGGTCACTTTCGCATCAAACCTACTAGGAAACGACCTAAGGATTTTCTTAATGACACGGTTGTCGGGAATTTTCTCACCTAGGTTAAACGATGAGTTGACAATATTGGACAACCTAGCATAAAACTCATCAAAAGTCTCACTCTCTAACATCCTAATGGTCTCAAACTGTGTGGTGAGATTTTGAAGTTTTGATGCCCTAATCGTGCTAGTGCCCTCGTGAGTGAGTGCCAAAATATCCCAAGCCTCTATTGATGTTTCACAAGTCATAATTCTATTATATTCTTCTTGTGTGACATGTGAAGAAATAACGTGCAGACCCTTAGAATTATATTGTGAAAGTCTACGTTCAGTTTCGGTCCATGACTCGACAGGCTTTAAACTAGTGACCTCACCTACAATAGTGACAGGGGATGTCCAACCTTTCTCAACTGCTATCCACACACGCTCATCAATTGATTTTAATGCACTTCTCATTCTCATCTTCCAATATGTGTAATTAGTGCCATCAAAAATAGGAGTTCGGGAAAGTTCGTTAACTCCAAAATTCATCTTTGAAAACACACGGAATCACAAAATAAATAAAATATGTTTTCTAGCTCTGATACCAATTTGAAAAACCTGGGTGGTCCCTTATGTGCGTGTGTTTCAAATCAAATCAATTTTTACCAAAAATTTATCCAACTTTTAATGTGCACCAAACCAAGTTGTGAAAAACTCAATTCTTACTTTAAACCAATTTTATCTTGATTAACCCTAAGCATGCATCTAGTGATTAAAGAAAGTAAAATAAAGTAAAGAATACTCACAACGTAGGATGTACGAGGAAAAACCCAAAACGGAAAAATAACCTCGGACGGCCCAAGCCAAACAATCACTATGAACAAAGGTTTTACAAAGACAGATTAGCCTTACTCAATGACTCAATCCCCACGGGTCTTGAGGCTCCTTCTGATCTTTAACCATTCTTCAATAGTGCCCACGTAGAAATTCCATCTTCCACGATACATGTCCACAACACACGCGTCCACGTATGTCTCGGTATCCACCGAATGGCTTTGATTCGTCTACGATGTTGAACAAGAAGTCCTCCTCTTTTTTTCACTGCAAAACCCTGATGTTCAATGGTAGAACGAACCTTCTTAGTGCAGCAAGATCACTTAAACATAAACTAATGATAGCTCGGATCTTTGCAAATTCTAAGGATGTGTTTAAGCTTTGTAAACCTTAGAAAACATGTTCAAACACGTACTGGATAGTAAACTATTTTTTTCTGATGCACACTTACGAAACTCTGACGAAAACACGCTTTAAATAAGAATTAAGCACCACCTCGAAAAATGTGTCGCTCGAGCGATAATGCCACGTCGTTCACGTGACATAGGTATCTCCTTCGAATGAGATCCTTATGTCGTTTGAACGACGCTGCAAGGGTTTGACTTTTTTGACTTTTTGATCAAAACGTCTCTTCCAAAAGAGATCCAAATTAGTCAAACTCTATTTTGAACTGATCAGAATAAAACGTAGTGTAAACCATTTAAAACACTTTAAACATTTTTCTTTATAAAAATTACATCCTTATATTTTATAAAAACAATTCCGAGCACCATTAGTTATACGCATTCATACCTGAGTGATCTCGAAATGTAATTAACTTAAAGACGAATAAACTTGCACCGATTAAACTTCGGCGTGATTATTTCTGTGAAGCTTTGCCACAATGTCTTCAATTTTCTTCAATACTTCATAGACCAAGTGGGATCGTGATAAAATAAAATCTCCCTTTGACATATTACAAACACGGTTTTGTTCACGGAATCAAATCAAAATAATACAGGAACTCAATTGGAAATTTATGTCCTTACAAAGTTGCAGTCAGTTGCAGCATACGTGAAAGAGAGAGAGAACCAAGGAGGAAGAAGACCCCATAGGAGAACTAAGCCAAGAACTCAAAATTTCCCACAAAGAATTACACTAGGGCGTCGATCGCGGTGAGAGGACCAACTACATACCAATTTCAACCAGAAAATTGATGATCCACAAAAAGGCAAGTGTTTATCTTGCTAAAATTCTGAGCATATATGATTCATGTTAACGTACATTATAAGATAACCATTGATGTTATGAATTTGAGACGGAATCTCCATTAAATGGTGAAATTGGAAGATAGGTTTGCATGTAAATGAATAACACTATTGTAGGAATGACAAATCTTGAAATTTTATGTTATAATCACGAAATAATTGGGTTTTTTTTAATCATTGTTCATGGTGGGTTTATTAATAATGGACTTATAGAGATTGAAGACATTAGTTTAGATTCCCTATGATTATATAAGGATTTATCGCTTAAAATATGTTAGAAAGTACCCTATTATGATTAGGAATGGTTTAGAATCATTGATTGGGAATTAGGATGAATTTTAGATGAATTTGGATGAGGAAAATATTGGAAAAATGAATTTCGGATGAATAGGGGAACCCTCAGAATTTTCATTCGAAGACCTACCCACGTCGTTCGAACGAGAGTTCTAACGATATTTTTCACTTCGTTCAAAGTGAGAAGTCCGTTCGAACGATCTCGTTCAAACGAGAAGCTTGAACTTCTAACGAGATTTTCGAACACTTATTTTGACCCGAGTAAGTTAGAGCCTTTCGAGATTATTCCAAGTGAGAGAAATTAACCTACACTATTATCCAATGACTTAAATTCCTAGTTAGTAATGAGTTGAGAGAGAGATTACTAAAGGGGATGTAGCGGGGAAATAGAGCCTTAGAGAAAAGGTATTTGTTAGAGAGATAAGTCGAAGTGTTGCGATAAAGTGAATAGTAGAGACGATGATACTATCTATAATTTTAGGAACTTAGGTTGCGTGAATACCTAATGAATATAATAAGTTATGTGAATTCTTATTGATTGAACTATTATGTGTATAACATACCTACGATGCTTGCTATCGAGCGGAGGTTGCGCGTTGTGGACAATCATGCCTTAAGGAGCCTTCGGGTGGGATATTGATTGATATCACTAGAACATGAAACCTAGGTACAAACTATCTGTGAGAACGATAGTGATGACGGTCGTATGGGTGCGTAGGTATGTGCGTAGCCCATCGGCTTGGGACTATGTTCGCCTCCAATATATGTGTTTTATTTTGGTGGTTCGCGAGAGACTGAACCTTTAGTACTTTATGCAAATGAGCGATGCAACAGGATATGATAGCAGAGTATGCAGGCACCGCAGGTGTGTCTCGGGGTGCAATATTGTATATATATATATATATGAGATGGAGTGAATATATGTATATACTTGTGTTGATATCTACTGTGTGAATTTAATAGGTAAAATTTATAATGAAATTCAAAATGGATTAAGTAGCAGACACTTAATTGTATTAAACTGAAAATGCCTATTTAAACTAAAGTAGGATTGATTATATGTATTATACATTGCGAGGGAAATAATCGGGAACGATATCGGACTATGATGGGTTATTAGACAGGAAGAACTAGTTAGTATGAGAATAGAACTAGTGGGGTTTGAATATTCGCTAGGCGTGCACACTAGATGACAGGTGAGCATTCCCAAGTGAGTTCGATAATTTAACATGACAAATATATGTGCTAATAAATCATTTTGAGCACTTGTTGATTTTAAACTATTTTCACTCGGGCTCTGGCCAGTTTTCTGCAAAATCTCTTTTCTTGTCAAACTATTTTAGGTGCTCAGCCACAGGGACACTAGGCTTAGGAGTTCCATTCATTCGACGAGCTATAGCTACTGTGGAAGCTACATGAATTTGGTATTAGACGCTTCAGAGTCTATCCTTTCTTACTTTTGAATATTTACATCAGTTAGACATGTTGTCCATTCCTATTTCTATATTCAGAGATTCGAGATTTAGTACATTACTCTTCTCAGTTGTTGGTTTTATTTAGTTAGATTACTGTATTGGATTTTGACTGGATGTGTTTACTCCGGCTCCTTTATATTACGTCTGTTATTTCAGGTTTGTGAGATTGATTAAATGGTGAATGTGTAACTATTTCATTACTTGGTGTTATTTTAATTGAAAAGATAAAATTTTGACATCAGCCTTTCTTAAATATTAGGTGGTTAGTTTTAATTATAAAGTTTTCGACAGTGATGCATAATCTGAATCAACTGGATATTCTGAGTTAATTAATAAAGGACTGATCACCCAGTATTTAATTAGGTGGGGTGTCACAAGTCTCTGCACTTTCAATGAACTGTTACCGAACGTATCCCTACATCCATTGGCTTCCTAGTGAACGTGCACAAATTAATAGATTATTTAAATTTGTATACACTCGGTGGAAAATCTACATTCAACGGCTTCTCTACATTCGGTGGCTTTTCTTATCAAATGTATGGGGTGTATCTGGGGAGAAGCTCCTAATGTGTATGCATTTCAATAATTTGCGCACTTTTGATTAGAGGTCACCGAATGTAAGGGGTATATTTAGTGACAACCCCAAAAGTGTAGGATGAGAGATTTTTTTTACTGGTGTTATGATTTGTTTTTTTGGGTATGCTTGGGATTTAATTTTCCATTTATAATTATTTTACATCACTGAAGTTATTAAATATCATTTATATATATAGAGAGAGAGGGAGTCTCTCATGAGGAGTCCTTAATTTACGTTCCTCCGTGTAGTCTTAAACTTACGCGCACACACAGCTCAAAAAGCCAAAACCCAATAATGTATTCCTCTCTCCTTTGTCACACGCACAATGACAAAGAAACCTACTATTGCATGAAATCTCTCCTATCAACAAACCTTTACAAAATGTAACTTTACAAAATGATACATCTATTTTAACCTTTACAAAACATACCCACCTTATAAAAGTCATTACATCTCCTCACAACAAACCCATAACTGTGCATACCAAGCTTGAGCATATCATTTATAGTATAACTGTTCACCAAGCTTGAGCTTACCAAATCTTTGTAAAAAACAATTTTTTTAGAAAAAAAAAATTTGTTTTTTTTTAACTTTTAAAAGAGTTTTAAACTATTTTTTTAAGTTGAAGAATTACTGTGTTTTTTTAATAAAAGTTAAAACCCGCTGACGTGTACCCCAAATTATAATAATAAAAACAAAGTTCTCTTTTAAAAAAAATCTGAGTTTTTTTTAATTAAGAAAGGGGCCAAAAAATGTACGCCAAGACATTTTTTTTCTCTTTATAAACACGTAATTCTATTAAAGTAAAGAAAAAACGATAAAAATAAGTTTTCTCATTTTTTTTTTAAATTCTTCTTTCATTTTCTTTTATAAAAACAATCAAACGGGTGTTATAAAATTTGACAAAAAAAGGCAATTTTTTTGTACCCTTTTTAATAAAAAAAAGTCAAAATTTTTTTAAAAGAGAACTCAGTTTTTTTAATATAGGCTCTCATTTTTTATTTTATTATATATGACGTAGGCTCTCGTCTTTATTTTTGTCATTAAAAAATATGTTTATTATGTACTCTTTTTTTACATATATTTTTTGTAAAATTTGACGTCTTTGAGACGCGATTGGTTGGTGCCGCTGGCGCGGACCCAGATCCATTAAATGACGTGGGTCTGCGTCAACGCCACTAACCAATCACATCTCTAAGACATAATAAAAATTCAAAAAAAATCTATCGCGTCTCTAAAAAATAAAATTTTCAAAAATCTATAAGAACTGTTTGATATCAAAAATTTATATTGTATTGGTTGAATTTGATATTAATAATCCAATCACACGAGAAGAGGATTGTCCCGTTTCAAATGGGTATGCATTAAATTTTTATTTTATTTAAATTCTCCGTTTGAATAATAAATGCTTTATATTGCATTTTTTAAATTATATTTCAGTCTTATATGTTGCGCAAATGCAAATCTAAACGCAAACACATTCGAGAGTTTGGAAGACGATGACTATTCGAGAGAAGGTTGGAATGAAATCAATTTTGTTATTTTTTTTAATGTTAAACACAAGTATCTAACATAAATTTTTGTTGTATTTTTATTTAAGAATTGTCATCCTAAAAGACTTGGATGAAGCCTGTAGACCTGATATTGGCATTTGAATCTTTTGAATACTCTAATTTATATCATTTGAATACTACTTTGCAAAGTTGATTTTGAATCATTTAACTTGTATTAAGTCAATTTTGTATCAAACCATTTGTATACTGTTTTGTAAGGTTATACAAAGTTAACTACCTATTTCGCCTTAATTTTGTCCAGCTTATGTTAACTGTTATGCAAAGAATTTGTAAAGTTACATTTTGTAAAGGTTTGGTGATAGGAGGGATTTCGTGCAGCAGTGAGTTTCTTGGGCTTTGTGCGTGTGGCAGAGGATAGAGGAATGAAAAATGATGTATGCACCGAAATTGGGTACCGAAAAATTACCGAATGTGCTTTAAGGGTATTGTACTATGGCGTGGGTCCCGCCAGGGCACAACCCCTTAAAGCACAATTTCGGTAATTTTGGGGTAAATTTGGTGTGTGTGTATCATTACTCTAGAGGAATACATTGTTGGGTTTTGACTTTTGTTGGCTTTTGAGTTGTGTGTGCACGTAATTTTAAGACCACACGGATGAATGTAAATTAAGGAGTCCGCATGAGAGACTCCCTATCTCTTATATATATATATATATATATATATATATATATTGAGGGAGAGAGAGAGAAAGGCTCAAATGAGGTCCTTAATAAGACAAAAGCTAATGTCCTTTAGTGAAATTCTATTTTCAGACTAAGAAAATCGTAGATTTATATTTTAGACCACGAATTTTAAGAAATTAGAAAAATCCACTGAATTCCGACCCAAACCAAATTCTGGTATCAAAGTCAAGACGCTCCTTTCAGACAAATATTAATAAAAAGACTTTAATGCCCTTGAAATTTATCCCAAGCATTTAGAAATATATTTTTGGAACCCATAAAGACTACCAACCCATACCCATGACTGATTTAGACCCAGAAGGTTTCTTAACCTCACACATTGACGGTTGTTCACACACTGAATACATTCTGGCCAAATACGGAGATAGTAGACAAGTTACTACCAGTGCTATCAATAGCGTAGTAGACCAAAATAAATGTATCTTGCTTATTTTAAGACCGTTATTTAATGATATTCAAACCGTAGAAAAAAAGAAAAAAATATCTCTAAACAAATACAAGAAATAGACAATTGAATCCCAATAAACCTTGTACAAGTATTACAAGATATAAATACTAAGCCAATCGCATAGAAGTCCTTAACAACGAAATTTCAGACCTTAAGATTCTAACTAGAAACCAAGAAAGTGATTTAGTCAAACTCATTAAAGAACAAGCTAAACTTATTCCTAGATTAGACAATCATCTTCCTTATGAAAATAGTTAGGTCAGACTGGAATGAGGTACCTGAAAACCTCGTCATTCAGACTTTAGCAGACTTTTACCAAAGAATTCTATAAAGGATAAATGATGAGAGATTTTATTATCAGATAAATGAAAATGAGATTGCTAATCCTGCTAAGGCATCAAGACTTATACTCGAAAGACTAAATTTAATATCAACCTCAATAGCAGCCATACAAGACTACAATAGTAACTTTGTTAAAGACTTACAATTAGATTTAAAAGCTAAGACAGAAGGATTAACCACCTTTTATACAGACTTTTTTAAATTCCAACAAAATTTAGCCAATTATCTTAATAATATGGAAAGCCATAACTGTAACACCCCGTATTTCTGTGCATTTAAATACTTAATTAATTCGGGAAAATTTTAAATTACTTGTGTGTCATAAGTTAATTGAATTAATTATGTTAATATTTATTTAAATATTAATCGGGAGAGTAAATGGTTAATATTTATGGAATTTAAATTACTAAGTGAATAGTAATAATTTATTTACATCATAACGTGTATTAGTGACGTAACATTTATTTAACTTAGCCGGGAGTCGGGTATAGACTAATTTAGGTGTGAGATAAGAATTTTTATAAATTAATGCGTTTGTCAATTCTTAGTGCATGGTTGAGTCTGGATGGGCTGAGAAAGTCGAAATAGTGTACTCGAGGTAGTAAATGGGTCACGAGGTATTTTTTAGCACAACTGGTCCCACATGGGGGTATTTGGGTCATTTTAATTAGGCCTATGTGACTAAAAATAGAATTTGGGGATAAAAATATAAGTTTAGGAGTTGTGGGTAGTCATAAGACAATTGGGAGAAATCTGAGAACGTAGGGGAGAAAAAAGGGAGAACTCTTGGATGCCAAAAGGAAGAACAAGGGAGGTGTTCTTCAACAAACCAAGTCTCTACACCAAAGGAATAAGCAGGCTCTACGAATCATAAGGCAAATGGCTAAACTTGCTTTTATGTAAATTGTTGATTTCAATTCATATCATGGTAAGTGTTAAATACATGATTTTGGGTTGGATTTGTGTTTTTAAATTTGTGGATGTTACGAATCAAGTTTTGGGAACTGGTATGATAGGGCTTATGAATTCATATTATACTGTGAAGAAATTGTAAGTTGATTAGAGATGCTATTAACTGAAAAAAGTTGTGAAAAATCATATGGATTCATGTCTTTATTAACAATTGGAGCTATAAATTGGGAGTTTAAGATATTGGGATTTGTTTTTATTCGTAGTTACAACTGTGTAAATTCTAGGTTTGATTTCTAGGTAAGGAAGGTTTTAAGATTTTGTTGATAGCAGAGAACTGATTCTGGCTGAAGAGAGGGAAAACGTTGCAGGTCGTTCGAACGACAAGTGCTCTGGTTCGAACGACGGTGATTGTCATTCAAACGACATCACCAACCGTTCGAACGACGATGTTTCTCATTTGAACGAGATGGCATATTCGGCCAACTTTGTTTTTGCTGTACTGATCGACTTGGGTTGGAATTTAAGGGAGATTTTTTTTAGAGAGAATTCTAGAGAGAGATAGGTTAGATTAGAAAATAAATTAGGAAATTATTTTGTAAATAATTTTTCTTTTTTTAGAGAATTGTGAGGATAAAAATTGTTGTGAGTAATTCAATTGAGTATTATATTGAATTGATTATTGTTGGATGCTCATATCTGATAGATGGTGCTTGATTTCAAAGAAATTATAGTTCAATTTCACTTCAAGAGATTGGGTTTGATTGTTCTCTTCTCTTCCATTTCATTTTATTAATATTTGATTATTTGTTCATCATGTTTAATATCATGTTAGGCTAAATCCCCCTTTCAATGGGTGGGGTGAACCCTTATTTGTTGATATTTTGATTTAATTAGTTTGATTAATTGAAAATTCCCTTTGAATGTTAATTTTTATCCCTTACCCTTAAATTTACGCCTTGAGAGAGGGTAAATGATTTTCGAGAGAAAATCGAAATTCTAGTTATAATACTCATTTTAGATTCGAACTAGAGATAGGGGTTTCTTAAGTGTGGTATTATTCCTTGAATTTCAACTCTATTTTCATTTTCTAAGATTTACATATTTTTTGATGAATCGATTCTAGTGGGAGATTAATTAAAAGGAGTGTATATCTATTTTCTAGAGTTGTGTGTGGTGGTGGTGGTGGGGGGGGGGGAGGGTAAACTTAATTTTCTAAAAGATTACTATTAAAATTACACTAGCAACGAGGGTTGATTTGTAATTTTGATATTAATTTGGAATAATTCAAATAATTAAATTAATTAATTAGAATAGCTAGAATTTATGGTGTAGTCTCACTCCTTGATTGCTCTCATATTTATTTACCTCACTTTGTCTCTTATTTTAGTGTTAGACTTGTTCATATTTTTAGTCACTCTTAGTTTGTTCTTTACATCTTTGATTTAGTTAGTGTTATTTCACATCCTCACCCAAATTGTTTTAATATTGAAAAAGCTAAAAAAAATAGAAAAAGTAAAAATCCCAAAAAGAAAATAAAGTGGGTTACAATCATTTTCCCTCGCTTTACCCCCTTGATGTGGATTGATACCCTTACCTACCTCTACACTTTAGTTTATTATATTTTGTAGGTATTTGAGGATTTCGATTAACTTGGCTTGCAACAACGACATCCGGATATTAAATTTTGGGCCAAGTGAGCGAGTCCGGGTAATTGGTTGAGAGATACCATTGTATTAATTTAATTATTGAGTAAATTAATTAAATTAGAGTTGGACCATAGACTTGGAAAAATTTTAAAATAAATTAATGGATAAATTAATTTAATTAGAGTCGGACCATAAACTAGGGAATAGTTTTGGCTAAGTGTTACGGATATTGTACACGATAAAGTTGGGATTTAATTTAAAGTATATATACGGTAGTGTGATAGTGTGTGTGTGTGTGTGTATGTGTGTGTGTGTGTGTGTGTGTGTGTGTATATATATATATATATATATATATATATATATATATTGTGTGTGTGTGTGTGTGCTTAAATATCAGTGATTAGATATTTATTTAATTTATAAACTCTAGTGATATCGAGGGAGGTTGCGCAATGTGGGTGAATCCCCTAGCTTGAGGAGTATGGAAAGTATATCCCCAGGTCATAGCATACAATTTCATAGGTGGGGCATTGAGATGATGTCCTCATACTCAGGGGAATATTACTGCCTCCATTACGTTTATTATTTACGTTCCGATTCGACGGACCATAGTTGTCTCAGAACTCCAGGTGGGACTGGGTTGATAGCACTTTAAAGAATACATTCGGTGAGTTATTACTCGGGAGGATGGGCTATTATATATTCAACATATGTGTGAATGTTGTAATATGATCTTAAATATATAATGGGATAAACAGTTATATACGGGTAATTTAATCCATGAAGTGAATTGCATGAATTATATAACTAGTGTAAATGTTATATGGACTGAAAGGAAAGATGATTATTTAAGTTAGAGTGATAAATTACTTATATATCATATTTTAAACATACTCGGGTTAGAGTCGTGTGTCGGGAAATAATTATATCGAGTGTCTAGTTACGGGGTAGAAGACTAGGTGGGATATAAAGAAAGCGTTAGGTGTGCACATTAGTTAGAGGGTGAGCATGTCCTTAAGAGAGTGCAACACTAGCCTATATATGAAGAGCATTCATGCATTTTAAATTTCTGCAATTTAGTCACTTGCTAAATATTTTTAAAATATTTAGGGTTCTAATCCTTTCTATCAAATATTTTGAAAACCTTTTAGGTGTCCAGCCACATGGATGCCAAGCCTGAGTTCATTCTAGGGATACGCAGCTGCAGCAGATGTGGGTGCTGCAGGATTTGGACAGACATGTCTATTTTTCTATTTCTAGTGTAGGGATTCATATCAGTCTATCTCGAGCATGTCGCTCACAGTTTTATTTCGTTTCTTTTCAGATTGTATGGGATTTATTACTCTCTGTTAGTTTGGTTTGGTTTTGGCTTTAGTCGATGGTTTATTTGGCAAGACTTTTATTATTCTATGTGATGACTGATTCTATCAGCATTGGATGTTTTATTTTAGTTCCACACTTACTTTGTCTTGGATTAATAAAGATAAAATTTGGCATCAGATTTTTGAATACTAGGTAGTTAGTAAGTTTTAAAAAGTTTTCGACGGTGATGCTAAGAATGAACCAAATAAGATTCTTGTTTTAATTTGATATAGGACTGATCAACCGGTATTTTATTAGGCGGGGTGTCACAATAACCTATCCATAATGGATAGTATTGTTAATGAACTTAGATTGAATATATCCCAAGCAAAAGAAAAAATATGATGAAATTATTAAAGGAATTAAGTTTATATATAGTAAACCTTCCCAAGCAGAGTTAGACTCTCCATTTATTCTAACACGTTTAGATAAAATAGAAAAAATTATAAATCTATAAAAGCTAGAATGACACAAGAATCTGTGCAACAACAAGAAAAAGATTATGAGGTAAATGACTATATTGCAAAAGTTGACAATTCTCTTATTAATTCCCTTGCCAAACATAATGAAGAAATTACTAAAAATACAAGAAAAGAGAATAAAATATTTAAAGAGGAAATCATTACTCAGATAAAAAGAAAAAAATATTATTCAGACTCTTTAGAAATAATTAAAAAAAGACTTTAACAAAAATAGGTAACTACTTGCAAATTTAAAGAATCTCCTCATCTAAGAACTATGGAAGGAAAAATTTTAGCTAGAAGAATCATAAATTACGGATTAGATAAGATTAGTAACATATCTAGCCCTATGCCAAATATTGGACACAATAATTTTATGCCCCAAAGACTTAAAGATTCATCCTTGACTGTTAGAACATGGTGGAAAGAAATAAATTTCACCGATCCTCTTCAGTGGAAAGAATGGGATGAAGTTAACTAGAAAATTATAGAAGACTCCATACATAATGAAAAACTTCTAGAAATTAGATACATAAACTTGTTCAAAGAAGTAGCCACTCCCAAAACTCCTAATTATAACATGACTTATCATTGCAGAAATCATGTCTCAGAAAAATACTATACCGAGCTTCAAGTTTTTGTCTTAGAATGGTTAAGATCAAGAGGAACTGATAGAAAGTTCTAGTTCCTAACCTTTGGACTCTTTCTAGCAAAAATCCAAGGATTACATCGACCTAAAAATAATATCAACACATTATGTTGTTTAATGGATAAAAGATGGAAAGATTTTGAGAAAAGCCTTATTGGGATAGCCTAATTAGAAAACTTTGTGAGTTTTTAAGTTGTTTTTAACTGACAAAGTATGACCGATTTTTTTAAAATAGCAAAATTCATTTTGATCTGATTTTTTGTATGGTCCTACTGAAAGGTTTAAAAATCAGAAAAAAAAAATACGCCCAAAAATAGTTTTTACTATTTTATCAAATCTGGTTCGCGCTAGCGGTATGCAATATATATAGTACTATTCTTGTGCGAACAGTCCCGCATTTTACTAGTGCAGATTGGACATGTGTCACCTAGCAGTGTGCCCATAAATTATCAGCTAAATTATAGGCACTCTCTCTCTCTTTTCTGGGTTCACCGTCAGGTGACACATGTCCATTGTTCACTGTTAAAATGCGAGACAGTCCGCCCACAAGCAGTACTATACATACCGTTGGCACGAATCAATATTGATAAAATAGCAAAAAAAATATTTTTGGGTTAATTTTTTTTATGGTTTTTAAATATTTCAGTAGGACTATAAAAAAAATCAACTCAAAATGAATATTTTTGCTATTTTAAAAAAATCGGTCAAACTTTGTCAATTTTTAACAATTTAAAAACTGACCAAGTTTGACCATTTTTTTTTAAATA
The DNA here is from genome assembly GCA_949130495.1 of Sambucus nigra. NCBI lineage: Eukaryota > Viridiplantae > Streptophyta > Magnoliopsida > Dipsacales > Adoxaceae > Sambucus > Sambucus nigra. The sequence continues at coordinate 60,090,981 of OX422214.1, forward strand.
GCAAAACAATTCATTTTGAGTTGATTTTTTTTATGGTCCTGCTGAAATGTTTAAAAACTATAAAAAAAAATCCGGCAAAAAATATTTTTTTACTATTTTAAAAAAATGGTCCACATTCACAGTACTCAAACTGGGAGAGAGAGAGAGAGAGAGAGAGAGAGAGAAAGGCTCACCTACATCATGATGTATACATCACACCTAGTTCTAGATCATAAGATAGAGAGAGAGAGGGGAAGTCTCACACCTAGTGCTAGATCATAAGAAATATTTTCTCCAAATTTTTTATTTCTCTCTTGAACCTTCTAATCAACCCATATTCAAACATTTTGAAGCTATTTTTAAAAAATTCACAAAAAATGTTGGCGCAAACCCTTATAAGTAAGGTATTTTGAACAGTTTTTTGTGGATTTTATAAAAATAGCTACAAAATGTATTGTGACCTAATTTTTTAAACATGGATTTATCGAAAGGTTAATTTCAAGAGGAAAAAATTGGAAAAAAATAGCGTCTACAACTAGGTGTGATGTATGGATGATATATAGAGTATGATGGAGGTGAACATTCTATTATATATATATATGTTTGTGTGTGTGTGATAAACAGGTCTCTAAGATCACATATTTTGTGTTTCAAAATAGTACATACAAAAGAGATATATAAATATTAGTGTCCCATTAATTGTATGTCAATTGAAATATTGAAAATATGATCTCGAATTGGTTTGATATTTGTAGGGTACCATATATTTAGTTTAAGGTAAATAAGAATTGACACAGCAAACGCATTATACACGTGTTAAAAGTGACAAATACGCAAAGAATATAATGTGAAAAACATGGAGGAAAAGAAAAATCCCTTTTATATTTGCACTTGTCATCTTCTCTCGTAGCTCAGTTGGTTAGAGCACCCGTTTACTAAGCGGGAGGTCTTGAGTTCGACTCTCAACGAGAGCAGTCCTCATTTTCATTGTAGTATTAAAATGAGGTGGCAGTAGAGTTTGTCCAAGGGCGGAGTCAGTATTGTTCGACGGAGTGGGCTAACAACAACTCAAAGTCCATAAAAAATAAAATTAAATAAAAAATGAGAAAAAAAATCATAACAAAACTTAGTTCAATAATAGAATTCATTCATAATTAAATAAAGGATTTTAATAAAAATCATTCCCCTTAGTCTTTAAATATTCACATTAATTGATTACAAAAAAAAATCTATCGAAATTTTGCCCGACGAGTCTTTAGGGATTCAAATTCATCGATCACGGAGTCTAAATCAATACTCAAAGTGAGGTCCCGTTCAAGGAAGAGAGACGAGCAATATGCAAGAAATTCATCCCCCATTGAGTTTCGAACTGATGTTTTAACATGTTTCATACCGAAAAAAGCTCTTTCAGTAGTCGTCGTGAAAACAGGAAGAGTGAGGAGGAGACGAATCAATCTATTAACTAAATAGTAATCATCAGTCTTTCTCTTAAGATACAGCTGTCGGCATAACTCACCTAGGGTTGAATCATTTTAAAAATCGGGATCACCGCCTACATCAAGATGGTAATACATCAACTGGCACCGCAAGCGATGGATATCTTGTCTGTCAAAGTCCCCAAGATAAAAAAAAAAATTGCAATCTTGAATATATCATCAATATTAAATGATGAAAAACAATCACTGGGATCCAAAGCCGCACTAAGAGTAAGAAGTTCCACTACCCCACCAGCAACTCGTCCTATAAACACAAATTGTCACTCTTAGTCATTGGACACTTGACCGCATTAGTTATTCTCTCTCTGGTTACCAAAATTTAACACATTGTCTTAGTTTTTGGGGGGTTTGTTCCATCTCCAAAAATTTATTAGGCTCTCATCCCATGTATTTTTAATATTATAATACGTCCCATAATCACTCAAAACTGCATATAACCACTCTTTTGCCGCCACTCTCTAGAATGGCGTGTCCCATAGTGGTTAAAATAGGACCAACAACTAAAAAAATAAAACTATGAGAGTGATTACAAATGAATCTTACAAAATGGGAGTAAATACTTGAGATCCCATATCTTTTTTAGTACCATTTTTATTTTTTGATATATATTTGTAGAAAACAAATGTTGTAAAAAGTTACAACTAGTGTAAAAATGCATTGCAAAAGGTTAAATTGGTACCTAAAATGATATTACATTAAACTTTGATATCCAAACATTAAATGATACAACTGACGCAATTTATAATTCTTAGGATTAATATCAAAACAATAGTGTCAAATAGTGTTTTTTTCCGAGGGTGGAGGTAGGGGTTGGGAAGGGTTTGTGGGGGATGGTTCATTTGTAGGGGTATCAATTTTAGAAATAACACAAAAACACGGTCTAAATTGACAAGTTAAGTCGTATTCGTGTTGGATCTTCTTGACACGAAGTCGTCTCATGTTTGTGTCAAAATTATGAGTCGTCTTGTCACGCCAATTGTGTTCTTATTCAAGTAATCGAGTCTATTTTTGATTAATTGAGAATAAAATTTAATAAAGTATGTTACTCGTGGCATTGTGTGTTTTATACGGGTCGTGTTCATGTCAAGTAAAAAAAAAACTGACTTAAAAACACGAATTGTCACCCCTAGTCGTTTGACATTTGACCCAATTAGTTATTCTCTCTATCACTTCGGGTAACAAAATTTAACACATTATCTTTTGGGTACCATTTTCCTTTTTTGAGATATTTTTGTAGAGAAAATGACATAAAAAGTTACAATTTGGAGTAAAATGCTTTACAAAAGGTTAAATTAGTACCTAAAATGATATTACGTTAAACTTTGATATCCAAATAATATACAATCCAACTAACACAATTAATAATTCTTAGGACAAATGTCAAAACAATAATTCTACAATACTTTTTCGAAATCAATTAACAATATTAGATCGATTAAGAAAATCTTAAATATTCTCCTTGTAGTAACTCTAGTGATGATCACTTGAAAGACCACTTGGGGACATTTTTTTATAATTTTTCACTCAAATGAACACAAGAATAAAATTGCTTTAGTATTGAGGGGTGGGGGGTGGGATGGGGTGTAGAGATGTTATGATAGATTAGGATTGTTTTTGACATTTTTTTATAATTTTTCACCCAAATGAACACAAGTCAGTAACATGTTCAACTTCGTGTGAGAAAATTCTGACACGAACACAATGTATTGTGTTAATTTCATAACAAAATATTGTACAGTCTAAAATTGTCAACTCTACACTAGAGTGACTATTTGAGCGTTTATGTGGATACGTGAATTCACGAAATTCTGGATATAATCACCAGATCCCTCCCAAAAACTGATTTCTTTCCAAACATTTTATCAATTTTTGTAACCTTACATGATTGGGTATGCAGATTCTTGCTAAAACCCTATCTCTTTCCAAACTCTCTAACTTCAATTCTCACGCCTGCTCATCATGTTTTGACTTCACATTTATAAATGTCAAATTTAGCTCATGTCATTTGAAGTTCAATACCTAATTAAAAACATCATATTGAAAAGTAATTATCTATTGTGTTGCATAATCCCATTCAACTTCTACAAAAGCCACTTCGGTTGAAGAAAAGTCGTAAATGCGATATAAAATAGCTTATTAAGCTATAAGCTCACAATTCACTAAAAAGATCCTTTTAAAATGTTGCATATATATATATATATATATATATATATATATATATATATAAGGCTCCCTCCTATAAGGACTCCTTATGATGTAGAGTCCGCTACATACCATTTTTTTTAAAATAGTAAAAAAATAAATTTTTTGATAAACTTCATGAATATGATCTCCACGATGAGAAGATCATCTCCAATTATTTTCATCAAAAAATTCAATAAAAAAACCGTTGAGATGAGATTATATGTAAAAAAATGGTATAAATATGCATTTTCGACCGCTTAAATGTTGACGATCATCTCACCCACTTTTTAATTGAATTTTTTTATGAGACTTCATGGATATGATATCAACACTGAGAAGCTCATATCCATAAAGTTTCAACAAAAAACTCAATCAATAAAATAGCTGACGCCGACCCAACATTTCAACGGTTGAAAATGAATATTTATACCCTTTTTTTACATATCAGCTCATCTCAACGATTTTTTTATTGAATTTTTTAATGAAAAAAAATTTGAAAATGATCTTATAACCGTGGACATCATATCTATGAAGTTTCACAAAAAAAATTATTTTTTTACTATTTTAAAAAAATGATATGTGCCAGAATCTGCACCATAAGGAGTCCTTACATGAGACTTTCTGATATATATATATATATATCATTTAGTTATAACCGTGGTCTTATAACCGTGGTCTACGCTTGACGTGTCCAAACCATCTAAGTCGATTTAGTTAGTATTGATGGTAACCCAAGGGGTAGAGGTAAACTTAAATTAACTTGGCAGGATATTATAAAAAAGGACATGATATCATTTAACCGAAGATATTGCACTGGACAGAATGGAATGAAAAAATAGGATTCATGTAGCCGACCCCAAATAATTGGAAAAAGGCTTTGTTGAGTTGAGTTGAATATATATATATATATATATGTATATAGCTCATGTGTAATTGTCCAAAATATTTTGTTCTTTTGTAGACAACATGAGCTATGATTCCTTGAATCAATCACACAAACTTATCCCAATATCCACTTAACATCTCAATGCAATCCAATAACTCCAACCCCTCAAAATTGGCCAAAATGCAAAAAGCACCCTAAATTATTACTTGGATTGCAAATAAGACCTATAATTATGAAAACTCACAATAACCCCTTATTTGTTTCTAAAAAGTGTTACTCAAAATATTTGGGGTTATTTCGAGTTTCACCCCCACTTTTAGTGTAGCTTTTCGAGTTGACAACCCCACAATGAGTGTTGTAGCAACAATTTGCAAAGATTTTTTGACATTTTTAGCAAAAAAAAAAAAATGGGGGGGTGGGGTGGGGTGGGGGGTTGCAAATAATGGGAATGGTTCAAATAGTTTTTCTACAAAACTTCACACAATTCAAGAGATATTTGCAACCATTTTGATAGTTTGCGAGGTTTCTTGCAATTTACTCTAGAAACTTAGGGTACGAACTTACAGCTCGACTCCGTCTGGGATGAGAACAACAGATCCAGATGTTTTTCGGTTCTCGAGGTCAGCATGAGCTTGTGCTGCCTGAGATAAGGGATACGTATGGTTTACACGCACTTTTAAAATACCAGAGGTAATATTACCAAACACCTCTCCGGCACATTCCAAAAGCTCGTTGCGCGTGGCGTTGTATTGCATGAGAGAAGGCCTTGTCAAGAAGACGGATTTTGGTGCAAGTGCAGATAAAGGTATCGGATCTGGTGTACCAGATGACTGCCCGAAACTCACCATGTATCCACGACTTTTTAAGCATGCCAACGATCCCTACACATAATAATTCTCCAATTAGAGATTCATCAAAAAAGAATTATGGGTCAATTTCGCTTCGTGGCCTAATAGTTATGTGTATTTTTAAGCTCGAGTCTCAAGCTTTGCATATTTGCACTTTGGGTTTCACTTTTACTTTTTGCAACAGTTTTTATCTCAAAAGGTGAAAATGGATCCGAAAGTCCAGATATGCAAGACTTTAGACCCCGGACTAAACGAACAGAACTACTGAACCCCAAAATGCAATAACTCTTTTTTTCCCCCCCTTTCTTTTTTTTTGGGGGGGGGGGGGGGGGGGGGGTTGGACGAAACCTAACTGACCTGCTCCCATTCTGAAAGATGGGAGTTGGGTTTCAATAATCTTAATTCTAGGTTGAGAAAACTAGATAAAATTAAAATTCATTTATAACTCAACTGAAAAACTAGGTAGGCTGGCCGAGTAGGATTAGGGATGTCAAGGAAATACCAGCTTGAAACCAACTCTCAGTTGCATCCATGTGTATCAAGAAACTTCCCTGAACCAATTCTAATGCAAAAAAACTCCTCCAAACAATACATTTTGGTGCAAATACCCCAGATCATTAGTTTTAGATTTTAACGCAAAAAACTCCTGTGAATTATACATTGTGTTGCAACTACCCCTATCTGAGGACTGTTTTGCGACAACAAATATATTTTTTGAGAAGTAGGGAGGCTTTAACGGAAATGAATAATTCAAGGAGATATTTTTGCATTTGAAACAGGTCCAAGGGGTTTCTTGCCAAATATGCGGAGTTCAGGGAGGGTATTTTATTTTGCACCTTACCTTACTATAAGTAAATTACGTAAGAAGTAATTTTAGGAATTGAAAACATATTCTAAGCATTTTCAGCTCCAACCATAATCGGAAAAAATCATTCACTATGCGTGCTTTCCAAGACACCCACCCCCTGAACTGTTTTTTATACAACCCTCCTGAATTTATGTATTTTGGTTCAAAGACCCCTTATGTGTCCTTACAAATCATGGCTTCTTGTCTAATAATGTCCTCTTTGCACGAATGCATAGTCCAAGGGGTTTTTTGAATTTAAAATAGTTTAAGAGGGTTTCTTTCGAAACATGAATAGTTTAAGAGGGTCTCTTTCGAAACGTGAATAGTTTACGAGAGGGTTTCTTGCACTTTCCCCCAAAGAATATTTTGAAGTTTTTGTTAATTAAATGTTGATAAAATAGAATACCCATTTACCTGAAAGGTGTCTTTCCCAACAGAATCATAGACAACTTCAACCCCTTGGCCTGACGTTATCTCATCGACACGGGCAACAAAATCCTCTTGCTTGTAGAATATGACATGGTGACATCCATCTTCTTTGGCTTGTTTTGCCTTTTCTTCCGTTGAGACGGTTCCAATAACAGTGGCACCAAGAGCATTTGCCCACTGGCACAATAAGGATCCAACTCCACCGGCTGCTGCATGAACAAGAACTGTGTGCCCTGGCTCAACCTATAATACCAGGAAATTTAGTCGTATGTTTCATGGAAAATGTCAACTTAAGCTCCACATGTTCTGTTTACAAATTACAATATGAATTAGAAGGAACAAGAGCATCATTTTACATAGATAAGGTTTTATGCCAATAGGATGGGGCTGAGGTTACCATATCATTAAAGTATCCCCCATTCTACTCACAAGGCCTTCTTGGGTTTGGGTGAAATATCTTTGAGCTGGATGAAAAATATTTTACCGTAAACTAACTGAACCCTAAGAAGGAGATGTGTGCAGCTAAATATTTATGTCCAGTCTTTAAAGGATCGGTCCTCTGATGATGGGAAACAGAATCCCAACTTTGGGAAAAAAACAATTGCATGAAACAATATTGAAAATATATTTGGGCCATTACATGAGAGGGTGCTACAAATTTGCTATATATTGAAGGGTGTGGGATGATCCATTTTATAGCCCAACGCATTGTGTTGCACCTGCAACCTGCAACCCGCACTTGTGTTCGTGCTTTCCAGCGAAAAACCATAGCTAAAAATTTAACATACAGGGATTTTGAAGCAAATGCATTATTCAAAAGGTCTCTTGAAAACTAAATATTTCAGGGGGTAATTTACAATTTCCACAAATAAAAGTAACTAGTTGATCAAAATATTATGGATAGACCCAATTTAAAATGATATCCTGATTTCACAAGTATTCCAGGAATTACTAATAGCCCATATGACGCAAATTTCATCTTTATGATACAAGCAAAAGGTTGAAGAAAATCTTAACGTAAACTAAGTACTTCAAAAATCTAATTTCGGAGGAATTCAAGTCCAAATGGTTGGCAAATATGCATCCTACCTTAAAGCAACGCCGGACTAGATATTGAACTGTCATTCCCTTGAGAATGACAGAAGCGGCTATTATAGGATCGACAGAAGAAGGAACAGGCACCACTTTGTCTGCTGGAAGGATCTGCTCTTCAGCATATGAGCCCATCGGGTTACCAGCATAAGCAACGAGATCTCCAACATTCCTACCAGTCAGTCCGGGACCCACGGCTATCACCACACCAACTGCCTCCATACCTGCAAGTAAATTTGATGTAAACGTGTCAAAGTATCCAAAGAAGAAGAATAGACAAACACACCAACTCTAGAATATATCAAAGAAGAATAGCCAAATCCTTACAATGACCTTTTTATAGGCTAAGCTATCTTGCAGGTTAATCCTAAAAAGCTAAATCTAAAGATGGCTCTGAAGAATATTCCAAGAGAATATTACTACACCCTTAATAAAATACTAAAAAAATAAAAGGGACAAAGTAAAAGGTGCAATTCAGCAGCGTTACAATTAGGCCTCTTTGCATTCTTTATCCACAATACTTGCCCTTTCTTAAAAAAGCTTGTCCTCAAGCTTTAGAAATCACAGACGCGCCCATATTCCAAAGATGTGCAGTTGAAAAGACTAGATCTTGCAGTTGGTTGTGTCGAGCCGTGTTCGTGTCGGTTTTTATAGTATTCGGATCTACACGGGGTGGTGTCTAAACGGGTGACTTTTTATCGTGTGAAAAATCATATTCAAACCCGGTCCTTTATATTAATGTTTCGTGTTGTATTCACCCGTTATTATCCATTAAGGTAATGAATTATTCTGAGAGTTAACACATTAGCCCATTATTAAATCCAATTAGATTAATACATTTACATTACTAAAGCTCTTGTATCTTACTATGATAAAACTCTTCAAAAGGCTTAACAATATTTCATATTTATTTAAATTAATGGATCTTAACGGATCTTAATGCTTTTTAATAGGTAAATCATGTCAATACCAAACCCCGACATGTTAACTATCGTGTCTTATTGGATTGACACTGATATGGCCCAAAACCATTAAAAAATTAACCCATTAATCAATAACTTTGTGTAAGTTCGTATTGTGTCGCATTTTACCAAGTCTAGAAAAGAAGATGTAATATTTGGGCCTCAAAAATTAAGTTGGCAACCAATTAAAAATTTAGGGAAGAAACTTTCAACACTACAAATATCCCATTCCAAATATTTTATTGGCCCTAAAAAGAATACTACCATTAGCCCAAATTCGCTTCAGAATAGAAGTTCATGCATCCCTCAAGGCCACATCACTTTCCCCGATCCCAAACTTATTTAGCCATCAAAGAAAGAGTACTTCCTGCCTAAGATCCAAAAACCCAAATCACCCGGACACACCCGTGAAATTCACGACGCACATAGAAAAAGGGAAAAAGAAAAAAAAATCCCCAATCTGAAGAACCCTCGCCACAAACTTCTGCACGTCACCCTCAACTTCGTGGTTCTCGTCGGAAGTGCAATTGTCGATTAACGTCGACTGGTGGGTAGGTGGGTGGGTGGGTGGAATTGTACACTGGGATCCGACTCAGTGCCTGTCATACACTCTTCTTCCTGGGTCAAATATCAACCTAGGGTAGGAACTCTAGATCCAGATATCCAATGGACATCTCAGAAGGTCTCCACCGGTTGGGGAAGTGTGCCAAGGTCATATCGATAACCACTAAGAGGTTTCCTCTGTTCCTCCTCTGTTCTTCCTCTTGCATCTGAATTCCTCCTCTGTTCCTGTTTTATGTTCGTTTAAGTCCTAGGCGCAGATTTGGGGCACAATTCCGAGGGCTTCGACCCTCTCTCTTCATCTTCTTAATCGAAGCCCTAGGGGTGTCCTCGAGTCACAGCGTAGGGTTTTTCTGCCTTTGTTTTATTGATTAGGATGGTGTTTGGACATAAAGATGATGGGGGGTTTCTGTAAGGTGAAATAGCGATATACGAAGAGGTGGTAATTGGGGTTGCCGCCGCTAGCTGGTGTGAGCAATAATTAGGCTTTAAAATTTAGCGATCGGAAGCCTGAAGGGCGTTTGGATGGATTACAACCTTTGCTCCACTATGGGACGCTTGAATTTTCTTTTCCAGAGCCATTGTGGTGTAGTAAGATCTTGGATTTACAACCTTTACAACGACCACCGAGTTGAGCGAATGCTCTAATACCAGTTTGCCATGGCATCCAAGAAGAATACACAAATAACCCAACTCTCTAATATATAAAAATGCCAAGACCTTACAATGGTTGGTCTGTTATGTATTTGATAACCCTACAAAAGAAAAAGATTAAAGAGGGCTTAGAGTCCTAAATTTCTAATTAGGAGTAAATTCAATTGCCACAGTGATTGATTACCAAATTTTACCACTTAAAAAGCTTAATCAATTCGCAAACAGTTTGTGAAGCACTGAAAATCTGTCTAGATAAGCAATCTCATTTTAATTACCAGTTTTAATCTTGTAACCCTAATTACTATGTGAGCATGCAAGGATTAAAATAGTAAGGAACGCAAGCAAACCACGAGACGCCAATGTATGAGGAAACCCCAAGTGGGAAAAACCCCGAACAACCATGCCTTGATAAAATCCACTATAACAAAGGTATTAAAGAGACACAAAGGACTTAAAGACCGACTCGACTCATCAGGCCCATGCAGATGTTGTTTTCTTCCTTTGCTTATATTTTCGTGCAGTCCAACACGGCTTCATAGCAACTTCTTGCGTCAGTATCCACCAATCGCCTCTACCATCTCCATCAGTGCAACGTCCCCACAACAAAGTATGTATGAAAGAATGTTTTTTGTGGGTTTGGATTACAAAAACTTGATCATAACCTATGAAGCACGGACACTCTCCCGGAGGCAATGAATCGGGTTTGCCTCGTGTCGGACATGGGACATGCTCCTGACACGCATGTCCCAGAGTATCCTATTTTTTTTTTCCAGTCGGACACGCTGAGGTACTTTTTTGGTATTTCAAAACCTTAAAATGGGGTCAAACTCAAAAACTTACTTCATGATGTACCAGAAAAAACTACCTCCGACTCTCAGGTTGCCACAAAGAAACCCTAACTTTTCTTCTCCCACAACCAGAACATATCAAGCCTTCCTTCTCAATCACAACTTCCAGGGTGGGGAAGAAAAGGAAAGGATATAAGAGAAATAGAAGAAGAAAAGTAACTGCATGAAGAAGTGAAAAGAAGAAAAGGAAGGGAAGAGAAGCAAAAAGAAAAAGAAAAAGGAGGTAGTACCATTAGCTGTCAAGCTGTAGCACAGCTACTGTGTTGTCTGTTTAATGAGATTAGTTGTCAAGCTCTAGCACAGCTTACTGTGCTGTCTGTTTTATGGGCCAGAACATCAGATGTCAGTCATAACATTATGACTAGCATTTTGAGTAAAGTGCAATAGGGTGATATTGCATTGAGCAGTGTTATTTACCTACTCACGTGCCATAAAATTTTAAAAGTTAAGATTAATTAGGAAGTAATAATTTTATAAACTAAAAACTATGAAGATATTTGTGATTAAAAATTATGAAAATATTTTGCAATAAATACTAAAAAATTAGAGTATATTATGCAATAAATATTAATAGTATATGATGGTGATTCTGCTTTTATTTATGATTTTTAATGTTATAGTGTGTTTGAATTTTGTATTGTATGGTCTATTTTCTTAATTCCGTGTTAAGAACGCTCTAATAATGTATTTTATGGGAAAAATCTATTTTATTTCATTAATATATATATATTTAAATATATGTTATATATTTTATATTATAAGTATACTAGTGTGTCGTATACTAATTTTTGGAAAAATCACGTGTCGCGTATCGTGTCGAAACACATATTACGTGTCGAGGCCGTGCTTCATAGATCATAACTGATCAAAGATATTTGGAGAGGATTTTCGAAGTGTTTAATAACTCACGAGGCATAAAAAATGCTTAAAGAAAACTGATGTTGCGCACTATTATAAAAGTTCGGTTTTATGAAAATGTGGGCAGAGTGAAAAAACTGAACAAAAACCGAAATTCTTAAAAAACGTGCCACCTTGTTCGAACGAAGTCAAAACGCTCGTTCGAACGACGTGCCTATTCTTGTTAGAACCAATTTCTAACGAGATATCCAATGAAAAACCAGGGCAAGGAAAAATGGTTCGTTTGAAGTTCATTGGATCCTAATTTTCGAATAACAGGGCAATAAAGTAACAACCTGGAATTTTTTTTCTAAAAAATATTTTTTTAAACAAGTTTGAAATACATTTTAAAGCTTCAATAAGTTATCTCCAAATATCAAAGGGTCATGTACCTTTATCAAAATGAGATAGTAACATGTTGATTCCTTGAGAATGACTTGTGCAAGTACGGTTGCTAACTTGTCTTCACATGTAGGCTTGAGTCTACGACATCCTGCCAAACTACGTGTTTTGACTAACGGAATAAGCCAATACACACATAATATTCCAAGAGAATATTACCCCCTTAATAATTTATTCATCAAGATAATGAAAAAAAATAATAGGGAAACAAAATAAAAGAGTACAACTCAATAATACTACAATTAGCCCCCTTTGCATTCTTTATTCACATAAAAATTTGAGACTTAGCTCTCAACCTGTACCCATCCTTCATATCCATTTGTAATCTTTCGATGGATTACAACTTACACTTTAGTAATAATGTGTAAGACTGTCTCCAACAGTAAGTCATTTACAATTCCATCCCCAAAAGAAAGATCTCCAGCAGAGCTACTATAATAGTCAAAAGCTATTTGATGGATATATTTTTGGACAAGTTGGACCGAAAAATAGCAGCCCATAAGGGGCTGAAAAAGAAACATGCGGCAATTGACATGTTTTGCGTGTTCTGTAACAGTTCAAAATTCTTGCAAATGTTATTCGTATTTTTTTATATTCAGCGGCACTTTGTTTTTGTCTAGAAAACTTGTATAAATAGTCACATCTCCTTAATTTTGACTCAATTCTATTTTAAATATTGCTAAATGCATAAATGTGGCTTGCTATTATGTAAGTCACTATTGAAGATGCTCTAAAGATAGTTTGGAGTCTCCAAAAGTACCATAAGAGTAATAATTTCAAAGGAAAAGTTTCATCCATAAGCATGGTTACTTTTTACTGAGGAGATGATCCTAACTACTTGAAGAAATTGATGTGTTATCCTACAAGAAAATATAAATAGAATTAAATTTTCTTGTCATTCTTATTTTTTGCCCGAGAAGGAATACTCACAAGATAGAGAAAGTTCAAAAATATGATCCAACGGAGGCATCAATGTTCTTTTTCCTGATTGATGTGAACACAAATAAAAATTGAATGCGCAATGTGCTGACGAAATTGAATAGTTAATAACATTAACTAATGTTGTGATAAAATTTAGTCTAGGATATATGATGACTCAAAATATAAAATCATGAATTAAATGTAGAAAAATAAAGAACATGCGATTTATATAGGTCCGACTCAAGAATATGGCCTACGTCCACTTGGGGATTGGAGATTAGACGTTTTCATTATATGAATGATGGATAGAACAATGGTGGTCTCAACATTCAACGAGATCCCATTAGGGGAACGAGAACAGCCTGAGAGACAAGGACCAGAAAACATTTTAGTAAATAATATACATTTTAGCAAAAGATAATTTTCACAAAAGAAAAACACACAAATAAGGATAAATTTTATTACATATAAATAACCGACATCTGCCTCTTCCAGACTCTGCAGTTAAGCGGAAGCCTTGTGCATTGGATACGACCTTTATAAATAACTGAGTGGTAGAAAAACTCGTTGTCTTGAAGCCCTATCCGCCCGAGACTTCTTAGCTGCTGGTGTGAAGCCTAGAGATTGAGATCTTGGGAGATAGGAAAAAGGAGAGAGATCGAGATATCGGATCTTGGAAGTTCAAGTTCGGTGAGATGAGATCAAAGTTTGGGAAAGAGATGAGATCGAAGCCTGTCCAAATCTGCAAGTTCAAGAGTAAACCCTGTAATCAGGCAGATTTGGGTGGGATATGAGCGGGTTGTAAGTAGGTTGGGCTAAATACCGGTGCTTGATTTCGGGTTTACCTCCTTGCTGAGTAGGGGTGTGCAAAAAAACTGACCAAACCGACAAAATCGAGCCGAACCGAAAATTTTCGGGCCGGATTTTTTTAAGGGTCGGTTCGGTTTGATCAGGTATAAAACCGAAGGGGTCGGTTCGGTTTTCGGTTTTGGCATAAAAAAACCGATTTTGAACCGAACCGAACCGAATTAATTTTTATACTTTTTAATTTTATATTTTATATTATATTTATATTACTGTTGGCATATTATATTATATTTTTTAATTTTATATTTATATTAGGTATTAAAAAAATATTTTTTATTAAAATAAATGAAAAAACCGAACCGGCCTGTATAAAACCGGCCCTGTCAAAAACCGACCCTGTTCGGTTCGGTTCAGCTCTTCTCCTCCAAAAAACGACATGGTCAGTTCGGCTCAAAAAACCAGGCCAAAACCGAACCGACCGACCCGTGAACACCCCTATTGCTGAGGCGGGTTAGCCCAAATAATCAAAAATCACAAAGCAAGATTCATTCACCTTCAATCAAAGGATTACACTCTTCGCGAATGGTGAAATATAAATAAAATATTAAAAAATGCTAAAAAGCGCTAAAAGATCAAAAAAATATATGCTTGTGTGGTAATCCAAATGTCGTGTGCTTACTTACCACACCGGATGGACAAATTCGCAGGCAGTTTGTTCTCAAACATACCATTCTTTTACGAATGCTATTTTGATGCTTTGGAGTGTCAAATCTACCAAAATCATTGGGAAAAATAACATTATGTTAATTTGCCCAATGCCTCAGAGATAGCCTAATGGTTGCAACAACCACCTTACGAGAGAGAGAAAGAGAAGATGGAACAAACCTCGTTTTTAGATCTTCAATATGTTTGTGGTTGTGTATATAATTATATCTATACATACAAATATACAAAATGCAGTTGACTTGTAAAAATTGCCAGTGACATCTCACCTTTAGATCCTCCGTCTGGTGGCACATTGAGATCGCCATCAATCTGTAGTTTAGTTCAATAATATGGGTTGAGAAAGAAAAGGCGATTCAGTTTCAGAAACCAAATGGCCAAATGTTAAATGAAATACTGTTACACCCCCAAACCCATTCAAACAATGCCCAGCCCGTTTTCAGCCCGCTATCAACATATAAATATGTTTGACCCAATATCACCCCGTCATGGGCAAAGAATGAGTGGTTCAATACACTAGGCAACATTTTCCACCTCTATTCGAGAGATGAGTTCAAGCTCCATCTCGGCCAAACTCAGTCGATACACCTGATGTCTTGCAAAAAACTGTTCAATTCAATGCTAAAAAAGGCGCGAGGTGAGGTGAGGTGAGGCATTTTGACTCTGGCGAGGTGAGGCGTAAGCCTCACCAAAAAAAAAAGAGCAAAATAATATTTAAAAAATACTAATAAAATCATAAAAAATAAAGTAACAAACAATTATAAAATAAAACTGCAAAAAAAGCATCTTTCAAGAGTTTCTCACATAGTTTAAGATTTTTTTGTTCCCCCGAGATGGTTTTTTTTATTAAATAGTTTGATCAAATCAATTTTAACCTATTGATTATTTTACAGTATGACAATAAATTAATCAATGCAAAATAAAAAAAAATCATTTACATATTGTTAATTTTATAACATGACAATAAATTAATCAATACAAAATCATTTTTTTTAATTTCATTCACATATAGACTATTTCATTAATGGCAATAAATTAATCAATGCAAAATCAAATCAACAAAATCATTTTTTTTTTAGTTTTATGCAGATATTGGTTATTTTATAATATGACATATTGGTTATTTTTTTTTTTTTAAATAAGTGAAAATAGTAAATAGTATAAGTTAAGTGCAATTTTAAAACCAAAAAAAAAAAGAATAAGAGTTGATATATTAAAACAACAATTTTTTAAGTTAAGCGTAATTTTAGAAAAATGAAGAAGTTAACTTTTAAAAAAATAGTGATTTGAAAGAAAAAGTGAAAAACATTGATCATTTATCCTTTCAAAAAAATAGAGTATGTAATTTCGTAGAATTATAACAAAATTGTTTCACTATTTTCAAAGTATGTAGATATATACCCATTGTCGACATATATTAAAATAATAAAAAAACAGAGTTCTTGATGGAAGAAGAACCGGGCTTTTTTTCCCGCGCCTCAGGGCTTGAGGGGCATCGAGGTGCAAGTCTCGAGGCACATTGAGGCGTAAGCCTCAAATTCAACCTGAAGCTTAAGCCTGAAGGCGATTTTTTAGTCATTCGCCTCGAGGCGAGCATCAAGGCGTAAACCTCGAGTGATTTTTAAAACATTGGTCCGATTCGAGTAAAAAAAACTATTCTTCAAGTTGTGACACGCTACTGCATCGGTAGGATTCGATACCGAGACAACTAGGCTGATATCTCTAACAATGCACAATGTTGAGGCAATGGCGTCACACCGTGGTGTTGCTACCACACGCCACAACATTACTGCTTTGCGTTGTCATGCCGCTGTCACATTATTTTGTATGAGATTCTGTGTGATATTGATGGGGTCAGGGGACAAGAAAAGGGTTAAAGACTAACAGAGCAGTCCTTCAGAGCGTTCTAGGCTTGGAGGACGTGTTGAAGCAATTCTGCAATCGGCTATAAATCACGGTATTGTGGCAGATTGAGGGCCTGTTGCTGGTAGATCTGCTACAGGAGGTAGCGGAGGCTTAGAGTTTTAGATCCGTTTGCTTCTTTTAAGAGGCATGGTTCCACTTAAATTCATATTGCAGGAACACCATGTTGGTTCCCATGGACCACGCCATTGACTGGTGGTCCCTCAAAATAAAAACAAACATTCAATGGAGAACAATAGCGAACACACAACTTATAATGGTTCGATTAAGGAATATAGACCATGTTCACAGTTCACTTGGGGTTAGGGGGGTGGAGGTTCACTATATGAATGAAGGTTACAGAGCAATGATGGTCTCAACACTCAACATGAAAGAAGCAACAACAAGAGAATAAAATTTGGATCCTTTACATTAGACATGGTCTTCCTTTATATGGATATGTGTCCTGATCATAATTATTGAAATCAAAATATATGCAGAAGATGAAATTGATTTGAAGTTCCTTCTAGCGTCAATCAAG
This sequence comes from Sambucus nigra, assembly GCA_949130495.1. Lineage (NCBI taxonomy): Eukaryota > Viridiplantae > Streptophyta > Magnoliopsida > Dipsacales > Adoxaceae > Sambucus > Sambucus nigra. The sequence continues at coordinate 60,107,960 of OX422214.1, forward strand.
TTTTTGCAACTTGCATTAGTTCCAAGCCTGCAACCATTAGGAACCGATTTCTTTATTTATTTTTTTTAAAGATTCAAATGGCAGCCCAGTGTGCAACATCAGGTTTTTGGACTAGACAACAAAGTTCACTACCAAGATTCCAAGTGAAGTATCCTCCAAGAGAGGCAAATCTAGTCATGATACCACTATAAGAGAATAAACGATGATATGACTCAAGTAAATCATTACAAACAATTACTAATATTCTATATTTTTATTAGAAAAAATTAAGGATTAAAACCAAACCTGGTGTGAAGGGCATTGTTGCTGCCTTGTAAACTCCTTTGCGGAAATACACATCAATAAAATTGAGACCAATGGCCTTATTTTTCACTTTGATCTCTCCGTCTTTTGGCTCTCCTATTTCCACATCCTCCCATTTAAGAACCTGTCAATCATTTTAATTCTGCAGTGAGTACAAATTCCAGTCCCTCCCACAATTACAGGATAAGTAAAATGGCATCGGTGCCTATTACCAAAAGCTAGGTAATTTGATGCTAATAAAAGTATAATGATGCAAAATTAAACTTGATATGTCATCTGAAAATCCCTGAGTGAAACCAATTTGAACTGAAATTTCACAACCAAGAGTGTAGAATAATGTGAAGGTAAAATTCACCCTGGAAATGTCGTGATCACATAACTATTTCCAATTAGGAATCTGAAGTAGACAGAATAATGCTTTCCAAACGATATTATGTCAATAGCTTGATCATTTATGCTTAACAAAAGGCACATGATCATTTTCAATCTACAATCAAAAGATACCGGAAATTCACATCCCCACACAAAATAAGTTACAGCAAATTCATCCAATGACATCTTCTACTCGTCTTCGGATAGCGAGATTTATGTACAATAAGTTCTTTCCAGAATCATCATCGCTATCCGGGATCTTCTACATGCCGAAGAGGAATAAAAACGGTCACGTCATCAGGGGTTCGTGCCATACCAGAATGTTATTGACTACCATAGGGAGGACGGAAACTGCGAGTTAATAAATGATTATTTTGCAGCAGGTCCGACTTATCCCACGAAATACTTTCGTCATCGATTTCATTTCACGCACGAATCTTTCCACCGTATCCTTGTAAAGATGTCTTCATACGTTAATTATTTTTTTAAGAAAACTAGGAGTGCATAAGAGGTAGAGAGTTTTCGGTCATTCAAAAACAACCTCAACTCTTCAAATACTTATATATGGTTGCGTAACCGATTCTCTTGATGAGTACGTTTGATTTGATGAGAGTAATTGCGCTGAGACCCTGAAGAGATTCTATAATGAGGTTTATGTTGTGTACTCAGCCGAATTCATGCGGACAACTACGACCAATAATGTACAACGTTTACTAGCAAAAAGGAAGGAGCGAGGATTCTTCAGTATTCTCGGTAGCGTAGATTTTATGCACCGAGAATGAAAGAATTGTCTCATGGAATGGAATGGCACATATCATTGCCGTCATAAAATGCTACCATTATTCATAGCTGACCACGACCATTGGAATGCATTCTTTTTTAGTATGGTCGGTTGGCACAACAATTTAAACATCCTAGACCAATCAGGCATATACGAGGAGTTTGTGCACAGCTGTTATTTCAACCTGACAATGCATCCGTGTCTTTTCTTCATTCTCCATTCGGACTTTGTCATGATCAGAACAAGGCTTTGGCTTCCCAAGTGAGTGATGAACTTACTAGATGATGAGGCTAAGAGAGTGTGTACTTCTGGAATGAGGTTTTCAGATGCATTGGGATTTAATACAAGTGCATATGTTAGGTTGTTTAAGAGCTGGACTTGCGCATACTTCCTTGCTCTTCTTTTTTGACCCTTTAGGGTCCTCTATTTATAGTGGAAGGGTCTTGCTAAAAAAATACCAGAAGGTCCTTAAGCCAAGTGTCACCCGGCGCTAGTAGGGAAGTCTGGAAGTAATCAAGTGCCTCGGTCAGGCATATGAAAGAATCTAGTTGAAAGACTGCAAGATCGTTAATGGTTGATAGGTAGAGATAGGGTGGTCTGATGCAGATCAAGGTGATGTGTTGGACAACAGTAGTTTTAAGTTCCAAACCATGTTTTGGTGTCAGATGTACTAGTGCTCGATTTTGTGCTCCAAACCAGTCATAGGGTGAATGAGTAGGTTCAATTCAAGGACTGTTTAACTGTACTAAGTGATGTTCTCCTGGAGGATAGACTGGTCTATTTCAATCTAAATCACAGAGAGTTCGTATGAGGTTTGGTTTAGTGCATGGTCTAAGACTTATTATTATTTAGTTTCGATCCCTCAGGCTGTTATTTAACTATAAATGTGTGATAGTATTACCTTCTTTGATAGTTGCATTCAAAAGAGGGCAGTTTACAATTAGGTCCCTTGTTGACAATTTTTAGACATTTAAGGACAATTTACGATTAGGTTCACTTGTTGTGCCACTAGCGTAGACTTCTACAAGAAGAGAATTAGTGGACCTAAGTGTTTAAAAGTTGTTTGCGAGGGGCCTAAGAGTACTTTGTTATTTATAATAAGAATCCATCACATTACAATATAACTCTTTTAAGTAGTTATATTAGAAGATTACAAAATCACACTATCCACAACATTTTTTCCAAAAAAAAAAAAAAACTCCCAAAAGAATGTGCAGGTCCATCCAGAAAATCAATAAAGTTTCCAAATCGAAATAAACTCCAACAAGTGGTCCTCGTTAGATGCACTTGAAGGAGAATGTGAAAGATGTTCCTCATGATTTATACATTGGGAATAGATCTGGTACATTCTTATAGAGATGGCCTTTTTATATGAAAACATGTTGTGCAAGGATCCTTTTGACATTTGCCCTTATATTAGTCAAATTGTGTGATAAGATAATTGCATTTAATAGATCCTTTTTGGAATTCACCTTCTAGTTTCTCGTGGATAGAAAAATTCTTGAATTTATTTCTCCTTTGGGATTTATAGGAAGGGGTTAACATCTTAATTAAGTAACTATTCTAGCATCTTAATTAAGTAACTATTCTGATAGAAGGGAGTTGGATAGAAATTCTTCTGGGATGTTTTCATGCAAATCTATCTTGATAGACTCATTGATTCTCCATCCCCTCCATTTTTTGGTTCATATAAATGATTTGGAAGGAGATGGACCTTCAAAAGTCCAAGTTTTTTCATAGGTACCAGCCCGCAATAATGTGAATACATGTGATGTGATTTGATTCCATTAAAGAGGCCAAAAACATGTGTATCCCCGTCTTAGTACGTTCTTTGCAAGAAAGACGATTAAATTATTGATCGCATTTTTCTTTATTGAGAGCCGGCTAGCTTTTGTTGGGTAAAGATTCGCGGGAAGCTTAATGTGGTAAGAGCTCTTTCTTCATCTTGACATTCAAAAAAAAAGGCATGGATATTAAGTTTGAAGAAAAGGATAAAAAGGTGAGTAATTTGTAGATGTATTGTGTTATCCTTCACTTGGAACATTTAGAAGGAAATAATAACAAAAAAATTTAAGGAAAGGAGACAGATAGAGAAAAGGGAGAATTATGGTAAACCATATTTTTTTTATGGTTCGTTATGGGTGTCGACCTCAGTTTGTTTTTAGAAATTCTCCATTTCCTCCATTATCTTAGGCTACATGTGTAGTATAAATGGGATGAATTTGGTTATTCTGTCTGACATTATTAAGTTTTTGTGGACTGCTAGCCCAGTGTAGCTTGTATCTTTTCATCTTTAATAAAAATATTTTTTTTTTAAGTATTGTTGTAATATAACAGCTTCACATAGTTATATTCAATTAAGGGACAGCAACTAGCTTTTTAACTTTTTCAAGTGCTTAAGACTAAGAGCTAATGGGGGCCCAGTATATAAAAAGTAATTTTACATAGACCAAAATATCAGCCACGTATTAGGCGTTAATCTGAACTAATGTCTTTTTGCCAACTCACCGTGTCTGAATTTTTGTCTAATTTATAAATCTTCTTAGAATTACTCATAAATTAGGGTAAACAACCCAAAGAAAAATGGCTTTAGGCAATTTAACAAAACTACGAACCCTAAATTAAAAGTGTTACTCATGATCCCTCTGTCCCAAATAAATTGTCCACTCTCCTTTGATGTAATCATCGAACCACATTCTACAATAGTAAACAAAGCCTTGATCTTGGTCATGGATTGAATGCATCCTTAAAAGTTGTCGATTCAAGATAGCAACTATTTATTTGGGAGGAGGTAGTATGTTATAAATAGTTTTTCTTGGGTTTAGTCACATTTCCAAAGTTTTGGTTGGCTCTTCTCCCATGTATTTTCTACTCAAAATCGCCTATGTAACCGACCCTCTTTCTCTTCCCCTCTTTCTCTTCGCACAAAATGACACTTGTTCCATAGTTGTTACAACAGGACCAACAACAAAAAGAACATATACATCAGAGTGGCAACAAATGAATATTAACATAGGTTTTAAGAGTACACCATGAAAACAAGCACAACTAAAAATCAGCAAAGATAACACATAAAAACTGCAGCTAAGACCAATTGAAATCAGAAGCAATAGTTAATCAATGATGTAATCAAAAAAATCAACTTTCACACACATATATATATGATTAAAACATAATGAATGAGCATCTATTGTAAGGTGAGAGTGAAAAAACAGACCTGGGGGCCACCGAGTTCATGAACCCTAATTGCTTTGACCATTGTTGGGGGTGATGATGAAGTAGAAAGTGCTGCCCTAACTGTTGGTTTGTTTTTAATTGTGAGTGGTAAAGGGGTGATTTTGTACGTCTTGTTAATGTAGTTGTTGTGAATAATAATTGTTGTTGAAAAAGAGTTGAGATTAGATAGCAATGGTTTGATTCTGATGAGACTAATGGTTTTGGAAGAAGATGGTGAAGTTTGTATCTACGTAAGCCCATACGTCAACACACACTCTTTGCTAATGGAATCCCGATTAGAAATGAGAAAGGTGCTTTCCCTCTATAGTACTTAACTTGGCACTATAGATAATTTGCGCCAATGACCATCCGGTCTCCGATTCATATTTCGTCGCCTAATCCTTCCTAATTCACATCTTTGTTGAAAGAATTTCTTTTGTAATTTCTTACATAAGGATTCAGAAAATACCGACCATTCATTCGATAGATGACCAACTCGTGAGCATAGGTTATGGTATAAATATTGCACATGACATGGAGGCATGATTCAAAATCCATGCCAATATTGTCACATGTATTTAACTCCTTAGAATTAAGTCAATTCCATAATGTGAAACTTGGCCTATGAGTTCGTGCAATAAAGGAAGATTGTGTGAGTGCTTGATTTTCTGTAAGGAATCCTCAATCTACTTAATTTCATAACCTGTAATTCAATGTAATCATGCATGCTGAAAAACACTCTGTTAGAAAGTAGTTGAGAACTCTCCAAGTATTTCTTAAGTTTATCATGTGCACTTTCACACCGGTTTGCAATTCTGTTGTTGCAGTGTTTAATCATATTGGTCCATATTTGAATGAAGGTCTTCTTCAAGTTATACCATGTTTAGTCAATGTAGTTTAGAGTATTGGGGTATCCCACCCAATCCACGTGGAATAACATCCAAGATTCGTTGAAATCGCTCTCCGTTGGGGATTCAATCAAATGAACGCAATCTCTCAAGATTTTTTTAGTGAATACTCATTGTGAATATCCTTACGAGCATGGTTTTCCACATTGAAGTGAACGTGGAAAGTGAACACCATGTATCTAGCCTCAGGGAACACCACCCATAATGCATTGATGCATGTGTAATGTCGATCGGTAATAAAGACAGTGGGGGCATGCAAATGGATTGAATAGTGTTTTCAACCAACCCAAAGCCCATCGATTGTTCTCTTTTATGTAACTACAAAGCAAAACGCAATGTTGAGCATTCGTCCACAAAAGTTTACATCTACAATCTCAAAAAATGACATCTTGTAGCGGTATGTCTTCTAAGTGCAATTGGTAATGACAACTAAGGGAAAATACTTTTCCAACTGAATGGAGTTCGGATGAGCCCAGAATGCGTCTTCCACCTCCATCGTTATCTCATTTATGCGATACCAATATATATAATGCTTGTTACCAATCAATTTCATTAACTGTTGCACTATGTTCTACACTCCCATTCTCCAATCCTTAATTGTCCATTGGCATTGTAAATTGTTTTCATTGTTGAGACATTACTTATATTTCAACATTTTATCGTCGTTAGAATGGCGGCTGACTTAACCCGATTTAACGACATCTCTTCAATTATGTTTCTCATATCTAAAGTAAGACACCCGACGTATGGATAACCAATTAATGTTTCGAAAAATTGGTGGTTGTTAACTCCACTTACAACTTTTAACATCCAACTTCCACTATCAGGTGGAATGCCCTTCAACAGAAACGGGCAATTTCATTAGTCGTCGTATATTTCTTCATATTCTTCTCACCCTTAGTACCTGATTCGTTCTCACATTTCTTCCCATGATGATCATGGTGCTCCCCTCATACAATCCAAATGTAAAGGTCCTTTTCGCGTTGCCGAAGGCGCATCAGACTCGGTGATTACAATTATTATTCTAACTGATCGCACTTACGCTTGAGCCTAGCCGACCAACGCTTGACGAGTACGAAATACTTGAGAATATAGACATCATATAATCAATACATTTTAGTACACAAGTTTATTATATTTGAAATAGTTTCAAAGGTTACGTGTAATCAAAATACCTAGTCGGTAAAGAAAGTTGTGCTAATAACGACTCTTAAAGAACCATCATCGCCTTTGTTCTCAAAGTCAATATTGAGTAACGCCTCGTCAAATAATACATAGTTGAAATCCATGAAATCATCATACATAAGTGAGAACATGTTTGCGTTATTAAATAGTTCAACAAAATTAATTGTTTCCCATTCGGTGTCATCAGGACGAATCGTGGCCGCTATCTTGGCATAATGATCCCGAATTATTGCATTGTATTCGTTAGCATCATGCCAAACAAGCTTTCGTGAAGTAGTAAGATGGTTCGGGATGTTACGAACGAATTATATATGTAGACCCGTGATAAACCTTTCGAAATAAACTATTTATTTAAAAAAAATTAAAGAGAGTAGTTAAGTAGGATCACCCTGAGATTGATGATCTTACTCGGGCCCCGATATTGAACCACCGTCAGTCTTACTTCTCATTTTTAATTTTGTCAATAGATAAAAACAAAGAAAAACCCTTTATTGGGTAACCAAAATTACCTCACACGTGTTATTTGGAACAATTGCATTTGTTTTAGTGGTGTCGCACACATTGTTAACATATTGCATTGGTTGTTGTAACTTTGATGATTTCAATCCCTAGTTATTATGTGGTGATAAAAGTGATGATTGTTGGTAAAGTGAAGACCAAAATGTATTCAATCCACTTTCATGAATGAAGATTGTTGGGGCAATGGAACCAAAATGGTTAAAACCTTACTTAGTATAGAGAGAATGATTTAGGAGCTTAGTGGGTAGAGAAAGAATGGTTGAAAGCTTAGTGGGGACCAAAATATTGTGTAAAAAATATTTATATTGTGCGGTGGCCCTTACCCAGAATATGTTTAAATTGTCTTGGTATTCGAAGACTAATTTAAATAAACTATGGCTAAACGCGTAAAGGTAACGTCATTGGTAGGGGTGACAAATCGCGCTAACAGGTCGTGTTTGGGCTTGGCCCAATAAGGCACGACTTCATTTTACCTGACACGAACACAACACGACACGATGTTGTGTTTTGTTTGCCTAACATGAAGACGACCTCTTAAGAATACGACTTGACACGAATAACACGATAAATCAATTTCGTGCGAATTAACACGATCCAACATGATAATCCGCTTATTTATATATATATATATATATAAATGTCATTTTTTTTTAATTTTACAGTGCATGAAATATATGAATTATTAAGGGATGGTAATCGGGTAAAATGGGATTGCTTAATCGGGATGTAATTGGGCCAAAATGGGCCACTTTGGTGTCAAACCTACGGTACGAACATTACACGACCTGTTATGAGGCCAGAGTATCCTAGCTAGAACACGACCCGAACACAACATCCTGTGTTTATTTCGTGGCAATTTCGTGCTTGATCGTGTCATGTCATAAATTACAACCCCTAACAATTGATATGGGTGTTCAAAAAATCAACGAAGCAAACCGAATCGACCCCTCCTGACAGAACGAATCTGCTGCGTGTGCCTGTACTACCCTCATCACAATCTGGAGTGTAACGATAATGGCTAACATGAACGATCTAGCAATCGTATCTTGATATCCCAACTCTCTCCATTTCGCCTTCCACATCGCGGCTACCTCCCCCTGGCCTCGGCTCGACGCATTTACTACCACGTTAGCCTTCCTCGGAGGGTACTGGATCTCAAACTGGTAGTCTTTCACAAATTTAAGTCATTTACGCTGACGCATATTTAACTCTTTCTGAATGAACAAGTACTGTAGTGACTTGTGATCTGTGAACAGGAGAAACTTCTCCCCCAATAAATAATGCCGCCAAATTCGAAGTGCAAACACAACTGCTGCTAACTCCAAGTCATGGGTGGGCTAATTTCTATCATGAGGCTTAAGCTTGCGGGAAGCATAATCTATAGCCCGATCCTCTTGCTGCAATACCCCACCAATCCCCTGTAACGATGCGTCAGTAAAAACGAGGTACTCCTCACCTGCTCTGGGGAGTGATAACACGCATGCTGAAGTCAGCTCATCAAATGCCAACTAACACGCATCATCCCAAATAAACTTCATACATTTACGCATCAAATTAGTTAACGGCCCCACAATCTTCAAAAATCCTTGGATGAATCGTCTATAATACCCGAATAACCCCAAGAAGCTACGTACCTCGATCAGTGTTGTGGGTTGTCCCCACTCCCTCATCGCTGACACTTTGCTCGGGTCCACTGATATTCCCAACTCAAAAATGATATGCCCCCAAAACTGAACCTCTCGCATCCAGAATCCACATTTCTCGTACTTAGCATACAACTGATGCTCACGTAGTGTCTGTAGAACCCGACGTAAATGCTCGGCGTGATCCTCCTTGGTACATGAATAAACCAGGATGTCATTTATGAAGATAATAACAAACTTATCTAGGAACTCTCTGAACACCCTATTCATTAAGTCCATAAATTCCGTCGACGCATTGGTCAACCCAAATGGCATAACTCAAAATTCGTAGGTCCCATATCTCGTCAAAAAAGCAGTCTTAGACACATCCTACTCCCTGATCCGTAACTAGTGATAACCGGGCCTCAAGTCTATTTTTGAGAAGTAGGTTACTCCTCTCAGCCGGTTGAATAAGTCGTCGATGCAATGCAACGAATATTTATTCCATATCGTGACTTTATTTAACTCCCAATAATCCATACACAGACGTAGAAATCTATCATTTTTCTTCACAAACAGAATTAGGGCACCCCAAGGTGAGGTTCTCCTCCGGATGAAACCTTGTCCCAATAACTACTTAATCTGATCCCTCAGCTCCGCAGGAGCCATATGGTAATGTGCACGGGCTGTGGGTCGAGTGCCTGGCGCTAAATCAATCACAAACTTTATCTTCCTACTCGATGGTAGTCCCGGCATATCCTGAAACACGTCGACGAACTCCCTAACAACCGAAATCGAATAAAGGGGGATCACAACTCCCGTAGAGATATCATCCTCTATATAATATAAGTGAGTGGACGATCCTCCCTCGGGGCGAGGCATTGCCACTAAAAATATCTACTGACTAGGGATAGTGAAAACAATAATCCTACTAAAGCAGTCAATCATGGCCCTATATGTGACTAGCCATTCCATACCAATAATGGCATCGTACTCAGACATATCCAAGACAATCATGTCGGTAGGCAAAATAAGACTCCCAATCTCTATACCCACACCCCGACATAAAGAAAATCAATGCCTCATTTCCCAATGGCGAGTCTACACACGTAACAGTACTATCCGTTATATCTAATAAACCCATATCACATGCAAATCTAGTGGTAATAAATGAGTGTGAAGCTCTAGTGTCAAATAAAATGTGCCCCATAGTTTCCTGGATAGAAAATATACCCTCAATTTGTGGGTGGAGCCTGTGGGACTGTGGCCTGGTGGATGTTGTAAACACACTCGTATTGTAGTTGCCCCTCTTGAACTGGAACTGTTAAAATGGCAGGCGAAGTTGAAACTGGTGCTGGGAGGGAGGTGGGAAATATCGATCTCTGGGGCTCCTGACGAGCACCCTATTGCGGCTGCGGGACCCTATCCTTCTGCGGACAGTCCTAACGTTTGTGGCCAGTGTTACCGCAAACGAAACACCTACCAATAAAATTTCCTCTCCTCTGACCCTATTTTCCTTGGCCCTACTGGCCATTACTATCCCTCTCTTGGCCCTGATGGCCCTGCTGTAACTGCTATTAGCCTTGCTGGCCCTGATAGCCATGTTGACCCTGGTGGCCATGCCTGAAACATCATTGTCCCTAACGAAAATCCCCTGATCTGAATCTCTTAGCAGAATCCCCCTGCTAGGAACCCTTCTTCCCCTGTCTCCACTGACTCTGAGCTATTGTTTCCCCATTGGCACTACCTACCCTGATCCTGCCTTACTGGCTGGACTCTCCAACTCGCTTCCTTCCCTTAACATGGAATCGATGATCCTGACAGTGTAGTAAAGCAGCATTGAGTACATCTGCATAGGACTGTAAGGAAATATTACCCAGAAGGTGCTGACGAATCCTCCAAGTCAAGCCATCCATGAACATCCGAATCCTCTACTCTTCAGTAGGCACCTCATCTGGCACCAAATTAGTCAATCTCATAAATTCCTCCTCATATTCAGCTACGGTCTTCCCTTCCTGGGTGAGGTCCAGTAATTTTTGCCTCATCTCAATTCGAATGGCGGAAGGGAAATATTTGCGGTCAAACCGCACCCAGAAGTCCTAAATAGTCATACCATCACACTCCTCTGTAGTAGTAGTAGTAGTAGTAGTAGTAGTAGTAGTAGTAGTAGTAGTAGTAGTAGTAGTAGTAGTAGTAGTAGTAGTGGACTCCCACCACTGTAATGCTATCCCAACTAGCTTAAAAGTAGCTAGTATATGCTTTTGCACCTCCGTGAACTCATACATCCTCAGGTGCCTCTATATGTCCTTCTTCTATTGGTTGACTGCCACAACATATAATCTCCACGAGAACTCTAGATGGTGTGCCTTCTGGAAGCATCTCTGACTCGTTCCCAAATAGAAGGGAATGCATGTGTCAGGGCTGGTGCCATTGCCTACGCTTGGGGTGGGGCCTGTTGAACTACTTTTAGTGCTGCATTAACCGCCTGTGAAGTTATAGTGGCTACCTTAGTAGCATACATCGTACCCTGGGCCGAAGCTGGCTGTGGCTCGAGCTGGGCATTTCTGGCCCGTAGTGCTCGTCTAGGAGGCATCTAAAACGAGAAAGAATTTAATATTCCACAGTTCAATAAATTTTAAAATAGCTGGAGACGTATATACAAAATCAGAATGCAACAATCCTAATAATAGGGCTCTATATCAAAGAACGTTGAGCTGAAAGCATAATAAGCCGTACAGATCCTAAAGGTCTCTAGAACCTAATTCCCTGATACCACCTGTAACACCCCACTCTTCCACCACCAATATTGTCCCCACTTTAACCACCGCACCCAGCGGTATGGGATTTTTATTAACATTATATCCACAAACTGGTGTCAATGGGGTTTGAACCCCTGACACGTGCATCATCAATCACATGCCTTACCTGTGGAGCTAAAAGGTCTTGGTGTTAGAAGAGTGTAAATCTACATATATGAACCATTACTTTCCTTCACCCATACGATGTGGGATGTAACTCTCTTGCAACCAAATTAATCCTGATTAAAATAAATATTAACTAGCAAGTTAAGGATTAGTATTTACAGATGAGAATAATATTGAATATTATTAAGTGAATAAAGTAATATATGATGGTAAATTTATGAAAATTTTCACGAGTGAGAAATACGACAATTACGGTAATTAAGTCGGAATGCGCGTGTCAGTCGTGTTGGAACTAAATTAATGGAATAAAAACTAAATTATTTATAAGTCACCCAAATGGTCATTTCGAGTGTGCCAATGTGTCTAGAAGGGTCGAGATAGTCAAAAAAGTCTACCCATGAGTTTAGTTTGGGTTCCGGGACAGTTCTAAGCCAAACTGGCATCCCGGAAGGGCGTTTTGGTAATTTGTATTTTTGGAGTATAATTAATGACGAAAATTAAAAGAATAAAATATCATGTACGTGGGTTAGAATAGGGTTATCAGTTGTTAGACACATAGAGGCCAAAGGAGGAAGGAGGAAGAGATGTTTCTAGGGCTAGAACCACCACTAGTGCACCATTTACACCAACAAGACCACCACCGCGTAGATCGTTGGGCGAGGATCGCAACCATACCAACTACACCAACGAATCAGACCTTATTTCTTGCAGCAAGTGTTTAATCCTTGCAAAACTTTAGCAATAATCATGTTTATGTTAGTATAGGTGTATAATACCCATGTATTGTTCATAATCTTAATGAAATTGGAGGTTTAAGACGATTAATTACAATATGAAATGGAAATATGTTAAACCCTCATGTAGATATATTAGAAGTCACGAATTTATGTTGTATTGTGATGAACGAATCTGAATTTATTGTGTACTTGAATGATAATGGAAAGAACTAGGGTTTAATTAATTTAAATTGGGGATTTCGAATTTAAGGGTTGTTTATTAAGAATTTAATGATTCCATATTGTTAGAAATCATATATGCATGATAGAGTATCGATAAGAACTGATTAATTGGTGCTTGGGACTGATCTGTAGAGGTTCTTAGGTTTGAAAATGGTGAAAAATGCTACAGCTAGAGGTAGGTTACGATACAGTGCGATCTCGCTCAAACGAGATTGGATCTCGTTCGAGAAAGATGGCATCTCGCACGAAGCCTTCGTTCAAGCAGCCTGGATTTCTCGTTCAAGCGAGATGTAGGTTCATTTGAGCGACATGTCAGAATCCTAAAAATTTTCCTTTGTGTTCAAAATTTTTTCAGCATAGTTAATTCGATTGAGATTAAATAATGTACGATGAATTTCGGTATAGTGCAGAATTATTGGAGTTTATTTGGGCATTAAACTTTAAGGTATTTGGAGGGGTGAGTTATCCTTGAAAATTATGAGAGATAGAATATTCGTAATTTAACAAATATATTGTAAGTAGTAATGAGAGTAATACTATGTATGGACTATAATATTTGGACTGTGTGTATACCTAATGATCTTGATGGGTTGTGTGAATACCTATAGTAATATTTATTATGTGTATGACATACTTACCATACTTGCTATCACGGGAGGTCTTAAAGAGAGGACATGCTTATCTTGATGAGCCTTTATGGGGATTTTAGATTAATGCCTAAGAACATGGAACCTAGTTACGGGCTATCTGTACATACCTACCATATTTGCTATCATGGGAGGTCTTAAAGAGAGGACAGTCTTACCTTAATGAGCCTTCGGGGGGATTTTAGATTGGTGCCTCAGAACATGGAACCTAAATACGATCTATCTGTGATAATGATAGTGTTGACGGTCATATGGGTGCATAGGTATGTGCATAGCCCATAGGCTTGGAACTATGTTCGCCTCCAATATGTGTGACTTGTATTTATATGGTTTGAGAGTGATTCCGAACTGATTGTCCTTATTCAGTATGAGATGTATCGGGAGTTGATAGCAGAGTATGCACGCACTGCAGCTAAGTATAGGGGTGCCATATTAGTATTTATTTATAGTTGTGTGATGGAAAATAAGTACTTATGATTTAATCTACCACGTGAATATGTAAAAGATAATGAAATTGAAACAAGTATGTGAACACTTAACTTTATTATGAAACTCTTACTTGGAATAGTAAATGCAGAAACAAATAATAACAATAGTATGCGGGGAATATGGGTTATTATTACGGGTGAGGGTTTAGAAGGTTTATGGCCATGACCTAATCAGGCTTGATAAAAATAATTAGAACGGTTTAGAGGTACGTTAGGTGTGCACAATAGTCGAGAGGTGAGAATCTCAAGTGAGTGCTCGAAAAGCTAACACGCATATAATATTTGCTTTACTGTAATTTTTAAATACTGTTAAATTGTTTAAAATCTTTTACACGCGGGCTCTGAACCGTCTCTTGAAAAATCTATTTTATCTTGTACAATTATTTTAGGTGTCCAGCCACAGGGGCGCCAAGCTTAGACTGGTGGATCTTTTGACGTGCTGCAGCTATTGTGGGAGTTGCAGGTCCTCGTATTTAGATGCCTCCACCTCTATGATCTCAGTTCTTTGATTAGGCTTCTCAGTTAGGGCAGTGGACCATCAACACTCAAAGGATCGATATTCTTTAGTGCACAATCCTTCGTAATCAATCGAAGATTCATTCTTGATAGTTACTGTATATTTGAATCTTTGAAGACTTGATCAAAGTGTATGTTCCCAACATCTAGCACGACCCCTATTGTTATGGGCAAGTATCTCGGAGAATCCTAACACGTGGAACTCCCAAATTTAAATATATCAAACGTGCGTGCTAGAAATAAGTGAGAACGTTGTAATATGCTATGTATATAAAGCCTCATGTAGTGATAGTGAAGAAAACAATGGAGAGAGGAAACTTTGTAATTTTGTACTAAATTCTCCCATTGATAAAAAGAAAGCCTCCCCATCCCTTTCACTCGTAGACATAGGTCAAGTCTAAACAAACCATGTATATACATTCTTCTTCTTTATCTCTCACCTCCTTCTATTTTTATTCGACATGACAAATTTATTATGTTGTGTGAGAATAAAAATTTTGCACCAGCATAATCGGCGTCATGTGTGGGAATGATTGTTTCCAAAGCTATGAATAAGAATAAGTTTACATAGGCTATCAACGGCCTCAGAGAACAACAACAGGTCCTTCAGGATTAACTGGAGGAGATACTAAATCGCCTACCTTAGCCCGAGCAACTGCAGGAGCAATAGGTGGACTAAGATCCTCACATCGAGCGAGGTTAGGAGAAGCGGGTGCCACCACTGCCATGCCTCGCACTCTTTTCAACCATACACTGGACATCAGTAACACGAGATATTAGTATCCCACCGACTAATGATGTCGTCTGAGATACCAGTAGGGAATCATCATTCAATCTGGAGGTCGTGAGCTGCCCTATGCCATAAAACTTCAAGCTCCCTAGGATGGAGTCTTTCGACGGCACCTCAGATTCTAGGGACTATATCGACCACTATGGGGTACATAATGACAATATGGCTATCCATAACTAAATAAGGTGTAGAGTGTTCGTCACCACGCTAAAGAGATTGATAAGGAAATGGTTTAACCAACTGTCCCCACAATCCATCACCTGTTTTAGGGAGCCTTCCGAACGTTTTGTTCAACACTTTATCAAGAGCAAAATCTAATGAAAGATAACCAATCATCTATTTAACATTTTATAGATCGAAAATGAAAGTCTCGGGGAATATGTCAAAAGGTTCAATGATGAACTACTCTGCATAGATCATCCTGATGAAAAGGTGGTTGTATCAGCCTTTTTGAAAGGATTATCCAGTGGCAAAACCATTTATTTACTATCCGAGAATTTTCTCACAAACATCACAGAGCTCATAAGGATGGTGGAAAAGATACTCATACTCAACAGTCGATACACGGGTCACCCTTCCCAAGATGTAGGAGGAGGAAAGTGCAAATAGAAGAGCAAAAATAGAAGGTATGAGGAGGAAGGAGGGATAACAAAGCCATAAGATCCTAGGGGAGACCCCCCAGTGCATCAAACTAGTGCTAAGAAGTTCACTCTTTTTAACACCACTATAGGAAGGTTCTGAACATCATAGCGGATTTAATAATGCTAAAGTGGCTGAATAATTCGAAGAACCACCCTATAAATCCCAAGTTCAACCTATACTGCCAATTCCACCAAGATTATAGCCATGACACTAATTAATGCCTTCATCTAAAGAGTGAGATCGAGGCACTGGTGCAAAGAGGATACCTGAGGGAATTTGTCCAAAAGGGGGTCCCTCGGCAATAATAAATGAGTGAGAGACGAGAGAAGAGGGAGTCAATCTAAATAGAGAGAACCAATGAGGGAAGACATAAGGGATATAATTGCGATCGAGGAGGGAAGGTGGATCGACATGATATCTGAGGGATTCATAGCAAAAGGGGAGTCAGCCTAGGCCAGAAAAGTTTATCTAGGTCATAAAAGAGAACTATTGGCATTAACACCTCGATAATGATCCACTAATTGAAAGTGGATCTATCCAAGCGACATGTTCGATAGAAGAAGAGTACGTTTGCATTAGAGAGGAATAAAATGACCCACGTGGAAGTAGGAAAGTCAAAGTTCATCGGTGACTCAAATACCCTGAGTGTTTATCCAATGGTTAATGGTGAGAAAGTCATATGGAAAGTGAAAACTATGGATGGATTACTCCAATATGAACGACGCACGTCCAAAGGATTTGTATCCTCTACCAATAATTAATTCCCTTATGGACGTTACAATGGACCACGGAACACTTTCCTTCATGGAGCATACTCCGGGTATAACCAAATCATGATGCACCTAGAGGACGAAGAAAAGACTTCATATGTGACCGATCGGGGGAACTATTGCTACAACATAATGTTGTTCAGATTGAAAAATGTCGAGATAAATTACCAAAGGTTGGTCACCTGGATGTTTAATAATAAAATAGGCAAGGCGGTGGAGGTCCACGTTGATGACATGTTAGTAAAAAGTCTAAAGGTGGAAGAAAACGTGGCAAATCAGGAGGAGACGTTCAAGATCCTCGATCGATATGGGATGACGCCGAATATTGAGAAATACGTATTCGACGTAGCTTTGAGAAAGTTTTTACGGTTCATGGTGACACATAGGGGATATAGGAGAATCCCAAAAGATCAAGGCAATTCTAAATATGAGGAACCCAAGAATAATGAAGAAGATGAAATTCTTGACATAAAGGGTGCATGCGTTGAGACGAATTATAATCAAGGCCATGAATTAGTGCATCCCATTCTTTAGAACACTAAAAAAAAGGCATTCCCATGGACAAACGGGAGTGAACGTTCATTTTAGGACCTAGATCGAAGTTGGGAGAAGAGTTGTACATCAACCTCATCGCTTACTCAATGTCTGTCAGCTCAGTTTTAATCGGAGAAGACAAGGGGGCTCAACATATGATATACTATGCAGGGTATTAAGGGTGGGGGTGAAGCAAGATACCCAATTCTAGAAAAATTAGTGGTCGCCTTGATCATAATAGCCCGAAAGCTATGAACATATTTTTAAGCTCAAAAGATAGTGATCCTGACAGATTTCCCTTTAAGGAAGGTACTTCATTAACCAGAAGTCCTCGAAAGACTCATGAAATGGTCAGTGGGGATGGGACATTTTGACATACGAATCAAACAAAAGCTAGCAATAAAAGGGTAAGTCGTTGCTGATTTCATCATGAAATTTTGAATGAAGGGAGGGAGAACGTGATCCAACGCATTGAAAAAGGTAAACCAATTTGGATAATCCATGTGAATGGATCATAAATAAGGAAGGATGTAGGGCAGGACTGATTACTAAAACACCGGAGGGTGCTAACGTGGAATACACACTATAATTTAACCGCACGGCTTCCAACAACGAAGCCAGGTATAAAGTACTAATATTAGGGGTGATACTCGCCCTCTCCATCAATCCCGATTAGGAAGAATTTTAGAGTAATTCAAATGTGGTGGTCTAACAGGTTAATAGGGGACTATGAGGCGAAGGAAAGAATATGATATCCTATTTGAAGAAAATTCAATAGATAGCGAAACGGCTCAAGTCTTTTAACATTAAGCACATCTCCAGGGAAGAGAACACCAAATCTTACCACCTTGCAAAGCTAGTCTCAGTCGATCATGGGAATTTGCTAGTATCTATCTTAGACAAGCCAAACATCCACACTTCGACCTCATAGAGGGCTCTAGTTGGATGGATAAATACATGTTGTTCATTAAAGAAGGTACACTCCCATACGATCTGATAGAGGTGTGAAAGGTTCACATCAAGGCCATAAAGTATCTAATATATGAATGGGTATTGTACCATAGGGGATACTCGAGGCTGATCCTACGATGTGTCCACCCGATCGAAGCAAGAATTATCCTGGCCAAATTACACAAAGTTGCCTACAAGGGTCATCCTGGGCGAAGGATTTTGGCTCAGAAAATCCTTACACAGGGATAATACTAGTCGATGATGAAAAGTGATGCTAAAGACTATGTGAGGACCTGTCACAAATGCTAAAGAATTGCTAATGACATTCACCAACTGGCCGAAGAATTGACGACAATCATCCCCCTGGCCATTCGCATTATGAGGAATGGATATACTCGACCCGCTCACAATCGGGAAAGGTTAATAAAATTTCCTACTGGTAGCAATCGATTATTTCACTATGTGGGTGGAAGCAAATCCGCTAACTAGGATCACCGACCATAAAGTTTATTAGTCCCTATAAAAATACATAATCAATCGATTCATCATGCCCAACGCTATCATCACAGACAACGAAAGACAATTTGATAATGTTCGCATCAATAAGCTGTGTGACCAATTTAGAATTAAACATTATTACTCTGCCCTGCGACCCCCCTGATGCAACGGTTAGGTCAAAGTCACGAACTGAACGCTCCTCTATGGGATCAAGACGAAGCTAAACAACTCCAAAGGCTTCTGGGCAGACAAACTAACCTCCGTCTTATGGGCATATCGAATGATAACAAGGGGACCAATAGGGTCTAATCCATTAACCCCCTTTTATGGAATTAAAGCCATCATCCCAATTAAATTAGAAGTATTAAAATTAAGGGTACAATGCTTCCAAGAAGATCATAAAGACGAATAACTCTGGGAAAATTTGGACCTCTTGGATGAACGAAGAGAGGAAAAAGCACTGAGTATTACAATGATGAAACAAAAAGAAGCCCACTACTACATCGAAGAGTTAAGAATCGGATGTTCCATGCTGGTGACCTGGTGCTCAGAAAAATGATACAATCGACCAAGAATCCCAGTCATGGAAAGTTAACAGACAAAAGGTAATGTCCGTATGTAGTATCTCACATCATTAAACTAGTAACCTATGAGCTCAGAGACCATGAAGGCAGAGCCCTCCCATGTCCATAGAATATGAAGAACTTAAAGCGTTACTATCAATAGAGGATAGTCGAAAGGTGGAGGCAAATACCATCTAACAGTTGAAATTTATCTTTCATTTCTTAACCTTTTCAATTTCCAGTTGTGGTTTTCAGTATAACATATTATGTATATCTTTATTTTTTATGTGTCATCTCGAATTTATTTTTAAATTACGTCATTATTAATAAATAAATCCTTTACCAAACATTTATTTATCGATATATTCAAGTCTCCAGCAAATTACAATTTTCCTGCCCACCTAAGCATTTGGTTCAGACCAGATTACGAACCAACCACTAGGAGTAAAAAGGCTAACACTAGATGAAATTCTGGTACGTCTTTACTAGTCTCTTTGCCGCCAAAAAAATCAACTTAGTTAATCCCCAAGTTAATTTGCGACCCCCGAAATCTGATTCAATCTGCAAAGCGAGGTCATTTGAGTATAATAATGTTAACTCTGAGTCAATAAGGGTTGTCTCCGATCATGCAGTTAAGTTAAATTTAAAAGGGGGTATACAAGGGGTGCATACGGAGGGAAATAAGACCAGAGTGCTGGTATAGGGAGCAAATTCTCATTAAAAAATTTATTTAAAAAAAAAATTAGTGATCGGAACATAAATTGTCGTTCATGCCACCCTTCGCCAATCGACTTTCAGAGTATACACACTATACCAAAACACGCCATTGGTAACACAATTTTACCGTTACTAAAAATATTAGTAACACAATTTTTCCATTAGAAAAAAGGCGTGGGGCACAAAGCTAGTAACGGAAAATCCTGTTACTAATAGTAATGGTAAAATTAAGAATTAATAATGGAAAATTCGGTTACTAATAGTAACGGTAAAATGCAGAATTAGTAACGGTAAAGTTATGTTACTAATAGTAACGATAAAATTTAGAATTAGTAACGGTAAAATTTTGTTACTAACAGTAACGGTAAAATGCAGAATTAGTAACGGTAAAGTTCTGTTACTATTAGTAATACATATTTAAAAAAAATATTATTCAAGATCCAATATCCTGAATTTAAACAAATTCAATTATTCTTATCACACTATTCAAATCCTAAGAACATATATAAAAATGGTCAACAAAAACTAGGGCACTATATTCAAATTTACATTTATATAAGCCTTCCCTCTTTATTTACAAAAGAAACTTAAACCAAACAAATGAAACATCATAATACAATCATCCAAAAAGTTACATTATTGTAATAAAAGCATCAAATATAACATCCTAATACAATCATCCCAAATGAGAGATTTTTATATTATAACCAATTAAATAAAATATAAAAAGAAAGTTTGTTGTTGTTGACTATCAACGTTCGTTATATTATCATCACCATCAATGCCTTAACCCGCAACGCTGAAAACTTGATGAAGATCCAAAAATGACATTCTGTCAAACAAAATAAAACTATCATATTAGTTATAATATCAACATTTAGTCATATGATTAATTTAGTAAAAAAATTAATTAGTTATATTCTCAAAATTACAATATCGATGCAAGACTTGCTCGACACAAGATTTGATCTCGAAATTGCTTATATATAAAAGAAACTCTTTCATTAAACTAATAACTGAAGTGTCTACTCTTAAAAGAGTCCTATAGATGAATAGGAACTAGAACTAAGAGATATTAATACAAACTACTACTTAGAGATAATAACTAAAACTAAACAAGAAATCGAAACTAATTATCCCGCTGATATGGGAATTTTATATTTTAATATAATAGAAAACATAATATTCTATTATAATAAACGTTGCACTAAAAAAGTATCCAAATGAAACATACCAGAGTAGTATAATTTTCGAGAAGCTGAAAAATGGTTAGCCAGTTAATAATAATAATAATAATAATAATAATAATAATAATGATAATAATAATAATAATAATAATAATAATAATAATAATAATAATAATAATAATAATAATAATAATAATTACCCTTTGACAGGGTCCCGCACATCGAAAATGTGTCCCTCTTGGACTATGCTTGTGAACAACAATCTGCAAATGAATGACAAAGAGAAAAAACTACATAAACAATTGAAAAGGACAACATAAATTACAAGAAACATATAAGACACGAATTGCGATATAAAAATCATAGTTTATTCGTCAAATTAGACGATGGACCAATCAAACCTTTTTTAAGATAAAGGTGCAAGATGACTAGTGATTAAATTATAAAAAAATATTGAAGATGGTTATGTACCTCTCAAGTGGAATATAAAGAGTTGGTAATGTAGGCCTTGTCCATCCAATACTACAAGTCTCCAATCCAAAGAGAGCAAATCTCGTAGGAGCAGCTCATCTGAGGTGGTGCCGCATACTACTGAGGCTAAGGTGGAGGTTGTTGTTGTGGCGACATCTGCAGCTATTGTTGAGGGGGCATCATCATCCACGGATGTTGATACTATTGCTGGTACAATATTCTTACTTGCGATTCCCTATCGTTCAACTGCATCGCACGTAGTGACTTGCAGTGATAACGTAACTTCCGTTGGGAACAGTCAAAGCATAATATGAGGCATATCTTGGAAAACTAGATGTACAGGCTAGAGAAAGAGAGATAGTAACAAACTTATCAAGCATATAAAGAGTAATCTCATACAAACCACATTTTTTATGGTATATATACGTAAAAATTTATCAAAATATACAGAGTAATGTCATACAAAGTCATATTACTTAAAACATAAGGAACATCAATGCCTATTCTATTTTAGATATTCCATTATCACGTTCCTGTAAATGATAATTGTTGAAATTTCTAATGTGTAATCTCTTTCCATAGATATCAATATCATAAATGGTAAAATTCATCCTACTTATACGGAAACTATGACTGTCATATTCTCGATAGACTATTTTCAGACGATTATGAATCATAGATAAGTTTGTAAGTGTATCTAACATTGTAATTTGTTAAAAAACAAATGAAACTGAGCTACAACTGGTTTCCAATTATCATTTCATTTCAAATTCTAAAACACATAAATCATATCTAAATAATTTAGTGGAAAACTAAATAAACCCCAAACTATAACTCTGCTATTAACATTAAACATTGCTTAAATCAAATAAAAAACAAATGCATTACTAGATAAGGGGATAGAAAGTATATCACCCTCCTTAATAGCAACATTCCCTGTTATGTCTACTATTTATTAAAAATAATTGTAGAGAATTATAAATTATAATATAATTACAGAAATAAAGCGGAATTACAGAAATTAACACTTACTTGAATTTGCAGAAACAATAACAGAATTAAAGATAAATCCGAGCCCTGAAGAACAGTCTCCTTAAGGCAAATTTATTCCCTCCAACGTGCTCAAAGGTTATTGAATAATTGCTTCCTAAGATAGAACAGATTTCTCAAATTAATTATGTAGCACAATAATAATTAATCCCAACGAACACAAATCTATGTTTATACTCAACCAGAACAGTGATATGATAGGCAGAAATGAAGAAAACACATTTTCGGAATTTTTCTGGAGGGTTAATTTTTCAGTAGGTAAAACAGGAGGGAAAGGTTTGTATTTATAGTTTTTGTGTTGACTGTTGGAACAGTTAACTGAAATTAACTGTCAAAAACAGTTAATTTGTTAACTGTTGACCTTTGGCATTAACTGTCAAACAGTTAATTAATTATTAATTAATTCCATAATTAATTAATCCCAAGCCCAAATCGAGCCGACCAGCTGGCCGGACGGCGCGCGCGCGTGTGGGCTTTTGGCCTAAGCCCAACACATGCATAGTGTAGGCCATCTCCCCTTCAAAGAGTTGGGATACCCCAAGGCATCCAAGCCTTAGTCCATACTCGGGGTGTTATTAACTCATCAACTTTTCACTACTCTTCCAATGTAGGACAAGAGTTAAAACATACACAATTCATTAACTTTCATTTCTTTGTGAATCACTTTGGGGACATATTTATCATTCATAACTTATGCAAATTGGACATATGAATATACTACGTTAATCTCCTTGCGGAGGTGAACGCGTTCGTATATGGTCCCATAATTTTCGTAGTGTGGGTCCCACCTAAATTTGAGCTCAAAGTTGCTCAAAATTCTGGACAACTCCAATTTTCCAACATTCCCAAAGCATTAAATGTCATAAGATTTGTAATGGTCGTCGAATACTCCTCAGCAATCCTCGCCAACGTATCGACCCCTCTCACCACATACGACATATAAATACCGGGCAAATTATTATCAGTCCCATTAAAACACGTACATGCCAACGGCACAACCAATGTCTGTCTAATATCGAGAACCGTGGGGTCCGCTATGGAATTGGCCTCTTTTATTTGGTCAGGAGACACAAAACCACCATAAATTGAGTCAACAATGTTGGACAAAGTGTCTGAAGGTCTGGTTTTGTAATGAGTAGAGACTGATTTTATAATGCCATCTTCAATATCTTTAATAATGGATCTGAGAAGGGCTATATGTATCTTACCCAATAATCTCGGATCCTGAAATCAGAGTAAGAAGAAATTATATGATTAATTACAGAAAATAGAAATAACAATTCATTTCAAAACGAGATTCACAAGAGCTTACACAATAATGAAAAGCAAGAACTCATCGAAAGTAAATGGCCAAAGCCCAAAAACATCGGCAAAAGTAATTAAAAATCTCCAAACTTGTATAATTAATTTAAGATTAGAAAGAGTGCAATAATTGTGAATATTATATATATACTTAACCTAGGCGAAATAATTAATATGTTTTCTTCTCTAGTACAATATTATATATATAGTTCACCACATTGTTAAGGCAATATAACAAAGAAGATAACTGGTGAAAAAAGAAGAAAGAACCAAAAATAGACCTCTGATTCCCGAGCTGCCTTCTCATTTTGCATTCTACGTCGCTCAGCAGCCTCTGCTTTCTTCAGTTGTTGCTCCACTTCTGAGAGTTTATCCTTTTGCTCTGTCATAAAAACAGGACATAAGTTGCGATGGATTAATCAATAGAACTCTTATAATGTTTTGACAAAAGAAAAAAGATGGTAAATTTTTTCGAAGTTTTTGATTTTTTTGTGATACAAATATCTCAAAAGGTGGAAATGAACAAAAAGTGAAAATATACAAAACTTTAGACCCCAACATATTAAAAAAAAATCATATAAACCCAAAATAGAACATATCACGAGTGTTTGGAGAAAACAAAACACCCGCTATTCTGCCCCTATCCTTAAGGGTCCGTTTGGTTGGCAAAGTTTGCCTAGGTAAATGCCAAAAAGTTGACAAATATGAAAATTTGTTCAAATTTTGGCTGTTTGGTTGCACAATTTGCCTAGACATTATCTGCCAATGTACAACACCTCCTATGCACAATCTGTGGGCAAATTTTGCTTACCTATTTGAGTGGGAAATATTTGCCAACAAATTTGCCAACTTCTTAAACGGCTTTATTGTTTTAAAAAATAATTTAAAAACTATTTTAAATAATTAAAAAACTGTTATGAATATTTAAAAATTATTTTGCAATGTTTTAAAAACTGATTTTAATATTATAAAAAATTGTTAAGAAAATGTTTTACAGTTTTTTTTAAAACCCGTATTAACAAAATATTGTAAAACCTCTTTTTAACATTTTTAAAAACTGTTGTGAATATATTATAAAATCAGTTTTAAAGTTTTAAAAAATAATTTTAAAATTGTTTTAAATATTTAAAAAACTGTTATAAATATTTAAAAACTGTTTTGTAAGGTTTTGAAAACTGTTTTTAATATTAGAAAAAATTGTTAAGAAAATGTTTTAATTTTTTTTTTAAATCGTAATATAAAAATATTATAAAAATAGTTTTTAACATTTTTAAAAACTGTTTTGAATATAATATAAAAACAGTTTTAAAGTTTTAAAAAAATTAATTTTTTTTTTAAATATTTAAAAAAACTGTTGTGAATATTTAAAAATTATTTTGTAATATTTTAAAAACTGCTTTTAATATTATAAAAAATTGCTAAGAAAATGTTTTACAATTTTTAAAAAAAAACTGTAATATAAAAATATTGTAAAAACTGTTTTTAACATTTTTGAATACAATATAAAAACTGTTTTTAAATAAATTAATTGGATTGACTTTAATTTCGCCTAATGGTTGTTTGATAGCCTCATGTGAAAAAAACTAGGTAAAATTTGCCTAGGCAAAGTTTGCCATGCCCACTGTTTTGCCCATTGTCAACCAAACGGATCCTAATAGAACAGGTCACGAGTGTTTTGAGCAAACAAAACACCCACTCTCCCCCCACCCTCCTTGGAGAGCCAACTCCCGTCGAAAATTCCTCCAACTCAAATCACGAATCCATTTCCAGATTCACCAGGTTTGCGATGTATTTCTGTTTATCACGTTGTTTTAATTTTTTTTATTGGTTTGCTATCTATTAATGTTTATGCGGTTTCGTTGAAATCAATCCGAAGAAAAACCTTGTTTTTATCTGATCGATCTACTAATTTTTGTAGATTTCGTTGAAATCAAAATTATTTTAGTTTTTGATGTGAGTTTAATTTATATGTAATCGATTTATAAATTTTTTGTAGGTTTCTTGTTGATAATTTTTTTTATGTGTGTTATATATCTTATAAAACGATATAGAACTGAAACAAACTATTTGTAAACAATCTATGTTTTTGTCTTACCCTCTACTCTATTTATAATCCCCATTTAACCCACCATTTCCAAACTCAAACACGCAGCACCACAACAAAATTACGTTTCTTTTTTCTTTTTCTTTTTCTTTTTTTCTTTTTTATTTTATATTATAGCCCTCCTCTTTCCAATAGAGGGAGAGGAGACAAGAGAAATAGAATCCTCCTCCTCAAATGCTTTAACATAACTATACACTAATTTTATTTCGTACGACGGGAACAGAGGTTTTACGTCCATAAGATAGTTTGATAAAAAAAAATTAGAGTAGCTCCTGCGGTATTTCATAACCGCAAAAATGATGGAAGCCCCAAAACTAACACCGCCACCACAAATAATTATGGGATTAATCTGTAAGAAACATTTGATGAACAAAACATCATGACTATTCTCAAAATCAATTTTAAATTAAATTTTCTAAAACATAACAAACGGACACTTGATGAACAAAACTTCATGTGTTGGGACGAATTTACCTAAACAAAAATATGGTTTAGGTAATTAACAGGTAATGTATAATTCTTGACTGATTCGTTAATTAATAGTAATGTATAATTTCGGTTATATCTAAATTGTATTCACTCTACATATTGTGTCTTGTATGGGCTGATTATAACTGGTCACGATTTGATTCATTAATTAATAATATCACGTCATGTCTCATTCTCCGGGTATTACGGGACACATTTTTTATACAATCTGGAACAAAATATAGCATTATATATTCCGCCATTTTTGTAAAATTAGAAACAATACATAAGATCACATGCACACCTTTTTTATATAATTAGAAACAAAATATGGGATCCAAAGTATTCATTAAAACTTGCATCAACAAAGACAATATAAATTTGTTATAACAAATAATCTAGTAGCACCCATCTTCAATTCTGCTATTTTAAGAAGTTAAACGAAACGAACAAGAACGCGATATTATCTCCAACTATGTTATAGTTTTTACTGTTCCCATATATTTAAATGGTGATTATCTGGTATGACTTGGAAATTTTTAGAAGGAAGACTTTATAAAAGTAGGCTTGAAAGGGCAGTAGGCCACACATTCGAACCACAAACAATTTCCTGCACAACTTCCTTATTGACTAGCACTACTAGATAAGACTTTTGACTCAACTATAGGGTTTTTCACTCCTCTAACCTGACCCAAGTATGATAGCTTGCGATGTCCAAACAACAGTGCTAATACAAACGATATATAGAGACATATTCCCCTAAACAAATTTACCTTATGTGTTGGAATGAATGAACAACGATCTGAGGAGCTTGAACAAGGATCTGAGGAGCGCCGAATGAACAAGGATGTCTTGGAGCTTGAACAAGGATGTCTTGGAGCGCTGAATGAACGCTCGGGAGAAACCCTATGTGATGCGTTGGGAGAAAACCTATGAGAATATGTCGAATAAACGTTTTTTTTTTTGGGGGGGGGGTATTTTTTTTTAATATTGAACTAAAATTAGTAACGGATATATTATATTACTAACACTAATTTATTGTGAGAAATAGTAATGGTAAATTACTGTTAGTAATAAAAAAAATAGTGTGTTACTGAAAGCTTGTTTTGGTGTAGTGAAATAATACGATTTATCAACCATGGATAATTAAAATAACGAAGAGCAACTTAACCAGTACTCGAGTATAAACAAACACTTATAAACATGAACATGGATATAATACAATCGTTCGGGGTAGGGGTGGAAGCGGTAAGGGTTTTTACCGTACCGTACCGTTTTGGTCAGAAAAAAAATGGTTTTGATTTCATATATTAAAATACCAGAAACCGGTCTTATCGAAACCGAAATTACCGAAAAAAAGTTGGTTGGTTTTGGTTTTAATATTTAAAAAACCGATTTATAGAAATTATCGTACAGAATTTATCGAAACTAGAAAAAATCGTACCAAAATTACCGTACTGTACCGAAGTTACCGAAACCAGAAATAATACCGAAATTATCGTACCGTATCGAAATTACCAAAATTACCGTATCGAAATTACCAAAATTATCGTACCGAATTTACCGAAACCCGAAAAAAATTTGTTTTGGTTTTGGTTTTAATATTTAAAAAGTTGGTTGGTTTTATTTTCGGTTTTTTAGGGCTTTTAGTGTTGTTTACCGAAACAAAAAAAAATTAAAACCAGAAACCAGAGAAAACCAGAATTTACTGAAACCAGAAAAAATCAGAAGAAACCAGAATTTACAGAAACCAGAAAAAATCGAAATTATAAAAAAAATCAAAATACCGGCCGGTTTGGTTTTGGTATTGATTTTGGTGTACCGGGTGGTAAACTGGTACGGTTTGGTTTTACCATCCAGAGTTTGGTTTTGGTATTGGTATCTACTATTTGCCGACCAAATCGTACCGCTTACACTCCTAGTTCGGGGTAACATGATTCATCATCCATGTGTAAATAAATGGTTCGCCATAACTCAGTCTTTCAACTGGATATGAATAACTCTATTCATCAACCGAATATAACCAACCCAATTAACATCACCTGCTTTGAAAATCGACTATAACAGGTTAACGTGCTTAAAACCCTTGTTGGACATTGACATCCGTTTTATTCCAAGTAACTAAGTATGAATAACACGGGTCGTTCACCGTGTATAAACAAATAATTCAACATGCACATAAAGAAATCATATCACTACTCAGCCTTTCTACCAGTCAACCCGTGGACGAGCAAGTCATCTTTCGCTAGTAAAAATTTTGAAGCATACACAGTATAAAGAGGCCCAATGTAGAAACTAAACAAAAGGAGTGCATATAAGAAAAGGCCTGAAGCCTAATAAATATACATGTTCACAGGTCGAAGCCAACTAAATAAGGTGCTCAAAATCCAAGGCCAATATTACATAAGGGGAGTAATAAATGAAGGGAGATAGTAGGAAAAATCACGGAGCAAGAAGGGAAGGAGGATGCATGCTAGCAAGAATCCAACCCATCTCCTTGCGTGTTGAGATTAGAAAGTCTTCACCCTCAAAACCAGATAGGGGCCACGGAGCAATCAGCAGCTCGCAGTACTGAATGTAACTCGCCTTATCCAAGTAGAAAGGAGTGGTGTGAGATCCTCTTTTCGGATTGTTATGATCTCATCTTATCTTATGATCGTAATGTTTTATCATTATTTTGCCTTTTAATCCACCAAAGCACAATTTCCAAGTTTAAACACTGAAATTTTCTAAATTCTGATCAAAGTTCCAACCCGTGAGTCCCATGACGACACAGGTTATTTCCACAAGTTACTTTGATACCATGTGAGGTATTTGCGCCTCTTTTCGTGTCATTTTGTTCTTATACCACGTTTTCAAGCTCCAACCCCTAATTTTAAAGGTTTACACTTAAAAGTTCAAAATTTAGAACGGCATGTGAATCTATGAGACTTGTGACTACTCAAGTTATTTATACATTTTATTTTGATCATGTATGGGGTGTTTGTGCCTATTTCAAGTATATTTATAAGTTGTTTTATGTTTTCGTCTACCAATGTAAAATTTTAATGTTGAACACTTAGAATACTCAGATTTAGATCAAAGTTCCAACCCATAACGCATGACTACACGAGTTATTTCCACGAGTTACTTTGCTCCCATGCGAGGTGTTTGTGCCTCTTTTCGGGTCATTTTATTCTTATCCTCAGTTTTTGTGCTTCAACCTCCAATTCTAAAGTTTTATAATTAGAATTTTGAAATTTAGAAGGATATGTGAATCCATGAGACTCGTGACTACATGGATTATCTGTACGATATATTTTGATCATGTATGCAATGTTTGGGCCTCTTTTCGATATATTTATAAGTTGTTTTACATTTTCATCGACCAATGCTCAATTTTTAAATGCGTGTACGTTCGATTTAATCAATTTAGAACACTTATTAATTTCAAAAAAATTGGGCAGAGTTTCCTTTGTTTATTTATGAAATCGAACATGTTTTAACGTTAAAATAAACTCAATAACAACAAAAAAAGACACAACTAATCCACCAATAAATTTCTTCCATTTTATAACACCCTGTAATTTTTAGTAATTATATTTTAGCATCTAAATTACGTGTACACATAATTTAAATAAATTAAAAAATAATTAGAATTTAAATAAATATTAATTAGTGAGAAAAGAATTGATATTGATGTGAATATATATTTACTAACATGATAAAGTAAATAAAATAATGTCAAACAGTATTACGACATAAGTGGGAAAAAGCAACGGGATTTGACGGTAGTTGAGATATGAAATTTATGATGGGTGGCTCAGATGAGGATTCGAGTTCACGGTTGATTCAGAATGAGTCGAAATAGTCAAGATTAAGTACTTGGGGGAAGTAATTAGGTTATGGGGACTTTTTAGACTAGTTATGACCCGTATAGGGGTATACGGGTCATTTTACAAGTGAGTAATAACCTAATTTCGGGTTAGAAGTTATAAAATGAGATGGGGAATGATAAGGGGCAACCACACTATCATTCTAAAGGTCTAAAAGTGAGAGAAGAGAGAAACGTGAAGGGAAATCAAGAAAGGCAAGAGTTGGAGAGGATTTTGAAGGGATTTACGGGCGAGAATCATCACACAATAAAAGATTCAAACTCTTCTCTAATTTTAAAGAAAAAGGTTAGCTTTATTAATAGTATATGCTTGTATTTAAATTCATATTACAGTTGGTGTCACAAACATGTTTTTGGGAGGGAATCATAATGAATTTTGTGACATGATTTCATAAAATCAAAATAATGACGATACTATTTGAAATCTAAGAATTGAACCCATATAAAAAGATAAAATCTTGAAGGAAAAAGAGTGAGGAGGAGTAAATTCTTGTGATTAAATAAAGAAATCATACAATTCTTGATTAAAACACTAAATCCCGTGAAATTGATTATGTGTAGATGAACTTAAATATGAGCTTGAGTAGATTTATATTTAGGATTGATGGAGAATGGTATACTTAGGTTAATATGGATTTACATAGTGAATTGAGTGATGAGAAAATATAAAATCCCTTATTGGTAACATGAGCAGGGCCACTACCGAGAATTGAATTAATTCAGCACTCAAGGGCGAATCGTAGGCATATAAATTTCGGCCTGGATGCCAAATCGATTCGGACCTACTGTGAGAAATAGTTTGGTTTATTTAAATTAATCCGAACACCGTTTGGGATTTTGTTGATTATAGAGGGTTCGTAAATACATGATGAGGCTTCTGAAAATTTCATGGGTTAGCCTTGGGTTAATGGGAAATTAATCTGGAGTATGAAATGTAGGGTGTTTAGGATAAACGACACACAAAAAATAATTAACCAAATTGGTTTTGAAATTCATATAGAATATGGATACGGTCTGGTCGGAAATAACTTAGTGTCCAAATTTAATAGTATACGCGTGAATCAATTAAGTAAGGGATCATTTATATATCCGGGAGTCAGGATTTAGATCCGGGGATTATGGGCTAGTGCTTCGAGGGACATACGCACATTTAGCCGGTGTTTGTGTATATATATTTGTATAGAGACAATATATATATATATATATATATATATATATATATATATATATATATATATATATATATATATATGTATTAATATGGGTATGTGATTATTATATGTTAAACATACCTACTCTATGGGATGCTATCGGTGGAGGTTGCGTGCAGTGGGCGGTCTACCCTGGCGAATCCCAGTAGGTGTAATATCGATCCCCAGGTCATAGGTCTATCGTACGACCACCCTATGTGAGTTTCAATTCCAGTGGGGTAATGCGGTATGGTTACACCGTAACACCCCGAGATTTTTGAGCTGTAAAAATCTTTGATAAATTAAAAATTTCAGAAAAATAAATTTTTAGAATCTATTTAATTTTGCTATGTAAAAATGTTGGTTTTTATATATAAAAAGAGGGTTTGAAGTAGAATTTAAAATATGATTAAAATTTGGAAATTATAACTTTTTGTATAAAAATCGAAGGAGGATTCGACCTAAGAAAAAAATTCGACCGACCGATCAAGCTAATTTTTTTTTGTAGCTTCGTTCGGCCTTCAGCTACTACGCCACCAAATTTCTTCCAATTCCAACAGTACAATCGTCTGTAATAATTTTTTAATGTTTGTGTTTGAGTAGGACATAAATTCTTTTTGGTATATAAACATAAAGTGATGGGTTTAGGACTTTTAAAACACATTTTAGCCTTCTCAAAAATCACTAGTCTCCTTTATTTTCATCTTCTTCCATCTACAAAACCTTAGCCCCATTTAAATTAAGATTTTAGTCCAAGATTTGAAGGCTTAAACTAGATCTTTTCATGATAGTCCAAGAGAGGATTT
This sequence comes from Sambucus nigra, assembly GCA_949130495.1. NCBI lineage: Eukaryota > Viridiplantae > Streptophyta > Magnoliopsida > Dipsacales > Adoxaceae > Sambucus > Sambucus nigra. The sequence continues at coordinate 60,140,317 of OX422214.1, forward strand.
TTGTCAACTTTTTGCGAGGAACAAGTCCATACGTCCAGATTTCTTCAACTAATCTCAGGCATAGTTACCTCTACTGATTTCCCTTAGTGTTATGCATATTGATCATGGCCTACACTAATACTCAAGTTTTTCTAAAATAAATTAGAGACGTTAATTAAGGAAAGTGAGTGACTATTTGGGATTGCTTTTATCCAAAACTTTAAATATGATCTAAGACTCAAAATCCATGTGTATTTAGTATAAAGATAGTATTTTCGATAGATTTTATGACGTTTATATGTAAAAGATTACGTAGGACTGTTATGTAGTGTTTTAAACTATGAAAAACCTTATTAGGGTAGTTGTTGCTAGGGTAAAAGATTTTATGATGTTTTTATGACGTTTAATTGACACCGCGAGAACAATGGGATATATGGATATGGGATTAGCGGGTAGGCCTTTGCGTGGTTATCACTTTCTAGGTATGGGACTAGTTAGTGTAGAAAGTTTGCGGATGAGTTTTTCAAGGTGGGGTTGATTTTTACATTGTTCCTTGGTTTAGTGAGGCTAAGTGGTGTTTGCTTGTAGGTTTTATTCCTAGATGATAGGCTAGAAAATACTTGTGTGTTGGAGACCTTTAGGTATGGGACTAAAGGTGTTTTGAGGCTTTTATGTCGATAAAAAGGTTGGGGCTAATTTGAGATTACAATGAGACACTCGAGAAATTATGAATTAATGCCTAAGTTAATAAACGGATATAAAAATGAATTTGCTTCGAGAGTATGTGCAGCGCTGACAGTTAAATGATCCGACTAACTATAACGACATAGGTGTGAGTTGGCATCACGAGTATGCTTGGGTTAACAGGCTATAGTGGCGTAGCTTGCGTGGAACTTCACGAGTGTATGTAGAGCTGACTGTAAAACGGACTAACTGGCCATAGTGAGGGGAGTGGGTGTGATGTGAAACATTAAGCGGGAGTCCCCTGATTATTACGGTGTAAAACCTTAAATGGGAGTCCCGCGATTGATATTAATGAAATTTAGAAAGATAACAGTCTAGTTAATTGAATTATATTAGATGGATAGTTTTGATCAAATCAAATAGATGGACTTGGACTTCGGGGGTGAATTAGATATGGATCGATAGTAATTTATTTTATTTGCTGGTTAATATATCTTGTTAATTTAAAATATACTATTGTTATGTTTATTATAGATAATGCTATTGTCTTGGTTCAAGGACCCTATTTGAGAGGAGTAGCTGGTATCCATACGGTGGGATCTGATTCATTGCGTTGACTAATATTTCAGGTGTAGTGTTGGAGTAGATGCATAGGATTTATTGGAGATCATTCTGGAGATGCAGTTGGAGTTTCATTTATTTATTCACTTTATTAGTATATGTTTACTTTACTCGGTTGTTTTATATTATGAGACTTCATTATGAATTTTATTGGGCCTCTCGGTTCCAAAGTTATTTATGGATTCAGTTAGTCACTTTTAGTGGATTATCTCATTTGGAGCTTTAATAATTTGGAGTTAGCATGTTGATGGGTTTTATATTGCATGGATGGTTTTATTATGTTGGTTTAAATTTATATATTGTGGAGAAAATTTTATGTCTCATATCTGTCACATGCTAAGAATGATATTTAATTTAATAACGCCCGACGTACTCTTGGTGGAGGCCGACACAAGAATTGCGTGGGGTGTTACAGATGATATTAGAGCATGGCCTTAGGTCTTGTAGGTTGTGAGTACGTTTAGCTGTCGCGTTAATAATCTTTGATCCCCTTTGTTGATTCATACTCCTTAAGGTATTTGGGTCTGGAATACGTGTTAGCTATGTCTTTTGAAGATAGGGAGTTTTGTGTTAAGGACGTTGTAGGAATTGAAGTTAGAACTAGTAATCTTGATGTGAATATACTTAGATGTGATTTTGGGTGATGAGATTTGTTTTAGATATAGTTAGGGCAGATGTTGGGTATCTCTAGTATCAATTTGGTGATGTGATTTGATTTGAGGACTTTAGTGTTCGATGAATTTTCGTGAGAGAATCGAGTGGTGATACATGGGAGAGTGTAGTACGTCGTTAGTTTCATAGACACATTTATATATATAGTTGAGATATATGTTGTATTTTGTTCAAGCGGTAAGTGCGTGTGGGATTGGATGTATGGTCGTCCAATTGTGATATTCAATGGATAGGCATATGTAAGCCTTATTTTATTTGCTCGACTTTACGTTTGACGATTACGCTTAGTCTATTTTCGAGTACGAAATTCTTGTGCTAGTGGGGAAGCATGTAACACCCCGATATTTTTGAGCCGTAAAAATTTTGAAAAAATAAAATTTTGAAAAAATAAAATTTTGAAATCTATTTAATTTTGGTATGTAAAAATATTGGGTTTTATATATAAAAAGAAGGTTTTAAGTGGAATTTAAATTGGGATTAAAATTTGAAAATTATAACTTTTTATATAAAAATCAGGGGAGGATCTGACCTAAGAAAAAAATATTCGACTGTCTGATCGTGTTGAATTTTTTTGTACAGATTCGTCTCACCTTCAGCTACTACGCTTCCGAATTTCAGCTAATTCCAACGGTCTGATCGTCCGTAATAATTTTTTTAGTGTTTGTATTTGAGTAGGACTCAAATTCTTTTGGATATATAGACATAAAGTGACGAATTTAGGACTTTAAAAACACATTTTAGGCTTCTAAAAAATCAGTAGCCTCCTCTATTTTCATCTTCTTCCATCTACAAAATCCTAGCCCCATTTAAACCAAGATTTCACTCCAAGATTTGAAGGTTTAAGCTAGATTTTTTCAAGATAGTCCTAGAGAGGATTTTTGTCAACTTTTCGCGAGGAACACATCCATACATCCAGATTTCTTCAACTAATCTCAAGCACGGTTACCTTTATTACTTTCCCTTAGTATTATGCGTCTTGATCATGCCCTACACTAATACTCATGTTTTTTTAATATAACTTAGAGATGTTAATTAAGGAAATTGAAAGTCTAATTGGGACTGTTTTTATGCAAAACATTAAATATGACCTAAGACTCAAAATCCATGTATATATAGTATAGAGATGGGGTTTGCGATAGATTTTATGACGTTTAGATGTAAAAGATTACGTAGGAATGATATATATTGTTTTAAACTATGAAACACCTTGTTTAAAATAGAGAACTTGTAAAGTAAGGTATTATCATGTTAACAATGAAACTTTGCATGTGATTGGAACTTGTAAAAAGGCATGACATTGAATTGTTTAATTCATGTTAAAAATTAATTAAAAATAATTGAATGAATATTGATGTCGGAATAAATTTGTAAATTTGATAATATTATGTCTTGTGCCGCTTAGTGAGTTATATAATTTATTACATCACGGGGACGATAGGATAAATGGGTAGTTGTTGCTTCCACCTTATTTAGGATGCTTGCTTGGTATGGGACTAGTGGGTTGGACTTTGCGTGGTTATGACTTTCTAGGTATGAGACTAGTTAGTGTAGAAAGTTTGCGGATGAGCTTTTCGGGGTACGGCTGATTTTTACGTTGTTTCTTGGTTTAGTGAGCCTAGGGGTGAGGCTAAGTGGTGTTTGCTCGTAGGTTTTCTTCCTATACGATAGGTTAGAAAATACTTGTGTGTTGGAGACCTTTAGGTATGGGACTAAGGGTGTTTTGAGGCTTTTATGTCGATAAAAAGGCTGGGGCTAATTTGAGATTACAATGAGAAGCTTGAGAAATTGTGAATTAATGCCTAAGTTAATAAACGAGTATAAAAGTAAATTTGCTTCGAGAGTATGTGCAAGGCTGACAGTTAAACAGGCCGACTGGATATAACGACATGGGTGTGAGTTGGCATCATGAGTATGTGCGAGATGGCAGTTAAACGAGTAGACAAGCTATAGTAGCGTTGTGTGCGTGGAACCTTACAAGTGTATACATAGCTGACAGTAAAACGGGTTGACTGTCCATAATGAGGGGAATGGGTGTGGTGTGAAACTTTAAGCGGGAGTCCCCCAACTATTATGGTGTAAAACCTTAAGCGGGAGTCCCGCGACTGATATTAATGAAATTTAAAAAAATAATACTCTAATTAATTGAATCACATTAGATGGATAGTTTTGATAAAATCAAATAGTTGGACTTGGACTTTGGGGGTGAATTAGATGTGGATAGATATTAATTTATTTTACTCGCTGACTAATATATCTCGTTAATTTAAATATTCTATTGTTATGTTTATTATGTATAATGCTATTGTATGGGTACAAGGACCCTATCTGAGAGGAGTAGCTGGTATCCATGCGGTGGGCTCTAACCCATTGCGTTGACTAATATTTCAGGTTTAGTGTTGGAGTTGCTGCATAGGGTTTATTTGATATCATTCTGGAGGTGCTACTGGAGTTTAATTTATTTATTCGCTCGATTAGTATAGGTTTACTTTAATTGGTCATTTTATATTATGAGACTTTATTATAGATTTTATTGGGCCTCTCAGTTCCAAAGTTGTTTATGGATTCAGTCAGTCACTTTTGTTAGATTATTTCATTTAGAGTTTTAATAATTTAGAGTTGGATTATAAATTTTGGATTTAACATGTTGATGGGTTTTATATTGCATGAATGGTTTTATTATGTCGGTTTAAATTTATTTATTGTGGAGAAACTTTTATGTCTCATATTTGTTACATGCTAAGAATGATATTTAATTTAATAACGCCCGACGTAATCTTGGTGGCGGCTGACGCTAGAATTACGCGAGCTGTTACATACACCCACGGACGTATAAATCTGACCGCCTTTGGTTTACATTACACTTTGGGTCAATAGGTGCGATTCCAACTCGGTGGCCCAGGTAGAGGTATATAACCTTGGAGCTTGATAGCATACTAGAGATTCACATCTAGTGAGGTACTACTTAGAGGGATTGCGGTTATACGTATATAGTTTGAGATATATGTATGTACAGTTGATGTGATATGAAAATACGTATATAAGTGTAAAAAAATTATATACGGGTATATTACACTAATGTGTGAATAGTAAAATTATGACTGGAGAAAAGTTGTGCGATATGATATGATAAATTATAATTATAGAGCGGATGTGAATGATGATTGTGAATTTATAGAGAAATAAAATATATGTGTGATACAGGGTGGCGTATGGGACTTATGTATTACTAGTTAGGTTAGGTAGCATAACTAGGGGGGTTAAAATACACACGTTAGGTGCACACTATAGTTGAGATATGAGGAGTATCTCATGGGAATATGGAACCTGTTTAAATATGGAATAGTGCAATGCATATTTATTATTGCATTTTAATCACTTGCAAAATATTTTCAAAAGGTTTTGGGAATGTATCAAAAATATTTTCAAAACTTTTAGGTGTCTAGCCACAGGGGTGCCAAGTATGAGTATTCTTTCCAGGTTGTCGGTGTTGCAATAGAGGTGGATGCTTGCAGGGATATCGTTAGATGCCTCCTATTTCGGATTCTAGATAGGATTTGTTCAGTTGTTATTTGGGCATGTCGCCTATTATCAAACTTTATTTTAGTTTTTATTTAGTTTAGTTGTGATGGATATTTGTATTGGATTTTATACCGATGGTTTAATCGGTTATTTGGATTTTATTCTATTCTAGCATTCAGATATTATTTATGGTGATGGTGTATTTATTTATTTATCTGGAATGGTTTGTGGTAAATGAATTTATTTACGTTAAGTTAAATAAGATTTAAAATTTGACATCAGCTTAATAGGGTATTATTAATTAATTTAATTATTCTACAGTGATGCTAAGAATGAACCAACTCAGATTCGTGTTTTATTTGAGTAGAGGGCTGGCCACCCGTTATTTTTATAAGCAGGGTAAACATATGGTATCAAAGCATCAAGTTCTAGTGTCTTGAGGATCTGTACGGCTTATTACGACTCCTGTGTAGCGTCCTTTGATATAGAGCCCTATTATTAGGATTATTGCATTCATTTCTGCATTGACGTTCTTCTGCTGATATATTATATTAATTGTGAACTTGTACAAATTCGGTCTTGTTTTAGATGCCATCCAGGATAAGACCACAGACTAGGGCTGCTAGAGGGGCTAATGCAGGAAAGGCTCAGCAGGAGCCATAAGTACCACATGGGACCGTGTTAGCCGCATAGGTGGCTAATACTGTTGCTCAGGTGGTTAATGCCACTATGAATGCTATGACTCAGCAATTCTCGCAAGCTTAGTCATAGCATCCGGTGGCACCGACCATCCAGGTCCACCCGAGGCCATCAGTGTGGGAGAGAATTTGGGATAGGGTTGCCAATGGATCGGATTTTATCCAAATCCGAATCCGAATTCGATCTATTTAAATAGATATGGATCATGCATAAAATCCGATTACCTGATTACTCGTTTATTAAATAGAGCATATTTGAATTCATATACTCCGATCCGTTAATAATCTGATCCGATTAATATTTTTAATATATATATATATATATATATATATTTTAATGAATATACATTGTATTTAATAATATTTTAAATATATATTATAATAGTTTTAATATTATATAAAAAAATATCCCTTGTATAAATGGAAAAAGACACACAGACGCGGCTCCTAAGAGTTGAAAATTAAAATGTTGTAAATCAAGTGGTCAAAAGTATATGTTTTGACATATCATTAATATTTTTTTAATGAAACTTATTATAAAATAAATTAAAAATAATCTATCAGATAATCGGATTAGACCTGAATCTATTTAACATAAACGGATATGGATTTAGAACCATAAAAGATAATTCGATGGATATTCGGATCGGATCCGAATCTGTTAACAAAAACATATATGGATTTGAATTTGCCTAATCCGATCTCAATTCAATTCGTTTACAGGCTTAGTTTAGGAGGCCTTTTAGAAGGGGCATCCACCAGAGTGTCAGGACAGTGCAGATATGATAGCTATCAGTGAGTGGAAGAAGGACATTTAGCGTCATCATCTCATGGTTGAGTGCAGCAATACCTAGAGGCAAATACTAGCCACGTTTAAGTTACTGAGTGCAGTACTACAGTGGTGAAAGTTGGTGACTATGTCTGAGGAGATGGACACGATGCATATAACAGAGTTTTGGATGCAGTTTGACTACAAGTATTTTCCTTCAACGATACAGACTGAGATGCGGAGGAAATTTTTGGATATTGCACATGAGGGTCTTACTGTGACTGAGTATGAGGAAGAGTTCACCCTCCTTGTGAACTTTCTGCCTGAGAAGGTGAACACTAAGGAGAAGAAAATCCTGAAGTTTATGGATGGGCTTAATTGGATGGTCATGCAACACTTGATGGATAATCCAACATTAAAGACGTATATTAAGGTCGTCAATGCCGCATTATTACACTGTCAAGATCACCTCTTCTATATGAAGGGGAACAAGAGATCAGGGGAGTCTATCCAGACAAGATATGGGTTACTGGTGCTAGTGGGGCATCGCAACAGCAGACTAGAAGGCAGCATGAGCGGGATCCCCAACAGGAGGATTCGACCAAAAGATTTTGGTCAAGAAGATTTTGACAAGATGACAGTGGATTTAGACAGGGTCAACAGGGCCCGTAGCATCAACAACAATAATGTGCTCCTCAGGGTCAGTAGGGACAAGGAAACAATGAGTGTGGCTAGCATGGCCCAGTGACCAGGACAACCGTGACACAGCCAGTAGGGCCAAAGGTAAGGGGATTTTGTAGGGATATAGGTCATTGGAATAATGATTACCAGTAATGAGGTGGGGGCAATAATAGGGTGCCTAGCAGGGACAACAGTCACAGTTATCACCTATAGTAGTACCATCTCCAACAGTCTCATAGAAGCATGGACAGATGCAGTATGGATGTGTCTATAACGACCACAATGCGATGATGTCACAAGAGTCGCATGCGCCATTAGCTTTTGAGGGTACGCTTCCTATCCATGGGCATATAATTCGGGTATTATTTGATAGTGGAGCATCACATTCTTTTATTACCACTAGATTTACACACATAATCGGTTTATTAGGTTTGGGTAGTGGGTACCTTATTCACTTCGTTTGCAGATATGTGGGGATAGATGTCCGGAGGATGTGTTTAGCAGCCGACTTACTAATATTAGACATGACTGGATATACCGTTATTCTGGGTATGGACTAGTTGGCAGGGTATAAGGCGATAGTGGATTGTTTTGGTAGGATCATTGTGTTTGCCATTCCAAGGCAGGAGATGTTCTTGGTGGTGATGCCTCTTCTCGAGGGAGGGTTAAGCAATCACCTATACTATATTAAGGAGGAGACCTCATAGGAGGTGGTTATATCATTAGACTCGATCCCAGTGGTTAGGGATTTTGTGGTCGTGTTTTAGGAGATATCAAATTTTTTGTTAAGTCGAGAGATAAAGTTTGTTATTGATTTAGCTTCTGGGACTAGGCCGATTGCACGTACGCCGAATCATATAGAACCATCAGAGATGTGGGAGATGAGGGACAAAATTCAGCATATCTTGGGGCAGGGATTTATTAGATGGAGTACATGGCCGTGGGGTGCCTCAGTATTATTTGTGAAGAAGAAGGATAGGTCTCTCAAACCGTGCATTGATTATCGAGAGTTGGATAAGGCCACAATTCAAAATAAATATTTATTACCTCGAATCGATGACTTGTTTGACCAGTTAAGAGAAGTAGCTTACTTTTCAAAGATAGACTTGAGATTGGGGTATCACTAGTTATGCATTAGGGAGCAGGATGCCCCTAAGACCATATTCCTAACGTGGTACGGGTCGTATGAATTCATGGTTATGCTGTTTAAGCTAACCAATGCTCCACCAGTATTCATGGATCTCATGAATATGGTGTTTAGGACTTCCTTGACCACTGCATGATCGCATTCATAGACAATATTCTGGTATATTCTCAGACTGAGGGAGAGCATGCAGAGCACTTGCGTATGGTTCTACAGCCATTATGGGACCATTAATTGTACACCAAGTTCGTGAAATGTGGATACTGGTTATGTGAGGTGCAGTTCTTGGGTCATACTGTGTTTGAAAGAGGCATTTTAGTGGACCCGAGTAAGGATATAGCGGTGTGGGAGTGGGGTCAGCCCACGATACCGACAGAGATTTGCAGTTTCTCGGGATTGGTAGGGTATTATCGTCGTTTCATAAAGGGCTTTTCGAAGATTGCTGGTTCGTTGGCAAATTTGACTAGCAAAGGGGTGCCATTTTTGTGGTATGATTACTTTTAGTTAGCTTTCGACGAGCTAAAGGATAATTTAACTTCAACACCTGTTCTCGCATTACCTAGGGGAGGAGTGGAGTACCTCGTATTTACTGATGTGTCCCTAGAAGGACTTCAGGGTGTGCTATAGGAGGAGGATCGGGCTATAGCTTATGTTTTTCGCAAGCTTAAGTCCTATGAAAGGAACTGCCCCACACAAGTTTGGTGCCAGCTACGGTAGTTTTTGCCTTGAAAATTTAGAGGCACTATCTCCTCGGGGAGAAATTTAGCCTGTTCACGGATTAGAAGTTGTTGTAGTATCTGTTCACTCAGAAATATCTCAATATGAGACATCATAGATGGATGGAATTCATGAAGAACTATCAGTTTGATATTCAATACCAGCTGTGGAAGGCTAACATAGTGGCAGATGCATTGAGGCGATGGCCCACGAGGGAGTTAGCGACAGTCTAAAAAGCTAAGTGGAGTGAGCTTAGCCAAGAGGATGCAGTTGCCGGGGCATGTATGGAAGTGTTAACTATTAAACTTGAGATTGTTATGTAGGATATGAAAGCGCAGGCCACATACTAGTTTTATCAGGATAGGATACGACAATTATTGGCAGAGGGGGTGGAGCCTTACTCTAATAGTTTTCAGGGAGGCTTATGCTTCAATGGGAGACTTATAGTCCCAATAGATGGGGGTTTGAGGCATGCTATTAGGACATAGTCCCACAGGTCGAGATTTGCTATAGATCCTGACGGGGATAAGATGTACCAGGATATGCATAGACAGTATTAGTGGGAAGGTATGAAGTGAGACATAACTGAGTTTGTCTCATAGTGTGCCACGTGTCAGTTAGTGAAGGTAGACCACCATAGACCAACTGGGATGTTGCAGTCATTACAGATTTCGGTGTGGAAGTGGGAAAGTATATTGATGGACTTTATCACGGGGCTACCGACATCACAAAGGGGTGACGATCCCATATGGGTCATTATGGATCGCTTGAAGAAGGTGGCTTTTTTTCCAGTTCAAATGGATTATATGATAGGATTGTACGCCCAACTCATTACAGCCGAGATAGTGAGGCTACACAGGGTACCGATTAATATTTTATTCGATCGGGACAAGATTTTTGTGTCTTATTTTTTGGCAGAGTTTCCAGGAGGTGATGAGACTGAGTTACGGTTGAGTATGACTTATTATTCGTAGACTAATGGGCAAACTGAGTGGGCTAATCAGATGTTGGAGGATATGCTCCGGATGTGTATACTTGATTTTAGGGAAGGTTAGGAGCGGTACCTTCTACGGGTGGAGTTTGCGTATAATAATTCTTACCAGTTCACTATCGGTATGGCACCTTATGAGGCATTATATGGTTGACATTTTCGTTTGCCCGCTTATTAATTAGAGGTAGGGGACAGCAAGATGCTGGGACCTAAGATGACCTCGGATACTGCCAAAATTGAGCTTAATCGGGGTCGCATACGGATTGCTTAGGGTAGGTGGAAGAGCTACGCAAATGAGGGTAGGAGGCATGTAGAGCTGGAGGTTGGTGACCAGTTATTGTTACGGGTGTCTCCTATGAAAGGAGTTATGAGATTTAGTAAGAAGGGGAAGCTCGCACAGAGGTATGTGGGGCCTTTCTCGATTATCGTGAGGATAGGGCCGATGGCATATAGTCTTTCCTTGTCGGAGCATCTACAGTGGATTCACAACGTGTTTCACGTGCCTTCGTTGAAGAAGTATCAGAGGATTGAGATGTCTTATTGGCATATTCCCTTGGAGGAAATAGACTTAGAGCCTGACATCTTGTATGAGGAGAGGCCAATTGCTATTTTGGATCATAGCGAGTGTAAACTGCGATTTAAGGTGGTGCCCTTGGTTTGTATTCAGTGGGGTCATCATATTGATGATGAGTCAACGTGGGAGTAAGATGATGATATGCAAGAAATATCTCGATCTCTTTACACCTGGTATGTATGAATTTGGGGCATGAAATTACTTTGTAGGGGAGAAGTATGTAACACCCCGTAATTTTTAGTTATTATATTTTAGCATTCAAATTACACGTGTGTACATAATTTAAATAAATTGAGAAATAATGAGAATTTAAATAAATTTCAATTAGTGAGAAATGAATTAATATTTATGTGAATATATATTTACTAGGGTGATAAAGTAAATAAAATAACGTCAAACGGTATTGCATCGTAAGTAGGAAAAAGCGATGGGATTTGACGATATCTCAATTGGTTAGCGTGTGTGGAGTCGTGTTAGGTTGAGAAGGGAAATTTATGATGGGTGATTCGGATGAGGATTTTGAGTGCATGGTTGATCCGAAATGGGTCGAAATTGTCAGAATTAAGTACATGGGGGTAGTAATTAGGTTATGGGGCCTTTTTAGACTAGTTAGGACCCACATACGGGTATACGAGTCATTTTACAAGTGAGTAATAACCTAATTTCGAGCTAGAAGTTATAAAATGAGATAGGGAATGATAGGGGAAGCCACACTATCATTCCAAAGGTCTAAGAGTGAGAAAAGAGATAAAGGTGACGGGAAATCAAAGGGAGATCAACAAAGGCAAGAGTTGGAGAGGATTTTGAAGGGATTTATGGGAAAAAATCATCACACAACAAAATAATTTAGATTCTTCTCTAATTTTAAAGAAAATGGTTAATTTTCTTAAAAGTATATTCTTGTGTTTCAATTCATATTATAGTTGATTACACAAACATTTTTTGGGTAGGATTCATATGTTAAAATGGGTTTTGTGACATGATTTCATAAAATTAAATGCTGATGATACTATATCAAATTTGAGAATTGAACCCATGTAGAAAGATATAATCTTGATGGAAAAAGATTGAGGATGAGTAAAATCTTGTGATTAAATTTATAAATCGTATAATTCTTGATTAGAACACTAAATCACGTGACATTGATTATGTGTAGAAGAACTTAAATATGAGGTTGAGTAGATTCATATTTAGGATTGATGGAGAATTGTATACTTGTGTTAAAATGGATTTACGTAGTGAATTGAGTGATGAGAAAATATAAAATCCAGTATTAGTAACAAGAACAGGGCCACTACACAGAATCGAATCTTGTCAGCCATCAAGGGCAAATCAATTTCGTAGGCGAATCAATTTGGGCCTGGAAGCCGAATCGATTCGGACCTACTGTGATAAATAGTTTGGTTTATTTAAATTAATCCAAAAATCATTTGGGATTTTGTTGATTATAGAGGGCTATAAATACATGTTGAAACTTCTGAAAATTTCATGGGTCATTATATAGCCATGGGTTAATCGGGAATAAATTCGGGATATGAAATTTAGGATGTTTAGTACGAATGCCACTCAAAAAATGGTTAATGAAATTGATTTGGAAATTCGGATAGAATCGGGATACGATCTAGCTTGCATGTGTACATACTCTAACTTTTGTGCTACATGTCATATATTCTTACTAGTTATATGCTTGCTTATCATTTTCTAGTCCATGCTTCATTAAATATGCTTTGCTAGAATTATGACTTGTTTATCTTTTGTATTTTATCCTTTACATTCTTGGGCATTAAATGAAAAATACAAAATGAGTTTTGTTTATTTTTTGAGTTCATCTTGCGTTTGGTGAAAAACTTATAAAAACTCAAAAATATTGTTTTTTGTGTGTGTTTATAGTTTGACAAACTTTCTGTAGCATATACCGTGTTTGAATCCTTCATTTCCGCTTCCATGTGGCTAGAACTTTTGGTTGTGTATTTCAATTCTTAAATTGTTCTTTATCATGGTTACATGAATTAGTTTGAATTTGAATTTCTAAAAAGATTCTTATTTTTATGCCTCTTTTGTACCCATGCATGAGCTCTTTGAATTTTAACTTCACATGAATATTTGAGCTACGTGAGATGTTCTCCTATCAATTTAGTCATCTACTTATTTTGCGACTTTGGAGGATTTGTGCATGTTATTCCGTTTCATGTGAGATTATTGTGTGTTAAAAGTGATATATGAAAGTTCACGGGGAAGGGCTACGAAAGGAACGATCATCCTTTGTGATTAAGCCACTTGTTGCAATGGACCTAAAAGAAATACGTGGTCCAAAGGCCTAAAATAAAAATATGGCATTAAAGGAAAAATATAGCCATGGCCTAGTTTGTTTAGATTGATATTTTCGTTAAAAGAAAAAAAAGCAATACTATTATATTTGAGGGCGCTTGGATGGAATATCGACTGTTTTGCACAATGTCTTTGTATCCTAGTTACGCTATTTTTCCATGACTCTATTGGTTTGTAGAATCATCAATATGCTAGGCTTGTATGAATTGTGCTTGTTTTGTTCTTTGAGTTCATTTTCTTTCACCTGAAGCTTTATATATGTTTGATAAAGTTTTGTAATTAAATGGAACTCCTTGAACATGTTTAAGTGATTGGGTCACAATTTAATAGTTGCTAGTTCACACCCCTTCACTTCCGTTTCCATATGACACATTTATGTCATAAGAGTGTGGAAAACTTATGCTATTTTGATTTATGTCATTTGTGTGTTTATATATATATATGCTTGTGCTTAACTAAAATATTTTGTGTATGTATTTATATATGATATTTTTTTAAGTCTTTTCCTTGCTTGCTTGTCCATTTATGCTTGTAATTCGTTATTGGTATCTAACTTGTTGTGAATTTTGGTTAGATATCTCATGCTTATTGTTGATGTAAAAAATTAGATTGTATCTAATTATTTAATCACAGATAAAATAAATGAGACAAAGAATTTTTAAAGTGGTTCAGCCTTATAAGAATGGCTTACGTCCACTATTTCTGTTATTGATGACTGTTTTGGGAATTCTCGATTACAAGTTCAATCAAGAAATTCCGATCCCCTTACAATGAGGGTAATACAATGTATTTATAGTCTTGAGGCTGTAATGTGAAAGGGTAATACATTAAATGCTGTACATGTGAAAGGGTAATACATTCAATGCCCCTTAAATGTATACGTCTGAATGATAAGCATTTAATGAAGAGTCAAACTGTTGGTTATCCTGCTATTAATGCTTTGTTCGAGGTGCTTTGAACTTTGATGGTGTTGGAAAATCTACAATGGCCTAGACAAAAGGTGTTCCTCGAAAAAAGGTTCGTTGTAGAGGGTTCTTGGCCTTAGCCATTTCCCCTAATCTATCCTCCAGCCTCTGAATAGAGCCTTTCCATGCATCATTTCCTTCCTCGGGCCTGTTGGTTCGAGCAACTGATCGCGTTGATGTGGCTTCCTAGGATCTATCTTGACGAGCAGCTGGTCGCGACTGGGCAGATCCTTCCCTTAAATCTGATGGTCGTCGAAAACTCTTCGATGCGACTTTAGGAGGACTTCTACTCCTTCTAGGTCCTAATCGATCAAAAGGTGATACCCTGCTTAACCTCTCTAGCGCACTAGTCCTTTCTGGAGAGAGAGTGATACGTTGTTCAGTATCTGTGGCTCGCACTGATTAAGTTCGTCCAGGTTGATAAGAAAAGTCTTCAGACTCCTCGTTACGATATGAATCGGTATGCCTAGTACGCGAAGAAGGTGCACGGGTATTTCTTTGAATACTTCGCTGTCCTGAATGGGTTGGTGCACCACCATGGAGGGTTTGTATGAGTTGTCGCATAGTTTCTTGCATGACGGTCTGGCCCTGAGCCAGATTTGTCATTATTCCAGCCAGATCTGGAATATTTGGCGGAGCAGATGGATTTGGAGGGCTTCCAGTGTTTCGATTGCTGGATTCTGGAATATCAGCCATTTGTGATGAATTGTTTTTTGATGAAAAATAATATTACCAGTCGTTTCCCACAGACGGCGCCAATCTGTTGATGTAAAAAATTAGATTGTATCTAATTATTTAATCACAGATAAAATAAATGAGACAAAGAAGTTTTAAAGTGGTTCAGCCTTATAAGAATGGCCTACGTCCACTATTTCTGTTATTGATGACTGTTTTGGGAATTCTCGATTACAAGTTCAATCAAGAAATTCCGATCCCCTTACAATGAGGGTAATACAATGTATTTATAGCCCTGAAGCTGTAATGTGAAAGGGTAATACATTAAATGCTGTACATGTGAAAGGGTAATACATTCAATGCCCCTTAAGTGTATACGTCTGAATGATAAGCATTTAATGAACAGTCAAACTGTTGGTTATCCTGCTATTAATGCTTTGTTCGAGGTGCAACTCGGACCGCCTAAGTTGCTCGGTACTCAAAAGTTCCTCGTAGAGTTCTTGTTGGTCGGAGCGTCTGAGTTCCTCGGGGAAGCAGTGTTCCTCGTTGTAGTATGGTTCCTCGGAGCGTCTGAGTTCCTCGACAGTGTTCCTCGTTGTAGCATGGTTCCTCGGAGCGTCTGAGTTCCTCGGTAGTGTTCCTCGTTGTAGTATGGTTCCTCGGAGCGTCTGAGTTCCTCGGAAGTGTTTGTTGTTGCCACGTAGATTACCACGTGTCTTCACTCGATTGAGCCATGTCAACAGACTAAATTTGGTATCAACACTTATCATAATACATTAATTGGTATCTTTTGTTATCACATCATAGTTGGTATCCATTAATATTTGTATGGATTAGTTGTACTTCATTGCTGCCCATATGCTTAAATATTCTTATCACCTTATTCTCACCATTAGATGTTTAACTTGTCTTTCCTTATTCATATCCCTTGTCTAGTTTAGGGGGAGTATTTGCTTTAATTAGGGGAGAAATAAGTTATGTTTTATTATTCTAAACCTTTATCTATTCCTGAACAAAAAAGGGGGAGAAATTGTATCTAATCCTTTAGTTTGGGGAGATTTATCTTAGGGGAGTCGCGGTCTTTCTAGGTAGATCATTATTAGATAAAGGGGTAGAATTATTTAAGGGAGAGTATTTATTTACATTGCATTTAATGTTGTTATATTCCCTATGCATTTGATGGTGTGCAGGAAATTCCTTTTAGAGACATCTTTAAAGCGGCAAAGCGATTTATCCTTGGGTAGAGTCATATCGTCTGTATTTTTTATTTTTTTTGGGTAGGATGTTGTGTCTAGACGAGCTTGACGGCCCTTTAGGATTTTTGGTTGGGTTTTATCCCGAAATAGCCAAATGGGGAGATTTGTAAGGATACAAATTTTCAATTGAGTCTATATATAGTTTGGCTTAATTTGAACAAAACCATTTGAGTCATAGGATATAAGTTTGTTCCTATCAAGTCTATGACGTGTTTGAAGTGTTGAAGACGTAGCGACCAAAATTTAAAGTTTCATCATTGTTGGGTTTCAAGTGTCATGTTTCGCGTAATCAACATTTTATCACTCCAAGGTCTACAAAGGTATGAATGCAATTATATATATTTAGGACTATGGATATTTTATTTGGGTGTAAATATTTTTATATAACGAGTTTTTATTTTTTAGAAAATTATTTTAAAACATTTTTTAAAAGTTTTTGGGCTTAAAAATGAAATATAGAATTTTCTGTTTTTTCGTTCGAATTGTCGTTCGAACAAAAATTCGAACTAGTTTTCCAACGACTTCTGCCAATCTTCTCTGAAATCTCGTTCGATGTCTCGTTTTTAAACTCGTTTGAACGACTGGGCAGTTTTTTTTGACAATTTTTTGAAAACTTCTCGCCCACTTCTTTTCCCACAATTTTTCATGATAAAATAGGAGCGGGGGGTGCGTAAAAAAATCGACCAAACCGAAAATTTTTGGGTCGGGTTTTTTTAAGGTTCGGTTCGGTTTGATCAAGTATAAAATCGAAGGGGTCGATTCGGTTTTCGATTTTAGCATAAACAAACCGATTTTGAATCGAACTGAACCGAATTAATTTTTATACTTTTTAATTTTATATTTTATATTATATTTATATTAGTGTTGGCATATTATAGTATATTTTTGAATTTATATTTATATTATGTATTAATTTTTTTTATTAAAATAAATGAAAAAACTGAACCGACTCTGTATAAAACCGGTCCTGTCAAAAACCGATGGGCAAATTGAACCGGTCCTGTAAAAAACCGACCCTGTTCGGTTCGGTTCTTCTCCTCCAAAAATTGACATGGTCGGTTCGGCTAAAAAACCTGACCAAAATCGAACCGACCGACCCGTGAACAGGCTAACGGGAACAACCTTTTCAGAACTTCCAAAGGCTCTTTGAGAGTAAGATACTTTTCACAAATAGTCTCCTTGGTGTTTGTTTATCAATTTGATTATCTTAAGAACAAAACCAAGTTTTACACCCAATATTTATTTGTGTTTAAATCCAAGTTCTCATATATATATATCTTTGCTTGGAGAGTGTTTGGCACCGATTTTTCTTCTCTTCCCATAAAGAAGAAAGTTTGGGTTCTTCTCTACCCCAAAAAGGAGAAAAGTTTGCTGCGGCGTTCTCACATGGTGAAAGGCACCATATGCAGTTGACGGTGGGTTGTGCCTCCAATGGGGGATTCCAAGATTTCGGTGGACTCGAGAGTTATATACAAGGCAGAAGTTGAAGAACGAAGGAAGCGTCGGGGCTTGAAGGAGTCGAGTCAAGTGTTGTAAGTCTTCTTATCGTTGTCTTTGTAAACTTACCGTACCCAGTGGATTTGTTAGGTTAGGGTCATCATAGGTTTTTCCTGTTGTGGGTTTTCCTCTTACATCGCCGTGTAGTGTGATTGTGTTTATTTTTGTCTTGCAAAAATCACTTAGATGCATGCTTAGGATAATCAAGATAAAAATTGGTTTAAATCTCAAACTTCTTTAATTTGGTGCTAATTTAAGTTTGAATAATTTGGGTAAGTTTAATTTAATTCATGTCCAAAATTTAATTTGATAAAATTCGGTTTGGCCTATATTGAAAATTAGAATAAATCATTGTTAGGAAAATTTTAGAACTTGGGTTGAATTAGTTTTATTTAAGTGGAAATTAATTTGTTTGATTTCACTTTTAGTTTAACTGAATTTTAATTTGAAGAAATTAAAATTTGAAGTTTGTTTCATGTTTAAAATTTGAATTGAAATTTTAGTTGGGATTTTATTTAAGCCATCACATTAATTTTACGAATTTAAATTCCGGGGTCTTTCACATGGCGACATTAATGAGGGTGTGACGTGGAAGCTCAATGGTTTTCCTTAGGACGATTATGAGATCAGATTTGGTGGCCTAGGTCTGCCATCATAAGGATAATCTCAATTAAGTGCTGTAACTTCGACTTCCCCAATGTCAGACGTTCATGACATCATAAAGTGGATGAACAGTGACCCCACTAGACATGTGATCACATCAATCAAATGAGTGGTATTTGGTTTGAGGTTGCTCAACTGATAGGTAGCTCGAGTGTTTAACATACTGTTTGTTAGCCAAGAACTATCTTTAGGTTAAGGCTGCAAGATTGAGGTACCTCGAGGAAGTTCCTTCGAACGAGTTGAAGTAATGGTAGCTCGGCTATAGGTATCTCAAGCAACCATATATATGTCACGCCCGCCTAATTCTTGCGTCGGTCGCCACCAAAACTAAGCCGGACGTGAGTAAATAAAATACCATTCTTAGCATGAGACAGATATGAGACATATAAAATTAATCCACAAGATAAATGATAATCAATCCCAAAAGATAAACCATCCAACTAAGCGATAAAAGATCCATCTCCATGCTAAACTTAAAGTAATTCCAATCTCTAATAATATGATATTGAATAATCTCCAACTAAATACAGTGAAATAACTAAACAAACTCTATACAACTTTGGGACCGAATGACCCAATCACAACCATAGACTGAGTCTCAATACAAGTGCGAAGAAATAGAAAACTAAACTAAATCATTACGCATAAGGTAGAGAAACTCCAACCGGACCTCCAAGCAATTCTCCAAATAATGCTATGCACCTTCTCCAAATACTATTTCCTGAAAAGTTAGTCAATGCATGAGGTCAGAGCCCCGAGCATGCATACACACTACTCCCGTCAATTAGGATCCTTGAATCTAGACAGTAACAATATACGCAATAAACATCACAATAGAGTATTTTAATTAAACGAGATAATTAAACGCGATAAATATAATCACTAACTACCCAAGAGGTCCCCATTTAAAAAGGCACACCAATATGATTTTAATTTCCCAAGTCCCTATTTAATTAGCACATTTTATTATTATTCTCACTTTTTATTATGACGGTCCTCCCGTCCTGGGTGGTAATTTCCACCAAAGTGTCACACTTCCCCTTCTCAATCGTCCTCTGACCCGTTTAAACTGTCGGCCCCGACACATGATAAGGTTCCACACACGACACGACATAAATCGTCCTCTGACCCATTTAAACTATCGGCCCCGACACATTATGTCGTCACAAATTTCAATACCCGTTTTTATCTTAGGTATTAATTCTCAATTTTTCAATTTCACAATTTATAAATTACCCCACCCTTTTATCGACGTGAGATCCTCAAAATACCCCTTAGTCCCATACCTAAGGGTCCCCAAGTTATCAATACGTTCTACCCGATGTATAGGATTAATTTCTAACATAACTCTCAACCTAATATCATGGCTAGGCTAACGTAACGATGATAAAGTGAGAAAAATTAGCCCACCCCCGACATGATAAAACCGCGATAATCTACCCTCACTAGTGCCATACCTAGAAGGCGTAAATCATCAAAAGTCCTACCCACTAGTTTCATACCTAGAAGGTATCCTAGAAAAATATAAGGAGAGCAAAAATACCCAACAACCCGTCGTCACAATGACAATATTATAATACCAACAAGTCACACAAACAAGCATAATAATCATCGTACAAAATTACGCAAGATAGTCCAATTCAATTAAATCTTAACTTCACCAAAATTGATCCCAATTAATTATTTTTAGAATAAACACTGAAATTCCTCATTAAATCGTTATATTATAAATTTCATTATCTCAACACAATTAACGTGAGTTAAACGCCTCCAAATCTATTGATTCCAAAACTAAGGTTTTTCTACATGCAACCTACACCAAAAACCAAAATTCTCTCATAAATCCTACGTACCCAAAGGTTATGAATATTATTCATATTAAAAGATTTCTATTGATTCCAAAACTAGGGTTTTATGGAATCTTTTAATATGAATAATATTCATAACCTTTGGGTACATAGGATTTATAAGAGAATTTTGGGTTTTGTTGGTGTAGGTTGCATGTAGAAAAACCCTAGTTTTGGAATCAATAGATTTGGGGGCGTTTAACTCACGTTAATTGTGTCGAGATAATGAAATTTGTAATATAATGATTTAATGAGGAATTTCAGTGTTTATTTTAAAAATAATTAATTGGGATCAATTTTGGTGATGTTAAGATTTAATTGAATTGGACTATCTTGCGTAGTTTTGTACGATGATTATTATGCTTGTTTGTGCGACTTGTTGGCATTATAATATTATCATTGTGACGACGAGTTGTTGGGTATTATAATATTGTCATTGTGACGATGGTATTAGAGCTTAGGTATACGACAACCCTCAGGTCTTTGGGTTTTGGGTCTAGCATGCATGAGAGACGTATTTTCTTTGGAGATAGAGCAATTTTGAAGACGTGTCAGGCATCGAGGTTGAGATTTGTGATCTTAATGTGAGAACGTGTAGAATTGATTGAGGACTTAGTGTTGTGATTTTCAGGAAATAAAATCGAGTAGCATTTTATTTTCGAGTGTTAGACTACATCGAATTTCGAGGGCGAAATTCCTTGTTAGTGGGGAAGTATGTAACAACCCGAATTTTTTAAATAAGAATTTTTAAATTAATTTTGGAAATCGGAGAAAAATGAAATTTTGGATTTTATAAATTTTATAATTTAAAATGTTTATTTTTATATTTGAAAAATAAATTTTCAAATGGAATTGGAATCGGAATTAAAACAAGGTTTTTATTTAAGTTTTCCTATGTATATAAGTCTTAGAAGAGTCCTCAAAACATAAAACTCTTTAAGAGTCCTCAAAACATAAAACTCTCTAAACAAAAAATATTTAAAACTATTAGACCGTCCGATCGAGCTGAAATTTTTTGTGCAACCTTTTCTCATCTTCAGTTACTAAGTCTCCAAATTTCATCCAATTCCAACGGTCTGATCGTCTATATTGATTTTTTTAGTATTTGTTTCTAATTAAAACTCTTTTCTCAATCAAACTCTTAATCCTTTATATATCACAACTAATTCATGGATGGACTTTTCAAATCACTTTTTCTCAAACTTTTCAATCAAAAGACCTCTCCAAAATTACTCCCTTTCTTCTACAAACCATAGCTCAAAACTTATTCAAGATTTCAACCTTAGATTAGAAGGCTTATTTGGTGTTTTCTCGAGTTTGGACTAGAACGAGATTTGATTATTTTCACGAGAAGAATGTGATGGTGTGATTAGATTTTGTGGCTGAAATTATGCGATGATTCATTTGATGATTTTGAGGTATGGGACTTATACAATATGCTCTTAAATTCTCTCTCGAGTATTCCGTTTTGATTTCTGTGTCGATTGCACTCATATTGTATAAGTCTTGCACTCATATTGTATAAGTACGGGACTTATACAATATGCTCCTAAATTCTCTCTTGAGTATTCTGTTTTGATTTCTGTGTTGATTGCACTCATATTGAATTGTGATATTCTTTGAAATCTGAAATAATTGTTGGAATCTAAATTTGATTCACTGTGATATATTATATTGTGATTTGAGCATCGTGTCATGAGATTTTAATATGGCACAAAGAATGGATACCCGCCAATAATCCAAAATCCGTATATGCTTGAGAATGCATAGGCGCGATGAGGTGAGGCCTGGTGACTCATCGATGTGTTATTGAGAAATTAATATTGATATAATGCTTGAGTGTTGCATTTGATTTGTATATGCGGATTCGTATTGTTGAGATTTATTCACCATGCTAATTATTTTTGAGCATCTAATCCTGTCATATTGTGTACTTCCCCATATTTTCTTTTAGTTGACAGGTTAGTGTGGATTGGGATGCTATGGATTATTTGGAGGATTATTTTAGACCATGGATTGGAAGATGCATTTTGATATTTAAATTAGTGGTGTAATTTTTAGTTGGTGAATTTTATATTTGAGAGACTTTACTGCAATCATTATTGTGGAAGTGTAAAAATTATGGATTTGTTATATTTAAATTATGGGAATTTAGATGCTCTATACTTTTGTTGATGGTTTTAGTTTAGTTTTTATCGTAGTAGCACGTCGCGTGTCTCTTTTTGGCCCGGGGTGTTACAATATACTGAATGAAGTTTTGCCCAAGTGTGCTAAGAAGGTTGGTTATTGTATTCCCAACGCTGCCTTCCTCCCAATCCTCCAAACCACGTTCCTACGAGGTTCCCAGGATGAGGTCGTTTGATAGAGCATGTAAGTTTTTCCATGCCCTTCCTGGCATGGTCTCTCGTGGGTACCGAACAACCTCACTCATATTACATAATAGGACAAAGTACATGATAAAATACATTCTATTTCATATTACAAGCTATCGTCATTTGAGTGACTTTGGCCTTCGAGGGGGAGCCTTCGAAGCACGTCAGTGGAGGTTTTTGTGGGAACTTCATCTACTAAGGATAGGATTAACTTAGTTAATCATTATTTGGTGGGGACTCCCCTTAATTTTCCCTTTCGTAGAGATTTTTGTTTATTGCATGAAGAAATATTTGTAGGAAATATTTTGTTGGTCTTCAAACTTTTTCTGCAAGAATAAGCATTACCTATAGGGAAATAATCATATCATAATAAATACCAGCCTGTATATTTAAAGGAAAGTGTATGTGAGGAACTCATCTGGTCCCTCTTTCGAACTACTTTTTTCTTTTAAAATGTCTTGTGATCTTTTTCTGAGAGCGCCATCCTTTGATGTGATTTTATGATTGGGTGTGCTAGATGCCTTGGGGGAAGTGAACGGGTTTTATTTAAATTTCCCCCAGAGCGCCTCATCTCCCCCAAATTTAAAAAAAAACTCTAAGCACGCCTCATTTAATGAGATTGTCGGTTGTACTTTTGCATTTTACACTTGACGACGTCAAGGTGAGCGCGTTTTCCTCACGTGAGGTTATTGGTGCGTCGCTTCCCGAAGAGTCATCATTTCAACATTTGAATCTTGCTCCTATGCACACGTGTTGACCACGCAAGATAATTTAATCATCGCTGTACTTTCCAAGGCACTGGCACTTGCCGCCTGTTGGGGTTAGTGTTGCCCCTATAAAAGGGTGCACTTACATTTTTTAAACCTTCGCCCTTGGGTTTTTTTTTGAGAGAAAATATTCAGTGTTTGTTCTTTAAACTATTCATTTTCCTTATCTTTCTAACTTATCCCATGGCTCCCGTTGTGAAAAGGACCCAGTCTGCTAGGAGTGCCACCCCCTGTACTCAGGCGCGATAGAATCAGTGGGCACGCTATCATCGTGCCCCATACTTTTATGAGCTTGATCATTTTTTGTCGGCGATTAAAAATTTCCCCGGTGATCTGGTGCCGGTGGCACAGGCGAGATTGTTGATGGAAGAAAATAACGATGCTGAAGATTTTGCATATATCCCCACTGCCACTATCACTAGGTTCCGTATTGAGCGTGGTGACTACTCATTTTCAAAGGTGGTGTTTGAATCCACCTCCGACACCTGTGAAGGTTTGGGTCCTTGGACCGTTATATACACTCTAAGTATCCTGTGTAACTAGATTTTGTTGGGTTATCATGTACCAGTTGGTTGGGTGATCTCACCCTTGCGAAGAATAATAACACCTTCCAGGTTCTTGTATCTCGTTGGAGTCATAGGTCACACACCTTTGTGGCCTCTTAGGGTGAGTTCACCATTACCCTAGAGGATGTTTGTGAGTTATTGGGTTTGGAGGTGGTGGGTTTCAACACCTTCTTTGAGGAGGATGCTTCTAGCACCGAGAAAGCTGCTCGAGCAAAGCTGGAGGCGATTATGAAAGATTGTATGGTGATATACAATAAATGCACTTACTCAGAGGTGATTAGGTATTTTTATTTCATTGAAGACAAAGCCGTGATTAAGGCACGCGACGCAGCCAAGGAAAACCCGTAAGGAAATCAAGTATTTAAGTTCCCACCCGCTGGAAAGGGATTCAATTCAAAAATTGAGCCTGCGGGCTACATTCGGGTTGTGCTATCGAAGATATGTCTCACTGGAAAACCCCACAATTGCCCAAGGAAGGATCTAATCAATATGGCCATTTGCATGGCCAACGGTGTAAATCTTTCTCTTGCTGCTATTACTCTTGGTTCGTTATATACTTGGCTGGATCGGGTACAAATGAATCGACTAGGATCATCGGTAGGTTTGATGTTTCCAATTATATGAACCATGTCCTGCTGAAAGCCTTCTTATACGCCCACTTTTTAGAGTATGCTCCGGCCAGAACTATTATACTTGTCATCCCATTAACTGATTATATGAGTTTAAAATTTGGTCCCAAAACTTGTATAAAATTTTACCAAAATTATAATATCAAAATTTGTACAGATTTGCGAAATGAATAATTCGACTTGTACTTCTGGTATATACAGAGGAAAAAAACGAAATGAAACTAAAATTACCAAAACCAAGAAAACCCAAAATTATTGAAAAATTAATAAATCGACCGGTTTGGTTTTGGTTTTTGTTTTGATGTACCAGTTGAAAATTTTGATACAAATGGTTTCACCATTTAGATTGTGGATTTAGTATTGGAAAGGGTTCATTACTGACCAAATTGATTGGTTGCATCCCTACTTGTGGTGTTGGGCCCTCTATGGGTGGCGCTTCTACCTTGCCTAAAGGCCAAAGGAAATTTCTGGAGAGTAGTTCAAATAACGATTTCTCGGTCTACCTCCATGCCCCCCTTTTTAGTAAGGACGATGATTTTATGCCCTCGCTCGAGAGGCTTGAAGTTAAATTTATGGAGTTAATTAATGAGAAGTCACTCTTATGATTTACCGAGTCTAAAGATACCTCAATGGTTCTTGCTGATAGCATTTTTCGTATTCGAGTGGATTGAGGTGACTTTATTTTTTTCAATATGAATATTGATGTTTGTGGAGGGGCCCTAAAGGAGTGGGCACTATGGATTGACTATGTCGTCAATGTACCCACCTATCGCACCATTATTGAGGGTTTGGGCTTGAATCAAACTCTTACTAGTTTGAAAGCCTGCATTATTCCCAAAAGCATGAGCGCCAGCAATATTTTTGCTTTCTCAATGGAGCGCAGATTCTCACACCTTTATTACCAGCTGGGGGAATTTTATATCATGATAGAGGAAATTTGCGAGTTGACTAGTTTTTCAATCTTGGGAAACCATTTATTTAATGATGGCTATGAGGACTCCACTAAGAAGAAGATATATGAGGAGATCCACTAGGCTTGGAAGATTGTACTCATTATGTTTCTCTCAACTAAACTGGGGCAAGCAAGCACTCTTTTGCGAAGTGGTAACACTACTAGTTCAAGGACTTTGAACCATTACCCAAAGAAGATGCCCAAGCTAAAACCCCTAAGAGTCAAGATGGACTAAAACTTCATTCAACAAGGACCCTTTGTCTACTTTCTTTGTCACATTCCTTAGTCAGTTCAAGGAAGGGAAAATGATTCCCATCGTGAGTTAATTTTCCATTTAGTCATTAGAATTGCTCAAGGAAGGAGCATGCCCCTTGCTACCCTTACTTTGGGATCAAACTCATGTTGATATGGAATGCTCGCATGACCTTTTTTATGCGGTAAATTTTGTTAAATCCTTTGTTTTAATGGATTTTCTCTTCGTGCGATTCCCAAATTAAGCCCATAAGCCTCGCTCGTTACATAGTCAGGTTGCACGCATTGTTAGATGCCATAAAAAGGGCCCTAAACATTAACTTATTATGTTTTTGGATAATAGAGATGAGTTTTCTTTCTACACTTACTCGAAGCAAGTGGGTGGGATATTTTCTTGGTGCTTTCACTTTGCCTCTCTTGGAACCTTTTTCTCTCCAGCAAATGTTGATTCTGTGAGTGACTACCCTCATATTTATGTGATGGCTGTTGTTCTCCTATGTATACTACCATCCTTGGCTGAGATTGGATAGGGAGTCGAGTTTTACCACTCCGATAGGGTGAGGAAGAAATTTGGATATGACTAAGGTACTTACACTCCAGATTATCTTACTAGCCTCTCGCCTTCAAACTTGTACTTGAAAACCTACTCTAACTTTACTCCTAAGGAGATGGTATGGAGGCCATTTTAGGAATTTTTTTATACCCACCCGTGGTTTGGCTTATATAAGCGTCAAGTCACGCTGATAAAGAATTGTATACAGGATACCCTACACGAGTCTTTTATTGAGGCCATCCCCTCTTCTGATAAGTACTTGACTAAGTGCACTCATAAAGACGTTAGCGTCACAGCCAGGTTGAGTGGACTCCTTTTGAGAAAGTTGTACCCATCCTTGTGAATCCTTTATACGAGAAGAGAATCACCTTTATACATACTGAGGTAAAACACCTAAAAGGTCAAGGGAAAAGGAAAGGGATAGAGTAAAGCAAAAGTCCCATGGAAGAGGACACACCTAGACGTGGATGTTTTGAACTTTATCCCTGTGCAAGTTATGGAAGCTGCCTCCACCTCTTCTCCAGTTAAAACTCGAGCAATCAGTAAAAGAAGAAAGCGTCCAAGACCACTAGACCCTCTATCATTGAAAGCCAAGGTTCAGACACCGACACATTTGAGGTTGAAGAAAATTTTCAAACCGCTCATGTGTAAGGTTACGAAGATTTTGAATCCATTCTTTCTCAACAATTTGCTCGACTTTCTACTCCTAGTGGAAGTTACTCTAGCTATTCCTCTTTTACTTATTAAAAACAAAAGTAATGGAATTATGAGCGCTCGCTCCACGTCCTGTTCATCTGAAGAAGAACTTGTTGATTGTGGAATTACTCCTTCTTATGATTAACATAGTTCTTCTTCAAATGACATGGGTTTAATTAACAACAACCACGATCACTAGTTTGACGCTTCTCCTTTTTTATCAGCCTATAGGGGGTTGACTGTGGATCTAGAGTAACCTAACAGTGATCAAGACGACACTATAATCTAGTCACCTTCTTCCACCAGTCCAACTACTAGGCTTTTACTTTATGGAAAAGCTCGTTGCGATGACCCTATAAGTGTTAGTTATCATTTCATATCTTTCTCCTTATTATATTTTCATATAAGTTGTAATTTATCTTACTACTAACTACCCCTTATTTTTAGCAGGCTTCTTCTGCGGGAACGAGCAATCCCTCCAGGGTGAGGGTAGCTCCATCAACCACTTCTCCTATTATTCCTCGTGCTCTTTTTCAACGTGAGAGTAACTCCATACCAATTTCTTCTCCTGGCTTTACATGAGAGGTTTGAATGCGTATTAGGTGTATTTATTATTTTTCAACCTTTTGGATTTTTTTAGAACCTTTAAACTCCTTCCCTTGTGAACTAATTCTCCATATTTTCTCTAGCAGCTCTCTGCAATATTCCTAACCACTGTGAGGAATTTTTCCTGTGAATTATCGTTTAGTTCAGGTATGCAGTGCTTTACAAAGATTTTATCAAGTCTTGCGTATGTGTTCCCTATTGACTTATATATTTTTTCAATAGGTGTCTGTGCCTCCTTTCGCACGAACTATCAGACCACTCACTTCTTCTGTAGCGAGAAACTCATCAGTTCAGCCCCCAGCCAACGTTGTGTCCACTTCTGAAGAAGTATTCTTTGAGCGCCCCCTTTTCCTCGAACGTCTACGTTCTTTTGAATAATAATGCAAAAGGAAATTTAATTTTCGGTGCTCATTGTGTTGTAGTATTCCCTTTTGAAAGACCCTATTTCTACTGAGGGAATACTTTTACCCACAGTGGTGGTCATCCTTAGGTTACCTCCTATTGGGAGAATATCTATTCCAAGGGTATGTCTCCCCTTGGATAACATGCCTCAAGTTCACTCCCTTTCTGCTTAACCTAGCTTCAGTGTGGCTTAGAGTAACTCTATTGATCATGTTACTAGTTCATTATAGGTACTTAGTTATATGATTTTGTCATTTTTGATTAACTTATTATTGACATCTTCTTCATCGACAGATCAATGTGAGTATCGCTCCACTCCCTGTTGTAGATTTGAGTGCTTTCCCTCCCATTGGGGTTCAAGTGCTTAAACTGGCACACCTTTATGCTCTCTCCCAGAGTTCCCACTTTGTTTTTTTATGTGCTAGAACCATTGCTTATTTTTTATTTTTATTTTCATTTTAGGTGACCATTTCTAGTACCCTGTCGTCTGCTATATCTTCAACCAATGTTATTGTGAGTGGCTCGTCACCTGTGCCATCTCAAGTATTAACCTACCATTAATTGATTTCCTATTTGGAATTCTTTTACTTGTACTGTATATATGTGGTTACTCAAATGATAGTATTCCAACTCTCCCCTTTTTGAGGTGGGCGTCACAAGTGCTTCCATGAGTGTGGAGCCCCAAATGAGCATGTATGTGGGTGTTCTGTTGACTGCAGAGCCTACTGCGAGTATGCCTATGAGCGCTCAAGTATTATTCTGTCATACCTAGATCACTCAATCTTTCTTACACCGTGCAAGTGTTCTTATAACATTTTCTTTGCTCTTATTTTTAGGTTAGCACTATAGGTGTTCCATTAACTGTGGAACCCTTTGTGAGTGTAGATATGAGCATTTGCGAGGTATTACTCTATCATACCTGGTTCCTCTATAACTTGCTTTTACTGTGCAAGCATTTATGGTAACACTTTCCTGTTTCTCTATTTTCAGGTTAGCGATACCAACATTCCTTTACTTGCAAAACATTCTGTGAGCATTGTTACGGGTGCTCCCCAGGTATTATTTTGTTATACTTGATTCTTTATAACTTTCTTTTATTGTGCAAAGGGTTAAATGACACTTTTCCATTTTTTTGTTTTAAGACTAGCGTCACGATTGTTCCTTTATTTGCGAAAGATTCTACGAGTGCTGTTGTAAGCGCTCGTCAGGCATTATACTATCAAACCTGGTGTTTTATAACTTTCTTTTACCGTGCAAGTACTCAAGTGACCTCTTACCCTTGCTCTGTGTTATAGTTAGTGCCACGAGCGCTCATATATCCATGGAGCCTGATTTAGGCAAAAGGATACGCGTAGGGTCTCTGGTAGCTTACTAGTTCCTATTGGCATACATGTAAGTCTTTTATCTGACTACTATTTTTTACATTATCTTAATTCACTGCTTAGCTCATTCATTCCCTTATTTTATTCAAGAGGAGGCAAATGAGGTGGATGAGGCTATTGAAGAGAATGAGCCATGTTCTAAGGTCACTCATTCCAATGAAGGTGAGGGGTAGCAGTCAAGTGAGGGGTTCTCCCCCCATTGTGAGGCTAAATCAATGGATACTTGGGGTGGATTCCATGGAGATGAACTCTCCCGAGATATTTATAAGGGATATGTGGCACAAGGATCATACTGAGAGATTTTGAGAGTCCCAGCAAGAGGTCCTGGACTTGATCTTATATCATCTCCCTTAATTGTTCACATCCAATAGTGTTTGTGATATTAACAAATTGATAGTTCTCAACTTGAAAGAACTTGCCATTCATGTTCATAGATTTACTAAGACTTCTCCCAGTGACATCACCGGTTCGACGCCCGCATCTTTTGGCGACTTTCAAAGACTTAGAAGCTATTATAACTTCAAGCTTGATTGGCTCGACGCTTCTATTCGCAGACTTCTTCATCCCATTGCTAGTAAATTATTAAAGGCCAAGTCTTTTGAGTAGGCTAGATCCAAGTGACGTCATTCTAAGTCCAACTATATATGTGAGAAAATACAAACTTTGTAAGCGAATCTAGCCAAAATCCTAGCTAGTGAGGAAGGGGATGCTACTCGGATGGCTAGACTCCAAGGAGATGGTTTTCACGAGATTGGGCCCTCATTCGAAAACTTTTACTCCAAGGCAAATATTCGCTTTCTTTTACCTGATTGGACTTTTTGCTAAAGAGTTTTCCTTTTTTGTTCGTAATAACATGGCTTACTCTTCTTCGAGCAAGTCATTTATATAAATGAGAAAGAAAGAATGATATTTGTTCTTTTATTGCATTTTAATATCTTTACATTTTTTCCATATGTTATGAGTTTTCCTTCATTCTAAGGGGGCATTTTTCTACAATATTGTGAGTTAGTGTTAATAATTACCCTCCCATTTTTCTGTGGAAGTTCATGCTCCTGAATTAACGAGTAATATATTTAACTTTCCCATATTATAGGATATTTATCTTGTCTTAACATGAAATAGGACTTGGGAGTCAATTCCTCCTAATGTTAAAAACAATATACAATTTGTATAATTTTATCAACATTTTGAAGCTGTGTACTTTCTTGCTATATGGTAGGTAGTGGTGCTTTGCTCATTATATTATGTCTCTGGGAGGACTATATCCCTCCCAAATATGATAAGCAATTCTCACTAAGTTAGACAACTTATCTCTTATACCGTGAGAATTTTAGGCCGCTCTGTTCATAAGGTTTACTTGGCAAAAGAAAAAATATCAAAAAAAATTAGTGTATCCAGTCACTTAATTTGGTGAGCGGATGCATGATAGACTGGTTGGCTATATAAAATGACAAACATTATAAACATCACCAAATAATCTTGTGAAAAATGGTCATAACTGAACATTCACTATTTTATTTGATGATGCTCGAAATAGCGCCACCAGGTCAATGTGAAGGTGAACTCAAACAGGTATAGTAATGGCAAGATGGAACAAACAATATAGCTATGAGAGAATGGTAAGGACATGATTTTATAAATATCCGGGGTAGAATATAGGAATTTTCTGTTTTCCCTAGATCACAGTTTGTATATCTTATACCGCTACATTCGACACGTCAACACGATCATCCACGACGACCTTGATCCGAATCCATGCATCCATCATCCCATCATCTTCACACGTGCATCATGCTTCATGCGACGTTCTGTTCAACTCTTTCCCACTACTCCACTTCGTATTATTGGTAAAATGATTTATTGGAGTTGTTTATATTTGCATACATATTTGGGAATTTTTTCAAAAAATCTTTTTTCGAAGTCTGATTTGTTTTTATCAAAAGCATAAATTTTTCTAAGTGTAGAAGCGGAGTGCCTAGGTCGACAAGTTCGTTCAAACGATGTAGCACTATAGTTCGAGCGAGAGAGGAAGGTCGCGCGATCTCCTTCGAGTGACACATGTCCTTCATTCGAGCGACATGTTTATCTCGTTCGAACGCCGCCGCCGCGTCAATTTTCATATAAATTTCTGGTCACTTTCTACATATTTTCCAAGTCTTTTTCACACACGATTTCTGCGATTAACAGATCAAAAAATAGACTTCACTTTTTAAGGTTTCATGCCTTCTTTATTCATATAAACACTCCTATCTATGTATGTGAATCGTTAAACCTGTAAGAGGATCGTTTACTACTCATCTAGAGTATTTTGTGGAGAAGCTATCTTCTTCTCTACTACTGCCCACCTCCAGTTCTTGCGGGAGATTCCAGCCAACGACATCGGAACCGACACCTGAGGGTATTTCGTATGTCACTCTTGTTTTCATTGTAATCCGTTTATTACAAATTATAGTGAAAATAAAAAGATTTTACCCCTTTGGGGGATTTTTCCTCATTTGTGTGTTTGAATGTTCTTGCATGATTATATCATCTTCAATCACACCTAGATGCATGCTTTAGGATTTAATTGAAAAAAACTGAGTTTAATTAAATAATTTCTTAATTTGAACAAAAGCTCACTCTTCAAATTTGTATCAGAGCCAATTACATAATTATACCATGTAATTTTCTGCAAATTTTTTCTAAGATATCAAGTTTCTGAAAAATTGATTTTTGAAAAAAGGGTGTGTTCAATGGAGAAATTATATAACAAAATGCCATTTTTTGAGGGGACAAACTATGCTTACTGGAAAGCCCGCATGAAATCTTCTTTAAAAGCCATTGATGAAAGAGTTTGGATTTTGGTTGAAAGAGGGTGGACACCTCCTTCCATCAGTGTTGATAATGTGCCTGATTTAAAATCTATGACTGCATGAACTGAAGAGGAATTTAAATGATCATCGTTTAATTCTAAGGGTTTAAGTGCTATTTCTAGATCTATCACACCTGACGAGTTCCTAGAATAATGACGTGCACCACGTCAAAAGAGGCATGGGATGTTTTGCAACTTACCCATGAAGGAACAAATGATGTGAAAGAGTCTAAATTACAAAATTTAACAACTCAATTTGAAACCATTACCATGTTTGAGACTGAATGTTGTGATGAATTTTATGCTAGGTTATTTGATATTGTAAACACTAGCTTTAATCTTGGTGAACACATTTCTAATACCAGAGTTGTTAAAAAGATTCTAAGATCACTGCCTAAGCGTTTTATCCCTAAAGTCACTGTGCTAAATTCTATGGGTAATTTAAACACGCTTAAATTGGAGGAACTTGTAGGAGACTTACAAACGTATGAAATTGATATGTTTACTAAATCTGTCAAGCCTAAAGATAAGAGAATTGCACTTAATGCCCAGGATAGAAAGAGTGAGAGGTCGGCAAGAAAGAGAGTTGAGTCGTCTAGAAAAATGGAGATATAAACGTCTAATTCCGAGTGTGACTTTGATTTAGATGATTTGGCACTGTTTGCTAAAAATTTTAAGAAAATTCTCAAATTCAAGAAAAATGGAAATTTCAAAGATAAAAAGAATTTTGAGAAAAATAAGAAAAATGAAAAAGATTTTGAAGACCCTCCTAAGAAAGACAATGAGAGATGGTACGAGTGCGACGATAAGGTTCATAGAGATTTTGAGTGTGCTATTAGGCTGAACAGACTTGCAAAAGAAAAGGGAAGAGCTATCCTTAATGCTACCCTTAATGACGACAGTGAGGTCGAGTCGGTGGACTCTGGAGATGAGTCACCGCATGAGTGTAACTTCACCATATTTATGGCTAGTCATGTGAGTACCTCTAGTGCTCCTCACGAAGATGAGGATGATGATTCAAAGGGACATATCGACAGTGAGAGCGATGTGAGTGAGGGGGATGATGATGTAAGTGAGATCGAGAGTAATCTTTCATGCGCCTACGCTGAGTTATATAATAAGTCATTTAAAACCAAAAAGTGTAACAAAGCATTAGTTGTTAGGATCACTGCTTTAGAGGATGATTTAGAATAAGCGAGAGAGAGTCCTCCACCAGCACTACCTTAAGAGAGAGAGTCTGCCTATGTTGAGAAATTAAGTTTGTTTGGAGAGAGAGAGACTGTTTGGAGAGAGAGTTATTTTAATAAAGAGAAAGGGGACTTGACTAAACAAGTGGCTAGTCTTACGAGTGAGCTCCATTCCTTCCTGGAGACTCGAAAGAAACTTGAAGCCCAGCTTACTCATGATCTTAAGAGAGCACAGGAAGTTAAGGTTCAAAGCGAGGACAGATCTGGAAAGATGGGAAAGAGGCTCCTCGGCTCCGCTTTAGGTTCTGGTGATAGGAAGGGAATAGGTTTTGATGGTGCCTCCACGTCCCGAATTTCACCTGGACAAGTTCTTGAGTTTACTACGACTCCATATGTCCATCGTCAAAAACCACGAATAAGAGTTTGACCAAGAAAATCAAACCAAGGTTCGCCCAAGACTGTGTTCTTTTGTATGTACTGTAAAAGAAAAGGCCACCTCAGTGAGTTTTGCTATATTTTGGGTCGGACACGACGTACTACTGCTCTACCACATCGTACTGATGATTTTACCAGTCTGAGAGAGCGTGTTGAGTTTTTAGCTTCCACATCACAGAGTTTGATGGAGGAATTCCGACGGATGTCTTTATCGTCGGTGAATGCTTCCCTCATCCCAGCTAAAACCACCAACAACAAGGATAGACAAAAGGTTACCACTTCTTGGGTACCTAAGAAAGATGAAAAGGCCCTTATTGTTCATATCTCTCTCAAAGCACATAATACCTCACAATGGTATTTTGATAGTGGGTGCTCCAGACATATGACAGGTGATGTCTCATTTTTTACCTACCTATGGAGTATAAGGAAGGTAGAATCACCTTTAGAGACGAGAGCAAGTCTAGGATAGTAGGATGAGGTATAGTAGAGTTACCAGGATTTCCTAAGCTAGAGAATTTTTTATATGTCAAAGGTTTGAAAGCAAACCTTCTCAACATTAGCCAATTGTGCGACACTGACTTTGCCGTAAAGTTTGACCGGGACGCGTGTAATGTCTATAATCAAGCCGGTAAACTTTTAGTTCAAGGGGTGAGGACAGAGGATAATTTCTATGGGACTGTGCCCAAGTCCTCACTTGTCTGCAATAACGCCACGATCAGTCCTATGGATCTATGACACCAATGTCTAGGTCATGTGAACGTTAGAGAGTTGATGCGATTAGCTAAAAAGGACTTAGTACGTGGTTTACCAACACATGGAAATCCAACTTCCTCGGTCTGTGGACCCTGTCAGTTGGGAAAGAAAATTCATAGCCCCCACAGGAAGTTGAATTCCATTACCACTTCACGAGTACTTGAGTTGATACACTTGGATCGTATGGGTCCTACTCGTACTGAGAGTCTGGGTGGTATGAGGGACATCCTAGTTATGGTAGATGATTTCTCCAGATATTCGATTGTAGGTTTTCTGAGAGAGAAATCCGATGCTGTAGACTTTTTAACGACCAAGTGTCGTGTACTGTAAAATCAACACGGAGTCACTATTAACAGGATACGTAGTGACAACATCATGAAATTTAAGGAAGCAAAAGTAGACCTTTAATGTCATAGCCTTGGGATCAAACATGAGTTTTCTGCTGTGAAGACTCCTCAGCAAAATGGGATTGTTGAGAGAAAGAATAGGGCAATTCGAGAAATGGCTAGATCTATGCTTCTAGGTCGTAAAGTTATCAGGAGATTTTGGGCAGAGGCAGTGTCTACTGCATGCCACACAGTGAATAGGGTTTACCTGCTTCCACACACACTTAAGACGCCTTATGAATTATGGACTGGCAAGAAACCCAACCTTGCATATTTTTGTGTCTTTGGGAGTAAATGATACATCCTACGGGATAGAGAGAAATTAGGAAAGTTTGAATCCCGGAGTGATAAGGGAATATTGCTAGGACATTCATCAAATAGTATAGCGTACCGGGTTTTTAACCTGAAGATATCTAAGGTTATGGAGTCAATAAATGTCACCGTACAAGATAACGAACCTCTGACGTTTATTGATCCTAACCTTCAGTGTAAGGATGAGGACTTTTCTGGCAGCGATTTACTTGTTCCTCACCCACACCCCGTGGACCTTACTCCCGTGTTAGGGGATACACCTGCTTGGGTTCGCAAGATTCACGACCCTACCTCCATTGTAGGTGATCCCACCTTAGGGTTCAAGACTCGTGCTCAGCTAGAGAATGTTGTTAGTTATTTTTACTACACGTTCACAGTCGAGCCCAATAATCATAAAGAAGCACTCAAGGATGAACACTGGATATCTACCATACAGAATGAGTTGCTTCATTTTATAAAGAAAAATGTCTGAGAACTTGTCCCCCGACCTAGTGAGACTAATGTGATGGGTACCAGGTGGATTTTAAAGAATTAAATGGATAAAAATGGTAGTATAATCAGAAACAAGGCTAGGTTGGTTGCTCAAGGCTACACACAGATAGAGGGTGTAGACTTTGGGGAGACATTTGCTCCTATTGCGAGGCTTGATTTCGTCCGCTTACTACTCGCCATCGCATGTCATCTGCGCTTCAAGATATATCAGATGGATGTCAAGAGTGTCTTTCTAAATGTCATTCTATAGGAGGAGGTTTACGTGGAACAACCAAAAGGGTTTGAAGACCCTAAGCACCCGGATCACGTCTACTATCTGAGGAAAGCCTTGTATGGTTTGAAGCAAGCACCCAATGCTTGGTACGAGAGGCTTACTTCCTATCTCTTATATCGTGGCTTCAAGAGAGGGGGAGTTGATATGATGTTGTTCGTCAGGAGAGATGACGATTCTATTTTGGTTGCCCAGGTCTATGTGGATGACATAGTCTTTGGATCCAGGTGCTCCTAGCATGCTCACCACTTTAAGGAGGAGATGAAAAGTGAGTTTGATATGAGCATGGTAGGTGAGCTTACTTTTTTCCTTGGTCTCCAGGTTCTTCAGCTAGAGGATAGGATGTTCATCTCCCAATCCAAGTATGCTAGAGACCTAGTGAAGAAATTTGGTTTAGACTCCGCTAAGCATGTACGTACACCTATGAGTACTTATATCAAGCTTAGTAAGGACACTTCAAGCAAGGACGTAGAGAAAACCTTGTATCAGAGTATGATAGGTAGTCTTCTCTACTTAACTGCCAGTCATCCCGATATAGCCTTTAGTGTTGGAGTCTGTGCGCGATATCAGGCGTCCCCAAAATAGTCACACTTACTCGCTCTAAAACGTATTATCAAATACGTGAGTGGGACTCTCTCCTATGGTATTTGGTATTCCTTTGATACCGATGCCCATTTATTCGCCTGTTCGGATGTCGATTGGGCCGGGGATGTAGATGGTTGTAGGACCACTTCTTATGGGTGTTGCTACTTTGGTTCTAATCTTGTCTCCTGGTTGAGCAAGAAGCAAAACTCTATCTATTTGTCCACTACGGAGGTTGAGAACATCGCCGCTGGGAGTTATTGCACGCAACTCTTGTGGATGAAGCAAATGTTGGAGGATTATGAGATTTCACAGGACACCATGACTATCTCCTGTGATAACATGAGCGCGATACACATATCCCGTAATCCAGTCCAGCTTTCGCGCACAAAGCACATCAGGATACGCGAGCACTTTATATGACAATTAGTTGAGGAGAAAGTCGTATCCCTGAGTTTTGTCCCCACCGACTGTCAGTTAGCCGATATTTTCACGAAACCTTTAGATGCACTTAGATTCGAGAGTCTTAGGAAGTCTTTAGGGATTTGCACAGTTGACTGAGGGGTTGGTCTGTGTCTAGGATATGATGCATTATCATGTTCATATCATATGATTCCTATTGCTAGTTTGTATCATGTGTATTATTACTTTTGGTTTTTTATATTTTTTAAAAAATCCAAAAGGATTTTCTTTTTCTAAAAATTTTAGAAAAGCACAAAAAGATTTTTGTATTTTATAAACACCTTTTATGGATGAGCATTAAAGATCCGAGTCACAAATTTCATTCCATTTATCCATGTGACTGTTTGATAGTGATTTGAAATGCTACATCATTGCCTCCATGTGCTTTACATTGTTTGGAGTCTTTGAGATGTGATTAGTGATATCTTTCTACATGTTTGGCTCCTTATCTCCTTTATTGTACACATGCACAATTTTATTTGGCTATTGTACTTGTCTATCACATATTGGCTTGAGTGTTGCCATCTCAATTTTGTCCATACAACGAACAATATGCGACAAAACTTGACAAGATTGGAATGCATGTGAAAAATCGTTTGGTTAGATTGTGTGGTATTTTAAAAATGGTGAAGGTCTACGAAAGGTAATTATCTATCCTTTGCGATTAAGCCACCATTTAAATGGACCTAAAAAATTGAGGAATTTTATTATCTGGGGTCCAAAGAGGATAAAAGAGCCCGAAAAACTTTAAAGGCAATAAAAAGAAATTCATGCTAATAATGGGCCATTTAGGTTTCACCATCAATTCTCCAAAGTTTGAGAATTTAGATCACCTCTATTCAAAATATAAATCTGAGGGAGTTTGGTTAGAGAATTTAAACGGGTTTGCACTTCCTTGAAAGTCCTGAAAAAGCATTAAATCATTTTGGACATTATTGGTGTGGAAATCACTTTGAGCTTTGATTTGCTGATTTGATTGAGTCAATGTATCATATTTCCATTTTTTTACACCTAAGGAAGATGTTGAGTTCATTCGTTAGGAGTATCCAATATTCATCCTGCACATATGTCATGTTTGTATGCATTGATTTTCTTATCGAATTTGATCACACCCCTTCATTTACGCTATCATCGACTTAGTTGTTTTGGTGTTTGTTCATGGTGTGATTCTTTGTTGTATATTTTGTGTGAAAAATTTTGAAAAATTCAAAAATAGAAAGTTGTCTACCATGTGACATTTTTCATATTTATTCTTCTCATATCTGTCTATTTGGGGACATCATAAAAGGGGGGAGAATGAATTATGGGGGAGAGTTTTGTTGATTTTTCAATGATATGCTTAAGCTTAATTGATCTTTGATTTTGCATATCATTATATTTCAAACTATTGCGTGTCATGGGTATCTGCTTTATCTCATGTGTGTAGGTACAAAAGTGATAGTCATTGGATTGCACACCCTGATGAGAAAACCTTTGGGAGTTTCTGAAGAGTTGAAAATTTGAAGATGTTGAAGTTTTATTGAAGACATGTCATTTAGTATTCTCAGTTTGAGGGTTTAACGGGGATATTATCTTATATGTCATTTGTTTATTGAGATAGCATAATTCGGATTCTTTATGTATGTACCGACATAGACATAGGGGGAGATTTGTAAGGACATGATTTTATAAATGTCCGAGGTAGAATCTAGGAATTTTTTATTTTCCCTATATCACAATTTGTATGTCTGATACCGCTACATTCGGCACGTCAACATGATCATCCATGACGATCTTGATCCGAATCCATGCATCCATCATCCCATCATCTTCACACGTTCATCATGATTCATGCGACGTGCTGCTCAACTCTTTCCCACTACTCCACTTCGTATTATTGGCAAAATGATTTATTGGAGTTGTTTAAATTTGCATAAATATTTGGTAATTTTTTCAGAAAATATTTTTTCGAAGTCTGATTTGTTTTTATCAAAAGTAGAAAATTTTCTAAGTGTATAAGCGGAGTGCCTCGATCGACGAGCTCGGTTAAACGACATAGCACTGTCGTTCATGCGAGATAGGCATGTCGCGCGATATTGTTCGAGCGACACCTATCCTTCGTTCGAGGGACATACTTATCTCATTCGAACGATGCCACTGCCTCATTTTTTGTATAAATATCTGGTCACTTTCTACAGGTTTTCCAAGTCTTTTTCACACACGATTTCTACGATTAATAGCCCAGAAAACAAACTTCACTTTTTAATGTTTCATGCCTTCTTTATTCACATAAACACTCCCATCTATGTATGTGAATCGTTAAACCTTCAAGAGGATCATTTACTACTCATTTGGAGTATTTTGTGGAGAAGCTGTCTTCTTCTCTACTACTCCCCACCTGAAGTTCTTGCGAAAAATTCCAGCCGACGACATCGGAACCGACACCTGAGGATATTTCGTATGTCACTCTTGTTTTCATTGTAATCCTTGTAATCCGTTTATTACAAATTATAGTGAAAATAAAAAGGTTTTGCCCCTTTGGGGGATTTTTCCTCATTTATGTGTTTGAATGTTCTTACATGATTATATCATCTTCAATCACACCTAGATGCATGTTTTAGGATTTAATTAAAAAAACTGAGATTAATTAAATAATTTCTTAATTTGAACAAAAGCGCACTCTTTAGAATGAGATGAGGCAAGGAGAAGATGAGATAGCAATTTAAGTGGTTAAGCTAAATAGACCTACATCCACTATGTGTGTGTTTTATCCACTAAATAAGGGCACTCAAGGCCATGGATACAATCACTCAAGATTTTCTCTCTCTTATAATAAGTTTAACAGAGTTTTGCTAAGGTTTTTAATATTCGATCCCCTCTCATGGAGAAGATGGAGTGTGTATATAGGGCTTGGGGGTGCAGTGTACCCCCAAGCATGCAATCAACATGCCCATGAAGAGGCTCCCAATCAGGAGGAGACACCTGTCCTCAATGCATGGATATAATGATGAGGCAATGTTTCCTCACATGAGGGGATGATCTTGTTTCAAAGGTTTTCCCCACGTGGGACCTTCCATGTTGGAACCTTATATTGCTCGTCTATTAGGTGTCATATTATAGAGCATCGACTTGGCCGAGTACGATGTAGCCAACATATCGGATGGCCCAATTTAGTAAATAAGTAAGCGCGTCCTTTGCTGAGTGCCTCTGGTCAAGGTTTTACGATCGTTCATTCTCTAGTATCAACTATATAAGAGGACGAGTGATGCTCTTGATTCCTGGGGCCTTCAGCTGGCATACCGGTCGATGAAGTGGATGAGGTTGTTCACACATATCTGGACGACACCATAATTGGACGAGTCTTGGCCGCGTCTTGCTTAGCTACCTCTGAGAGGGTCGGCTGTCTGGTGCCAGGTGGTCTCATAAATGGACTAGGTCACACTACAGGTACATCAATCACCCCTAGCCCTCATCCATCTATGTGAAGAGGTGACTGGGGGTACGAGTTAGCCGGGTTCTTTAGAGGGTATAGACGATTGACATGTGTATCAGTCCTGATTAGGTAGCGTCTTCCCCAAGCTTGTGATGGCGATTTAGCACTTTGAGCCCTGTGCCCTAATTGATGATGCGTATGGGGAATCGTGCCTAATCATTGGGTGGTATTTAAGCCACCAAATTAAGTTTTGTCTTCTTCTTCTTCTCATTCTTTAAGTTTTCTCCCGCCTGTAACTTCCAACCTCCATAGCCAAATATCTTTGATTCTTCATAATCATGTCGTCTAGGCATCGTTCAGGTTTCCTCTTCTTCCCAAGTTTCATCATCTTCCAGGTATCCTTCTTTTATTACTTCACTTTTCATTTTTAGTTAGGATTTCTTTGCATTTGCTTTTTTGACAACTGTTTATTTTTTCGACGAGGCAGTAGGGTAGTTTTTAGGGTTTGGATTCTAGTTTCTTGTCTTTGGCGTCTATTTCACAGTGGTAGG
The DNA here is from genome assembly GCA_949130495.1 of Sambucus nigra. Taxonomy (NCBI): domain Eukaryota; kingdom Viridiplantae; phylum Streptophyta; class Magnoliopsida; order Dipsacales; family Adoxaceae; genus Sambucus; species Sambucus nigra. The sequence goes on from OX422214.1 coordinate 60,181,468, forward strand.
GGTGGTTTGTGGTGAATTTAGGCGCCAAAATACCATTTCTGGGGGTTTTCGGTGGTCTCTGGTCACTTTTTCCTGTCACTTTATCTGGTGAGTTTCTTGGCCGTTCTTCCTCAAGAACGGTTGGGATTCTTAGCTTTGATATTTTGGTCAACAAAAGTCAGCCCTTTTATTTATTTATCTTTCTTTATAACTTTTCTAAGTGTAACCTCGTCTTGTTCATGTTAAAACGTTTGTACGAGCTTGCTAAAGAGTTTCCAAACCTTAGGGAGAGATACTTTCAGGAGATTAGGAGGGTTGAGCTTGAAGAAGCCGAGATAAGAAAGGCTTAAGCATTTCCCCTCAGACCTATATTTCCACCCCCATTAGCTGTCGTCTCTCCTACACCTGTTGGACCAAGTGATAGTAAATGAAAAGTATGAATCATTTACTTTCTCTTTATAATTTATGTATGAGTAACAAATCAGAAATATTGACCCAAATCATTCATGGTCATACTAATGCACAATACAGTTATAATCACAACTACCACACTAGTGGCATCTGTAAATATGACTATATAACTTTTGATGTCAATTATTTAATATTCATAAAAATTCTAATGTTTATTTGATTCAAATATCAGCATGTGTTGCGCTTCAATTTAATCTTATAACAAACATTAGCATAATCTGAAATGACTACAAGTATAATATCTTCACATGTAATCTCGACCTGTATTTGGACTTTGATTAAACTGAATGAATACCTATTTATAAGTCTCAAAATTGCAAGCCATGCTTTCAAATATGCATCCAAGCAATGAAACCATAAGTCTAGTATCCACACATATGAATTGTGGCCTAGGTTTGGCATTTAATTCAACTTAATGGGAGTACTAGTATTAAAATAAACAGTAATTATGATATTCAACTACATGAATCGTTGGCCTGTGTTTGGTACGAGACTCATTAAAATACAAATATCATAATATTCAACAATATGAATCATTGGCCTGTGTTTGGCACGAGATTCGTTAAAATACGAATATTCATAATAACATAATATTCAATAATATGAATCGTTGGCCTGTGTTTTGGCACGAGACTCATAAAAATATGAATATAAAAAAAAATATTCAATAATATGAATCGTTGGCATGTCTTTTGCACGAGACTGAAAAAAATATGAATATTAATAAAAATATAATATTCAATAATATGAATCGTTGGCCTGTGTTTGGCACGAGACTCATAAAAAAATATGAATATCAATAAAAAAAATATAATATCCAATAATATGAATCGTTGGCATGTGTTTTGCTCAAGACTAATCAACAATATTAATATTAATAAAAATATAATATTCAATAATATGAATCGTTGGCATGTGTTTTTCACGAGACTCATCAAAATATGAATATTACCTATAACACAAGTCTAATATCCTACCATATGAAATATGTTGACTTGTGTTAAGCATTTAAATGCACAGAAAACAAGAATATTATTCTCAAAAATATATTCATACATTCAATATTCACAAAATGATCATAACAAGTGTTTGGTTTATAATCCAACACAAACATAAATTCATGAATAAATAAAACAATTCCCATAGTGAAAACCCATGCATAATATTTAACGAAATTGTAACTTTTGCCCAAAAAAAATTAGTTAACATTATAGTGATGTAGATAGTTACTCCAAAATCTCAAAATAAATTGCTGAATTCCAAAATAAATTTTCTGGATTGAGATATTGTCGTAAAAATTATTTATGTAAAATTAATGCCCCAAAATATATTATACTCAAAACTTAATGTATAATTAAGAGTCTAAAAATAGATGCATACACAATAATATAATATTTACGATTATAGATTAAGACACTTTAATGTCTTTTCCATTTAACATCATATAAATATTAGTATCGAAACATCAATTCGGACATATGAGCTGCCAAATATAGAGTATGCACAATAATCTAATTTACTGAATTGTTATTGTAAAAAACATAACCATACATCTAATATTCAAAATTTTATATTGACCCTCTTGGGCAATACAAATAATACATAACATGAATATTAGAAAAACCATGAACAAAGAAAGCAGCCCCCGTGATGAAAAAATACATAATATTAGGAAAAATCATAATTTTTGCCAAAAATAGAAACTTTGAGTTAGTACCACAAGGATGTAAAGAATTATTCCAGGATCACTCTCTAATTTGCGGAATCGCAAAAGCAATTTTTAACCGAGAGTTATTAGCATTAACATTATTACGAAAAATGGTAAAAATGCATTTTTTGGGGGTCTAAACGACATCAAAACGCAAAATTGGGGTGGGTCTCATTGTAAACAATGAGTTTTGTTTATTTTGACATTTTCAGTCGACCATGGTAGTTTCAGAAAATTTCGTTAAGTTTTGACCTTTCAAATTCCGACTAGTGAGTATAGATGACAAAAGAAAATCATCACAAAAACAAAAAAATTCGTAGGCACACACAAAAATTGATTTAATGTACACTACATTATAGGCAAACACCAATAAAGGAAAATCATGAGATATTAAACTTTGGCTCAGACACCACATGTAAAATCATTTTAAGAACACCATAACATTAATTAATAATACATTAGTTTGATTAAATTTTCACATAAAAATGTTCTTAATAAAAGGATCTTCGATATTCATGATTATCACATATAAACATTATGCGGAACATAAATGGTGTTAAAATAACATACCTCCATAATTATCACAATTAGATATATTGATGGAGCAATCAACCTTAACGGTATCTGATAGGGCTGAATTTTAAAATACGGCTTCATCTTGTATGTAGCAAGAACATACTCCAATTTCAATGCATTTCAACGATTAGATCTCTCAATATGGCTAAAAAGGTATTTGGAAATTTACTCTCCTTGAGAATTTAGATTTATCTCCCTTTCTTATAAATTCATTAGGTTGTCATTTTAGAGTGTCTGAATTACCTTATTTATAGGCAGGGACAGGACCTAAATCTCCAACAGTCACTTAAATATCAAATGTCCATCAAGGTAGATGTCCAAGAGTCATTTTGACTCCTGGTATTTGGAGTACCCTTTCGTTAACCAAAGTGACTCTTAGAATTAATATAATTATGGAACACATAATGGAGAATTATACAAAATAATTCTAACAACACCATCTATGAAGGAAAATCTACATAATGAGGCTTCAAAAGGGAACTCATTTCAAGTACTGCTCTCAGAAGGTTACATCATGTGATGTTAATGGTGAATCTGTTGAGGTAGTTAATGTTGATCATTGGGACTGTAGCTACAAAGTATGGCAGATTACTGGATCGCCTTAGTGCCATGCTATTATTATTTTTGAATGTATTGATAGGAGCTCATATAACTTTTGCTCCAGATATTTTACAGCTGAGAGTTACGGCTGAACATATGCCGAGTCAATTCAACCAATAACTAACGTAGAGAGATTATTGGACAAAGAAATGTCCCTGGGAATAGTAACTGTAACTCCTCCTCCAACTAAACGCCTACCAGGACGGCTAACGATGAAGCACACGGGATTAGTGGAGGTTATGAAATGGCAACTCCAGTATATAAAGTGCAAGGGCCTTGGTCACAATAAAAACACATGCAAGGACATGATATAAGAAGATGCATTAGATCCTCTACTCTTAACAAGTGCAACCATCTAAGAGACATAAAGTAATGGCATATTGTTTAGGAGGTGTATTGCTTTTTATTTTTTACAAATACAAGTTTCTTGAATGTTATTATGTGATGTGGGGTTATGTATGTGTGTAATAGTGCTAAAAGCCCCTGATTTTCCACCACTCGTAATCATAAGGAGATATTCAAGCGTGATCTGTTTGACGATATGCAGCGTCATGGTGTTCCTTTTACTTACAAAGAAATCGTCATTCATGGTGGAAATGGTTCAAGTAGTAATGTGCGAGTTTGATTTTGATTAAAAGAAATTTTATTTATGTGGTCCCTATTTATTTGTTTTATTTCAATACTTCATTCTAAATCAGCCCCCAAACTGTCTCGTAAGAGGTACAAACACCCCGCATGGGACCATTATAACTCATAGGAACTGATCGCATAGTCGCAAGACTCCCAATTTGAGAATATGACGATAATTTGAAAATATATAGACTTAGGCTTAAAAACATATCGTTAGGTAGTGCAAACCCAAAACATCCCCCAAACGGTCCCATAAGAGGCACTAACACCTCGCACGGGACCAATGTAATATGCAGGAAATAATAGAGTAGTCATGGGACTCCCGGTTTGAGAATACGACGATAATTTAAAAATATTTAGACTTTTGCTTAAAAATATATCGTTAGAGCGTGAAAACCCAAACCCACCCCCAAACGGCCCCGTAAGAGGCACGGACACCTCTCACGGGATCAATGTCACTCGTAGGAACTGAACTCATAGCCATGGGACTCCCAGTTTGAGTAGACGATGATAATTTGAAAAACTATAGATTAGACTTAAAAACATGTCGTTAGAGGATGAAACCCAAAATAACCCCCAAACGACCCTTTAAGAGGCACTAACACCTCATGCGGGACTAATGTAACTTGCAAGAACTGACAGAGTAGTCACGGGACTCCCAGTTGTGGCACCCTGCCTAATTAAATACCGGGCGATCACTCCTTTATTAAATAAAAATCAAGGTGAACAGTTGGTTCATTCTTAGCATCACTGTCGAAAAATAACTTTTCCAATTTAAACACCCTAATTAATTAAGCTAAGTGTCAAAACCATTTTAGACAATACTCTCCAAATTTTTATTTTATGTAAACCAACATTTAAAACTTTACGAAATTCATAAATAAAGAATCACACAACAACTATACTGGAACAAACAATCCAAATATTTAAACATCCAACTAAATGAATCCAACATTTAATACTTAAATGAAAGCATCCTGACAATAACAAATCCCAAAGAGTAAAATACGGGAAAATTAATTGAATCACAATGTCTGCTAAATAACTGAATAATGGAAAGGGCGACACATGCCCAACTGAATAAATAGTGTTAGAAATGTAATCAAGAAATGAGGTCGACTAAGCAAGAGTCCTGCAACTCCCACCTAAGCTGCGGCACGTTCCTTCCAAAGGATCCTATGAAAGACTCCCCTGTGGCTGGGCACCTGTAATATATACATATAAATACAAGCGAGAAGAAAAACGGAAACGGGTCAGAGCCCGATTGTAAAAAGATTTAAAATTTGTTTAGCAAGTATTTAAAAATGTTTACAAGCTAATGCAACAACATATTAGTGCGGCACTCCCTTGAGAAATTCTCACCTCTCTTCTAATGTGCACGCCTATCGTACTTAACCTTCCCAATGGTTTAACTTATCTTATCTTAGGTTGCTCGTAAGATTTAAACTGAACAATCCAACTGTTTAAGAGGGTAATTCCATTTGACAACAAAGTTCTCATTTAAACCTTATTCACTAATAAAGTTTCTCCGTAACATATTATACTATTAAAGCACATTTTTCCCAATTGTGATCATTATACATTTCTTATTTACCATAAACACAGTAGTTAGTTTCCAAATTCCAGAATTTAATATATATATATATTAAATACTCATATAATATATATATATTCTAACTGCACCCCACGTAATAATTATGGTGCGGGCATACTCTACTATCCAATCCCCGTATCACTCGTACTAAGGGAAATACAAGTTCGGAATCACTCTCGAACTGTATTAATACATACACAAACAATATTGAGGCGAAGCATAGTTTCCAAGTCCAAGAGGTCAGCACATACCTTCGTGTCTCTTAGGACCGTGACTATCGATTCAATAGCCTGTACCTAGGATTCCTATCTTCTTGGGTACAAGTCAATATCCCCCATAAAGGTTCCATCGAGATAAGACTGTCCCAGCGCGGTAACCTCAGGGATAGCAAGTAGCGCGGGCTTGATTTTCACACATATATAGTATATGCATAAACACAATCATATAAATATAATACTATTACAACTTTAGGTTCATCTCATGACCCATAATTAGGACATTTATCCTTATTTTCACATTATTAGTTATCACGTATACCGATTCGTCTCTAACTTTAATTTGAGGGATTATTCCAACTTACTACGTAACGCTCATGGACTCTATCCTCCCAAGTGTAGAATTTAGTAGGTACTCTTATATTTTTCCAACATAACTATCTTACGCGTCTCTCCCTATAGCACATAATTCCATCATTCCTTATATGTAAATATCCCAAAAATGTACATCTCGTCTTATATTAAAGATCTCATAATTATTAATAAGTCCTACTGGTCTTCTTTATCTCCCAAACTATTTTAATAAGGATGACCAAAGATTATTACTCAATTAAATTTGAATTCAACTATTTAAAAGGGAAACATGAGTCTGCCAGGAGGGGTCAATCGATCGATGGCAGGGGCTCGATCGATCGATGCGTTGATCGATCGACACTCTTGGTTCGATCGATCAAACAGTTATTGCGAAATCTGCAGATTAACAGTTACGGGTTTCATAATCCAACCTCAATCAAATCCAAATTTTTCACACCCAAACTCCCAATATTTGTACTACAAATAGTATAAACTCATATTATACATCTTCTACGTAAAGCATGCGAATTTTCATCAATAACCATGGATTAATAGGCCAAAACTCATATCAATCTCAAAAACCCTAGAAAATTTCTTTAACTTTGTTCTAATCAGTCTTTTTCCAGAATTTCTACTTCTAATTCATCATAAATCCGTGGTTAAACCTAATAAATTTCTTTAACATGAAGGGGGTTTCCAGATTATCATTCATATCATTACTACATGCGATTTTCCTATCTCCAACATGGGTTTTCTTCTACCAAACTCATCCTAATCACCCTAGACTAACATGAACGATGCATTAACGAAGATAAGCAAGATAAATACTTGCCTGGAAATTTTAGAGTTCTGATTTGTGGACGAATTTGGTGTGGTTGCGTTCCCCGTCGCGCGATCTATGTGTTGGTGGTGTTGGCGGTTCAATCGGATGACTTTTTGGCCTAGGATTGCTTGGAAAGCTTCCTACCTTCCTCTCTAATGGCCGTTCTAAGCTTTTGAGTCTGCTAACCCTAAGGTACTATTCCAAATGGCTGATATAGCCTAATAAATTTCGTGGATTTAATTACCCAAAAATGCAAAATGCCCTCCCGGGGTGCTAAATAGGCCTAAAAACGCCCCGAGACCCAAACTAAACCCCCAGGTACACTTTTATGACTATCCCGACCCTTCCGGACACTTTGGCGCACTCAAAATGACCTTACGAGTGACTTATAATTTATTCACTTTTATAAATCAATATTTAGTCCCGACGCGACACGGGCGCGTCCCGACTCAAATTTCCAAAATTGTCATTTTATTCACTCGTGACATTTAATAGTACCAATATTATATTACTTTACTCATTAGTAATATGCAACAAGTTTCCAATGATTACTAACTCTCGTCACGTTAGTAATTAAAAATAATTAATTTCCGAATTTATATTAAATTAATAACTAAAATTAAATTTAATAAATCCCCAAATTTAGAAAGTATAAAAATACGGGGTATTACACCAGTTTGAGAAGATGAAAATAATTTTAAAATATATATGCTTAGGCTTAAAAACATATCGTTAGAGAGTGAAAACCAAACCCAACCCCCAAAAGGCCGCGTAAGAGGCATGAACACCTCGCACAGGACCAATGTCACTCGTAGGTACTGAACGCGTAGTCACGGGACTCTTAATTTGAGAATATGATGATAATTTGAAAATATCTGGATTGGTCTTATAAACATGTTGTTAGAGAGTGAAAACCCAAATCATCCCCCAAATGGTCCCGTAAGAGGTACAGACACCTCACACGGGATCTATTTAACTCGTAGGAACATACCACGTAATCACAGGACTCCCGATTTGAAAATATAACGATAATTTGAAAAATATCTATACATAGACTTAAAAACATGCTGTTAGGTAGTGAAAACCGAAACCAGTCCCCAAACGGTCTCGTAAGAGGCACTAACACCTCGCATGAGACCACTATAACTCACAGGAATTAACAAAGTAGTCACGGGACTCCTGGTTTGAGAATACGATCATAATTTGATAATATCTTGACTGGTTTAAAAACATGCCATTGAGGGTGAAAACCAAAAACACCCCTTAAAAGGCATTCTAAGAGGCACAAACACTTCGCACGGGACCAATATCACTCGTAGGAACTAAACGTGTAGTCATGGGACTCTCGATTTTAGAATATGACGATAATTTGAAAATATCTATATTTGGTTTGAAAACATGTCTTTAGGTTTGATCATTTTTAAAATTACTTGATTACTAATATAATTTCTTTTTTGCATCTTATTTTTTGTAGGATAATATTTTATCATTAGCTTTTATCCACGTGGAACATACGAAGAAGTCAATGGCTTACAACAAGGAAATTATTTATTTAATATCGTCGATATTTAGGATTTTTATGTGTTTTGACCGTGGTGACTTTTTAAATTTTATTATTAACTTTAATGGCCATGCGGGATTTTGTAATTTTATTGTTATATATTATGGACATGCGGGCTTTACATCATACATGTTTTATATTAACAGGTTTTTGAATGTCCGGAATGTAAATAAAGTTCGGCCCAATTGTTTTTGGTATATAAACTATTAAGACTTGTAATATTTTGAAGTTTGTATGTAGATTAGTTTATCAACAATGTGCAAGATTCGCAACTTGTTAATTTTTTTTATTTTTTTTTGCAAATAATAAATATTTTTCCAAATAGATTTGGAAATTATTGATTTTCCTGATTTGTTTTCAAATATTTTTTAGTAATTAAAAAGTCTAGCGTGATTTAAAATGATGCCAAAAGTATGTGAAATTCAATATCTAGCACGATTTAAAAGCGTGCCAAAAAGGTGTCAGACTTAATATCTGGCAGAGTTTAAAAGCGTGCTAGATTGGGCAATCTAGCATAGTTTTAAATCGTGCTAGAAAATCTGGCACCCCTGATTCTGGCCCGATTTTAAACCGTGCCAGATTGGGTTTGGCCCGATTTTAAACCGTACCAGATTACTGTTTTTGGTGTACTGATGATTGGTAGCAAAGCCCTGCTCCACCCACTTTCTCTCTCTTCATATGAGAGCTCACTCAGGTCACTCTAGATACCTGAACTGTCAGTGGTCACAGCCTCCTCTACAGCCTTGCTCTACAAGTCGCATCCCACTGAGTGCAGAGCCCATATGTGCATGCATTTAGCTCTCTATCTCTCTTTTATGCCTCTAAGGGCACCCAACTCTTGTACTAATGCTGGTAAATAATGATAATGAGGACACCAAAGAGTTCGTAGGCTCATTTTATAGCCGAGCCTCTATATATTGTGTTCTGTCTCTTTTTTCTTACTTTATTATGCTTTTACACTTTATGATGGTTGAAAATAGTTTTGACGGAAGGGTTATTTCTTATCGCCCAATTTTTGACATCATCAATCTTCTCCGATTACCACTCAATCAATGGAAGGTACTCTATATATTCCTATCTTATTTAATTAAAACAAAAGCAATGGAACTATGAGCACTCACTTTACACCCTATTCGACTGAAGATTAATTTATTGATTATGGAAGTACTCCTTCTTATGATTACCATGGTTCTTTTTCACATGATATTAAGTCATTTAGCACCGATTAAGGTCACTCGTCCGATGCTCTATCTTTTTTAGTATCCAAGAGGGGCATTATTTTGAACTTAGAGCGCCAACTAGTGATCATGACGAGACCATGATCTATTCCCCATATTCAACAAGCCCAACCACTTGACCTTTGCCTTATGGGAAAGCTTGTCGTGGGGATCCTATGAGTATTTACTACAGTTGGTTTTCTTGCATTTTTTATATGTACATTGAGATTTCATTTTATTTTTTCGTTACCCCCCCCACACTTACTTTTGAGTAGGTTACCTTTGTGATCACAAGTGGCTTGTCTGGGGTGCACACAGTTTCTTTTACTACATCTTCTTCTACTCACCATCCTTTGTTACCTTTCCACGCACGATGAATTCCATGTTATTGTCCTCATTGACTTTGGCACAAAAGGTTTGTACACATGTTTTCAATATACATCCCCCCTCCTTTTTTGCATCTTCAGTTGTAAGTTCTCAAACATAAGCAGTCATGGATTAAACTCATTTTCCCTTTAATTGTAGATCTTAAACGCATATCCTATAACTTCTTTCTAAACTGAGCATTTCTAAGCGGGTCAATATGACCGATGGCAGTTTGGGTTATGTGATTTACAAAAATTCCCAGCCAGAAATCCAACATTTTATGTGCCATATCATAAATGACTTAGAGGGTTTAAAGGCCGAAAGAAATTTTTAAGATGATTAATTAATCATTTAGAAGGGATTGTGGATCACTTTTATCGAAAAAAAATAACAATATGAATGGGTATTCTGAATATAATTGGTGTGTAGATCATGGTTGGAATATAGATGAATGTGTGGGAGGGGGAGTAGGAATTGTTCCCTTTAGATTAAACTTTATTGAAAGAGAGGGAGGTGGGGCGAGACATTCCTTAAAGTGGATGAGTTTAGAGGGGGTGGTGAGGAGGACGTGTTGACACCATCCAATAGAGCCCCGGTGGAGCGGTGGTTAGATAGGGAGCGGGAGGGTTCGTGGGATAGAAAGGTTGATAATTTTAGTGAGGTGCATTTATTGTTGGAGGGTGTAGTTAACTTGTGGAAGAGGATTTTTTGGAGGAGGGGGAATTTATTATTTGGGGGGGACGTTGTTGAATGAGATGGGTTTTGGTAGCGAATAGGAAGCACCCCACTTGATTTCCAGGTTAAAGTATTTGACCTGTATTTGGCGGGAGTGGTGTTGAGAGATGAAAGTGATGGGATAGGGGTATAGGTTGAGGAGATGATAGGTGGTTTTAGAAAATATTTGGGTCTAACATATGATGGGAATGAGAATAAGTCATGGAAGTTGTTTACAAATATATAAAGGAGGTAAAGAGAGGTGGAAAAGAGGGAATAAGAGAGCGGGGGTCTTTTGGGAATGGTTATTGATAAGGGGAGAGAGATAAAGGTTGTAACAGACAATTATTTAGGAGGGTTAAAAGGGAATAAGGGGGTAGGGGAGGAAATAGGAATATTGTTGATGTCAAAGAGGATGCAAATCGTTTAATGGAATGTACAGGGGTTAAAGGACTATGGGAATATAAATATAATTAGGTGGGCAATTTTTTTGCAAAGACCGAATATTTTTTGTTTGTAAAAGATCAAAACAAGTAAGATATGTAATGCGGTGGACCATAGTGTCTGGGAGTTATTAGGTGGATTGGTGTACTCTAGATTCTTGTGGTGCGTCGGGGGGGATTTTAGTTATGTGGGTTAAAGACTTCTGGAGATCGTAGGTAGTCTGGTTCGGGATCACCTATTATCTTGATTATTTTAAGGTTTCACATATGGGTTTTATGAAGATTTTTTAACGTATATGGGCCGACATATGATGCGGTTAGATGGGAGCTTTGGCAAGAGTTCGAAGGGTTGAGGGGAATGGAGGGGGTTCCTTGGAGAATAGGAGGGAAATTTAATGTAATTCATTTTATGGGGGGACATTATATGAGGAATATTAACAGATAGATGATGGACTTATTAGAGTTCATTAATGACATGGAGTTAGTGGATACGACATTGGTGGGGGGAGGGATTTAACGTAGGCCAGTGGTAAGGATCCACCTTCGTGGTCTCAGTTGGATAGGTTTTTCTTCTAGTCAAATTGGGAGTAAAACTTTCATGGTGCGGTGCAATCAATATTACCTAGAGTGACTTCTGATCATGTACCGATTGTTTTGGAGACATAAGGAGGGATAAGGGGCAGGATATCTTTTAGATTTGAGAATATGTTGCTGAAGTAGGAGGGTTTTATCGAGAGAAGAGTTGTGGTGGGATGGTTATCATGTGGAGGAAATCGATGGTTTCATATTGGCAAGGAAGCTCTATTTTCTTAATGAGGACCTGGAAAGGTAGAATAATGAGATATTTGGGAACGTGGGGGTTAGATTCATTAAAGGTCTTGAATATATCAAAGAGCTTGGTGTTAAGAATGGGGAGGGTTTGTTGTCTAGGGATGAGAAGTTAAGGCGAGATGTGAGAAAAATGGAAGTGGGTTGAGATAATATAATTCAACAAGAGAACTGTTGAAGACAAATGTCTCGATTATTTTAGTTTAAATAAGGGGACAGGAACGTGAAGTTCTTTCATTGGGTTGCAAATTCCCATCATAGATCATATAGGGAATATTATGGTGGAATAAGTGAATTAAATTCAAGAGGATGAGATTAGATCGATGTGTAAGAATTTATATTATGCATTGTTCTAAGAAGATGAGGGGTGGATACCTTCTCCAATGGGTTAGAGTTTAGTGATATCTCTATGGCGAGTAGTGAGGTTTTAAAGAGATATTTTTCAGAGAAAAAAATGGTTTTAGCGTTGAAGTTTATGAGGGGAGGTAAGGCACCGAGGCTAAATGGATTCATGGTGTCTTTCTTCCAGTTGTGTTAGCCTGTGGTGCTAAATTACATGCTAGCATTTTTTAGGAATTTTCATGCAAGTGGGAGGCTACATCAAAGCTTGAATTCTTCCTTTATTTCTTTGATTCCTAAAAAGGAAGGGAAGGTGGTGGTTAGAGATTTTCGATCGATAAGTTTTGGATAAATCATTTATTAGTTATTGTCTAAGGTGTTATCTTCTAGATTTAGGAAGATAGTAGATCCCATTATTTCTGACGCTCAGATTGCCTTTGTGGGGGGAAGGAAAATTTTAGATGCGGATTTGATGGATAATGAATGTGTGGAAGAGAGATTAAGAAGTGTGGTGACGAGAATTGTCTGCAAACTTGATATCGATAACTTTTATGACAATATGAATTGTCATTTTGTGTTTGATATGCTTGGGATAATGGGGTTTGGTCAACGATGGCATTTTTGGATAAAGAACTGCATTCCCACAGTTAAGTCTTCAATATAGGTTAATATATCGCAAGAGGGATTAAGTTCAAAAGGGTTATTCAGGGCAGATCCATTATCACCTTCTTCTGCTAATGGAGGGGTAGATTAGGCTTTTTGCAAGGGCAATAAAGCATTGTAGGTTAAGTAGTTTTAAGGAGGGGGACCAGAGAAGTTATACATATGGTGTATCTGATCTTTCATTTTTCGGTGACACTACAATTTTGGGGGAGATGAGGAGGATCAAGTTAGATGTCTCAAGTTCATTTTGATATGTTTCAAGCCAGTATCAGGATTGCATATCAATATGGGAAATTTTGAGATGATTCCATTAGGGAGAAGTGTAACACCCCGATTTGAGCTTATGGGCCACCTATGGGTCAACCCGAATGTCACACTATACGTAATTCTGGCGTCGACCGCCACCAAAACTATGTCGGGCGCGAGTAAATAAAATACCATTCTTAGCATGAGATAGATTTGAGATACAATAAAATCCAGCCATAAGATAAATATTTGAATTAATCCCAAATGATAATAACAATTGAACTATAAAAGATCCATCACATGCTAAAACTTCGAATAAATCCAATCGCCAAAAATGATTTAATTAAAACTGAGTAATAATCAAATGTGAATAATCCAACTGAAATCCTCTAACAACTTTGGAACCGAATGGCCTAATAAAACCCAAATGAGGTCTCATAATGAAATGCGACTGAAAAGAAAGTCTAAGTAAATAAAGTGGTGAAATGAATAAACTCCAGCTTCACCTCCAAATGATAGCCAATAAATCCAATGCAGCTACTCCAGCACTAATACCTGAAAATGTTAATCAACGCCGGAGGTCAGAGCCCTGAGCTTGAATGCACACTACTCCCCTCAATTAGGGTCTGTGAACCCAGACAATAGCATTATACGCAATAAATATCACAATAGAGTATTTTAATTACAAATATAATTAAACGCGGAAAAGATAATTTACTAACCCCCCCCCCCCCCCCCGCCTAAAAAAAAAGATTTTGATAAAAATACACCAATGTTAATTTAATTATCCCACAATCCCAAAGTATTAATTTAATTAAATTAACCGAAAATTATTATTGTTCTCACTTTTTATTATGGCGGTCCTCCCGTCCCGGGTGGTAATCCACCAAAGTGTCACACTTCTCATTGTTAATAGCAAGCCGAATCCTTTAAACTATTGATCCCATGCAATATGACAAGGTTCCACACACGACATGACATAAATCGCCCAAGCTGACCCATTTAAACTGTTGGTCCCTGACACATTATGTCGCCCGCAATTTTAATACCCGTTTTTATCTTAGGCATTAATTCTCATTTTCTCAATTTCATAATTAACAAATTACCCCAACCTTTATATCAATGTGAGATCCTAAAAAATGCCCCTTAGCCCCATACCTAAAGGTCCCTAAAGTACATATACATCATATCCTACGTATAAGATGAATTCCCAACATGACAATTTAATCACAAATGTCACAATTCAATTTAATTCCATTAATAATATAGTCATCATTTTCAACATAATTATTTCCGTCCAATACCTGTTAATTTATTTTACATGCGATATTATTTAATATGACACAATAGTTCTCTTTTATAAATCTTTTAATTTTATAAGTGTGTTCACGTCCCACATAACATAAACATAATCCCATAGATTCTACATGCGAACCTACACCCCAAAAATCATAAAACCCAATAATCTAACTTACGCACCCAAGGGTTTCAAGGATTAATTCATATTAAAAAGCTTCATTAAAACAACTCCAAAATTTTAGTGTCCACTTTCTCTAATTAAGCTGCTAATTGATTGTTTTTATCAAAAAAATGTGATTAAGGGTTTAAGCGACACTTAAAACGCATAATACTAAAGAAAACGAATAGAGTATTCATGCCTGAGATTAAGATGAAGAAAACTTGGTAGCATGGTTGGATTCCTCTTGAAAAATTAGCAAATAAGTGTTCTTGAACAAACTTGATTAAACCCCAATTAAGCCTTTAAAACTTGTGACAAAAATTGATTATGTTGGAGGTTGAAGATTATAGTGGAGAGGAAAACTTTTAGAAGAGCTCTCTGGTGAAAAACTTGGGAAAAAGTAATTATGAGAAGTCCTCCTATGAAGTATTAAGGTTATATACTAATTAGGACTCCTAATCCCAACCCAACTCTCTAATAATTGGCATACTTATGTCAGATCTGGGCATAATCGATCGATCGACTAAAGGAGTCTATCGATCGATCGAGCAGGTCAGCTGACAATTCCCCTACGAAAATTATATAAGTCAAAATAATTAATAACCTTATAAAAACTTCATTTTATTTCCGAATTCATTTACGTTTGAAGTTTTATTCTTCTAATACTAAAACCAACATATTTTACTTATGAAAATTATTAAATCTAAAAATTTATTTTTCTCGAATATTCCAATTAATTAATTAAATTAATTGATAAAAACACAAGGTGTTACATACTTCTCCACTAGCAAAGGAATTTCGTTCTCAAAATTCAGCAAATCGTAATCGTTCAAAATAAAGTAAGGCTCACATATGCCTACCCGTAAAGTACCACAATTAGGTACCCATACACCTAACATACCCGAATGTAATCCTTAACAAAATACAATATATATATATAACGCCTACATATATAAGTATTTAAGAAAATATTACGTATCGCGATACTCTACTAGCCACGCAATCTATCCTGCTCTACCTGAGGCTGAGGCACATAACACCTCCCATAATCGATATATGTTGGTGTTGCGGCTACTCCCTGACCACCTGACATTGTCGGTGCTGTTGGTTCTCCCTGAACACCTATTACTGCGAGAACTAGAAGCCTCAATCCTTATTGGCCATCTGTGACTTGACCTTGTTGGGCCTGTGCCGCTTGGACTTGTTGGCCATCTTTCTTGAAACACTCAACCTCCAGATGACCTACTTTCACACAGAAAAATAATTCTCCCTTAAAAGGTTCGTAACTTCTAGTATTTTCTTGCTCTTCTCCTTGTCTTTTTTGTTCCTGGTTTGTTCTTTATTTTTTCCATGCTTGGTCATTGCGACCCTTATTCTCAATACATTGTCCATTTGACTCTTGTCTCTTTCCCAACTTCTTTTTATAATTGGCCTTTTCTTGCCAAAGTAACATTGCGACATCCACCACCTGAGCATAAGTAGTGTACACTAGATTTCTAACACTATCTGCCTAATCGACCAAGACAATTCCTTTACGAAACACTCCATTTTCTTCACCTGAATGCTAACCTCCTCTGGTACAAACATGGATAAATTTGTGAACTCCTGTACATACTCGACAATCAACTTTGAACCTTGCTCCAAGTCCATAAATTCTCTCTTCTTCATGTTCCTAATTGCATAGGAAAAGTACTTATTGTTAAACTTTATCAGAAAATCTACATAACCCAACTGATCTCTATCCTCCGACGTGGTGGCACTCTCCCACCACTGTAGTGCATCCCATGTCAGCAATGTTGCTAACATCTGCTTCTGCACATCCGTGTAGTCCACCATCCTCAAATGTCTTTCAATGTCCCTCCTCCATTGGTAAGCAACCATTGGGTCAGATCCCCCTGCGAACGTGAGAGGATTGACCTTAAGAAAGTTGGTTCTCACCCTATCCCAAATCGAAACGGGTGTACCCTGCTGTTGTGCATCTAAATTCACCCATCTCTATACTAACTATCGTGGCCTCACGAATGATAACTGTTAACACCTCGACCTCCAAAACAATCTGACTCTACCTCTCTTGAGTTGCGGGAAAAGAAACTGACTCCTTTCTCCTACTCACAACTTTCCTTGTGTTCGCCACCTGAAAATATGGGAACAAAACAACATCAAACTCAGAATGACTAAGAGTACAAATCATCAAAAGCAATCAAAGGTAAGCAACGCGGAAACTAAGACGGACTCATAACCTGTAACACCCCGCCCAATTAAATAAAGGGTGATCAGTCATGTACAAATTTAAAACAGAATGTTCGGTGGGTTCATTGTTCGCATCACGGTCGAAAAACATTTTAACATTTTATTCACCTAATATAAAATTAAGCTAGGTGTCAAAACATTTCCAATTTAGTAAAACCAATTAATCCATTTTCATTCAATCTTAAAATATAAACCATTCACCACACATAGGAATATGATAAATACTGAACATGAATCAAATACTGAAATAAATAAGACTGGGTAAAACCTCCCAGTTCAAAACTCCAAACCATAATATAAACTGAATACAATGTCTCTGATGAAGGACTAGAAGTGGGAGACACATGCCCTAGATAAGAAGTCAAGATGAAACTGAATGGAAAGGATAGATGCGTCTACTGAAAGGACCTACAGCTTCCACAAAAGATGCAACACGTCAAGCAACCCAAATCTCTAAATCTGATACCCCTATGGATGAGCACCTGATATAATATATATTTATATAGCAAAAGAGAGAAGAGATACAAGAAACGGGTCAGAGCCCGAGGTTTAAAAATGATTTACTAAGTATTTAAAATTGGTTCTTAAAACAAGTCTTATACGCATGTTAGTTATCAAACTCTCACATGAGTTTCTCACCTCTCATCTATTGTGCACGTCTAACGTACATCTAATCTACCCCTAGTTATACCACCCAGTCTAACTAGTCAGAAACCATACTAATACTAACTATGCTCACTAGTAGTATTCCCGTATTGCCCATACAATACGCTATTCAAATAGTTTATCTCACATACTAAGTTTCATTATTCACCGTTTGAATGGTTAATTTTTTATCTACTAAGATTATTTCATTTCTCATTTCCATTTTATTTACTAGTCTCACAAAGTAGAAAGTTACCCCAAGTACACTCATACATATATATAGTCTCATCATCCCTATATATACACACTAATCCTGAACCCTTAGGTTAAGACCACTTGGTGCAACGTAATGATTATTATTATTACCAAGTCTACTAATTTCACACAGTAAAAATATTCGTAAGTTCATATATATATATATATATATATATATATATATACACTAATCCTGCACCCCCGGGCTAAGACCCATTAGTGCACCTATCAAGAAAATCTTGCATCCCCGGGTTAGCACCCATTAATGCACCTATCAATAATAATCCAGCACCCCCGGGTTATTACCCATTAGTGCTCCTAACAATAATTATCCTTGTACCCCTGGGTTATCACCCATTAGTACACTTAACAATAGAATTTCTTCACCCCTGAGTTATCACTCATTAGTGCGCTTAACTATAAGATTCTTGCACCCTCGGGTTATCACCCATTAGTGATCTTAGCATTAATATCACATAATAGGTATACACACATCCTATTATAATTTATAGGTATTTCTCCAACCCACATATATACTTCTCATACGTATTTTACTCTCAACACTACGTATAGTATAAATATTTAGATTACTATCTCTCTCGTAACCTCCAAGGTACATTCTCGATACTGAATAATTAAAGTATTAATTCTCACATACTTTCCCAAAATTATGTCCCTTTTAAATTTACTATCTGGCAGTTTCTCTCGCTTCAATAAATCGGTAAACTCGAAACTGGACTCTAAGAAAATTCCCAAAGATTCACCCTGTCGCTCGAACCAGAAGGCATGTCGTTCGAACGACTGCCACGTGTCGCTCGAGCGACTTTGCATGAGATGTAATCTCGCTTGAACGACTTCGCGCGAGATCGCGCGAGATGTCACTACTCGTCTTCTTTCCCCGAATTCTGCGTTTTTCCACCATTTATGAACCTAAAAACCTCTAAGATTCAACACCCAACGCCTCATCAATAATACCCATAAACACCTAACAGGTTATAAATCATTCCTAACATCCTAGGATCATTAATTCGTCATAAATCATCATAATTATATAAAATCCACAATTTAATTCATATGAACCCTAGTTTCCAAATTTTTAATTAAAGAACCTAATCCTCCCAGATTCGTTCATCAAAATATAATTCAATTCCGTGATTAATCCTCTACATACATGAAGAAATTTCAGCCACTAATTAACCCAGTCTTTAATCATAATTTAAATCTCCAATTTTCACCCAATTAACATGTAAATCATGATTAATTTCACCTACTCTAACATGAGTATGATTATTGATAAAATAAATCAAGTAATAAACACTTCCCTTAAATTGAAGGTCTGAATCGTTTGGTTGTGTTGGTATAGACGCGTTCCTCTCTTCTCGATCTACGCGTTGGTGGTCACGGTTGTGCAAGGTGAGGATAATTTGGCCTTCCCACTTGGAATTTGGTTCTCCCTCACACCCTCTATGGCCGTTCTTTCCTTTATGTGTCTCATAACCCTAAAGGACTTTTATTTGCTGATAAAATAACTCCCAATTTTCGTTCATTAACTAAACCCAAAAATACAATTTACCATAATGCCCTCTCGGGACGCCGGTTAGGCCTAAAATTACCCCGGGACCCAAACTAAACACCCGAGTATACTATTTTGACAATCTCGACCCTCTCGGACTCAACGGTGCACTAAAAATGACCGTACGAGTTAATAAAAATAACTTCTCTTCATATTCCATTCAACTAGTCCCGACACGACTCACACGCATGTCAGACTTAAATTACCAAACTGTCGTATATTTCACTCTCGGTAATTTATCATATTTCATAATTCCATATTACATATCACACAGTAATATTCAATAATTCTCAACAATAAGTATTAACCCTTGGCACGCTAGTTAATAATTATTTTAATCCAGATTAATAACAAATTAATTTCTCGCATTTTAATTTAATTAATCCAACAATAATAATTAATTACATATCTATTCCCACAATAATAATTAATCACATAACTATTTAAATCATAAAAAATACGGCGTGTTACATAATTCCCCCCTTACAACGGAATTTCATCCCGAAATTCGAAAAAAGTACCAGGTACTGACAATGCTGTAAAAATATTGCACATCGCATCCTTGCGCTCACAAGTAAGCTACTCCGTACAACCCATATAGTAGGCTATCGACTACCCTTAATAATGAACACTTTGTTTTTAAACTCGAGGTTACCTGTCATATAGGCTCTTGCCCAAGCCTTTTCGCTTAAGTTTCACTACTTAAACTTTATTTTAGATATTCACTATCTAGCCTTCTACTATTTGCACCTTAGTAAATTTATCCTCTTTTCATATACATACGACTTCGTCTCGTGTCGTTCATACAAGTAAATTGGCTGGTCAATATATATTTCAAACATAATATATACGATAATATCGATTCTTCTCTGACATTTGTATTCATAACTGGTTTCCCACCTTTAACTATCAAGTAGGACAACAACAAAGTTTACCGTGCCATACTTCTACCAGCACTCTGCACGAACGTGAACTTGTAGGAGTTATTTGGACACAAACTCCACTAGTGGAAGGTACTGCTCCCATCCTCCTCTAAGATCTCAGGGTCCACATAAAATTTTCTCTCCCGCATCCGATTAGACCACTTGTCCTGCCAATCCCTCTGTGGGTATTAGGCCATACTCAATCGCATTTTAGTACCGATAATCTCACCATCTCAGCTACATGAGAAGATCCTTGGGGATACTCTTCCATTCTCTAGTGGAAGGAGCCCCTACTGATTTCGAATTGTCCGTCCTTTTTCTAACAGTCAGGTGACCCACTGCAAGATTAACTTTGAAAATTACTCTACATTAAACCCATTACCACTGTTATTTGTATCCCGATATATTTTATACTCTCTTGAATGTACTTCTAATCGTGATACGTGTGACTTTGTCATACCGCGTGACACAAGTCTCTTTTCCCGCTCAAAAATCTCAGTTTATTTTGAAACGTAAGTCTGTAACAAATCTTACGGAGTAATCTTCGGCTTACCCGACTACATGTTATCGAATTCACAACATAATCATAATCCACCGTTTGATTCAATCCCCTAGGGCACCCATTCATCCTATGCCTCGCGCATCATTATACAAATGACATAAAATTTTCTTACCTCAATTCTTGCACCCTCGGTATGCTGATGTGATAGGGGTGCACTCAACCACCCCACTAGTAAAAACTTAATCAATCCTTCAATGGTATCATTTCTCTATTTATAACGATACTAAGACTAGGCGACTCTATTGGCCTTAAGTCATAATAGAATTATCAACTCTCAATTATATTCTCCTATAGGTACAATAACCAACATACAAAACTTATGTACTATCGACCAAACTTCTCTCCAACTCCCGATGTTCGCTAGTTTCATGCGTGGGATGTCTCGTAAAGAGAAATCCAAACAAGGAACCCCCCGATACACTACTATCTAACCTAGTCGGTTGTCGAGGTCCGTAAGACCCTCAATCCATACTATGTACCTCTCTATAATGTACGTATGTTGACATAAGAGTTTGCTCATCCAATCTTATGTCCCTAACATAACATGAAGCATGGCGCTCTCACTATCTCAGGTATTCAGCTCTATATATAAACAACGAGCCCTATCTCTCTGCTCGAAGAAGAACACAATGCATCCTGAGTCTCCTCAGTAAAATAAATTCCTGCGCACTGGAATTACATATTACTAGACAACATACTCGTTGAGGTCTATAATACCATGAATTTTTTTCATATATTCATATGTCTATTCCCAACCCTATTTCAGCTGGCGCCGCATAAAATAAAGATTTCTCCTCCTGGAGTATCCAGCACGACAACCATATCACTACATTTTTACTATCATTTAACCATATGGTAATTAATCACTACACATTACCATAATAAACTCTACTAAAGATGACTCAATGCAGTAGTAAATTACAACAACAAAACATATTCTTAGGGCCCACTCGGTTCACTTACGGGCAATCATCAAAATGCCCTGCTAACAACGAGAAATACGTTTGTAACAAGACTGTTAAAACTAACGTTCCCACTGAAATCAACCCTCACGCGAAGTTTAGGGTTTCCAATTTACATAAAAGTTATGGAACACCCATGTGACTAGAATCTATCCTTTACTCACAAGGAAGAAGCAAAACCTCACCAGTATCGCCAAATCATAGGGTCTTAGCACGTGGCTGCCATCACGACCCATGAACATCTGCAATCATCATACATCCTAGGATTTCATACTATAGTTGTCCCCTCTCATCATGGACAATTTATTCCATCATGTGGGTTTCACGACCATTATTGAAACGTTGGCCAAAAATCTCTAGGCCTCAATTATGGCTTTACTGAACTCCCATTTACATCCCGGGCCCCGTAGGCCCTGACATACTGTATGCTACTATTAATGAGGACTCTAATGGTCCATCCTGAGCCCATCACTCTCGGGTTATAAATTTCCCGGGCCTAATTCTTTTGACCCCAAATTCCTTCACTGGAAGTCTCACTCCTCCAGTTGTTATGCCTAACTAGCACGGTTTAACATTTCTAATCTTTTCGGTCTCACTTCTCAGTTATGGACACCTTCAACACTTGTAGTTCTACTTCCTTCACATACGGAAAACTTCACGAAACATTTACCCGTCACTGGTCCCACTGACCATTTTGGAAATGTCCTTCTCTCGGACTGAGTAGTCTTAACTTGCTGGCTACACTTACCTTTCGGAACTATAGTTGGACTCCACATACCTAATTGACTTCATCGTCACTTTGTAGGAAGTTAATCAACTTAAAATTATCTAACCGTGTTCCCTATTGGGTATACTCTCATGTGGGGTTTCACTAACACCGTTAAGTTCAGTTTTTCTTTTCGACCAGATTCTCTAACCTTTCTGGCTCACTTCTTTTGGGAAGAACGCAATAACTAATCGCCATATAACCTTGACGACATCAATATTAGTCATCCTAGATGCATTTCTCATCTATGCTTGTATTCTACTCGCGGGTTCTTTATCAACTATAATCCCTTTGGATAATTTATGCCCCTCTTCCAGGTACGAAGTTCATTATGCAATTTAGCCTTTCTCTCATGATCGGTTTCTATCTTACCCATTGTGCTAAACATTAAAATTTTCACTCGCATTTGTTACCACATCGAATGGAAGACCTCAGGGTCAAATCGTACCCAAATTTCTCTCTAAATTTCAAACACACTTCTTCATATACGGTGATTGCGTCTAATCACTACACGATGCTCCTAAGAGCTATAGATTTTAACTCCAAATTTAATTCAGAGTGTCATCACATTTTCTACTTTCGCTGGTCTGTAACACTTTCTCATTTACTTCTCCGCATCTTCACCGATGGGTTTTCAAAAAAGTCCCTCTGATTTCCCCCTTATTGACTATGCTAGGTGGTCCTGAAATCACTCCACCGTTATTTACGACTGTGTCCTGGGAACCCACAGTTCTCGAGTGACGATTTTACTATCTCTTACTTAAGTTATCCTCATGGTGATTTTTGTCACGATCACTCTTTCTCGATTACTCTATGTCTTCTGTTGAGCTTCTCCTCCCGCAGTTCTTCTTACGGCCCTTGCTGGTCGTCCGAAAATGTTTGGTGTTCGAATGACACAGAATTTCGTATAATGAGTCACATCCATTATAATTCATAGCAGGAGAACGTAAGTCGCATATGTAAGGAAACACAACAATCCTATCACAAGGCTCTACATTAAAGAACAATGCGCAGAAACGTAATAAGCTACACAGATCCTAAGGACACTAGAACCTGATGCTCTGATACTACATGTGACACCCTGTCTAATTAAATAAAGGGTTATCAGTCCTGTATAAATTTAAAACAGAATGTTCGGTGGGTTCATTCTTAGCATCACTGTCGAAAAACTTTTTAACATTTTATTCACCTAATATAAAATTAAGCTAGGTGTCAAAACATTTCCAATTTAGTAAAACCAAGTAATCCATTTTCATTCAATCTTAAGATATAAACCATTCACCACACATAGGAATTTGATAAATACTGAACATGAATCAAGTACTTAAATAAATAAGACTGGGTAAAAGCTCCCAGTTCAAAACTCCAAACCATAATATAAACTGAATACAATATCTCTGATGAGGGACTAGAAGTGGGTGACACATGCCCTAGATAAGAAGTCAAGATTGAACTGAATGGAAAGGATATAAGCGTCTAATGCAAAGGACCTACGGCTTCCACAACAGCTGCAGCACGTCAAGCAACCCAAATCTTTAAATCCGGTACCCCTGTGGTTGAGCACCTGATAATATATATATAGCAAAAGAGAGAATAGATACAAGAAACGGGTCAGAGCCCGAGGTTTAAAAATGATTTAGCAATTATTTAAAATTGGTTCTTAAAACAAGTCTTATACACATGTTAGTTATCGAGCTCTCACATGAGTTTCTCACCTCTCATCTATTGTGCACGCTTAACATACATCTAATCTCCCCCTAGTTATACCACCCAGTCAAACTAGTCAGAAATCATACTAATACTAACTATGCTCATTAGTAGTATTCTCGTATCGCCCATACAATACGCTATTCAAATAGTTTATCTCACATACTAAGTTTCATTATTCACCGTTTGAATGGTTAATCTTTTATCTACTAAGATTATTTCACTTCTCATTACCATTTTATCTACTAGTCTCACAAAGTATAAAGTTACCCAAGTTCACTCATACATATATATAGTCTCATCATCCCTATATATATACATTAATCCTGCACCCTTAGGTTAACACCACATGGTGCCATGTAATGATTATTATTATTACCAAGTCTGCTAATTTCACACAGTAGAAATATTCAAAAGTTCATATTATATATATATATATATATATATATATATATTAATCCTGCACCCCCTGGCTAAGACCCATTAGTGCACCTATCAAGAAAATCCTTCATCCCCTGGTTAGCACCCATTAATGCACCTATCAATAATAATCCATCACCCCCGTGTTATCACCTATTAGTGCGCCTATCAAGAGAATCTTGCATCCCCGGGTTAACACCCATTAATGCACCTATTAATAAAATCTTGCATCCCTGGGTTAGCACCCATTAATGCACCTATCAATAATAATCCAGCACCCCCGGGTTATCACCCATTAGTGCTCCTAACAATAATTATCCTTGTACCCCCGGGTTATCACCCATTAGTATACTTAACAATATAATTTCTGTACCCCCGAGTTATCACTCATTAGTGCGCTTAACTATAAGATTCTTGCACCCCCAGGTTATCACCCATTAGTGCTCTTAGCATTAATATCACATAATAGGTATACACATGTCCTATTATAATTTATAGGTATTTCTCCAACCTACATATATACTTCTCATATGTATTTTACTCTGAACACTACGTATAGTATAAATATTTAGATTGCTATCTCTCTCGTAACCTCCAAGGTACATTCTCGATATCGAATAATTAAAGTATTAATTCGCACATACTTTCCAGAAATTATGTTCCTTTTAAATTTACTATCTGGCAGTTTCTCTCACTCCAATAAATGGGTAAACTCGAAACTGGACTCTAAGAAAATTCCCAAAGATTCACTCTGTCTCTCGAACCAGAAGGCATGTCGTTGGAACGACTGCCATGTGTCGCTCGAGTGACTTCGCGCGAGATGCAATCTCGCTTGAACAACTTCGCACGAGATCGGGGGAGATGTCACTGCTCGTCTTCTTTCCCAGAATTCTGCATTTTTCCACCATTTATGAACCTAAAAACCTCTATAATTGAACACCCAACGCCTCGTCATCAATACCCATCAACACCTAATAGGATATAAATCATTCCTAACATCCTAGGATCATTAATTCGTCATAAATCATCATAATTATATAAAATCCCCAAATTAATTCATATGAACCCTAGTTTCCAAATTTTCAATTAAAGAACCTAATCCAACCAAATTCGTTCATTAAAATATAATTCAATTCCGTGATTAATCCTCTACATACATGCAGAAATTTCAGCCTTAATCATAATTTAAATCTCCAATTTTCACCCAATTAACATGTAAATCGTGATTAATTTCACCTACTCTAACATGATTTTGATTATTGCTAAAAGAAAGCAAGTAATAAACACTTGCCTTAAATCTAAGGTCTGAATCCTTTGGTGATGTTGGTATAGAAGCGTTCCTCTCTTCTCGATCTACGCGTTAGTGGTCACGGTTGTGCAAGGTGAGGATAATTTGGCCTTCCCTCTTAGAATTTGGTTCTCCCTCACACCCTCTATGTCCGTTCTTTCCTTTCTATGTCTCACAACCCTAAAGGACTTTTCTTGGCTGATAAAATAACTCCCAATTTTTGTCCATTAATTAAACCCAAAAATATAATTTACCATAATGCCCTCTCGGAACGCCGATTAGGCCTAAAATTACCCCGGGACCCAAACTAAACTCCTGGGTATACTATTTGGACTATCTCAACCCTCCCAAACTCAACGGTGCACTCGAAATGACCGTACGAGTTAATAAAAATAATTTATCTTTATATTTCATCCAATTAGTCCCGACACGACTCACACACGTGTCAAACTTAAATTACCAAACTTCCGTATATTTCACTCTCGTCAATTTATCATATTTCATAATTCCATATTACATATCACACAATAATATTCAATAATTCTCAACAATAAGTATTAACCCTTCGCACGCTAGTTTATAATTATTTTAATCCGAATTAATAATAAATTAATTTCTCGCATTTTAATTTAATTAATCCAACAACAATAATTAATTACATATTTATTCCCACAATAATAATTAATCACATAATTATTTAAATAATCAAAAATACGGACTATTACATAACCTACAAGACCTAAGACCATGCTCTGATATCATATGTCACACCCCGCGTAATTCTGGTATCAGCCGCCACAAAAACTATGTCGAGCGCGAGTAAATAAAATACCATTCTTAGCATGAGACAGATATAAGATACAATAAATCAATCAATGAGATAAATATTTGAATTAATCCCAAATGATAATAACAACTGAACGATATAAGATCCAACACATGCTAAAACTTTGAATAAATCCAGTCTCCGAAAATGATTTAATTAAAACTAAGTAATAATCCAACTGAAATCCTCTTAACAACTTTGGAACCAAAAGGACCAATAAAACCCAAATGAAGTCTCACAATGAAATACGACTGAAAAGAAAGTCTAACTAAATAAAGCGATGAAATAAATAAACTCCAGCTGCACCTCCAAATGATAGCCAATAAATCCTATGCAGCTACTCCAGCACTAATACCTGAAAATGTTAGTCAACACACGAGGTCAGAGTCTCGAGTATGAATACACACTACTCCCCTCATTTAGGGTCCGTGAAACTAAACAATAGCATTGTACGCAATAAATATCACAATAGAGTATTTTAATTACGAATATAATTAAACCCGGGAAAGATAAATTACTAACCACTCCCCAAAGATTTTGATTAAAATAAACCAATATTATTTTAATTATCCCACAGGCCCAAAGCATTAATTTAATTAAATTAACCCAAAGTTATTATTGTTCTCAATTTTTATTATGTCGGTCCTCTGGCCCCGGGTGGTAATCCACCAAAGTGTCACACTTCCCCTTGTCAATAGCCAGCCGAATCCGTTTAAACTGTTAATCTACCACAATATGACAAGGTTCCACACACGACACGACACAAATCGCCCAAGCTGACCCGTTTAAACTGTCGGTCCCTGACATATTATGTCGCCAACAATTTTAATACCCATTTTTATCTTAGGTATTACTTCTCATTTTCTCAATTTCATAATTAACAAATTACCCCACCCTTTATATCGATGTGAGATCCTCAAAAACATCCCTTAGTCCCATACCTATGGGTCCCTAAAGTACATATACGTCATATCCTACGTATAAGATGAATTCCCAACATGGCAATTTAATCACAAATGTCACAATTCAATTTAATTCCATTAATAATATAGTCATCATTTTCAACATAATTATTTTTATCCAATACCTCTTAATTCATTAAATATGCGATATTATTCAATATGACACAATCGTTCTCTTTTATAAATCTTCTAATTTTTATAAGTGTGTTCGCGTCCCACATAACATAAACATAATCCCATAGCTTCTACATGCAAACCTACACCCCAAAAACCATAAAACCCAATAATCTAACTTACGCACTTAAGGGTTTCAAGGATTAATTCATATTAAAAAGTTTCATCAAAACCGCCCCAAAATTTTAGTGTCCACCTTCTCTAATTAAGTTGCTAATTGATTTTTTTTATCAAAAACACATGATTAAGGGTTTAGGCGACACTTAAAATGCATAATACGAAAGGAAAGGAATAGAGTATTCATGCCTGAGATTGAGATGAAGAAAATATTGCAGCACGGTTGGATTCCTCTCGAAAAATTAGCAAAGAAACGTTCTTAAACAAACTTGATTAAACCCAATTAATCCTTCAAAACTTCTGACAAAACTTGATTATGTTGGAGGTTGATGATTATAGTGGAGAGTAAAACTTTTAGAAGAGCTCTGTGATGAAAAAACTTGGGAAAAGTGATTATGCAAAGTCCCCCTATGAAGTATTAAGGTTATATACTAATTAGGAATCCTAATACCAACCCAACTCTATAATAATTGGCCAACTTATGTCAGATCTGGGCATAGTCGATCGATCGATCGAGCAGGTCGGCTGACAGTTCCCTATGAAAACTACATAAGTCAAAATAATTTAAAACCTTATAAAACCTCCATTTTAATTCCGAATTCAATTCCCCTTGAAGTTTTATTCTTCTAATACTACAACCAACATATTTTATTAATAAAAATTATTAAATCCAAAAAATTATTTTTCTCGAATATTCCAACAAATTAATTAATAAAAACACGGGGTGTTACACCGAACCAAAGCAGTCGCATTAAGTGTGATGTGATTTTAACAGTCCTAAATAGTGTTTCTAGTTCCAGTATTTTTCATGAAATTTCATTGTCATGTAATATAAAATAATTATCCAAGTCAAGAACTCGTTATAGTGCACTCCAGATTCAAGTAATATAAAATGCTAGCGTAAGAAGGTAAGAAATATTTAATTATAAAATGTCTCAAATACGGAACTATATTTACCCCGTCATAATAAAAGATGGGGTGTGGGATAAATGCCCAACAATACTCTCAGCAAAATGCGATATAGAAATGGACGTCAAAACGAGATCGGTGTTATGACATAGTGATACTACTACATACATAGTAACACTACTACATACATACATACATACATATATATATATATATACATATATATACTTGTGTGTGTGTTTGTGTATGTTTATACCCATATATACATAAACCTATACTTTATATTGAAATTCTTACTTTATCGTGATTAAATTACATTAACCCATTCAATGGCCTTTCCTTATTACATTCACAAAAATGAGCTTATTCATTTACCCATCCTGGTTAGTTTAAGAAAAAAAATTCCTTTGTCAGTTCTTTGGAAAATTCTATATTGTTTCACAAAAATAATATGTTTCTTTGTTTCCTTCTAACACACGAATAACCGGTGTTCAGTATAACACCCCATATTTTTTAGCATTTTAACTGACACGTGTGCACGTAATTTAACAAAATCGTGAAATAAAGTGACTTAAATAAATATTAATTAGTGAATAAAAGGATTAATATTTATGTATAATTATATTTAGTTGTGTGATAAGTAAATTAAAACATGTTAAATTGTATTACCTCGTAAGTGAGTAAAATTGACGGGTTTAACGGTATCTCATTCGAAACATGCAGATACAGTCGAGTTAGGCATGAGATAAAAATTAATATTAGATAACTCGAATGGTAATTTGGAGTACGCCAATGATCCAAAATATGTCAAACTAGTCTGAAATAGGTACTCGGGGTTATAATTGGGTTTCGGGCGATTTTTAGGCTAAACGGGAGCCGTAAAAGGGTATTCGATCATTTTACATATAAGGGCTAACTTAATTTTGGGATTTGGAGTGTTTAGGGTTATATTTAGGTAAGGTGGATTGAAGGGACATCTATCCAACCATTTAAGATGTTAGGGCTTTGAGAGAGGAGAGAAAAGAGGAGATGAAAAGATAGAAAAGTGAAGAGAAAATGGATTTGCACTGGAGATCAAGCTCACCTGGGTTCAAAAACATATCTGAGAGAGGAACTCAAGGAGAAAATCTCTAAATTTCATCACTCTCAAGTCAAGTATTTAAATTGCTTTAATCAGTTTAGTTTCAATAATTCATGTAGAAATTAGTGCATGAAGAACATAATTTCGGGTTGGGAGAACCACGTAAAACGGGGTTATGATTAAAGAAAATATTGAAGAGGAATATTATTTTGTTAATATGATAAATTTAATATGATTAGAATGATAAAGATCAATTCTTAAATAATTTAGGCAATAAAATATTGAATCTTGAATTAGGATTTGAAACTATGCATGAATTTTGATATAAATTGATGATCTCATGAGTTAGGTGTTTTTCGGGATGATTAGTTCATAAAAAACTGTTAATTTATGTTTAGGATGGGTTTGGTAACATTATTATGGGTTAATGTGAAGGTTAGAACTCCTGAGGTTAAAGGGAACGGGGAAAGTCCCGTCCAAAGTTCGTCATGGCAAACCAGCAAATTGAACCATTTCGCTAGAGAGGAGTGAACCGATTCGGTCCAGCTAGGGAATAGGTTCGGTTTGTTGTGTTGGTCTCCCTTGCCTTTTTTGTTTTTTTGTGGATCATTTGGGGTTTAAAATGGATTATGCAGTCTAGAAGAGGAAATATGACTTTTGGAAATATAGAGGGAAGGTTAGAGAGTACCTTAGGTTAAACGAGGATGAATTCCGAGTAAGAAATTATGGGTATACTAGGGTGAATGTACACGGATAATAAATATGAAATCGGGTTAAAATTTTGAGAAGGATTAGACTAAGTGCTTAGGTAAAATAACATGTTGACCAGAAATGTTAAGTTAGAGAATTAATTATAAGTAAGTGAATAGTTGATAAAAATCGAGAAGTTGGGATAAACTCGGGATTTTGTGGGCTAGTGCTATGAGAGACATTATACACATTTGTTGATTTTGTACATATATACGTATAGAGTGAAATAGTATATATATATGTGTGTGTGTGTGTGTGTGTGTGTGTAATTGATGTATATATGAACATACCTACTATAATTATATTATCGTTAGAGTTTGTACGTAGTGGGTGGTCCACCCTGACATTGACCAGCAGGTGTTGGGTAGTTTTTCCAGGTCATAGGACTGGTTCATGACCACTGTAGATGAGTTTCGAGTCTGTTCGGGATAATGTGGTATGGTTATGATCCAAGGATATATGACTATGACCGCCTCCAGTTTATGTATTTACCATTTGGGATCGGTGGCAAGATTTCGACCCAATGGCCTAGGAGTGGTACATGACGTACCTGGATCCTGATAGCATACTAGGGAATGCATTCGAGAGGAAAGCTCGGGGATTCTATGGATATACGTATAAAAGAGTGTTATATATATATATATATGTGTGTGTGTGTGTGTGTGTGTGTGTGTGTGCGCGCGCGCGCGTGTGTGCGTACATTAAATTATAACTAGTGTACAGTTATGTTGATTATATAACAATATGAATATAAGCGAGAATTACTATATTATAGCTTATGTGATAGCTAAGTAATAAATCAAGTAAATCAAAAAACATGTAGCACATTTGGGCAGAGGTTTAGTGTAATTGACTGTGTTATGAATGACTAGACTTGTTAGGCGAGGTAGCATAACTAGGAAATTAAAATACATGCATTAGGTGGGCATTGTAGATGAGGGGAGAGGATAATCTAATGTGAGTGCAACACCAAAAGAACATGAATAATTCTGCTTCATATTCATTCAAAAATTTTAAATACTTGCAAATGTTTTGAGCACTGACTCGTATCAAAAATATTTTCAAAACCTTTTAGGTGCTTAGCCATAGGGACACTAGAGTTAGCTTGTCATTCCAGTTAGATGATGTTGCAGCAGCTGTGGATGCATGCAGGATTTTCTAGACGCCTCTCTCTATTCTATCTAGTTAGGATGATTATTTCAGTATTTCTTTTGGGCATGTCGCCCAAAGTTGGATAATTTTTATTTTCAAGTTATTTTATTTATTTATGCTAACTATACTCATTATATTGTAGTGAATATTTATCTTATATGGTTGAATGTTCTTATAAATCATGTTAGTAAGTTTTTAAAATTTGAAACTGGGCTTAATAGATTATTAGTAATTGATTGGTTTTCGACAGTGATGCTAAGAATGAACAAGACTGATATTCATGTTTTATATTAGTAGAGGATTGGCCACTCGTTATTAGAATAGGTGGGATGTCACATTCAGGTGATCATTTGTAAATCTTGACCTTATTACTATTAAATTACACTTTTAAGAACACATTATTGTGTTAACCTGGGTTATTCCATTTGTTCATCCACTATTTATCCTTATTATTACTTTTGACTTATCATACCATGGACTCTATATAATATACATTAATTCCTTTCAAGTCATTTTAAACATTTCTTGGGATGCACCCATGTTCATTTTCTTTCATTAACCATTTCCACAGTAGTTACCAATTTTATTACTTTACTTTTCATCCTGTAGTTGACTATATTCATTTGAATTTACGGCCTGTCGTCGACTACCAAAAATGTTGCAATATTCTTTTATTTTAGTGTTGACCATATCCCATTTGTACTAACCACCTTTCACCGATTGACACAAATGCTGAAATATGCTCCCTAGCCAATAGGTCTTGGGTCTAAGCCGAAGTCGCACTTAGGTATACCGACTAAACCTATCAACGGGTTGTGTACGGGTCGGGTTAACGGGTGAAAATACCCTTAACCCGTACACGACCCAATTGTCAGAGGCTTATAACAATTGTCAAAATCCTATAATTTTTAAAGACAAAGTTAGGCAATTAAAATCAACAATTAAAATAATAAGTATATATCTGAAATACATAATCCCCACACTCATTTGTCGGATGAGAAGTATCAGAAACCAATCCACTTGAACCAACAAGATGAGAGTAATTTAGGCTATACACATAAAAAAGATTAAATACGGTATCACTCACACGTTTATACTCGTACGAATCACTACCGTGTAACCTTGTATATGCCCACTCTAAAAACTGAAGTTTGAACTGCGAATCCAACGAGACAGCAATAGCAAGAATAACACTATATTCAGACCAATATTTTTCAAATTTTAAGTTCATGTGTCCCCCCATTACACACATAAAACTATCTTACCCTTCCATTGCATCTTTTAACTTAATTTGGATGATAAAAACTAAAGGGAAGATGAGGTTAGCCGTGGGATATTTTGTTCCGAAAAATAAGCAAGTTACTTCATAAAATAAACTCAAAAACTTAGACAGTTTTGTTACCCTTCCCCACTCTTCTTGGGTTGCACAATGTTTATAGTTGGAATCACTCAACTGTAAATGGATGAAAGCACGCCGATAGAATATGGCATTTTCCAGCATTAAATATGTTGAGTTCCATCTAGTCGGAACATCTTGTCGCAACCCCCTTTTACACTCCAAAGAAACTTGAGAAACGCAATCATAGAATTTATATTTTCTTTTAGCTGACCCTTTAATGTATTTCACACTCTCCCTAACTTTAATCGTTGCTTCCTCAATTTCCTTGAGTCCATCTTGGACTATAAGATTCAAAATATGTGCACAACAACGTATGTGAAAGAATTCACCGTTCATTACAAGTGCACCTTTTAAATTTAGTTGATTCTTTAGAATCTCAATGAATGCACCATTACTTGAAGCATTATCTAGTGTGACAGAAAACAACATCTTATCAATTTCCCATTCATCCAACAAAGTGTAGATTTTTTCTGATAATGCCACGTAGGTGTGTGGAGGGGGCATTAGACAAAAAATCTGTATTCTTTTATTCAACTTCCAATCGTTATCAACAAAGTGGACCATAAGGGTGAGGTACCCGTCAGTAGCCACGGATGTCCACAAATCGAAAGTTAAATAAATTCTCCCAGAAACTGAATTTAATATAGATTGAAGTTTTATTTTCTCCCTTTTAAACATTTTCAACACTCCAGCCTTAGCGGTATTCCTAGAGAGCAACTTGATATCCTCGAAAATATATTTGAAAATAGCACTTATACCCGAATACTCGACAAATTTAAAAGGCAGATTATGCTTAATAATAGCCTCATATAGTAAGTCATTAAAGACCTCATTATCAAATTTGGAAGAATTAGCCAACGACAAAGGCCCTTCAGTTCGAGATAGAATAAGTTGACCAATGTCAGTTGTGTTATTTCTAACGCAATTATCCATATGGGTCAACATATCTCCAGTTCCATAAGTTGCATCACAAAGATAAATTATTCCGCATTTTTGACATTTAGCCCTTCTTTTTTTATCCTCAGCTAAAGGTAATTCTTGAAATAATGTCCAACAACGGGATCTCTTTTTACGAGGTTTAGAAATACCAGATTTCTTCTTTGCCTTTGAAGTGTTTTGTTGATCGGATTCCGCAGCTTTATCGACTGGTTCAGCAGCTTCTTCTGAGACATCTAGATCCACATCCATATCCAAATCAATTGAATTGATGGTATCCATTTCCTCCATAATACAAGCTGAAAAAACTCCAACAAAGAATAAATATATATAAATATACTCAGTTAATAGATAATTCTCAGTTAATATAAATATACTCAGTTAATATACATATGATATAAATATACTCAGTTAATAGATTAATAGATACTCAGCAGCAGAAAAACCCATATTACAAATCTCAACAGCAAAACCCATATCATCTCCATATAGAGTCCGAATATTACAATCTGACTAAACAACAAATCAAAACACTCATCCCTCTCAATGTCTAAATCAACCAATATTTCCTCTCCAAAAATATGAAGCAATAGAAAAAAAAATGGAGCCTTATTAATTTTCAGATGTGAGCAATTTTAAAATTGCTCCTTGTTTACAGAAAAAAAATAATTGTACTGTTTTAAGATATATTTACAGAAGCGAGCAATTTTAAAATTGTACTGCTTTAAAATCTTTAAGATATCTTTACAGGAAAAAAAAATGTACTGCTTTAAAATTGTACTCCTCGTTTACAGAAGTGAGCAATTTTAAAACTTTTGTTTTATAAACCAAAAATTGTGTTGTTTGATTGAAACGAGTGTTGGGTTTATGTTTTTCTTTTTTCGATCTATAAATGAGTGTCAGATATATTATCAAAGATCTCAAAACTCAGATATATAAATCAGATCTATAAATCAAAGCCTACAGCACCTACAGCTCTCAACTATATAAATCTCAGTTATCAAATCAACACCTACATATAATCAACACAATAGATCTAAAAAATCAGATATGTGAATGGAACTAAGAGAGAACAAATTGCGTGAGAGAGGGAGAGAGGAAAGAGAAGAGAAAAAAAGAGAAGAGAATATAAACATACCGGTCGTGTGCGCTTGGAGTGGTGGTGAAGCAACTGTGTGTGCACTTGCAGTGTGGAGAGCTTGAGGTGTGCTTGGTGAAGGGGGAAAGGAGGAGGCTGGAGCTGCGCAGCTCAGAAATGAAATGAAATGAAGTGGAAGTGGTTTTGTTGAGTTGAGTTTGACGATATGTTTTAGTTTTAGGGTTTGCTTTGGTAAACAAATGAAGGGTCAAGATGAAATCTATTCACACAAGTGGACTCTTTAATTGATAAGTGGGCTCTCTTAATGGTTAATTTTATTAGATATGGTTTGGATTGGGTTGGGTGAACTAATAACACCCATTAATACTAACGGGTATTAACGGGTAAAAACGAGTGAAAATGGGTATATGTAAATTTCCAAACCCAAACCGTTAATACAACGGGTCTATCGTGTCAACCCGTTATTGACCCAAACCCATTAAGCATAAACCCATTAACTTATAATTTCGTGTCGGGTTAACGTGTCATGTGTCATTTTGACAGTTCTAATCCCGACCCTCCTTAAATTTCCTGATTCTCCTTTATGAAAACAGTTTCTCTTTACATTAATTAATGTTTTTCTTACGTCCAACCCGCATTTGTTTATTCAAAACTCTTCAGTTTATCATCATACTTTTATTCATAATAAAATTTTACTTTTCCTCCTTTTATCTTTACTCTAACCTTGTCATTCAAGGAAAATGCCACTATGATTTCCTTTCATATATTTGAACACATTTTATGTTTTAGTCATTATTACCTTTTCTTGATGTGTTACGAACATCTTTATCTTTGAATTTATTCTATTTTCAAGTTTAAGGAATATTTTTACCAATCCTTGTTCATTCAAGCCTTAGTACAAAATTCTTTTCATTTCATTTCAAAAAATGTACTTCTTTGAAAAAACTTTCATTATTTCACTCCAGAATCCATTGTGCATTTACTTTAATTCATCATTCTTTGATCTACATTAATAATTAACTTTTTTCATATTCCAAACTTATCATTTACACTATATTTTGACATATTTATCATCTTTATGGTCCTTTTCACACCTTTAAGGTCACTTTTATAAGCTTAACTTTACTTGGAAATTATTAACGAAACAATTTCACTTTTGCATATTACCATGTTATTAGTTGGTTCAAAATTACGTTGGTGACCCTTATCACATTTTATACATGAAATTGTAGTTCAGTGCCCATATTCTTTTAATTTACAAAAATATTAATTTACACATTACTTTGTGCAAAACTTTATATTTATCAACATTAAGCCCAGCTTAACAACTCACGAGTTTTTACTACCAATTTTTTCAACTTTTACCCATTCGTACCAACTATTACTTTGAAATATTTTGTCTTGTTTCCTTGTTTATTCTTCACATAAAATAACACTATCTTAAGTTTCATGAATTTTGAAATTCACATATTCATAATTTCAACATACATATTTTAGGTTCAAATAATATTTACATAAGTACAAAAGTTTTTGTACTTTAAAACCACCATTTAAACCTCATTTCTAACATTTTTATTTCCTAAAAATATTCTTTGAATATTATAAAAACTAAACATTTTTAAAACTTTTCTCCATTCATGTGAATATGCAGAAATAACATTCAAATTACTTCACATAACATCCTATAATTTCTTACTTGAAAATCCTTGTTTGAAGTCATAAAACACACTTTCCAACACATTTTTATTTCATAAAAAGGTTTGTTATATATTCTGAAAATTAATTATTTTCAAAGACCTTTCTTTAAACCATCCCAACTCATCCTAACACATGAAAGCCTGTTATACTTGGAATCATTCTTAAATGCTATATGTAAACGGACGAAAACATATAATAATCATGTTATATAATGTTGAATGTAAGACTAGTGTGGGATGATTTCTCCCACCTCATAAGTTCTCCATAAATATATAGGAAATATCATTATAGAAGGTAAAACTCCCACCTCTTAATGTAGCCTCAAAGGGTTTACCAAGCTTAATAACTATTCCCTTCAAAAAGGTTCCAAAAGCTAGCCTTCTTTTTCTTATTCAAAGTTCATAAATGATCCAAAGCTTCCTTAATTAAAATCCACTTCAATAATCTCTTCTGCAACCTCATCTTTAACACCATTAAAGATTAATACAACCTCTTCTTACCTTTGATTATGGAAGGATAATTGTGTAAGATAGTATGAGTGAACTATAAAGACAATAAGAAAGATTTTCCTGAGTAAAAATGGTGGAGAGAATGATTATTTTCAAATTATAATTGATGTAAATTTTCAATCTACACAAATTGAATACATGGGGTAGTTGAATCCCTATATGTCTCTTACCCATCTCAAATGGCTCATACTCATTAGGGGTTTCTTTACTACTATCCAAAGGGTCCAAAGTCTGCTAAAAATGGTCAAACACTCAAGGAAAATAATTCAAAAACACCCTCCACTTATGCACATTCAATAACCTACAAATTTTAGGCATTCTCGATGTGCCGAATCTATTCAGTCTAAATTTGAATTGATTCACATCTGTCAGATGAAAATCTTTTTAAGTGCTGAGTCCACACATGACAATTATTTTTTTACTTTTCATTTTATCTTAACCCATGTTTACAATTGTAAAAACTTTACATAACACAATTTTTTTGGAAATTTTGACACTATTACTTTATAAAACTGGGTGTTACAATCTTCCCTCCTTAGGAAATTTCATCCCCGAAATTCACTATTTCCTTTAATCATGAAAAATCCTAATCATTAACTTACATTAAAGCCATAGTTAATCTATTTGTAGAGTGGTACTCATTTAACCCCCTCATTAAAGTTTAATTAGTGCGAGCAGGCCAAAGCCGAAACAAATTAATAATGGTTGAGCAGGCCCAAATCACGAGTAAGCCCAAAACTAAGGAAGACAATATTGGGTGAACAAGTCTAAAATAGCAAGATAATACAAATATAGCTATAATGGGAAAGTAAGACAAAGATAAGAGCATGTTAATATAGAAGATGTGAACGTATAGAATTATGAGCAGGGAAAATAAGGCCAAGAAAACGAGGAGATACCATAGGAGCAAACCCAACTCAGGGAAGTGATGTCATAGGAGCAAACCCATGTCAGCAAGGGGGTGCTCTGCGAGCAATTCCAAGTCTCTTCTAAAGTGATATTTACATAAAAGAATATTTTCTAACATTTTTAACACTTGTACACGGGAGTGCTTAGCAAAAAGCCACAACCAAGCAAGCAGAGCTTGAGCAGATGGCGAGTTGGATGTCCTGAGAGTTTTAGTTTGGAGAGTGAGAGGAAGTCTTATTGAGAAAGCTAAGGTTCAACCAATTCAGTACCCTAGGAAAGAAAGAATACTGAGAGGATGGACCTAAAAGGTCACTCACACACTCACACTCACTTACACAACTCACATTTAGTAAAATGGACGAGCAGTCAAGGCACTACTTACAAAGTTATTTTGAAAATCAACAATGGCGAGTGTCTCCCAAGATTGCTCACAAGTCTTAAAAATTATTTACCAAGCAACTGTTTGAAATATTCACTAAATTGTACTTTTTGTCACTATGACCTACATATTTGCTGTTTTGACTTTGGTTGCCCTAGATGTCGCCTGCCAGGGAGGAAAGTGATAAAAAATAAAATAGGACAAAAAACACTTCTCAGATATTGTTGCAAGGAAATATCTCTTTGGCGCGTGCATGCCATGTCAGTCCTGGCGTTTAGTTATAAATAGAGCACCTGGTCTAGGTCAAATCAGAACACTATTGAGGCATTGTTACTCTGCACAAATACACATAAAAAGTATTCTCTCCATGTTCTTTCCTACACACTTGAAGTTCTTATCTCTCTTCTCTCAAATAATCATCACTCTCAAATTATTCCATCCTTTTCTTTTGTACTGAAAAGTTTATACTCAATCAGTCTTCCTTATATTGCAACCAGAAAGTTTTCATTTTATTGTGAAAATCAATTTTTGATATACTTACTGCTCTTGAATCTTTGAACAAGTTGAAGGTTGTTTCCATTGGAGTGGAATCACCCTTTCAGATTATTCATAGACTCAAATACCACTACCCTCCTACAATTGGTGACTCTACTGGGGAGATATTCTCATTACTATGGATAAAAAAAGTTATAACATTTCGAATCAGTTGGGTTTTCAAGATATTCTAGTTGGTAATGGAGTCTAAACTGATCAGATGACTAATGAGGAAGTCGTGGTTACTAGACTAAGAGCTTTCGCTCCTTTAGGGGGAAGGCGAGCACAACAACGACTGTATTGTTGAACAGAATAAACCTAATGAGTATGTTTTTTGAGTTTTTAAGGAAACACAATGTAGATATATACAGTTTAGTCCAAGATTGTGTAACACCCATGAAGAATCCTACTAGAGGAGCATTTGTAACAGAGATGGCCCATGCCAGAAGAGTGGCAACGGAGTAAGTTGTGACTCCATTAAGCTCGTCGACGAAGGTAGAGATGGAGGAATCACCCTCTAAAAATGTCACGATGAAAGAAGTGAACAATTTTCTCTCCTCCCAGAAACAATCATCTCTTATGTATGAGGAGCTGCAGAACCCCTATCCATATAGTATTAGTGAAAAACCATAACCTGAGGGGTATATTCCTCCTGCATTCATGAAGTTAATAGAAGAGGTGAAAATCCTAGGGATCATGTCAAGAGGTTCATGGAGTATCTTGGCGTGCATGGAAATGACAAGGATTTGAATTATGAGAGTTCTCAAAAACTCTCACTAGAAAGGCATACACATGATACTCTCAAATGGCGCCAACATTATCCCCACTTGGGAAGAAATTCATAGGCAAGTTTTGCAGAAATTTTTTTTAACTGATGAAGATTTCACATTAAGACACTTAGCCCAAGAAGTGAAGAAGATAGGTGATGAGTTAATGTAATACATCAAGAGTTTTATAGAAAAGTATACAGATGTGCACGAAGATGTTGCAGGGGTAAAGTTGATGCATACCTATGTAGAGGGGATGCTGAAAGCAGATCCTCGAGGGTACCTTATGAGAATTCATGCGATCAACTAATAATATAGACATGATCACTAAACCAATACCCCAAGTATGGAGGGCACATATGTCATTAATAACTGATACGTTTCAAGCTTCACAACGGCAAGCAGTGAACTATGTTGAAGGATGTCCAAAAGGAAAGAAATGAGACCAAGGGCAGAAGAATAATAACGCTGCTGGAAAGAGAAAATTTAGGAATGATATACCACCAACATTTACATGCAATGTAGTGGAAGTTATGGACTGTTATCGGATATTAGTGCATGAGGGGGTGGCAAGTCCCCCTCACTCAAATGACCAGAAACCCACGACGACAGACAAAGCAGATGCGAAATTCAGTGAGTTGCACCAGAGGGTGCCACATGCCACCAAGGATTAGTATTATTTATGAAGGATATAGGGGAATAAGTTTCTAATGGAACCTTGTAGATCCCGCCTATGGATGTTAAAGAAAACTTACTACCAGATCATCACTATGGCACATGATACATGGTGGTGGCATACGATGAGGAAGAAATACTTGAGTCTAAAGAGTGGCTAAGTGGTGATGATACATGCGAAAGATGGTTATCAAAATTAACTAAGGAAGACCACAAAAATGAGTGGTACAAGTAGGTGAACCTTAAAGGGGGAAGTATTGATGTAGTCCTTATTTAGGATGAGGGGGTATCAGAAGCTAAGTACGTGTGTAATGCATAAATGTACGAAGTTGAGATAGATTTGGAGTGTGCAACTATTATCAGAAGCCCCAAGTTTAAATGGTTCTTTGACCAAATTGGAGTGAAGCATGAGATGCAAACAATAATACTAAGCAGATTTAGAAGCGGTCTAGGAGTGAGGGGACTCTTCTATCAATTGGCATGGTCCCATGGGAAGGTTAATCAAGACGTACACATCTGAGGTAATATTTTTAGAAGAACACAAGTATGAACCCTTATTCCACAACAGAACTCTATATATTACTGCCTATGTAAATGGAACTAGCTTTCTGAGAGAACTTCTAGATGGAAGGACATCAATAAATATCATGCCCATTAGTACTATGTACGAAACTGTAATTTCTCAAGAAAAAATTGTGTCGGTACCACTCATGATCTTTAGCTTTGACAGTTCGAGGATACAGTCACTTGGCTATGTCAATCTAGGGACTAAGTTGGGAAACTTCACATCTCACATTAAATTTCATATCATTAATACCAACACGAGTTACCAACTTCTAATAAGTTAGGTGTGGATGCACACACATGGAATTGTGTCGTCAACATTCCACCATTGTGCAAACTCCAATACTCGTGGGACGGAGATTGTGATTAAAGCCACAAAAATACCATTTTTGATAGAAGAGTCCCACTTAGTTTAT
Source organism: Sambucus nigra (assembly GCA_949130495.1). Lineage (NCBI taxonomy): Eukaryota > Viridiplantae > Streptophyta > Magnoliopsida > Dipsacales > Adoxaceae > Sambucus > Sambucus nigra. Next base: position 60,223,461 of record OX422214.1, read on the forward strand.
GCAACATACTACACAGAGTTAGATGAGGAAAGAAGATGATTGATCTAGGGAGCAGGAGAATCCCGCATGGCCCAAGAAGAGGTCAAAACCAAAAAATCAGTACATAAAAAGATTAGGCCCGTAAGTTCCCCACCTGAGAACAAAGGAAAGGAGAAGAGAAAGTTTTAAGAAAAAGAAAGACTGGAGCGAATTTGTAAAAAGATTGTTTTTCCTTTCCTCTCATTTAACATTTATAACGGTCTGAGCAGGCGACGTTTTGGGACGAAAGCATCTACCAACACCTAAATATTTTATAGTTAATGATTCCCATATTGTTGAACACATTAAAGAATCGTAGGAGGCATCGGAATGCATGCAAGATGGACCACAAGAGCTGCTTCAAGATCTTGTGGAGGTAAAATTAGGAATGGAAGGTGGTGATGAGTGACCCATCTTCATTTCTAAAGGCCTAAGTCCTAAATAGTGAGAAGAAATCATTGACATGCTCAAGAAATTTACAGATTCCTTTTTATGAAAATAGACAGCGACTTCAAGTATAGATCCAAAAGTGATCTCGCACAAGTTAAAGGTTTTTCCTAATGCTTTGCCTCTAAGATAGATCACGCGAACCTATATGGCTGAGTCGAATTTAAAAAGTAATGCAAAGGTAGATAATTTAATCACAATTGGGTTTATCAAACCTATTCAGCATCCAGTATGGCTATCAAGTATCATACCTACGGCAAAAAAGGATGAAAAGAAAATTCAGGTCTGATAGATTTTAGGGATTTGAACAGCGCTTGCCCAAAAGATGAGTTTTCTATGGCACCCCTCCAAATTAAACACCGGGTGATCAGTCCTTTATAAAATTTAAAACAAAATATCCGGTTTGTTCATTCTTAGCATCATTGTCGAAAAACATTTACTTTATTAATCACCTAATAATTAATCAAGCTAGTGTCAAACCTTTAATCCATTAATTAATATCCAACAATATAAACTGATAACACATTCACTATTTTCATGAATAAAATAATAATGAATAATAAACCATCTAACTGAATCAATCAACTAGAATAAACATCCCAGTTAAATATCTCAAAACCAACAGACCATAATAATACTAAATCCCATAAAACTGAAATGAAAGAGTACAACATCTCTCTGAAATAAATGATAACTGAAAATGGGCAACATGCCCTAACTGAAATAGCTAAAATAGGAATTGAGTGAAAAAGAGCGGAGGCTTCTAATCATGAGGACCTGCAACTTCCACAATAGCTGCAGCACGTCATGTAGTCTGAAAATCTACGCCTGGCGTCCCTGTGGCTGGACACCTAAAATAGTTGTAGAAGAGAATATAGATTTGCAAGAGAAGGGTCAAAGTGTGAGTGTAAAACATTTTAAAACAGTTTAGCAAGTATTTAAAATGCGGTAAAGCCAATATTATATACATGTTAGCTTCACATCTCTCTCTTGAGATTCTCACCTCTCAACTATTGTGCATGCCTAACGTCTCTAAATCGTTCTAATTATCTTTGTTACACCTAACTAGATTGTAGACATAAGCCTTTTAACTATCACTCGTAGAAATAACCCGTATTTCCCACATACTATTATTGTTAAATGTTTCTGCATTTATTATCCCGAGTAAAAAATTTCACAATAAGGTTAAGTGTTCACATACTTAAGTTATTTAAGAATTCATTATCTTTCTTATCTACAAATTTCACGCAGTAGATAATATCACAAGTATGTATGTATGTATGTATGTATGTATGTATGTATGTATGTATGTATGTATGTATGTATGTATGTATGTATGTATGTATGTATGTATGTATGTATGTATGTATGTATGTATGTTTGTGTGTGTGTGTGTGTGTGTATATATATATTTATATACACACTAATACGGCACCCCTAGGCTCAGTTGCGGTGCATGCATACTCTACTACCAAGTCCTGGTACATCTCGTTCTGAATAAGGACAATTGGTTCGGAATCACCCTCGAAGCATATAAATACAAATCACACATATTGGAGGTGAACATAGTTCCAAGACTATGGGATACGCATATACCTATGCACCCATATGACCATCATCACTATCATTATCACAGATAGCCCGTACCTAGGTTCCATGTTCTGAGGCACCAAATCTAAAATCCCCCCAATGGGCTCTTCAGGATAAGACTGTCCCCTTTAAAAAATACTTCCCATGATAGCAAGCAGCGTAGCTATGTCCTTCACATAATAAATACTACCATAGGTATTCACACAACATATAAACATAATTAGGTATACACACAACCCGAATATTATAATTCATACGTAGTATTATTCTCCTTACTACTTATGATATATTTATTAAATTATGAATATTCTCTCTCTCATAATTGCCAAGGATAATTGCCTGCCCAAAAATCATTTAAAGAATTACACCAAATTATTCCCAATTCTAATGTACTGTACTGAATTCATCGTAGATTATTCTATTTCTCTCGAATTAACTATGTCGCAAAAATTGGAAAAAATTATAAAATTCTAAAATTTTGACACGTCGTTCGAACGAGACTGCATCTCGTTTGAATGAGAAGACATGTCGCTCGAACGATAGCTTTGCGCAACATCCCATTTCGTTCGAACCAAACTTCGCGCGACTTCGCTCGAACGAAGCCCTATGTCGTTTGAACGATATTTTCTCAGTTCGTCTCTTACCTCTTAAATTTGCGTTTTTCCCCCATTTTTCAGTTCTAAACCTCTAAAGATCATTCCCAAACTCCCAACAATTAATATCAATCCATATTCTAACATGTAAGTATGATTTCTAATACTGTAAAATCTTTAAATCATTAATAATCATTGAATAAATTCAAAATCCTCAAATTTAACCATATGAACCCAAGTTCATTAATTTTAAATTCAAGAACATAACTAACCCAGATTTGTTCATCAATATTAATCCAAATTTTGTGAGTTTTAATCTACATACATGAATGGATTAAACTCATATAAATTCAGTCCTAAGTTATGAATTAAATCGTCCAATTTTTCCCAATTCATGTGTATTTTTCACCTACACTAACATGGACATAATTATTACTAAAAGTGTGTAAGTTTAAACACTTGCCTCTAGAATGAAGGTCTGATCCGTTGAAGAAGATGGTATAAATGTGACCCCCCCCCTCTCCGATCTATGCGATTGTGGTGTTTGTGTTGTAAAAGGTGTAGAAATGGAGGTTCTAGCCCTTGAAACCTCTCCTCATCATTCCTCCTTTGGTCTCTCTATGTATAACACCTGATAACCCTAAATCCTCCCACGTACAAGCTATTTTATCCCTCTAATTTTCGTAATTAATTATTCTCCAAAAATACAAATTACCAAAACGCCCTCCCAGAATGCGGGATTGGCTTAAAACTGCACCAGGACCCAAACTAAACCCCTCGGTAGTCTTTTCTAACTATCTCGACCCTTCCATACACATTGGCACACTTGAAATGACCATTTGGGTGACTAAAAATATATTTACTTTTTATTCCATTAAATTAGTCTCGACACGACTAGCACGCGCATCCCAACTTAATTACCGTAACTGTCGTTTTTCTCACTCGTGACAATTTTCATAAATTTACAATAACATATTACTTTCTTCACTCAGTAATATTCAATATAATTATCATCAACAAATACTAACCCTTATCTCGCTAATTAATATTTATTTTAAACCGGATTAATTATCAATTAATTTCCCACATCTAAAAATCATTAAAAAATATGGGGTGTTACATACTTCCTTCCTAATAACGAAATTTCATCCCGAAATTCGAAAAATAAAGTATACCTTGTAAGTATAACTCTGGTTATTTCTCGCACATCTCATCCTCGTGTTCCCAAGTAGACTGCTCGACATTATGGTGCTCCAACAGAACACGCATAAGTGGAACGACCTTCGACCTCAACATCCTCCCGCTATGGTCTAAGATAGCCATCGGTCTCTCCTCATAAGAACTATCCGGATGCAAGTCAATCTCCACCAATATAATGTGAGTGTGTGCCAACTCATCTCGGAGATATCGTCTCAGTGAAGAAATGTGGTTTACATCATGAATATGGTGCAAGTGCTCCAACAATCCCAATCTATACGCTACTAGCCAAATCCTCTCGATTATACGAAATGGCCCCATGTATCTCGGTGCCAATTTTCCTTTATTTTCGAACCTCATAGTCCCCTTTATAGGAGATACTAGTAGTAGGACCTGATCCCCCACACTAAACTCTCAGAAGAACCGCTTAACGTCGGCATAGCTTTTTCTATCTATCTTGGGCTACCCGTATATAAACTCGAATCATCTCAATCCTGGACGATGTATCTAGGATAATGTGACACCCCGAATAATTAAATATCGGATATCTACTCCTTTATTCAAATTAATACAAAATGTCAAGTTGGTTCAGTTCATAGCATCACTGTCGAAAAGCATTTTAGCAATTACTAGCCACCTAATATTTAAAAAGTGAGTTGTCAATTTTAATCAAATTAGATTCACATACAACAAGTAATAAATTATGAAATAATGATACCACAACCACAACACAGTCACATTACAATAATAAAGGAATAAATGAATCTGGAGTAACACTCCTCTTAAATAACCCGAAAATACTGAATAAAACTGGATACAAAGTCTGAATCATAATTTAATTACATCCAAAAACTGAAATGAAACTGAATAAATAAACTGTCACTAAGAAAGAAGGGGCGACATGCCCTACAGATGAACGAGTATGAAATGGAGTCAACATATAAAGTGGAGGCGTCTATAATCGAGCTCCTGTAACTTCCACAGCAGCTACAGGATGTCACTGGAATAGAACTCATGAGCTTGGTGTCCTCGTGGCTGGGCACCTAAAAGGTTTTTACAAGAAAATAGATTTGAAAGCAAACGGGTCAGAGCCCGATTGTGAAAACAGTTTAAAATACAGCAAGTGTTTAATATCATTAAATAGTGAATATAAAATACATGATAGTGCGAGCACTCACATGAGTTCCTCACCTCTCAACTAATTGTGCACTCCTACGTACCCGTACCCATTCTAGTTATTCCACTAACTAACTAGTCTAATTCAATATCTGATTTTACTATACTATTCACGGTTTAATTACCGACTTCATAATATAAACTGAGAGTTTTACCTTCATTCCTCAGAATTAGTTACAATAATTACTAAGAGTATTCCCATTTTTAATTCTACAAAGATGTTACATTAATTCACACTCGTACTTATATAAACAGTTCATTTCAATATTTCAGTATATCAATCTCATCATAAATATACAATAATGGTACCCCTAGACTAAGCTGCGGTGGACACATACTCTGCTATCAAATCCCGGTATATCACTTGCATAAGGATCACGTATTTCGAATCTCTCAGGAATCGTTTTGATAAGTCACAATCATACACAATGGAGGTGAACATAGTTCACATCACATGGGTCACGCACATACCTACGTTCCCATGATAAGCAGACTTATTAACTCCTCAACAAGTCATTTTCTGACCTATGTCCTCGAGGTACCAATCTAAATCCCCCCCGTAGGCAGACAAAGATTAGATGGCCCTGATCGAACGCCGACTTCCGGTGATAGCAAGTATGGTAGGTATGTCACACACAGATAACCACATATACTAAGCATTCACACATCTTAGATATCTTATAATATTACTAGAGGTATATTTTACATTCGTATACCGTCATTAATGTAGTACACTTATAAGTCCCCGAATAATATACATCATAGATAATCAACTCTTCTCACGTCGCAAATTTAAGTACTTATTTCCTAACCCATAGAAGTCATTCGGTTTATTATAAAATTCTAAGTTTTAATCCTCAACGTACTCCAATCTCACAACTATACCCACTAGTCAACAAGGGAAGGTTAACACTCAATTAAATAAGTCTACGGGGAGTTCGAAATAAAATCGGGCTTAAAAAGGCCATTCTGTCAACTCGTTAGAAATCTCGTTCGAACGAGTGTCATTCAAACGAAGGGCTTCGAACGAACTCGTAAGAAGGGGTACTGTTATCTCATTATAAGTCTCGTTCGAACAAGGTCGTTCGACCGACCTGGGCAGGTCTTCTAACGAGATGGCAGAGTACGCCCAGAAATTTCCAAAGTTCGTTTTTCTTCATTTTTCTCTTATCTGAATCCATCCTAAGATCATCCCAATAACGTTTTAATGTTTTTAAACTATTCTAAGTCACCCTAGGCCACTCCTTAACATATTTTTGGGGTCAAATCTTAATAATCAACATGCAATAATCATAAATCCCCAATTCTTGCCCCAAACCCTATGAACATGAACTCAGAATTTAATTGACTACCAAGACTCCTTATTAATCCATTTTTAATCATCAAAAGTTACATTTTTTCTTATTGAATTCGTCCATAATTATTATACTTGCAATCACTATCCAAAATCATGAGTTTCACAACAATCCCATTGGGTTTTTCATCAAAACTTTCAAGGCCTATACAGTTTCTACACAAAACATGGAGGAAATATTCAATGCAATTAATAACATCAAATCACTCGCCTTAGGTTTGTTCTTCAGATTCATTGTCGGTGATTATAAGCTGATTCTCTCCTCTTTCCTATCACAAATCCTTCCAGAATGGTGGTGATGGGTGATGGCTTTGGTTTGGCTCTCTTGTAACCTCTCTCCAACTTCTCTCAAAACTCCCGTAGCCCACTCTATTGTCTTTTGCTGGTAATGGCTTTAGTGGCCTCTCAAAAAATATATAATTAACCTCTAAAATTCGTGGGTTTTAATTCCTAAATTTTTAAAATTACCAAAATACCCTTCTGGGTTGCCGATTTGGCCTAAAAGTGCCCTGGAACCCAAACTAAACTCCCGGCTAGTATTTTCTGACTATTTCGACCCTTCCGAACACGTTGGCGCACTCAAAATGACCATTCGGTTGATAAAAATATAATTTACTTTTTAATTTAAATAAATTCATTCCTAACGCGACTGACACGCGCGTTCCAACTAAATTTTCCAAATTGTCGTATTTCTGCCTCGTGATAATTTTAATATTTTCAATACTCATATATTACCATATATTCTCAGTAATATTTATTCTAACATCATAATCAAATACCAACTCACATCTCGCTAGTATTTACCTCCGAATTAATTTCCAATTTTATTCTCATTTAATTCAGTTAATCCATTAAATAAAAATCAATAAAATTACGGGGTATTACATACTCCCCCCCTAATAACAGAATTTCATCCCGAAATTCGGAACTAAAGAATACCTGCTATAAATAACTCTGGATAACGTTCGCGTATCTCATCCTCACGCTCCCAAGTGGACTCCTCAGCATTATGATGCCACCATTGAACGCATACTAATGGTACTATCTTCGACCTCAGTTTCCTCTCGTTGTGGTCCAGAATAACAATTGGTCCATCCTCGTAGGAACTATCAGGATGAAGATCGATGTTCACCAAAGCAATGTGAGTATGAGCCAAATCGTCCCTAAGATATCTCCTTAGCGAGGAAATATGGAACACGTCATGAATCCTATGCAAGTGCTCCGGTAGTCCAAGTCTATGTGCTACTGGCCCAATCTGGTCAATGATAGGAAATGGCCCCACATATCTTGGTGCCAGTTTCCCCTTCTTCTGAAACGCATAATCCCCTTCATCGGAGATACTCTGAGTATCACCTGGTCCCCCACCTTGAACTCTCTGAAAAACCTCTTGGCATCGGCATAACTCTTTTATCGATCTTGAGCTACCCGAATACGGCTTCGTATCATCTCTATCCTTGTCTAAGTATCCTGAATTACTTCCCGCCCAAGGAGTTCTTTATCCCCCACCTCTAACCAACATGCTGGGGAACGACAAGGTCTACCATACAATGCCTCGAATGGATCCATGCCAATGGTGAACTGGTAGGAGTTATTATAAGCAAACTCTACCAGTGGAAGGTACTTCTCCCAACCACCTCCAAAGTCTAGGATGCACATACGCAACATGTCCTCCAAAATATGATTCGTCCTCTCGGTTTACCCATATGTCTGTGGGTGGTACGCCGTACTCAGCTGCAACTCTATACCCATTGCCTCCTGGAAACTCTCCCCAAATTGTGAAACCAATATCTTGTCTCGATTAGACATGATATTGAGAGGCACCCCGTGAAATCTCACTATCTCCGCTATGAAAGTTTGGGCATACTATCCCGTAGTGTAGTCTGTCCGGGCTGGCAGAAAATGAGCAACTTTGGTCAGTCTATCCATGATTACCCATATGGAGTCGTGACCCCTCTGCGACGTAGGTAACCCCGTGATAAAGTCCATGGATATGCTCTCCCATTTCCACATCGGAACCTCTAACGACTGTAGAAGTCCTACCGGTCTTTGATGGTCCACCTTTACCAGCTGACAAGTGGCGCATTTAGAAACGTACACGGCAATATCTCTCTTCATTCCGCTCCACCAGTACTGTCATATCATGTCTTGGTACATCTTATCCACCTGGGTGTATCGCGAGCCGTGCGACTCTGTCATTACCTCGTATCGCAAGTCTTCCCCTTTCGGAACTACCAGTCTCCCATTGAAGCATAATCCCCCATCTGAACTAATGGTATAGGACTCAGATCCCTCTACTAGTAATCGAACTATCTTCTCCTGACATAATGAGTCTTTTGCCTGGGCCTTTATCACTCTCGTAACAATCTGAGGTGTAACAGTTATCACTGACATGAATGGTCGGGCCACTGCATCCTGGTGTCCCAACTCCTTCCACTTAGCTTTCCACACCTCGGCCACCTCATTTACTGGCCTACGGCTCAACGCGTATGCTACCACATTAGCCTTCCCTGGGTGATATTGGATATCAAACTGATAATCCTTCACAAACTCAAGCCACCAACGTTGATGCATATTCAGTTCCTTCTGCGTGAAGAGGTATTGTAGAGACTTGTGGTGTGTGAACAATCGAAATTTTCCCCCTAGAAGATAGTGTCTCCAAATCCGAAGAGCGAATACTACTGCCGCTAACTCCAGGTCTTGGGTGAGGTAATTCTTCTCGTGAGGCTTAAGCTTACGAAAAGCATAAGTTATAGCCTGACGCTCCTGCTGCAGTACACCTCCAAATCCTTATAAGGACGCATCGGTGTAGACTAGATACTTAACTCCCGGTCTGGGCAATTCTAACATCGGCGTTGAGGTTAACTTGTCCTTCAGTTCATCGAATACCAACTGACAGGCATCGCTCCAGATGAATGGCACACTTTTGCGAGTCAGACGTGTCAAAGGACCCGCTATCTTTGAGAAACCCCGAATAAACCTCATGTAGTATCCCGCTAAGCCCAAGAAACTACGGATCTCAGTCGGTGTCATAGGCTATCCCCACTCCCTCACCGTGGATACCTTCCCCGGATCAATAGATATCCCCCGATCTGAAATGATATGCCCAAAAAACTGTACCTTCTTCAGTCAAAATCCATACTTCTCGTACTTCGCATATAGCTCGTTCTGACGTAGCGTCTGCAAAACCTGTCTCAAGTGCTCGGCATGCTCCTCCTCTAGCTAGGAGTAAACCAGAATGTCATTAATAAAGACGATGACGAACTGGTCTAGGAACTCTCTGAACACCCTATTCATCAAGTCCATAAACACGGCTGGAGCGTTGGTTAGGCCAAAAGGCATAACCCGAAACTCATAGGAACCATATCTCGTCACGAAAGTAGTCTTCGAGACGTCCTGTTCCCTGATATGCAACTGATGGTATCCCGATCGCAAGTCAATCTTCGAGAAGAAGGAAGCTCCTCTCAACTGGTCGAATAAGTCATCGATTCGGGGTAATGGATACTTATTCCGTATCGTGACTTTATTCAACTCTCGGTAATCTATACACAACCTCAACGATCCATCCCTCTTCTTTATGAACAACATAGGGGCACCCCATGGCGAAGTACTCCTACGGATAAACCCCTATCCAAACAATTGTTCTATCTAATCCCTTAGCTCTCTCATCTCTGTTGGAGCCATACGGTAAGGTGCGCGAGCAATTGGCCGAGTGTCCGGCATAAAATCGATAACAAAATCTATCTCTCTACTAGGAGGTAATCCAGGTATATCCTAGAATACATCAGCAAACTCCCTAAAAATAGGAATCGAATCAAGTGGTAGTACCACTTCCTTAGAGGTCTCCTCCTCTCTATAGTACAAGTGAGTGGACGATCCTCCCTCAGGGCGAGGCATCGCCACTAAGAACATCTCCTGCCCGGGTATGGCAAAAATAATACTCCTGCTGAAACAGTCAATCATGGCTCGATATGCAACTAGCCAATCCATACCAGCGATCGCATCGTACTCAGTCATCTCTAATACTAGCATATCAGCGGGTAAAGTAAACCTCCCGATTTCTATACCCACACCTCTACAAATAAGAGAAATCATAGAACCCCTACTTAACGGTGAATCTACGCAAGTAATCGTGCTCTCTACAGTGTCTAATAACCCCATAGTGCGTGCAAATCTCATGGCAATAAAACAGTGTGTGGCTCTCGTGTCAAATAAAATATGCCCCATAGTCCCCTGAATAGAGAACATACCCTTAATATCAGGTGGATCCTGTGGGACTGCGACCTGCTGGAGTTGGTAAACTCGCCCGTACTGAAGCTGTCCCTGCTGGACTGGGACTGCTGGGATGGGTGGCAAAGCTGGTATTTGTGGTGGTGTTGGGAGGGAGGCGGGAAATATAGGTCTCTGGGGCTCATGTCGAGCTCTCTGCTGCTGCTGCTGTGGGGCCCTGCCCCTATCAGGACACTCCTGGCGCTTGTGGCCAATTTTGCCACAAGTGAAACATTTCCTCGAAAAATTTCCCCCTCTCTGATCCTGCTGCCCACGGCCCTGGTGGCCGTTGCCATTCCTCCCCTGGCCATGTTGGCCCTGATGAAACTGCTGTTGTTGGCCATACTGGCCGTGCTGACCCTGCTGGCCCTAACGAAAACCTCCCTGACCATTTCTGAAACCCCCAGATCTAAACCTCTTAAAATCCCCCTGCTGGGAATCCTGATCACCCTGCCTGTGCTGACCCTGAGTTGATTGTGCCCCACCGACACCATTTCCCCCTGTCCTGCCCTGATGGCTGGACTCTCCTGATCGCTTACCCTCTGACAAGTGAAAGAGGTGGTCCTGGTAGTGAAGCAGTGCTGCGTTAACCACATCAGAATAAGTGGCTAACGAGAGATTTCCCAATAAGTGCTGACGGATCCTCCAAGTCAACCCATCCATGAATTTATGTATCTTCTTCTCCTGTGTCAGAATCTCATCGGGAACGATATTCAAGAGATTAGTAAACTCGGCCTTATATTCTGCCACTGTCTTCCCCTCCTGCTTGAGGTTCATCAACTTCCTCCTCATCTTGGTATGATCGGCTGAGGGAAAGTACTTGCGGTCAAACCGAACCCAGAACTCCTGAATAGAAATGATCTCTCTCTCTTCCACGGTGGTAATAGACTCCCACCACTGCAACGCTGATCCTACTAGCTTAAAAGTAGCTAGTATTTGTCTCTGTACATCCGTACACTCGTACATCCTCAAGTGCCTTTGGATGTCCTTCTTCCACTGACTGGACACAACTACGTCGGAGCTACCTGTAAACTCCGGAGGGTGTGATTTTTGAAAAGCATCATGAATGCATTCCCAAGCAGACATGAATACATGATGCTGAACTGGCACTACTACCGGCGCCTGAGGCGGTTCCTGCTGTACGACTGCTATAGCGGCATTTACCGCTTGGGCTACAATAGCGACAACCTCTGCGGCATTCATGGAGCCCTGAATTGGTGCAGGTTGTGGCTCGGGCTGAGCATCCCGGGGAACTCGCTGTGTACATCGTGGAGGCATTTGAAACGAGATTAAAGTCTTATAAGTTCACAGTTATTATCTCAAAATAGCTGAAGAGCGAAATATACACAGTAGAGTACAACAATCTTAAAATATAGGGTTCTACATCAAAGAAAGCTCAGCGGAAACATAACAAGCCGTACAGATCCTAAGGACACTAGAATCTGATGCTCTGATACCACCTGCGACACCCCGACTAATTAAATACCGGGAAGCTACTCCTTTATTCAAATTAATACAAAATGTCAAGTTGGTTCAGTTCATAGCATCACTGTCGAAAAGCATTTTAACAATTACTAGCCACCTAATATTTAAAAAGTGAGTTGTCAATTTTAATCAAATTATATTCACATACAACAAGTAATAAATTATGAAATAATGATACCACAACCACAACCACAACAATGTCACATTACAATAATAAAGGAATAAATGAATCTGGAGTAACACTCCTCTGAAATAACCCGAAAATACTGAATAAAACTGGATACAAAGTCTGAATCATAATTTAATTACATCCAAAAACTGAAATGAAACTGAATAAATAAACTGTCACTAAGAAAGAAGGGGCGACATGCCCTGCAGATGAATGAGTATGAAATGGAGTCAAGATATAAAGTGGAGGCGTCTATAATCGAGGTTCTGTAACTTCCACAGCAGCTACAGCACGTCACTGGAATAGAACTCCTAAGCTTGGTGTCCTTGTGGCTGGGCACCTAAAAGGTTTTTACAAGAAAATAGATTTGAAAGCGAACGGGTCAGAGCTCAATTATAAAAACAGTTTAAAATACAGCAAGTGTTTAATATCATTAAACAGTGAATATAAAATACATGATAGTGCGAGCACTCACATGAGTTCCTCACCTCTCAACTAATTGTGCACTCCTACGTACCCGTACCCATTCTAGTTATTCCACTGACTAACTAGTCTAATTTAATATCTGATTTTACTATACTATTCATGGTTTAATTCTCGACTTCTTAATATAAACTGAGAGTTTTACCTTAATTCCTCAGAATTAGTTACAATAATTACTAAGAGTTTTCCCATTTTTAATTCTATAAAGATGTTACATTAATTCACACTTGTACTTATATAAACAGTTCATTTCAATATTTCAATATATCAATCTCATCATAAATATACAATAATGGTACCCCTAGACTAAGCTGCGGTGCACACATACTCTGCTATCAAATCTCGGTACATCACGTACATAAGGATCACGTATTTCGATTCTCTTAGGAACCGTTTTGATGAGTCACAATCACACACAATGGAGGCGGACATAATTCACATCACATGGGTCACACACATACCTACGTTCCCATGATCAGCAGACTTATTAACTCCTCAATAAGTCATTTTCTGACCTATGTGCTCGAGGTACCAATCTAAATCCCCCCCGTAGGCACACAAAGATTATATGGCCCCGATCAAACGCCGACCGCCCGTGATAGCAAGTATGGTAGGTATGTCATACACAGATAACCACGTATACTAAGCATTCAAACATCTTAGATATCTTATAATATTAATAGAGGTATATTTTACATTCCTATACCGTCATTAATGTAGTATACTTATAAGTCCCCGAATAATATACATCATAGATAATCAACTCTTCTCACATCGCAAATTCAAGTACTTATTTCTTAACCCATAGAAGTCATACGATTTATTACAAAATTCTAAGTTTTAATCCTCAACGTACTCCAATCTCACCACTATACCCACTATTCAATAAGGCAAGGTTAACACTCAATTAAATAAGTCTACGGGGAGTTCGAAAAAAAATCAGGCTTAAAAAGGCCATTCTGTCAACTCGTTAGAAATCTCGTTCGAACGAGGTAGTTCGAACGAGTGTCGTTCGAACGAAGGTCTTCGAACGAACTCGTTAGAAGGGGTACTGTTATCTCGTTATAAGTCTCATTCGAACGAGGTCGTTCGAACGACATGGGCAGGTCTTCTAACGAGATGGCAGAGTACGCCCAGAAATTTCCAAAGTTCATTTTTCTCTTCTCTAAATCCATCCTAAGATCATCCCAATAACGTTTTAATGTTTTTAAACTATTCTAAGTCACCCTAGGCCACTCCTTAATATATTTTTGGGATCAAATCTTAATAATCAACATGCAATAATCATGAATCCCCAATTCTTGCCCCAAACCCTATGAACATGAACTCAGAATTTAATTGACTACCAAGACTCCTTATTAATCCATTTTTAATCATCAAAAGTTACATTTTTGCTTATTGAATTCGTCCACAATTATTCTACAAGCAATCCCTATCCAAAATCATGAGTTTCACAACAATCCCATTGGGTTTTTCATCAAAACTTTTAAGGCCTGTACAGTTTCTACACTAAACATGGAGGAAATATTCAATGCAATTAATAACATCAAATCACTTGCCTTAGGTTTGTTCTTTAGATTTGTTTTCGGTGATTATAGACTGATTCTCTCCTCTTTCCTGTCACAAATCCTTCTAGAATGGTGGTGATGGGTGATGGCTTTGGTTTGTCTCTCTTGTAACCTCTCTACAACTTCTCTCAAAACTCCCGTAGCCCACTCTCTTGTCTTTTGCTGGTAATGGCCTTAGTGGCCTCTCAAAAAATATATAATTAACCTCTAAAATTCGTTGGTTTTAATTCCTAAATTTTTAAAATTACCAAATTACCCTTCTGGGTTTCCGATTTGGCCTAAAAGTGCTTCGGAACCCAAACTAAACTCTCGGCTGGCGCACTCAAAATGACCATTCGGTTGATAAAAATATAATTTACTTTTTAATTTAAATAAATTCATTCCCGGCACGACTGACACCCGCGTCCCAACTAAATTTTCCAAATTGTCGCATTTCTGCCTCGTGACAATTTTAATATTTTCAACACTTATATATTACCATATATTCTCAGTAATATTTATTCTAACATCATAATCAAATACCAACTCACATCTTGCTAGTATTTACCTCCGGATTAATTTCCAATTTTATTCTCATTTAATTCAATTAATCCATTAAATAAAAATCAATAAAATTACGGGGTATTACAGATAACCTCTGGCTCGAGTAGCTTATTATCCCCCACATCTAGACAAAAAGTAGGAGAACAATAAGGTCTATCGTACAACACCTCAAATGGATCCATGCCGATAGTGAACTGATAGGAGTTATTGTACACGAACTCCACCAGTGGAAGGTACTGTTTCCAACGTCGTCCAAAATCAAGGACACACATATGCAGCATATCCTCTAACATCTAATTAGTTATCTCAATCTTCCCATTCATCTGCGGGTGATAGGCCGTACTCAGACGCAAGTCGGTGCCCATGGCCTCCTGAAATCTCTCCCAGAAATGAGACACAAAGATCTTGTCCCGATCGGACACAATATCAAGGGGTACCCCGTGTAGTCTCACTATCTCGGCAATGAAAATATGAGCATACGGTGCCATAGTATAATCCGTCCGGACTAACAGAAAGTGGGCTACCTTAGTCAACCGATCCACTATCACCCATATGGAATTGTGACCCTTCTGAGAAGTAGGCAACCCTATGATGAAATCCATGGAAATGCTCTCCCATTTCCACATAGGAATCTCTAGCGGCTGCAAAAGTCCGGTTGGCTTTTGGTGGTCCACTTTAACTGGCTAACAGGTGACACATTTCAAAATGAACTCAGCAATATCCTTCTTCATCCCACTCCATCAATATTGTCACCTCATATCCTGGTACATCTTATCCCCGCTGGGATGTACTACAAATCGAAACCTATGCGACTTTGTCATTACCGCGTGTCATAACTCCTCCCCCTCGAGAATAATTAGTCTACCATTGAAGGGAAAGACTTCCTCGAATTGAGTAAGACTCTGTTCCCCCGGCTAAAAGTTGTTTAATCCTCTCCTGACAAAATGGGTTCGTTGCCTGAGCCTGTACCACCCTCGTCACAATCTAAGGTGTAACGGTCATAACTAACATAAATGATCGGGAAATTATATCCTGATGTTTCAGCTCCTTCCATTTGTCTTTCCACATCTCGACCACCTCCCCCACTAGCCTACAGATCAACTCATCATCTATTATATTAGCCTTTCTCGGGTGATATTGAATCTCAAACTGGTAGTCTTTCACAAATTCAAGTCAACTACGTTGATGCATATTCAACCCCCCATGAGTGACCAAATACTGTAGTGACTTGTGATCTGTGAATAAGTAGAATTTTTCCCCCAACAAGTAATGTCTCCAAATTCTACGGGCAAACATGACTGCTTCTAGCTCCAAGTCGTGGGGGGTAATTTCTCTCGTGAGGCTTAAGCTTGAGGGAATCATAAGCTATGACCTGGTCCTCCTGGTGCAACACTCCACTAAGTCCCTGTAGGGACGCATCAGTAAAGACAAGGTACTCTACACCTAGTCTAGGAAGTTCTAGTACGAGTGATGAAGTCAACTTGTCCTTCAGCTCATCAAATGCTAACTGAAAGGACTCATCCAAAATAAATGGTACGCCCTTACGGGTCAGATTTGTCATCGGACCCATAATTTTCAAAAACCCCCGAATAAACTATTTGTAAAACGCAGCTAGGCCCAAGAAAATATGCACCTCCGTTGATGTCATGGGTTGTCCCCACTCCCTTACCACTAACACCTCGATCAGGTCCACTGCTATCCGCCTATCTGACATGACATGCCCCAAAAACTGTACCTCACACAGTCAGAACCCAAACTTCTTGAACTTGGCGTACAGCTAGTTCTCTCGTAAGGTCTGCACAACTCTACGCAGATTCCCAGCATGCTCCTTCTCGATCTGGAAATAAATCAGGATGTCATCTATAGAGACAATGACAAACTGATCTAAGAACTCTCTGAACACCCTGTTCATTAAGTCCATAAATACTGTTGGTGCATTGGTTATCCCAAACGACATAACTTGAAACTCATAGGATCCATATCTCTTGAAAAATGTCTTAGACACATCCTGCTCCCTGCTCCTTAACTGATGGTACCCTGACCTCAAGGTTATCTTAAAGAAGTAGGATCCTCCCCTTAGTTGGTCGAATAAGTCATCGATTCTGGGCAACGGATACTTATTACGTATCGTGACTTTATTCAACTCTCGATAATCTACGCACAGTCATAAGGATCCA
Organism: Sambucus nigra; assembly: GCA_949130495.1. NCBI lineage: Eukaryota > Viridiplantae > Streptophyta > Magnoliopsida > Dipsacales > Adoxaceae > Sambucus > Sambucus nigra. The sequence continues at coordinate 60,240,527 of OX422214.1, forward strand.
TCCCTCCTCTTCATAAATAGAACTGGATCACCCCAAAGTGAGGAACTCCTACGAATGAAACACTGTCCCAATAACTGCTTGATCCAATCCCTCAGCTCCCTCATCTCCGCAGGATCCATAAGGTAAGGTGAACAAGCTATCGAACGAGTGCCCGATAATAAATCAATCATAAAATCTATCTTCCTACTCGGCGGTAGTCCCGATATCTCTTGGAACACATAAAAAAACTCGCATACTACCGAAATCAAATTAAGGGTAATCACCACTTCCATAGAGGTCTCCTCCTCTATATAGTATAAATGGGTGGACGATCCTCCCTCGAGGAGAGGCATTTCCACTATGAACATCTACTGACCTGGAATGGAAAAAATAATACTTTTACTGAAGCAGTCAATTATGTCCCTATACGCGACTAGCCAATCCATGCCTATAATGGCATCGTACTCTGACATGTCTAACATAAGAATATCAACAGGTAAAATAAGACTTCCAATCTCTATACTCACACCCTAACATATAAAGAAAATTAACGTCCCATTACCGAAGGGCGAGTCTACACAAGTCACTATACTGTTATTCGTGTCTAACAACCCTGCGGCTCGTGCAAACCTAGGGGCTATGAAAGAGTTTAAGGCCCCGTGTTAAACAAAATACATACCACAGGCACATAGATAGAAAAAATACCCTCAACTATGGGCGGTGCCGGAGTGACTACTGCCTGGTGGACGTTGTAAACATGACCATACTATAACTGCCCATGTTAAATAGAGGCTGCTGCAATGGCAAGAAAATTTGGGACTGGTGCTGGTTCTGGGAGGGCGGCGGGAAACATTAATCGCTGGGGCTCCAGATAAGAGACCTACTGCTTCTGTGGGTCCTTATCCTTCTGCGGGCAGTCCTGACATTTGTGACCAATATTTTCACAAATGAAACACCTACCGGCAAAGTCTCCTCCCCTCTGACCCTGATGTCCTCGGCCCTACTGAACCTAGTGTCCATCCCTAAAACCTCCCTATCCATGACAAAAAACCGTTGATTTAAATCTCTTAGCAGCATCCCCCTGTTGGGAACCCTGCTCTCCCTGTCTCTGCTGACTCTGGGCTACTGGTGCCCCGCTTGCACTACCTCCCCCGGTCCTGCCATTCTGGATGGACTCTCCAACTCGTTCTCTCCCCTTAACATGGAAGCGATGGTCCTGACAGTGTAGTAGAGCAGCATTGAGTACATCTATATAAGACTACAAGGAAAGGTTACCCAGACTATGTTGTCGAATCCTCCTAGTCAGGCCATCCATAAATAAATGGATTCTCTTTTCTTCAGTTGGTACCAAGTTCGTCAATCTGGTAAACTCCTCCTCATATTCAGTTACGGTCTTCCCCTCATGGGTGAGTTCCAGTAATTTCTGCCTCATCTTAGTCTGAACGGCAGAAGGGAGATATTTGAAGTCAAATCGCACCCAGAAATCCTGAATCGTCATGTTGTCTCTCTTATCAGTTGTAATGCCCCCTACTAGCTTAAACATAGCTAGTATCTGTCTCTGTGCCTCCGTGCACTCATACATCATCAGGTGCCTCTGGATATCCTTCTTCTATTGGCTCGCAGCTACCACATCCGCACTCCCCTAGAACTCTGGAGGATGTTCCTTCGGAAAGGCATCCTTGACTATCTCCCAAGCATAAGGGAACACATGTTCCTGAGCAGGTGCCACTGCCTGCGCCTGGGGTGGGTCCTACTAACCGCCTCTACAACGATGGCGGCAACTTCTACTGCATTCATAGTACCTTGGGCTAGGGCCGTCTGGGGCTCGATCTTGGCATTCCTGGCGGCCCGTGGTGCACATCTGGGAGGCATCTGAAATGAGGAAAAAAATTCATAAGTTTTCAAGTCAATAAATCTCAAAATAGCTAAATACGTAAACACATAATCATGAATGCAACAATCCTAATAATAGGGCTTTATATCAAAGAACGCTACGCTGAAAATGAAATAAGCCACACGGATCCTAAAAGACTCTAGAACCTGATGCTCTGATACCACCTGTGACAGCCCGCCCAATTAAATATTGGGTGATCAGTCCTTGATAAAATTTAAAACAGAATATCCGGTTGGTTCATTCTTAGCATCACTGTCGAAAAATATTTACTTTATTAATTACCTAATAATTAATCAAGCTAGTATCAAACATTTAATCCATTAATTAATATTTGACAATATAAATCGATAACACATTCACTATTCATAAGTAGTATTTTTCTCGTTACTACTTAAGAATATATTTATTAAATTACGAATATTCTCTCTCTCTTAATTTCCAAGGATAATTCCCTGCCCTAAAATCTTTTAAAGTATTACACCCAATTATTCCCAATTTTACTGTACTATACGGGATTCATCATAGATTATTCTATTTATCTTGAATTAACTATGTTGCATAAATTGGAACAAATTCAAAATTTTTGAAATTCAAACACGTCGTTCGAACGAGACTGCATCTCATTTGAACGAGAAGACTGGTCGCTCGAATGACAGCTTCACGCGATATCCCATTTTGTTCGAACCGAAATTCACGCGGCATCGCTCGAACGAAGCCCTATGTCGTTTGAGCGATATTTTCCTAGTTCATCCCCTGCCTCTAAAATCTGCACTTTTTCACCATTTTTGAGTTCTAAAACCTCTACAGATCATTCCCAAACTCCCAACAATTAATTTCAATCCCTACTCTAACATGTAAGCATGATTTCTAATACTCCAGAATCTTTAAATCATTAATAATCATTGGATAAATTCAAAATTCCCAAATTTAACCATTTGTACCCTAGTTCATCAATTTTCAATTCAAGAACATAATTAACGCATATTCGTTCGTTAATGTTAATCCAAATTTTGTGGGTTCTAGTCTAGATTCATGAAGGGATTAAACTCATATAAATTAAGTCCTAAGTTTTGATTTAAATCGTCCAATTTCACCCAATTCTTACACAATTCATGTGTATTTTTACCTACACTAACATGGACATAATTATTACTAAAAGTGTGAAAGTTTAAACACTTGACTCTAAAATAAAGGTTTAATCTATTGAAGAAGATGGTATAGATGTGATCCCCTCTCTCCGATCTATGCGGTGGTGGTGCTTGTGTTGTAAAAGGTGTAGAAATGGAGGTTATAGCCCTTGAAACCTCTTCGCCTCCTTCCTCCTTTGGTCTCTCTGTGTATAACAACTAATAACCCTAACTCCTCACATGTAAAAGCTATTTTATCCCTCTACTTTTCATAATTAATTATTCTCCAAAAATATAAATTACCAAAATGCCCTCTCAGGATGCCAGTTTATCCTAAAACTACTCCAGGACCCAAACTAAACCCCTAGGTAGAATTTTCTGACTATCTCGATCCTTCCAGACATATTGGTGCACTCACAATGACCATTTGGGTGACTAAAAATATATTTACTTTTTATTCCATTAGATTAGTCCCGACAGAATTGACACGCGCGTCCCGACTTAATTATCGTAACTGTCGTATTTCTCACTCGCGATAATTTTCATAAATTTACAATCACATATTACTTTATTCGCTCAGTAATATTCAATATAATTCTCATAATTAAATACTAACCCTTATCTCACTTGTTAATACTTATTTTAAATCGAATTAATTATCAATTAATTTCCCACATTTAAAAATCATTAAAAATATGGGGAGTTACATTTTCGCTACCTAGTATTACAAGTTTAGTGGATTCCACCACCGGTCATGAATTGCATAGTTTCATAGATGGATATGTGGACTACAATCAAATCCAAATGGATCTGGTAGACGTGGAGAAAATAACTTTTCGGACCCCTCTAGGTAATTTCCACTACATTGTCAGGACTTTTTAGCTGAAGATGCGGGAGCAAATTATCAAGGGACAGTGGTGGCCATATTTTATTATTTATTTCATGATATACTGGACTTCAATGTAGGTGATTTGGTGGTGAATTCAAAGAAAGAGAGCAAGCTCATCCAGGACCTTAGAGGAGTCTTTGAACGATATCGAAAATACAAGATGAGGATGAACCCCTCCAAATATTCTTTTGGAGTTACTGAGGGTAAGTTCTTATGATTGATCATAAATAGATGGGAGTACAAGTCGATGGAGGGAAATAAAAAGCTATTTTTATGATGTTGTCGCCCAGGAGTCAGAGGCAACTCAAGAGTTTCTTAGGAAAGTTCTCCTACTTAAGAAGGTTCATACCAGTTTTAGAGAAACTCACCCACACCTTTGCACCACTCATAAAGGAAAAGGCCAAATGGGTGCGGGGAGATGGAAAAAAGATATAATTCGAGAGGGTGAAGGAAATAATGACTTCCTCTTCAATAATTATCCGACCAAAAATAGGAAAGACTTTCCTCTATACCTCACTTTTACCAAGCAGTCCATAAGGTCTTTGCTCACCCAGGAGAATACAGGAGTGGAGCAGCCTATATACTACCTGTCTCGATTAATTTCAGGAATAGAATTCAAGTACACAAATATAGAAATGCATTATATATCCTTAGTCTTTGTAGCACATAACTAGACATTACTTGCTCACATTCACATTGCACATTGTCACCAAGTGTGACTGATTAGGCATAAATTCTTCCTAATTTATCCCTTGATTTAGTTACTTTTAGCACCTCGCACAACGTAATTGAGTTGAATTTATCTCATAACTGTGCTACTGACTGATCCTAATGAGTACATCGAGTTTCTGGTATTTTGTAGTGATTTTGCAAGGATTTGATGTCAAGAAACGAAAGAAGGAAATCGGTAGAATCAAGAAAGAAAGAAGGAAAAGTCTCAAGGGAAAAAGCATAATTTCCACCCAGAATTCGGATGAAGTACCTAAAGAGAAGTTGAAGACATCTCATTCACGAGCACAAAGGAAGAAACGGCACCACAATCGGAATCCCGAAACAAAAGTTATGAGCAGTCAAAGAGGAACCAAAAAGTCAAATAGTCGGACCGGTCCGCCCCTACCCCGGATCGATCCGCCTTGCCAAACTCCAGAAGACCCCGGATCTCATGCAAACCGAAGGAGGCAAAAATAAAAAGAACCGGTCCGCCCCCGGACCGGTCCACCCCAAAATAAAAAGAACTGATCCGCCTTGGGGGCAGACCGGTCCGCCTAAGCCCCGGACGGGTCCGGTCTTCGAGATCTGAAAATATTTTCTCTTCCTAAAAAGACTCCTAGTGCAGTTGACTTCCTATATTGTTGTAGGGTATAAAAGACCCGATTTAGTATTGTTATAAACACGCAGAATTAGTAGGTTCTTCCTCTTCTTTTCCAAAAACCCTAGCTTAGTTAATATTTTCAGATTTATTTCAAGGATTGAAGATTTTATTCAGTAATTTCTGTGAGTATATGTTTCTTTCATTGTTTCACTTATTGCTTGGATAATTTTAGTGCGTAATTTTTAGTTCTAATTCTTTTCTGCATCTAATTAATATTTCCTTTAGAGTAATTATGAGTTCCTGCACATTAATCCGTGTTTCCATTCTTTTCAACATGTTAGGTTAGATTTCCCAAGGCCGGGATGCATGAACCCAGCCTGATGTGTTAGTGCGTGTGTATAAAATTAATCCACTAAATTTAATGATTGACCTTGATCGTATTGCGTAGTTGCACAACGATTGTAGATCTTTATATCTCGTTTGCCTCTGGGTACTCATGATGATTTAGAGTACAATTCGAATGCTACTATCGCGATACTGATTTACTCATCCTCAGATTAAGTATGACGCGGGCTTGAACCTCGCATACGTAATGCTTGGGAGTACTAAATTCCGGGTCAAATCAATCAGATAAATTTAAGATTAGTATTATATCCGCACTACACTAGGGTTGGGGGATTGTATTCCCGTCCTATTTTTCTCATCATTTAAATAACAAGTTTCAGACTATTTTTCAATCATATTTTAGGTAGTTTAGTGTAATTGTATCTTTTTATAATTTCATATTTGCATTTAGATATAATCATTCCCAAAAATAAATCATTTTTGCTTTATTTTTAGAGTCAAAGTTAGGATTCCTCCGTCTTTTCCCGTCGTCACAACTTCGTTGTCCTTTTTCCCTGAGGATCGATACCCGACTTACTGGGATTATTACTTGAGCGACAGGCTTACACTTAAGCCTAGAGTGAACGCAATTCTGAGACATATTTTCAGTCGCGTCAGTGACCTCGTTAAGTAACTGCACTATCCTTGTGGGGTGAGTGGTTAGGTGGTCCCTGACACTCTTTGAGTATGATCTGAAGTGTGTTGTTCTAAAAGTTATTAAGAATCAAGATGTGGCTGACCCGCTAACCAATTTTGGAAGTCAGAATTTTTAACCCCCTGGTGAAGAGATACTAGGAGAAAACATGCAAAGGAAATGAAATAACGAAAGTGGAGTTTAATGACTCGTGCACATAAGGAATATGTGGATCGAGCATTATCCTCTCCAATAACAAAGATAAGATCACCATCTCCTACAAATTGGATTTCAAGTTCTATAATAATGAGGAAGAGTTTGAAGCTCCCATATTTGGCCTATTAAAGGCATTGAGAAAAGGCATTAGAGCGCTTTGTATATGTGGTGACTCTAACCTGGTTGTTAAGCAAGTCAATGGGGAATTTACTCTTAAATATGATAACCATTGGGCGAGTGTTTGATCATGAAAATAGAGAGGCGCCCTAGGGTAATGAACAGGCATCCAAACGCTTTGGAAATAATTGTGCAGAAACTAGAAATGGAAGAGCTAAAGAATACTATCACTATCTGATTAAGAACGGTGTCGATGATAGTGAAGTATTTGTTATTGATTAAAGAGCCTGCGGAGTGGCGATGCTCAAACATAAAACAAATGGAGGCACAAGAACGAAAGATGAAGTTATCTAAGTTATCTAACTTTCACATGCTATAGGGCACGCTTTACTTCAAACGTTTGGGTGGGTTTTTGGCAAGGTGTGGGGGGAATAGGAAGCTAAAGAGAAATTAGAATAAATGCATGAAAGGCACTGTAGGGATACAAATATCTTGCTTTACAGATGGCTACAACGAGGGTCTACTAATAGCCTACCAAGAGCATAGAGGTTGTGCACGTGAAACCAAGTTGTCTGAAGTTCCAGACATAGTTCGACCAGCCAAGAGAAGAAAATTTCATGGAAATTTCTAAATATCGGAGGAGACCCTACATCTCCTATCTCAAATATGGAGGGTTACCAGTTGAGAGGGTTTATGAGATTTACTTGAATAAAAGAGTGGTTCATTTTTACTTGGTGAATGGGGAACTCTACAGAAAAGGGTACAACGAGAAAGCCTTATGATGCATGGAACGGGAAAACGAAGCGACGGTACTAACGAAAGCCTATGAGCCTTTGTATATAGGCGACACTAAACTATATGATCAGTTAGTGACCTTGGGGTTCTATTGGCCAATAATGGAGGATGAATCTATCAGTATTCCAAAAAAATGAAAATCATGCCAAATGCATGGCAATATGGTTCACGCCCCTTTGGTAAGTTTATAAAGCCTAGTTGCCCCTTACCCATTCCACACTTGGGCATTTGATTTGGTAAGTAAAATCAGCCTAGCCTCTCACGAGAAATCTATCATTCGATTCTCCATAGAGATGTATACTAAATAGGCAGAAGTGATTCCTTTAAAAAAGTAAATGCTCACGTGGTGACGCAGTTCATTTAGGAATATATAATATGCAGGTTTGCTATTCCAAAGGTCATCCTCGCAGACAATGGTAAGCAATTTGTGCGTAAAGAAATGGGTTTTCTCACAGACAAGTATAAAGTCATTCCAAACAATATTATCTATTATCCAAAAAAGAATGGTCAAGTGAAGGCCACTAACAAAACATTGATTAATATTTCAAAAGGATAAAGGAAGATTTTTTTAGAGCTTGAGATGATAAATTGCCATTGGTTTTATAGGCTTACATGACCTCAAAGAAAAAGCCAACAGGTTTTACCCCTTTCTCTCTCGTCTATGCTACAAAGGTTGTCCTACCAATAGAGTTGGTTGTGCCTTCAGCATGAGTAGCTCTAAGCCATAATCAAGACCAAAGACATGTGCAGTTGGAGGATTTGGATGAGCACCATGATAAAGCTATATAAAACTTTAATGTCTACACCCGAAAAATGTTTAGATCTTATGAGAAATTAGTTAAGCTTAGTTAATTCCAAGTTGGAGATTTTCTTACGAGCATCCACCCATCACCTGAGAAGCATGTCAGCCTCAAAGTTTAACCTAACTAGGAGGGGCTATTCGTGGTGCGAGGAGTAGGGGGATCGGGATACTACCAAATTTTAAAGCCAGTAAGTAAGTGCATTCAATTAATCAGTTGCAAATGAATCAAGAAATATTATGCCTAAGGTACCCTAAATAATTTTTATTTTCAATAGTTAAATCTAGAAAGGGAAGCTCCTTAAGTAAAAAGGAAAATTGGGGATAACATTCTATTATAATAGCACACTTATAAAAAATATATATTACCTTTTTTATTAGTGAATACTGATATAACTGTAGTGTGACCTCGTCCATTTATGAGACCACCTGGCACCAGACAACCGACCCTCCCAGAGGTAGCTAAGCAAGACGCGTCCAAGACTCGTCCAATTATGGCGTCGGCCAGATATGTATTAACAACCTCGGACACTTCACCGACCGATACGCTAGATAAAGGCCCTAAGCGTCAAGAGCATCACTTGCCCTCTCGTATAGTCGATATTACGGAAATGGTCGACCGTACAACCTCATCCATAGGCACTCAGCAAAGGATGTGCTTACTCATTTCCTACATTGGGGCATCCGATATGTTGGCTACATCATACTAAGCCAAGCCTATGCTCTACAATATCATACCTACTAGACGAGCAGTATAAGGTTCCAACATCTCACGTGGGGAAAACCATTGCAATAAGATCATCCCCTCACGTGAGGGAATATTGCCTCATCATTATATCCATACATTGAGGACAGGTGTCTCCTCCTGATTGGGAGCCTCTTCATATGCATGTTGATTACATGCATGGGGGGTACACTGCACCCCCAAGCCCTATATACACACTACATCATCTCCATGAGAAGGGATCAAATATTAAAAACCCTAGAAGAACTCTGTTAAACTGAGTGTAAGAGAGAGAAAATCTTGAGTGATTGTATCCATGGCCATTAGTGCCATTATTTAGTGGATAACACACATACACACACACACAGTGGATGTAGTCCTATTTGGTTGAACCACTTAAATTACTATCTCATCTTCTTTTTGCCTCATCTCATTCTCTCATAGCTATATTGTTGTTCCATCTTACCATTATTATACCTGTTTGAGTTCACCATCACATTGACCTGGTGGTGCTATTTTGAGAATCATCAGTAGGGCACCGTCTGTGGGAACGAGGATAGCCGTCTCTTCCCTGCTCTAAGCTTATACTCATCAGAGTCTCTGGTGGTGAACCAGTCCTTCCCCTTCTATGGAGTTATTTTACCATTGAAGGAGACCTTGTTGAGTGTTTAATCTCTCCTTATCCAGCTCATAACTCAAATAGCTTTTACCAATGGTAATGGATCCACCTCCTCCACCTGAGAATTAACTGGCACCTCTACAGGGAGGTGGTGCCGGTTCCAATCAAGCACCACCTCATTCAGAGATGGCTGAGGTGCCGATGGTCCTCCTCTCCCTCATAGCTAGCCAACAATAAAATAAAACCATTTTTCCATGCTTAACCAAAACTTTGCGACCAGGACAGGCGGTGCAGGAGTAGAGGTTGTAACTCCGGCCGCCAGGGAAGGTGAACCAAGTCAACAAGCAAGGGGACCACCCCAGGTTCTAGAAAAGGACCTTCCACCGTGTTAAAGGCAGAGAAATATTACTTACCCTAAGCGTTTATGCTTGGGGAGGCAGAGTCAAGAATTATGTGGTGACCTGGTTGGAGATGACCTTGATGATGAAGAGGGAGAGTTAGAATATTGGGAACCTCATGAGATATCCAGAGGAAATGTACGCCCTATTCGATAAAGTAGGGACCAAGGACAGAGGACCATCCAGGAGTAAAGGCCCAACCGAGACAATGGAGCCAGGAAATCAACCTTTGATAGGCTAAGCAGAGGGTTGGCCTTCAACAGGCTCGACCCACAAGGAGATTTGAGGAACCGCTTATCCAGATCAAGGAGTGTCGCTGGCTCAAGAAGAAATGAGAGGAAAGATGAATACAAACCTTCATAAGATCGAGAGGAGCAAAGAGAGGTCATCAGCCGACCTCGGCATCCGGAGAGGGCACCCTCGGCTCGTTCAGTTCACAGGGGACCATCGACCTTGCTGGACGATAGAGAAGGGGTTGGGGAAAATGCTATCCCTAAAAAGGTCGATGTTGCTGCTGACAAACCTTAGAATGAGTCGATATAGTGGTTAGAGAACAAAATAGGAGATATCATAAAAAGCCGAGACCCCTTACAAAGAGGATATGCTGAAGGATCCCCTTTCATGGCGAAGATAGTAAACTATCCAACCTCGGGCAAGTTTAAACCACCGGTAGTTACACCGAAGTATGATGGGAGCACTAACTCGGTAGATCATGTGGAGACGTATCAATCGACCTCCTACATCTATTCAATATCATATGAGATGAGATGCCGGGCATTCTCAAGCACCTTGACATGGGCGACCCACGTATGGGTCACCTCTCTTCATAAGAACTCTATAGGAAACTTTAAACAACTGGCTAATAATTTTGTCCACAACTTTTTCTTTGGGGTAAAACCTAGGAAACAGATAAACCACTTGTTGTACATCAAACAAGGGAAGGACAAGACTCTGAAAGAGTACACATTCCATTTTAATAAAGAGAAGCTGAAGGTAGAAGACTATGAAGAAAGTATCGCAATGACAGTCCTTATGGGAGGCCATCAGAAAGGAAAGATACTTTGAAATCTATACGAAGACCCTCCAAAGTCCATGGCTGAACTCCTGGCCATGGACGGGAGAGTAATGAACACGAAGGAAGATGAAGAAAAAAGACTTCACAGGCATGGAAAGGGTCAGAAGTTCGAAGGGAAGGATAGTAAGAAAAGGACGATAGAGGATAAGTTTATAGACTATACGCCTTTGATAGTTAGCTGTGAGCACATTCTAAATGAGATAAAAAAATGATCGGTCTCTTACGTGGCTGGAGAAGTTGAAGACAACCCCTCATAAGCAGAATAGAAATCTTTGGTGTGAATTTCACCAGGATCACGGGCACCTTACAGATAAACGCTTTACCCTCAAAGATGAGATCGAAAAAATATTAAAGTTTAGAAAGTGGAGAAAGTATGTTAATAAGAATGGTTCAGTACAAGGCCGAGACAATAGACGATAGAGGCCGAGATGACCCAAGAAAGAGGATAAGTAATAAATGTAGAGAGGACGATCCAGTAGGGAGGGATGGCACCTCAGATGACGATAATGATGATTCGGATCTCCCACCTAAATACAATGATGTTCCTGTAAAGAGGCTCAACATGATTTCATTCGAGGTAAACATGATTTGTTGTGGCCTTGCGGGTGGAGGCTTTGAGGTTGACGATCGAAAAGCTCACGTGGCTGAGGCAAAGGCCATAACTAAGGCCGAGGCTGTCAACTCGACCTCCATTGATGCTAAGACCAAAAAAAGAAAGAAAGTAGATATGTAAAACCTCATAATCGGATTTTTAAGACTAGAATTTAAAGGTAACTTATCCCCACATGACGACCCGCTTGTTATAACGACCAGAGTATATGAATGTGTAGTACCAAGAATCTTAGTTGATAGAGGAAGCTCTGTAGATGTTATGTTCTGGCCGTGCTTAAAAGGTTTAGGACTTAGTAGGGCCAAGCTCGTCCCGTATCATCATCCTCTAATAGGATTTACTGGAGAGAAGGTTCACCCTCTGGGGATGTATGAAATGGATATCAGAATGAGAGATGAATGGACGAAGAGGCTCACTAAGAAGATCATTTTTTTTATGATGGAGGAGAACATCTTCTAGCCCTACAACCTCATAGTGGGACAGGTGGCCCTTAAAGAGTTTAAGCTCGTGCCATCAACGGTCAACCAAATAATAAAATTCTCGACTCCCTATAGGGTAGGGGAAGTTCAAGGAGACCAAATGTCGGCACGGGAGTGCTACTTTAACTCAGCTGGGGAAAGATAAGCACACAATAAGGCAATAAGCACTTACAACATTGATACCCTTGATCCTAAAGACGAGATAAAGCTCAAGAAAGGGGAAGCCGTGAAAGAGGTAGAATCCATCGTCCTCAATGAGAACGAGCCAAAAAAACCATCTAGGTCGGTAAGGCCCTAAGGCCAGAAATTAAAGATGAGGTGATTCAACTATTGAAGAGAAGACAAAGCATCATTGATTGGAGTCATGCTGATATGTCAGGCATTGACCCGGAGATAATGTGTCATAAACTTAATGTGGAAGAAGGTGCTAAACCGATAAATTAGAGAAGAGGAACTTACTCCCATGAGAAATATGCGATTATAAGAGATGAGGTTAAAAATTTGGAAATGGTCGAGTTCATCAGGGAGAAGTTGTAGTGCCCAAGGTCAATGGAATGTGGAAAATCTGTGTGGACTTCACTGATTTGAACAAGTCTTGCCCCAAGGACTGTTTCCCTCTCCCTCGTATCGATCAGATGGTAGACGATATGACAGGACATGAACTAATGAGCTTTATGGAAGCATACTCCGGTTATAACTAAATTTTCATAGATTCAGCCGACGCAAAGAAAATATCCTTCATCACTGATAAGGGGGGGGGGTACTGTTATAAGGTCATGCCCTTCGGCTTGAAAAACACTGGGGCTACCTATTAACGGTTGGTGAATAAGATGTTTAAAGATCAAATAGAAAAATTAATGGAGGTTTATATAGATGACATATTGATCAAGAGTCTGAAGGTCGACACTCACACGATCGACCTTGGCATCGGAGCTAGAAAATTCTTGGATTTTATCGTCAATCAGAGGGGTATAGAAGACAACCCAGAGAAGATAAAGGCCCTGTTAGAGATGAAGACCCCTAAGACCATCAAGGACATTTAGATGCTCACTGGACGAGTGGCTACTCTAAACAGGCTCGTTTCTAGAGCCATTGATAAGTGTATTCCATTTTTTAAGATTCTTAGAAAATCTTTTGAGTGGGATGAGGAAGGTGAGAAATCCTTTTTAGATCTAAAGTCATATCTCGGCTCACCACTTTTACTATCTCATCCGATCTAAGGAGATAAGCTTTACCTTTATTTGTCCATGTTTGAGTTGACTATCAGCGTCGCGATAGTACGAGATGATGAGGGAGTACAAAGACCAGTGTATTTTAACAGCAATGCCCTCCAAGGGGCTACGCAGAGATATCCTAGGATGGAAAAAATAGCTTACGTTATCATCCATGCTTCAAGAAAGATGAAGACTTATTTTTAAGATCATACGATGGTTTCTTGACAGACTCTCCCCTTAGGCAAGTCATCCATAAACCTGAGAAATCAAGTAGTTTGATGACCTGGGCCATTGAGCTAGAAGAGTATGATATAGTATATCAGTCGAGAGTTGCAATCAAAGGGTAAGATTTAGCAGACTTTGTAGCAGAATTCACTTGGGATAAGGTCGATAGCGTTCAACCGGATGATGATGAGGGGTCGGCAGAAACCCATACTGAGCCAGCAAAAGCCGAGATAAGAGTAACCGAACTTCCAACGGTCGAGACTGACAAGTTCTTACTCAGAAATGGAGTCATTAAAGAAGGGAAATTTTTATAAGGGGAAGTATGGAACTTGCTCGTTAATGGTTCATCATGTGAAAATGGGAATGAAGTCGGTCTGATTGTATTGTCCCCAGATGGAACAAATATAGAGTATGTGTTGAGGTTCATCTTTAAAGTTTCCAACATCATCGAGACCATAATAGCTAGAATGTCCTCACCAGATCTCTCAACGTTGTCCAGATTTTGGTCTATAGTGACTCTCAGCTCGTAGTTAATCAGATACTTGGAATTTACGAAGCCAAAGATGAGAGAATGGCAAAATACCTAGCAAAAGTGAAGAAGATGATAAAGAACTTTAATGAGCTCAAAGTTAAAAGGTTGCCTCGGCTAGATAATAACCGAGTCAACGTTCTGGCAAGGTTAGCCTCAGCAATACAGACAGAGATTAAGAGAATGGTGCCGATAGAAATACATTCCCGATCAATGATAGAAGAGGATGATGCAGGGCTAAAATTTTGCTTCAATTTAAACCTGGGACCATCTTGGACTGACCCCCTTATTCAGTATATCAAGGAGGGTAGCTTGATGGAGTCTAAGCCCGAGAAAAGGAAGTTGAGATACAAGGACGTTAAGTTCTCTATCATAAGGGACGTGTTGTATAGGAAATATTTTCTTTTGCCTCTGCTCAGATGTGTCCACACAGCCGAGGTAAATTACATTTTGAAGGATGTTCAAGAAGGATGTTGCTCAATCCATATTGAGGGTAGATCATTGGTAAAGATAATCGACACTAAAGGATATTGGTGGCCGACCCTGGCCAAGGATTCAATCGAATATGTAAAAAAGTGCGACAAATGCCACCATTACCCACCAGCCCATCAACCTTTGACGTCTATCACCTCTCCATGGCCATTTTAAATATGGGGGATTGATTTGGTTGGACCTCTACCAAGGGCCATGGGCAATTATAGATATTCGATTGTGGCGATAGACAACTTTTTAAAATGGGTAGAGGCCGAGGCTATAATCAAGATCACAAAAAAGAAAACCTTTGAATTTATATGGAAGAGCATCATATGTAGGTATGACTTACCTAACACCCTCATCTCAGATAATAGTACTCAGTTTTAAAACATTTCCTTGAAAAAATATTATGCAAGGGTCGGCATCAAACAGTTCTTTTCTTCGCCTGGCCGACCCCATGCCAACGGTCAGATTGAGGTCACTAATAGAACTATTCTGGATGGAATCAAGAAAAGGGTGGAAGAGGACAAAGGGAAATGAATTGAAGAGGTACATGTTGTGCTATAGGCCTACAGAATGATGGACAAGACACTGATAAGGGAGCCACCCTTTATGCTAGCATATGGCTCAGAGGTAGTAGTCCCAATCGAAATTGGCCTGCCCACACATAGAGTTCAAACATATGACCCTGAGAGAAACCTGGAAGAGAGAAGACTTGACCTAGATCTGATTGAGGAAAGAAGATAGGATGCTGAGATCAGAGTGGCGGCCTATCAACAGATGACGACTAAGTTTTATAATAAAAGGATAAAGTTGAGGCCGATAGTAATGGGAGACCTCATTTTGAAGAAGACTGGGCAGAAGCCGAATAAGATTCATGCCAATTGGTATGGTCCTTACAAGGTCACCGATGAGATAGTCCTAGGAACCTATCGATTGGAGAACTTAGAAGGGGAACCATTCTCCAATCCTTGGAACTTCGTTCACTTAAAAAGGTACTACCAATGGATGATTTTATAAGAGCTCTTTCATTATGAATCGTTGTAAAAGGGGCTTGTTATGAATGAGAAGTGAAAATGGCTTGTCCTTCATATCTTCTATACTTTATTTTGAATAATTAGTTTCAAGTACCCTTAAAAACTATAAAATTCCATCCGTGGTGGGCTAACAACAACCCAACTTTGGTGAAACGATAACCTTAAAAGGGGTCGACCCCAACCTTGAACTTTCAATAACACCAAGAACGGTTAACTTAATTACTTAAAACATCATTAACTTGGTGAAAAAAATTTTCTCGACCGAGACGACAGTGCATGGACGGGACGATGCCCAACCATGCACTCTCAAAACGATGAGAGGGGGTATGGCATAACACCATAATTTACTGAGTCCAAATTGAAAATCACTTGGGTGTGGTTAATAACTTAAAACATCATTAATTTGGGGATTTTACTAAAACATCATTAACTTAGTGAACAAATCTCTCTCGGTCGAGACGAGAGTGCATGGACGAGACGATGCTCAACCATGCACTCTCAAAACGACGAGAGTGGGTATGGCATAACACCATAATTTGGTGAGCCCAAATTAAAAATGACTTGGGTGTGGTTAATTACTGTAAACATCATTGATTTGCTGATTTTACTTAAAACATCATTAACTTGGTGAACAAATCTCTCTCGGTCAAGACGATAGTGCATGGACGAGACGATGCCCAACCATGCACTCTTAAAACAACGTGAGGGGGTATGGCATAACACCATAATTTGGTGAGTCCAAATTAAAAATCACTTGGGTGTGGTTAATTACTTAAAACATCATTAATTTGGTGATTTTTCTAAAACATCATTAACTTAGTGAATAAATCTCTCTCGACCGAGACGACAGTGCATGGACAAGACGATGCTCAACCATGCACTCTCAAAATGATGAGAGGGGGTATGGCATGACACCATAATTTGGTAAGTCTGAATTTTGAAATTTGGTGTTAGCATCGCTATCACACACAACAAGCAGATATTCAAACAAGCAAGTATTGAAGCAAGTAAGCATTCAAGAAAGCGGGTATTTATATTTTAAGAGCTAATCAAAACAAAATAAGATAAAATTGTTCACGTATTACATCAGGAAAAGGGAAAAAAGTCATAGACGACCGCCTTGACAAGGAAAAAACTTAACAAAGCATTCACGGGTCAAGTGTAGTGTCAACATCTTCGATGGATGCCTCATCAGCAGCCACATCAACAACCTCGATCCTCTCAGCGTCGACAACCAATTCAATCGTGTCATCATGAGCCTTATGGGCATAAAAGTCGACCTCGGCACCTTCACCCGGCATCTCCACATCGGTAAGGGTAGTCTCAAGGATAGGGTCATTGAAGTCCAGACACATAAAGTCCCAAGAGGTTAGGATCTCAATTTTTGATTGCCTCAGAGCAGACTATTGGTAAGCAATTCTGATCCCCCTCTCTAGGTACTCGAAGGCGTGATCATTGTACTCCTCTGACTCCTTATAGTTATCAATAGCATCTTTAAATACAGAGTCAATCTCGGCCTTCTTATCATCATAGAGCTTCTTCAAAGCTTTGGCATGCTCCGCCTTGAGGGTGACTACCTCATCCCGAGACAACTGGAGGGCCTTCTGGGAATCCTTAAGTTCCTTTTTAAGATTCTGCTTTATTATCTCGACTTCTCTCCCCTTCTAGATCAAGGGGATCTTATTATTAATCCAGTCCCCCAGCCGAAAGAGGGAAACAAGACCCTGCAATAAGAGAAGAGTTAATCAGTGTATGCAGAAAAGTACGAGAGAACACTTGGCAACTTCTAACTGAAATTATTGAAAATATACTTGAACGGCCCTGTGGATGGAGAACTCTGTGAGAAGGGAGATGTCGATGGCTTATAGGAAACGATTATCAACCTCAGAGATCAAAGAGCCGACACCATCATAGGCTTTCCTTAGATTGTCGATGACACTCTCGTCGTCCAACTTCAGTTGGGACAAGCGAGCTGTGAGAACCTCGTTCATAGAAATTAGAATGGCCTGATCAGACTGGCTCTGCTTTAACTGAAGAGACGAAATCATTTCTTCCTCTTGGCTCTTCCTCTCCTTTTTGATCCCAGTTGTTCGGCCGGGACCACTAACAGTAGTCTTGGTAGTAGCAGCAGTAGAGGGGTTGGACCCCTTGCCATATTTGTTAACAAGCTTGCTTAAGTTTTTGGCCACCATCTCCCAAAGATGATCTGTTATGTCGTCTGGACGATCTGCAAAAAGAAGATGATATTAGTACTAAAAAGTTAAAAATATATATATATATACGAGACAGCAGTCCCACAAAAGAATCCACTCACGAAGCTCAGTTAAAGGGTCAACCCATAAACCTATCAGAGACAGGTAGTAAGGGGTCATTAACTGCTCGAATTTCATGAGACGAACTTGGTCACCCTGATTCCTAAGCTTCTTAATTTTCTCATCAGCATCAAGTCTCAAGCCAGGATCAAGCTTGGCCGACATAGAAACCTTGGCCCACCTCTGAGGTACCCTGGGCTCAGAGGTTCCATAAGCTTCAGTGGGGCCGAATTCCCAAGCCCCCGAGATAAAGAAATTTCAGGGTTTCCAATCGTGATTAGAAGTCTGGGTAATCAACAAAACCTTTTTGGAAGATTTCCTAGCTATGAGATGATAGTAGTAAGGCTGAGTCTTAGGTGACGATAGGGTATAATAAGCTATAAATATGCTAACTGGAAGGTTGGTTTGATGGATTATCTTCAAGAAAGAGACAAAGTCGAGGATAACCTTCCAAGCATTGGGAGAAAGCTGGGATGGGGAAACTCCTAAGCGGGCTAAAATTACACGTACAACAGGGTGGATAGGTAGACGAAAGTCAACCTTGAACATCTGCTCATAAAAACACAACTTAGCCTCTCGGCCGTCATAGACTCTCTCATTCGCATACGGTCTCCTCATTGAAATAGATGGCACAATGCCATACAGATGTCTCCAAGTCAACAAAATAACCTCATTTACAGAACTTTTATAGGACGTTACTATGGATAAATCTAGAATGCTTTCTTCGCTACCATTATCAGACTTTTCATCTTGGGGTTGGTTGGGGTTACCACTTAGAAAATGTTGTATAAACTCATCCCTCGTCATGGACGATAGAGGAACGTCATCAAGTGGAGAGGGGCAATGTTAAGTTCATCAACTTCAATGGAATCATCAGACCGATTTGAGGACTCGACCCTTTGAGAAGACGTGGCACGAGAGGAAACCTCATCAACCTCAGAACCTTCATCATGATATGAGGATTGGGCCATATGCTCGTCAGAAGAGCCAGCACTATCAGACGGTTCAAAGACAAATATACTCTCATCTTCAGAAGAATACGATACATAAATGGGATCGTTCGTGTAATATCTCATGTGAACTCCTGGTCTATTTGATTTTCACATTAAGTAAAGTTTTTTTTTTTTTTTTGTGAATTTTAAATTATGAAATAGACAATTATATAATTTATTCATGTATTATGGGTATTTTAGACATGTATGCTTATCTCTAATATTTATATAATGTAAGGATTGGTGTTGGTGAAAATAATCCATTCCATATTAGATAAATATTAGACTAATGCGTTGATATCATGCATATTTTGGATTGCCTACGAGTCCATGTATGATATTGAATGCTAAGATTTCTGATGTTACATACATATTATTGTTTATTCAATTATTGTGATTTGGTAGCCTACGGGTCCAATTACAAATATTGAGCAAAAATTAAGTGGTGATATATATATTTTGGGAAGGCAATAATGGTTATCAAATGCAGATGTCATTATTTCTTTCATCATGATATCACCAATTAAGTGTATGAAACCCAAACATGAATAATTTGACTTGTGTATGTAAGTCTTTACTTAATTTAATATTCATATTATGAACTGTTTGGTAATCACCATAGTGACCCAACTATTATGAGCATGAATATTAACTGTAAAGATGATAGCAGTAGTAACATGTGATGCTTATAATTGTGGAGTATATTGAGTTTAATTATCAAACAAGATTATTCCTTACAGGGAGTTGATTTTGACTGTTTGAATAAACTCTATAGAACATATACATTATTCAAGTATATATCATGTATATTTAATACTCTAGTATCTACAATCATCATATAATTGCTAATCAATGGTTACTAATGAGAAAAACAAAATGCAAATTAGGTACTAGAGAGATATTAACCTATGCGTTGTCAAATCAAGGCATTGATGTAGTGAGCAATTTATCTCATATCTTTCACATGTTATGATATAGTTTTGTTTCTCTCGATTATTATGTTGGTTTTTTTTAAGCCCACTAATGATGATCAATATTGTGTGGAACACTTCATATAAAATTTAAAGTAATAAAACAAATTAAGTTTGTTTAACTGTTGCACACTCGGACTAATAATGATATAGATAATATATATCTTTTATGATTTGAAATGAGTTTTATCTTCGTAGAGTTTACTAGTTAAACTTATTTTGTTACATAAAGTATTTACTTTTGATGCAAGGATTGTTTACAAAAAAAACTATAATTGTAAATAAGATTTATTCTCTTTCATTTTTGGGGAATCAATTCATTTGTCTTTTCATAAACCCTCAATCATTCCAATTTTCTTGAAAAATATTTTCCTAGACTTGATTATGAGGGATATTGATTTAGCATTTTTCAGTCCTTCTCAAAGGTTATGATATTCCCTTGATGTTTTGTAGAAAATAAAGTTTGGCTATATTTATTTTAAAGATTGTGTTGATCCCGCATCATAATCATAGTGTTATTGATAAAACTCTTTAATCTTGTACCAAATTAAATTTAGACTCCTTATGATAATTTTTTTATGGACAATATTTTTACAATATCTCTAATAAATATTGATCATCGAGTTATGCACTTAAGGTATTAAAATATCTAATACAAGGATGACTTATGTGGTCCAAGTGGGAGATTTTGAGAATTCCCTTAAAGTTGGACCTATATAGATCACATTATCGTCATTGACATGTACTTATTGCATTAAAGAAAATCGAATGTCAAATTCATTATGAATGGTGAAATTAATGGGAGTTGAAAATCATGAAATATGATTTTAAAGGAAGGTAGGGTACTTATCCCATTACCGATAACTTTCTTCTATACTTGTTCTTTTAGTTGTTGGATTGTTTAAACAATAAATAACAAATAAATGATCAACCACTAAATTATGGTATTTGTCACTGTGAGACAAATGTAGATAAAATCATAAGGAATAGTATTACGAAGATCTTAAACGGAGTCTACTATTCTAAGTGATTATGTGGTGTTTCTACATGAATATGAATTTGACATAAGGATAAATATTTGGTTTTGTTTTCACAAATTATAAGAAGTAAACTTACTAGACTACGATATCTCCCTGAATTGCGTTTAAGTTAAATTGTAGTCAAATATTTTATGTGTAATGAGAAAGGGTAATAAATGAACCTTATCCCCTTTTCCAAGGACGCCATTTTATAAGGACGTAAAATTCTTATGAGATGAGTAACTCATTATGATGAGAGTTATATTTAGTGTATTTGAAAACTATTATGCTTATGATATTTTACACATGTTATATAGAATTTCTTATATAAAATTAATTAAGTTTCCCACATATGATGTTTTTAGAAGTAATACCATTATATACTTCCTAATCATTGTATATTCAATTTTTACAACTTATAATCAGTGGGAGTAAGTTTATATATTCAATTTATTGTAAAGTAGAGAAACAAAATCTTACATGAATTTTTAATATGTAATGGATGAATTTATAAGATACTAAAAGATTATATGCTCACATTAACGTTAACTGTTCATTTTTTTGGACGATCAATTATTACAACTCAGATTTACTGGTTTTATGGAAAGTATGAAGTTCACTCTTATCTACTTATGTTTAATTTGGTTTAACGACCAATATAATGAAGGAGTGTAACACAATCCATTGACTATTATGAAAATCTGAATCTGTAGCATGCTTTGATACTATAACTTATTGATTATGGCAACGTAATTTAAATTTTGGGACTTGGATTTGTCGACATTATTGCCAAATTGCTAAAATATTATGATATTGTCGTTGCAATCTTCTTTATTAAGATACATTAGGTGCACATTGAATGTAAATACCTTTTAAAGAAGAAATTCTGAAACAAGTGTCAATCAACACATTTGTACAAGTGTTAATATAGAAAATTCACATGATTGGGCTATCGTAAAAGACATTAACGAATCATATTTAAGATACGAGTCTTTAAATATAGCCAATAGAATCTTAATGTGGTGGATATTTTAGTGCTTATTTTGACACTACCATATTATATCATACATTGTTTCAGAATCATTTATTTCTGTCGTTATTGTACACATGCATGTGAATGAAAGAATGTGACAGAAATAATCTTTTACAAAGACATTATTGGACCATTATGGAATAACCCTATTTATAGACCTTATTGGATGAGTTGTTAATGTTGTGGTACATGGAAGCGATAATGCTCTTGAATTAGTATGTGAGTGCCATGACTCGCATTGATGAGTTGTTTGATGAAGGTCTTTATGGAAAACCATTTAAGGATGACTCAAGGATTATTGAGCACTTTATGATAATTATGGATCAAGTGGGAGACTGTTAGAATTATTTTATATAATTCTCCATTATG
Source organism: Sambucus nigra (assembly GCA_949130495.1). Taxonomy (NCBI): domain Eukaryota; kingdom Viridiplantae; phylum Streptophyta; class Magnoliopsida; order Dipsacales; family Adoxaceae; genus Sambucus; species Sambucus nigra. The sequence goes on from OX422214.1 coordinate 60,262,753, forward strand.
TGTTCCATAATTATATTAATTTTAAGAGTCACTTTGGTTAATGAAAGGGTACTCCAAATACCAAGAGTCAAAATGATTCTTGGACATCTACCTTGATGGACGGTTGATATTTAAGTAACAGTTGGAGATTTAGGTCTTGTCCCTGCCTATAAATAAGTGACTGATTTCCATCATTCAGACACTCTAAAATGAGAAAATAATGAATTTATAGGAAAGAGAGAGAAATCTAAATTCTCAAGGAGAGTAAATTTCCAAATTCCGTTTTGGCCATACTGAGAGATCTAACCATTGGAATGCATTGAAATTGGAGTATGTTCTTGCTACATAATGAAGCCGTGTTCCAAAATTTAGCACGATCAGACATCGTTAAGATTGACTGCTCCATAAATATTTCCAATTATGACAGTTATAGAGGTATGTTATTTTAATACCATTTATGTTTCGCATAATGTTTATATGTGATAATCATGAAGATATAATATTTTTTTATTAAGAAAATTTGTACATGAAAATTTAATCAAATTAACATATTACTGATTAATATTATGGTGTTCTTAAAATGATTTTACAGGTGTTTAGCTTTGTTATCCACCGATCAGAATCAACTCCATCATCTTACCCCGTAAATACATCAATCATATGAGTTATGGGTTATTCATTTGCATCCAATACCCAATTGTAGAACAGTTGTCCGAAGTTAGATGTCATGTGATTATACCTTGTCCCTCCAAAAAAAGCAGTTGCCCAGTGGGCTGGTTCAGTACGTATATTCTCCGCACACCGTTCAAAGGGCTAGAGTTTCGGTGCCTAAGCATTAGTATAAAAATCTTGAACCATGAGGCGCCTGACTTTATACGAAAACTGCCCCCTCAAATATCTGTTAAGTTTCTCGGCAAGATACCATAGGCAATAACCATGGTAGCACTCCCTTCCAAATACTTCACGTAGTGATTCTTTTATACCCTTCTAAAAATCTGCAATAAGCGTAATTTGGCTAGATGTTGAGATTGTGGATTTCAGTTCCAACAAAAACTATTGCCAGTTTTCAAAACTCTTTGCATCTACCACGACAAAAGCTATAGGAAAAATGCCATTATAACCATCTACCGCTGTTGCAGCCAATAACATCCCTTGGTATTTTGAGTTTAGAGGGGTGCTGTTAAGGAAAAGAAAAGGGTGGCAACCCTATTGGAAACCAGATCCGCTATTACGCGTATGTGTTGTAATCATTTTCTTAATACATATTAACTGGGTGGTGGCTAACCTTGATGCGTAGATATTCCACATACAACCTTCTAATTTTCATTTCACTGTTACACGATGACTGTTATTATTCTTATATTTTTAAGAAAATCCATGCGTAATTGAATACTTATGCAAAGACTCACGGAATTTCGCAAAGCTATTAAATCTTTGGCCCACACCAGTAATGTTCTGTTCCCACTGCATTGCATCTCCACGGTAGTTCCCATCATTGGTAACAGAAAATGGATCCTCTGATTTGATTTGTGCTTTGTTTAAAAAACATACCAAATCTAAACAAAAATGAGCCAAATCTAAACAAAAATTAACATGATTTGAACCATGGTGAAGTTATTAACAGAGAGATTTGTAAAGAAAAAATATAGGGCAAACCTGATTTGAACCATGGCGAGATTAATATGATTTGATCTGTACTGGTGTCAAACATGTAACATAAGTTAGTTTCATGGAAATAATTCACCATTAAAATATATTATATGACAGAATGAGGAGTTGAGTCATCTGACACTTCGAAGTAACATTCAAATCCAGATTTGTAAAAAAAAATATATAAAATGACTAAAAACAAGGACTGAAGATTTTTTTACTAACATTGAATAAAACTGAGTACTAAATTATGAAAATTACCCCAAGTTTCTAATCCAAAATGTTACACTCATTTAATAATTGTAATTCGCTCTTTAATCCCCAAGAATCAAAAGGGTTTGCACCAAATACTTCCCTTTATAATCATATCTAGAGTTCAAAATCTTATTCTTTAAGGAAAACTTATTTATAATCTCATAGGAGTAACTAAATGAGTATAACCGACATAATAAATGAAGAGAAATATTTGTATGCTAGCATACAATTCATAAAATTGGGTAAATACCCACTTCCACAAAATAACGTTCTTGTGAGTGTTTGGTGTTTACTTTTCCACCTAAACAAATATTGATAGAAGATGCTAGATTATCCAAAAGGTAGTATTTTGTCAAGCACGTGGTATGCGTTAAAGTCCTTCGAAGAATAAAGGTTGAATAAGTAAATAAAGAAAATGGAGAATCGAACCACATAAGAGTTGGGCTTAAAAAAATAAATACCAAATGCTTGTATAATCAATTATGTCACCTAATTATCTAATTTTAAGTTTTATTCTTATAATCCAAGTGAAATATCAACCAGATTGCATCAAAACTCATGACCGCTTAACGGAAAAAGGTGAGAACAAATGAAAACACTTTAACATCCTTTTCTCATATCTTGGTAGAAGTAAAAAGGTAAGAACAAATTAAAACTTTACATGTCACACTACACTATCAATTAGATGAATGGACCAATCGTATTTATTTTCGATGAGATAAAGTTGAGTTTATTAAACCAAAAGATAAAATTTATGTTTAAACATCAACATATAGTAGAAGTGCGTATATATAGTATATAGTAGAAACTAAACATCAAAACATCAGACCATCAAAACATCAAAACAACATATATATAGTGAATATATATAGTAGAAGTGCATATATAGTAGACACATAACATTCGAACATATATAGTAGAAGTGCATATATAGTATATAGTATATGAAACTAGAAAAGACCCCAAGCTTTAATCGTATATTTAGTGTACGGAACTAAAAACGTTTTAGCGGGGCTCTACGTGTGTGGGTGTGGATTTGTATGTATGATAGAGAAAGGGAAATAACGAAATAATACACGGGCACACATGCTATACATCCTATATATAGTGAACAAAACAATTTAACTTTAAAATCTACCATGAAGTTTAAAACCTACCATGTTATATCATCTAGAGGGAAAATGAGTATGAGATATGGCGCTTGTACAACGAAACAATTATCACTTAAAAACTATTGTTAAAAAATAGAGTCGCCGAAGTTACCTGTAAGACCTTGCAAAAAAGTAGCTTCATACAACTCTTTGTTGCACCTGGACAAAATATAAACCAACAAAATTAGGAAACTGAGAAGTATCCAAATCATATAAATAAGAATCGATGTACATAAGCATAATGAACAGGAAACATTAAATGAAACTTTTACTTTGGGACTGAAATTGGGATCTATAAGATATTTTGGAGCAAAAACAACCACAAAAATATACCGAAACTAAACACAAGCATACCCTTAATTAAAACAGAACAACATATCAAGAAAATATCCTAAAAATCAACAATTTTATCCTAAAAGAGGAAAAAAAATAATGAAGCTCTTGTTTTGCTCCATGAAACCTGAGCATGTACAAAATTAAGTAAACAAAGATACCCAACCACCAGTCTCCTTGATTTGCTTCTTTGTGAACCTTAGTGCAATAACGCTTAGGCAAGGGACTTCGTGCACACAAACATCATCCGTAGTAGACCCAACCACCTCAGCAATTTTGTCATCCTAGATAGAAAGAGAGTTTTAATTAATAACTAACCCTCAAAATCATATATTCATATTACATTTCAATTGTACTCACTCGGTTTCTAAATTATTCATCATAGAAAGAGAAAGAGAAATGGCTACCTTTCCATTCATGAAACAAATTAGATGGGAGAGAGAGATTAGAGGCTTGTTGATCTTATTCATGAAAATCCTCTTGAGTATAACCGCATTGAACTTGCTCCTAGTCTTCTTTATAAGAAATCGGTACAGCTGTTAACAAACCAAAATTATACAACTCTCTCAACATATATAAATTGTAAACACAATATGGTTATAAGAAGACCTTGACAATGAGCTTTAGATAAATATCATCGGATCTGGGAGCGCTTCGTTTGGTCTTCTTGCTCTTACCATCAGTTACCAAATCAATACCTTAATAAACCAAAAAAAACAAAATACAAACTTGAGAGAAATGGGAGGTGGGTTTTGTGAAATTTTTAGGGTTTCGAAGAAAAGATACCATGGTTGATGATGATGGGGTTGCTCGCTGCGTATGCTGAAAACCAAAATGTCAGAGAAAGAGAGGGACCTAAGGAGAGAGAGAGATGAATTTGGTAGAGGGATAAATTTTAGCAGAGAAAGAGAGGGGATAAAGGGTTCTACCTCTAAAATAAAAATTGAAATTAATTTCAGTATTTTTTTAGTGATAAATTTTGGCACGGTTTTGACACACTTTTAAATTGTGCCAGATTCTGACATAGTTTTAAATCATGCCAGATTGGTTCTAAACCGTGCCAGATTCTCCTTGTCCAAGTGTGCCAGATTAGAATTTTTGATGTAGTGCATGTCATGTTAAATGAGGAGGTAAGCACTTATATTTATAGAAGTCAAGGAAAGGGCATGTGCATATAACATGTGATATATGGATAAGTTATGCCAAGATAAAATCTTTCTAGAAGGTGGATAGCTGGGGTAAGAGGCATGTTGAGGTAGCTAAATCTGCGACAGGGTATGCGCTGTTAGTGAAGTAGGTGGTTGTAACCTATTAGAGACAAGGTCGTGGCCCCTTAAGGTGCTGAATATAGATGATTGTTGCAGCCTATCTGGGCCTCAGGAAATGGATGTACATATGTTCCATCCACAACCTCAGTACTAGTAGGGCATATCAATAATCTCCCAAGCCTTAGTGCCAACAGATTGCGAGTTGGAGCTGCGGTTGTGTCTATGCTTAGGTGTCGCGGTGTTGAGTCAAGTCTGTCTAATGTTCTTCTGTTGGGGACTCAGCCAAGGGCCTCAGCCATCTTGTTGCAATGTTTCAACTTCAAGCTCCTTCTTATATAAAGGAAATATACTGTGGCTTCATTACCTTTACCTAACCTTTGACAATATTCATACTAGGCAATTGGGGCTATTTTTTAGGCAGCATTTAAAGCCTCTTTCAGGTAGGTTTTCTCCTTCTCCAGGTAGTTCTCTTCCAATCCAGGTTGGTAATTTTCCTTTATGTTTTTTATTTTTATTTTTTCACTCTGTAATTAAAATCCATGCTCATTTGTTTGTATGCTTATTCATTCATTTTCTTTATCACTGACTGTTCAACTTCTTATAACCATGTAGCTATTAGGGTTTTTTTTGCCTTTCATTTTTACCTTAATCATTGGGTTTGATTCAACCTATAAAACTAATAGCCAGGGTTCATTTCTTCCATAATTGGATTTTGATTGATTTAATTGATAGCTATTTAGGATTTTTGTGGTTTTGCCAACTGTAGAAACCTAAGGTTTAGGAATATAATTGGGGTTGCTATTTAGCACGCATTTTGATGTATTTGGGAATAAAAAAAGGAGAGTATTTTTGTGTAAGGGATTTTTAGGGTTAGATTTTGGGTTTTGAACCCGTTTTGGTTGCATTTTGTCCAAGAACTTGAATGGGTTATTCATTGTCTTCTTGGCTAAGAACCTATGGGTTAGGGCTTTGATCTTCAAAAACTAAAGATTCAAACCCTTTCCTGTTTATCCTATTGACCCTGAATAGTTGGCCGCGGCCTACAATATTAACTTTGTTTTTCTATGGCTGCGACCTTCAAACTTAACTTCTTTCTCCCAATACTGCAACATTGATTTCAACCTTTGCAAACTTTTTATTTTTCCACTTTTTAAAATTTTCTTTGTATGATGTCGCAGCCTCTTAAATGAGGCAGTATTTTATTCTTGTATTTTGATCATGCTGGCTGCAGCCATTTAACGGCGGAACCCTTATGCTTTTACAGGTCCTTGCCACAGCCATACGCATTGGAATACTTGGGAAAATATGGAAGACTTCTGGAAGAGGAACTTTGATGTTCCTTCTCCCGCGGTGTTATGAATCAAACCTTTGAAGACTAGTGGATCTTGTAGGCTAAAGGACTGCCTAAGTTGTGTTCAAGTCAATTTTGATTCTGCGGCTTCTTCTGACTATAGGCATCCAAACGAGGCAGCAAAGGGTGTTTACATGTAAAAGGACACTTATTCAACAAACAATCAAGCCCTCACAAATATTCATGTTGCGTCTCTTACCATGATTTCAGCAGATACTAGAAATGTTGAGACAGGGATGTCTGGCCACCACCAAGAAATAATAAGAGAGCCTGTGGCCCTCCACTATCCTTGCACAATGAGCGAGGAGTGGTTGGACCATTCGGATGAAGCCTTTGAGTTCCGTGAGGGAACTGTCTACACATTGCCTTTTGCGGAGCAGAGGACATGCTCCACTGTCCCAAATGATGAAGTTTGCTTCCCACTCCATACCTTCTTCCTAGGACTGCGATTTTATGTCCTAGTGCATGTAACGAAAATTTTAAAGGTTACGAACTTAGACCCAACCCAACTTGACCCCAATGACTGAAAAGTCATCCTCACTTCCTTAGTTGTCTAGAACAAAAAATTTGGCAGAGACATCATGACCGTGGAGTTCTTTAATTTTTATAGGCTAAAGGAGAACTTTATTGAAAATCCATAGTATTTGTACATGGGACTGCGGAGTGGTGATCATTACCTGATGAGGGACATGTTTTCCAATGTTAAAAACTTGAAGGAAAAATTCTTTTCTATCTCTGGAGACAACTAGGAGATGCACTTAGATGAGAGTGTGAGGGAAAAGGAGCACAAACTGCCACGGACCTGGGGTCGACCCCAAGGAAGGCACTTAATTGCCGCGGTCTAAATTCACTTTAATTTTTTAGCATAAGCTTAACACTACTGCAACCTTTAATTTTCTTTATGCATTATGTTTGCAGCCTTTACTAATCTCCTTACAGTTTGTGTTGGGATGACTCCTTCCTCCAGGTAAAGGAAGAGAATTACGACTGCGGTCTCAATTAGTGATAAAAAGAAAAAAATTATTGACATTGTGACTCTGCGGTGACTATTCAAGCTTGGCAATTATACCTCCCACCAAGCTCCCAATTGCAGAAGGTATTCTTTACTTCAATTATTTCTATGGCAACTATTTTAACTTGTGTGAACTGCTAATTTTGAATTTGATTCTTTTTAGGTACCACTACGGAGGGCCAACCCATAATTAAGATTGACAGGGATCTCATCCTTTCTCAACTGGACGAGTTAGAAGACATCGTCTAGGCATTAAACCAAGCTCTATGGAAGAGGGGAAAGAAAAGGAAGATGGAAGCTAAGGATGATTCCCTTCATGCTAAAAAGGAGTTTGTTCCTTGAACTAAAAGGGAGGCAACCCCCACTGGTGCTGCGGGCACTGGACTTGAAGTGGAGGGGTAGTTGCAAACCCTCCACACTTTGATGATGACATTGGAGCCAACCTGGTCACGGCTGGTCTCTCTTCCTTTATGGGGTGGGGTGGGGGGATGACCATGGGCCTCTCAACCTAATAAATGTTACACTTCTGGGTCCCCTTCGCGAACTGTTAAAGCAATGAATGCCAACCTTCCCACACTTCAAAGTAGGAAAGGGATGTGGACGAGCGTTCACGGCCACGTCTGAGGCAGCCAAACCTAAAATCTCCTTAGGACACAACTGCCACTGCAGTCCCACGGATGAGGAGGGCTACAGAAGTCTCGGATCTGAACCATCTGGTGGATGAGGATGCAAAGGACATAGAAGAATATTCCCTTCACATCCTTCTGAGGGTAAGTTATCTTTCAATTATTTTATTTTCACAGACTTTTATGTGTTTTTGTGCTAACATTGTTTTTCATCTTTCAGATTACAGAGGTTTTTATGAGGGCCTTTACAAGCTGTACACGACTGCAGGGGGTGGCCATCACTCCCAACTAAAGGGTACACGGTCTTCCTCTTTTGAGGCTGGTAAAAAGTCTACAAAAGTTTTTATTTAGGCTTACAAAATTGATGCAAATGCAAAAGTGGAGGTTGCACTCAAGGCCCAAAATGAGGCTAAACATAATTTTAAGGATGCCACGGAGGCCTTGAAAGTTGTTGAAGCTAAGTATTTGGAGGCTACAAGATAGGCCACATTATTTGGAGATAAATTCATCGAGCTTGAAGCAAAACATCAAGGCATGGTCCAAAACCATGCTGAGGACATAAAGAATATTACTGATGAACATGCTATATCCCTCTAGCAAATAAGTGTTAGTTCTGCCGCAACCTTAAAGAAATCAACGTAAGATGATGTGGTCAGCTTCAAGACTTGCCAGGATTTCTTTATCCTCCAAAATAATGCTTATATTCTCATATATAAAGAAATGCAACATAGGGTGGACAAAAGCTATCCTGAAGCTAAAGATAACATTTATGCCTAGAGGTTCAATGATCCTAAGCACATTCTCTGCATTGAGGAGCTACATGCTATGGAGATGATAGCCATGAAGAAAATGGAATAGTCTATAGTAGCTGAGGCTGAGGAGATAGAGACTATTACGGAAGGTGAAGATGATGATGAAGAAAATGACGTAGCTTCTTAAGCTTTTGTAATTGATCTTTTGAACTATAATTTTCCATTCCTAGACTTTAATTTGAACAATTTTCTTATTTCTTTATTGAAACAAAATAGTCCCTTCGGGGCCTTTGATATTTGTATTATAGTTATTTTAATGTAATTTTGCAGCATCATTATTTGTTCTCTTGAATGCCTTGTATGTCTGTTAAAAGCCTTTTCCCCGTTTAGCTTTTAAGCCGTAGAATGTAAGTAGCATAGTAACTTAGAACATCCTTTTGTGGACTTTAGAAACAGAACTTTGGAACTATATATTTTCTGTTGCGGTCTTTAGAGTCAATACTGAACTTTGCTTAAACTAAATTTCTTTAACTTTAGGATGCCTTCCACAATAATAATGAACTGAAGTTCTTGCTTGAGCTTTTGCATTATTTGATGCATGCTGTAGTGTTAATAGAATATAGTGGTTCTTGGGAGCTAAATTCCCTTACTGCGGACACTAAGTCCCCAATCAACATTTTTTCTTTATCAGCCCGCGACGTCCTAGATCGAGTTAGAACTTTTTATGCACTTGGAATTCCTGCTTTGGGGTATTTTAAATTCTCCCCTGGCTATTAGATATTTTCATGCCACCCATAGATGGGTATCTTTTAAGCCACCCCACGGCTATCTCAGGACGTTTGGGGATTTATGTGCCCTACACGACTAAGAAAGGGTATTATGAGCTCCCAAGACTAATAATGGGTAATATGATCCCCCAAGGCTAAGAGAGGCATCATACGCCATTCAAATCCGTCACACTAAGAGTGGTTTTATATGCCATTTAAGGACGTCATGCCCTTTTCTTATGAGGTCACCTTATTCCATTCATATCAATCTTCAGAATGATCGGTTGTTAGTTTCTCTTCAAACCTGTTAAAATAAGAATCTTTTGAAAAGACTTCAGTAGGATACAATGAGAATTCAGAATTAAAATATAAGCGCGTTCACAAAGTCTATATTTAAATACAAAGTTTATTTGTTTGGAGAACTACAACATCAAAAATAATTTGAGGCATAGAGATATATATGCAGCTGTCTTAGTTAGATGCTACATCCTCTTTGAAATGTTGGAGCATTCCCTTCCCAATGAGCCTTTCAACTTCACTCTTCAAAGAAAACATCCATTGGTAGTCTGGCCGTGATCTTGACGAAACTCACACCATTTGCTCCTGTCATTGTTGTGAGGCGGGGATTTTAGCTTGAGGAAGTCTTCCTCCCCGAATCTTTTAAGGATATCTTCCAAACTTCTGTTCAACTGTTTGAAGTTCTTGTAGGGCCTTTTTGCTTTCTGCTCTTTATGCTTCCTCTTCTTAACTACCTTAGTTAGAACCTTATCTTTTGGGGCCACGGCCTTATGTATGAAGGTGAAGGCTTAAAACTCTAGCATTATAATTCTCTATCCTAGAAGGTTAATCTAGACCTGGAGGGAGGCTTGACCTTCATATAAGTAGTAAATGAACCTCAGCAAGTGTGCCATATCTTTTATTTGCGAGGGATCTAATCTTAAACTTCCTTCCATCACTTCTGGACTGTTAATCTATAGAATAATGCTCTGAGACAAACTGAACTGTGGTGAGAAAACCAAGATTTATTAAGCAAGCTTAAAAGAGTAAGTATACATAGGGATGCAACCTTTTATCATAGGCTATGACCTGTCTGAACAAAAACAGACTGCTACAGTCATCAATGCAGTACGGGATGAGGCCATGACCTTTTCATCCAATCAAGATGTGGCCGTGGCCTATATTTGAGAGGAATTATCCACCAGAAGTGATATGAGTAAGCACAATTTATGTCCCGATATTATTTCACCGGATTGGAAAATTTTTCGAGCTCTCTCCTCCAGGTGGAAAAGTAACTAAAAAATTAGAAAAAAAGGTCCCGTAACCTATCTTGGACATTTTATCAATCCTTAAGGATATTTCTTAGTTAGATTTTATCTGTTGAATCATCGTTTTCTAATTATGTAACCTAGCATTTTGTAACTTAACCCAACCCATAAGCCATAGGCTTGTCATGGGAGTTTCCAAGAATCTTACGGCATCTTCAGTCTCAAATAAAATAATTCTTTATTCTTAAAAGTGATAATATCCAAAAACATATAGATTGGCTAAACTGCTGAATAGGGGATGTGACCTATTGAAAGGCAACAAGCCAGTCCGCATCCAACAAGGTGCAGATTATAGGTTAATCCAAAAATTGGACCAAAATTAATATTTCACCTCCAAGAATAGGACCGAAAAGGGTTTTCGAGAGCTAATCTAAGACATAAAAACCCCTTTTTACAAAATAGCATAAGTTTGGGGGCGAAATTCCCACCATATGGGAAATAAATTGGCATAAGATGCCTAAAATTATAGAGAAAGATGAATAAGAATGCATCCCTGGTTACCTACCCTTGTGAAGCTATGGCCTATTGATCTTTTAAGCATAAACTAGGTACGGTATCATCGTTGGGGTAAGTGAATATGTTCAAGAGCTATGAAAATAGGCTTAAAAACCATATTTAGAAAGAAAAATCCCTATAGGGTCTTTGTAGGCAAAATGTGGGTCTAATAACTGAAACCTCACCCATGGGATAATGATCTAAAAATCCCCATTGATGAAACAAGGTATTATGGACTTGATTTAAGAGGAAACTTGGTAAAATACCTCGTTTTCCACAAACGACACCAAAATAATTATGTCAAAAATTGGGTTGGTAATAAATAAGCATGCCATCAAAGCTATTTTCAACTATCATAAAGTGTAAAAGCATAATAAATAAGAAAAGATAGACAATACATAAGATATAAAGTGGTTCAGCTACAAAATGAGCATACGTCCACTTTGGTGCCCTCATTCTCATTATTTACTATCATTAGTACAAGAGTTGGGTCCCTTAAGAGGTGTACAAAAGAGATAAAAAGCTAAATGCATGTGCATACCGGCTCTGTGCTCACCAGGATGTTACCTATAGAGCAAGGCTGTAGAGGAGACTGGGGTGACCTGAGTGAGCTCTCAGAGGAAAAAAGAGAAAGTGGATGGAGAGTTTAGCAGGGCTTGTTTACTAATCATGTCATGTTAAATGAGGAGTTAAGCACTTCTATTTATAGAAATCAAGAAAAGGGTCACGTGCATAAGACATGTGACATATGGATCAGTGATGCCAAGATGTAATCTTTCTAGAAGGTGTACAACTGTCAAGTGGAATGCTGAGGCGACTAAGAATGTGGCTGGGTATACGCTATTGGTGAAGTAGGTGGCTGCGACCTGTAGAGATAAGGCTGTGGCCTCTTAAGGTGCTAAATGTAGATGACTTTCACGGCCTATATAAGCCCCAGGTAGCGGCGTTACATACGAACTATCTGAGGCCTCAATACCAGTAAGGCATATCAAAGATACCCGAGGAAGAGTTTCTTTGAGGGCTTCATATCCTTGCTCGTACACTATCTGAAAAGTCTCCTCAATGCCACAATTATCTATGTTAGAACTTTGATCTACCATGGCTTAAGGACCAACAAATTTGGTTGCTTGATTTTTCTGCCTTGTTTGCTTGTATTTTCATTGTTGATGGAGAGGAGGAAGTCCTACAAACTTGATCTGGGATAAAGTTGGAAATATCCTTATCTGGATGCTTACTTTTGGAAGTGGTATTTGATTTTCCCTTGTATTTGGGATGTTGAGTTCTTATATCAGGATGTTTGGAGTAAATTCTCTCCTCGCGAATAGGTTTGACCAAGATGGGGGTACCTCTATCCAAGGGAGTCCTCGTAACTTGGCTGCAATGTCAAGCCTCCCTGTGAGTGTGCTTAGTCAAGTAGATCCCATAAACAAATGACTTATGAGAAACACAGTGGATGCTATTTTTCATCAACTCAATTTGATGTTGCTACAAGCTGAACCCCGAGTAGATGACGGAAGGGAGGTAATACCGAGCATGGATAGGGAAGTTTCCAAAATGAGAAGTTCTTCGAATTATACCCTTATAAGTGAAATTGGAATAAGCTTCCAAGTATAACTCCTCGGGAATGTGGTTAGTGGGAAATTCTGGAGAGTAAGTGCCATGATCATAACCATACTATCTCTTCACTCGCTCATACTTGCCCCGACCTAGATAGTAATGGGAGAATAAAAGGGAGAACGAACACCATAATAGAAATATAAGGGCAATCCCTCGTAGATTCCTAATTGACATGAGGGATTAAAGTATCCAGTGAAGCAGAGAAGAACGCCTAGGAAAATATGACACTTACTCTCTTCGAGTAGGGGATAAATGAAAACTCATCAATATTGTCTAGGAAAGGGCTAAGTGGCTATTTAAGCATTTTACTATGCTACCTAATAATACGAGTAGATTGTATATGAAATAAGTGGGGATTTGGGGACCAATTTGGGAATCGCTAGAATCAAAGCCTGATCAACACAAAAGAGTTAACAAAATTAAATATGTCATAACGACCATGCGAGCGCTCCATGTCCACGTGTGTACGATCAAGCCAAGTGTACATTGACCTAAGTGTCAATGCAACGAATGTCATACTTCGACCATGAGAAAGTCTCACGGCCAAACGAAATAATAATTCACAAGATGAGTCATTAGGCTTCCCTTAAAATAGGAATCTCGAGAGGAAGGTAATAAAAAAGGCAGCAAGATGATTCTTCGACCCCAATTTTAGGCCATCTTGACTTTTGGAACCTTGGTATTGGCCTCCTCCTTATATAGGGGCTCAAAATCCCTAAAATAATATCTTTTCCATTTTGCAAAAGTGTGCTTTCTTTTTATTGTAAGAGTAAGTGCTACACTGGTATAGTTTCTCACACAACTCTCTTTCCCCAGCATCCTTATATCCATCTGTAAAAATGTGGTCTCCCAAAATGGGTAAACCCGTGAGTTCATACACGCCTTCAAAATTAATAGAGAACTCCCCCCTTAAAGCAAGTGACAAAGGTGTGAGTGTCTACAATTTAATGAAAAATTAATATGTTGATGACATTTGCACTTTTAGGAATAATGCAACTCTTTAAACCATTAAGAGTTCTAGTCAAACCAAGCCCCTCGATAATGGTATGATAAGCTCAAACAGTCATGACATAATCCAACCAAAGCTCCCACTTTTCAGGAGCCCCCCCCATATCAATGTTTATGTTCAAGAAGGGGAAATCATCCCTATCCACTTTGTTTCTCAGAATGCTGTCACCAAGAACTACATGAGTATCATGAGACTCTAAATTAAGAAGTGGCAGCTCGGCTATATTGGCCATAAACTCAACCTTAAATTTTTTGAGTGAAGGCATGAAGATATCATCCTCACTAAAGAAAGGGACAAGATGGTAAATGGAGAGATCCCTATTGGACCTTAACTCCAGATAAGACCTTTGAGCCTTGGTCACAATAGGATCCCTTGACCCCCTCTGGGAGGGCTCAACGCCACCAATAGTGGTGGAGATAGTGGAAGGAATCGGTGCCAATGAACTAATAATAACATAAACTCCGGCTATGATCGAACTGGCCATAGTGATGTGGATAGGCAAAGAGCCCATCAAAACCTCAATAGTGGTAGTGGAAATAGCGATTGATGAAGGAATGGATAAAAAATCCATTTGAAGAATGGAAAAAAAAGTAAAATAAAGCGAAGAAATGATGAAGAAGAAAAAGGTAAGATAAATTTTCTCTCTCTATATATTTGAAAATGCAAGTGAAAGATTTGAAATGAGACTAATAAGGGCATTTATATGCTAAAGTTAAAAGAAATAAGTAGTACAAAATAGGTTAATGAAATGGAACACTCTTCCCTAGTAGGCACATGTCTCCCCGATACACTCAAGAGACATCCTATGAAATGACTATGTCAGTTAATTAAATGCACAATGAGAAGTATTGATAACATTTTGTCTCCTCAAATTCCCAAAGAATATCTTTCGTACACAACTCTCCCTATTCAACTAAAGGAAGACTTTTGTACAAGGAGGATAATGTATAGGGGTGTAAAAATAACTCCCCTACTAATGAGGGGCTTTCTGCAAGCAGTCACTAGCAAGACATGTTGGGAGAGCAAGCCTAAATCAAGGTAATCTAAAATAGTGGCCACTAAATAAGACATATTGGGCAAGCAAGCCCAAATCATGTGAAAGTCACACGAGCATTCACTAACAAGATATGTTGGGCGAGTAAGCCCAAATCATGTGAAAGACATACGAGCAATCAATTCATGATCTGCGGATGAGAAAGTCTTAGTCACTAATGAAACTCAAATAGTCTATAGTGAGGGTAAGCTACACAAACAATCTAAGTCACAAATTACTTGAGAAGTAATAAGTACATGAGTAATAATGCTTGCCTAGTAAAGGCAATTTACGAGTGGTTGCTCGACCACACAAATATATGTATTTGATGAAAATCACTTATTAACACATGGTTTTTGTTGATGTAAAAAATTAGATCATATCTAATTATTCAATCACAGATAAAATAAATGAAACAAAGAGTTTTTAAAGTGGTTCAGCCTTATAAGAATGGCCTACGTCCGCTGTTATGCTATTGCTGAGTGTTTGGGAATTCTTGATTACAAGTTCTATCAAGAAATTTCGGTCCCCTTACAATGAGGATTGTACAATGTATTTATAGCCCCGAGGCTGTAATATGAAAGGGTAATACATTAAATGATGTACATATTAAAGGGTAATACATTCAATGCCCCTTAAGCCTGTGCGTCTGAATGATAAGCATTTAATGAATAATCAAACTGTTGGTTATCCTGCTATTAATGCTTTATTCGAGGTGCAGCTCGGACCACCTGAGTTGCTCGGATCGCCTAAGCTTCTCGGTACTCAAGAGTTCCTCGGAGAGGTCTTGTTCCTCGGAGCGAGTGAGTTCCTCGAGGAAGCAGTGTTCCTCATTGTAGTCTTGTTCCTCGGAGCGTGTGAGTTCCTCGGAAGTATTTGTTGTTGCCACGTAGATTGCCACGTGTCTTCACTTTATTGAGCCATGTCAGCAGACTAAATTTGGTATCAACAGAAGCCCCCAATGTTTCATAGTTTAAAATTTGAGGAGTGTGGAACATTTTTTTCTCAGAATATGGCAGTTTTAAATGATCCTCCTGATTTTTAGTAGTGTTTCCTTCATGTTTATTTCTCCTTCCAAATTCGTAGAATCAGGCTTTTCGAATTTTTATGCTCGCTTCGATTCCCGTGCCCCTTTTTTTCTTTTTAGCCGCCGGTAACGTAATCGTCTCTTTTTGTAATCATTAATTTTTCTTTTTCCCAAGGCAGAGTATTTAAGCGCTGCAGAAAATCCCATCGTCTTCTACTTTTTCAAATTTGTATTTTCGAGTTTTCCATCGTCTCTCTCTCTAGTGCGTTCATCCTTTCCATCGTTCGTTGTCAACAGTTCCACTCTTTTTCTGTAATATCTTCTTCCTTCTTCTTCATCATGGTTTATTCTGTAGAATCTCTTGATAAATTTCGCTCTGATTTTTTTATTCCCTTCTAAGTTGTTCTGGAAGAGATTTTTGATCCTTCTGATTGTTTTCGTTTGACTGAGGGACATTGGTTCCCCAGTCTCTTTGTTGCTGAGTGTGGATTTTCTTTTCCACCAAATCCCTTATGTCTGGAATTTTGTCAATACTTTGACGTTGTTCCTGCAAGAATAGCCCCCAATACATGGAGAATAGTTAATGGGGTTCATATGTTAAATCAAATTCATGGAACTCGCATAGGAATTCCAGAAATCATGTTTTGTTATAGATGGGCAGTGGGTGATAACACTTTTTATTTGAAAACTAGATTTTTAAATAGGGCTTTAGTGGTCAATCTCCCGGATGCCAATAGGGATTATTTTGAGCATGGGGTTGTCATAAAAAATTGGCAACATGCTCCTTTATCTGGAGATGAAGTTTATCAGGGTCCCAGATGCCCTCCCTATGGCAATGGGATAGGTTATTTTTATTTCATTTTATTTATTTTGAAATCATGCTTATTTTGTGTTTGACAAAATGTGCCACTGGTATTTTAATTTTGATTTATTTGCAGTTGACAATAAAAGAAAGTGTCCAAAAGAAGCAGACGTAAATATAAGGCACTTAAAACTTATCTAGAGTTTGCATCAGAGTGTTGCCGACGAGCACATTAGGTCAGCTTCGTATCTGCTACAGTACAAGAGCTATACCACTTCTTTCACTGCTCGTCCGGTGATAAGTGAAGCAGAACCATTACCGGTTTCTACCAGTTCTTCGCCTGAGTCACACGTTCCTTTGAGTGAAAGGATGAAGAAGAGAAGACCTCCCACTCTTTTCGAGAAGCCTGCCTCTGGTGCTGGAGAGGCCAAAAGAAGTAAACACGATGTCCTAGAAGGGATAAAGAAAATTGATGCAGCTCCTCCTGCTAAGGTTGCCGAGAAGCCTCTAGTGGCCCCAAGCAAGGCTGCTGGTCCAGGAGAATTGATTGTAATATCACCGACCAAGAGTTCTTCCTTGGTTGAATCTATTCCTGCTCCCCCGAGGAAGCTGAAGAAGAGCTCCTCGGTCAATTTGGCTAACACCATCCCTCAGCCCCCAGCTACTGGAACTGGTGTTCCAACTTTTGTTCCCCCGAGCTCTGCCATGAGCTCGATGAAGACTTGGATCATTTCCAAGATCCAAGCTGTTGAAGAGAACCTTTCTCGGGACATGGTTACATCATTGGATGCTCGCCATATTGCTTCTTTAAGTCTTGTTGCTTTGAACTTTTCATCTTCCCTTTGTTATATCTATCTCTGACTTGCTTTCATTTTCTTTTCACAGTTGGCGAGCTGCTTCAATATAATTTTGAAGAAAGATGAGGCGATTAAAGCTTCATGCTCCTCATCTAGTGTGGAGGAAGTTCTGGAGGAAGCTATTAAGTCTTTGGAAGATTCTCTCCAGAAATATGCTACTGACAAGGCAATCTGGGAGAACAAGCTTGCCTCCACCGAGCAGGAAAAAGATCAAGTTGCTAAAGTCTCCAAGGGGTTGGAGAAGAAAATAAAGGACTTGAAGGAGAAAAATAACGAGCTTGAAGGGAAGCTCAAGAATGCAGAAGAGTTTGAGAATAAACTAAAGGTTGCTGAGGCAGAGTTGGGTCAGCTTCGGGAAGTAAGTCGGTAGAAGGAGGAGGTTGAGAATAAATTGAAGACTGCTGAAAACCTTCTGTCTGAGAAGCTTTCCTCGGAGAAGTTGAAGAGAAAATTGGCTGTGAAGAAGTCTTTCAGCGCTGGCTGGGACAAGGGATGGAACAAGGGATTGGCTGCCATGGTGTCGCAAGTAGAACATGGAAGCTTCAAGTACTTTAGGGATGGATGGGTCGCTGCTCTTTAGGAGATGAAAGTGGATGAAAATTCCGAACTCTTTCAGCGACACATCCCTGGTCCCCCGCCAACTCCTGAAGACTTAGAAGAGGACGAAGCTGCCTCCGAAGAGTCTTTTATGGTGATGGGAGATCATCCCCCAGCCATCCAGCCTGCTACCGAGGAACCTCAGCAAATCATTACTTCTTTCGAGCAACTGCTGGCGCTCCCCGAGCAGCTTTCTATTCCCTTCGAGCAACCTACTTCCTCGTCTCAGCCACCCGAGAAGGTTTTGGGAGATAAGGAAAAGGTGTAGAGTTATTCGGGTTTCTCTTTATATTTTTTTTTTGTCAAATGTAACCATGAATATGTAACTCTGAACCTTGTACCTCTGACCTTTATGATATAATAAAACTTGAGCTTGTGTTTTTGCATACTGGTTGTCTCCTCTTTGTTTTGATTATTTGATTTTTCTCTTTTTACTAGTTTCTGGCCAGGATGGAATTACTATCTGCTCATGATACCAAGCTGTTGGGGCAATGCAATGATTATTTTAAAGTTGGTCACATAGATCTGAGTGCAGCACAAGTCATCGACATCCTCGGCCAAGATGATTCTGAACAGGAAGTTGAAGCATACCAATATCTGAAGTGTCTACTTGATAGAGCAGTGGCCAATAATGTGTCTTATTATGACATGATAGAGGATCTCCAAGGCACCCTCGAGGATCTTCAGCAATAATACAAAGAATCCACTGCCCTCTTGCATGAGGGGTATGAGAAGAAGTACCAGCAGATCATTGCCGACAAGGGTTACGAGAAACTTTTTGCTGGCTATGATGTGTGGGAAAGAACTTTGAGGGGTGAGGTCAAAGAGTGTAGACAAATAGCTGAATTATTAGAGCAAGAGAACAACAATCTTCAAAGAGAGTTGTCACAGTTGAAGTTTGCAGCTTCTACTTCAAAATCCTTGATCCCAGTGACTGATGAGGGATTCTCATTCTTGGAAGTCGAGAACGCCAACTTAAGGGACGAGTTGGAAACCTTGAAGAGGTCTGTCCCCTCTACATCTTCTCGTGTTAGAGCAAGAGCTCCTCGGGAACGAGCAAGAGCTCCTCGGATTCCTATCGAGGAACAGAGGACTCAATCTGCCTTAGAGAACCAGGCCTTCCAATTAATGGCCAAGAACCAGGCGTTGGCTGAAATGTCAAAGAAGATCAGGGACCTGGAAGAGCATCTTTCTACGCAGAAGTCAGTCTTGGAGAATAAGGAACTCTTCATCAAGAATCTCCACGAGCAGATGGAAAGACTGACATATCAATTCCACAAATAGCCCAGGGAATTCTGGATGGCTGGGTACAACGAGGCTCTTTACCACTTGGACGATCGTATCCAGAATGCCAATAATGAGGGCTACAAGCAAGGCTGGTTGAATGCCTTAGGTGTGGTGCAACTCGAATAGGGTCATTACCCGTGGGACTACCATGATCCTGGGCTGCTCGACCTGCTCGTGCCACCATACAAACTTGATATGAGTTTGATCCCTGCTCGGGCCATTCCTCGATGCTTAATTTCCAAATATCTCGGCGACTACAATCTTAATTCAAATGTCGAGATATCTCATCCCGAGCATCTCCTAGATCGACCATCCGTGATGAATGTCAGGATGTTAAAAGATTTGAACTTTATAAATTCTCCTTATGCTTTAAATGATCCGCCTGCTGGCGAGGAACCTGTTTCAAAAGCAGAGGGGAAAAGACCAGTAGAATAGGAATATTAATGTAATAAATTTGTATACATTTCATTATCAATGTAATTTGTTTTGGATTTAATGAAAGACTTTCATTTCTGTTTGCAATCTTAATTGCTATTGTCTTATAACACTTTATATCTGCGCATGTGTATCTGTTAGAAAGATAACAATATTGTGTAGTTTGTCGATCAACTTATTGTCGAATAACTTGAATTTGTGGTAGTCATTTGGCAAAAATAATATTTTTTTTCTCGACTAACTTAGTAATAATTAAAAAGTTACGAGTATCATTTATGTTGCTCGATCACTTAATAATAAAGTTTTGTTTCTCGACCAACTAATGTCGGTAAATTCTCCTTGTCGACCAACTACAGTTAGTGGGTTTTTATCCCCGACCAGCCATAGTTAGTAGATTTTTTTCTTAAATGTTTCCGACCAACCAAGGTCGGTAAATTTTCTTGTCGACCAACTACAGTTAGTGGGTTTTTATCCCCGACCAGCCATAGTTAGTAGATTTTTTTCTTAGTGAGCAACTTTGGCACTTTTTGGAATAATTTTTCCTCCCGACCAACTCAAGTTAGTATTTTCGAGAATATATTTACTTCCTAATCGACATAAGTTGGTATTTTTAGGAATACTTTTATTTCCCGAGGAACATATAATTTTACTTCCCGTAGGAATACAAGTAGCTTTACTTCCCGGAGGAATACATGTAGCTTTACTTCCCGGAGGAATATTGGTAGCTTTACAGCTTTACTTCTCGGAGGAATATTGGTAGCTTTACTTCCAGGAGTAATATAGGTTTCTCGATCAACCTTAGTTGGGTTTTCGAGAAAAAATTTGAGTAGCCTGAGCTTTGCCGAGTTTTGCCGAGTAGTGTGTAACACTAGTATTCCCCGAAAAACTTTCAATAAAAAGAAAGAATTCGGCAGAAATATCTTCATTTTATTCATCACTGATAATACTTGCGTAGGTGCTCTGCGTTTCATGCATTCTTAAACTCCTCTCCTTCTAAAGTTGCTATTCGGTAAGTTCCTGGTCGAACAACTTCTGTAACTCGGTATGGTCCATGCCAGTTTGCCTCTAGTTTATTGTGTTTTTGAATCACTTTCTTCAGTACGTAGTCTCCTTCTTTCAGGTCGCACTTATTCACTCTTTTGTTATAGAACAAAGCTGTTCGCTGCTGGTAAGCAGCATTTCTAATGGATGCTTCTTCTCTAACTTCCTCGAGCATGTCTAAATCCAATCTTCTCATTAAGTCGCTGATAGGGGAATTGAAATTCAGTACCCTGTGTGTTGGGAGGCCCAACTCGACAGGTATAACGGCTTCACTTCCAAATGCCAGCATATATGGTGATTCTCCAGTTGATACTCGGGGAGTAGTTCGGTAAGCCCAAAGTACTGACTGTAACTCGTTGATCCAGTTTGCTTTTGCATCATCCAATCTTTTCTTCAAACCATTTAGCAACGTTCTGTTTGTCACTTCAGTTTGTCCATTGCTTTGAGGATGGCCTGGTGCTGAATGGACCTTCAAAATATTTGACCGATGACAATAGGCAGCGAACTCCTCGTTATCAAATTGTATTCCATGGTCTGTGATGAAAGCATGAGGGAGACCATATCGACAAATGATGTTCTTTCAAACAAATTGGTACACCTTGTCGTACGTCATATCAATGAGAGGCTCAGCTTCTACCCACTTAGTAAAATAATCCACTGCGACGACAAGGTATGTGAACCTTCCTCTAGTTGTTGGCAGTGGCCCAACCAAATCTATTCCCCAAATGGAAAATGGCCAAGGGGAAGATATGGGTGTCAATAATGCTTGTGGAGTTCTTCGGATGGAGGAAAAGCGCTGACACTTGTCACATTTCTTGGCATAGGCTATACAATCAGCCCTCATCGTTTGTTTAGTAGTATCCCTGCATTATCACCCTTTGCAAAAGCGCCCGACCTGCTACATGGGCGCCACAGGACCCTTCATGGACCTCTTCAATTAATTCTTTCACCTCGGTGGGATGCACACATCTCTGCAAACCTGCGATAATTCCTCGTCTATATAGAATACCGTTAGTTAATACATACCGAGAATCTTTAAACTTCAATTTCTTGGTTGCGAGCTTGTCAATTGGTAATTCTCCCTCCTCAATATACGCCTTGATGGGATCCATCCAAGATGGTCCTAAGTCAAGGGTGATAAAGTTCATAGTCAGATCTTCATCTATACTCCGGCTAGATAAAACTTCAATTGGGATTGTTCGTCATAGCTCGGTACGAGTAGCTGATGCTAGTCGAGCTAGGGCGTCTGCTCTCGCATTCTCCATTCTTGGTATTCTGACCAGCTGAATAGCAGCAAATTCTGACACCAGCTCCTTTGCCTTTGCATGATATCTGATCATTAATTCTCCTTTAACTGTATATACTCCCAACATTTGATTTACAATTAATTGTGAATCACTGAAGATAATAACCTGCTGCACCTCCATAATTTTTGCCAAATTAAGACCTGCAATCATGGCCTCGTACTAAGCCTCATTATTGGAAGCTTTGAATTGGAATCGTAGGGCGTATTCCATATCGATCTCGTCCGGAGTGCTCAAAACTATCCCCGCGCCACATCCCGTAGTGCAAGATGAGCCATCTACATAGAGCCTCCATATAGGTAACTTGTCTTCAAATTTATGATCTGTCAGAGTTCCTCGGTGAAATATTTGTTGCTTCCTTTCATCCTCCCCTGATATTTCTTGCTCTTCGTCGATCATCTTTTCTTG
Organism: Sambucus nigra; assembly: GCA_949130495.1. Taxonomy (NCBI): domain Eukaryota; kingdom Viridiplantae; phylum Streptophyta; class Magnoliopsida; order Dipsacales; family Adoxaceae; genus Sambucus; species Sambucus nigra. The sequence continues at coordinate 60,285,134 of OX422214.1, forward strand.
CCCTTTTATCAACCGGAGTTGGTCTGAGCTCTAATTTGATGATCCTGTAACATCCACTTGCCCTTTTACCAATCGGAGTTGGTCTGAGCTAGTGTTTGATGATCCTGTAACATCCACAGGTTGATCAGCGAGCAACTTTTGCTCCTCGGGGGTATCAGGATAGGTGAACTCTGCTATAAAATCTGCTACAACCTGTCCTTTTAACGATGATCTGGGTTCATAGACTATATCATATTCACCGAGCTCTATTGCCCAATACATCAATCTCCATGATTTTTCTGGTTTATGAAGGGCTTGCCTCAACGGCATATCAGTATATACGACTATAGTATGAGCCTGGAAGTATGGCCTCATTCTCCTACTCGCCTCAATCAGCGCCAGTGCTAACTTTTCCATCCTTGGATATCTGATCTCTGCTCCTCGGAAGGCTTTACTTGTGTAGTAGATTGGTTTTTGTACTCCATTCTCCACTCTGATCAATGCCGAGCTAACTGCATTCTCCGATACTGCTAGATACAAGTATAATTTTTCTTCCATTACCGGCCTGGACAACAGTGGAGGTGCTCCCAAGTATTTCTTCAAGTCTTGAAAAGCCTTCTCGCATTCATTATTCCACTTAAAAGTCTTTCCGAGTGTCTTGAAGAATGGGAGACATCTATCAGTTGCTCGTGACACAAATCTATTGAGTGCTGCTACTCATCCTGTGAGACTCTGTACTTCTTTCTTCGTCGTTGGAGATCGCAGGCCTAATAGAGCTTTGATCTTTTAAGGATTTGCTTCAATGCCTCGTTGATTGACAATGTACCCGAGAAACATGCCTTCTCGTACTCCAAATATTCACTTCGTCGGGTTCAGCTTCATTTGATATTTATCCAGTTGATCAAAATTCTGACTTAAGTCAACTAGATGATCGTCAGCTTTCTTGCTCTTTGTCAGCATATCGTCAACATAGACTTCCATATTGTCACTGATTTGTTCAGCAAAGACCTTGTTCATCAGCCGCTGATATGTCGCACCTGCATTTTTCAAACCAAAAGGCATAACATTATAACAATAAGTTCCCCTAGGGGTAATGAAAGAAGTACTTTCCCTGTCTTCAGGTTTCATTTTGATCTGATTGTAACCAGAATAAGCATCCATGAAGCTCAGCAACTCGTGTCCCGAGGTAGCATCCACGAGTTGATCAATTCGGGGTAATGGAAAGTGATCCTTTGGGCATGCTTTTTTGAGGTCGGTGAAGTCTACACACATCCTCCATTTGTTGTTCTTCTTCTTTACCATCACCACATTTTCTAACCAGTCTGGATATTTAACATCTTCAATGAAGCAAGCTTTCTGGAGCTTCTCGACTTCCTCCTGTATAGCTTGATTCTTCTCAGAACTGAATACTCTTCTTCTCTGCTTCACAGGCTTGATCTCCTTATTCACATTGAGCTCGTGACATAAGAAATTTGGGTCTATACCAGGCATATCTTTATGACTCCATGCAAAAGTTTATTTTCTGCTTCTTAGGAAAGTTATCAATTCCTATTTTAGTGAGGCTTCCAACGACGAACCTACTTGAGTAGTTCGTTCAGGGTGATCGTCGTCCAGAATGATGTTTTCAGTAGCTTCCACCACTTGACCCTTCACGAGTTGAGACTCATCTCTAGGATCCAATGTTTCAATTTCTGCACCTTCATCCACTTAATAGGTAGTAGTCTTTTTCCTTGATTCCTCCAGTTCCTCTTGCTCGGCAGATGAATAATAGCATTCCCGAGCTACTTTCTGATCGCCTTTCACAACTCCTACTCTAAAATTTATTGGAAATTTTAGGCATTGATGTACTGTAGATGGTACAGCCTCGAACTTCTTCAATCCTACTCTTCCCATGATGATTGAACATTCTTATCCATCATGAAGAAACATATTCTTTCTGTTCGACAAGCAAGCCACGTACCAATGAATATATCCAACTTGATCGTCCCAAGTGGAAATACTTTCTCGCCAGCAAAGCCGATGAGGGGTCTATGATAAGGCTCCAATTGCGATAGCTTTAGATTTAAACTATCGAAGCACGAGTAGAACATGATGTCTACCGAGTTACCATTGTCGACCAGTACTCTTGAAATCATAACCTCCTTCATCCTCATTTTGATCACCAATGGGTCATCATGAGGATATAGAATACCTGCAAGGTCATTCTTTGAGAAACCAATGACCAATTTCTCTTTATTTACCTTTCTCGGGCGAACCTCCTCAGCTAGATTTATTCGTTGAATGTATGAGCAAGCTTGAGCCTCACAGAGGTAAGATTTTCTCTCGGCAGTAAGGTCTCCTCCTCCTGCATCTCCACCTGTTATAACATTACAGTCAAATGACCCAAAGCGTATTGAAAATACCTCACGTTCTGGACGCCTTGGTCTCTTGAGAAGATCGGGGTCGTCTTCTGGATCAACTTCATCGTTTCTCTTCTTGTTCTCCTCTGCTCGAAGAGGAGATCTAGACCTCTCTCTTGCTCGATCGTTGTTTCTTCTTTCGTTTCCACGATCAACATACTTTGACAGCTTTCCTCGTCTGATGAGTGTTTCAATCTCATTTTGAAGAGCTATGCAATTTTTGGTCATATGGCCATGATCTTTATGAAACTCGTAATACTTCGCCTTATTCCTCTTGTCAGGGTCTGCCTTCATTTTCTCTGGCCAGTTTAATTCCTCGTTGTTCTTGATTTTCTCTAGAACATGGTTGATATCCTTCTTCAAAGGAGTATAATTATCATATTTCTTCATTACGTCCCATACCGACCTATTTTTTGAATGTTTGTCATTACCATTGTTCTTATGCTATTTCTTCTTAGCTTTATCACCTTCCACCTTGGTTTCTTTGGCATCCATGTTCTTCTTCGCAACCATAGCCTCCCCAGCATTCATAATCTTGGACGTTTTTCCCATTAGGTCCGACATGGTTCTAGGTGGATCTTTGGCCAAAGTGTAGTACAACTTGTTTGGCAGTAGTCCACTCATCAAGGCGATAATCGCTGTCTTCTCCTCATAATCAATGACTTCAAGTTTCTCGTTATTAAAATGAGTTATATAATCTCTGGTGCTCTCACCTGCTTTTTGTCTAACACTTAACAAATGTGCTACTCGTTTAACTGGCTTTGCCCCAAAGCAGAAATTCCCAATGAAAAACCGGGCCAGTTGAAGAAAAGTTGAGATCTTACCCCGAGGAAGATTATTATACCATATTTGAGAAGATCCGGTAAGAGTTCCCAAGAATGCCCTGTATCTCATCTCATCTGAAACAGCATAGATGTCGGCTACAGCTTGGTATTATTCTATATGAAGGACGGGGTCATTCTTTCCATCATATTTGGGGGTCACAACAGGTGCTTTGAATTTTGATGGTGTTGGAAAATCTACAATGGCCTGGACAAAAGGTGTTCCTCGAACAAAGGTTCGTTGTAGGGGGTTCTTAGCTTTAACCATTTCCCCCAATCTATCCTCCAGCCTTTGAATAGAGCCTTTTCATGCATCATTTTCTTCCTCGGGCCTGTTGGTTCGAGCAACTGATCGCGTTGATGTGGCTTCCTGGGATCTCTCTTGACGAGCAGCTGGTCGCGACTGGGCAGATCCTTCCCTTAAGTCTGATGGTCGTCAAAAACTCCTCGATGGGGCTCTAGGAGGACTTTTGCTCCTCCTAGGACCTAATCGATCAAAAGGAGATACTCTGCTTAATCTTTCTAGCGCACTGGTCCTTTCTGGGGAGAGAGTGATACGTTGTTCAGTATCTGTGGCTCGCACTGATGAAGTTCGTCCAGGTTGATAAGAAAAATCTTCAGACTCCTCATTGCAATATGAATTGGTGCGCCTAGTACGCGAAGAAAGCGCACGGGTATTTCTTTGAATACTTCGTGGTCCTGAATGGGTTGGTGCACCGCCATGGAGGGTTTGTATGAGCTGTCGCATAGTTTCTTGCATGACGGTCTGGCCCTGAGCCAAATTTGTCATTATTCCAGCCAGATTTGGAATATTCGGCGGAGCAGATGGATTTGGAGGGCTTCCAGCATTTCGATTGCTAGATTCTGGAATATCAGCCATTTGTGATGAATTATTTTTGATGAAAAATGATATTACCAGTCGTTTCCCACAGACGGAGCCAATCTGTTGATGTAAAAAATTAGATCATATCTAATTATTCAATCACAGATAAAATAAATGAAACAAAGAGTTTTTAAAGTGGTTCAGCCTTATAAGAATGGCCTACGTCCACTATTATGTTATTGCTGAGTGTTTGGAAATTCTCGATTACAAGTTCTATCAAGAAATTCCGGTCCCCTTACAATGAGGATTGTACAATGTATTTATAGCCCTCAGGCTGTAATATGAAAGGGTGATACATTAAATGATGTACATATGAAAGGTAATACATTCAATTCCCCTTAAGCGTGTGCGTCTGAATGATAAGCATTTAATGAACAGTCAAACTGTTGGTTATCCTGCTATTAATGCTTTGTTCGAGGTGCAGCTCGGACCGCCTAAGCTTCTCGGTACTCAAGAGTTCCTCGGAGAGGTCTTGTTCCTCGGAGCGAGTGAGTTCCTCGGGGAAGCAGTGTTCCTCGTTGTAGTCTTGTTCCTCGGAGCGTGTGAGTTCCTCGGAAGTATTTGTTGTTGCCACGTACATTGCCACGTGTCTTCACTTTATTGAGCCATGTTAGCAGACTAAATTTGGTATCAACAGTTTTATTGTTTAAACACAAGTTTACTTAGCAAGAAACCTTAGCCGAGCAAGCAAGGCTTGGGAAGATAACCAGTTGAACCCTCTTGAGATTTTTAGTTTGGAGGCTAGGAGGTAATTCTTGTTGAGAAATCTAAGGCTCAACCACTTCAATACCTGAACAAAGAGAGAATACTGAGGTAAGAGACCCAATAGGTCGCTCACACACACTAAGACTTACTCAGTCCATAATTGTTTAATGAGCGATATTTCAGATGTGTTAATGGCGAGTGGCCCTCAAGGTTGCTCGTATGCTTTCAAAAATTTTCACCAAGTAATCATTTAAAAATGATCAAAACAATACTTTTTGACATCATGCCCGTCAATATTACTTTTTGACTTTGGTTATACTGAGTGTCATTGTCAACAAACTGATCGTGGTAGACAACGACATATAGTAATAGGGACAAAAGTCCTATTCTAATATTTATCGAAAAGGAATATCCCTTTTGTCGTGCACACTCCACGTCAGCCCTAATGTTGCGCTATAAATAAAACACTTGGGAACAATATTAAGGATCTCCATATTAGCACTATTACTCTGCACGAATTTCCACAAATATTCTTTTTCGGCTCTCTCCTAAATATTTGAAGTGATTATCTCTCAACTCTTAGAGAATCATTATTCTCAACTGATTTCATTACTTTTGTTTCTATTAAAAAATTATATTCAATCATTATTTCCTTTTTATTGTCACTTGAAATCTCTTTATTGTATTGGAAAGTTTGTTTTTGGTATTCTATTTGGTCTTGAAATATTATTACCTTGAAGATAGTTTTTATTGGAGTAGGTCACGCCTCACCCTTTTAATATATTCTTAGACCCCAATACCACTACCCTCTTATAATATGTTTCTCATGTAATATAAACATACACTTCTAAACATCAATACAATACATATTTATCTCTCTCTCAACTTGTCTAACATGGTATCAAAGCTTATATTCTAGGCCTCGTCGTCTTTCATTTTTTTCGCTCGTCGGACCACTCATCAACAATCGTTATTAAAACACCCAATCACCATAAATTTATGCTAGAAATTCAAACCCACCTAGGCACTCAAATGGAAACTCTCTCCAGTTTTAACCCACCTAGGGACCCAAATAGAAAACCCACCAAAATACTCCTCCAAAGTCCCTGCCGAAAATCCCATGTTCTTTCTAAGTCACCAACTCACCAGAACACCATTCAACACCTAAATCACCTAAAATCTCAAACCAAAACCAAATTAAATTTTTTTAACTCTTCAACCATTTATCAAAATTAATTCTGCCAAAACTCTAAAACAAGCCAACAAACTCCATTGAGCCACCGCTGAGGAACACCCAAAATCTTAGCCCCTCAATCACTCTCATATTCACCCACTGTCGGCTATCCCTAAAACCCACCAAGACCCACATCCCTCACCACCCAACAATAATCTCTGTTGATCTTTGTTCCAGCTGACCACAACTATCGTCTCCAACCACCAACAACCAAACACCTTGCAATCTCCATCGTTTCCTACAACCCGCAACCGTCCCCTGTCACGCCTTCTATTTTTCGCCTCCATGTGCTTCTCAAAATAAATTGGTCCTAATTAAAACCCTTACTTTTGTCAGCCAATGGGTTATCACCCATGGGACACACCAAAATTTTAACCAACCCAACTTTTTAACCAATCCCATTTTTTTTTTATTTTTCTTGGTCCAAACCTTTGGAAGCCAACATACATGTCCATAAATCAACTTTTAAACCAAAACCATCTTTCTTTATTTTAGTCCAAACCATACTCTAAACACGTCCCAATTTCAACCCATTTTTTAACTATCCAACTCATTCTAAACCCATTAATATCTTCTCCAGGCCAAGTTTATTTTTTTACATCTTTTCTCACCAAACTCATTTTAACACATTGTTTGTTCATTATTCAACCGATTTTTAAACCTTAAAAAAAAAATCACAAATCAGCCCTAAAAGTTTTATTTTCCAATAATTTTCAATAACCCCAAATTGTTTATTATTCAATAATTTTCAGCATTTTGTTACAAACTCAAGTTGGTTCACAACCATCTTGGGTTTGAGGGGGGAATAATGCTAAGGCCAAATTCATACCAAGTCATCTCCCCAGGACTATTTTCGACCCGATCCGGTCATAATCACCAGGCACCAACTCTTATCTCACATCACCCACCTACGGGACAACCCATCTCATAATGCTTTGCTCTATCTCTTAACAGTGCTTTGAGCACTCGATCAGTCAATCTCTTATTAATGTTTCGTGCACTCTATCATTAGTACCTCGAGTACCCACTCATTAGTTCTATGTGCTCTCTCTAAGGATTCATTCATACACTATGGATCTTCCAGCACATTCTGTCGATGCCATCACCAAGGCTCATACACCATGATCTTTCCCAAACTCAGTTTCAAATTCAAGTTGATTGACAAACCAACTTTTTTTTTGGGGGGGGGGGGGAGGGGGGGGGGGGGATGACACCTAGACCCAAGATACCATATCAATCTACACAAACCACCATCAGACTGTAATTAGTGTCATGTGGACTCTCTCATTAGTACTTCGTGCCCTCTATCATTAGTGCCTCCTGCACTAGTATGGATTCATTACTACATTATAGATCTTTTGGCACACTTCTCGAATTACTATGGCTCATCTCAACCGTTGCTCAGTCCACTGATCTTCAAAGAAAATTCTCCAAGACATCATCTCCACGTGTTATCTATACTATTGTTGAGATGAGACTGTCAATGTCATCAGCAAAATTTATTTTCCCTCATGCTTTCAAGACTTAATTACCGAACTTAAATTGATCAATATTTTAAGTGGAGATGTTAAAGTATATACATTACCTTCATCCCATCAGTACCTCCTCCACTTCCATTACATCTCACCACATCACCCCACTTTGCTCATTATCTCCACTAATCTTTACCTTACTCCACTTTGCTCACTCTATTTACACTGTATAAAAGTTTCTCATGGAATATAAATATATAATTTAAACATCAATACAATATATCCAACATTGGAAAGAAATAAAGAACCCGAAGAAAATCAGAGAAAGTAATACTACACTTGATCAAGTCAACTGCGATATCATTCCGCCAAAGAATCTAGACACGAATACGGTTTTAAAATCCAACCTTGGTGGCAATAAAAAGCATTTTAGAGCCATATTGTTTATGCTTTTGAAGAATCAGTAAGACAACATTTCTGACCTGTAAGTTTTTTAATTAGAGATACCTTATTGGGTCTAAAATACCCCCGAGAGGTCAAAATTATGCGACTACTCGTTGGAACCAATTGAATTAATTGTACCTGATTTGGCCATGTATCTGCTTAGCCTCATAGGTCATTTTAAATATTGGATAATTTATTTTGTTAGATAAAAAAGAAACAGTTTTTGCTTTTAACATATGAAGGGATTGTGTCCGGGTATGAGATGAATCCCCCACATGAGCGAACTTAATACAATTTTCTAGCATCTGTGAAACTCACTAGAAAGAGGTGTATTAATGATTAAGAATGAACATAATTCTAATACTGCCAATATTATATCGATTAGGGATGGTTAGTTATTCAAAAATATATTATCAAATGTAATACATTTGAGAGGAAACGTGGTTACACGAAATAGTAAAAACTAAAATTTTGTTACACAGTCAAAACGGAGACTACGTAGCAATGACGTAAACTGCTAGTGGGATTCGGGTTCAAGCAGTATTAGAAGATGTCAAGATTTCATTTTTGACTTGTCTCAATATTTAAAAATGTTGTCACAATCAAGCTACTATGCATTGGTGGACAAACTATTCTGAGAATGAATATATATTTATTGGCCGGTATATTGGGACAATCTATGTTAATTTAACTATACTTATTATTGTCATATCTATCAACACCAAATGAATATTAGTAGATCATCATCTATTTTCTCCTGCATATGCAAATTGTTACACTAACAACTAATGCCCCCAAATATTTGTATATTGCCTTTTTATTTTAATGATTTTTTTTTGGCTTCTAGAGAATATATAAAATTTTGCTCCAAAAAATGAAAATCATGCACGAAATTATATAAGATTTTTGACATTCGAAAGACAAATATTATTTTAATCTCGGGTGCTGATTAAAAGATAAATGAAAACATACTTAAACACAAAAACACACACACTGTCTCTCACCCCTAATAGAAACAAACAGTCACATATTTATATCTCATCCTAGCTAGCAATAGACACCCCATAGATTCTACAATACATGATCACTTTTAACTTGCAACTCATGGCTCACAAGTAGTTAACGAATGATCGATATGTTGCACCGGGTCTCCAACCCACCGGAATAACGTTTCTCGCTATCAATGTCTTGCCGGAATATTTTGATGTCAATTTGATTGAAATTGGTGCCTTTAATTGTGACCCAGCATCCAACTTCCAAACAGCACCCCAAGATTGTTGCATTTTTCGCCATCCATGGTTAACCTCCATTAGATGAACTCCGGCAAGATCACCGTCTCCTTCTTCAAACTCAACCGCGAACGCGATGTAATAACCGTTTGATCCTTGGTCAACGTGAAAGGCTATAGTCTTTTTCGAATAATCACAGGCAACACTAAATAAGGGTAAATAAAAAGTATGACACTTTGTGAGCTTTATTGAAGATAACACCAAAATTTGAACAAAAGTGGGGGTGAAAGTTGTCATTTCACTAAATAACATGCTCAAGTAAAATTTAAAATCAAAATATAGTTGAAAAAAATTTGATGTCTTTGAGACATAAAACTTGATAATGTCTTGAATTATGATTGATCAATAAAAATGAGCTTGTACAAGCGGAATTGACCAATCAGAATCTAAGACATCAAACAGAAACATCAAATATAGTCAATGATATTTTCGAAACCAACACATTCTCCAAGTAATTATATGTATGACGAAACAGATTCATGAAAGTTTGGGTTGTAAAACTGGCGTATGGTAACGAATTAAAATAAAAGCCCAAGATTGGTGAATTTAGAGCACAGATAAACATGTAATATGGTGTTTTGATTTTATAAGAGATATTGGTATGATTTGATCGACCATTGAAGCTTTGATCCAGTGATAGTTTACCACATCACCGTTCCAAGGTTTAACTAACATCCTTTGCTTCTGATATAGCCTCCTACTCATTCCATTCATTTAAAAAAAGAAATGTCACTGTAGTTTAGTATAAATTATAGATTTGATAAATTAGCATTTGTCAAATCTATTTGAATATTCCTTTCAAACAAGACATTTTAAAAAGGTGTAAACAATACTACTATTTGTTGCAGAGTGACTGTTGAATTATTTTTTCACTATTTATATTAAGCACGAGTGTAGCGTATTGGACAACTCTAGACAAGATAGATTCCAAAAATATCACTTTTGTAAAAAAATAAAAATAAAAATATTTTCAAGATATAAAGTAAATCAATTGTCTGACATTGAAGTCAACATGGTTCTATTTTAGTGGTATTAGTCCTAAGCATGCGCAATTAATCCACCAATATCATCCCTCACTATATTAACACCGTACGAGTCAGGTTTCACCAAAGTGGGTCTTGACTTATATAATAGTAGATAAAAATACATCCACTAGCAATGAAATTTTATAAATAAGACTGCTATAATATTATACTGCATCTACATCTACATCAAATGTCAAAATGTTAATAATAAAAACGTGAAAAGGTAAAAGTAAAAATGAGAACTAGCTTAATTCAAATAATATATCAACGAGGAGCAAAATAAAAATTTTCTCTATATATAATCACACACACTAGGGTTGGAATTTACCGTGCATATCGAATTTGAAGAACTCCGGCATTACGAAGACTTTGTTCTTTACCGCGTTTTGCCATGGCACCAAATGCTCTACCACTAAGATCAAAATGTGCAGATTCGGCTGCGCACGGACCGCCGGGGCAAGAATCAGTAATAACAACCCTGGTTGGCTTGCCAGAGCATGATGGGTGTTTGGTACATTTCACCTATCAATAAGCAATCTTTGACATATGTTCTAGACACAAAAATTTAAGAATAATGATACGAGTACCAAAATTTTTCTAAAAAATAACGTGAATTTCACTTATTCTCTCATTTGCCAATTAAGTTTTGCCTTGTGGCATGGGTTCCGCCGGAGCACAAATAATTATTATTTTTGGAGAAAGTTTTGAAAGATTTATTTGGGACTCATAGCAAGACTCAAAATTTAATTTTGGTATTATCAAATTATCATAGTTTTTTTCTACCTGATCCCCAGAGATAATATCATAATTATATTAACCTTCTAGAAGTTCAAAAATTAGATTTACTTTGAATGCATAATGTACAAGTGGGTTAATGCACATGCAGGGGATTGGGAAGGGAGAGGGGGTGGGGGGGGTGGTCAGTTAATTTTAGAACTTGTGTGCAAGTCTAGTTATGCAGTTGTCTTAGGCGACAGTTAAAAAAAATCCAAAAAAGTTATAAGTTCATTTTTAAGATCTAAAAAGTAAAGGATTTTCCTTTTATATATATATATATATATATATATATACAGTCCTGCTCTTGTGCGGACTAGTCCGCATTTTAAGAATGCGGACCGGACATGTGTCACCTGACGGTGAGCCAAGAAAAGAGAGAGAGTGCGCCTATAATTTAGGCGATAATTTCTAGGCGCACCGTTAGGTGACACATGTTCGGTTCGCATTCTTAAAATGCGGACTAGTCCGCACATGAACATTATTATATATATATATATATATATATATGAGGAAACAATAAAGATGAATTTCCTACCTGGTAACATACACCACATTTCTGGCCCAGTTTGTAAAGGGACGGGCCAACTGCAGTAACCATGGAGGAAAAAGGAGTTTGTGACACTGTATTTCCATATCCACAAGCTCCTCCTACATTAATAATATAGATCACTTGTCAACAATGATAAATTCATTCATTAGTTAAGTCTAGTCTCTCTCTTCAAATTTAATTTTAATCAAATATGATGCAGATGATCACCTCCAAACAAACTATATCAACACGCTCAATGTGAAACTTTTGATAAGAACCTCACTCACTCTCAAATTAATTTCTATGATATAATTTTTAGGAGATGATATTTTAACTATGGAGATTATATCACCAAGTTTTGTTAAAAGATGCATGCAAATTATCAAGTTAATTGGAGGTCGTCAATAATATCACCTGATATTTGCATGCAGGTTATATATAGTATGAATGTCCACGCCAATGGCTCAAGAAAAAAGTTATTCACAATTGTGAAAATAAAGGTATTCTTACACATGTAAGCCAAACCCTCCCTAATACCGATATAGATAAATCTTTGATTTATCTAAAAAAAAATACCTATGTAAACACCTAATTTGATGTCTTTAGACCGTTACAAATTGAGGTATATATGTAACCAAAAATAAAATAAAATTGAGGTATATATATATATATATATATATATATATATATATATATATATAGAGAGAGAGAGAGAGAGAGAGAGAGAGAGAGAGAGAGAGAGAGAGAGAGAGAGAGAGACTCACCTACATCATGCACTATACATCACTACATCATGCACTATACATCACACCGTGCATCACACTTGATTCTAGGCCCTAGAAAATATTTTTTTTCAAATTATATATTTTTTCCTTAAAATTAACCTTCAAATCAACCCATATGCAAAAAATTAGGTCAAAATATATTTTTTAGCTATTTTTAAAAAATTTACAAAAAACTGCTGGCGCAGCAGACCGTTATAAATAATGTATTTTTAGCAGTTTTTTGTGAATTTTTTAAAAATAACTACAAAATGTATTTTGACCTAATTTTTTGCATATGGGTTGATTGGAAGGTTAATTTCAAGGAAAAAAAAATATAAAATTTGAAAAAAAAAGGTTTTTAGAGCTTAGAATTAGGGATGATGCACGAGTGATGTATAACGCATGATGTACTATAGCCTCTCTCTCTCTCTCAATATATATATATATATATATATATATATATATATATATATATATATATATATATATATATATATATATAGTTCTAGACCCTAATACCTATGTAGACACCATATATCACATCTAGTTCTAGACACTAATTTTTTTTTCCAAATTTTTATTTTTCTATTGAAATTAACCTTTCAATCAATACATATTCAAAAATTTAGATCAAAATAAATTTTCTAGATATTTTCAAAAATTCACAAAAATCTGCTAGTGATTTTCAGCAGTTTTTTTTATTAGAATTTTAAAAAAATAAATTATGTTTGAATTAAATTTATGAATATACATTGATTGGAAGGTTAACTCAATAGATAAAATAAAAAAATAATTTTTTTAGAGCTTTCAACTAGGTGTGATGATGTATGGGCGATTTGACATGATGTATCTCTTTCTCTCTCTCTCTCTCTCTCTCTCTCTATATATATATATATATATATATGTGTGTGTGTGTGTGTGTGTATGTCTTACCATCACTTCCTGCACCATTAGGGCTGCCATACCACGTTGCACCAGCAGATGCCCAGTGGGTTGCCACAGTTGACAGATTGAAGTGTTTGGGTTTGAAGCACAAACTCGGTTTAGAAAAGCAAAAGAAAGATATTAAACATGAGAAAACAAAATGTGACAAAGTCAAAGGGGGTGAAGTAGCCATATTGCTAATGTTTCACTACGTCACCACCGAATATTATACTGAGTGTTGTGCAAATTAACGAAACCCTAGTGTTCTAGTGGCTATCGAAGTATTGATGTTGTGATTTGCAATGTTTCTACTAATGCTATTTATAGAGGAAATGCACATGCATGTTGCTATCAATCAACGTTCACCAATTTATTTCAACACAATCACAATCTTGTAGGGGTAACTTTCCACATATCAATACATTTTTTGCTTTGCATCAAGGATAATATTTACCGACGTTATTGTAAGAATATACTTATATTTACTTACTGTTAATGATGTCTAAATCAGAAACATTTTGATGTGTGAGCACTTGTTATTTTCAGGGGCGTTAGACAAAGATCCCATATTTATTTATTTTACTTCTAGTCCATCATATCTTTAAAATTATTTTGTGATTTTGATAGTGATATTGACACAAAAATAGTGATATTAACCACGTGCCTAGTTAATATCACTATTCATAAGCTAATGTCACTACCAGAGATTAGAAATTAATTTTGAAAATATGTTGGACTAGAAGTTTAAACCAAATTTTTCAGGAACTAACCGTTAGTTATGCATAATATCTACCAACATTTCTTGACATTGCTGTTATAATTACTAGTCATGGAGTGTGGAGGGAGGGTTGGGGGGAGGACCCCGTTTAGATTTGAGAATATGTGGTTAAAAGAGGAGGATTTTGTTGGGAGGGTTCGGGAGTGGTGGCAGGGGTATGAGGTGGAGGGGAATGCGAGCTTCAGACTTGCGACTAAATTATTTCTTCTCAAGGGGGATATCATTCGGTGGAACCGAGACGTGTTTTGTAATGTGCGGGGTGCGATTGTGAAGCTTTCAGAGGACATCCGTTCTTTTAACGAAAAAGAAGGGGTAGATGGTCTTTCGGGTGCAGAGAGGGTGGCGAGGGTCGAGAAGAAAAGGGAGGTGGGGAAGCGACTGGTTCAGGAGGAGATGAGTTGGAGGCAAAAGTCTAGAGTTCTTTAGCTTAGGGAAGGGGACTACAACACTAAGTTTTTTCATAAAACGGCTAATTCCCATCGCCGCTTTAACCATATCGAGAAGGTGGTAGTAGGGGGAGTGGAGTTCACTGTGGAGAGTGAGGTTCGTAGGGAGATCAGTCAGTTCTACGAGAGGTTGTATACCGAGGAGGAGACTTGGCGTCCTACGATGAATGGGCTTCCAGTGGCAAGCATCGCTGGGGATGAGGTGGTTTGGCTAGAAAGGATGTTCACAGAGGAGGAGGTTGTCCAGGTTTTGAGGTCGATGTGCGGTGATAAGGTGCCTGGTCTTTCGGGATTCACTATGTCATTTTACCAGCATTGCTGGGAGGTGGTTAGGGTGGATGTGATTGCAGTTTTCAGCGAGTTTTATGATAGGGGTTACTTTCTGAGGAGTCTGAACGCCACGTTCATTACTTTGGTCCCGAAGAAGGGGGGGCTACGAATGTGAGAGATTTCAGGCCTATTAGTTTGTTCGGCAGCGTGTATAAGCTCATCTCTAAGGTCTTGTCGGTCAGACTTAGAAATGTGATTGATCCTCTCATCTCGGAGGCTCAGAGTGCATTTGTGGGGGGTCGTCAGATCCTGGATGCCGCGCTGATAGCGAATGAGTGCATCGAATCAAGACTTAGAGGTGGGGTTCCGAGTATTTTATGCAAACTTGATATCGAGAAGGCGTATGATCACGTGGGTTGGGAGTTCCTCATCTATTTGCTCAGGAGGATGGGGTTTGGGGAACGGTGGTGCAGGTGGATGACGAGGTGCATTTCCACTGTCAACTTCTCCGTTCTTGTTAATGGGGTGCCGGAAGGGTTCTTCTCGAGTTCGCGTGGTCTTAGGCAGGGTGATTCATTATCCCCTTTTCTCTTTATCCTGGTTATGGAGGCATTTTCTAGGATGATGAGTCGGACGATGGAGGGCGGCCTAATATCGGGTTTTTCGATCGGGAGATCTGTTACCCATTCTGTTGAGGTGTCTCACCTTCTTTTTGCGGATGATACTATTATCTTTTGCGGGGCGTCAGTGGGGGAGGTGAGGTCATTGCGATTACTTTTGGTGTTCTTTGAGGCTGTTTCGGGGTTCCGTATCAACGTTAGGAAGAGTGAGATGATTGTTGTGGGTGAGGTTGGAGATATGGGGCTTCTTGCAGGTGTGCTTGGTTGTCGTGTCGGCTCTCTCCCATCTACTTATCTGGGACTCCCCTTAGGGGCTAAGTATAAGTCTTCTTCGATTTGGGATCCGGTGCTCGAGAGGATGCAACTGAGGTTGGCTGGGTGGAAGCATAGTTACCTGTCCAAAGGTGGTCGGTTGACGTTGATCAAAACCGTTTTATCTATCCTGCCGACTTATTTCATGTCTGTTCTTCCTTTACCTAGGAGTGTTGGCATTAGGCTCGATAAGATGATGAGGGATTTTCTGTGGAGAGGGAATGATGATCACTTTCACTATTGCCTGGTGAGTTGGGATGAGGTGTGTAGGCCTCTGAAAGAGGGTGGGGCTGGGGTGAGGAGCTTAGCCCAATTCAACAAGGCTTTACTGGGAAAGTGGCTGTGGCGTTTTAATCGGGAAGGAGGCAGATTATGGAGGAAAGTGGTGGTCGCAAGGCACGGGGTACATCCGTTTGGGTGGGGCCCTGTTATTGGACGTTCGGCTCATGGGGTGGGATGGTGGAGGTTTATTGCACTTGGGTGGGGGAGGTTTTCTTTGCTTACTTCCTTCCATCTCGGGAACGGGAACCGTATTAGATTCTGGAAGGATAAATGGAGCACGCGGGGCTCACTAGAGGATATTTTCCCGGCGATGTATCGTTTTGGGGAAGACAAAGAGGGGTTAGTTGAGCATCATAGGCGGGGGGTTGGGGCTCGGGGGGAGTGGGATCCGAAGTTTAGGAGGGAACTCAGGGATTGGGAGCTGGAGGAGGCGGCGGAGTTCTTTTCCTGCCTGAGATTGGCCCCGACTCCGTCTTTGGGAGCATATGGGTTGAGGTGTTCGTGCTCTCGGGTTGGCCTGTTTTCAGTTAAGAGTTATTATAATGTGCTGAGGGGTCGTGGGGGTGCTTCTTTTCCGTGGAAGGAAATTTGGAAGTGTCGTGCGCCTCCGAAGGTCTGCTTCTTTGTGTGGACCGCTGCCAAACAGGCCATCTTGACTACTGAGGGGCTCCAGCATCGAGGAAGGAGGATGGCCAGTAATGTTGGTTATGTAGGAAGGAGGAGGAGACATCCAATCACCTTCTTCTTCATTGTCATATCACTAAGGGTCTCTGAGATTTATTTTTCTCTTTAAGCCAGATTGTATGTGTTATGCCTCGTACGGTGTACGGGGTGATGGCGGCTTGGAGGAGGCTTAGGGGTTGGATTGGCTCGCGTTTGCTCTGGAGGATGGTTCCTCATTGTATTTTTTGGACCATCTAGCAGGAGAGGAATAGAAGATGCTTTGAGGGAGTAGATCTTAGTCCTTCCCGGATTCGGTTCTATTTTCTGAGCCTTTTTCTTACTTGGTTGAAAGGAAGAAATGATTCGTCATTATCTCTCTTCCTCGAGTTTTTGGAGGAGTTTTAGGGGTTTGTGTTGTCTGTTCTGGGGCTCGGCCTTGCGCTTATTTGTTTGTATACTTCCTGTATACGGGTTTCCGGCCCCTTAGGCGGGTTTGGTTTATAGAATCATTTACTTATAAAAAAAAATAATTACTAGTCATGGTAAGAAAAACAGTAAAATATAATTTGTGGCAGGTGCTTTCAACTGTACTTAGTTTTTTCCTTTTATCATAACATCCAAAAACTATTTTCTAAACATAATATTCAATCATTTCAAGGGCCGAAGCAATATTATCCATTAGGGTGGACTAAGAATTTCTACGACTCGCGCAGATTTAATGGCAAGATCCGGGGGTACGGTAGCGGGAGCTCCTGAGCCGATTTTTGAGGCTTTTTAGCAAATGATTACTCAAATATTTAACAACTAAAGTCATTAAATAGTATCATTCACAAACATGCACAATACATATGTAAACAGATATTCATCAATCTTATAGTTTTCTCAAATAAAAATATACCTTGCTATTGGTTAAAAAAATGCACCACAAAATTAAAAAAATCCAAATAAAAATCCTAACAATAAAAACCTAAAAGCAATTGATAATATTTTGTCCAAAATTAGTATTACATGCATTCAAAATTGTAGTAAAGGAGGACGATTTCACTGAGGAGAGTGGGGTTCAAAGGGCGATCAGTCAGTATTATGATAGGTTGTACACGGAGGAGAACCCCTGGAGACCCACGATAGAGGGGTTGCCCGTGTGCCATATTTTGGGGGGCGAGATAGATCAGTTGAGAAGGTTATTCACGGAGGTGGAGGTTGTTAAGTTGTTAAGGTCGATGAGTGGAGATAAGGTGTCAGGCCCTCATGGATTCACTATGGCATTGTTTTAATAATGCTAGGCTGTGATCCGGGAGGACATGATGGTCATTTTCAGCGAGTTTTATGCTAGAGCTATTTCTTAAGGAGTTTGAACGCTACTTGCTTAACTATGGTTCCTAAGAAAGGGGGATTGGTGGATGTGAGAGACTTTCGACGCATCAATTTAATATGCAGTGTGTATAAGATGATTTCAAAGGTATTGTCGGTCAGACTTAGAAGGGTGGTTGACCATTTTATATCTGAAGATCAAAATGCCTTTGTGGGTGGTCGACAGATTTTTGACGTGATCCTGGTGGCAAATGAGTGTATCGAGTCCAGGATGAGAAATGGGGAGTCGGGGGGCATTATTTGCAAACTTGACATAGAGAAGGCATATAATCACGTGAAGTGGGAATTTCTCTTATATCTATTGAAGATGACGGGGTTTGGGGAGATGTATGAAAAGTTATATTTCTTCTATTAGATTTTCCATTATGGTGAATGGTGTATCGAAAGGATTTTTATGTAGCTCTCGCGGGCTCAACAGGGTGACTTGTTGTCACCATTCCTCTTCATTTTGGTAATAGAGGCTTTTTCCCGAATGATGGGTCGTACGGTGGAGGCTAGTAAAAAAACTGGATTTATGATAAGGAATCCAAATTCATACTATGTAGGATTTTTTAGCCCCTATTTGCAGATGATGCTATCATATTTTGTGACGCGATTGAGGATCAAGTGAGAAGGGTTAAGGTTATTGTTGTTATGCTTTGAGGATGTGTCAGGGTTGTATATCAATTTCAGGAAAAGTGAGGCGATTGCAGGGGGAGGTAAGGATAATGTGGGTTATTTGGCAAATTTGCTAGGATGCAAGGTTGTTTTGCTTCCTTATACTTAACTTGGCCTCCCTTTAAGGGATAAATTTAAGTTTACATTGATGTGGGATCCGGTTCTTTAGAGGGTTAAAAGGGGGCTAGCAGGATGAAAGCATAGTTACCTTTCAAATTAAGGAGTTTGACATTGATAAAAAAATATATTATCGAGTCTTCTATCTTACTTTATATCAGTCCTTCCTCTATCGGGCTATGTAGGCAAGATGTTAGAGAAGATGGTGCAGGATTTCCTATGGCGAGGTAATGAGGATAAATTCAAATAATTCTTGTTGATTTGGGATGAGTTTTGCAAGCCGTTAATGGAGGGTAAGGAAGGAGTGAGGATTTTAGATCACTTTAATAAGCTTTGCTAGGCAATTGATTATGGAGATTAAATATAGAGGATAAAGATTATGGAGGAAAGTAATGGTGGCCTTGAGTGGTGCCGCCCTTCATGGGTGGGGCTCTAAAGTGAGACGTTTTGCTCATGCACTACACCAAGTCCTGCGAATGGTCACCCCCAGAGGGTCATGACCCAAAGCAGTGTCACGGCCCAAAGCTGTGATCACATCAACTTTTGGGTGACCATATCCATGACCAACTGTTGTCGTGGATGCTCTTGGAAGTGGTCACGACCTAAATCCCTGACCAGTGTGGGTCACAACCTTAGGCCATGACGAGGTCGTGACCATCGTGACGCCAATTTTGCGCCAAAGTTCCCTCCAAGTTTAGTCATGGATGGGTCACGACCTATGTTCCTGACCAATTATATAATGCACACTTCATGGGTCACGACTTTAGGCCATGACCATCTCAATCTTTTCATGGTTGTGGGTCACGGCTTAGGGCTATGACCACATGGTTGATTACGCGCTGATGAGGAAAAAATTTAAGGGTCATAGCAGTGGGTCACGACTCTAGGCCGTGGCCAATGTCCTTATACTAAAACCATTCTCCCTCATTTTCATTTCTTCCCGTGTTAATCTCTCTCTTTCTCTCTCTCTCTCTCTCTCTCTCTCTCTCTCTCTCTCTCAAACCCTAATTTCAGCGATTTGCAGTCTCTCTCTCTCAAACCCTAGTTTCGGCCCTTATCTTTCTCAATCTCAAAGGTAAACCCTAGTTTTGTGTTTCTGATTTAAACCTTAGTGTGTATATGTATGTGAAAACGTGTGTATTTATGTGTATATGTGTGTGTTTGTACGTGTGTGTACATGTGTGTATATCTGTGTATGTGTGTGTATATTTGTGTGAATTCGTGCGTATGTGCATGCACATCTGTATATGTGTGTGTATATTTGTGTATGTGTGTGTATCCCCAATTTATGCATGTGTATATCTGTGTATGTATGTGTATCCCGATTTGTGTGTGTGTGTGTAAATATTTTTCCAGAAAAGGGATGTTAAATTTAGGAGTTGAAATTTATTGCATTATTTATTGGGTATTGTTGATGCAAAAAACTAGACTAAGCTAATTAATTGATCACAGATAAATATAAGTAAAAGGGATAAAATATTTTTAAAGTGGTTCGGCTTAAGGGAAGAGCCTACGTCCACTATTGTGTATTTCTTTGGGCTTGTTCAATTGTCTCTTTTCTCGTGTCCCCTTGGATATAGGGTTTATAATGTATTTATAACCCTTAAGGGGTGTACAAGTGCTGAAATATCAAAGGATGGAATGTCTTTATATCGTAGATATTTATATTTGTACAATCATTTATATATACAACCATTGACATTTTCCTGCCATTGTTGGTCCGTCTTCCTGGTATTGGTCGGGCTTCATTGACAGGTTGGTCGACATCCCTTAGTAGGTCGGCATTTCTTCCTTGCTGAGTAGGATTAATCCTCCATTGCATGACATGTGTCAGTATCTGAATGGTCCACGTAGATGGATAATTTTTGGTATCATCAAAAGCTCCCAATATTTTATGCTTGAAGTTTTTACAAGAGTATGGTGCATTTAGCTCTTAAAGTTGCTCGGGCAATAATTTTAGGCTTGGTCCATTATCGAATTTCCATACTTGTAAAAATTATGGTTTAACTATGGAAATATAATGCACGTGGAATTTTTGAAATTATCCACAACTTTAATGAATCATTTTTGGGCAAAGCCATCTTTTCTACTTTTAACCTCCACCAGTTCAATCTCCGCCGCCTTTTAATAATTATTTTTCCAGTTTTTGAGGCAACCTATAAAGAGTGGGAAAAGCCACAATCTTTTCTTACCTCAAATTTTCTGAGTGTATTTTGGCTACAACATCTTCAAGCTTTCTTTTTCTCTCCCGTGAGATCGTTTTCTGTCATTCAGTTCCTGCTAAATCCTTAATTTCTATAATAACTCTCTCTTTTCTTCATCATGGTTTACTCTATTGATTCTCTTGACAAGTTCAAAAATGAATTTAAGATTCCCTCTTAGGTTGTTTTGGAACATGCTACTTTGCCTGCTGATTTTTTCTCACTTACTGAGGGTTATTGGTTTCCCTCTATCTTTATAGCTGAGTGTGGGTTTACCTTTCCTCCAAACCCATTTTGCCTTGAGTTTTGTCAATATTTTGACATGTCCCAGTTAGGGTATCCCCCAATACTTAGAGGGTTATAAATGGAGTGTATAGGTTGAATCAAATCCATGGAACCCATCCAGGGATTCTAGAAATGATGTTTTGTTATAAGTGGGTGACTAGTGACGCCACTTTTTATTTAAAGACTAAGGAGGTAAACCAAGCGTTAGTAGTCAATCTTAAAGACTCCAATCGGGATTATTTTGAGCATGGATTTGTTGTAAAAAAATTGGCAATACGCCCTTTGACTAGGAATGCTGAGTACCAGGGGCTTAGATGCCCTCCTTTTGGCAATGGAATAGGTTATTCCTCATTTATCTATCTTGACCTATACATACTTATTTAAATGTAATACTAATTATTTCCCTATAAATTTTGATTGCAGTTGATTAGAAGATAAGTTACCTAAAGGAGAGTGAAGTGAACCTTAGGGAGTTAAAATTCATTTGGGTACTTCATCAGAGGATTGGTGAGGAACACATTAGTTCTACATCCTATTTTCTACAGTACAAGAATACTATTTTCTCCATTGTTGCTCGTCCTCTAGTAGCCACTCCTTCCCCTGTAATTGACCTTGAGCAGGAACCTCTCTCTACCTCCTCAGCTGCTGTATCTAGCAGTGGTGATCTTGCGGGCCATTCCCATTCTTCCTCGGATTCAAACTTACCTCTTATCGCTGCTATGGGAAAAAGTAAGTTTCCTAACATTTTAGGAGACATAGCTGCTAATCCCCCTTCTAAACAAGCTGATGAAGGGGATAAATAAAGATGAGATTGGGAAGAAACCCCCAGCTAAGAAGGTTGAAGATATCCCCTTGAAAATAATAAGGAAAGGACTTCCATCTAAGTTAGTAGAAGGTTCTTCTGCCCTTCGTGACCAGTGTGAGTTTGCGATATATCTTCTTCTACTTCTCCAGTGGTCCTTGGTCCTGGATTAATAAGAAAATAAATAAAGTCTAGGAAATTACCAGACCACAGGGGAACTGTAACTGTACTACCCTATTCCAAAAGTTTTAACAGGGATGCTCAAAGCCTTTCTCTGTTATATTCTTTAACCTTCTCTCTGTATCTTTGTGTTCTTCATAATATTGACTTTCCTTGTTGTCTTTGTGCAGTTCCTCGTTGACTTCAATAACATGTTGAAGAAAGATGAGGGTCTAAAAGCTTATTCTAGGGAAGTTAAATAAGGCTTTTAATGATCTAAAAAAGTCAGTGTTTGATTCCTAATAAGCACTGGCCAATGAACAAAAGAAATAGGATGAGAAGGTGAAAGCAGCTGGAGGAGCTGCTGAAATTTCTTGGGGTCTGGATGATAAGTTACAGAAAGACTTAGATGCTAAAAAAGTCAAGACTGCCCAACTACAGAAGGATTTGGGTGTTAAGAAAGTGAGAAGGACTTGGTCCAGGGAGGCTGGCTTCAACAGAGGCTGGAATAAGGCCATTGGAGCAATTTATTCACAAATTGAGTTTGCGAAGAAGAAATGCTTTAAGGATGGCTAGTCTGCTTCCCTGGTGGATGTCGACACTCCAAAAGACTCTGAGTTATTCTAGCGGCATGATCCTGCGGCCCCTCTAAACATAGACAAGGAAATTGATGATGATGGGGGTTCTAGTGAATCCCTTATAGTGATGGAGTCTGCCAATCAACACCAGGATGTTGATTCTTCTACCCCCTTCATAGTTAATCCTCCTCCTCCCTTTTCTCATGCTTTTACTTTAGTTGATCCTGAGGTAGATAAGAAGAAGGTGTAGAACCAAGTAGCTTTCTGTTTCCCTTTTTTAGTAGTTGTACTTTTTCTTTTTTTTGAAGATGTACCTATACTTTCTCCTTTTATTAATGAAAAGAGAAATGTTTTTGTTCCTCTGCTTGTATTTTTCCATGCGCTGTACCTTATTTATTGATGATTTTCTTCTTCTTAATAGTTTATGGATAAATTGGAATACTTCTCATCTACTGACTCCAAGCTACTCCAGAGGTGTAATGATCTTTTCAAACCTGGTGACTTATCTCTGACTAATGCCGACCTACCAAAGTTTCTCGGGGAAGGGGTATTTAAGCAAGCCAAAAAGGCCTATGTTCATCTGAAGTGTCTTCTTGATCAGGCGGTGGCTAATAACGTTACCTACTACGAAATGATTGAAGAGCTACAAGAAGACCACAGAGAAACTAAGGTAGGTTTGTATGAGGATTATGAGAAGAAATTCCTAGCCCTGAGTGAAGGTTAGGGCTTTGAGCAAAAGTTGGATAAATTTGCCTCATATTTTCGAAAGCAAGAGTTCCCACTTAATCCTGAAGTGGAGGAAGCAAGTGCCATTTCCAAGCTTTTGGAGGAAGAGAATAATAATTTGAGAGATGAACTTGATGCCTTGAAGTCATCCACTATTATTATTGCTACTACAGATGAGGGTCACTTTTTTTTGGAGGTTGAAAATGCAAGGTTGAGTGAGGAATTGGTGGACCTGAAGAAATTAATACCTTGTTTTTCATCTTCCCGAGCTAGAGTCAATCCTGTCCGAGTTACTACACAGAAAATCAGGACCCAACAGACCCTTATCAATCAAGCCGCATAACTAAAAGCCAAAGATCAAGCCATTACTGAGATGTCCCAGAAGCTACAAGCCTTGTCCGAGAAACTATCCACTTAATCTTCTCATTTACAAGCTAAGGATGAGTATTGAAGAAACTTCAGTACTAGGTTGATAGATTAACCTTTCAATTCCAAAAACAACCAAGGGAAGTCTAGATATAAGTGTACAATGAGGCTCCAGGGCATCTTGATGATAGGCTTTAACAAGCTAAGAATGAGATCTATAAATAGGGTTGGATGAATGCTTTGACGGTGATGAAGGTGGAACAAAACAACCAACTGTGGGACTAGTATGGTCCATGATTTCTTGATCTTGATGATCCCTATTTTAAATTAGATATCAATTGGATTCCTATCCACCGTATTCCTCAATGCTTGATTTCAAAGTAATTAGAAGATTATGAGATTCATTATGAATTAGAAATCATCCAACCTTATCACCTGCTTAATCGTCCCACTACCATCAATGTTAGAATGCTTCAGTATTTTAACTTCATTAATTATCCTTACACTTTAGATGATCCTCCTGATGGAATGGACCCTGTTTCAAAAGCTAAAGGGAAACATCCTCCAGAATGAAGATTTTTACTTTGTTTTGTTAACACGGTCATGTAATTAATTTGATTTAATGAAATAGAAATTTGATCAACTAATCTTATATTAAATGTTAATCCTTTCTTTGTCATTAGTTCTATTGATACACTTTGATTAAGTTGAGTATCAATTGCTAATGAGTGCAGATGTTCTACTAGCATTCTTAGATTAAAATCTAAATTTATAACTAGTTAGATGAATACATAGGTTCTACTAGAATACTTAGATTAAAATCTAAATTTAGAGCTAGTTACCCATGCATCTCCAAAGGTTTTATTAATGCACCCAAATGTTAAGTTTTTGCATTAGATACCAGTGGTGTGACCAGGCGTATGTGGATTATGTGCTTATATTCCTCTTTAGGAATCTATGCAATGTTCTTCCCGTACTTTGACCAGTAGGATAAAGATCTTGTTTTATCCTTATGTTTGTGGACCAAGTTTCTTGAGGAGTTAACATCTTGTTGACTTGGACTTTGACCAGTAGGATAAAACCTTGCATTCTTGTGTTATGCCGAGCATCTTTCAGGGCAATATTTCCTGAGCTGAGAAACAATTTGAAGAACTTCTAACATTAGCTATAGTAGTGCATAACACTTGTACTTCAAAAAAAATTAAAAACAAAAATTGAAAAAACTGATGATTTTTTTTACTGAAAGTTGATTTCAAACTTATTACAACATCATTGGTAATATTTTCTGAGGTGCTCTGCATTCTATAGGTTTTTGAATGCTTCACCTTTCAAGGTTTCAATTCGATAAGTTCCAGGTCAGATCACTGCTGAAATACGATATGGTCCATGCCAATTGGCCTCAAGCTCGTTATTTTTCTGCAGCACTTTCTTCAGCACATAATCTCATTCCTTCAAGTTGGTCGGTTTCATCCTTTTATTGTAAAAATGGGTTGTTCTCTATTGGTAGGCTGCATTTCTCAGGGCAACATATTCTCTTACTTCTTTCAACATATCTAGATCCAACCTTCTCATTAAGTCACTTATAGGAGAGTTAAAATTTAACACTCTATGGGATGGTAAGCCCAGCTCAGCAGGAATGATAGTTTCAGTCCCAAATGCTAACATATATAGAGATTCTCCAGTTACTGTTCTAAGTATTGTTTGACATGCCCACAAGACGTAATGTAGCTCATTTATCCAATTTCCTTTTGTATCATCAAGACTTTTCTTCAACATGTTAATTAAAGTTCTGTTCATAACAACAATTTGTCCATTAGTATAAGGATGCCCTGGAGCTGAATGTAATTTTTGAATATTGGACTAAGCACAGTAAATTGCGAATTCATCATTGTCAAACTGTGTTCCATGGTCGGTAATGAAAGCATAGGGAAACCTATACCTACAGATAATGATTTTCCACATGAACTGATAAACCTTTTCATAAGGCATATCTATCAAGGGTTCTGCCTTAACCCATTTTGTAAAATGATCCACTATGACGACCGAGTACCTAAATCTTCCTTGGGTGGTCGACAGTGTTCTGAACAAGTCTATATCCCACATAGAAAATGGTCATGGTGAAGTGATTGGAGTGAGAGCAGTCGTGAAGTTTTTTGAATAGTGGAGAATCTTTGACATTTATCACACTTCTTGGCAAAGGTTGCACACTCTGCTCGCATTGTTGTCCATTAATATCCCTATGCAATGATTCTTTATAAAAGTGTTCTCCCTGCTACGTGAGCTCCACATGATCCTTCATGCACCTCCTGAATTAGATCGTGAACCTCTGATGGATGCACATAATATTATAAATTGACTATTAGTCCTCTCATGTACAAAACACCTTTATATAGTACATACCAGGATACTTTATACTTCAACTTCTTTACTTTCACCATATCTGTTGGTAGAGTTGCTTCTTTAATGTACACTCTGACGGGGTCCATCCATGATGGCCCCATATCTATGGAAATAAAATTAATCATCAAATCTTCATTTATGCTCCTATTGGATAAAATCTCAATAGGGAAAGTTCGTCGGAGTTCAATCCTGGTACCAGAGGCTAACTGAGCAAGGGCATCAGCTTGGGCATTTTCCAATCATGGAATTCTGTTCATCCGGACAACTGCTAATTTTTTAATGACTTCCATCGCCTTGGATAGATAGGTGGTTGTTAATTCTCCTTTATCTCCATATAAACCCAATACTTAGTTCACCACCAACTGAGAGTCACTGTGCGCCACAACTTGCTTGGCACTCAATGGTTGGGCTAAACTTAAGCCCACAATAAGAGATTCATACCCCGATTAATTGTTTGAAGCCTGGAATTTAAAACTCAAGGAATACTTATAATATCAATACCATCAGGAGTGCTAAGTATTATAACCGCTTCGCTACCGGTTGCACAAGATGACCCATCAACATATAAATTCCATATTGGGGCATTGTTGTCAAACGCTTAGTCTATTAAATTCCCATAGTAGAATATTTTTCCTATTTCTTCTTCTTCATACTTCCTGATCATCTCATGTATTTGGGAAGAGGAATCTAGTAGGTCGGCAAATGATTCTTTTGAAGAAGGTTCTTTCTGAGCTTTCTTGTTAACAATTCTTCCTCCTGATTCTTGTTCTGCCTGTTTACTTTGTTGCTTGTGGACCTCAGGGTAAGTGAACTCTGCTATGAAATCTACCACTACTTGGCCTGCCAAAGAAGACCTTGGTTCATATATGACATCATACTCCCCAAATTCCATAGCCTAATACATTAATCTACCAAATTTCTCCAGTTTATACAAATCCTGGGTTAGAGGCCTATGAGTGTAACCCACGATTGTATGGACTTGGAAATAAGGTTTCATACGTCTGGATGTTTTAATTAGTGATAACGCCAATTTCTCCTAATGAGGGTATCTGATTTCTTCTCCTCGGAAAGCCTTACTGGTATAGTAGATGGGCTTTTGAACTCAATTCTCTTCTCGAATCAATGCAGAACTTACAACCGATTCAGAAACAGCTAAGTATAGGTACAATTTTTCACCGGTGATTGATCGGGAAAGTAATGGAGGCGACCCTAAATAATTTTTTAATTCCACAAAAGCTTTTTCAGATTCTTCGTTCCATTCAAAACTCTTTTCGAGCACCTTGAAGAACGACGGACACCTATTTGTAGCTTAGGACACGAATCTATTAAGTGCTACTACCCGTCCAGTCAACCTTTGCACCTCCTTCTTGCAAGTTGGGGATTGAATTTAAATTATTGCCTTGATCATATCTGGATTTCCTTAAATTACCCTTTGATTTACTATGTACCCGAGGAACATTCCTTCTTGCACTCCGAAAATGCACTTGGTCGGATTTAACTTCATCTGGTACTTTTCGAGTTGATCAAAAGTTTGGCTGAGGTCGGCAATGTGATCAGAAGCCTTTTTGATCTTTGTAAGCATATCATCCACGTAGACTTCCATATTCTTTCCTATTTTCTCCTCGAACATCTTATTGACCAGTCTTTGATATGTAGCACCTGCATTTTTCAAACCAAAAAGGTATAACATTATAACAGTATGTTCCTCGAGGAGTGATGAAAGAAGTGCTTTCCTTATCTCCAGGCTTCATTTTTATTCGATTATAACCAAAATAAGCATCCATTAAACTAAGTAGCTCATGTCTTGATGTAGCATCCACGAGTTAATCTATTTGGGGCAAAGTAAAGTGATCATTTGGACATGCTTTATTTAAATATGTGAAATCTACACACATTCTCCACTTATTGTTTTTCTATTTGACAATAACTACATAGGCCAACCAATATGGATATTTCACTTCATTAATAAAAGTTGCATTCTGAAGATTTTTTACTTCCTCTTGTATGGCTTGGTTCTTCTCGTGGCTGAACACTCTTCGTCTTTGCTTGATTGGTTTAATTTCTTTATTTACGTTGATCTCATGGTAAAGGAAAGTGGGATCTATCCCAGGCATATCTTCATGACTCTAGGCAAATATATGCTTTCTCTGTCTAAAGAAGTTTACTAGTTCATGTTTAAGAACATGATCCAGCGTTGCCCCCATTTGGGTGATGAAGTCCAGTTTGTCATCTTCTAACATAATGCTTTCAGTTGCTTTCACAGTCTGTCCCTTTACCAGCTCTGTTTCCTCCCTTGGGTTTAAGGTTTCAACTTTAGATTCTTCATCAATATTGGGAGTATCCACTTGGTAGGTAGTGGTTTTCTTCTTTATTTCTTCCAAGTCTTCTCGCTCGATAAAAGAGTAGTAACACTCCCGAGCTACTTTATGATCACCTTTCACAATTCCCACATCAAAGTTAGTAGGGAAGTTTAAACACTGATGAACAATTGATGGTGCTTCTTTGAACTTTTTTAGTCCTACTCTTCCCATAATTATATTATAAGCTAAATGGACGTTTTTATCCATTATAAAAAAATGAATCTTCTCTGTTCGGCTAGCTGGCCATGTGCCTATCATCACCACCATCTTAATGGTTCCCAAAGGAAAGACTTTCTCACCTGCAAAACCTATTAGTGGTCAATGATAGGGTTCTAATTGGTTGATTTTAAGATCCAAGTTGTTAAAACAAGGATAAAATATGGTATCTATCAAGATGCCATTATCTACTAGTACTTTAGAGACAATGATTTCTTCCTTTCTAACTTTTATTACTAGTGGGTTGTTGTGAGGATATAATATCCCTGAGAGATCAATTTTAGAGAAACCAATTACCAGTTTGTCTTTGTTAACCTTCCTTGGTCGATCTTACTCGGTAAGGTTAATCCTCCGTATGTACGAGCAAGCTTGTGCCTCATTGAGGTAATCTTTCCTCCCTGCTGTATGATATCCTCCTCCTATATCTCCACCTGTAATAATTTGGCAATCAAAAGAACCAAAATTGATATAGAATGACTCACGTTCTGGTTGCCGATATTTTTTGGGGAGATCGGAATCATCATCTTTGTTATCTTCATGAGTTCTTTTCTTCTCTTCTCTAGGCTTTCAAGGAGATTTTGATCTACGCTGAATTCCTTTGTTATTTTGTCGATCAATATACTAATTCATTTTTCCTCGTCGGATGATAGTTTCAATCTTAGTTTAAAGAATTATGCAACGCTCTGTCGCATGACCATGATCCC
Source organism: Sambucus nigra (assembly GCA_949130495.1). Classification (NCBI taxonomy): domain Eukaryota; kingdom Viridiplantae; phylum Streptophyta; class Magnoliopsida; order Dipsacales; family Adoxaceae; genus Sambucus; species Sambucus nigra. The sequence continues at coordinate 60,314,692 of OX422214.1, forward strand.
TGTGGAATTAACAGTACTTAGTCTTATCCCTCTTGGTCGAGGGACTTCTTTACTTATCAGGTCAACTCACATATTTATTATGCTTGATTTCTTCCAAAACATGGTGAATTACCATGGTAAACGGAGTATAGTTGTTGTACTTATTGAGTCGCTTTAATTCTCCTTACTGTTTTGATTCCCTGTGTTCTTTGGAGTCTTTATGATCTTTCTTATCATTTTTGCCATCAACTTTTTGTGCCCGAGCTACGCTTGACCACCATTGCTTCCTCAACGTTCATAATCTTTGCTACTTTAGCCATCAATTCTACCATTGTCCTCGGAGGGTCTTTAGCAAGAGTGTAATACACCTTTTCTGGGAGCAATCCACTCATGAGGGTGGTTACTGCAGTCTTCTCCTCATAATACACAACTTCTAGTTTCTCGTTATTAAAATGAGTGATGTAATCTTTGGTGCTCTCTCTTTCTTTATTTTCTACATTAAATAAGTGTGCCACCCTTTTCACAGGCTTTGATCCAAAGAAAAAGTTACTAATGAATATCCCAGTCAGTTGGTTGAAGCTAGAAATTTGTCCCCAGGGAAGACTATTATACCAGATTTGGGCAGATCCAGTAATGGTTCGAGAAAATTCTCTACACCTCATTTCGTTAGGGATGCCATAAATGTTAGCATCTGCCTGATATTGTTCTATGTGGAGAAGTGGGTTAATTTTTCCATCATATTTGGGTGTTACTACTAGAGCCTTGAACTTTGCTGGAGTAGGGAAATTCACAATTGCCTACATAAATGGAGACCCTTTTACAAAGATTCTTTGTAGTGGGTTTTTTGCCTTTGCCATTTATCCTAATGTGTCTTCCAGTCTCTGTATACAGCCTTTTCATGCATCCTTGGCGGCACCGAATTTATGTGTTGCAACTTTATTATTTGCTAAGCTTTCTTCCTGAAGTCATTTCTCAGTCCGAGCAGTAGTTCATCGGGCGTTTGATATAGACTGAGTTATGCCTTCCCTTTAATCAGATGGTCATCGGGTGTTACCTGACATTTCCCTGGGAACATCTTTTTCCCCTAGGTCCCAAACGATCGAAGGGAGAAGCACGACTTATTCTCTCTAAGTCACTTAGAATATCTGGAGAATAAGATTTCTTGTGGAAAAATTCTGATGTCCTGAGTAATGAATTTGACCTTGGAGGTAGGAGACATCTCTTATCATCATTGAGTGGATGCGCCGACCACCTCTTAGTGGGGGTGGTGGCATATTTACCTGGGTAGATAAAGAAGGTTCCCCAGCTTGAAGAGTTTATTCAAGTTGTCTGATAGTATCTTACAAGCCTCTTGGCCTCTTGCAAGGATGGTCAGAATCCCAGTTAAATTATTTGCAAATGGAGGAGCGGAAGGGACATGCCGAATATATTCGTTCCTGAGACTTGATTCAGGAATATCAGCCATTTAAATGTTTGAATGATTGAAATCGATTAGAAATATCGTTCCCATAGATGACGCTAATCTGTTGATGCAAAAAACTAGATTAAGCTAATTAATTGATTACATATATATATAAGTAAAGGAGACAAAATATTTTTAAAGTGGTTCGGCTTAAGGGAATAGCCTATGCCCACTGTTGAGTATTGCTTTGGGTTTATTCAATTGTCTCTTTTCTCATGTCCCCTTAGATATAGGGTTTACAATGTATTTATAGTCCCAGGGGTGAACATGGGCTGGAATATCAAAGGATGGAATGTCTTTATATCGTAGACATTTACATTTGTACAATCATTTATATATACAACTGTTGGCATTTTCCTTTCATTATTGTCCGGTCTTCTAGGTGTTGGTCGATCATCCTTGTGTTAGTCGGGCTTCATTGACAAGTTGGTCGACATCCCTCAGTGGGTCGACATTTTATCCTTGCTGACTAGGATTAATCCTCCACTGCATGGCACATGTCAGTATCTGAATGGTCCACATAGATGGAAATTTTTTGGTATCAACAGGTATTGTTAACATTAATTGGAAATTATTATTTAGAGGTTAAAATTAACCGCATTATTTAAGGGTATTTATTGGCTATTGTTATTATTTAATGAATGTGCTTACTTAGAGATTAAAATAAATTGCGAAATTTATGGGTATTATCATTTAGGGCTTGAAATTTATTAAGAGTTCGAAATTAATTGAGTGTTATTAGTATTGACTAAATGTGGTTACTTAGGGATTAAGATAAATTATATTATTTAGAGTTTGAAATTAATTGAGTATTTTAGGTTCCGCACCCTAATCAAACTAATATACTCAAAATCCTTTATTTATTATCAAAACCTTGAACAAACTAATATACCTTAATATACACGCCCTCATATATTTTTCTCAATAAAAATGAGCCACGGTGATAATCATTGGCAACAAGAGTCGAAGAGGTTGTAATTGGACCGCACACGTAACTCTTTTATTATTGAGAGTCATATAGAGGATACTCCTATTTATAGGTATGGAAATAAAAAGATTGAACATTTTAACTACCTTCAAAACTAAGGAGTTAATTTTTGACAAGATTACCTGTTCAATCATATTCTATTTTCCCTATCAAAAAACTAGGATGACATTATAGAAAATATATTTCACACGCATAATCTTGATGTAACCCTGGCCTTCGTTACGTTGTTAGAGAAGGCAAAAAAAAATCCACCCGTTATGGAAACAACTGCATATAGAGAACATTGACATGGACTATGATGTATCGTGTGATATGCACGCTAAATTGAATCTTGCTAACAAGTTAAAAATTATGGGATTCTGAGTTCATGTACGAATAAGTACACATCAATCATGTATACCCTTCCTCCTAGTTGTCCACGTGCAAAAATTCATAGGTTTTGAGAGCACGACCCAAACTAGAGAAAATCCACCCTCGGGATTAAAAATGTGCTGTTGGGGGGTAAAGACCCTTGATCCACATGACCCTGTGAGTGGTGCCAACACCTCACATGAGTCCAATGTAAATCGTAGGAGCCGACCGCGTGGTCACGGGACCCTCAGTTTGAGAGCACGACCCAAAACAGAGAAAATCCACATTTAGGCTTAAAAACGTGCCGCTGGGGGGCGAAAATGAATTACATTATATATATGACTCACTTGAGTCTAAAATATAGGAGCTTGTCTTGTTTGGAAATATAGACAAAGTTGTGTCTTTCCTTGTCTAACCCAAAGCCTCATGCCTCTTCATGATTTGCATCAAAAACTATTCAAGGCTGGAAAAGGTAGTAACCAACACAACTCACAACACCTTGGACTGCATTTATTTGGCATTTTTTGTGTATGAGGTATGTGTGTGTGTTCCATTTGGCTTAAAAATATTTGCTAATATTTTAAAACAATTTTTGGAATTTTTTAAACAATTAAAACCTATTTTTTAAACATCTAAAATTAGGTTTTAAAATTGTTTGGGGCTAATTCATAAATTCTTAAACTGCCTAAAATAAGCCTTGGGTAGAATCCGAAAGCGGTAGAGATATTTGGGGTAGAAAATAAGATTTTCAAAGATAAAAAACACGCATTTTTTAAGTAATCCGGAATGTACACGTGTTGGCTTTTTAGTGACCTAATTTGTGTTTCTTTATACTCACATTCTTAAGACTTAATCTAGAACGTTCATTCGTTTTAATCAATTGTCTGCATCCATTATTACTCAATCCAAGTGATACCTGTTTTAGTAATCGCTGAACTTTTAGTTGCGGTGCATTGTGATCCCTTAGATTGATCACCGAACAGTAGAATTAATCTTGATCATTGATTTACCCTTAACCTTCCAAATCCTTCCTTCGTCCTTATAAATAAAGACTGAGGGTTAATCATTTCCAATCTTTTGGAAAGTCTAAGAGAGAGGAGAAAATAAGAGAGAGAGAGAGAGAGAGAGAGAGAGAGAGAGAGAGAGAGAAGAGAGAGAAAAAACATAAACCAAACTCTGGCCAAATTTTTCTAAAAAACTTTGAAAGTTTGAGAGTGTGTTCGTGATTCAAGTTCCTCCTTTGGTTCAAATCTCTTGTCCAAACATTATCACCAAGTTTGATGTCCGGTTGTAAATACTCCCTCATTGGTCGATAGGGAGGCTCGCCTCACCATTAACTACCATGCTCACTTTAATTTTTGGCCATAGGCGTGGGCTCAGAATGGGCTCTGGTATAAGCTGAGATAGAAATGGAAGGAGTTGAAGATGGTCTCCAAAAGTTTGAATGTTTGTTGGATGACAAGGATTCAACTATAGGATTTGATGTACTGTCGCTCGCGTCTTGCATCTATGGGATTTGGATTTATTTTATAAATCGTGTTATCACGGTGACCAAAAGGAACGTAATAGTGTAAAGAGAATGACTTATAACTTAAAATTGTTGCCAATACCCAGTAACAACACCAAAAACTTGGTTGCTCTCTAAGGAGAGTTTGATTTAAGTGCAAATCTTTCATAACAAGTAGTAACCGGGTAAGACCGGGATTGTACTCCTCAGGGATTGAACGCTCCTAGGACAAGAAGATTAGGATAAAGGGTAGTCTCTAAACATCATAAAATTAAAGTGTAAAAGATGATTTGATTGTTTGAAAAGGTGATTGTGATTAACTGCTAAACTAAAATGCGTGCAATTAACAAATAAGAAGTCAACTACAACAATATACCGAAACTAACTAAGTTAAACTTGAGTTCAAGAGATAAAAGGGATTGAGGATCATTCTCCCGCCTTGGATTCGCTAATAAAGATGATAGGTCTTGGTTCAAATTTATTCTAACCGAGCATAACTAATTAGATCCAAACATCAACAATGTGAAGACAAAACTCAACGATGGAGTATTAGGGTTAATTAGTTATTACTAAAATGGGTTGGGGTTTTAGTAAAGCATCAAAAACTACCCCTTGCATGACAAGGAAAGTTAAGAGACTAGGATACTCCAATACTAACACATGAAGTTCAATTAGAATAATTCTAAACCAATCCCTAAGGATGAAGTTCAAGCATCCGAGGTGGGATTATGATCTCCAACCTTAAGTTTACCTACTCACACTACAAACTAGGTTACACATGCAAAGGAACCACATACTTAAGCAAGGCATCAAGTGTAAACACAAAACAATTAAAGATATGGTGATAAATGCAATTTAAAGCTAAAGAACTCAAGTAGATATGGATTGAATGAACAAAGCTTGCATTAATTAACAACTAACTTGTGAGAATTAAAAGCTTTACAAGTAGAAAGAGCATTAAATAAACTTGACCTAGGATAGAGAAGAGAGTGTTTTTATGTATCCCACCTCTCACAAAAAAATAAAATCTATATATTCAAAATGAAGGAAAATAAGGGATAAATCCCCAAAATCTATCCAAAATGGAAAACTAGTAAATAATGAGAAAACTAAAAATCTGCAGAACCGAAACGATTCGGCAGAGTCCAAATCGATTCAGACCTGCACTCAAAATGGAAATGCTCTGCTTTGGCTTTATTTTCCCCAATTTTCACCGAATCACCCGTAACTTCTTCGTTCGAGCTCAAATTCATGTGTCGTCGGAGGCCACGTGAAGATGAGAAGGAGGGCTATAGCTTTCGTGAAGAGTTTGGGAGCGGAATAATATTTCCCCCGACTTTGCAACGGTCTACGAAACTTTTTGAAATTCATCCAAACTTCACAACTTGCATTTTCGAGACCTATAAAAGCTTAATTAAGGCATAGACACACAATATATATATATGACCAAAATGGGGGTTAGTCAATAAATGGGTATAAGAACCGACAATAACATGTACGAGAATGCTTGAATGTACAAATTAACGGGGTTAGAAATACAATAAAAGTGAGTTATCATCTTTCTTCAATTGGAATCATGGGTTTGGGATACTTGATAGAAATGTTCGTCATGATCTTTACCGTATCTACAACAAACATGAGCAAAAAATTGAGCTCAGTTTAAATCAGTTTATACTTCAGTCCCAAACTCCATATCAGTTCACATATGAGCTTGCATTAAACCAAACTATGTTTTCATCACATCATTACATCTCAGTGCCAAACTAAATGAATTCCAAACTAGTGTAATACCCCATTTTTTTACGCATATTTATTTTATTATGAAATTATAAAAATGGGATTAATTAATTAAAGGGAGAAAATTTAATTTATAATTAATCCGACTTAATAGTAATAATTACTAGTGTGACGAGAGTTAGTAGTTATCGAAAATAATTATGTTTAAATCATGTTGAGTAATAACCATGTTGAAAATTATGTAGTGAGTAACGTAATAAATGGTTTCGAAAATAATGATATGGTCGGGGACGAGAAACACGACAGTTAAAATATAATTATTCGAGACGCGTGCATAAGTCGCATCACTATCATATATTTGGGGTTAAAAAGGTAAATTATTTTTATTTAACTCGATCGACTATTTTGAGTGCGTCAGTGTATACGGAAGGGTCGAAATAGTCAGAAAACACTACTCGGGTGTTTTATTTGGAGTCCGGTGCCTTTTAGCCCAAAACGACACCTCAGAGGGGTCTTTAGGTCTTTTAATATTTTTGGGAATTTAAATGGACGAAAATTAGGAATGAAAATAAAGGTTTTAAGTGGGTTAGAGGTTACTGCAAGTTTCAACCTACGAGAGAGAGAGAGAGAGAGAGAGAGAGAGAGAGAGGAAGAAGAACTCCATTGGAGAACTAAGCTAAGAACTTAAGCTTTCACACCAAGAATTACACCAACGCGTAGATCTTGTCAAGAGGATCATTCATATACAAATTTTAGTCCGAGAATCAGACATCCATTCTAAGGCAAGTGTTTATCTTGCTCCTCTTTTAGCATATGTTATTCCTGTTGATTTAGATTAAATGATATGAGATTGTTGTAATGAAAACTAGGGTTTAATTGGACTAATTTTTAAAGAAATCCCATGAATTGGAGATAGGTCGGCATGTAAAAGGAATTCCCTTATTAGAACTTTTAATGCTAGTAATTAAATGTTGAAATCACGAAATTTACTTGGGTGTTTTGAAGGATTAGAAATTTCTGGGTTTATATCAAAGAGATTTATAAGAAAATGAGTAATTTGTTGGATTCCCTTGATTCCATGAGGATTTAACCTCTAAATTGTTTTAGGAAGTGTCCCATGGAAGTTTAGAATAGTTTAAAAATAATTACTTTAGTATTGGGTTGAGTTTGGAATGCTATTTAAGAATGAAAATTGGAGAAATTATTTTTTGGGGAAGAACAGGGCCAGTTTGGATATCTCGTTCGAACGAGATTTCCAACGACATTTCTAATGAGTTGCAGAGTTCGTTCGAAGTGGGAACTATATTTGAATGAGAACCCTGGAACTTCTAACGAGATTCTAGAATGGCTTTTAGGGTCCGGTCAAGTTAAAAATCATCATAGGTTTATTCAAGATGGTGTATTAACCTATATGAGTAACATGTGACTTAAAATCCAAAGTTTTAGGTGATTAAAGGTGTAATGATCCTCGTGGTATTGATCTTGTATAGAAACCTAGGAGATAATGGAAGTCCTAGAGAGGTTATATATATATGGATACTGTGGAGAGAAATGGCATTAATATTACTTACGGATTATAGTAATTGGGTTACGTGTATACCTATTAAGTTGTATAAGTTGTGTGCATGCTTATTACTTGGAATATTATGTGTATGACATACCTAGCTACTGTCTATCTAACGGAGGTTAACGCATTGTGGACGACCATATCTTATGTGCCTTCAGGGGATTTCGAGTCGTACCACTAGATCATAGAACCTTGGTACGGACTATCTGTGAGAATGATTGTGATGACGGTCGTATGGGTGCGTAGCCCATTGGCTTGGAACTATGTTCACCTCCAATACGTGTATATGTTTGATTGGTTCTTGAAATATTGAACCTATTGTCCTTTACACGTGAGCGTTGTAATGGGACTAGATAACTCAGTATGCCTAGCACTAGGGGTTTCTTAACCATGGGTGCAGTATTGATATATATATATATATATATATATATATATATATATATATATATATATATATATATATATATATATATATTTTTTTTTATGTATACATAGTGAGATTTAAAATATGTATACTGAGTTCCTATTCTGTGTTTCATGTTGGCTACTTTATTAAAGTATATACGTATTGGGTCACCAGTAGAGAATTAAGAATGCTATGAGAATGAGTTAAATCATCCGTAAACCTATTCCTAAATAATAGAGATATATTGTCTTCGGGTTAATTAGGTGTTTTATTTGGCATAGGGGTTATACTACGTATAGTTAGGTAGAGTATCGTGACTAGTATGGGTAACTAGGCTCGCTAGGTGTGCACATTAGATGAGAGGTCATCATCTCAAGTGAGTAAGCTAAGTTAACATGAATAATATTTGTGCTAATTATCCAATTTAAGCACTTGCTATATTTAAACTGTTTTATACTCGGGCTCTGACCCGTTTTTATGAAAATCTCTTTTCTTATTTTATTATTTTAGGTGCTCAGCCACAGGGGCACCAGACTTAGAAGATTCCATTCATTTGCCGAGTTGTAGCTGATGTGGAGGTTATAGGAGATTGCTAGTAAACGATTCTGAATCTATTTCTCCTTATCTATATGTCATTTATTTTAGTTGGACATGTTGTTCGTCATATTTTACAGTCAGATATTTAGAGTTGTTTTATTCTATCATTAGACTTTGATTTCATGTTATTGGATTGTCGTATGGGATTTTGCCTGGAAGTGTTTACTCCAGTTCTTTATTTAAATTCATTTAGTTCTTTTCTTATTGGTATTATGATGTATGGTGATGATTAAATATTTCCCTTTATTGACGATGGTTAATAACAAGATAGAATTTTGACACCAACCTTTTTAAATATTAGGTGGTTAATTTTTATTAAATTAAAATTGAGTCTTTCGACAGTGATGCATTATCTGAATCAACTTGATATTCTGAAATTAATTCATTAAGGACTGATCACTTGGTAATTAATTAGGCGGGGTGTCACAACTAGTGCATATATGAATTAGAAACCTAAGCAAATTCCACACCAATGCATCTGATTCTTAATATCATTCTAAATAGTGAGTTACAAAACATTCCAAATACAAGTGCAATTTAAATACCATTCCAAATAGTGAATTACAAAACATTCAAAAATAGTGAATTACAAATGCACTCCATCAAAGTGAATTAAAAATAGTAGCTTGGCTTTGTGCATGGATTCAAACATGAGTGCATATTACTTTTACATAAATGCCCTCAAAACAAGAAAAACACATAACCCAACACTAAAAAGTTAGAGTCTCTTCACCATTAGTTTATTTTTTTTCTTAATTTCCATCTAGAACAACATTGTGTCCATTCAAACTACTATGATTTGTGGGGATATCAATGTTGGAAGACTCGGTTTTTCCACATGCTAAATTCATTGGCGACATAGCCATAGGATACTTAGGTGTGGTCCATCCAAGACATTTACTGCATCTGGGATAATATCGGTACACCAGTCTTGTGTTAATTATTCTTATTATACTATGTCACTTTAACATCTGACAACCCATCGCATTCACAATTCATATGTTTGAAATTAAGTTGCAGGTTGATGGTTCCACTTAATGGATTCATTTGTGACATTTTTAGTACCTATTAAATTGGGAATTTTTGTATAATCCATATTTTTTTTGGAAAAATAGAAAATTATGAGAACACTCTAAATTGAAAATTGTGGTATAAGCCCCCTTTTTTAGGTTTTAGATTTTTGAAAATACATTTGAATGTACGTATAAAAATAAAAAACTAAATATACGATTAGAAGATGCACAAATGTAAATAAACACAAGGATTATTCCAATACGTACAATATAAATAGGGTTGTCATACAAGGGTTAATTAAATAATGATAAAATAATATTTCGAAACTCAATTTTCATCTAAATTAACTAAAAAATCCTTTAAATTAAGGTTGTCATCAAGAACATAAAAGACTTTACAGGGGCCTTTAATTCATTTGCATGACTAGTCAAATCCTTTAGTGCATTCATAAAAGCAGACTAATTTTCGTCATTTCTGCACTTTGAGTAGAACACATTAAAACTTCATCAAAATCAATCAAGAATGAACCAACCCTTAAAACTCTTTCATAAATCTAGTTTCGTGTTCATCCATTTCATTCAAATTCAAAACCTAGATTTAAATCCGTAGTAATAATCAAAACTCTGCTGATTTGTAATTCTCTACAGATATAACCACTAACTACATGCAATTTTACTCAAGCATGAAATCAATTGGTACTTTTCATTAAAGAATTTTAAATAAAATTAATTTATTCATGAAATTCCTACACATGGGTATAATAACATCAATTTGATTTGCAATAAACACTTGCCTTTGATTGATTTCTCTAATTTCGTGGTTCTTGGTTGATGATTGAATTCTTCTTCTCAAATCTTCATTTTTAATTACCATGAGGAGCAAGAAACCATTCACCACAAATCTCTCCTTAGGCTTTGGAAAATGGTTCTCTCTTTTCCCTAATGGACTATCTAATCTTTTTATGTTATGATCCCTAACCCTAATCTCTAAATATCAGATACATGACTCTAAATTTCGTAGGTCCCTTAACCACTTTTTGAAAAATGATCGAAACGCCCTTAATAGGTGCCGGTTTGGTCCAAAATTGACCCAGAACCTAAACTATACCCCATGGTACACTATTCTAACTATTTTGATCTATCTGAAATCATTCATGACCTATAAATTATCATTCGAGTCATTTAAAATACAATTGTCATTTCTCACCTCAAAATAGTCTACATGCGACTACTAGTAAGATAAAATAAAATACGCACATATCACTGGCTATGTCGTATAACCATAATTATCAATTATGCATAAATCACACATGGAAAATTTCATCATGCAATATTAATCAGTATCTATCTCTCGATTATTATTTAATATTCACAATTATCCTCTAATCGCATTAAATTACTTCACTCGCGTAATTTAATTAAAACATATTTTTCCTAATTAATTCCTCAATTTAATTAAATAAAAGTACGCAAATATAAGGGGTATTACAAACCCCAGGAGATTGCACCTAGGAAGACAAGTTTAAGACAATACAGATGACCTTGCTTGTAATGAGTTGGACTACTAGGAAGTGTATGAAATCTCTTGCAATCCGATTCGCCCAACACTAACTAACAGGGAAAGAAGTGGTAGGCCAACTCAAGGCTTCGACATTTGATAGATTAAGTAGAGGGTTATCTTTTGATCAACTCAACCTGATTGGATACCTATGAGACCGTCTCTCCAGATAACATAGCACTCTGACCCCTAGAGGGAATGGAGGTTGTGCCGATCGTCGGCCACAACAATCGAGAGGGGAAGCAGAGGGAAGTAAACAACCGACGAAGGTTGGTTGGTCGAGAGTCTATGTCTATCCTAGCTGATAGGGAAGAAAGAGTAGATAATGCTATGGTGATTAAGAAACCATGGAATAGTTCCATCGAAAGACTGGAAGATAAAATCGATGACCTTCTAAAAAGTCGAGACCCTATCCAAAGGGGGTATGTGGAAGGGTCTCCTTTTTTTTGCAAGGATTGTGAGCTACCCAAGTGCAACCAAGTTCAAACCACCAACTGTCATGCCCAAGTACGATGGGAGTATAAACCCTCTTAATCATATAGAGATGTATCAAAATCTGAACGACATATATTCTGTTTCATATGAGATGAGGTGCAGAGCATTCTCCAGTACTCTAACCGGTGCAACTTACATATGGCATACCTTTATTCTTAAAAACTCCTTAGAAAACTTTGAGCAACTGGCGGAGAAGTTAATTCATAACTTTTTCTTTGACATGAAACCCCAAAAGAAGGTTACCCATCTTTTGCACGTAAATTAAGGGAAGAATGAGTCTCTGGGAGACTATATCAAACGATTTAATAAATAAAATCCGGAGATTGAAGATTATGAAGAAATATTTCCATGATTGACCTCCTAAGTGGATTACAGAAAGGCAAACTCATTTGGAAGATGTCCTAGGATCATGTAAACTCCATGGAAGAACTTGTAGCTACAACCAAGAGAGTCATGAATGCGGAGGAGGCTATGGAGGCCAAAGGGGAGGATGAGAAGGAAGCTGATGGGAGTTAATCTCAAAAAGCAAAGGACAAAGATGGGAAGAAGAGGTCAACTGGCGATACGTTTTCCATCTACACTACGCTAACAGTAAGTCCTCACTTGATTTTGAATGGTATTAAAGTTGATAGAGCTCTGAGATGTCTTGAAAAGCTTAGGTCTAACCTGATAAAAGAGAGAAGAGAAAGTGGTGTGATTTCCACCAAGATCACGACCACACCACAAACATATGTTTTGCGTCAAAATATGAGATTGAGAAAACGTTGAAATAAAGGAAGCTTCAGAAGTACATTGATTAAAGTGGCTCCAAGGATGATGCCTAGAAGAAACACGATGGGTCAAGAGCATAGTCACACCATTCTCCGGATATGGTTGACGGACCTGCTTTGAAATCGCGATTTCATGAACGTGGTGCAAAGTCGCCATGAATTTGTGACTTGAAAATTTACATGTCGTGGTCTCAAATCTTGGATTCGTATTTACAGGTAGATGGCATCAAATCTCACCTGTTAGATATCATGTTAGTAAGTGGCTCAGGTCTCAGTTCATCCCTCTGTCCTATGCATTTATAATGTCAGTGCTCTATCATGTTGAGACATAACCCTAGCCCTTAATACTCATTCTCAAAACATGGATATTTTGCAATTTATTCATCCACGCCATTTAGAAAGTCTGTTGCATTCTTTTTTTTTTATCTTTAATTTGTTCCATTTTAAGTTTTATAATTATAGTTATTTGGCATGAAAAATAACTTTATTTTAAGTGTAATGAAAAGTAATTATATTTTTTAATATATATATATATATATATATATATATATATATATATATATATATATATATATATATATATACTAGGGTATGCCCGTGCCTGAAGGCACGATCATAAAATTACCAATAATATTCGTACAAATAATATTAGGGAGACTCGGTTCGTAAACACATTTCGTGAACACACTGCATTAGAAGCATATACATTATGGTTGTGGATTCCTCTAGGGCATAAAAATGTGCATTAAAAACTTATACCCAATTGTCTTATGCGTGTTTCCACGAAATGTGTCCACTAACCGGCTCCCCCTAGCATTACTCATATTCGTACTGGTACTTGCAACACAACGCCACCACAAACACCCCAACAAACAACCCTCACCTAAACATAAAATTGAACGAAGGTATTGAATATACACACTTCCAAGACTAAATGAAGAAGATTGTGATTATCAATGTGACCACTCAATTGAACATATACACACTTAATTTCCATTTGAGTGATCGCACTCGCGACATATCACGTGATATAATGTTGTTACTTTTCTACATCTCTAACCATTTCAAATAATTATATACAATATATCTATTTTCTAACATAACTACATACAAAATAAAAGCCAGACTTCTTAATGGTGAACTTTCATGGCTATTACCACACTTTCTTAGTATCATTAAAAATATGTGGATGACAAAAATGCCTACACATGAAGCAATGAAGCTTCACGAAGGTCCAAAATTTTTATCACTTTATAAATGCCAAACCCAAAATATAAATAACCTCATATAAGGCCAATCCCCTAGAATGAAATACAGAGCAAGCCAACTCGATAAAAAGAGTATGTAGAGAAAAAACAGAGCAAGCCAGTAGGTAAGAACAAAATTCACAGGATTATATGCAAAGGGAACTATATAAAAAATTATTAAAATAATAATACAAAGCTATAAAAATTTGATTATTCCCAGATGAGTAATTCCAGCAACATCCAAACCTATATACTACATTACATGGTCAAGCAAGTTTTCATTGTTCAAAATAGAAAGACAAATCAAATAACTAAACCAAGAGAAGATCATGATTTCATGAAGCTGATAAAGGAGCGTAATTTAGTTACATCGGTCTGATTGGCTCGTAGAAAAATTCATAGATCTAGAAGCTAATACTGTAATGCCTCAATTAACTGATCGTTCCCCCTCGATTGCAAAATTTTGGGTCGACATATTGCATCGATTCATTTTATTAGCTGCAGCTAGACAATGGCAATAGCTGTATGAATTGACTTTGAACCCTCCTATAAAAGTTGACAGCCTTTTCCCCATTGTGGTGAAGTCAAAATTGTCCTTCTTGGCAGTTGCAGACCTGTTATGGAAACTCTAATTTTGTGGTCTGATTCTCGATATCCATTTGATCCGAGCTTTGCTGGCATAAAACATAAAATACCAAGTAGAAACATAAATCAAGACTTCCCCCACTGCTGTTCCTACCATTTTGCAGATCTGTTATAACAGCAGATCATTCGTAACTTTGAAGGAGCTCTTTTTGTTGCCTATGACCAAATTCAGCTAATTTTTAGACTCCCTGCTCTCTTCAAGTGCTTGTGACTGAAATTATGTTAAAACTGAAGACCCTCCTCAAGTGCCACACGATATCTCAATATCATCAGCTTCAAGTGCTATATTCTCAAGCACTTAAAGAGAGCAGGGGCAGTCTTAACATCATCAGTAGTTTGTGTTAGTATGCAAATATAGCATCATCAGCTTGAAGTGCTACATGTCAAGTGCTATATTCTCAAGCTGATGTATGAAGAGAATATATATATATATTTCAAATTTGTATTAACTAAAGAGAATATGTATTTGTATATACATTCTCTTCATACAAATATACAAATATATTTGGCTATGAATTTGTTCATATAAATATTGCACTTGAAATATACTGCCCCTGACCAAATTCAAGTGCTATGATCAAATTCAGTTAATATATATTTGATTTTATGTTAGTATACAAATATATCATCACCTGTTTATGATATATTCTCTTCAAGTAGTATATTCTCAAGCTGATGATGTTAGTATACAAATATGGCATCATCAGCTTGAAGAGAGCAGGGGCAGTTTTAACATAAACTGCTATATTAACATCATCAGCTTCAGTTTTAACATCATCAGCTTCAGCTTCAAGTGCGACTTTTAACATAAACTATTATATTTCAAATTCTAAAAAAACCAGGGGCGAGAGAGAATGAAGAAAAATCCATCGAAGAAGAAATGAAACCCCATCCAAAAGTCTTTAAACCTCAAAGAATAAGCAGGAAAAACTCACCTATAGTGTATTCTCATTCAAAAGAAGTTTGTCATAATCAACATCCTTGTCAAAAGAATGATACTCATTTCTAGGAATTGGATAATTCTTGTTCTTGTTGAGGATAACTCACACCTAAGTCAAAGTGGTGGAAAGGCACATTTGTAGTATGCCATTACCAATGTTCGAAACTCTTGAGAAATTTTAGAACTGTTAAAGAACCATCTAAGTCGGATTTGAAGGACTAAATATAGATATGTTTCGTATAAGTGAATCATCTCAAACCAAACTCATAACAATCCAACGATGCTTGACCATCTCCTTAAACTTTAGTGTTTTTCACCGTCTCCCTAAACTTTCCATCTCGCAAGTGTTTGAACTGCATAAAAAATAGCACACAGAGAGGTATAAGCACAAAAAGCAGCACACAAACTGATAATCTACAACCCTGGATGCACACAAATGAAATTTTATGGGGACTGTATACCTACCCCAAGTTCCTCCACCATATCTCTTGATTGCTCCCCTCGATATTGAATCCAGTAGAAAAATTTGATGTTACACAAACTTAATGATACATGGACGCGAGATAGATGATGGCAGTTGGGGAACAATCAGACGTTCAATGAGGATGCCTGCAAGGATAAAATCTATCATAGCTGATTCAGTGGATCAGTCTCTATTAATGAAGATCGTTTTAATGGCAATGAGTAAATATAATAAGGAGAAGGATGTGACCAAGAAGACACCTAGCATGGACCCCTAGTGTTAGTAATAATAATATGAGAAATAGTAATATGACACAGCTGCATCAGATATGAGAAATACAATTAAATCAAAATCAGAAACACTATATGAGAATAAAAGCAAACCTTGTCGTCACGTTTCTTTCGTGAATATCGGAATTAGAATCCGGCATAGATAAAGAGAGTTAAAGTTTGGCAAATGTGATCAATCGCACTTCCTATTAGGATCCACATATTCATTCCACGGATACTCATGCTTCTTTAACTTTTTTACCGTTGCTGACACGGTTAAATCTCTGCTCCTCAATTTGCATTTGTAGTGCCTGCGGTCTCTGTAAGCTTTTGATATGTACCTGCTCCTCAAACTGATGAATCATTTCCCTCAGGTTGATTTGTACCCATCTTAGAGTTTGCTAACCCTGAGTGCTTATAGGAGCTAAGATTATTGCTCTCTTTCCTGAAACGAACACTGACGGTTCCATTGCCAAATTCTTTAACAAAAAGGAGTTGTTCTTTTTCACTATCTCCCAAATAAAATGACCTGGAACTATTGTCATTTTTCTTCTACTAATATTCTAGAGCCATCATACAGATAGGAAAATGGTTGTATACAGATAACAAACATGGAGTATGTATATGGAGTATGTATATGGCAACATACAGATAGGAAAATGGTAGTATACAGATAAAAGTGGACTTAACATAATGCAACTCGACACGATAATGCGATAAGTATATGAACAAATTTAACACTAATAATAAGCATACATGTAACATCGAACAAATTAGATGATAAAATCAAATCTAACACCAATAATACCCTGTTTCTCCATATCGTTCATATTGTTTAGTAAGCAACAAATGGATGTTTCTCCGAAGAAGCCTACAACTCTAGCTGAGGTAGCAAATCTTCGTGAATTAAGTGGAACGCTTTGAGTCAGATAGTGTAAATAAAAAGTAGCTATCACATGCAAAGTTCAAGGAACTCAGTGGTAGCTATGTGATGCTTCCTATAAAGGAGTAGTAGCTATGTGCGATTGCTACGTAGAAGCTATGTGCTGCTGCGTAGTAGCTACGTATAGGACAATGTCACAAATTTGAAATAGGAACCATACCTGTTCAAATTCGAACGAAATAACCGAATGCTTATTTAATGCAATCCATCTACTACATAAATGCAATCCAATAGTTCATATATTTTAAGTAAAAAAACTCAGATTAAAATTAAAGTTGCTACCTTATGTCTAATAAGGAACACAATTAAGGTGTTTAAAGAATTTGATTTCAGCCATTGATTACATTTAAGTTAACTTTCTTAAAAAGTTTTAAAGTCAAGTCACGGATCTTAAATTGACATGGGAGTGAGTAATATGATAGTTAGATTTATATAGTCATTCTAACATGGGTCATTTGACATGACTACTGGTCCATTGCATTGGGAAAGAATATGGGGAATTTAATATATTCGTGCCTATTTGACTACTGGATCATTGCATTGGACATTTAGCATGAATACCAGGTGCTCTAACTACACTACACTACACTACACTACACTACATGACGCAGCTTATCCATATGAATTCAAAGATTAGCACACTACACCATCATTCTAAGTTGTGTTTTGTTTTTTTATTCCAACAATTATGTTTTGTTTTGTTACAACTTAGAATCACTGTACCAACCTAGAATCACTGTACCAACAGATCACTGCACACTATCACACTATCACTGTACCAACTTAGAATCAATGTTACAACTTAGAATCACTGCACACTATCACTATACAACTGGTACATAACTGTACCAACTTAGAGTCATTGTACCAACAGATAAATGTCACAACTTAGAATCACTGTACCAGTTATCTTTTGTCACAAATGTGCTCATTATTTTAACATTTGAAGCAGTTAAAATAAAATTTTCAATTTAGAATGATGGTATTCGTAACAATTTTAGTAGTGGACAGTGATTGCTTAGCAAAAAAATAAAATTAACGGTTGTTAAAATCGATGACATATTGACATACTATGCAAGTTCACCATTTCGTGGAAGCATCTTTTTCGTCTCTAAATTTTGAAATTCTACAAAGCGTGAGTGCCCCCAAATGGTTCTCCCCTCGTGAGGAATACTCATGCGTCGTTCGGTGTACCTAAAGCATATCACCTTTATGTCAACCTATATTCTGAACCACAATTAAAAAAATATCGAGATATATAACTATTGAAATTACAAAACATAAATGAATTATTTTTTTTTTATCAAAACTGCATACATAGTATTAAACCACAATACAGTTTTCTTACCTAACATGAACGATGTTACTTCCGAGTTCCCTAGATCTTAAAATTATAACATAGAACAGGGCGATTTGAAAGTAATAGAAATAACAGGGAAATGGTTCTTTACAATTTAATAGCATATAAATAGAAAAAATAGTGATTATTGTATCTATAACATAAATGAAAAATCTAAAAAGATGACAGATTATGCTTTTTAAAGTCTGTACATTATTATTATTATTATTGTATACTGTGTTATCCGTTTGTCATCGCTATGCTATCTATATAGCTAGTGATGCTTGCAATGTTGAACACATGATTTGTTTATATCTTCTTGTTTGCAAGTCTGAAGAGGGTCTCCGGTGATTATTTGGATATGTTCTTATAAGAAAAAATGAAAACCCCAGTACAAAAGTTGGTTCTGCTAGACCACCCCATGGCCTGCTTTGAGGCTGCTTCTGCTGTCGCTATTCACATAAGCTGGTACTGCTGCTACTTTAGGGCAACTAATGGCATATACTATTTACCTTGTATGGAATATACTAATGGCATATATAAATAATTCAGCTATAGGTATGAATATACTTTTGGAGAGATTCACCTATAGTTCGGCTTAGAATATTGTTCAGTTGTCGGTAGAGTTTATGGCATATAACGGTTCTTTCATATATCGCGTGTCATGTCATCAATAATGCACACCCTATTAATCTAATGTAAATAATGCAATGCAACAATAGATAAAAGAAACTACGGCTAAAACAAATGTTCATATTGTGGGCTAAAAGTTAAAACAATTGGGATATGCAACAATAGATTACTCAGATATGCTTATTTACTCAAAATTTCACCAAAATCAGAAAGGGACATAAAATAAAAGTAAAACAAAAAGGCATCATCATCCTTTAAAAACCTTGGTTTAAAAGAAAAATTATACCTTGGTTTAAAAACCTTGGTTTAATCTTCAGATTACTCAGATGTGCTTAACATCTTACAAACCTTGGTTTAAAAAAAAATTATACTTTGTGAAGCTAATTTAATCTTCTAAATTTAGGCATATCAATAGTAACTACATACATATCCCTAATTCTAGTTGCTCAACCATTATGCTAATGCCATTTTCTATGGTTTAGATGTTCAAAAGTCCCTAACTCATTTCCAATGTGCTTGTTTCTCATTTCCAATGTGTATATCTCTAACTCAAACATGTATGACAAACAAAAGATCAAATAAAGGTTGATTACTTTCAATACATAAATTTTAGGAACAATAAGGTGATTTAGAGAGAGTAAGCAATGAAAACCAACAAAACATTACCTCATTGATCCATATTTCTGCACTTTGTGCATAACATAAAAAAATATCAATGAGATTCAACCAATAGTGATTTATAAAAAATCATGTTTACTTGTAGATATAAATGTATAATTTACTATATCCAGTATCGAAATAGAAAACTGAGAATTGGAGGTAGAGAAATTTTGATTGATTAAACAATTAGTTATAAGCTGAAACTCATAAAGGACAAAATTTTACAAACAGGGAATTAGGAGGACAAAAGGCATAAATGATATGAAATAATAGGAAGAGACAAATATCACACAAATCAGTGAAAAGCAAATCCATCAGATTATGGCCTTGGGAATATTACCACGTATGAATAGAAAAGTATCGTACTATGAAATAAAAAATCTACAACTACACTTTGTCCAGAAACTAAAATGCAAATCACTAAGAAAGAAAAACATAAAACAATGAGTAATATATATCTACAAAATAGCACAAAAAATCTCACAAATTAAACTAAGAGACATAGTTTGCGATCGTGAGGGTGTTCTCCATGGCACATTGAGAGTGTCCTGTGTAAGATTCAATTTTTTTTTACCTGTAAGACCATCAAATATTCGTAATAGAAGAAAAACAAATATCAATTGTAGACTCAAAGCAAAAGACAATACCAAAATCATAGGAAAAAATTACATTATAATGTTTTTCCTCTTTTGGATGCAAACAAAACTAATTAAGATAAATGTCTCTTATAAACCTCTGATTCGGTACAAAACTCTGTTGCGGAGATACCTAAGTTCAATGACTCTTATAAGCCTCAAAAGAAAACTATGATGCGGAGATACCTGAGTTCAATGTCTCTTATAAACTCTGTTCTGTTTCAGATAAATAACAATCATAAGTAAATGAAAAGAATAATAGGTATAAACAAATAAAAACTTAAAAAATCTTCTCTTCGCACATATACTATCGTGAGTTAGTATCATCCAAAGTTTGATCAAGTTATCTCTTCCCAAAGATATGCTAAAATCATACAGGAACATAATTCATTTTGAAATCATTAATGGCCAAAACCCCAAAGCAGAAGCTGATGCGATGGAAACCCATTTTAGATGTTAACTATGCAAATAGAAACTTCTCGATTTTAAAACCATTAAGGTAATATTGCAAGAAATAAAATCAAGATCAAATCCCCCTAAAATAATAATAAAAAATTAAATACTGACCTTGAATCATTCATCTGTGTATGTTGACAGATCTAAAGGAAATCGCAGCATCACATGTGCATGTGTGCGTGAAAAAAAATCAAACCATCACAACTTCACAAATTGCACCATCAAAAATAAAAAATGTCACAATCAGAAATGAAAAATCGCACCCATGAAACAAAATCTCTTACAATTTTTTTGTGTAAGAGAGAGAGGAAGATAAGGTGCGATTTTTTGTGTTTGTAAAAGAGAGGGAGATTACCTCGTGAGCGTGGAGGAGATTACCTCGTGGACTCAAAGAGGACTAAATCTGATGCGATCTCTGCAAAAGATATTAGTTAGAAGAGGAAGCATTCGCACATAGAGAGAGAGAGGGAGAGAGGTGAGGAAAAAAGTTCTGAGAGCGGGTGAGGTTGAGAATAAAGGATAGGGTTTGAAAGGGGTTTAGGATGTGTTTACCAAAATAACCTTGTGTTTGAATTAAAGTGGAAGAGGAGGAATTAAGTTTTGGGAAAGAAAAGAGGGGGAATTCAAAATTTTCAAGGACAAAATAGGTAGTGCAAGAAAAACTTATATAGATGACATCATCAACTCAACTTGTGACATACATATCTTTGCTACTTTATTATATAGATATATATATAAATTTAAATAAATTTATAATTTAAAATTAATAAATTAATAGCCGCTTGGGGACGCTCTCGCATAATTATAAATTTTTTGAAAATTAATGCATTCACCCATTCTCTCTCGCACTCGCTCCCGCATCGCTCCTCGTATTTGTTACTTAGGTCAAGAGATGTGAGGTTGAGATGATAGCCTCAAGCTGATAAGAAGGATGATCAGTCTGATGATTATACAGATGACCCTGACCTCCCACCAAATATCATTAACCAAAGAGACGTTACAATATGATTTCATTTGATGTGAAAATGATTAGTGGGGGATGGACGATGGAGGAACAGAGTCGGCCTATAGCAAGGTGCACGTCGTAAAGGCCAAGTCAGTTCCCAAGATGATGGAACTAAACACAATTACTCCAAAGCCGAAGACGGGGAAGATAAAGAAGGATATGGACACTTTGATTGTGGAATTATCACGGTTGGATTTTAGGGAATCTTGGCCCCACATGACGACATTATGGTAATTAGCACCAGGTCAGGTCCATGGATATGATGTGTTGTGAACGGTTATTAAATCATCCGACATCATGTTTTGGGAATGTTTCAAAGCGCTGAAGCTCAGTAACAAGATGTTGATTCCTTATAATCAACCCTTGATAGGGTTTAGCGGAGAAAAAATGCACCCTCTTGGAGTTGTTGAAATGGATGTTTGCCTGGACACCTGGACGAGGTGCCTAATAAAGAAAGTTAGCTTTTTTCATGGATGAAAATGTATTTTTGGCCTAAAACATCATCCTTAGTTATGTGTCCCTCAAAGACTTTGAAGCAGTGCCCTCCACCGTTCATCAAATGGTAAAATTCATGACTCCTTATGGAGTAGGGGAAGTTCAAGGTGATCATGTAGAGGCCAAGAAATGTTACTTCATATCAGCAGAGTAGAGAGAGGCCCACAAAAAAACTCATAACCTCCTACAACATTGAAACTCTTGACCCAGTGATGAAAGGAAGCTAAAGAATAGGGAATTCATCAAGGAGGTAGAATCTATCGTCCTCAATGGGGACGAGCCATAAAAACTGTCCAAATTGGCTCATCTCTGAAAAAGGAGGTGAAGGAAAAGTTGATATAGTTGCTAAGGAAGAGAAAAATCATCTTAGCGTGGAGTCATAAAGACATGCCAGGATTAGTACCAAAGGTCATTTGTTATAAGTTGAAAATTAATGATAAGGGAAAGCCTGTAAAACAAAGAAGAAGAACTTATGAAAGAGAAAAGTAAGGGGTCATCCAAGAAGAAGTTAAGAAACTCTAGTCGGCTGAATGCATCAGGGAGGTTCACTATCGAGAGTGGTTGTCCAATGTTGTAATAGTCCCAAAGACAATGGAAAGTGAAAAATGTGCGTTGACTTCACTGATCTTAGCAATGCTTGTCCTAAAGAAAAATTTACCATGTATTGTATAGATCAGATGGTCGATGCCAGTGTTGGGCATAAGGTAATGAGTTTTATGGACGCGTACTCAGGATATAACTAGATATTCATGTATAAAGAAAATGCAGAAAAGGCTTACTTTATCACTGACAAAGGGACCTACTACTGGAAGATGATTCATTTTGTCCTTAAGAATGCTGGGGAAACTTACCAGAGGTTGGTCAATAAGATGTTCAAAGATCAGATAGGTAAGACTATGGACGTCTATGTGGATGACACGATGACAAAGAACCTCAAGGCCGAGGACCATTTGGCTGACCTTGAGAGGACATTTGACATAATGGATCTTTCCCAGATGTAGCTAAATCTGGCTAAGTGTATTCGGTGTGGGTGCATGAATATTCCTCGACTTCATAGTCAAACAGAGGGGTATTGAGTCGAACTTGTATAAATTGAGGCACTGATAGATATGAAAATGATGAAGATAATAAAAAATAGGCAGAGACTAACAGAAAGAGTCGTCACTCTCAACATATTCATCTCAAGGGCCACAGATAAGTGTCTTCCCTTCTTTAAAATTCAGAGAAAATCATTTTAGTGGAATGAAGAGTGCAAGAGAGATTTTTAAAAACTTAAAGATAATTTGAGTTCTCCAATGCTCTTACCTCGAACTGTCAAAGGAGAGAAGTTGATCCTATACTTAGCAGCATCAGAGTCGGTAATTAACACATATATCATCTGCAACGATGAAGGGGTATAGAAGTCAGTGTACTTCAATAGTGAGGCTCTCTAAGGGGCAAAGCTAAAATATCGATATATGGATAAATTTGCATATGCTTTGATACATGCTTCAAGAAAGATGAATCCTTACTTTTAAGACCACACTATGGTGATGCTCATCGACTCTCCTTTGAGGCAAGTAATCCATAAACCTGAGAAATCGGGTAGGCTGATGGCTTAGTCAATTGAGCTAAAGGAGTTCGACATCCTATATAATCGAAGGACTGCAATTAAAGGAAAAGGCATTAGCTAACTTTGTGACTGAGTTCACTTAGCACGAGGTCGATGCCAATAAAGACGAAATTAAAGTATTTTTAAAAAAGGAAACTGTTGCTCCGACTATAGGCAATAGTGCATAAAATGACCAAACTGAGAAAGATATTTTGTTTAGAATTGGGGCATCAGATGTTGGACCTTTATCAGATGATAGCCCAGTCTGCAATTTATTTATGGATGGATCATCATGTGAAATTGATAGTGGGGCAGTGCTTATATTGTCGACTGAAGATAAGACTGACATTGAATATACATTGGGATTCAGCTTCAAGGCCTCAAACATTGAATTCAAGTATGAAGATTTGTTGGAAGGATTATCCTTGGCCAAGGTATTGAATTCCAGCCATATGATAGTTCACAGTGAATCCTAGGTAGCGATGAACCAGATCTTAGGGATCTATGCGGCTATAGATAAGAAAATGGAGAAGTACTTGGCCAAGGTGAAAAAGGTCTTAATAAACTTTAAAGAGGTGAAGATGAATAGAGTACCTTGGCTTCAGAATAGTCGAGCTGACGCATTGGAGAGGTCAGTATCTGTTACAAGGACGGAGATTAAAAGAACTATCCTGTTGAGATTTTGCATAAATCGAGCATAAATGAAGACAAAAGTAAACTTGAGTTTTCCTTCAGTTTGAACTTTGGAGATTAATGGATGGATCATCTTATCAAGTACATCAAAGACAAGGAGATCCAGAAGGAAAAAGCCTAAAGGAATAAATTACGGTAGAGGGCAGCGAAATTCACTATCAAAGGATATGTCCTATATAAGATGGGATTTTTGCTCCCCTTCTACGATGTGTCCACCCATCTGAGGTGGAATATATCTTGAAAGACGTACATGAGGGATCATGATCCACTCATATTTGCGAACAATCTTTGGCAAAGCGGATAGTAATGCAAGGCTATTGGTGGTCAACCCTTGAAAAGGATGCGAAAGACCATATAAAAAAGTGTGACAAGTGCCAAAGATATGCTTGCATTCCCTATAAGCCCCATTAGCCTCTATCGTCCATCACAAGCCCTTTCCTATTCGCAGCATGGGGTATTGACTTGGTGGGACCTCTACCTAGGTCTACGTGCAACTATAAATACTTGATAGTGGCAATTGATTACTTTTCAAAATAAGTAGAGGCTGAGTCAATGGTTTCCATCACAGCGACGAATACTTTCAAATTCATTTGGAACAATAGCATCTACAAATATGGTCTACCCCACACTCTGACCTCAAATAATGGAAAATAGTTCAATAACAACTCCTTGGAGGCTTACTACAGAAGGGTCGACATCAAATAGTTCTACTCAGTACCAAGCCAACCCCAAACAAACGGCCAAACATAATTCACTAATAGAACAATTCTAGATGGGATCAAGAAAAATTTAGAGGATGCCAAAGGCTTATGGACATGAGAGGTTCATGCCGTCCTGTGGGATTATAAGATGATGTGAAGGATGCTAAGAAGGGAGACCCCCTTCATTATAGCATATGGATCATAAGTGGTGAGTCCAGACTTATAATCCAGAGACTAACAACGAAGAAAAGGAATTATATCTGATAGAGGAGAAAAGGGAAGATGTCAAGGTTAGATAGAGGAGAAAAGGGAAGATGTCAAGGTTAGACAAGCAGCGTATCATAAGAGAATGACTAAATTCTACAATAAGAGAGTAAAACCTAGGTTGATAGATGTGGGGGACTTGGTTCTAAAGAAGGTTTGGCATAAGTAGAACAAGCTACAACCGAATTGTCATGGCCCATATAGAGTCACTGAAGAGGTCGTCTCTAGGACCTATTGGATGGAGAACTTAGAGGGAGAACCTTTCTCCTATCCATGGAATGCATACCACTTAAAGAAGTATTATCAGTAGACTTGTTTATACAATCTATGTAAATTTTTCTTTATATTTGAAAGATCTCAAAGCAGTGAATGAAAAAAGTAAAAGTGTTTCCTCATGTATTTCTTGTAGAATTGTCTAAATGAATGGTTTGAATTATCCTAAGCTAAATAACATCATTTATTTGGTGAATTATCATTAACTCACTAACGGTGATACTAGAAACCATGCGAGTGTTAGATTCTCAATAACACCAAGGGGGAATAATGTGATAACATCATTAAGGTGGTGAAAAACACAAAAACCCTATTAAAAATAATTTCATTATGGTTGCCTTAAACATCATTGGCTTGGTGAAAATAATTTTAATCTCCCTTAGCGAAGAAGATAGTGTATGAAGAGACGAAACTCATCCATACACTCCTAAAAATGATGAGTCGGGACATAGAGAATTAACATCATTAATTTTGTGGTCTCCTGTTAAAAACCATTAATTTTGTTATCTCCATCAGCCAAGGATGAGGGATGACTTGAGCATTAACGTCATTAATTTGGTGGTCTCATTTAAAAATAATTAATTTGGTTATCTCTCTTGGCTAAGGACGAGAGAAGACTTGAGAATTAACATTATTATTTTAGTGGTCTCCTATTAAAAATCATTAATTTGGTTATCTCTCTTGGCCAAGGACGAGAGAGCACTTGAGAATGTACATCATTCATTTGGTGGTCTCCTTATAAAAAATCATTAATTTAGTTATCTCCCTCAGTTGAAGATGAGGGAGAGATTGGGATTTACATCATTAAGTTCGGTGGTTTCACATTAAAAATCATTTAATTATGATTACTTCAAACATCATTCATATGGTGAACTTAATTGTATTTCATCCTTATAATCTCAGAAATTATGAGAAAGACCTTGTGGTTAAAATCATTCATATGGTAAAAATCACTCATGTGGTAAAGGAATTTTCAAAATATACGATACAAAAATTGGGAAAAAGTACAATTTTTATTCAAAACAAAGATGATTACTTAAGTATATAATGTCAAATATTACATACGAGATGAAGTGTTAAATAAGATAAAGTAAAAAAAGGCGAGGGTATGGGTCACACGCGACCACCCTAAGTGCTGGCTCATTAAGGACGATCATTCCTTCAACACCCATCTCGTTCGATTTATTGCCAACATAAGTATCACCAACATGATCAGTCTCTTTAACTATATACTTAACTGCGGACGACACTTCAACATCAGCCAAAATGGTCTAGAACAAAGGATCTTCTATATAAATGGCCTCCAAATCTGGACGAATGGACGAGATGGCCTCAAGAAACTTTGAAATGGCCCATAGTCAGTCCATCTTAATACCTCTTTTGAGGTATTAGCATATGAAGTCAGTAAACTAGTTAGATTTATTGTAAGCCTCCACATCCCCAGAAGTGGTCTCGTCTTTCTCCTTTTGGACATTCGTAAATTGATCAGTCGTATGCTTGGCTGATAGGGAAAATAAATCATTATTATCTTTCATTAGAACATCCAGATAATTGGTATGATCGTGCTTCAAGGCATCAATGGCCTCTTGGTGGTCAACCTTCTGGGACTTCAGTTTCCCCTTAAACTCTGCCTCTACTTTGAGGGCTCTCTCGATCTCTTATATCTGGGGGTATTTCTCAGTCATCCACTTAGTGGATGAGGTAAAGGTACACATGGACTATAAAACAATAAGAAAACATATGCTAGTATGAGACTAGACAAATATTTAGTAGGAGCTATACAAAAATCAAAGTATAAAATCATCTTAAAGTTATAAATACTTGTGCCATCTGGTGAAGTCCAAAGTCAAAGACCTTGGGGGCTCCATCTTCACCAATAACCAATAGTTGGCCTCAGAAGGAAAAATAAGTGAAGATTCCTTGGCCCTTGACAATGAAGGAATGAGCAAAGCAGGGCTCACCTTGAGTTGGGAAAGATTTACCTCACAAACAGGGTTAAATGAGTTTGAGGCAGAGGAAGAAAGAACCGACTCTATGGATTGGTTCTCGGCCTCAGCTCCCTTTGGCGAGGAAGGTCTACTCCTTCAACTGGATCCTTTCTTTTTTTCCCTGCCTTGGCTCGGACAGGACCACCGTAAGTTATCTTTTGGGGGGTTACTTATTGCCCTTCTTCTCGAAATCAGCCTAAATACTTGGAGTTATCACATTATAAGCTTGATGTGAGGTATTACGAGGAGGATTTGTAAAGAAAAAAAGGTAATGGTTAAAATATTTAAAGACAAGGAAATAGTTATAAATTTGAAAATATGGAAAACTCACACAACTCATCGAAGGGGGCAACCCCCGAACCAGATTTCTCAAGTAAGTCAAAGGTCAATAAATCTTTAAACTCTAGCATATTCCCATCCTTCCCTCGACCTCTCATCATTTGAACCCTTCCCTTATTCCCTATATTGAGGCTATGATCCAATTTTACAAACATAGAAGGATTTTCCCATTGACGGGGAACTCTCAGCTCATCTTCAGCATGCTCATCATCGACTGCAAATTCTTAGGCATGGGAAATAAAAAATACCTCGGCTTCTAAAAAGGGTTTGAGGTTTGGTTTTCGTAGAGGATTTTATTCCAAGGTCTCCTAGCCCCCAGGTGATAATAAGTGGGCTCAACCTTAGTGATGGAAACATTATAGTAGGCTTTGAATATGTCAAGTGAAATATTGTATGTTTAAGTTGAATTCCAAAGGGAAATGAAGACGAGGATGATCCTTCAAGAATTTGGAGCCAGTTGGGTAGGAGAAAGTCTCGAGCTGGCTAGAATGGTTCGTACAGAGGGAAAAATAAGGAGTTAAAAGTCAACCCTAAACATTTGGTCATAAATGATGATCTCACCCTTTCGGTCACCATATGCTTACTCATCCTCATTCAAGACTCTCATCACTATGTTGGATTTTATCCCATAGGTATCCATCCAGACCAGAATATCAACCTTTGTAACGATAGAAGGAAAGGTTTAGGCATAAGAACAATTAAGTGGTTCCCCAGTCTTATACTCATCGCCCTCGATATGAGCCTCATTGATTGGGGCCGCACTTGGGAACCTCTCTTAAAACACTCCACCGGTCATGGTTGATAGGTAATGGCCATATAGGGAGATGCCACAGTCACACTGGGTTCCTGAGAGTACTGGGATGTGGAAGATGACTATGTGAACCCTCGCCTGCATCAGACTTAGGAGCATGAGATGAGGGAAATCTAAGAGCCTCGTCAAAAGAATAAGTTGGTGAGGTAGCTCGAGCGGATGAGGGATTAAATCCCTTGGAGGATGAGGACAAGTTGTTAACATCTCATCCTTAGAGATTTCAACTTCATGTGGAGGGATGACATCTAAAGGGATAGGAAAAATGGGACGTGTATGGTCGGTCCCGGCTCTTCTCTTCGCCTAGGCCTCAATTTTAATCCTAAGTATCTCCCTTAGGAATATCTCTCTAGGGTTAAGAATTGGTAAGGTAATTCATATAATGTTTTTAACATTTAAACAACTACATACTATAGTTGACTAAAAGATCAAATAAAGGAATATGTATCATTTTATTATAAGAACATTAAAAAATAACTAAAGGATGCAAAGTTGAATGTCACCGGGAGAAGGTGACTAGAGCAAATTTGATAACTCTCACAGGGAGAAAATGAGATAGAGAATGGTCTAAAAAACTCAAAACTACTAGTGTCCAGTCTAAGCCACTCTTAAAAACTCTCAAAGAAACCTTAAAGGCACTAATGGGCTTTCGAAAAACCCAAATTTTGTTTAAAAAGCTAACAGAAGGAAGAAGGTTACTTGAGTGAAGGAGGAGGCTGAAGATTTCACTCTTAAGGAAGAAAGTCAACCAACTATACCCCTCAGCCTTCCATTCACATTAAAAACTAAGGGCTAGGGGGTTATTGAGATACCCAAGTATGACCTCATCCCAATATGGGACCCCCTGGCTAAGGTCAACCTTGGTGAACCATCACATTGGACATATAACAACATGAATGGGGTCCTATCACAAGAGGCCTCATCCTCGACCGTAACCCAGTCATGTGATAACAGCGGAGACATTAAATCCCTTACACATTCCCTTGACGTTGTCCATGACATGGAGGTCAAGGATCTATGATGATTTAACTCAGCACACTGATTACCATTCAATTAGAGAATTGACCTAACGACTCGGCCTCGTCCTGGACCAATATGGCCAAAAGTTGACAACTGGTAGAGCGAGTGGAATGGAGCATACGTGGTAGTGTGTGCATGGGTTGTGGCTCACTAACCCACATGGATAAATCGTTATAAAAAGATCTACACCTCACGTGAGGGAATATTACATCATCATTACATATTTGTTCCCGGGACAGGTGTCCACACCTTAGTGGAAGCTTCACCATGAACATGCTTGGGGGTACAATGAACACCCCTAGCGCTATATATAACCACTTTCTTCCCTAGTGGAAAACGATCCAAAAATCATAAACCCTAGCCAAAATCTGTTTTAACTTACATAAGAGAGAGAATGCTTGAGTGTTGTACGACCAAGGCCATAGAGCCTCTTTTACATAGTGAAAACCTCACATCCTTGCATAGTGGAGTAGGTTGAAATGATAAACCACTTATATACTGATGTTCTTCCTATTCTCCTCACTTCCTTCTCTTATTTACATAGTTTTTCTTTTATATATCTCCATTATTGTGTTGTGCTTGAGCTTGAGCTGCTTATATAAATTTAAATGTTGATATCTTAGCATCATCAGTGACAAGTAAATAACTCTTCACTACGTATAGTGGTTACCGCTTTACATTACTTTTGATTTTCATTGGGAGTAGAGCTCACACAGTTCTGACCTTGTGGAGGTCATTTGTCTTGGGAAGGAAACTTTCCCTTCTCTTGGACACTCAAAGATGATTTCAACTTAGATAGCGATGCATTTAAGTAGGGAAAAGTGTGAGCATTTTGTGCATTTATCGCTGATTGAGTATGAATATATTAGGAAATAGTGTCTTGAGTCTCTTCCCTTATGGGATCATGTAAGGCGCGAGAGGAGTCACTTACATTGGTGGAACTTGTTGATAAGGTGGGAGTGGTGGCGATTGTTAGGCACCGTGTTGATTTGGGTTCATTTTTGTATTCAGTTTACCATAATTAAAATCGGGATGGTTCTTCCATGCGGGATTAAAAGAATTCCTGTGAGGGGCATTAAAATTTTCTTTATAATCTCCCATGGCCTCAACTTGCTCTTAGAGCACAATTTTTTAGGCGGGTATAATCTGACATTCCTTCGTTAAATGTCATGCCTCACCAATCGCGTAAATTTCCTTCTTTAAAGTTCAATATGATTCAGATGTATCTATCTCCCTAACTTCTACCACGTCTTCTAGATGCTTGGCTAATTAATTAACTTTGACCCCTAATAGAGTTGGTCTTGTGAGTGGAAAAGAACGTTTACACAAATTTAGCTTATATGTCTCTCCATTTACTAATAGAGTTCAGTGCCAAAGTCCAAAGCTAAGTCTTGGACTTGGCCTTAAGTGAGAAGGGGAAAATCTTGAGACGTATGACATTTTAAGCTCAAGTTTGATCGTTAAATGTTTCGCACAGCCCCTCGAACTTTCGAATGTGAAGATAAGGCTTCTTCAATCCATACTATGAAAAGTAGGTAGAATTTGAATCATCCCATTCCTAAATTGGAATTTCCCTTCATTATATGGGAATATAATTCACCTCGGGGTAACAGTTCACTACTAGTATAAGAAGTCTCTTAAAGGGTGGTGGCATCACACCCTCTCCCATTTCAAAACTAGCGTTATTTGACATTAAGCTCACACTTAAAGAATCACTATCTTCACTGGAGTTCCTAGACGTTCTACCTGTGGTGTGATAACTCAGTATAAGAGGTGGAACTCAAAAATTTGGAGTGTTATTTTTAGTGCTATTGCTAGAAGGAGGGAGTTTTACTATTGGCTTGGGATTTGGAGCTGGATGAATATTTTTCATAAGGAATTGAGAGAATATTTTTGTTTTTCTTTCGATTTTTCTAATTTATTTGGATATTTAGATCTTTTGTTTTTGTAGATTTTTGGGATTCATTATTTTTTTCTTTTAAGAATTAGAGCCAAATTAAGATCAATTCGACCTAACCTACAATCTACCTAGTCCCCGACAACGGTGCCAAAAGCTTGACGTGATGAAGAATGTGCATGCTACGTCTGCACCTACGACTCAAGTGTAATCTCGTCACTCAAGTAATAACCCGATAAGTCAGGGTCAACTCCTCAAGGAATAGGTCATAAGGCGATGACAAAAGTAGGGATGGCTTCTATGACCTAGGTATCGACTCAAGAAAGAAAGAAAAGGTGATTTTTTTTTGGCAAAATTTTTATTTCTCTATGTAATTTGAACTATGCAAGAGAACTATAAACTAATAAAAATAAAGAACTTGAACAATGGTTTTGAAAACACTTCTGGAAAAATGGAGTAAGGATCCAATACCCCAAACTGTAGGATATCTTAGCTATATATAGAATTCTCACAAACTATTTAATTAATTAAAAGAAAATCATAAACTAATTCGAAGCACCAAACATGTGCGTGTGTGTGTTAATCTGCACAGTATTTAGTCAACAAAATTATTGACGTGAATGATAAAATTACCGAAACATATATTATATTCTCAAACATTGCGGTTGCCTTCGACAAATGGAGTTAAGAGATATACAATATTAATACAAATTATATGATCAAGCTCTAATGATTAATTATCTAATTTTTAAAATTTTGAATTTAACATAAAAAACCTAGATTGGGTTCATGTTCCCCAACTCACAATGAGTTTATCTAGATATAGATGTAATATATATGCACTTAATCATCATTAGACAAGAAATTATTATTCAATAACAAAAGAAAAGAAAAGAAATTATTTAACCAAACTTGAAGAAATCAAATTGCATGCAAGAATTCACACCAAAGTAAGAAATCCGGGAAAAGAATAAATCTTGAATGAATTTGATGATGAAAAGTGGAATTCTTATTCTCTAATTAGTTGTGGTTCATACGTTTTATAACTAAGACTAGAATAATGTTAATTAAACCCCTAATAGGATTAAACATGTGCCAAAATTTGGCCAAACATGTTAATTTAGATCCAAACTACATTAGCTAGAATCTAGGAAGATATAAGAAATCCTAGCAGAAACTAAACCTTGAGGCCAAAATTGAACCCTTTCTTCTAGCTAATTGCACGATTTGCCTGTAAACATATGAGAAATGCACAAAACACGAACTAATTACCAAAAAGTTTAGTAACACAAATATGAGATAAATTTAGGATAAATTCAATGTTTGGGATCGTAAAAATGCCAAAATTAAGGGGAAAAGGAATGTGTGGGAATGAGCAAAGGGTGATAGGGTTCATGCTCATGTGAGAAGGAAGGGAGGTCATGTGGGTTTTATATCTTTAGTTAAATGTACGTGTTTGTGTGTGTGATGGAATGTAAGATGAGAGGAGATTTGTGTAGTGTGTGTGTATATATATATATATGTGTGTGTGTGTGTGGTATAATAATAAAGATACGTTAACACAAATATGTATAATAATTAGTATCAGAGTTGGGTTTGTTTTATGCAGTATTTCTTTGCCTCATTATGTTTCTTATTCAGTTTTAGTTATTTTCTTTATGTTGAGAATGTTACCAAATGTTTTTATTCCCGCGATTTTTTATTAGCCATGATAATCTATTTTTTAATTTTATGGAGCGTCACACAAAGTGAGTTCTGAAAATAGAATGAGACAACCTAACAAGCAAAGGGAACTTAAGCATACATATTCTCTAACATATATTACAAGTAAAATATACACATATTATATGTTTATTTATAAGTAAATTTATGTCATATACATAATCGTATGTATATTATATACATACACCTGTATGTATATTACATATATTACACATGTATGCATAATTCATATATTATGTGTGCGCCTTTACTTTTTTTAAATCAAGATTATTGAATGCTTGAAATAAATAAAACATGAAAAACTGGTTTATAAATTCTTTTTCAAAAATTGTTTTTCAATAAAGTTTTGTTAAAATGTAACCAAATGGGATCTTAGTAGTTTGTTACCCCAATTTTCTTCTTACTCACATACACAACCATGGAAAAAAATAGGTTTTCACGGTCTAGTCCCTTGACTGGACATTTTGGACTTTTCAACCAGGTCAAACAAATTTTAAACAATTAGGTCCATATAAATACCTTTTTCACTCATTTAATTCATTTTGTTATCATTGACCTAATCAGTGTTTGGTAGATTTTCCAATAAACTAAGGGTGAGTTTGATTCCAAAGTTGGAAAATGAATCGAAAAGAATTGATTTATATGGAAAACTATTCTAGAGAAATCATTTCCATGGAAAACTATTCTAGCGGTCGTTTGATTGCTTTTATTTTCCAAGTTGAAAATTAGGAAATTTCCAATTTTTGTTGTTTGATTAGCATTATTTTCCAACTAGAAAATAAGAGGCTCATGAGAATAATATACATAAAATTTAATTTTTTGCAAAGTTTCAAATTTAAAACTTAAGAATAAAAATATTATTCAACATTTATAATCCAAGACACATATCATCAAAACAATAGTAGTGTAGACTCAAATATTAAAATGCTTTAACATTCATTTATAACAAAAAAAAACAGAATGACTAAAAAACTAAAATTTAATATGTGACAACTGCAAGAATAATAATTGACCCAACAAAATTAACAAATCTTAAAATTACTAAAATATTGATGTCAATTTGACGACTCCCACCCAAACTTGTCAACGATCCACATTAACATTTGCACGAATAACATACGAGGAAGTAGAAGCATCGTCCACACTTTTTAATACGACCTGATCACTCGTGGAAATGTCGTCATGAAAAATAATACTCAAATCGTGCTAGTGAAGACACACTTTCTCCTTTAACTTCGACGCATCAGGTTTATCCTGAATAAAAAAATATAATTATATATAAAGAACCTAATGTCATTAAATTAAAAAATATTACAAATAAATAATTGTAATGTTATAAAAATAATTGGTGCTACCTTAATGCACTCTTACCAAACATTGGGATCCACTGTGATTCGTCCAGTGTTGTCATCCCACCCAAAATCGCTAACCTTAAATAGCTCATGGAGATCCGTATAAATTTTTTTCAAAGTTTCAAACGCGCTCTTAGATTCCTCTCACTAACAACTACGCCACATCCGTAATATACACGATCAACCACCTGTAAAATTTGAGCTATTGTGAATCCATTGTCCACTTGTTTTGTCCCGATTTTCAATTGTTCAATGAGCATATTTACTAACTGCCCATCCATATCATCAGTCCAGCAAACTTATTTTGTCCCAGCTACCGCTTGCATTACCCTTACCCGAAATGCACCCACTACCTGGTCGTGATTTGGTGTTCTTGCCATTTTGTAGTATGCTTGAAAAAAATATATCACACATAATATTCATCAAATATTGTAAAGAGTAAAATGAAAGAAGCATATTTTAATTGCATAGTGTTTTATTTGGGTCGTGTTCGTGTTAGATTAAAAAAATTGTGTCGTGTCATGTTTTAATTGGCACTGAAAAATGCATCCACCAGCTGACTGTTGTGTGACGTTCTTGTGATTTTGTAGTGATTCTTGAAAAATTAAAAAAAAAACAAATTATTAAAAAAATTATACATAATATTCATGCAATTTAAGAGGAAGACCCCATTAAGTAGTAAACCACATTATGTGAACTTTTTCTGTACAAGCCCAAGGCAGCTTAAGTAAAAACAAAAAAAATATGAAGAAAAAACAAAATGACAAGAACACATATGTATTAGAAGATTATGACTTATATATAAAGAGAGAGAACCCTAAGGCAACTCAAGCAATCTTCCTTTTTTTTACAAATCTAAGGCTTACTTCATGGGTATAACATAAAACTTTAAAATTGTGGCTTATAGAGAAGAACCCTTGTTTTTTTTTCTTTCAACAACTATGGCTTCCGAAAGAATCTATTCATTCCTTTTCTATCAGTTCTTGGTTCCTTGTATGTTTCTATCTCAAATTTACCTTTTTTCACAGATTTCTATTCAGTGTGGAAATATTCTGTGCCCGACACTTTGGATTGAAAAAAAATGAAGATTGTAGGGCTCAAAATAAGAAGATGATGACTTATACACACACACACACACACACACACACACACACACACACAAAGAGAGAGAAAGAGTGAAAAGCAAATTGAAACAAAAAAAACAAAGACAAACTTGAAATAAATTATCTTCTTTGCTCTGCAAGAAGAGATGGCTGAAAGTTATCCGAGAGAGCGGAGACGGGATACAAATAAGTTTCAAAGAGTGTGTGGGTAGTTGAGGTAAAATAGGAGAACGTGGGATATAGTTTTTTTTTTACCTGGAATCCAATTATTTGGGGTAGCCAAGAATTTTTTTTTCTCCTTTTTGATGGAAAATACGTCACGTGACCCACTTTTGGGGAAAACAATTACGTAAAAAATTTTGTACTCAAACACCATAAAAAAATGAAAATACTTGGAAAGACATCATTTTCCATGGAAAATAATGTCAATCAAATGCAACCTAAGTTCTTCTTTTTATTCTTTCCACTTATGTCAAACATCTTCGTTCTCTCCAATAACTTAGGATCTTTTTCTATTTTCCACTCCTGTTCAATCAGCTTTAATCTCTCCAAGAAATAAGGTATCAATTTGTTCAAAGAAATCAATTCTTTTCGCTTCTGTTTAACCTAGATTTACCTATGCATTAATTCGACCATTTGTAAGTTTATACCATTTATCAAGAAATATTTTGCATGTCAATCAATTAAAATAGGTGCATATTTTTTTTTATTAATTAAATCATTGTAATTGTGTAATTCATGTGCTTAATTAACTCGAATATTGAATGAATGATTTGATTATGTGTTTTTATAATTTAATTTTAATTTTAAATGAATATATTTTTACTTTGTGTTTTGATTTTGTAACGAGTTATGTATGTATATGTTCTGATTGTGTGTTCATGCGTGTGTGTACTTTATGTATATACAGATTGTTCATGTGTATACCTCACAGGAAAATTGCAGTAAAGTACACGCAATTGATATATAGTATGCGTGAATTTTTAATGATTAATTCTGAGTTTATGTTTTGACATTAATTTCACATAATCTTAATCGGCATTCACTTTGTTACTTTTGACTCATTGCTTAATAAACTTTTCATGTATTACATGGCCATATGTTTGTGGGTCTTGGCCAGAGGTATTGACCAATCTTGAGGTTCAACAACAATAAATCATTTGTATATACCTCACACAAAAATTGTAGTAAAGTACACACAATTTGATATAAAGTACGCGTGAATTTCTAATAATTAATTCTCATTTTGTTCTTTCACAATAATTTGTCATAATGTTAGTGCGAATTTACTTTATTACTGTTGACTCATGCTTAAATACTTATCATGCGCTAGTTGGGCATGGCTTTGTGGGTCCGCGCCGACGGTATTGACGAGGTTTAACAATAGTAAAGTCATTTGTATATACCTCACCAGAAAATTAAAGTAAAGTACACGCAATTTGATATAAAGTACACGTGAATTTCTAATGATGAATTCTAATTTTATGTTTTTACATTAATTTAGCATAATGTTAATGTGCATTTTGTTACTTTAGAATCATTACTTAATAGACTTGTCATGTGTTAGATGGGCATGTGTTTGTGGCACCGTGTCTGCGGTATTAACCAACCTTGGGGTTTAAGAAAACTACAATCATTTGTATATAGCTCACAACAAAATTTCATTAAAGTACACGTAGTTTGATATAAAGTACACATGAATTTTTTCTTTTTTATTCTCATTTTCTTTTTTGAGTTTAATTTGGCATAATATTAATGTCATTTACATTGTTACATTGTTTCATGACTTAATAGACTAGTCATGTCTTAGTTGGATAAGTGTTTGTGGGTCCGTGCTAGCGACATTAATTAATCTTGACCTTTAGAAAAATCATTTTTCTGTTTTAATTTAATGCCGGCCATAATGGAAAGTTGTTGGATTGCCCGGTGTTGTTTTTGAATAATATGGCTTGCATTGTAATATTTGACGACAACTCATTATATTTCATATGTAATGAGTTATGTAGCAGATTTATGGATTGGAAAGTTGGATTTATTTCATTGAAGTACGGATATGGAGATGAAAGTCAATTCATATTGGTTTGTGATAAAGATATTCGTTGTATGTTGCGATCTCAAGTGATTCTCAAAGCTGATTTTATTTAGATATATGTCTTTGATTCGGTAAAACTCGAAAGGATAAAATTAAAAATGAACAAATTCGTGAAACGGTAAAAGTAGCTCCTATAGAAGATAAATTGAGAGAAAATTGACTTAGATGGTTTGGACACGTCAAGTGTAGACCAATGGATGCTCCTTTAAGGAAGAGTGATTTAGTTAGTATTGATGGTAACCCAAGGGGTAGAGGTAGGCCTAAATTAACTTGGTGGGATATTATAAAAAAGGACATGATATCATGTGGTTTAACCGAAGATATTGCACTGGACAGAATGGAATGGAAAAATAGGATTCATGTAGCCGACCCCAAATAATTGGGAAAAGGCTTTGTTGAGTTGAGTTGAGTAGATATGTCTTTGATTCATCAGCTTTGGCCACTAGTGCAATTCATAAACAGTTTGAATGCACATATAGAATTCGCGAACAGGTTAACCTCAGTTATAGAAGTTATGATAGGGTTGAATGCAGTAGTACAAGTAGAGAGAGGGTAGACAATATATCATTAACCATTGCGATTGATATTAGTAGTGAAGTTGAAAATGATGTTTATATTAGAGGTGTGGAGCCGAGTCCGTCAAAAGTTTATCTCTCCAATGATTGGAAGACATATATTAGTCGTGAAGAGCAATGTTTCGAAGGAGGTTTGATTGAGTTTCAGGATATGTTGCAAAAGTATGCTATTAAAATTGGTTTAAAATATATATTTGAAGAATGATAAAACTTGGGTGACAGGTTAGTGTTCTAAAAGGAGTACCAATAATTTATTGTTGCGAGTTCATGCTTTATTATCGACAGTAAATGGTTCTTTTATATAAGAAGTTTGAACAATATGTATACTTGTAGGGGTGTATATCATAGTGCATAAAGCAAAATAATAGACTCCAAATTGGTTTGCTTGTTGATGATCTAAGGGATAAATAGTTGCTGATACCAATTAATGTAGCTAGAGATATGAAGAAGAACTATGGTCTTAATATAGGTTATCATCAAGCATAACATGGAAAAGAGATGCATGCTGATGAGTTTCATGATGATGAGAAAGTTTCCTAGCATTAATCAATGTAGGGAATCTCTAATTGTAGTATAATATAGGATCTCATTGCATTCTTGATGTGGAACCGGAGAGAAAATTATTTAAGATGATTTATTAATGTTTATAGGATCCATTGATGGATTTTAGTATTGCAGACCTGTTTTATTTCTTGATGGTGCCTTTTTCAAAAGCCGCTACCGTGGAATGATTTTGTCGGTAATTACAAGGAAGGGGAACGAATGTGAAGCATTAAAGTTTACTTTTCAATATTATTCCTTTACTTTGGCATTCTTTGTATGTTCTTTGGACACAATATAAAGTACACACATGACATTATAAAGTACATGTGAATATGTGCATGTACTTTGCAGTGATATGCGAGTACTTTGAGTTATGTGTTCGTTATTTACATAGAATCTCAAAGTGCACGCATAATATTAAAAAGTACATGTGAATTTTTATTTTGTGTTTCATGTGCTTTGTAATACTATGCGTGTACTTTAGGATTCCTTGTTTGTTCCGGGAAAACATTACAAAGTTATAAACCAAGATTCTTTGCTCGTAAAATATTCATGGAAAAAGTGATATAATAGACCCGTACTAAACGTGCCAGCCTTTTCATAACCTCTTAAGAAATAATGCTCAATTCGTTTTGCTAAATCCTTCGCTTTCGATTCAATTACTTAAACTATTTTACATCAAAAGTGCACTTAATGTCTTCAAAGTAGTAGTAAAAACCAATTAACTTTTTTCTCTTTATCATTAATGCGAAGCAGAAAATGAATTATTTCATCGTAATTTGTATTGTCTGTCAATGTGAAAGGTTTTGTATTGTTAAGATCTTCAAAAGTGCACCCAGCAATTTTGTTGTTAAACATGCTTGATAGTATGATTCCTAAACAATAACACAACCCAAATACTTCTTACAAACGGTGGAATATGAGTCAAATGCCGCTGGCATGGACCACAACAACATATGATCTATTAAATATAGAGAGAACGTATATATTCCATAAAGTACAAGCATAATAACATAAAGGACAGGAACATTGGATTGAACCACATCAATCTCAATGTGCATTTACTTTATGTAATTCGGTGAACTTGATAAAAGTACACGCATAATACATAAAGTACACACACATTGAATTGAACCAAATCAATTTCAATGTGCGTGTACTTTATGAATTTGCATGTATTGTTCGAAAGTACATGAAAATTAATAAAGTACACACATTATAATTGATTTGGTTGAATCCAATATTATAATAATAATAATAATATACGAACTATTAAATTCCGCTGGCTCGGACCACAATTAATACAATGTATGAAAATACACAGAGCTTGTATATACTCCCCAGTCCTTAATAAATTCCGATGGCGCGGACCCCAATAAATATAAGAAGTATGATAATACATTGAGCATGTATATATTTGAATTCCTCAATAAATGCCACCGGCACAGACCATAATTAATATAGGACCTATACAAATTCAAAGAGTATGTACATATTTCAATCATGTATATATTTCCAGTATTTATATGTTGTTATTGGACAAAAATTCAATGGTATTTATATATTTTTGGACAAAAATTTGATTGAGAATAAGAATCATTTTAGGTTTTTGATCTAAAAGACAATATGATTAGGGTTTTGATCGAAGAGACAATACAATCATTTTGGCACTTGAATTTGTGTGAAGTGTGTTTGTTTTACAATTCGGGGGTATTTACATATTGGACCAAATTATTTAGAATTTATTGGGCCTATATTTAGAGTCCAAAATTGTTATTCCAAGGACTTGATAGTTAAAGATCCACCCCCCCCCCCAAAAAAAAAAATCCATGGTCTATAAACCTCAAGTTCTTTCTCATCACTACATACGGGTGCACAACCCTCTCCCACGCTCCCCACTCCCTATTTTCATTCCTTTTATTTTTTTTACTCTCTCTCACTATTCTTTTTCCCCCCTTGATTCTTCTCTTTCTTTTCCTGTAAACCCAGTACAAAATGTAACGGGCTTGCCCCGTCTCTAGTTCCCCTCATAGTTTCTTATTTTTTCTCTATTTTTTCCCTCTCATACAACATCTTATTTAACTAATTGTCACTCTTTTTTCTTCTCTTAAGTACCCGACTATCCCTCTTATTTCATCATTCGACACAAACCTACCACCAGTCCTCGAGCCCTAAATTCTCATACCCCTCTCTCTCTCTCTCTCTCTCTCTCTCTCTCTCTCTCTCTCTCTCTCTCTCTCTCTCTCTCTCTCTATCTATCTATCTATCTATCTATCTATCTATCTATCTATCTATCTATCTATCTTTTCTCCTCCGTGCTCTCCTTACTCCTGTCTCTCACTTCTTTTTTACCTTCTCTTTCTCACCTCCAATATTCTCTCCTTCACCCGAGCATAAACAGTCTCATGTCCCCATCATTATTGGCCTTATTCTCTCCCTCTAAAACACAACCTATATATATATATATATATATATATATATATATATATATATATATATATATATATATAATTAGGGTTGCCCATGCCTGAAGGCACAACGAATATTTTTAAAAAGCAAGTAATCGCAAAACGACAAAAAATTTCAAAGTACGTAATTACGAAAGGGAAACAATTTCGTTCCCCCCAAAAAACAAAGTGTTAGGTCGTATATAATTTAAACATAGTATAAACAAAATCAACAATTCAACTCAATTCATGATAATAACACCAACACTTTAGTCGAGAATATTTATTATATAACATAAATAATCGTAAATAATTTTTAAAAAATTGGCGAGAGCTTCCTCTATTTATAGGACTAACCATCATGTTTAAGAAATAAAAAATAACCCAACAACAATATTCAAAGAGACAATTTATCTATCAAAATTAAATATTCATAGTCTCTTATGTATTGCCTTTATGGGTCCATCGACAAAACAAAATGAGATATATGCCGATGCTCTCGGTACCACTAAATCATCATTGCTCCGTCACATCATCCTGACAACCAAGTCCTACAAAACCAAAAGATTGGACAATTAAAATTTAAATATAGTATACACATGTCAAATAAGGAACGTGAAGACAATATCCATACATAACAACATAACTGGGGACCAAAGGTCAAATAAGGAAAAATAAAGGACACGTCGTATCAAAACACATAAATGGTCAGTATTAAACATAATATCCACAAATAACTAAAATGATGATCAGTATTCACCTAAAGATGCTATTGGACAAAATAGTAACATTAGTTGGAAATAGGATCTATACACTCAAGCCAAGTGAAAGCAAGATAATAAAACTGATTTTGTCATTTGCATAAAACGGAGTTAAATTTTCAATTGACTTGAGTGCGTGACATAATGACATAGAAGAAAAGAACCTGATTTACCCACGATATGTACTTATATAGAACAAAAGAACCAATTGAACATGTTCTATAAAATAAATATTAAATGAATCAGTGTTATGCCTTGCGTATATAATGTAATCTAATCATTCAAATATGCAATGATCCCATTAATATATCTATGTTATAACCTCGCATACAATTGTTTCCAAAACTTGCTACATGCGTAGAAATATGAGTTGTAAGCTAATAAGAGACTTATAAAATATATGACATATTGGCACAATTCCACTATGGAACTACATAAATAATTTTTATATAAGTGCCATCTAAGATAAGTTTTTTAAATATAAATTTATAAGAGAGAATCAGACCTTTTAGTGAAACGGGTCACCATTTGCAACATTCTTTTCCTAGGTGCGCTGCATAAAGAAAATGGTTCAGGCGGTCTCTTTAAAATATGAAAACCAACTATTTCTCATTAATCCACTGCGCACATGGCTCAGGTACCTGAAACATAGCAAATGCGGTTTGAATTTTCGGACATTTATTAGTACAATGAGCAAACATTCGAATAAATCATTAGCTAGATGAACAAATCCATTTGATTAAACAATGGACTACACATAATGGAATAGTAAAACTATATGTGATCAAGGCTCGGCCAGGGTAGCTGATTAATACAATGTGTGTATCTGTGAAATTATTTTGATAGCCTTCGAAGAAAAAATTTGATTTACTAATTCAATGTCACAATTCAGAAGGCTATGTTTAATTAGAGGCTGACCATAAGTTGGGTTTTGCTTTTAATAATAGTCTACTTTTAAGGGGTCAGTATATGTTAAGAAAAAGACAATCCTCCAATATTTCTTACCTATCTAGTCACTTTCAAGAAGGCATGCGAGGAGTGGAAGGAGACATGTGCAAATACCCTATGTGACAATGTCAGTTTTTCTGGCCAAAAAGCTTACTGTATCAGCAAGGACCTGTAATATTCAGCAGATGCAAATCAGATATAATGGAACACAAAAAAAATAAATTAAATAACATAGGTGAACTGAAATAAGTTCCATAAAAACAAATTTTAATACATAAAAAGGTAAAACTGGTTAAAGAGGAAATGAAAGAATTGTGCCAAAAATAAAACTCGACAATGGAAAAGCATGGAAAGCAACACAATGTAGCTTCTTAAAAAATCAGTTAGCTAAACTACAAAAGAGTGACAAAGTGTTTTGAATACCCATTGTATGCTTATAGCTATGAAAGCATTCGCACCCCCACACAACTCACCCTCATGTGCACATATCAATGAACGCATTCGCACCCCCACACGTGCAACATCAATTTCAGAACATGAGGGTGGTCAAACATAATTCCAATAATGTGAGACATGTGCAAGAGCAGTAAATCAGACCAATCGGAACATGACAAACATAAAAAATAACAAAATAACTATGTAAGTACTTACCAAAGTAAATTGGGGCTGTCAAAGTGTGGAAGGTGCAGTAAATCAGACTAATCGGAGCTGTCAAAGTGTTAATTGGGGCTGCCGAAGTTTTTTATTTTTGGTGTTAATCGAGATTGTCAATGAGTTAATCAACACATGACTCTTTAGCCACCTACAAATGAAAAAAAATAAATGTGCAAGTTAAGTTGATACAACCTAAAACATGATATTGAAAGACAATGATCATGTCTAAAAAAAGTAAAATTATATACATGAATAACAAACTTGTGGACTAATTTCAGTTAAAACTAATCGTTCAAGCATTCCTGAATTTTATATGACAAAGTGGGAATAAAATGTTAATATAATAAGATTGGCACAATAAAAGACATAATGAATCATTATATGGTAATAGAGATGAGACTCTCTGAACGGATGATTTGAGAGGCAGAGATATGACAATGTGTTTAATTTAGGAGATAAAAATGATTCTCTTAAAAACAAAATATATATAAAAGGGAAAATTAGCTACTGAGTACTACTATATTTTGTACTCTCTAATTTGTTTTAACAAATACTTCATGAGTGACACTAAGAACTCATGAAATTAAGCAACTTTCAAGTTCATATTTCTCTATTTTCAAACATCTTAAGAATGTACAATTTGTACAAATTTATCATGAAAATTAAACACAATGTAACGCTCTTAAAACT
Source organism: Sambucus nigra (assembly GCA_949130495.1). Classification (NCBI taxonomy): domain Eukaryota; kingdom Viridiplantae; phylum Streptophyta; class Magnoliopsida; order Dipsacales; family Adoxaceae; genus Sambucus; species Sambucus nigra. Next base: position 60,359,314 of record OX422214.1, read on the forward strand.
TCAAGCTGTTAGTATGATCGAGAGTGAATATAAAGATGCCATATCCAATGTTTACCTCTCCTATTTCAGCCTTTCCAAGCCCTTCCCTGGTGATATGTTGTTGTCATGCCTTGTGGGCAAACATGATCTGATACTATCATAGATAACTTCTCAGCAACTGATTCTCTTGAAGAACAAATAACTGCTTAGATTTTACACATGGGATTAGATTTGGAGGGGGGATATTAACCTCGTGATAAAGACGCTCTCGCCCACGCCTAAATCTTCTATCCCAGCCCATTATCAACTTCTCATAGAAATGCGTCAGTTCTTCTTCAAATCTTAGCACATATGAATCTTCAAAATTAGCCCAATCCAGCTCTATTCTTGGAAAACATCAGCCCGTACTAAATGACCTTCAATTCAGTTTCTAGGCTTTTAACGTGATTCGCGCATTCACCAATGAACCTAGTTAACTAAACACCATGCTCATCTCTAATCAGTTATATCACATAAACATATCAGTTATGTCACATAAACATAATTCACATAAACATATTCAAAACATGATCAGTTAATTAGACCCTCAAAAGATGATCAGTTAATCAGATCAGTCACATAAACATATACAAATGGACCCTCATTTTACATAAACATATCAGTTATTCAAGTTAATTAGTAGCATATTAATGTTACTCATTCGTGTAACGATGAGGCCTGCAATGATTGTGCAGTGATACATCAAAAGATGTTCAAATCGGATTACTACGGTTGAGAGTTAAAATCATAACAGTGAATAAATATCCAAACTTAGAAAATGCATTAATTTCATTTATCTCTAACAATCGAATATCTATTTGTAGGAGGGTACTTTAGATAAGGTGGAGGCGTAACCCCTATTTGAGTATGGTAATGACAAGCTAATCCTGGCCAAAGCTTTGGATTAATGATAAGACACACGAACACAGACCTAATGAAGATAAACTCGGTTTAAACTCACAAAACTCTCGTGTATAACCCAGGAAATAGTAATGAACCTTATAAGTAACTTAGCTTAGAAAGAGAGAGAAGTAAGCACCCTAGATACACCTTGGTAGGCAGGTAAAAACACACCCTGTACCCTCAGGAATCCCTGTCAAGTATTAAAAGCTTTACTATAAATGACAATGGTGGGGGAATAAACCCCCTGGTTTTTCAATAACTCCCTCCTCCTGGTGTGTATCTCTAGTAATAACTCCAGGATTTTCAAAGAGGATCATGTCTATCCCCAGGGGTGGGTGGGGTCCTTAAATATCCCCCCACACCATCCCCGAGGCAACTCAGTCATTAAAACAATGAAAGACATCCCTCATACTTTATGTTACAACATTAAATGTTTGATGTACTAGTTGCCTCCACGTCATAAACATTAAATGCCAAGACATGCCTTCTGTCTATCCACTATGTGTCAGGGGCCGTTGTCGCAGAGGTGGCTCACCAACTGCCTGACAGGCCCAAATACCACGGTGGTTTACTCAAGTGCATGTCTGACATTGTTTGGCTGGCTAGTGACATCACCTACAGTAGATGTGACATTAAGTAGAGGGTTATTTGGTTCATGACTCAACGCCCGATGGAACTCCAAGTTGCCCCGCCTGAGGTTCCACGGTCAGGGTCCTTCCGTGCTTTACCAGGTGTATCTAAGATGGTCAGGACAAGCCCCAACGGTGCCTTACTTCTCAATCCTCCAAACCAAGTCCCTCTAAAGTTCCCACGGTGAGGTCATTCGATAGAGCATGAAAGCTCTCCCAGGCCCTGCCAAGCCTGGTCTCTCGCAAGTACCGTTTGACCTCACACAAACTCTTTTGTTATTATCGTTACGTTATTACAACCATTATAGCTTACAGTCATCGATAATGGAAATACAATATGACTAATACAACAAGCTAAAATATGAGCTGCCGCGCCAAGCTGCCTCGTTGAGTTGCCACGCTTGAGCTGCCTCGGTTGCCTAATCTCAAGATTACCTTCAAGACCCCTCTACATTTGCCCCCTCGTGGAGAGATTTTGTTGGAACAAGAAATGTTAGCACGAAATGTCGCAAACCGATGGATCTTTCTTTGTGTGAAAAGATTCAGGCTTTTCTCCTTTATTCAGAATCAGAGCGTTAGAGTCTTCGGGAAAAAGTAAAATTCTGCACGATGCACCTTAGTCATGACTAATCAATCTTGTAGGCTTATGACGAGAGAACATCATAGCTTGTTGGAATCGTTAGGACATCTTGTTCGTTGGGGGTCATATTAGATATGTTTTAAAAAAAAAATCGTTGGCGCCAAAACTGAATCTTGTATAGGAAGGCAACGGTTTGTGTTCCCCAGACGTCACTTCGTAAATGATGTGGCATAGTCTTCTCAACTGTCAAAGAACTTCCCAAGGTGCCACGTGTTCATTGGAAATGATTACAGGCGGCCTTGTACGTGTGATGGTGGGAGACTGAAACGACAACCCCGAAATTTTCAAACAGCCATATCCAAAACACTTGAACCTTCTCTTTTGTTTTTCTTACGCTGTTATTATCCTCTTCAGACTTGCGTTTCTTTTTTAGAGAGAGAGAGAGAGAAAAACTTGCAAAAAACTCCATTGTTGCTAAAACTCCATTGTTACTAATCTTCTTGCTCACCTTCTTATCCTCTAAACCGCTACCTGCAATCGTGGTCTTCTGTTCTCGTTCTTCAAATCGCCTTTGCGTGAAACTTTTTTCCTTCTTCATCATCATTTTCCATGGCAACCTCAAGCAACCCCGCCCTCTTTACTGCTGGTGCTCCGTCTGCCACCACCACTGCGGCCTCTGTCCTGGATGCTGCCCGCCAGGAACAACTGAGATTTTATCGTCGCTCTCCCATTTTTGGGGAGGGTGATGACTTTGCTGTTGCCTGCAAGGCTGTGCATTTTTCTTCCAAGTTCGATGCCTTACTGTTGGGTGATGAAGATGATGATTCTTCTGACTGGGGCTTTCTTCCCCTAAAGGGGACTCTATGATTTCGCTTGGAGTGAGGGGACTTCCCATGGTCCCATGTTGACTTCGAAGCGCCAGGGGGTTCTCCTGCCCACTTTGCTGCTTGGAACTCTCACATGCAAAGTGCTTATGCTGATATTCTCACCAAGCTTGGGTTGCAACGGGCTATGTGGTTTGGTGAGTTCACTCTTTCGAAGAACAGTCTCTCGATGGAACGTTACTACTCATACGTTCATCGCTGCGTGGGGCGAGTTCACCATAACTCTAGAGGACGTGTGCGAGATTTTGGGCCTCGATGCAACAGGTCATGAGCCCTACGATGATGAGGATCTTGATGCCCAAGAGACTGCCGATCATTTGGAGTTGGATCACATATGCCGAAGCTGCATTGGTTCATCCAACAAAGCTACTTTCTCTCCCTTGATTAATTATTTCTTCAAGGGTTCTGGTGAAGGCAGTTCTTCAGCAGATGCTCCTGGTCAAGGTACACCTTTGGATCTTCCCGCTTATATTCTTGTGATTCTCTCCCATTTCCTTTTGATGGGCAAGCCCAACGACCAACCCCGAAGGGACCTTATTAACCTGTCCCTTTGTTTGGCTCGAGGCGTAAAACTTCCACTGGCTGCAATTGCCTTGGGATCCCTCTACACCTGGCTGGATAGGACTTTGTTCGACATGGAACGCTCTCTTGGCCGTTATAACTTGGCCAATTTTTCCAACAGCATTCTTCTGACCAGCTTCCTTTACTTTCGCTTTCCTGCCGTAGCGGCCAAAGCTAACAGTCCTCCCTCGGGGGAAGCAATTCTGCCTCAACGGTCCTTTGTTTATCACAGGAGATAGAGCCGAGAGGATTTAATATCTATGATTTATCGTTTTGAGAACTTTATAATGAGGCCCTATCAGGAGGAAGTTTTCTTTCACACTTGTGAATTTTTTCAACGTGAAGCCAGAATTATACAGGTGCCTTCCCCACATATCGAGGATCCCTCACTGACCGTGGTTCTTCTGTTCTCCCCCGGATATTTGCCTTCTTACACCGAGTGGGGATACAGCAGTGAGCACTATAATCCCAATCGATGCAGCCGCCAGTTTGGGTTTGATTAGGGGGCTCCATGTCCAGTGTTTTAATCGTCAAACCCTAAGGTCTCCTTTAGCCAGGCGTGCTCTCTTTTTTTTTCCACCGCTACGTGGGGGATAAACTCCACTATGGCTGGGCGAGTGACCATTCCCAGTATTACTAGGCAGGGGGACGTGACCCCTTTGTTTGCCATAAAGTACTGGCCGAAGCAACTAGCTGAAATTGCTAAGTTCGTTGAGGGAGATCCAGTGTATCCTCCCATTTCTTCATTTTCTGCCCTAGAGTTGGGGCTAAAAGGCAACTCTGTACTTGGGATAGAATTCCCTCTAAGTTCAACCCCCAAAGAACCTCCCACCGAGCTTCCCCCATTTTGTCCCATGGTCCCAGTTGCAATGCCAAAACCCAAAACTCCTGCTGCCCCGAAGAAGGCTGCCCCCTCAACCGAAGCTACTATCAACGAGGGGCCTTCTCAACCACCTGCCAAGAAGGCAAAAACGGCCAAGAGTGGGACATCAAAGTCAAAATCTAAGTCCCAGAAGCCCCAAACTCCCGTGGCAGCCCTTCCCATAGCCTCCGTTCTGCCTCCCATGCCTGCTGAGATGGCTGAGCGTGTAAGGAGGGAGGCCCAAGCAGAAATAAATCAAATAAATGTTGAGTATCAACGACACGCTGTTGTTGTTCCTCCTTTTGTTGCTTTTCCCACCGTGGTGGTTGATCCCACAGAGCCAAAGGCTAGGAGGAGAAAGAGCTCAAGGGTTCCTTAAGAGGTTGGCACCGGTGCAACGAGATCGAGGAAGAAAACTCTAGGCACCAAGTCCTCGAAAAAACAAACTCTTGAGGTGCATCAAAGCCCTGTTGTGCATACCGCTCCTGCCCCTTCTGTTGCTGTTACTGTTCCTTCTTCGCCAGTGGTCCTGTCTTCTCGTTCTCCTTCTGAATTCGAGGTATGTATGCTTGATTTAGTCATTATCTTTTTTTGCTTAAGGACGACTGTATTTGCTTATATTTGTTCGACAACTGTGATGCAGGGAGTTGAAATAGAAAGACCAGACCCCTCTAGTCCTCCCGTGAGCCCTTTTATGGGGGGCCATTTCGCTGCTTCTCGCACCGATGTGACTCCTCCCCATTCTCCCATGACGGGGCTCACTTATTCTCGTCGGTCAAGCTCCCAACGTGCTAGGGAAGTTGTTGTGGGAGGTGATGCCACTGAGCCTGCGAGTGATTCCTCGCCCCCAGAGGTAATGCAACCAGAGGTAACATTATCAGTCCCCTCTAACTTACGTACCTCACCTGAGGTTCCTCTGCCCCTCGTTTTTGTGGAGGAAAGTGAGGCCGAGGTATGCTTTCCTTTATAATTTATTCGTTTGCTTCCATCCTTTTTACTTTCGTGTGTTGCTGAACCCTGAGATGTTTTTGTGTACCCCAGGTTGAAATATCCTCATTGTTAGTAAACATTCTTCTTCCAACGATGCTAGTGAGGCCCCTGACCACCATTCCTCTTTTCAGCACCATAACCGAGGTGAGTAGTACGTAGAGATACTTCTTCATGGTTTATGTACTTATTCTCTTTTTTTTCTAACACTTGCCCTCATGTCACAGTTTTCTCCTGATCTTGTACCACCTAGTTATCTTGGTGGTTCTACTGCAGTCAAGGCCCATGTTGGTGCTTCTATCCATCATAGTGGTGCTTCTACACCCATTCGTGTTGGGTCTTTATTTGGGAGCCCGTCATCTTCTCTCGACGAACCCGCGAGGCTGGCCCTAGTACCTTATGTAGGTGAGGGGGTTTTGCAAAACGTTGGGGCTTCTGCAAGCAGGGACCCCGTTGTGGCTTTTGAGGCAATGATCTTGCCTCTAACAGTTCCTGTCCCTACGGCTTCCATACTGACTCACGTTCTTGCCCTTGCAGTGACTGAGGTATTTTCCGTTAAGTCTTGTTAAGATTTTTCATAAACTCCATCTTACAACGGTGACTTAACAACAAAAACGCTTGTTAAGATTTTTCATAAACTTCACCTTATAACAGTGACTTAACAACGAAAACGCTTGTTAAGATTTTCATAAACTCCACCTTATAACGGTGACTTAACAACGAAAATGCTTGTTAAGATTTTTCACAAACTCTACCTTATAACGGTGACTTAACAACGAAAATGCTTGTTAAGATTTTCATAAACTCCACCTTATAACGGTGACTTAACAACGAAAACGCTTGTTAAGATTTTTCACAAACTCCACCTTATAACGGTGACTTAATAACGAAAATGCTTGTTAAGATTTTCATAAAATCCACCTTATAATGGTGACTTAACAACGAAAATGCTTGTTAAGATTTTTCATAAGCTCATCATGGCCTCTATCTCTTTTCAGGTTGCTCTGGAAAATTCTCCCCCAATTCGTGTGCCTATGGCCTCCCCCCATCGGGAACCTGCTTATTCGCAAAAAAATGGTCATGATGATCAGGGTTCCACGACCGGTGTTGCAGCGAAGAGCGAATCTTGGTGCGAACTCCCTCTTCCTGACCTGGCTCCTCACGCGTTCTGCCTGATGGTGCTTCGGCAGTCTCCTCAAATGCCTGTTAACCACCGTTTGGTGATCGAACAACTGGTGGATCGTCACCCTGAGACCTTCACACTGGATTGTCTGCATTCCAACATTCACGTGATGAGTCACAGACTTCAAGGCATGGCAATAGTTGTTGCTAAAATTGGCAGTACTCCTACTGCAAGCGTTACCCGACCCCTACTTAACCAATTTCTGGGTTTCCTAAGGGAGCTGGAGCGTGATGGCTTCCGTTTTGACTGGCTCATAATGCATCTGGAGACTTTGAAGAATCAGCAACTGATCGGCCAGAGGGAAGTTTTACAAAAGCACCAGGAGGACCAGTAAGCTGAGGAAGCTAAGTAGGTCGCATTGGCACCCCTTTTGCAAGTAGTGGATCAAGAGGTAAAGGATGCCGAAGAAGCTTTGTGTCTAGTCAAACTGAAATGCGAGAGACTCCTCATCGAACGTACACAAGTGCAAACAAGGCTGGAGGTTTCTATTAACGCCCAACAGTCTTTCACAGCAGCTTCTTCGGGCCTTCCTGGAGATTTTTTCTCTTCCTCAGATTTATCGTTTCTTTTAGACTAGTTGCCTCTTGTATACAGATCCTCCATCTGCTCTTATCTATGTAATTCTTGGATGATAGCTCCCAAAACAAATTTTGTAATGCTCTATTATTTATGAATGAAGAATATATACTTTTCAATCCCTTCGTGTGTTGTGACTGTTGTTGTATGCTATAGAGTTCTATATTTTTGCAATTCTTTCATTACGTTCAAATTGTAACCCAAAACTTGTATATTTATAATGATAGCCAATCATAACATTGGTTCGAACTTGATTTTTTACACATGATAAACTTTCAGCCATTTATTGTTAATGTTAAATGGCTTATCCTCCTCTAACATTGAAATTAAACAATAACCTGAGTCATGAGCTTCCTTCACAACGAAAGGTCCCTCCCAGTTGGCTGCAAACTTTGGTAGAGGAAGTCCCCTGATGTGCTTTACTGCTTCTTTCAATACGAGGTCTCCCTCCATGAACTTCCTTGGTCTCACCAAGTTGTTATATGCCCTGGAGAACTGTTTCGTGTATATTTGAAAGTGTTGCATTAAATTATCTCTATATTCATCCAACACTTCTAGCTGTACGTGTTTACTTTAAGGGAGCATGCTACTTCGCAAGGCATAACGAGCAGAGGGAACTTCCAACTCTATTGGAAGGATTCCCTCAGCCCCATAAATAAGAGATAACGGCGTGTATCCTGTGGGTTTCCGCTTGGTTGTTCGATAGGCCCATAAAATAGCTGGTATCTTGTCATCCCATGCCCCTGGAAAGTCCTCCATCATCTTGGCCAAAATATTAACTAAGGTTTTGTTAGTTGCTTCGGCCTAACCATTTCCCTTTGGGTATGCCACCGTTGAGGTGTGATGAACAATGGAGTACTTGTCTGTGAGCATTGTTACTTCGGAATTGACGAAGGGAGTCCCGTTATCTAAAAGAATAACCTTTGGGATCCTGAAATGGTAAATGATGTATTCTCTGATGAAGTTGCTCACTACTCCAGCCGTTGCTCTTCTGCGTGGTATCGCTTCGGCCCACTTTGTAAAACACTCTGTTGCCACCAGTATCCATATCTTGCCTTTAGAAGAAGGGTGTATTGCCCCCACTAGGTCCAATGCCCAAGTATGAAATGGATAGTGTGTTGACAGAGAATGTAAGTCCACCGATGGGGCATGGATCATATTTCCATGTAGTTGGCAAGCTTTGCATTTTTGAACGAACTCATCAGAGTCTTTCTCCATCATTGGCCAATAATACCCCAACGTCATCAACTGATCATACAACTTGGCCCCTCCTATGTGTACTGGATCGTGAGCTTGTTTGAGAACATCCGCTGCCTCTTCCTGCGTGATGTAACGCAATGGCCTGTTGAAGTTCCCCTTTCAAAAAAGCTGCCCCCTGAACATAGAACCTTGGAGACCTTCGCCTCAGGCCCATTGCATCCATTTTCTCTGTTAGGACAACCCCCTCCTGAATGAAGTCGATGTAGGGATGCCTCCAGTCCATTTGAGTTTCAATGAAATGGCACTCAGCTGCCTTAAAGAATAGCTAACACTTATCGCACTTTCGTTGCAGCTCTGTCGCATCTTGCTTCATTCTAGGCCAGAAATACCATTGTCTTTGAATTCTCCTATAAGAGGTATCTCAGTCATTTCGCAGTGCTCCTTATGCATTTTACTCAATCTTTGCTCGGCTTCCTCTGGGCTGACGCATCTTGACAACCATCCCCTAGCATTTCTATAGTAAAGATTCCCCTGGTTCGTAAAGTATTGTGCCAACTCTCTTAATCCCATAGCTCTTTCGCCAGACTCTAGTTTCTTCCTAATCTCTCCTCTTCAGTTAGCGTCCTCCTCCATTGGTAGTATTGATTGTACCACCGAAGGAGCTGTTCTTCGTTGGATCACAACTATAGTCTCATCGGTTTTCATGACCATTTTCTGGGCTATAGTGGCATAGGCGTCTGGATGGCGATTCATCATTCTGGGATGTCTTCTGATCTTGTTCCGATGGAACTAGTTGAGAAGCCTTTGAATTATTGTTCTATAGGGCGCCAGACTCATTTGTTTTAACGCATATTCTCCATTTACTTGCTGAATTACTAAGTTCCAGTCACCCTTAATGTAGAGTGAATGAATTCCCCTTCGAAGAGCCTCTAGTAGCCCCAGCACCAACGCCTCGTATTCTGCTTCGTTATTTGAACAAGGGAAATCTAGCTTGTAGGAAAGACAAATCTCTTCCATCCCTTTTGAAAGAATAACCCCTGCTCCCCCCTTCTTTTTCGCCGAAGATCCACCGAACTGCATCGTCCACTCCTCGTCAGTTGTATCCAGGTAATTAGCCTACAAATTGTCCCCTGGAATGTCTTCCTTAGGTGGCTCGAAGGTTCCTGAAGGGAAGATGGCTAACATATCAGCGTACGTCTGGCTTTTAATTGTGCGAGGAACCACACACTTCAAGTAATATTCAGAGAGGATAAGGAACCATCTAGCCGCCCTGCCAATCAATATAGTTCTTGCAAGCAAATGCCTACTCGGGTCGCATCTAGTTACAATATGAATTGTGAAAGACAACATATAATGCCTAAGTTTTTGTGCTACAAAGACTAAGGCTAAACAATGCCTTTCTAAGATACTATATCTAATCTTTGGCCTATGTATGATTCTGCTGAGGTAGTAAACCGGTCATTCTTTCCCGTCCACTTCTTGGGCCAATAGCGCCCCAACGGACCTCGTGGTAGATGTGAGGTATAGCTGCAACGGTACTTCTGCCTGGGGAGGAACCATAATTTGCGGTGAAACGAGCAGTTTCTTCAACCTGACAAGAGACTCCTGGTGAATCTCCTCCCACCTGAATTTCGTGTTCTTTCGCAACAACTGCATCAGTGGCTATGTTATTTCGGCCAATCCAGGCACAAACCTCCTGAGGTAGGAGACCTTTCCGAGAAAACTCTTCATCTCTTTCGCCATCCTAGGACATGACATCTCTAATATCGCCTGCTGTTTATCCTGGTCCATCTGCACCCCTTGTCGATCAACCACGAAGCCTAGAAACTTCCCGCTTATTACTTCGAAGACACATTTTAACGGGTTCATTTTCAATTTATACCTTCTGCACCGAGCAAACACCTTCCTTAAATCATTCAGATGGGACTCCTCCTTCTTAGATTTGATGACCAGGTCATCCATGTAGAACTCTACAAATTTGTGGAAGAAGTCATGAAAAATGGCCATCATTGTCCTCTGGTATGTAGCTCCGGTGTTCTTGAGTCCAAACGGCATCACCTTGTACATGAAGTTGCCCAACGGAGTTCTGAACGACATTTTCTCTGCATCAGAGGGGTCCATCTTGATCTGGTTGTATCCCACATACCCATCTATGAAGCTATACATCTCATGACTAGCCGTGGCATTTATCAAACTGTCGATGGAGGGTAGGGGAAACTCATCCTTTGGGCAAGCCCTATTCAAGTCTCTGAAGTCCACGTAGATCCTTATTTAGTTTTTGTCTTTCTTCCCTACTAGCACAATGCTGGATAGCCAGAGGGGATGTTGTATTGGCTTGATAAATCCTGCTGCCAACAGGCGTTGGACCTCTTCTTTAATCTTTAAGTCTAGCTAAGGCTTGTAAGTCCTTGTTGCCTGCTTCACCGGGATGGCTGAAGGCATCACGTTCAGTTTGTGGCAACTCACCTCTTCATCCAGCCCTTCCATTTCAGTATACTTCCATGCGAAAACGTCTATGAATTCCTGAATTAGTTTGACCAAGGCTTCTCGCTTCCCTTCACCGAGATCTTTTGAGATAAAGATAGGCCTTGGATCTTCCCATTCTCTTGCCAAGTTCAGCTGGTCTAACTCTTGTGCCTGGGGCCTTGGTCGATCTCCCAAGTAGTCTGGATCTTCGGCAATGTCTTCTATGAATTCTTGTATGTTGGAGTTGTCTATTACCATACACTGCCCCCGTCGATCCACCAAAAAACACTCATACACCGGGTCAACCTCATCCTTAGTCTCTTCGGTCGCCCGTTCACACCGTTATAAATGATACACTACTTTTCCTTCTTCAGTGACAATTTTCTTGCATTGCCTGTTGGTAGCTGTTGCCAAGGCCTTCTTCTTCTTCTCTCTTGAAGCCTTAGCGATTCTTTTTTTTGAAAAGTGACTTAACACGCTTTGCCGTTGGACCTCGTGCTCCATCGGGTCTGTTCTAGGCCTCATCCTGTCTTTGAGTTGCCTCGAGATCTTTTGGAGTCAAGGGATCGCCTGATGGGCTTCTTCGGTCCTTACCCCTTTGCGACTTCCGCCCTCTTTATCCTGCTCATTCAAGGTCCGTATTCTCTCTCTAATCGAGGGAACCCATGCCCCCTTCATTCTCTTCATCAGGACCCTCACATCCTCCTCCAGTTCTGTATATAATGCCGCATCCACTAAGTGCGCTTCTTCGATAGCGAAAGGCCTCTTCGTAGCCCTAATGGTCACCTCCGTTCCCTTGATATTTGCCTTGGCACATTGATGATAAGTCGAAGGAACTAAGCCTTGGTTGTGCATACATACTCTCCCTATTAGTAAGTGATAGGAAGTTGCACTTTCTATCACATGGAAGTTGATGTGGGAACTCAGATTTCCCATCGCAATCCCAACATTCACATACCCGATGGATTTGGAAGATTGATTGTCGTATCCCAAAATTACCAAAGGCAGGGGGACCAGCCTTTCTTTCGGAATATTATCGCGTGGAAGGAGCTGATTGGCATAATATTGATGGAAGCACCCCCATCCATAAGGGTCCTTGCAAATCTAACCCCGTTGACGCTAGAGGTTACATATAGAGGCCTGTTATGAGGGGACCTCACAGCTCTATCCGCATCGCTGAAGGTTACCTCTGACAGGAATTTCTTCACCAGCCTGGTCATGGGTCCCCTCCATCTCAGCGAGGGGACCGCGTTCCTTTTTACAATGTCCAAAATTGCATGAGTTATCTCCATCCTGCTCTCCTTCGGGATCCCCACTTGATCGAAGAACCAAGTGAATTTTGGGGATTTTAAAACTGCACTACAGTCTATGACTGGGTCTGTTTCCCCATCTTCAACGCTATACACGTCTTCCATGTCCTTAGCGCTTGCTTCATCATAGGATAAAACTATATTAGCCATTCCCGTGGTACAATGTTCCAGAGCTTCTTCGAGCTCCTTTTGCTTCATCGTCAACCCTCCTTCTCTTTCTGCCTCCTCATCATAGGCCATCACCAAATTGGCCCCGTGTGCCGGAAGTGGGTTGTTGTTAATGTTCTGTGGGGGATTTGCACTGTCCCCGCCTTCATGTACTTGTCGATGATTCTTCGCAGCGTGAAGCAGCTTTCTGTTAGATGCTGGATCTTTCGATGAACCTGGCAGTACTTAGGATCCGCCTTCGTTACAGCATCAGGTTCTTCCATCGGGATGTCTTTTGGTTCATAAACCGTTCCACCTTGGACCATCACGTTATAACAACTCACAGCCTCTTCTACCGTGTAGGGAAACGGTAGAGGGTCTTCTCTATCTTTCCCAAATTTTCTCTTACTGTCCCTCCTTGGTGTCTTGCCCCTATCTTCTCCTTCGGCGTACCCTACCCGCGAGGGCTGAGACCTCCCCCCCGCGGGTTGCATTGGTTGCCTAAATATCATGGGCAATACCACTGGATTGGGTCGTACCACCAAAGAGATGTTCCTTGCGGCTTTCAAGAACGCTGCAAAAGTCCCCTCGCGCGTCTCGTTGATGAGATGGCAGATGTATTCACGAAGTAGTCCCTCAGCACAAATTTTTAATAACTTTGACTCTTTGGCCTCCTCCCTCACATCGAGGGACCTTTCCCTGAACCTTCGAACATAGGACACCACTTCTTCCCCTGGTCTTTGCTTATCCCTTCCCAGTTGGGTCAAGGTGAACTCGTCTTATGCCTAAAAGAACTTTTGGATAAACAATACGTGCATCTCCTCCCATGTAGAAATGCTGTTGGGAGCTAAGTGAGAGTACCAGGTGTATGCCTTCTCGGTTAGGGATTTGGAAAACTCCCTCAATCTAAGCTTCTTATCATTACAATGTGTTCCCAAGTGTTCAACAAACCGCTTAATGTGCTCTATCGGCTTCCCACCTTTCCCTGTATATTTTTCGAAGATAGGGGGAACATAGTCCTTTGGGTAAGGCTCATCGTTGTACGCTTGAGGGTAGGGTGTTCGAAAGTCGTCATAAACCGAAGCCACCTCGCCGGCTGATTGTGAGGAAGCCCGCATGAACTTCAACATCTCCTTCTGCATCTCTTTTCTCATTTATTCCATGGGCGAGGCCTTAGAGGCCACCAACAACGGGGCCTTGGGTTGAGCTCCCGTTGCAACTGAAACGAACGTCACCGGTGGTACCGTTGAGACTCCTGAGGTTCCCATTACTGGACTCGCAACAGGGGGTACGCTTACCGGGAGTACTCCTGCAATGCCTGTACCTAGTGGGGCCGTTGGAGCTACCCCTGGTGTTACGAAAGCATTAGCCTCCAATCCTCTCAGTATAGTTGAAGCTACTGGGGTTTGCAAAAACTCATAAAATTTGCTCATGAGGAGCGTCATCTGGGCGGGTCCCAACCCTGCGCTCATGGCAGGTTGTGATGCCCTAGGAATGTCTGACATCATTGGAGCCAGTGGTACCTCTACTCGAGGAGCCCCATCCCTTGGGGCTTCCTGCTCTTTCGCGGCCGGTTCTTCATTACGCTGGATATCATCAAAGTTGAGTCTTCGAGTAGCATTATCTTGCGCCATACTCCCTAGCTAAGAGAATGCCTCCCCAGCAGAGTCGCCAAATGTTGGAGGGTACTTTAGATAAGGTGGAGGCGTAACCCCTATTTGAGTATGGTAATGACAAGCTAATCATGGCCAAAGCTTTGGATTAATGATAAGACACACGAACACAGTCCTAATGAAGATAAACTCGGTTTAAACTCACAAAACTCTCGTGTATAACCCAGGAAATAGTAATGAACCTTAGAAGTAACTTAGCTTAGAAGGAGAGAGAAGTAAGCACCCTAGATACACCTTGGTAGGCAGGTAAAAACACACCCTGTACCCTCAGGAATCCCTATCAAGTATTAAAAGCTTTACAATAAATGACAATGGTGGGGGAATAAACCCCCTGGTTTTTCAATAACTCCCTCCTCCTGGTGTGTATCTCTAGTAATAACTCCAGGATTTTCAAAAAGGATCGTATCTCTTCCCAGGGGTGGGTAGTGTCCTTAAATAGCCCCCCACACCATCCCCGAGGCAACTCAGTCATTAAAAGAATGAAAGACATCCCTCATACTTTATGTCACAACATTAAATGTATAATGTACTAGTTGCCTCCACGTCATAAACATTAAATGCCAAGACATGCCTTTTGTCTATCCACTGTGTGTCAGGGGGCCGTTGTCGCAGTGGTGGCTCACCAACTACTTGACAGGCCTAAATACCACGGTGGTTTACTCAAGTGCATGTCTGACATTATTTGGCTGGATAGTGACATCACCTACAGTAGATGTGACATTAAGTAGAGGGTTGTTTGGTTCAAGACTCAACGCCCGATGGAACTCCAAGCTGCCCCGCCTGAGGTTCCACGATCAGTGTCCTTCGGTGCTTTATCAGGTGTATCTAAGATGGTCAGGACAAGCCCCAACGGTGACTTACTTCTCAATCCTCCAAACCAAGTCCCTCTAAAGTTCCCACGGTGAGGTCATTCGATAGAGCATGAAAGCTCTCCCAGGCCCTGCCAAGCCTGGTCTCTCGCAAGTACCGTTTGACCTCACACAAACTCTTTTGTTATTATCGTTACGTTATTACAACCATTATAGCTTACAACCATCGATAATGGAAATACAATATGACTAATACAACAAGCTAAAATATGAGCTGTCGCGCCAAGCTGCCTCGCTGAGTTGCCACGCTTGAGCTGCCTCGGTTGCCTAATCTCAGGATTACCTTCAAGACCCCTCTACACTATTCTGTTTGAAGTAAAGCCTAAAATCTGAAAAGGTATTTTTATCACCAATACTCCAAAAATATATCTCCAGTGTTAAATTAGGATTGTGGGTGAATTAGGATTGATTGGGGACATATCTACTGAACATGGGAATTCAGAAAAAGTTCATACGATGTACATAAGTTCTGTTAGGCACTTCCAAAACAGAAAACAATTTTAGATGGGACAAATAATCCACTAAAAGGGAAATAATTAGAGTTTCAATCGTAAGGCACAATCATAATAATCAATGTACTTCTAGCAATCATCTTCGTCGGAATAAAAAACATCTTGGAAACTAACAAAATTAACGACCAAACAAAATCCATAATAGATAATCAAAATCTAAAAAAAGGTAACCCTTCTACGATTTGTGCAAAGAGAGGAGGGATTATTAATAGTGGGAAGTTCATCATGATTATCATCTCTAAGTGACATATATACCTAGCAGTACATATCAGATCAAACTACGTCATTTTTAGATTCGCTTTGCTTTGAAACACAACATGAAAGCACAAAAGGAGATATCCGGTGATGCATATAGTTTTTATATTAAGAAAAAAAAAAGCTAGGAAAAGATTAAGTAATATAATAAACACTCACCTTTCATGGATCTTTGAGACAGATGATCTTCCATTAGTTTAAAGTTGTACTCGACATTGATTTATTATTGACTGCAGCTTCATAGTCATCAGAGTACTTGTGCAGGTGACAGAAAGTTGTGGGAGAGAAGGATCAAACATAAATTCTTTCTTAACCCCTTCAAAGGGCTCAAACAGTTAAAAAAAGGTCTCAAACAGAACACCGCATCATCCATGATGAGAAATTACCAAAACAATGTTAATATTAAACATCAGCTAATGTAGCTTAGAGTCAATAAAAAGGTGAGAAAGAAATACCGCATAAGTTCCAAAGGAAAGAAATAAGACAACTTACTATTTAATCATTAACATCGTTATGATTTCCCCATAAGTTGTCTACGGAATGCCCAAATTGATAAGGGTCTATATAGAACACCCAAATTAAAAATCTTAAAAATCTAAGGAAAAAACTAAAGAATTAATATGAACAATGGTCCTGATAATGAAAGCACTCTTAAAACAGGGCTTGATAATGGTTAAAAAAACTCAGCTTTTAAAAAACTAAAGAATACTAAAAACTCTAACAGTGGTCCTGATAATGAAAAAAAATAAAGTACATGTGTGTTCAAAATATTTGGGTTATATAACTTTAGAGAGGACAGATGGATCTATCATTAGGTTGTATCAAAGTACATGTGCAAAGTATTCACTTACCAGCTAAATAGTAACATGATCACATTCTTGATCACCTTTAATATACCTATGAACGACCAAGATTTTGAGTTCTTGCACACACAATCAATTAAAAGGAAACCAGAGGTTTGAATAAAAATATAATAAAAGTAATATATTATCTACCATTACAGAAACTACCGTCAATCCAAATCCCATATTATAAACCTTAAACCCACACCATCAGCAAAATGAAACTAAAAGTTTGAATGACCGTGTTGTGTGTTCAAAATATTTGGGTTATATAACGTTACAGAGGGCAGATGAATCTGTCATTAGGTTGTTTCAAAGTACCTGTGCAAAGTATTCACTTACAAGCTAAATACTAACATGATCACATTTTCGATCAACTTTAATGTACCTGTGAAAAACGAAGACTTTGAGTTCTTGCACACACCATCAATTAAAATGAAACCAAACGTTTGAATACAAATATAATAAAAGTAATCTGTTATTTACCATTATAGAAACTATCATCAATCCAAATCCCATATTATAAACCATAAACACACACCATTAACAAAATAAAACAAAAAGTTTGAACAATAGAAGTCATTGAGAGAGACTGTGTTATGTGTTCACTCTGATCATGTGCCATAGATCTAGAACCAATCTCAATATAATGAAACAAAACCATGAATTTTACCAAACATATTCCCCTGGTGCACCATCGCCCTGACGCACCATCGCTTTAAAGATGTTCATGTGAAGTGTTTATGCTGGCAGTAGGTGACTGAAAAATCGGAGCCGAACGAATCCTATTCATCATTGGTCAGGTCTGCAAGTCGACACTATAAACAATTGCATCCTTAATAAAATAAATCGAGAGCATATGTAATCTTATGTAATGGTGGTACAATTTCTATGTTTTAGTTGATGAAATTCTGAATAAAGGCATTCATAATCTTATGAACAAAGGCTTTGTTAAACCATTATCCTACCCTCAAGTTAGTCCCCTAATCAGCAGATTAAGCTTTGCAAATGATTTTACAATCTTATGTAATGGTGGTGCCAAAATTTTAAGAAATCTACTCAATTTTTTGAAGGACTTTGAAAAGTATTCAGGTCAATTAATGAACTATGAGAAGAGTAGCTTTACTGTTCATGAATCTTTGGGTAGAAGCAAAACAAAAGAAATTTCAAAAGCAGTAAACCTAAAAAAACATATCCTGGTTACATATTCATTTACCTCCAAGTTAAATTAAACATCCAACATATATCACCATAGACTTCATAGGAGATTCAACAACCATAAAACAAATGTATAATACCTCTTTTACTGTCATTTTAACATCATAACGTCAACTCCGCAACGTGAATGTATATGTTTATTAGAAACAAAGACTGTATTTATCTAATTTGTAAATCAATTGACTCTAGTCATAAATCAATTGAATATGCATTTGAAGGCAATGTATCTCCAGCAAAATTGATACATTTAAAGTCAAACTGAACATCAGAACATCATTATATTTAAATGCATAAAATTTTAGCAGTATTCATATGGAACCAACAAAATGATTGAACGTTTATTTTGACATGTAGACCGGACAACGGAGACATGTGACATAACAATTGCATAAACTTCTATTTGAGTATCTACTGATGCTTCTTTAGGTACTATTTGAGTATCAACCAGTGCTACATCTTCCTTATCAAATTGTTTAACTTTAATGAGTTTATGATCTACCTCTTATGGAATTAGCACCTCTACTACTTCAATCACCAAGCTTATCTACTATATTGTCCATTTTCTTCTCCAACTGAGATTGGACACTTGAAGGGATATATTTGTTTGTTCCTGAAATTTAAACCAACAAAGATAAGTTTCAAAACAATTTTCTCAAAGGTAGCGTGAGAGAAGATCAGAATGCGAGAAATCTGAGCCAAACCAATCATATTAATCATTGGTCGGGTCTTCAAGTCGACGCTAAAAATAACTACATCCTTAACAAAAGAAATAAAGAGCATAAATTACCAAAATTGATTTTAGAGACTTAAAAAGAACAATTTTGCATCAATCCAATACCAAGATCCACCATAAGCTCGCTGAGCATCCAAATACGAACTCAACAACCTTATTTGATATAGAAAAAGACAACGTGCTTAGTGGATCCAACTTGTTTTGATATAATGCTTTGTAGCTGCATGAGTTAAAAACTTCAATCAAGAATCATGTTATTCACCATGTGTAATACAATAAAATTTAGGAACTTAAAAAATAACACATGGTTTTATAAATAAAGAAAAAATAGGGAAAGTCGGACCACATAAGGAAGCATTTTAAAAAGTTTAAAATATGAAAGCTTTGCATAACAAAGTTGAAAAAGTAAAGTTAAAAGTGACTACTGCAATTTTTAAAAAATGAAATATGCTTGATAAAGTCCACTATGTTATATAGAAGAGAACACAACACATAAGCAATTTCTATTAAAAAAGAAACTAATTGGAAATATAGAAGATAACACTCATGCGTGCAAGCACAAATTTACACACTCTCACTCATGTGCACTCAGTACACACACATGCACATGGGCGGGTGCACACACAAAATATTGAGAAGGAAGTACGTTTCTGTGATACAGGGCATATACATTAAGAGATCATGCGGAGAGCCGTATGGAAAGTTATTTCTCTATGTACACACAAAGCTATAAAAAATAAGACATTCAGACATAATGAACACAAACTCTATGAGAGATACAGAGGTTTCAATTTATAAACCAAAACCACCAATATTATAAGAAAAAAGATCTGAAGCTCAGAACTCACAAAATAAAATTAGTGAATAATGCAAGACATTTGAAAAATGTGAAACATTCAAATTAAGAAGAAAATGGAGAATGAAGTAGAGAGAAATGTAGAATAGAAGGCATTTGGGATTCTACCTCACGCATTGTAGTGGAGCTATGTTGTGCCATTAAATGAACAAAAAATAAAACATATATGTTCTTAAACAAAGAGAAAAAAGGAATAAAAATAAAAATTCAAATACAAAAACTGAAGTATTATATTGTATAAGCTATGGATTGTGTCGATGTGAGATTTTGAATCTATACACTTCAATAGTCAAAGATCTCTTGTACATTATGTGAACTTGCACCTGAATGGCCTTTAATGGGCTCTAAATTTCTCTCATCGATGAACTTTTAACACAGTACAATAACTTGTAACTTTCATAAAAGAATAATAGTTTAAACTGAATTTAAGATACACAATCCAAAGAAATTTATTCCTGTTATCCACCACAGCCTGCAGATAAAATGCATAAGATAAAATGCAAATGAATCATATGTCAAATTCCCATCTTTGTAGTCATATTTGCATATTAATTTTGAAACCACACAAAAGGGACAAATACATTAATTACCAACCTGCAAAAAGTCAAATGCATTAATTACCACCAAGGCAAAAGCCAAACAAAAATCAATACAATTATAAAACCCCAACATGGCAGCAAAGCAAATTATCTTAAACCAAAAGCATACAAACTGCAACCCAAAGCCCAAATAGTTCATTTATTGATCTGAGATACTTACACAGATACACCTATGGATGATGTAAGGTTAAAGACAACTTTAGCAGAATATATAATAAAAGCCTTAGCAGACTATACAAAAATAGCCTTAGCAATCATCCAATAGCGTACAGTAACTCTAAGTCTAAGCTTTACAAAAAGTCAAAACGATCGACATCCCTAAAAATTATCCTCTAATACTCAATCATGGATTCGCAGGAAACATCCTCATAATAACTCTACGAAATGTCCATGTAGCCATCTCGACGTACTTGATATGAAGATTGGCGCAATTTATAACCACCTATAAGAAATATTAATAGTTAAGACTAATTTTTAAAAATGAATCAAAAGAAGAAACATTTTAAAGACGAAGTACCTTGTTGTGGGAACCCCATGCAAGTAACCTACGAGTAATTATCTGCTCTTGATGCTTTACCATTGGCTCCCAATCCTAAGAATAATTAAAAAATTATCAAAAGATGATATAAAGGGGTCAATTGTGTAGTTTATAGGGAAAATAACACTAATTACTTTAGAGGAGGACTTCCGGATACACAATATTTGTTGTCGAAAGCGAACAATCATCAAAAAGAAGGGTAATGCGATTTTCACTTGTGCATCGAGATAACGCTACATATAATTGGCCATGACTAAAAATTGGCGTGCGCAAGTCAATTCCCACAAACTTTACAGATTGACCCTCTGATTTGTTGATGGTCATTGCATATGCAAGTCGAATTGGGAATTGGCGTCTCGTCATTTTTATAGGGATCTCCGCAGATGAAGGAGATAGTGAGACTCTGGGAATTAATACTAAATTTTCACACTTATCGCCCGTTAATATTTTGGCCTCAATTACATTCTCTCCACATTTTGTAACCACCAATCGTGTGCCATTGCAAAGACCATCCTTCGAAGCAATGTTTCTCAAAAGCATGATCGGAGAACCCACCTTTAACTCCAACTTAAAAAGGGGTCAACCCGAAGGACTGAGAGAATTCAAAAACTCATTTGGGTACTGACTGTGTACGTCTCTACCGGACTCATCGTCACACATTTTATTAGCACCAAAATAAGTTTTTGTATCACCCGAAAAGATATTCAATGCCAAATTATTTATAGTAGTCACATCGTCATTCCGCGCTGAAAGAATTGTTCGTTCGGTGAGGAAGGTTGGTGTAACAGTACCGACCACATTCAACAATGGATACACCTTCGCAATTAGATCATGGACATCATTACACTTTTATATTGAGGAAGGCAATGATACAATTTCAAGAGGATTGGACCCAATCTACAAAAAAAAAGTCAAATGCATGCATATTGAACGAAGATTGTTAAAAAATAGAAAATAGTAAATAGCAATACCTGATCCAAGAACGTAGAGAAATGAATTGTCTCAGGCTCCAATGGGTTTACTCGCATATTTAGATGTAAGGTCAAAACATGTATGTGCCTCCAAAGCATAGATCGCCTTAATGAAGCGGAAATAATTTCTTCTCTAACTCCTCTAGGGATAACTGGTAAGATTTGTCAAAAATCACCGCCAAGAACTACTGTAATTCCTCCAAATGGCTTTTTAACATCACAAATATCTTGCAGTGTTCTATCTACAGCCTCAACACAATGCCTATGTTGCATAGGAACTTCATCACATATTATAAGTTTAATTGATTTGAATAGCTCTGCATGTATAGACTGCTTTGTAAATCCATAATTTGAGTTTTCAAGAATGTCCAAAGGTATGCAAAATGTTGAATGTGCAGTTCGACCACCAACCAACAACAAAGAAGCAATGACAGACGAAGCAGCAATAATAACTGTATGACCCAAACTACGACAGAAGGTTGCAATTGTATTGTACAAAAATGTCTTTCCAGTGCCAGCACCTCCATTCAAAAAATATGTAGTCCCCTTATTCTCGAAAACATATGATGTTATTGCTGAGTAAGGTATACGTTGTCCCTCATTAAAGCGATCAACATCTAATTATGCATCACCTTGCATTGCTAACGATTGTAACTGATGATGTTCTGAGAGTAATCTGTTCCCACCCACAGTTGTCCAATTAAAAGTTGGCAGAGGCATTGGAGGGAAGTCACTTAAACTCTTACCAGAATCTTGAAGCACCTCCTTTAGAAGATACAAACCATAATCCTTAATTTGGATGTCAGTTGGATTTGGGATAGAAAATAATGTGCGTAACTTATGAATCAGATCATCACATATATGAATGGAAAATTGATTCCATAATAACTCCGGATGCAATTAAAAACATTGTGTAAGTATAACACTAAATAAACGTCGAAGTTGATATTCGGTGCGCATGATGGATACCTCCTGTAAACATTGAACCCAATCATTATCGTCTTCAAGCAATCCCCTCGCTATACACGCCGATTTGAACGTCTCGTGTAATACATAATTCACCGTGCGTAAGCACTCGAACGATGTGGGCCCTTTAACAACGGTCAAAAGCAATCGCAAATAAAACCTTTCTCCAGAATTCGGGATAGCATAGTACATTCGCCCAATAACAAACTCGGATGATTTCTGTGCAGTCCAGAGTCTTGTTTTAGAGCTCCAAACATAATTTTGGGGAAACTCTTGGTAGGTATACTCTCGTGCAGAAGGATTCAATGCGTAAAAAGTAAAAAACCTGATTAACGAACTCATTTGACCGCTGGCTCTTTGAGCAATCGTAGCTGATGAATGTGAAGGATCAAACACAACATGATGCATGCCAGGTAAATTTAAATCTAATCGTGTAATAGGCGGTTTCTCCTGATGCATGTGATTACCATAAATTCGCCAAGCTGCTTCAGGAGGTCCAATGTACCTTGCATCTAAATATTGTTGGATTTCATCAACACCTCCCAAAACCATAGTTGTGCGATCATGACCCTTATATATGTACTTATTTATATATTTAACGCATCGTAACCCAGCACAAACCTCAACATTAATGTGACAATTGAAAAGTCTAGACAAATATGGATTATAGGGGACAACATCTTTATTTGAGACATTTTTTCCACTGGCAGTAGTATATTCCTTACCATCATCACGACGACGATAGATTGGATATCCATTATTATCCATTGTTGTGGCTTCTGCAAATGCTCGAGGGTATTTTTTCGTGCATATACCGTTCTCTATGCAAGGGGAATTCGGATTCTGGGAGCCGCATGGGCTGTGTACCATGCAACTCAATATAGTTTGGAAGAGTGTAAGATCATAAGTGGGATCTGGAAACTCAGCAGAGATAAAATTATCTACTTGGGGGCATGTTTTAATCTTGCTTTGACAATCGAGGAAAAGAAGATCATGCATGTGGGGCAACCCCCTTTTTTGAAATTCGATTGTAAACACATGGGCCACTTTCTTGCCAAAAATATTTTTATCCTTAATCTCCTTCATTAGGGTTTTTCTCTTTAATTCAAAAACATGTGCAACCAAATCTGGATGGCCGAGAGCATTTTGGCCTAGTAAATTTACCTTACTGATTTCAGGCCATTTAGGATTGGAGATCATTGTGAGAAAAATATTAGGGTGTTGATTGTAGCGAGTGATGGCCATCGAATCTTGGTAAATCTCAAACATATTTCGTGCACTACCAGTAAAAAAGATGGAAAAATCATTCGCCTACCAATTTGCAATGGTTCAATACCCTCAGACATACAATCGCTAAGATCTTTGTATATTTCTACCCGAAGTTTGCTTTGATTAAGTCTGAAATAAGTCAAGCGATTTTGTTCCGTTGAATCCCATGCATCCACAATGAACTCCTGCATAAGTTTACCTCTTCTCAAAATTGTAGAGTACTCAGTGCCATGTTGAAACAAACGATAACTATAATAATCCAGTTGAGGTAGTCGATGATCCTGATCAACACTGTTTTCCATGTCCCATAACTTCATGTCAGGGTCCGAACCAAGTTGACTATGAGGGTATAAAAGAGCATAGTGCAGAGGTATGTAAGCTGGGTGACATTCATTAACTCGCATCAATTGATCCCCCCTCGAAGGCAAACAATAATGTCTCTCATTACAGACGAATTATGGCCATCGTCGGGTAAAATAACAGCAATCTCATCTGTCGAAGGCAAATTATACCTTCTACGATCTGTTGCAGAATTGTAATGTAAGTATGCTGGCAAGTTCAGGCCGGATCCATAGGATTCATTTAAAATAGCAAACGCCTGACGATATTTGTGGATAAAAGGATTTTTGACCTCCAAGAAACCTTGAATTATTTGCAGTACATCACTTCATAATTGTGTATTCCTACGTTCCCTAACACTCAAAGCCACACTGGGATCATAAATGTATAACTGGGCATATGAAGTTTCTTCCTCATGTCCCGATTCCGGTAATAAGGATCCAGTACGATGACGTTGTTCGCCATGAATGGTGAAAGATGATGGACCCCTACCTCTGAGGACCCTATCATCCAGTTGAACACCAAGACTTGTAAAGTCGTTAGCAGCATTATACTCTCTAATATGACTCTGGAAAGACTTGCATTAAACATCATTACCATCGAACAGATGTTTAATTTCCGGTGGGGGTTCAAGTAGATGTGGTAATCGAACTTCTCCTTGTCTACAACACTTCCCAAATAGAGGGAGAATTTTTGATGAGGTCGATAATCTTTCATCCATCCAATGTAAAGATGAACAATGATGATAAGTGACATCCATGGGCCCAAGAAAATGTCTTTCTAAATGGGCATGTGTTTCTTTAGGTGCACTCGTGCTCGCAATATTTCCACGGCTTTGTATAGTGGATCTATATATGAAATAAGAAGGTGTGAAAAATAAAATGAAGGATAGTTCACAACGTAAAACAATATTAGAGAATAGATAACAAGAAATAATACCTATGACTATGTGTATTAGATGAATGGCAATTTTGAACATCTTGATTATTCTCTGTTTCAAGGTGGGGTATAATTTCTAACGTATTGGGGACCAATACATTTTGAAGAGAATTTGATGTCGGAGAGTGTTCTTGGAGGACCCTGACACACTGTTCTTCAGAATCAATTAGGTCGAAATCTTGGCAAAGGTTTCGAGGTGACATAGATGGGGGTATATTTGTCTCCGCAACTGGGATTCGTAAACTATTCATCAAAGGACTAATTCTTCGAATAGAAATGTGTGAAGGATTTGGGGTACTAACTTCTATTAATTGGTTAGTTATTGAAGATGGGACTTGAGCCACATCATTATCTGACGGTAAATGTGAAACCCTTGATCGCTTAGGAGAACCTTCAGTCCAAGCAAAAGTAGGTGGCCCCATAGAATTGTTAACATGGGGAGTATGACCAGAAATAGGTTGATGTAACTGAAATCCTCTTTCTCGATCACGTCTTTGTCGTTGGGCAAGTGCGCATTTTGAGATGAAGTTGTTGTGGTTCTGTAATTTCAACACTTACGGGCGATTGTGGCGCAAGGGGGGCAGAAGTGACAGATGTAGCTTGTGGAGGATTGCATCTTTCTCGTTCTCGTCGTAATCATTGTGCAAGGGAACTTTTGGAGACAAACGTTTGATCAATTGCCTAAAGAAAACAAAAAAATTATCTGCATTGCGTGACAATGGAAAGGGGTGCGCTCATAGTCTTAATAATATAGTGAAATTAAGTTTCAAATATTGGTGTAAACTTTAGAGGTTGTATAAAGATTAATGGTACACATTAATCACTTAATTATTTAATAACACCACCATTAATTTAGGGTAACCAATAATGATAAAAACAAACATTATACTTACCCATCCATGCCGCCTACAAAAGAAATATAAGCATATAAAAAGAATATTACATAATGCCATAAAGAATATTATCATAAAAGTTTCTGAGATTCGTTTTACCCTTTTACGTGTGGGAACTTCTTTCTCCTTTCCCTTGCCTTTCTCATTTGCATTATTAAGTATAGTTTGAGTCTGTTAATTGTAAGATTGATACTATAAATGGGGAGTGAAGAAGTTGTAAATATGAAGTTGAAACGATAAAAGCATTTAGTAGCTAGTATTTACCCCAATATGCATAACATTTGGTGGAACATCATCACGTATAACAATACCAATGTCATTTCCATGCGGCCTTTGAATATATGAACAAAGAAAGAAATGTTGAAAAATAAATTAGGTAGATTATAGAAAAATGAAGAACACTAAGTAAAAAATGAGAAAATTGTAGATATAATCATAGTAAACCTATAATTAGTTAAACATACCACACTTAAAGTGTCACTTTCTTTCCCTTTTCCTTTTCGTATATCCTATATTAAAAGGTTAAGTGTATATAATTAGATAAAGAAATATGTTATATATATTCGAATAGATGAGAATAGAAAAAAATTCAACCTTAGTGGGTGCCAAGTTCCCTTTTTCCTTCCCATGTCGTATTGAAGGTGTGCAAATGTTAACAGGTTGTAGTGGAGATAAGAAAAGAGGATATTGATTACGAATGGAGAAACTTATTATAAGTACTATATGAAAACAAAAGTGCATTTTCTTACCACGGAACGAACACTATTTAGATCAGATTCATCGAGGACATCAACACTGATATTATTTTGATGCAACCTTTGAATTTGTAATTAAAAAAGCAATGGATGGAATTAATATATAAACATATAAGTGATGAGAATAAATATTGATGAGAGGAGTTCGGTTGTTACAACAATCGCTGCATCTTCATTCACCTATAAGTAAAGAATGAAAATCTATAAGAAAATTATTAGGAAGTAGGAATTGATCTCATTTAAGTGAAAGAGAGTATAATTAAAAGTAACATACGTTGCCAAACACGGTAACGTTCTCCATGTGAACAAAGAAGTCAATTACAAAATGAATAAATGAGAAGTAATTATTAAATGTGACTAAAACACAACATGAACTATACCAAATGAAAATTTTCTTAATAAAAAGTACTAATGAATCGTCATACATTCTTCCCAATAAAAAGTAATAATGAATTGTGATACATTCTTCCCAATAAATGTTTATAGAGCTTGCAAACATAGTGATTATTGTACCGAATGCAACACAAATGAATACTAACATTTCAAAGAGTAATAAACCCATAAAACATTAGAAACAACATTATACGAATCGGCAATATACATTTTTTACATAAGATATTCAATCAAATAAGAAATCCCATTCAAACTCCCAGAAATGCAACCATTAAAACTCTCATAAACCGATAAGAAATCAAAACCGAATGCAACACAAATGTTTATAGATCTTGAAAACATAGTGTTTGTTGTACCGAATGCAACACAAATGAATACTAACATTCCAAAGAGTAATGAACCCATAAAACATTAGAGGAACATTAGAGTAATACTCCAAAGAGTAATAAACCCATAAAACATTAGAGGAACATTAGAGTAATCAAATAAAATTCCAAAAATGCAACCATTGAAACAGAGTTTTTGCAAACACGGTATATACTAAAGAGTGTAAACCCATTTAGACATTTTGAAGAGTGTTTGCTGTAACATTGATAAACCCATTGTAACAGAGTATTTTTTTTTGTGCACTTTCAAAACATGTCGGCCAACACTTTCAAAACATTTCGGCCAATAAAATCATTACCCATAAAACTATTGATATAAAATCGATACCCATAACCCATTGATGAGAGTGTTTGCTGTAACATTGATAAACCCATTGTAACAGAGTATTTTTTTTCACGTGTGTGCATAAAAACCCATAAAACATTAGAGTGACATTAGAGTAATACTCCAAAGAGTAATAAACTCATAAAACATTAGAGGAACATTAGAGTAATCAAATAAAATTCCAAAAATGCAACCATTGAAACATAGTTTTTGCAAACACGGTATATACTAAAGAGTGTAAACCCATTTAGACATTCTGAAGAGTGTTTGCTGTAACATTGATAAACCTATTGTAACAGAATATTTTTTTTGTGCACTTTCAAAACATTTCAGCCAACACTTTCAAAACATTTCGGCCAATAAAATCATTACCCATAAAACTATTGATATAAAATCGATACCCATAACCCATTGATGAGAGTGTTTGCTGTAATATTGATAAACCCATTGCTATAACATTGATACCCATAACCCATTGTTGTAACATTGATAACAAAGTATTTTTTTCCCTGTGTGTGCATAAAAAACACAAATGTTAACCTATTGATAAACCCCAATGATAAAACCTCTTCATAAACATCCATTGATAAACCTAAAATCGTTACCTGCTGAAGAACGAAATGGAGAGAGGATGGAGAGCGGCGAAGAACAAAATGGAGAGAGAGAGAGAGAGAGAGAGAGAGAGAGAGAGTGTACACGGTGAAGAACGAAATAGAGAGAGAGAGGTTGATTTCTTAATCCCGCGCTCGATAGAGACGGTGAAGGTAGTCTCGGTAGTGTGTAAAACTTTCTTAGGGTTAATTTCCAATTTTTTCCATGTATTTGAATTTTGGGTAAAAGGAGGAAAGGAAATGAAGGGTAAAAAAGAGGGGGAACTCAAATATGTAAAGGACAAAAATGGTAAAAGGGGTATTTTAATCTCAACCATTGGATCGTTGCCTTGTTGGCTTCGATCTGAACCGTGAAGTGTCTCCTAAACTTATGAATAGTAAAAACACCATTGTAACTTATTTTATATATATATAGGAGGTCAGGAGGAGGATTCAACATTCAAGCTAGATATCATTTTCCAGTAGAGTTTCTTCATTTTTTAGGATTAGTTTTTAATACAATTTTAGGGTTAGTTTATTTTCTAGTTTATAGTAGTTATTTTTGTAGAAGTTTTGATGAGGCATAAATAGTCACAGAGAGAAATAAATATTCGTTTTGAGTGTTATCTTGAGTTGAAAGTGTGATAATATTGTTCTTCTTCTCTCATTGTGATTGTAAACTCATAAATGGTGGGAGTAATATTGTTTAAGTTTGGTGGTTCAATAGAATTGCAAGGATACTTGGTTTATTGTTATTTTTCTCATCTACATTCTTATATATCTTTAAGATAGTTATTATTACATTTATTTATGTAATAGTACCCAGATAAAAGTTTAAAACACTCCCATTTAAGAGGATATTGAAGCCACATTACCTCTTTTTTTGTTTATTTAGATTTATAATTTTCTATTTTTTTATAATATGTTTATTTGAACATTAACACTAGACTTTCAAATTTTATTTAGTTCCTTTAGAAAGAGTGAAAGAAACTTTGAGAAAATATTTGAGGGGTTTATTGCATTATTTATTTAAAATTAAAACTAGAGATACGTTTTTATTAAGCTAAATAATGCTTTACAAATTTATACAACTATAAAATTAATTTATTTAAGACTACAAATATTTTCAATGAATGATCCCAAATAAGAAATTCATTCGCAAGGTTTTAATATAATTTTCTAGAGTTTATGATAGGCAAGAATATAATTTTTAAAATAGATGTATATTTTTATTGAATTATGACGAGAGTCAAATTGACGATTTTAATGTATGTAAGAGTATCTTAAAATTATAAATTACTTAATTAAAATAAATTTGAGCCGTTGAGGTTCATTCTCAAACCTTGATTTCACTTAAAAAAACTCATTATTCTCACTTTACTCATTTTAGCATTTTTCCATGCTTTTAAATTTATTACTAATTAATTCACCAAACAATTACTATAAAATTATTTAAAATCGTGAATTGTTATTTCCAATAGTTTTCACATTTTATTCATTGCCAAGGAAGATTTACACCCTTATTGCCACTATACTTGTTCTTGTGGTAGTTTGTAGGTAATCAAAATGATTTTTTATTTATTGAAAATGCTATTCTATAACGGCTTCTCAAACACCTTTTAATCAACTAACAAAATACACGCATACATAAAATATAAACAAAACAAAAATATTATAATACACACAAACAAACAACACATGGGAGGAAAGAAAATTTGGGGTGGGATTGGGAAATGGCTCGATATGGGTATTGTTGGCTTACCAAGGTGTCTCGGGTCACTACAATATGCTTTCACACTTTTCATCACATTTTTACTATTATTGTATTGCATTAATATTTTTGTAACTGCAATTGTTTATTAATCTATAAATGTAACAATTTCACATATAAGTCCAAGTTTAATGAAAACTATCAATTAAAATATAACTATTTAGGGTATAATTATGGTTGTTTTTAGTGCTTATCACAATCATATAACTGGAAACAAAACAGGTAAATATGTTATAGGGAATTCAATTAACCCATCACGATACCCAATGAGACACATCTGCACCTCTCACATTGTCTCGAAAATAGATATTAAATTAGTGGAAATATACTACTAATTAACTTACCTAATACATAAAGTCATTGAGTATTAAAATGCACTACTAAAACCATTGCCTTAACTCATGGAACACTAAACTAGCTCACTAGCCAGTGAACTCCAAGGTAGGTCAAGCATATAATATTAATGTAATAAAGGCATGATCATCCTAAGGGTAACTAAAAAAATTTAACTAATTATATTTGGTTCCTAACTTGCAATTTGGCTTCTAAAAGATACCCCAAGTATCCCAAAGTTGATTGGCACACACAACCCCCATTAATACATCTAAGAAACATTAACATGATATAATGCAAACTCCACCAATTTGATTCAAAGAAGAGAACAGTACACCACCCACAATCTGAAATTTTATTAGCAAAACCAAAGAATGAGTTATCTCTTTACATCATCTCCTATTTATATTAAAAAATAATACAACTTTAACTAGGAATGTATTAATAGACCAAAAGACCATTCACTTAATCTAACATTTCCTAAATAAGATTAAACCACTTTTTTTACAAGCCACCCTTTTCCACGTAAAGGTTGACCAGACACAATACGCTGAAGATGGGGCTTATTTATCAATTTATATCATTCTTGACATCATACCGATATAAATTTTTTATCATTTTTAAAATCACATGCATGATACAATTGATTCAAACCATTTATGCAATAATAATATTAAATCACTAATAATATCTAGACAAAATAAATCCAACATAAACATATATGCCCCAATCATAATCCAATGATAAAAACTACAGGTTTATGCCCATATAATATTCAAAATGAAAGACTAGAAAGAGAACAAACCCAAACTAGAAACAATAAATTGAATTTTTTGAGTAGCAGAGCGTGACAACAAGTCTGATCTCCAGTTAATCCCACTATCACTGTCTAGGAAAACCTGGGGAGAAAATATTTATAATTTGGGTCAGTGCCCTATTGTTACAAGATTTAACTTACTCAAATTAAGATGCAAATATATAGTTAATTCAACATATGTGTTTCCCATCAACATTCCCATGTGAAAAATATCTCTCCTCTCATCTAGGTGTTATTCTATAATCGTGAAACCCCAAATCCCAAATAAAATAAAGGATACAACGACACTATCAAACAATTAATGCCTCTAGTATAATTCAGGTACTGGAATATAATTATCCACCCTAGTATTATCATTCCCAGAAGATCCCAGTCATACTACCCACAAATGTGACATAATCATCTACTGTGCATGCTACATAGTATTGGTTTTGTTAAAATTGTCTACCTCATTAGACTAATTAATTAACTACATTTAATTCACATAATTATATATATAGTTCTGTATATATACGGAGAGAGAGGCAAACTCCCATACATATCAAGTTACATACTTCCCGGTGCAAACCTATTTTAATAAAATATTAAAAAAATTATTTTTAGTTGATTTTTTATGTGATATTTAAACATTTCAAGGGACCCATATAAAAAATCATCTCAAAATAACATTTTTTGCTATTTTTAAAAAATCGCTCAAACTTTCACAGCTTTTAAAGTACTTTAAAAGATGTGAAAGTTTGATCGATTTTTTAAAAATAGCAAAAAAAGTTTTTATATTGAGCTAATTTTTTTTCATATGGGTCCCTTGAAATGTTTAAATACCATATAAAAAATTAAACTCAATTACTGTTTAAAAAAAAAATTGGTATGTAAGCTTGGTATGTATGAGAGTTTGTCTACACACACAGAGAGAGAGAGAGAGAGAGAGAGAGAGACTCCATGGCATCGACCATTTGTGTCATGTTCATTCTCTATCAGTAAGTCCCAAGGACTCCCTTATCCAAATCGGCTATCACAAAACACACACAAGTGGGTAGGTCCCTACGCAGTACGCAATTGGGCGACCCATACCTAATAGTCACAATGGATTCCACCATCTACACATACCCCTCATAAGTGGCGCTACTATGTAGTACCTAAAATAATGACCTACACAACGACTAGCCCACCTCTGCCGATGTGTGTTAGGGTCCCCAACGCGCGCAACCCCAACCGATAGGACCGTCCACGAAAATAGGTATGTTCACACAAATAAATAAATTACATATTTCTATCATATAATATGTATATGGGTAATTACTATATAATTACCCCAACGATACATTATTGATTCACCGATCAATTATTTCCCATTGAATTAACCACTTTGTTAATTATTAGATTCTCAATTTAAATAATATTCTCAATATTATTGGGATTTATATCCAATTTAATTTCAATATTTACCGACCTTCTCATTTTATTTCCAAAAATTCCATCATAATTCCCATACTATATCTACCCAGTCGTACACTAGGTACTCCTAATTCCATACCCCATAAAATTCCCAGAAGTCCAAACTTTCATTTCTGGACCTAATACATTGACACGAACCCCAACCAATTCATTAAGGAAGTAAAAAGATCAATCTGGGCTGAACATGCCGACCGAATCGGTACGCCCCCTGGTCGAACTAGTTCTCCCCTAGTTTTTGGCCAGGGCGTGGCTGTTATGAGGTGTTATAAATTTCCCCAATTTCCTTCATAAAAAAGCCCATCATTCTTCACTCAAAATTTAATCTAACACTATATGATCCCTACATTGTTTTCCATTATTGATTAACAATTTTCTACTTAAATTCGGTCCGTAAAATATCTCTACATCATATAGTTACAATTCTCTTAAGAATTATAAGGGAGTAAAGACTAGTCTTCATGGTCTAGTTCCTTTTCATCATATTGAATAAAAATTCATTCTTTATTATGGATCTCTATTATATTTACACTAATATCATATAAAGTCATAAGATTCATCCCAACTCAATATAAACATCATCTTTCTCTAGTTTTCTCACTGATTCATCAAAAACTAAATTTCCAATGAATTAAAATTTGATCCTCTACGTACTCAATATATATTTCAACCAATTGTGATAAAAATATATTATTTCACAGATAATTATGCATGGGTGATAACATATTTGAATTAAGAAATAGTTTGGAAATTAATTTGAACAACAAAATCCTTACCTTAGGATGAATGTTGAAGTTTCTCTTCTTAAATTCCCAATTTCCTCCTTCCTCTTGACCTTGATATATCCTCTTTATGGTTGGACCTACTAGGGTTTCTTTAGATGAATGAAATGAGTTTCTTAATTTCCTAATTAACTTATAAAATCCCTTAATCCCGAGTTAAGCTTTAACCCTCATTTTTGGGCCTTCAAATGAGCCTGAATCCTTAACTAGAATGGCCCAACAGCTCCCCAAATGATATACCTATACCCAGGTCCTTTTTTAAATGTCTAAAGCACCTAAACGAGTTCCCAAACATCCTGAAACGTGCTCGAATTCCTTTTTCCCAACATATTTATTTTTTTAATTAAATTGCACACCACATATTGACTATTTAGTGAATGTGCAATCATTTTCTCCAAGAATGATTTAACATGCATAATAATCTCACATAACATGTAATTATAAATAATCAATTTGTTCACAACTAATTTAATTCAATTCTACCTATTTAATATATTTTCGAATTTATTCCGAAGTTATTTAATTAAATTCTGTCACAATATTTTATTTTTGAAAACACGGGGCATTACATTCTTCCCCTTAATAATGGAATGCCGTCCTCGAAATTTGCTGAAGAATAACATCAAAACTAAGTCCGCACACATATTATAAGTTTTATACTCAAGTAGTCCATACTCATATCCCATGGGATAAAAGAAAAAGGGCTCATCTACGCCTATCATAATATTACTGGGATGCTTATAAATTATATATTGCATGCACACACGCACAAATAACAAATTTGGATGACACAGATACATTCCTTATATATCTATAAAGAAAAGTATTTTCAAATAATCTGTTGACTGTGACTCAATTCATCTAGAGATTGTCCCACTTATTTTGCTAGTGGTGTTACCGTTACTAAGGTCTCTCCGCATTGCACTCCCTGCCCTCGCTGACCTTAACCCGTATTATATAACGTCGCCTGATGCAATATATCCCCAAATATGTAAAACCTAGAAACAAAACATCCTAGAACCCAACATCTCGCAACTCCCGACATTTGCCAATTTTTTGTGTGGGACTTCTCGCAAGTGAAATCCAAACTAGGAACCCTCTCGATACAATAATATATAGCTTATTCAGTTATTGTGATCTGTTGGTGCAAGACTAAAAGAAAATCATACGCTAATCACATAGATTTCAACTTGTGCTAACATACAAAAAAGCTCATTACTCCCAAAGGATACACTAAATCCCATTAACTTTATCGATTCGATAATGCCAAGAACATCATGTTCCTTTTTACACATACCATAAGACATCCTCTTTCCATCCTTAAGTCTGGTAGAGATTTTAATCACTTCTAAGCCTCCGGAGACCTACCCGTTCTATTATCTCCCATTTTCAATGACATCATTATTATTATAACATAATTTATGAATGTACTCATCTTCATGTAACCGAGACTATCACTTGACATAAAGCTCTCAAGTAACTAAAACTCTTACAATACGAATGCTTCTCATTATGCATATCCCGACTTACTAAATAAATACGTCCCCAGATAATTATCGCATTTATTCCTCCTTTAAAGTATGCAATCCTTAGCATTTAGTCTATGTCCGTGCCCGACTCGAACATTCATTGTATCCATAATTCAAGAAATACGTCAGCAACCATTCCTAAAATCTTCACATTAGTGCCCACTCTCAGTAAGGCAGCACTCCCCAATTCATGCAAATTCCATGACTATAATCCTAACGCATGTATAAACTCTCACTATATAGGGTTTATAAACTCCTTCGAACCATCATTGGTCCTAAAATACTATCTTCAATATTTTATAATTGGACATTTGCTTGTCCATTAACATTATGCACTATTAGTTATCAATAAAAAAACATTGATGATGCACTGATCACATCATCCTCATACAAATTTTCTAATGGGGTCGTCGCTCCTTATATTTCGAAATCACACAATGACCTTGTCCCTAGGTCCAAATACTCCCACTTTATTTTCATCGAAATCCCGAACAATTTTAACAACACAATAAATATTTCCCAATCCGAGCATAACACCAATTTGATATTCTTTAGTTGGAATTTGTCCACCCCCAAAATCTTTCCTCAAAATTCTCACAATTACCTCAGTACACCGCTCTCTCTTAAGCATGCTAAATTTCATAAAATCATCGTATTAATCCAAAGTTTGCATACACATCCATTTTACCATATCTAGACCCAAAATATTATAATTCTCATAATAGCTCTTCCAATTACGAGGAACACTATTGTTCCACTAGTCATTCTACACGTGATCATTAACTTTAAACAATCCCATAAAAATCACCACAAATGGTTTGTCGATTCATACCCTAAGATAATATCGTACTCTGACATATGGATGCAAATAGGTCTTCCATAAACCTAAGTCTCCAAATGTTAATCCATATACCTCTACACATGAAGTAATAAAGGTGCCCGTCAACTCATGGGTGAAATAACGTACAACACTACATCAAATCTAAGTCTACCATCCTCGATGCGCTAACAAGGTAGGATAAACAATTGAGTACTATACACTAGTACAAAACTAAATATGCCTTATATGCTCAAGAATAGGAAACATACCATCGACTGTTAATGCTATAGTTGGTCCCTCTCCACGTGCGATATTATACACATGCCCATATTGTAGCTGCGACTGCTGTCTCTACGGTGGAGCTGGTAGAGCTGGTAAGGTTAACAATATCGCCACTGGATGGACAGTCAACGGTTGGCATTGATCGTGAGGTGCCTGGTTCCCTCCTTTTCCTTTTAGTTCATGTGCTTCCCGACTTCCCTGAGGGGACTTCCTTGCAAAATGTCTCTTCTCACCACAAACATAATAATTTCCTTATAACTGATGCCTATTTGGTTATTGCCCTTATTGGCCTTGATCTTGTTACCATTGACCTTGTTGGCCTCTTTACTACTGGCCCTCACCCTGTTGGCCCTGTCTATTTCGATCATCGGAACCTCCGAATTTCTTATGTTGATCAGTAGACTGTGGGACCCTAAACTACTAGGTTCTCTGGTTATTGTTCCCATTAACCTTACCCTCCTAGTTCAATATTTTAGAGGTGTGTCTCTTCTCTCCCTTACTTTTCTAGAATGCAATGTGATCTTGGAAAAGTAGTGAAGATGCATTCTCCATTTGATTATAAGTGGTGAAAGTCGAATTCCCCAGTAATGACTCCCTAATGGGTCACGTTGTCCCCGACATAAACTTATCCATCCTCTTCTCCTCCGTGTTTACCTCTTCCTCAAAAAAATATAATAGTGAGGTAGACTCTTCCTCGTACTCAACTACAATGTGACCTTCTTTCTTAAGGTCCATGAATTTCTCCTCACTTTGGATTTCATTGCCTGTTGATAGTATTTCCCCTCAAACATACCCTAAAGCTCATCAATTGACAAACTATCCCTTTTTCCAACGTGGTGACGGCCTCCCACCACTGTGAAGATACCCGAACCAACCTAAATGTGGCTAACATTTCCTTCTGATTCGGCGTACACTCTATCATCCTCAAGTGACACTGAATATTCTTCTTCCACTCACTAGTCACCAAAATGTTTGGAAACTGCTTGCACACTTCAGTGGGTTGCCCTTAGTGAAATCCTCCCTATCCCAATCCTATATTGAACCAGGTGTCTATACCGGTAGCACCATCTATTGTGGTGGTGGTGGCTTCTGCGACTGATATGGATAGAAACGATATAGAATAGTGGCCATCACTGTGGAAACTGCCTGAGTAATAATAGTGGCAATCTCCGCTGGACCAACCACCGGTTGGGGTGGTAGTGGCTATGGCTCCTGATGAGCCCCTCATCTGGAACCTATGCTGCGACGCATTTTTATCTGCCTTTCTAACCATTTTCCATCTAAAAGCAAACAAGGTTCATCTTAGTAATGATTTGCAGATAATAAAATGAATCCTAATCATGGGTCTCTACACATCAAAGGATGCAACGCAAAATATAGCGAACACAACACATATCCTAAGGACGCTATAACCTGAATAGTCTTATACCAATTGTAATAACCCCTTTTTCTAATTAAAGGTTGGCCAAACATAATATGCCAAAGATGGGTCTTATATATTGTGGCCATCCCTGATCCTCACAGAGGGAGAGATAGGAGGGGTGTCATCTCCATGGTGAGAGGATCTCAGTCCCGCGCATCCCTCTCAGGAGCGCTTCGATCGGCGTCGGCGATGTGTGAGGTGAAAAATGCAGAGAGACGGAGTCGCCAGTCTATTTTACTCAAAATAGAAAAAAAAGGTGGCATTATGCCGAAGGAAAACATCCAAAGACATAATGATACATACAAAACCAAAAATAATCCGAAATGGGTTCGGAGGCTAAGTTACGAAATGGGAAGGTGTTAGGCACCCATTCTGCCCTTGCGGTCTCTCATGGATTGTTTCTATTTTCCTTTATTTCCCCGTGATATGTGTGCATGTGTATATGTAGTGGAGATATGAATCATCGACTTGTACATTGGAAGAGATAAAGTGAGTCATCCGTAGTAATGTTTCTAAAAGTAATATTAGAAAATAGGATTTACGCGATTATCCTTGCGTTGATTGTTATAATGGAACGATAACGCATACAGAAGAATACACCACTAAGAACAAATATATGTATATGTAAATATATATAATCTAAGATAATTAAGTTAAAGAATATAGAAAAATAAAAAAGGGAAAGGATAGGACTCGAGTCTCAGGTTTTACCTCGAGATGCCTACGTAGCCTATAGAGGCATCAAAGTCCACGTAGTTCGTATGCAAAATGAGGGGTGGGATTCATCCCATAAATCCAACCTATTGGCCAAAATCTCAATAGGGATAGTTCGTCAAAGTTTAATCCTGATAGTAGAGGCTAGCTGAGTAAGGGCATCAGGTTGGGCATTTTTAAACCTTGGGATTCTGTCCATCTGAACGGATAGTAATTTTGTAATGACTTCCATCGTCTCGTATAAATACCTGGTTTTTAATTATCCTTTGGTTCCATATAAACCCAGTGTTTTGTTTACTATCAACTGAGAGTCACTATCTTCCACGGCTTGCTCAGCACTCAATGAATGGGCGAAACTTAGTCCTACAATATGATCTCCTAACTATGCTTCATTTTTTGAAGCCTAGAATTAAAAATGTAGTGCATAGTAAATATCAATACCATCAGGAGTGCTAAGTATGATACATTATCCACTGCCGGTTGAACAAGTTGACCTATCAATATATACGTTCCATATGGGGACATTATTGTCGAATGCTTGATATGTCAATCTCTCGTAGTGGAATATTTTTCTCCTTGCTTCTTCATACTTCCAGGTCATCTCCTGTGTTTGGTAAGAGGAGTCTGGTTGGTCTGCACTTGCTTCTTCTGAATAAGGTTCTTTAGGAGTTTTCTTGGTAACATTACTCTCTCCTGATTCTTGTTCTGCTTGCTCACTTTGTTGCTCGTGGACCTTAGAGTAAGCGAACTCCGCTATGAAATCTTCCACTACTTGTCCTTTTAAAGAAGACCTTGTCTCATATATGATATCAGATTCTCCTAATTTCACAACCGAGTACATTAATCTACCATATTTCTCTTGTTTATGCAAAGCCTGCCTTAGAGGCATATCAGTGTAAACTATGATTGTATGGTCTTGGAAATAGGGTTTCATGCATCTAGATGCTTCAATTAATGCCAACGATAATTTCTCCAAATGAGGGTATCTAATTTTTTCTCCTCGAAAATCCTTACTGGTATAGTAAACGGGTTTTTGAAGTCTATTCTCCTCTTGAATCAATGAATAACTTACAGCTGATTAAAAAATAGCTAAGTAAGGTACAACTTTTCACCTGTGATAGGTCGACAGAGAAATGTAAGTGAACCCAAATAATTTTTCATCTCAATAAAATATTTTTCCCAGTCTTCATTTTTTAGCACCTTGAAGAATGGTAGGCATCTATCTGTAGCTCGGGACACGAATATGTTCAAGTCTTTTACTCATTCGATTAGTCTTTGCGCATCCTTATTGCAAGTTGGAGATTCCATTTCAATTAGCGCCTTAAACTTGTTTGGATTTTCTTCAATTCCCCTTTAATTTACTATGTACCCGAGGAACATTCCCTCTTGCACTCCCAAAACACATTTTTTCAAATTCATCTCATCTGATGCTTCTTAAGTGGATCAAAAGTCTGGTTGCGGTCGAAAATGTGATCAGATGTCTTTTTACTTTTTGTAAGCATATCATCTACATAAACTTTCATATTCTTGCCTATCTGTTCCTCGAACACCCTTTTGACTAGCCTTTGATATGTAGCACCTGCATTTTTCAAACCAAAAGGCATAACATTATAACAGTATGTTCCTTTGGGAGTGATGAAAGAAGTGTTTTCCCTATCCTCAGGTTTCATTTTTATTTCGTTATAACTAGAATAAGCATCCATAAAGCTGAGAAACTCATGCCCTGATATAACACCCACGAGTTAATCTATTCAGGGCAAAGGAAAGTGATCCTTTGGGCATGCTTTATTTAAATCCATGAAGTATAAAAACATTCTCCACTTTTTTTTTTTCTTTTTGACCATAACTACATTGGCCAACCAGTCAGGGTATTTCACTTGATTAATAAAAGATGTGTTTTGAAGTTTCTCGACTTCTTCCTATATGTATTTGTTCTTCTCGGGGCTGAACACTCTTCGCCTTTGTTTAACTGGTTTACCTTCTTTGTTTACATTGAGCTCATGACAAAGGAAATTGCGATTTTATCTCAGGCATATCTTCATGACTCCAGTCAAATACATGTTTTCTCTATTTAAGGAAGCTCACTAGTTCCTGTTTAAGAATAAATTCCAATGTTGGCCATATTTGAGTGGTACGTTCCTATTTATCATCATCAAACACAATGCTTTTAGTCGCTTCCACAATCAGTCCCTTTACCAGCTCTGTTTCCTCTCTTAGATTTATGGTTTCAACCTCGATTCTTCATCAAGCTCAGGAGTATCCACTTGGTATGTAGTGCTTTTCTTCTTTATTTCTTCCAAGTCTTCTTGCTCAGTAGAAGAATAGTAACACTCCTGAGCTACTTTCTGATCACCTTTCATAATTCTCACACCAAAATTAGAAGGGAAATTCGGGCACTGATGAACAGTGGATGGTATGGCTTCAAACTTATTTCGCCCTACTCTTCCCATGATTATATTATAAGATGAATGGACATTTTATCCATTACAAAGAAATGGATCTTCTCTGTTCGGCTAGATGGATAGGTGCCTATCATCACCTCCATCTTAATGGTTCCCAAATGGAAGATTTTCTCACCTGCAAAGCCATTTAGTGGTAGATGATAAGGCTCTAATTAGCTAAGTTTAAAATCCAAGTTGTTGAAACAAGGATAGAATATGATATTCGTCGAGCTACCATTACCTACTAATACTCTAGAGACAATGATTTCTTCTTTTTTTGAATTAGATTACCAGTGAGTCGTCGTGAGATTACAGTACTCCTAAAAGGTCATTTTTAGAGAAACTAATTACTAGTTTGTCTTTGTTAACCTTCCTTGGTCGATCCTCCTATGCAAGGTTGATCCTATCTATATAGGAACAAGCTTGTGCCTCATAAAGGTAAGCCTTTTGCTCTGCTGTATGATCTCCTCCTCCTGGGTCTCCTCCTGTAATCATTTAGCAATAAAAAGAACCAAAATTGATACAAAATACCTCACGTTATGGTTGCCGGAGTTTTTTTAGGGAGATCGGCATCATCATCATAATCATCTTCATGAGTTCTTCTCTTCTCCTCTCTGGGCTTACAAGGAGATTTTGATCTATGTCGGCCTCTTGTGTTGTTCTGCCGATCAACGTACTAAGTCAGTTTTCCTCTTTGGATGAGAGTTTCAATAACATTTTGAAGAGCTATGAAATGTTTCGTCGTGTAACCGTGATCCCTGTGAAATTTGCAGTACTTAGTTTTGTCTCTCTTGGTCAGGGAACTCCTCAACTTATCAGGCCAACACACAACATTATTATTCTTGATTTCCTTTAAAACATGGTGAATTCCCATAGTTAGCGGAGTGTAGTCGTTGTACTTATTGTGTCTCTCCAAAACTCCTTTATGTCTCTATTCCTTGTGTTCTTTGGGTTATTTATAATCTTTCTTATCATTTTTTCCATTAACTTTTTTGCCCAAGGTACGCTTGTCTTCCATTGCTTCCTCGACATTCATGATTTTTGCTGCTTTAATCATCAACTAAGCCATTGTCTTCAGAGGATCCTTAGCGAGAATGTAATATAGTTTTTAGGGGAGCAATCCACTCATAAGGGAAGTTATTGCAGTCTTCTTCTCATAATCTACTACTTTTAGTTTTTCAGTATTAAAACAAGTGATGTAATCTCTGGTGCTCTATCCTTCTTTCTGCCTCACACTAAGTTAGTGTGCCACCATTTTCATAAACTTTGCTACAAAGAAAAATTTGTTAATTAATTGCTCGACCATTTGGTTGAAGGTAGAAATTTATCCCTGAGGAAGACCAATGTACCAGATTTGGGCAGATTCGGTAATGATTCCAAAAAATGCTCTAAACCACATTTCGTCGGGGACGATATCAATATCAGCAGTTTCCTGGTATTGTTTTATATGGAGGACTGGATCAATTTTTTCATCATATTTGGGGGTTATTACTGGAGCCTTGAACTTTTTTGGAGTAGGGAAATCCAAAATTTCTTGAACAAATGGGGACCCTTTTACAAAACTTCTTTGTAGTGGGTTTCTTGTCTTTGCCAGTTCTCCAGATCTGTCTTCCAATCTCTGTATGGAGCCTTTCCATGCATCATTGGCAACACCAGATTTATGCATTGTAACTTTATTAGTTGCTAAGATTTCTTCCTGAAACCGTTGCTCGGTCCGAGTAACAGTTTACCGGGCGTTTGATCAAAATTGAGCCGTGCTTTTCCTTTGATCATGTGGTCATTTAGTATTACCAGATATTACCCTAGGAACATTTCTGTTCCCCCTAGGTCCCAAATGATCAAATGGAGATGCACAACCTAATCTTTCTAAGGTGTTTGGCCTTTCTGGAGAATAAGATTGCATATGAATAGGTTCTGATGTTCTGAGTAATGTAGTTGACCTTGTATGGTAGGAGACATCTCTTGTTGATATCGAGTGGCTGTGTCGACCACCTCTTGGTGGGGGTGGGGGCATATTTCCTTAAGCAGATAGAGTTGGTCCTCTGACTTAAAGGGTTTGTGCATGTTTCCTGATAGTATCTTGCATGGCCTCTTGGCCTCTTGCAAGACTGGACAGAATCCCGATTAAATCATTTGCACATGGAAAAGTAGAAGGATCTGGAAAAATACCTTCGTTCCTAAGACTTGATTCAGTAATTTCAGCCATTTAGATGTTTGATTGAGTGAGATTGATTAGAAATATCGCTCCCACAAAAGGCGCCAATCTGTTGATGCAAAATACTAGACTAGACTAATTAATTGATCAGAAATAAATAGAGATAAAAGAGACAATAGATTTTTAATGTGGTTCAACATGAGGGAAGAGTCTACGTCCACAATTGTGTATTGTTTTGGTATTATTCAATTGCCTCTCTTTTCGTCTCTCCTTGTATGTAGGGTTTATAATGTATTTATAGCCCCCAGGGGGTGTACACGAGCTGGAATATCAAAGGATGGAAAGTCTTTATATCGTAGACATTTACATCTGTACAATCATTAATGTTTACAACTGTTTATGTTTCCCTATCATCGTTGGTTGGCATCCTCGGCGTTGGTCACTATTCTTGGAGTTGGCCAGTATTCCATCCTTAATGACTAGGATTAATCCTCCATTGTATAACATGTTTCAGTATCTGAATGGTCCTTGTAGATAAATAATTTTTGGTATCAATAGATCCTATTTATTGGAAACAATGGAGGGAAGAGATATACTTTGATCTTAGAATGCGGCTAATCTCAAGAAGTTTTACTTTTGATTTTATTTCCAAGGTACTTAGTTTTTGCAAATTTTTATTTCAAAACTTATGATGCTCACAGTTTGATTTAAAATAATTAATAAAGATACAAGTGGTTTAATACATTACTTAAGATTTCAATTATGTAGATTTTTTCCAAAATGATAGGCTCATATTTTTCACTAACGACAAAAATGTTAATCACGTCACATTACCTTAATTACCATTTCAAATTTGTTAATTATAATTAAACCTAAGGTCTCTAGGTCTTTGTTATATAAAACACAAAGGCCTCATGAATAATTCAAACAAGTAAAAGACCTACAGGGGATCATTAGGCACTGAATGAAATTGAATTGGTCGAATAAAATCCTAAATGGGTGGATAGACCTTCACTACACCAAATTATGCGAATGGTCACGTCCCAAGTCCCTGACCAAGTGGTCGCGGACTTGAGCTGTGACCATCTTAATTTTTGGCATGACCATATTCATTACCACACTGAGTATGGATGCTATGGAAGTGGTCACGGACCAAATCCCTAACCACTGTAGGTCACGGGTTTGGGCTGTGACCATCTTACGCCAAAATTCCCTCCAAAATTGGTCGCGGATGGGTTACGGACTTGGGCCATGACCATAGGCATGACAAAGCAAAATACACACATATTAGGTCACGGCTTGGGGCCGTGACCAATTTTTGGCGTGGGTCACGGCTATGGGCCGTAACTAGTAGACTATATACACCTGACTTAACTTCACTAATGGGTCGCAATTGGTGGGTC
This sequence comes from Sambucus nigra, assembly GCA_949130495.1. Classification (NCBI taxonomy): domain Eukaryota; kingdom Viridiplantae; phylum Streptophyta; class Magnoliopsida; order Dipsacales; family Adoxaceae; genus Sambucus; species Sambucus nigra. The sequence continues at coordinate 60,403,463 of OX422214.1, forward strand.
ACGGCTCTAGGCCATGACCAACGTCAATCCTAAAAAAAACAAGCGCCACATATTTTCATTTCCTGCTCATATCTTATTTATTTTCTTTCCCAAACACTGGTTCTAGGTTGGGATTAGCTATGGAAAAGTTGAGATGTTGGTGATGGAGTAAGGAGCGGTGGGTAGCATTCGTGGAGATTTCTTCCCCAAACGCTGATAGCATTCATGGATATTTTTTCCCCAATCTGTGTGGAGGTTTTTTCCCCAAACGCTGGTAGCATTCGGGGAGATTTCTTCCCCAATCTGTATGGAGGTTTCTCCTCAATCTGTATATGTGTATATGTAATATATCCATATATATGTGTGTTTGTGTTTGTTATATGTAATGCTATGGAGGTTTCTTCCCCAATCTGTAATGCTATGTAGGTTTCTTCTCGTCCTCCGCCGCCCATAAGGACGAGAAGGCTGTCAACGACGCCCGTCGCAGGACTGAGCTAAAGATGAGATTTCTCTTTCTTTCGGATACAATATAATATAATATATTATTCTACTGAGTTAAAGGTGATATCACCACTTATGTGTTTGTTATATGTAATGCTATTGTATTGTATTCATAACACACAAATTTCAAATCATTTCTTCACACATATATTTGGCCACTATCACTAATATCAATACATGTATACCTCTTGCCATTTTCTCCCCTAAGGCTAAAACTAAAAGATTTAATATTGTTTACCTCAAACTTGTAACACTAGAGTCTACAACATAATGACTTTTATGTCCCTCTTCTTTCCATCAACATGTTACTTGTATTATTATTATTACAAATTTGTTGTTCATCTAAACAGAAATGGTAGCTGAGATTCAAATTTTCAGGGTTTATATCCCCGGAATCAGTCCTGTATAAATCTATATTCACTCTTGTAATGTTACTTGCACTGTTTGATATTACGTTTTTGGGGTATTCTGTTCTGTTGCGCACAATGATTTGTATAATGTTACATGCGAATTTCCAATTTTGCTCCCAATTGTGTTCATTTCATACGCGACATAAGACCTTCAAGTGGTGACTGAATTATTTCATAAGATACTGTATTTTTAGAAAACCCAATTAACTTGGTGAAACTAGGTCTTTATTTGAAATACCCGGTAGAGATTTATTCTATTAATTTTACTTTCCCCCTACTTTAACCCTTATAGTAGAGTTAAGAAAATCAGGTCATGGAATTTTATTTAAAGGTTGGACGAGGTTCGATATTGAAAGGCAGGATGTACCCCTTTTACCTCTTTTTTTTAATATAATGTATTTTAGTGAGAATATGGGCTCAATTAGTAATAATATAAAAATTTGTCCAATTTGTGTTGGAGAACATAAATAAATAAATGTTGCTCTCATTATCATATTCCATTTTTTGCTGAAATAATTTTGGTTTTGAATCTTAATTACAATGTTGATATATAATTTGTTGTTAACCATGATTCTTCCTATTTTTCAGTTCATGGTTTTAGTCTTGCTAACTAAATGTGTTCCAGCAGATGATGTTCTTCAAAAAGTTGGAATAAGGATGGTGTCTATATGTCTACAGGTCAGTATTGTTCCTCTAGATGTCAGTACTGTTGTTATATAAGGTTGCGTCTTTCTTTGTTTGAATTTTCATACATATATGTATGTAAATTGGTCGTGTCCAGATTTTTTACCTTTTATTATCTTATTATCCAAGCTCAGTGTTCTAAAAAATCTTCGGTGTTGGAGATAATGGGTTCACGAGACTTCCTTCTTCGAGGATTTGGTTAGGGTTTGCATAACTTCCATTTGACAATATATTGCATTTTTTTATTTTAGAATATCATACATATTTTCTCGTGGTTTTTAATAAATTTAGTTATGGGTTAACGCAGGGATTGTCACAAGGAGACCTTTGGTTTTGCAATTTCAAAAGATATATGAAGGGAATCAAGATTACGCTGAATTTGATCATACGCCTCGAAGTAAATTCACTGATTTTGGTATGTAATTCCATACTAGTACTTATATGCTTTTTTAAATTATTCTTGTACACTCAAAATCGGTTAGTATGTAAGTTTTATCATAATTTTATTTATGATGTACATGAAATCCCAAAACAAAACCCGAACGGACCCGTGAGAGGTGCCAACGCCTCGCACTTGACCAATGTAACTCGTACAAATAGACTGCGCAATCACGAGACTCCCGATTTGAGAGTACGAGCATAATTTGTGAATATCAGGACTTATGCTTAAAAATATGGTTTTAGAGTGCGAACACTCGAAACAACACTCAAATGGCCCCGTCAGAGGCACCAACACCTCTCACGAGTCCAATGTAACTCATAAGAACAGACCGCGCGATCATGGGACCCCCCGTTTGAGAATACGAAGATAATTTGAAAATATCAAGACTTAGGCTTAAAAAATGGCATTAGAGGAGGAAACACCGAAACAACCCCCGAACGGCCCCTTGAGAGGCACTAACACCTCGCACGGGACCAATGTAACTCGTAGGAACTGACAGCGTAATCATGAGACTCTCGGTTTGAGAGTATGGGGATAATTTGCATATATGGGGACTTATTTTTAAAAAATGGCATTAGATGGTCAAAACTCGAAATAGCCCCCGAACGGCCCCGTGAAAGGCTCAAACACCTCGCACGGAACCATTGTAACTCGTCAGAACATACCGCGCGATCACGAGTCTCGGTTTGAGAGTACGAAGATAATTTGCATATATCAAGGCTTATTCTTAAAAAATGGCATTAGATGGTCAAAACCCGAAACAGCACTCAAACGACCTCGTAAGAGGCACCAACACCTCGCACGGGACAATTATAACTCGTACGAACATACCGTGCGATCACGAGACTCCCGATTTGAGATTACAAAGATAATTTGCACATATCAGGAGTTATGCTTAAAAATATGGCTTTAGAGTGCGAACACTCGAAAAAGACTCAAATGACCCCGTGAGAGGCACCAACAACTCGCACGGGACCAATGTAACTCGTAGGAGCTGACCGCGCGATCACGGGATCCTTGATTTGAGAATACAGAGATAATTTGAAAATATCTAAACTTAGGCTTAAAAAATGGCATTAGAGGGTAAAACCCCGAAATAACCCCCGAACGACCATGTGAGAGGCACCTACACCTCGCATAGGACCAATGTAACTCGTAGGAACTAAGCGCGCGATCACGAGACTACCACTTTGAGAGTATGAGGATAGTTTGCATATATCAGGACTTATTCTTAAAAAATGGCATTAAATGGCCAAAACTCGAACCAGCCCCCGAACGACGTCGTGAGAGGCACCGATACCTCGCACGGGACCAATGTAACTCGTACGAATAGACCGTGCAATCACGAGACTCCCAGTTTGAGAGTACGAGGATAATTTTCATATAACAGGACTTAGGCTTAAAAACATGGCTTTAGAGTGAAAAAACTCGAAACAACACCCGAACGGTCCCGTGAGAGGCGCCAACACCTCGCATGGGACCAATATAACTCGTACAAACAGATCGCATGATCACGAGACTCCCGGTTTGAGAGTACGGGGATAATTTTCATATATCAGGACTTGGTCATAAAAACATGGCTTTAGTGGGGGGAAACCTGAAACAGCCCCTGAACGGCTCCGTGAGTGGCACGAACACCTCGCACGGGACCAATGTAACTTGTACGAACTGACCGCGCAATCATGGGGCCCCCGATTTGAGAATACGACGATAATTTACATATTTCAAAACTTAGGCTTAAAAACATGGCGTTAGTGGGCGAAAACTCAAAACAGCCCCGAACGGCCCTGTGAGTGGCACCAACACCTTGAACAGAACCAATATAACTCATACGAACTGACCGCGAGATCACGACACCCCCAGTTTGAGAATACAATGATAATTTACAAATTTCTAGACTTGGGCATAAAAACATTTCGTTAGTGGGGGAAAAACCGAAATATCCCCCGAACGGCCCCGTGAATGGCACCAAAACCTTGCACGGAACTAATGTAACTTGTAGGAACTAACCGCGTGATCATGGGACCCCCAGTTTGGAAAAACGATGATAATTTGCATATTTTTAGACTTAGGCATAAAATCAGGGCATTAGTGGGGGAAATCCCGAACCAGCCCGCGAACGGCCCCGTGAGTGGCACCAACACCTCACAAGGAACCAATGTAACTCGTAGGAAATTACCGCGCGATCAAGGGACTCCCGGTTTGAGAATACGATGATAATTTGCATATTTCTAGACTTAGGCTTAAAATATAGCGTTAGTGGGTGAAAACCCAAACCAGCCGCCAAACGGCCCCATAAGAGGCACGGACACCTCACATGGGACCAATGTAACTTGTAGGAACTGAGCGCATAATCGCGGGTCTTCCAGTTTGAGAATATGGGGATAATTTGGAAATATCTAGATTAGGCTTAAAAATAAGCCGTTTGAGAGTAAAAACCCAAACCAGTAGCTAAACGGCCTCGTAAGAGGCATGAACACCTCGCACGGGACCAATGTAACTTATAGGAACTGATCGCGTAGTCACGGGTCTCTCAATTTGAGAATATGATGATAATTTGGAAATATCTAGATTATGGTTAAAAACAAGTCATTTGAGGGTGAAAACCTAAACCAGCTACCAAACGGCCCCGTGAGAGGCATGAACACCTCGTACGGGACTAATGTAACTTATAGGAACTGATCGCGTAGTCGCAGGTCTCCCGATTTGAGAATATGATGATAATTTGTAAATATCTAGATTAGGCTGAAAAGCAAGTTGTTTGAGGGTGAAAACTCAAACCAGCCGCCAAACGTCCCTGTATGAGGCACAAACACCTCACACAGGACCAATGTAACTTATAGGAACTGACCGCGTAATCACGGGTCTCCCGATTTGAGAATATGATGATAATTTTGAAATATTTAGATTAGGCTTAAAAATAAGCTGTTTGAGATTGAAAATCCAAACCAGCCCCCAAACGTCTCCGTAAGAGGTACAAACACCTCACACGAAGCCAATGTAACTTATAGGAACTAACCACGTAGTTGCGGGTCTCCCGATTTTAAAATATGGTGATAATTTAAAAATATCTGGATTATGCTTAAAAATAAGCCGTTTGTACGTGAAATTCCATTCCAGTCGCTAAACGACCCCGTAAGAGGCACAAACACTTTGCACAGGACCAATGTAACTTGTAGGAACTGACCGCATAATCGCTGATCTCCCGATTTGATAATATGACGATAACTTGGAAATATCTAAATTATGCTTAAAAATAAGCCGTTTGAGGGTGAAAACCCAAACTAACTGCCAAACGGCCCTGTAAGAGGTACGAACACCTCGCACATGACCAACGTCACTTGTAGGAACTAACTGCATAGTCACGGGCCTCTCAGTTTGAGAATGTGATGATACTTTGAAAATATATAGATTAGGCTTAGAAACAATCCGTTGAAGGGTAGAAACCCAAATTAGCCGTTAAACGTCCCTGTAAGATGCATGAACACCTCGCACGTGACCAATGTAAGTTCTAGGAACTGACCGCGTAGTCAGGGGTCTCTCAGTTTGAGAATATGATGATATTATGGAAATATTTAAATTAGGCTTCAAAAGAAGCAGTTAAAGGGTGAAAACCCAAACCAGCCCCCAAACGGTCCCATAAGAGGCACGAACACCTCGCACGGGACCAATGTAACTTGTAGGAACTAACCGCGTAGTCGCGGGTATCTCAGTTTGAGAATATGATGATAATTTGGAAATATCTAGATTAGGCTTAAAAACAAGTCGTTTGAGGGTGAAAACACAAACCAGTCGTCAAATGGCCCCGTAAGAGGCATGAAGACCTCGCACGTGACCAATGTAACTTATAGGAACTGACCGCGTAGTCACGGGTCTCCCGATTTGAGAATATGACGATAATTTGGAAATATCTATATTAGGCTTAAAAACAAGTCGTTTAAGGGTGAAAACCCAAACCAACTACCAAACGGCCCCGTAAAAGGCACGAACACCTCGCATGGGATCAATGTAACTTGTAGGAACTAACCACGTAGTTACGGGCCTCTCGGTTTGAGAATATGACAATACTTTGAAAATATATTGATTAGGGTTAGAAACAAGCCATTGAAGGGTGAAAACCCAAATCAGCCCCCAAATGACCTCATAAGAGGCAATTATACCTCACACGGGACCAATGTAACTCGTAGGAACTGACCGCATAGTTACGGAACTCTCGGTTTGAGAATATGACGATAATTTGATTATATATGGATTAGGCTTAGAAACAAACCTTTGAAGGGTGAAAACCCAAACCAGCCCCCAAACGATCTCGTAAGAAGCACTAACACCTCACACGAGGATAATGTAACTCGTAGGATTTGATCAGGTAGTCATAACTTGTGTAAGATTTTCAATTTTTGAATATAATAATAATTTCAACTCTTATTTGTAACTTTTTAGCTTGAGGTAAGATTTTTTTTTTATAAATTACTTAGTTACTAATATCGTCCCTTTTTTATATCCTATTTTTTTTTTACAGGATAACATTTTATCGTTAGCATTTATTCAAGTGGAACACACGGAGAAGTAAATGGTTTACAACAAGGGATTTTTTTATTTAATGTCGTTAATATTCATGATTCTATTTTTTGTGTTATCGTCGTGAAGGCTTTTGTAGTTTTATTATTAACTTTTATGGCCGTGCGGGCTTTTATAAGTTTATTGTTATATTTTGTGGCCGTGTGGGATTTATATTACTTTGGTTTTATATCAACAGGTTTTAGAATGTTTAGAAATAGAGGAAACTCCGCCCAATTTTTTTTTGTCTGTGAACTGCTGAAGACTTGCAATATTTTGAAGTTTGTATGTACATTAGTTTATCAACAACGTGCAAGATTTGCAATTTGTGAATTTTCTTGTTTTTAAATATTTTTTTTTCTTTTATCCAAAAATTTGGTAGAGTTCAAAACCGTGCCAAAAGTGTATCAAATTTTGGCACGGTTTTGAACTGGGACGAAAGTTTATCAAAATGTTCTCAATCTGGCACAATTTAAAACTATGCCAAAACTCTACCAGAAATATCAAATTCTCACACGGTTTAAAAGTTTACCAGAAGTGTACATGTTTGGTCAAATATGGCACACTTTTAAACGGTGCCAGAAAAAAATGGCTTTTTAGGAACACTTGATTCTGGCGTAGTTCAAAATCGTGCCAGATTTGATCTGGCACAGTTTTAAACCGTTCCAGATTCCTATTTTTGGTGTAATGATTTCTCCCAACTTGTCCTATGATCTCTAGATAGAGCCTTTCCAACCATTGTTACTAGTATCAGATATATGCGTTGCAACCTGATTATTCACTGAGCTTTCTTCTTGAGATTGTTTCTTGGCCTGAGAAGCTCGTCAGGTAGATAATCTAGACTGGACGGAGCCTTACCTACGATCGGATGGTCGTCGAGTGTTTCCTGACAATGCCCTAGGAATATTTCTGCCCCTAGGTCCCAAACGGTCAAAAGAAGAAGCACGACTTAGTCTTTCTAAAGCACACAACCTCTCAGGGGAGTAGGATTGTGTTTTGAAAAGTTCTAATGCCTTGAATAGTGAATTCGGTCCTAGGTGATAGAAAGTATCCTCTGTAGTCCATGATTGACTGTGCCTACCACCTCTTAGTGGTGGCGGTGGCTATTTCCACGAGCTAATAAAGCATGCGCTCCTTTTTGAAGAGTTTGTACGAGTTACCTGATAGTATCTTGCATAGCCTATTGGCCTTTTGAAAGACTGGCCTAAATTCCAGTCAATTCATTCGCTGCCAGTGGGGCAGAAGGAACAGGCAGAATGCCAACGTTCCTCATACTTAATTCAAGAATATCATCCATTAAATTATTTGAATGAATGAGAATGATTAGAAACATGTTTCCACGAACAACGCCAATATGTTGATGTAAACAAGTAGACGGATCTAATTAATTGATCTCAGTTAAAAATTAGTAAAAGAGATAAAGAATTTTTAAACTGGTTCGGCTAAAAAGGAAGAGCCTACGTCCACTGTTGTGTATTGCCTTGGACTTGATCAATTGTCTCTTGTCTCGTGTCCCTTGGATGTAGGGTTTATAATTTATTTATAGCCCCTTGAGGGTGAACAAAAGTTGGAATATTAAAGAATGGAATGACTTTATAACATAGTCATTTACATCTATACAATGCTCATAATGTATGCTATGCTCATAATGTATACAACCATTGGCGATTTACTGTCATTATTGGTCGGTCTTCCTGGTGTTGGTCGGTGAATCGCCCTTGCTGACTTGGACTAATGCCCAGATGGATAAGATGTGCTCATATATGAATAGTCCACATAGTAAGATAATTTTTCTTATCAACAAAGGTTATTTTTAAATATTTTATTAATAATTTCTACATGTAGACAATTAACTCTGCCACTGTTGCGCTTCACTTCTTGTATTTTTTTTACACTGTCGGTCCCTAGCCTGGATAAAGGAGAAGGGTTGCGTTAGGAAGCTGACAGGCAGCGTAAAACTTGGTCAGATCCTTATGAACATAAACCCTATGCATATATGTCGTAATGCTAGAACATCCCCCTTAAGTGATGTGTTGTGCCTGCCATCGTGTGTCGCGAAAAATATGTAAGGGGCATGGAATCAACGCCCAAAGGCGATAAGAAATATGCAAGGGATCCTACAAAAATTTGGACGTGTGGTGGTAAATAAGTTAGTCCAGGATACTAGACTTAGGTCAGCGATTTGGAACATAGGGATTATGACGAAAAAATGGATGGAGTTAGTAGATACCATGATAAGAATTTTTTTTTAACATAGATTATTTACAAGAAACTAAATGGATCGATGAGAAAGCTAGAGAAATAGAAAATACAGGGTTTAAATTGTACAATACAAGAAAAGATAGAAATAGGAACGGAGTTGGAATAATAGTAGATAAGAATTTTAAGGATGATATCGTAATCGTTATTCGAAAAAGTGATAGACTTATACTTGTAAAACTGGTATTAGGTGAAAATATAAGTAATACTGTTAGTGACTATGCACCCCAAGTAGGATTAGATGAGCAAACTAAGGTACAATTTTGAGAACAAATGTGTGTAGGTGAGAAAATCTATATAGGGGAGATTTTAATGGCCGTGGAAGAGAAGATCGTGCGAGATATAAGATAGTGCATAGGGGATATGGTTTTAGAGATAGGAACGACGGTGGAGAGTCTCTCTTATATTCTTCAATGGCTTATGATTTTGTACTATTAAACACATGTTCAAAAAAGAGTCTTGAACACTTAATAACTTATAAAAGTGGAACATATAACAACCAAATAGATTTTTTTTTATTACTAGGAAAGGAGACCGATTAATGTGTAAAGATTGTAAGGTTATTCCGGGAGAGAGCTTAACCTCACAACATAGGATAATGGTGTTGGATATAAATATTAAAAATTGATCACGAGTGCGAAAAGAGAAGATTAATCCACAAACTAGGTGGTAGAACTTAAAAGGAGATAAATTATAACTATTTAAAGATAATGTATTATTAAATGAAGCATCATGGAATACTGAAGAAGAGACTAATATAATGTGAAATAAGATGGTCACATGCATTGGGAGAATATTAAAAGAAATTCTTGGAGTATCAAAAGACAAGGGGCCACAATCTAAAGAAAATTGTTAGTGGAATGAAGAAGTACAAAATATAGTAAAAATAAAAGGGAGTTATTTAAAATATGGCAAACAAATAGAAATGAAGAAAATTTTCGAAAATATAAATGGGCTAAAAAGAAAGTTAACAAAGTGGTAAGAGTTGCTAAGTTAAAAGCGTATGAAGATCTTTATATAAAATTAGGAACACGAGAAGGGGAAAAGTATTTATAATCTTGTTAAACTTGGAGATAGGAAAATAAAGTATTTTAATAACGTTAAGTGTAGTAAAAATGATGATTGGAAAGTCATAGTCAAATATAATGAGATTATTGAAAGATGGAAATACTACTTTGAAAGGTTATTAAATGGAGATAATAAGAGTAGATTAGATATAGAGGAACTTAGAAAGACTTGAGAAAATATATTTTTTTGCAGAATTAGGACAACAAAGGTTAGGATTTCTCTAAAAAAAGTTGAAAACGTAGAGGGCTTTAGGACCAGATGGTATCCCTATTGAGGTTTAGAAGTGCTTAGGGGAGTAAGGAGTATCTTGGCTTAAAATATTACTTAATAGAATTAGAATGACTAATAGTATGATTCATTAGTGGAGAAATAGTGTTTTAGTACCTATTTATAAAAATAAAGGGGACATACAAAGTTTTTCAATTTATCATGGTATTATAAGTTAGCGAGTCATACAATGAAACATTGGGAGAGAATGATTGAATATAGGTTGGTATTGAAAGTTATAGTAGCGGAGAATCAGTTTGGGTTTATACATGAGAGGTGAACAATGGAAGCAATCTATATATTTAAGATATTAATGGAGTGCTAGAGGGAGAAAAAGAAGAAACTTCATATGATTTTTATAGATTTGGAGAAGGTGTATGATAGGATACCCAGAGATATAATATAGTGGGTTCTACATAAAAAAGGAGTGAGTCGTAGATATATTGATGTGATCAAGGATATGTATGATGGGGCTATGACTCTAGTATGAACATCAACCGGATAAGTTAATGAATTTTTAATTACTGTAGGATTATACCAAGGTTCAGCATTAAGTCCTTATCTCTTTACTCTTGTTATGGATGAGTTGATTGGACAAATACAAGTTGAGGTGACATGGTTTATGCTATTTGCTGATGATATTGTTATAGTGGATGAGACAAAGACAGGAATTAATGCTAAGTTCGATTTGTGTACAGAAACTATAGAAACAAGAGGATTTAAAATAAGTAGGGATAAAATAGAATATGTGGAGTGTAATTTTTATAGTAATAGGAGGTCAAATGGGGATGTGGTGAAATTAGAGGGTCAAGAGATAACTAGAAATATTCATTTTCGTTATTTATGATCGATTATCCAAAAAGATGGAGGTATTAGTAAGGATGTTACTCATAGGATTAGAGCATGATGGGTCAAGTGGAGAAGTGTTACCAGCGTATTGTGTGATAGGCGTATACCTTTAAAGTTAAAAGAAAAAAATTATAGTACGACAATTAGAACTGCTATGTTATATGGGACATAGTGTTGGGAAACCAATAAACAAAATGTGCAAAAAATGAATGTGGCGAAGATGCGAATGCTGAGATGGAATTGTGGTAAAACTCGAAAGGATAACATTAGAAATGAACAAACTCGTGAAACGGTAAAAGCACCTCCTATAAAACATAAATTGAGAGAAAATCGACTTCGATAGTTTGGACATATCAAGCGTACACCAATGGATGATTTCGTAAAGAAGAGTGATTTAGTTAGTATTGATAGTAACACAAGGGTAGAAGTATGCCAAAATTGACTTGGTGAGATATTATAAAAAATAGCATGATATCATGTGGTTTAACCGAAGATATTAAGATGGACATAATGGAATGGAATGGAAAAATAAGATCCATGCAGCCAACTCCAAATAACTGAAAAAAGACTTTGTTAAGTTGAGTAGAGTTGTATTTGTAGACAATTATAATTCAAATAAAACAACCTCGAATATAATATCACATAGTACCTCAATAATAAAATCTTAAAATAAATCAAACTCCTAAAATAAAACATATGAAATGGGACGTCCTAAACTAGGAGATGATGGAATTAGTTCAAATTAGCAATTCACCAATTCAAGTTGCAAAGTCCTAAACAACAACGAAATTAAATTAACTAAAATTATTAAATATGTCGAAGCCTTAAAAAATATAACAACAATTTAATTCAAAGCATGACCTAAAATAAATAAAACCAAATTTATTCAAACCCTAAACAACAACAATATAATCCAAGTAACTATAGTGGCCAAGTGTGTGTAATATTTTTTTAAAGAAACTATTAGAGTTTTTTTACTTTAATTTTAAAACTTGATCATTATACCCTTTTTCCAAAAAAAAATGAAAATTTTGAGGTGGGCACTTGAACCATCCCTCCCCCACCCCGTGCACACTACAAAAAAGCTCCAAACTATATATATATATATATATATATATATATATATATATATATATATATATATATATAGAGAGAGAGAGAGAGAGAGAGAGAGAATGACCCTTACAGAAAATATCATATGCAAATACACATATCAATTTTTTGGAAGCAGACTTCAGTACATACCAAATACACATATCAATTTTTTTTAAATAATAAAAAAAATCATTTGATTTTTTTATATGATGGTTAAAAATTTCAGATGACCCTTACAGAAAATATCAACTCTAAATAACATTTTTTACAATTTTAAAAAAATCGATCAAACATTCACCGCTTTTAAAGAACTTTAAAAGCTGAGAAAGTTTGACCATTTTTTTTAAATAGTAAAAAAATATTTCTGGATGATTTTTTATATGCCCCCCCCCCCCCCCGGCGGGAAATTTTTAAATAAGAGAGTAAAAAAAACTCAACTCAAAAATAACATTTTTATCATTTAAAAATATAGTATGCTCTAGCAAGTATGTATACTTGGTGTGTATGAGAGTCACTCACTACATATAGTGATTGAGAGAGAGAGATGCGCAAACATATTTTTTTAATATTTACAAAAAATGACCGTTTTTTTAATATAGAAAAAAAATATTTTGAATTGATTTGTTTTATATGGGCGCCCTAAAATGTTTAAACGTCATATAAAAAAACTATTCTGATATGTTTTTTTTACTATTTTAAAAAAATAGGTATGTAACTTGGTATGTTGTATGGCAATAAGGTTGAGTTCGAGGAAATTTAGCCTGATTAACATAGTTATCATAGCATATTCATATATATGAACTGGATGTTTTATGCTATGTAAGGGTGACCCAGTGCGTGTGTGTTGGATCATAAGGACCCTATTGGTAGGGATTCAATGGGATTATTTTTTAGGATAATGTACCAAGTGATTGGGTGATTACACAATGTGTATATTTCTATATCCTGATCGGACGTATTATTGGCCAATCGTCTCGCGAAAGGGACACAGAGGAGACTGTTAGGATTTTATGCTTTGCACAATGTAGGACGTTTATCTATTAATAAAAGCATGTCAAATTCATTATGAAACACCAAATATGTTTGTAAGAATACCTTTTATTGATTTTAAATATATTTTTTTTAACATCGATCAATTGAACTTGTGTTGTTCTAATCTCCCATTTGTTTACTTCTCCCGTCCACCACTATTTTCTCGATATGATTGAATCTACGATGTGAGTTGGTTGTCCTATGAATTAACCGTGTATTACGACAATACCAATAATCATTGTATTACCTACTTTACTTTAAAGACATAAAATTGTGATTAACATTGGATTGAGCACCTTAACTAAAAATAAGGGCACGTATTTATAAAAAAAACTAAAAATAAGGGTACGTGAAAATCCAAAGAAAAATCAACAAATTGGGGTCAAAATAATTCTAACATGTATAATCTATTTTCTAAACCTAATGAAATGCACACTAAATTCAAAGTCTAATAGGAGATTACTAATCATTATTGTACCGACTTTATACTCCCTTTGGATTGAGCACCGTGCCTTTGCATTTTTCTGATGAAGTAATCTTCTTGAGATGAAACCATGAACAAGAAATATGGCAATGTGAATGTTGCAAAATTCAAAAAATTAGTGGCAAATTAAATATATTTTTTAACATATTAGCAGACTCCCACTAACACACTAAAACAACATTAGGAGAGATGAATTCAAATTATACTTTACTCAAAAGAAGGGAAAAAAACAAAAAAAACAAATACCACTTTAGGTATTCATGCCTTGTGATTCAAGTAACACCACACAAACTAAATATCCATTGTAGGAAAATTACCAAATGAACCACTATTGCACTCAAATAGAACACGGATGTCACGATCTCGTAGGCAATCGGGTAAAGATATGGATTGCCATGCTTGAGTGGCATGATTGGAAATAAACATCCCGTTCTCGTTGGTTTCGACATCAGTACAAAAGATTAACCATTGCTTGAGCCTAGAATTCGGCCCCTATTTGATAAGAATTCGACCGATTCACACGGCACAACACAACTTGAATTATAATTCAAAGATTTTATTTCCATAGTTGCTTTATGTCCCTGAGCAAAATTGGATTGAATGAACAAATTAGAATCTCCCCTCGATTGCATATTTCTGCATTGTTTGCCGATAAAGATGTGGTCTGAGAGAAGTTCCTTAGATTGTTTGGAAACCGATGAAAACTTGTAAATATTTTGTGCCGAAAACCAAGAAAATATTTCCAAAACTGGTCCATTGAAGGACATATTTATGGACATTATATACAAGGAATGAAGAAGGAAAGAATGGGAAGTAATAAAGTTGATTGGGATGCTCAAGGCTTTTGAGACGTATACATATGAATTTTCAAACCCTTTTATGCGTAGGAATAAAGAACTTGTGTAATGATGTCTCCTAGAATTGTTATAGACGTATAGTAGCCAACTATCAATACAAATGACACTGTTAATTCTCTCATGGTTTTCCAAAAAGTACATAAATTTCTATCCTACATAAATGTTAACAGGTAAAGCTTATTTTCTTGGGACTCAAGTCTTGCCATTAATTTCCTTTCATAATACAACTTTTATATATAATAAAATAGTTTATACTTATCTTTTGAAAAATCTAACTTTTGTAAAAAAAACGTTATTATAGCAAAAAAGAGCTAAAATTATAGTTTTTATAAGCAATAATTTTTTATTCATATTTTCACCAAAAGAGTATTGTTTTGGAAAATAATTTATATTTATAAAACAATTTTGTAAAAAAGATTATATACATAGGTATTATTTTTTTAAGAAAATGGAAAAGAGTCTTTTTATAAAGATTATATATATATATATATATATATATATATATATATATAATAAAATTATGGAGTTTATTCAGAGTAATAACTGCTATGCCGCGTTTTAATCCTCTAAGAGGAGACACTAAAATTATATTTAGGCCCTGTTTGCGAGTTTGGGAGAGAAAAGAAAGGAATGAAAAGTTTTAGTAGGAGAGAAGAGAAAAGAAAAGAAAGGAAAATGACTTTCTTTTCTCTGTTTGTGAGTTTAGGAGAGAAAATAAAGGAAATAAATATAACTTTCTTTCCTCCTTGCTTGTGAGTTGAAAAGAAAGGGAAGGAAAAGAAAAGAAAAATACATTTATACCCTTGTAACTAACAAAGCATCTTATAATATTTTAAAGAAAATAATAACATATTAATTCACCAAGCATACCAACACAATAATGGATTATAAGTCTAGATAAAAAAAAAGATCATAATAAAATGTCTAAAACCATAATAATAAGTCTTAATCATATAGTTCAACAAATGGCACTAAATATTACTGTACGCATTAGTTGTGAATGTCCCGTCAATCCAATTTCCTTCACGATCTTGGTGATGCATTGCGTGATTAAAAAATAAACTACATGTATACCCCAGTTTGTATACCGCTGACACGGACCATTTTTTTATTAAATAGTAAAAAAACTTTTTTTGGCCTAATTTTTTATAAAATAGTAAAAAATATTTTTTTTACTATTGTTATTTATATATATACATAGCAATTATAATTTTTGACTTCTGTTTTTATATATACATATATGTATGTATAGCTTGACAACATATCAGTTAGAAAATTGATCATATGCTTCGTGTGTCTCTAAGGGTAAGAAAATAGGACATTCAAGTAAGCTCATATATTTGCTTTACCTCATGTTGTACATTTTTCATGTTGCAACATTCTAGAGGTATAATAATAATAATAAAAAAAGGATGGAAGTGAAAAAGGATGGAAAGTTGCAACATACAGATCTTAACAACATGCTGTTTGAAGTGATAACAGACGCAAAAACATCAACAAAAATATGACAGAAATATATACCTGGAACGACGGTCGGTGAAGAAAAAAAAGAGTCCGTGTGACATAAGGATTTTTTTGTTTAGTTGTCTCTTTTTTTTAATGGATGTATATCTCTTTATATAGGGGGAAATTGGAAGTGACATTAAAACATTGAAAGGTGGATTTCTTTTCCCTCAATTTCTTCCCAAATTGGATGAAAAATTTTGGAGAGAAAGTTTTGGCTAAATAAAAAAAACATTCTCTCCTTTTCTCTCCCTTTCCTTCCTAACCAAACTCCTAAACGATAGAAATACGAAACTTTCTCTTCCTTTCCTTTCTCTTCTCTCCATTTTAGAACTCCCAAACAAGATCTTAGACCATCAATTTAATTTTACTTTTTTGCCTAAGGATCCCTTGTAGAGCTTTTACTGTTATCGGGGCACTCATGAGGTCTGTTGTTTTGTGACAAAGACCTGATTAAATAAAATTTTGGAGTTTATTGAGAATAATAATTGTTATGCCACGTGTTAATCCTCTAAAAGGAGACACCAAAATTATATTTAGATATTAGATTAGATTAGATACACATTTTCATGACCCCCACTTATGGGCCCTAGTTGCAGCGTGCTAGGTACACCTCAATATCAATAAGAGAAAATGTATTGGATAAGATTGTAAATATATCTTATGATATATGATAGGTTCTGGTAAAAATTCTTAATGCAATAGGGTTCCACATGTAACATTAAAAATTAATACACTTCTTAAGTGGTACATATGAAATTGAGTGCGTGGAAATTATGTCAAAATCGTATCATAAGTC
Source organism: Sambucus nigra (assembly GCA_949130495.1). Classification (NCBI taxonomy): domain Eukaryota; kingdom Viridiplantae; phylum Streptophyta; class Magnoliopsida; order Dipsacales; family Adoxaceae; genus Sambucus; species Sambucus nigra. Next base: position 60,420,249 of record OX422214.1, read on the forward strand.
TCTTTCTGATTAGTAAAACATCTCCCTTGTGGACAGGAAATTTGACAAACCACATATATATCATGCTCTTTCTGTGTGACTGGTTATAAGTGTTATACATACATTTTTTTATCATCTAGCTCGTTTGGACGTTTCTTCCAAATATGTGAGATTGTGAATTTATAATGGGTGTTGAATGTGGGTAACATTTTTTCGCTCTCTCAATAGACGAGTTTCAATGCGAGAACATTGAATAGATGAAGCGTCTGGTGAGTTTCTTTTTAAATACTGGTCTGTCTCACAAAAAAAAACAGAAAAAAGATAGCTAGGTATTTGCCAATATATAGGAATGGATCCTATTTTATTTTGGTCCATTAGACTTTGAAAAAACTCACTCGTTTTAAGTCCAACAAACTGTAATAAAAAAAGGAGGGCTATTATCTCTATAGGTGGAGTCCAAGGAAATGAAAACAAAGATAAAACATTATTTCAATTTTCCAGACCAGATTCTAGAGTCAGATTTGTCATTCCCTTCGTCTCTGTGAAATTACCTCAACTCTACTTTCTATGCATGCTAAACCCCGTCTTCTTTTATTTCAAGAGTCTTGGCTCGTTAATATCATAGTTGTGTTCTAGACGAACCAAATTATATTGCTGCTAATTTCATTCTCCATAGTAATGGCTTCAATTTCAGAACTGTGGGTGTATTGTGTTGTGTGTAGTATATATATTAGATGTGGGTAAGGAGGAATATGATGGGCCTGATGTAAGAGGTATGGGTAGGATTATATGACGATGTAAATTGACGGGGAGAGAGGGATTTTTGGTATGAATGCATGTTTAAACGGGAGATATAAATGGTGCAGATAGAAATGTGTATTGGGGATGGGGTAGATGGGAACTGATGCATAATTAGGAATAAAAAATTCTGGTGGGGGATAGGATGGAGTCTATTTAAAGTAATAATTGTTATGCCACATGTCAATCCTCTAAGAGGAGACACCAAAATTATGTTATGTTATTAGATTTTAGTGTCTATAGTGACATCATCACATGGAATAATAACAATTAAGGGTGGTAAACGAATGGATACGGATCGAATATCATGTTTTTCAATCCTTATCCAATATCTGGATGCATTATCCGTATCTGTATCCCCCCCGGATAGTTAAAACAAATATCTATATCCATATCCACTCGAATACCTCAGATTCGAAAAATATCTGTATCCGTTTATATTGTTTAGCCATCGTAAAAAATAACTATTAAAATATCCAATCCAATGATATTTAATCCAATCCAAATAAATATATAATAAAATTACTACCTCCTAACATCAACAATTATGACTTCTCTAATAATAGTAGCATTCCATAATGATGATATGACTGAAAGCAATCCATAATTTCCAACCATATAAGCTTAGAGCCATCCAAAAAAAATAACAGTAGCATTCCATAATAGTAGATATAAATATACCCCTATTAGATTAAATCAAATTTATCGAGAATGATAACCTCATGGACATTTTTGTCTTCAAAACATAGTGATATTTTTATTTTAATAAGTATACATTTTTATTTTGTATATAATATATATGTTGTTAACTTCATTTCTCGTTACAATAAAAACCAACTCTTTACTTTTTGTTTATCTCCTACATATATTTATATTTAAGGAAACTAATGAATAACCACATGAACAATATATAAATACAGTTATATATTTGTATTTTTATTTTATATGAACTTGTTGTTGCTAACTTTCTGTTGCAGGAGGAAGGGACGCTCGACGGCACAGCGACATAATTGATGATAAGCGAAGGGGTTGATGATAAGCGGTTGTGGTGTTGATGAGAAGCGGTGGAGGAGGTGGAGGCGGAATTAGTTTTTTTAGTGAAATGAGGGTTTCTTTTCTCTTGTTTTATACGAAAGAGAAATAATATTAGTTTTTTTTTTATTTTGAGTGAAGTATATATTCTTTAGTAGGTGTTTGTTGTTTGAGATAGGGTGTATTGTAACTTTAGTGTAACTTCATGATAATATACCAAATAAAATAATAATACATGGCATTTTATAATATACCCAATAAAATAATAACTTTAGGGTGTTTTTGTTTTGAGTGGAGTATGTGTTTGTTTTGTTTTAGGTAATAAACCATTAAGTTTTTTTTAGTATTATTTTATTAGTAATACTAATACTAATATTATTAGTAATACGGATACGAATATTCGCTAAAATAGATATCCGGTAAAATGGATACTCCGCATCGGATACGGATTATTAGTATCGAATACAAGTACTATCCGTATTGATATCCTTTTTCTCGTATATTTTTATAAAGTATCTATATTCGTATCCATTTCCATTTTTTGGATAAATATTCGTAAATTCGGATATCGAACGTATGCAGATTTTCGAAAATACATTTACAGCCCTAATGACAATGAATATAAACAATGGATAGCTAGTACAGTAGTGCCACGTCAATGTGAATGATACTATAACACCCAAAAAAATCACAAAAAAATGCTGACATGGTAACACTATACCATCACCGGTGTTGAAGTTACAATGTCATGTCAGCTTCTCCCATTAACATGGTCCTCATAAATACACAAAAAAAAATATCTCCAAAACACCCTTTTGTTTAAAACACCACATAAGTACCCATGCTTTATACAAAACACCAAACAAACCCAATAGTACATGAGCCTTGACCCATATAAAAATCCAAATATTTTTTACCTCATTCTCTCTCTCTCTCTCCTCTTCTCTTCCAAACCTCTCTCTCAACATTACAAAACCAAATATAGAACCATTTAACAAATCCTACCATGGTAATATATTGAATAAAAAAGGAAATGGACAAACTAGGATTTAAAAAAAAAATCAACGAACCTTGTACCTACGGTTTCACGTCGCTGTAGGTGTTGGTGTAGCTCAGTCCAAGTTCACTGTATATGGGTTGATTACGGATGCATGCCACCATGGTTTATTTGTTTCGGTTGCTTTCCACCGTAATCTAGTTACTACGACCACTTGCCACCGTAACTGCTATTTTTACGGCCACTTCCAACCGTGAAAAAATAGGTTACGGTTACGGTTACATTTCACCAAAAATACTCATTGCTTATGGCGACGGGGGGCCGTAAGTAAAGCGAACTCCATTTTTTTTAATCTCATCCTTTTTTTTATAAATAGATTTAGACATTATATATTTTGAAGAGGTATTTTGAGGACTATTGCAATACATTTTTGGGGTTGGGGGACAAATGAACAATGTGAAATAGTTAGTTAATTTTGGAGTTTGAAGAGTTTTGAGATTTTGTATTATGTGGTGTTGAGTTTGTGGTGTTAGCGCGTGTGTAATTTTTTGTTTATTTAGGGGTATATTAGACATTTTGAAAGGAAAAAAGGTACAAAACTTTTGGGCGTCGTTAGTAAAATTTGTATTTAATTTTTTTATGGTGTTTTGGAGTAAAATTTTGGGTGTATTTATCAGGACCCCATTGACATAATTAATATATCTCTTGTTGAAAATTTTCTTCCGACCCTCCTTTTATTAAGGATAAATATGTCCAACTAATAATAACTTTGTACTAAGACCATCTCGAGAGCATTTGATGAAAGAAATTCTCCGATTCTAGTTTGCTTATTATAAATGAATTTCATCTTCAATGCATTGGTATTTATAATCTCGTGATAGATGGCTCGTCATGTTTGTATCCCTCATGCATGCATTTGAACTTGTGTAGTGTTATTAATCATTTGTCATAACTCAAGAACCAAAAGGCTCATATTAAACCATGTCTTTATCCTAGGTTGGTCCAACATTTTTACTCGAACCCTGAAAGGCCACGACATTTGGACTACCAAACATACCTTAGCTTCATCACACCTAAAGTGAAAAATATGATTGAACTTTTCTTTTAAATTTTCCACTTCTCCATTGAATGATATTTTTCTTAATGCTTCAGAGTAAAGAAAAAATATTAAAAGAATTGTGCATAACAGTATTACATTCACTAGAAGAAAAATAACTATTTATCATGGTTTTAAAACAATCATTTTATCATTTTAGGTTAAACTGACATAAATATCACACTCATTTATTTTATATCAAGGGTTTTGAGATACATGTGCTTTTATCATGTATATTTTTACAAACCGTGATTAAAATACCTAATAAATTCCCCCTTATAATGCCCAAACATTTTACATCTTAATTTGTTAAAATTGTACTACTACTCATCCAATAAAAGGCGCACTAATTTTTTTTATACCCTTGATGCTTTCCCTCATCTGCAAAACCCACTTTCGGGAACTAAGAAGCTCTCTCTCTCTCTCTCCAATGCCTTCATTCTCCCAAAGGTATTTCTATGATGCCATCTCTCTTGAATATCTAGCATTTTGTTTAAATTAACTTCAAACAAACATCAAATGACATTTTCCTACAAGCATAACAAATTTCGTTCAAACTTGGTTCGAACGATATTGGTTGTTGATTTGAACAAGATTGTGTTTCCATTCGAACAAACCCTTGTTTTCATTCGAATGATATTTCGTGAAAACTTTGAAATCTATATAAAAGGATCTGACATTTCTTTTTAAAGCAACTTTTGGAGAATTGTTTTTTCCTATACATATCCAAAAGCGCCCAAACCTTTTGTTTTACCTCAGCCTTTTAATATCTAAGTTTCATTATAACTTATTCTTTAAGATATTATTTGTGGGAACAAAGAAATTGATTCTCTACATCATGATTGATAATCGTTTCGTACGGTGGATTTCGTACCCGATTTGCTGTTTACACACGATAGATTTAATATTTAGGTGTTTTAGTAAAGAAGCGGTGGACTCTGTCTTTCAATTTGTAGATGATTATTGAACCTTATCGGCGGATACCAAGTTGTGTGTGGATTCACACACTATGGCTTCTTCACGGGTAGGCTCATTTATGTTATTGTGTGGAGGTATATGATCAAAGAGCGTTAAGGCTTACAATGGAGTTGAGTCTGTGATATAACTGTCGAGTCCTTGTGATTCCGTAGATAGTGAAATTTACGTGATTGGGTCGTTCGATATTTTTTTCATTGTAAGTTTTCCTTGTACATCGGTATATTGTGGTTTGTTACTTTATTTTATAATTATACTCACCGAGATGACTATTTAGGCCAAAATAAAATTTGGTAAACCATTTATCAAAATAATCGGATTAAAATTGGTGCAAAGTTTTAATTTGGGTTAATTATGTTTATGTTTTATATTTAATATTAAAAAAATTAAAAATTTACTTTTTTTCCAGACTATATACCCTGTGCCCTGTAACTTCAAACTAGTATCTATGCATGAACACTAAGTTTTTATGTTAGGTATGTGTTCAGACATGAGTTTTAGCTATTTTTAATTGGGGGATCACTTGGTTTCTAGGGCACCATTGTTTAATGGGTCTAATTATGCATACTATTAAATATGTTCAAAATCGGCACTAAAGGCGATAGATGAGCCTGTTATAACAAGTAATTCTTAAGGGATACCCACCACTCTAACCTTATATGGTGATTATAGGATTCACAAACCCATTAAATTATGGAGTGAGGAAGATCATAAGTTAGAAACTTATAAATCAAGAGGTTTAAAAGATCGTTTTTGGTTCAATCATAACGAATGAGTACAACCATATTATGACATGTGAAACGTCTAAAGAGGCTTGGGACATACACCAACTTACCACTGAAGGTACTAATGCTATCAAGGCTTCCGAACTACAAAATCTCACCACTCAGTTTGAAACCATTTGGGCGGAGGAGAGTGAATCCTTCGATGAGTTTTATGTTAGACTATGTGATATCGTGAACTTGTATTTTAACTTGCGAGCGAGAATACCCAAAACTCGCGTAGCCAAAAAAATATCATGGTCCGTACCTAAAAGATTTAATTCAAAAGTGACAAAATTTAAATTCCTTGGGTACTTTAGCCTCCACAAAACTTGAAGATCTTTTAGGTGATCTTCAAATCTATGTGGTCAGCATTTTTTCATCCCAAGAGAAAAAGTATGACAAGATCATTACTTTGAAAGATCGAAAGGAAGAAACTCGCATTTTGAATGTTAAGTCTGACATCAATTTCGGTGATATGGCCATATTTGCAAAGAAGTTTAAAAAATTCTCAAGTTTGAAAAATTATTAAAATATTTAAAGAAGTTCAAGAAAAATAAGTATAAAAAGGCCGATCAATTCCCTAAAAATCATAATAATAATTTTAAGAGAGATGAGTCAAATATGCTTTGTGTTAGAGGGCTATAGGGCAACTGAATGCCCAGCTAAACTAAGGAATTATGGAAATAAATCAAAGGGGTACAACAAAACCCTTAAAGATAGAGATCTGGAAGAGGGACCCAATTCCTCTATTGAGTGCAAGTACACTGCATTCATGGATAGACCTAAGAGCCTTAATTAAAAATGTAATAACCCTCATTTTCTCACGTAGAGGTTGGCTAGACACAATACGCCCAAGATGGGGCTTGTTATACAATCTATATCATTATTAGCACAGACTATAATAAACATTCAAATATTCTTAGCACATAATTGAAGTTAGATCAACACTTCAATAATAAAAAAATCCAATCCAATACCAAGTATATGATAAATCCAACACAACTATAAAAAAAATCTCAAACCAACATAAAGTAAGTAAGTCTCGATCTTATGCCAATACAAATGTCTCATCTGAAAAAAGTAACTGGAGCTGAAAGCACCTAAGGTATAGTCAATAAATCTGAAAGCCCTGTGAGCAAAAAGAGATCGCAAGGCTGATACATAGACGATCCTGATATCCTTGTCTAGGAGCACTTGGGAGGAGAAAACATTTAAACTTGGGTCAGATCCATTGATGTACGAGAATTAACTTATTCAATTTAAAGTGCAATAAATACAGTCGATGCAAAGTAAATATTCCCCATCGTCACTCACATGCGATTAAAATCTCACCCTTCAACTAAGTTCTATAATACCTGCATCCTACAAGTCTTGAAATAATATGTGACAACCGTAACAATTTAATATTTAATGAATGAGCTATGATCAATTGTTAACATGAAACCGACTATATTCAATTTTCGATGACAAGGTATTCCAATATTTTATATCTCATGAATGTGTCATAAACATCCATTATGCACAATAAGGTAAGGCTCTGTAAGTTATTTCTACATTCTTAGACAAATTAATTGAATTATCTCATTTAATCTGGTTAATATATATATATATATATATATATATATATAAAATAAAGTATAAAAGTTATTTATGCCATAAGTTAAAACTATGATGTCATCGGATGAATTTTTTCTTACATTTCCTCTTTTGCCCTTTCAATTTTGGATTCCCCCTTTTTTTCTCACACTCTATTTTTTTTTACCCTTTCTTCAAAATTCAAAAATATGGGTAACAATGTAAATTACACTCTCCCAAACCTTATCTCATTTCTCTCAAACCCCATTCACCATCACGTGAACTAGGGGCATCCAAACAACGTGCTTCAATATGCAGAACGCGTGGCTCGAGATGCATCGGAATACGTTTTCACTTTAATTTAAAACCCTTCGATATCATGTGAGATCTTACACAATCCTCTAGCTTTTCTATAGCCACTACCTTTCTCTCTAAATCAAGGCTCCTCGGTCAATTCCATTAAAATGATGCGCATAACCTCTCTCTCTAAATCTCTTTCTCACCTACCACTGCGATCCTCTTTCGGTAAGATCCTGTATTTTTTTGTGTATGAAGATGGTACTCCGTACCCAAGCTCGAAGCTGTGACAGATTACTCATATCAGAGGCATGACCACCAAGATCATGTAGCTTTGGTGTAAGATCGTGTATTTTCTTTTCTACAGGTAATAACAAACATTGGACTCTTTTTGAATTTGAAGTGATCGAAGTATAAGAACTCAGAACATCGTATTCATCGTATTCATGTGTTCTGATTTTGATTTTGATTTTGGACAGGTACTTGGAGTTTTTTGGCACTAAATGTTGGGATTTTTTTAATTGTATCCACCATCCCATAACTGAATGAGATGGTTCTTTTTGAAGTATTGGGTTATTGTTAAGGTTTGAGCCAGATTTGATTTTTGAATGGGTTTTCTATAAATCTTAGTCGCGGTGGTTCATCGGCGTCTTGAACCGAAATAATTTCTGATGGGGTCCAACTGGCGAGGGTTTGACATGATGCTTGAAAATGGGGTTTGTAATGGAGCCTACTTGAAAATGGGGTCCAACTGGTGAAGGTGGTTGTGTTATTCGATTTTTAGAGAGAAAATGTGGGTTTTTTTAGGAAGATAATGTTTGGTTTGGATGAGATTCAATAGTTTGGAGTGCTGAGTGAGATTTAAGGGGTTGGTTGAGTTTTTTTTATCACTTCTTGAAGATATGGAGAGACTTGAAGGGGCTATTTGAGTTTTTTTTTCATTTCTTGATGATATGGAGCCTTTCAATAAAAAATCTCTTTAGAGAGTTATTTCACAAAGATCTATTCAAATGGGTACCGCATTTCCATGTCAAATTTTTGTGGGGAGTTTTCTCTGTGGTGTCTGTCTCATTCACTCCCCGAATAAAATATCCCACCCAAATGTTTTTTTACCCCACCTTCTCATTCAACTATTTTCGTCTGTTTGGATGGATCGAGAATCATGGGAAATGATACAACTAGGTACTCATCCCAACTTTAATTTGAAACTGCGCTAACATACCAAAAACCAGCACCGTGCATTACACTAATTTATTTGATACTATTATCGTGATGTTCTTTTTTCGTTCAGGTTGGTCTGGGTTACTCTTAAGAGTGAAGAAGCACCACCACTCTTAGTAACCATTTCTGACGAATAAGCTAGGTACTTTATAAAACTTATTGACTTTTTTTATTTTCTTTTACTAATTTCTTCTGATTTTGTTTAGTTTCTTTGCATTTTGAGCTTTTTATGTATTACTCATTACATTGTCTTTTCTTTTTTGTTTACAGAACTGTTGCAGATTATCATCCTCTCTCACCATTTTTTTGAAAGAAATCAGTGTTCGTTCACAACCATAGGACTATCCATCGTTTTGTAGGTGCATCATTTTTTATTTTGTGATTTTAGAGTGCAATGTTCATCATTTTGCAGATCTAACATATATAGAACTGTCCATCGTTTTGTGGGTGCCGACGAAGCCGACAGCGCCGATGACAAGTATGGAGTTGCCGTTGTGGGAGCGGATCCGGGCGGAGGATCTAACCCGTTTACTTCCAAGCAGGTCCGACCCATGAGTACGTACGAATGGAGCGACGAGAGAGATCTGAGGGTAATTGTCTTTACAGAACTATTTTAACAGTTATAATGAACTATTGTTTTGGTTTATGGAACTATTTTTTGTATTTTTACGATTTAGGTTTGGAGCTTTGGATCCAGATGTGGTATTTATGATTTAGTCCAATTTTTATTAACAAAAAATAATGTTGAGATTTTTTGTTTAATATAATTAACGTCCATTTTTTTGTTTTAATAAAAAAAAATTATAAATAACATAATGTTTTTTTAATTAATTTATAAATAACATAATGTTAAAAATACCTTTTTTAATAACTATTTTTTCATGTTTTTATATAAACATTGATTTTTTTATTAAAAAATTATTGTTATAAAACTCTGTTTTAAATACTATTTAAAAATGAAGTATCACTAGGTAGTGAGTTGCTCTGTGTTGAAGTTTTAATAGGCAAAGACAAAAAAAAAATGAATAATACGCATGTGTCAAACTGTGTTGAAGTAAAGTGGAAAAAAAAAGAAAATGGTGTCCAACTCATCATTGACTATTTTGAAGATCCAGTTCTCTAGCTACTCTACTGTACTGTACTGTACTGTACAAGTATATGGATTGTACTTTTGTTAAAAAAATGACTTTTTGTATGGCTCAGAATGATGGACACGCATGATATGATATAAATAAATAAAATGACTTTTTGTATGGATGAGTACTACATTCATGTCATGTTTTGACAGTTTTGGGCACCCAATTTAATGCCTTATGTCAGTACACCTTGGATAATTTTTTTTGTAGTAAATCTTTATGTTGGATCGACTATTACAGTTTTGGATTTGAGAAGTTCTCACACGCATCCATATATTCCTTTTTTGAAAGTCTAAACCCACGCATATTTTATTGTATCATCAGTCCTACTATCATAAACGTATATATTGTTTCATTCAATAAAAGTTGATGATAGCTAAAGTTTGATAAGTTCATACTTTACATAATCTTGGAAGACTCAAGTGGCATTAGTGAAGGAGATCAGTTCAAATAGTTTTTTTAAAAACATTTTTTAGAAAATACAGTTTTGATACAGTTTTTTTAAAAATAGAAAACAAAAATACAGTTTTTACAAAAGAAAATTACAGTTTTTCTTAAATATTAAATTAAAAAATAGTAATTTATTAAAGTTAAAATTTAGCTTTTCACCAAAAAATACAGTTTTTTTAAAAAAGCTACGTTTTCTAAAAATTAGTAAAAAACAAAGTTAAAAAATATAGTTCATAATAAAATTTTACTCGAATTTTTATTAACAAAAAATAATGCTCGGATATTACTCGAATTGTTTAAAATAATTAACGCCGTTTTTTTATAAAAAAAAAGAACGTCTATTTTTTTTTAAATAAATAATGAAACATTATATTTTTATTAACGTCCAGTTTATTAAAAACACAATAAATTCCTTTTTATAAATAACATAATTTTTTCGAAATAAAAATTGAATTTTATAATTTTATATACTTTTTTAATATTAAAATTATAATTTTTCAGAATATTATGATTTTTAACATTCAAAATTATGTTTTTTATTTTTTTTCCAAATATTACATTTTTTTTAAAAGTAATAAATTTTTTATCAAAAAATTATATTTGTTCAAATCATATATTTATATTGAGGGTCTTTTGATCATTTAGTGTTTAATTGCATTTAGTGTTTAGTTGTTAAAAAAAGGTGTGGAGAAAGACTTATGGGGTGTCGAGGAAGACTTTTGGTGTGTGTGGGGATAGACATTCCCTTGGTATTGTTATGCAATATACCTGGTACTATTTATAATTCTTTTTTGGTCAGTGGAGATAGTTAAAAGTGAACCCACACGTGCTGTATTCGTGCAAATAGGTGATGTTTATCTTATAACAATCTACTCATTATGTTTCAATCAGAAAATTTTAAAAATAAATAATCTTTTGTGGAATATTTTGATATTTCCTTTGTATTACGTGATACTAAAAATTTATGTCTCTTTTGCACGGTATACAAAATAGTTATAGAGCATGTGTGTAGTCATATTCACAATAGTAGATAACTAGAGCTAACAAATGCATATTTTAATCGCAGAATGTGTTATTAAGTGTTTTAAAATAACTTCTTGACATAATTATTAAATTTACACGATTCAATTATTTGAAAATTTATACTTATAATATAAAAATGATTTGTTATTTATATTGTACATGACTTTAGACTTTTTTAAATTATATATGTGCCTTCAGGCACGGGCATACCCAAAAAATTTTTTGACTTAATTATTAAATTTACACGATTCAATTATTTGAAAATTTATACTTATAATATAAAAATAATTTATTATTTATATTATACATGACTTTAGACTTTTTAAAATTATATACGTGCCTTCAGGCACGGGGATACCCTAGTATATATATATGTGTGTGTGTGTGTGTGTGTTTTCATATATGTGACACTCAATGGCATCTACCATTGGCGTCTCGTATGTGCTCTATCGGCAAGTCCAAAGAAATCTTTATCCAGGTTCGACATCCCAAAACACACATAAGTTGGGTGGCCCCAATGCAGTACACCAGTTCAAGGCCCATACCCAACGGTGACAAATGATCCCAGCATCAACACCTACCTCTCATAGATGGCGCTGCTACATAGTACCTAAAATGACCTATACATTGTCTAGCCCACGTGTGCCGACGTGTGCTACGGTATCGAATGCGCAAAACCTCAAGCCAATAGGACCGTCCACGAACATTGGTATGTTCACACACATACGCATATATACATATTATTATTCCCATACTTACCTTCTCGATGGGAGGAATAGCTATCTTTGATAAAGAAGAAGAAGAATAGCATCAAAGAAGGAATGAACCTTGTCTAATAGTATACCTTCTTTGATCTCACGAGGAAGGACTCCCAGGTCACGTTCTTGTGTCACCAAACATCCCATTTTGTTTCATTTCATTAGGCACTCCTGTCTTGTTACGTATAATTCACCCGCTTTACCTCCATATTTCTATTCCTAAGCCTTAATTTCATATAGGGAAGGATACGCTATCTGACTCGGGTTGCAGGATTTTTTAACCTGGACTGATTCTAACTGATTATTAGACAGATGACCCTTTGCCATATGCTAATTGCAATGTATTCTCTAGCATAAAGAGGTTCAAGATTCGCATTACCATCAGACAGAAATGGAGACCGCTTGACTCTTATAGATGAGCTAACAAGGCCGGGGGCAAGTCTTTATAAAGGAAGAGAATGAAATCTACAATTACCTAAACCATCCCACGTGATGTCTACAATTATTCACCCATTAATAATCTACCATCTAATTAATTATTAACTCCCTCTTCTTTAACCGTTTATTTAACCGTCTAGTTAAATATAGTATCCCAATTAATATGTTTGTCGCATTTACATTTTTAATAAATTCATCGTTGACCCAAACATAATCCCACCAACTCATATCGACTTCTAAAAATATTTCAAATTTAAAACTGGCCCAAACTCAACCTATCCCCAGTACCGAATCAATTCAGTTTCTTGGCCAACTAGATTCGAATAAAGGCTGAATCGATTCGAAATGCCATAGTATCCCACATCTCATAGTTTTTTTATTACAGGATTTATTAGTTCTTACCCAAAATCCATTCTAATGGGTAAATCCTTTGCATAAACATATGAACAGGTACCTAACACTTTGTTACTCATCCTAGATTCGTTAATTTCACATATTATCATGGACTCCCTTCCCCAATTTCCAGAATTTATGTGATTAAACTAAAACTTTTAGTCCACATTTCTTATATAATAATAATAATTATAAGTAACTCAGATTTTGGGGCATATAATATGGAATTAAAATCACGAATCTATATATCATAAACATATATTAAAATTCTCTTCATGTAATTCCAAGATTTCTCCAAATTTACTTTAAGAACCCTAAGGCATCCACCATCAAATTTTAGGAATTTGATTCCTAGATTTCTGGGTTAACATCCTATGTTATAATTAATCCTCTACATGCACAAGATTAATTCGTATCATTTATTCATCCAAATTCAACCTAACACCCAGAAATCATATGGGGTCATTACAATGAATCGAGAAGCAAATTGCAAATTAAATTGAGCAAGAAAATTCTTGACTTGATATATGGTGGGTGAAATCGCCTTTTGATTCTCCTTCCTAAATTCCTTGGTGTGGATTATTTCCTTATCTCTCACAAATGTTTAGGCTATGGTTCTTAGAGGCAACCTCCTGGGAGTTTATTAACTTCCTAATATAAGTAATTAACCATCTAATCCCGAGTTGGGTTAATATCCTAAATTTTGGACCCCCCAAATAGGCCCGAACCCAAAATCTTACTAGCCCCAAAGTCTCCCAACTTATGTACCTATGTCCCGGGACCGTTTCTAAAGGTTTAAAACACCTAAACGATCCCATAAAGCCTCCCAAAATGCGTCCCAATTATTTTCATTTTACTTAGACAATTTTATTTTGTTTAAACGACACACACCCATAAGTTTATTAACGTATGATATATTGCACTGGTGAATTCATTACGCCAAATTGAGTCTTGTATTTATATAATTATAAATATACATTTATTCTCAATTTAAATATTACCCATTTAAATATAAATCCACTCGATTTAATTTATTCCAAATTAATCCGAACTTATGAAATTTATTTATGTCATAATATTACATTTAAAAAAAATACGAGGTATTACAAAAAATCTTACCGTGAAGATAATTCTAAGCATGAAACTTTTGGGGCAATTGTTTATGATACCCTAGAGAGTGATGGTAGAGATAGTGGATAAGAAGAAGATGATGAAGAAGAGGGTAAAGAGAGTAAACTCCAAGTTTCCTTCTCTGAGTTGTATGCATAAATATTAAAAATGAAAAAGAAAAACTTGATGTTAGAAGATAGGTTGAATGAAGGTACCATAAGTGATCATAATGCTAAGTTTATTAACAATCGTAGTTTCCTTCAAAGTTTGATGAATATTTTGGAGAATGATCTTCTTGAGTTAAAGATTCTATCATTTACTTGTGTATAGAATAAAGGATCTAGAAAAGAGATTAAGAGACTCGAGTCGTGTCGTGTCGTGTCAAATTTGTTTTGGAATCTAGGTCCGAGGTGTTGAATAAAATTTAAGTCACCATATGAATCAAATATTACAAGTTTGGTACTAACTTCAATGATATAGTTACATTCGCTACTAAAGCAAAGAACATGCTTTTGCGGGATCCAACCAAAGCTAGGAACATTAGAAAAAGTCAACCGAACGGTAAAATTCCTCGTATCTATACTAGCACACATTATGGTAAGAAAGGATACCTTATGATTTTTGTTTTGATCTTAAAAGAAGTACTATGAAGGCTAATACTACAGTAACCAAAGTTCCCCAGGCACGAGTCCTTCACTTTACACCTATGTGGGTTAGGAGATCCGATTTGGAGGCATTTAATGTTTGCCTTATTGACTCTAGCATGATTTCATACAATTCATCACATGCTATATCTTATGAGCAATTTCATGCATGATTGTTTTTCATACACCCTTTTTTGTACTGCATGATATATATGTTTTCTAGTTGTATGATATTTATCCTTTTTACAATTTGATTTTCCATTTTTAGGTTATAATTTAAAAAATACAAAATGATTTTACTTGTCTTTTATTTTTTTTAGATTGAAGTCATTTTGAAATCTATTTAAAAATTCAAAAATATTTTTAGTTTATGTGTAGTTTAGTTTTACACATTTTGTGTGGAATATTATTGTGTTAAAATCCATTTTATTCCATGTTTCTATGTGGCTAGGACATTTGATTATAATTATTAATGCTTAGTCTATTTTTAATCATCCTTATAGGCAGTTGTTCGACTTTGATTTACTAAATGGATTCACTTTGTATATGCCTCCACACAAACATGCACGAGATATTTTGAATTTTAACTTCACATGTTGTATTTGAGCTAAGTGAGATCTTCTTTCATCAATATTGTTATCAATATATCTATTGACTATGGCGATTTGTGCATATAAGAATCGTTGCTTGTGAGTATGTTTTTTTTAATATGAGGGTTCATGAGAAAGGGTTATAAAAGGAGCAAATCTCCTTTGCGGGAAAGCCATCATTGGTAAGAGCGTGAAAAATAAAGGTAAAAAGGAAATATTAAATGCCAATATATTTTTTAATTAATTTTCAAAATTGGTATCTTCAAAATAGTTGAGTAATAAAATAAGATATATGTTTATCTTTTCAGGGTTTTATAGTTATATAGCAATAGGTTTGCATAATGAATCATATTTATGCTCATCATGCCATAACGCAATTCATTCGTAAAATCATTAAAATTCTAGGCTTGTGTGCATTGTGCTTATTTATTCATTGAGTTCACTTTATCTATCACTTGAGGATAAATCTTAGTTTGATAAAGGTTTACAGTCAAATAGAAATTCTTGTGAATTTTTGAGTGATTGGGTAATAATTAATTTGTATTTAGTTTACGACCCTTCACTCCATTTCATGTGTTTAGACACATCGATACTATGCTAGTACGTAAAGCTTATGTATTTGGTGTCATTTTGTATATATATATATATATCTGTGTGTGTGTGTGTGTGTGTGTGTGTGTGTAAGTGTGTGTGTCATTGGTATGTTTTTCATGTTTATATACATGGTATCATTTTGTTTTGAGTATTTGCATTTGGATTTTATCCATATCTTCCATATTCTACCTCCTTGAATCAAATTAACATGTTATATGATCATATTATTGTCTCTTGTTGCTTGTTTACTTTGATATCTTATGCTTCATTGTGTATTCTAGTTGATGTCATTTATTGCATTAATATTGGTATTAACTGATACTCGTGTAGATTATTTGTGCTTTTATTGTCATGTTGTGTTTTGTCTCACTTTACAGCATTGCATGATATTATTATTTCTTTCTTAATTTCAATGATATCATATGTTCTCAATTTTTTAGCGGGGGGGGGGGGGGGGGTGGTAGATATATTTTATGAGGGAAAAACCTTTTATTATGCATTCTTACTATGTCAATTCCGAAAAGGGGGGAATAGTATCCTTAACTTTAGTGTTAGGAGTTTTTTTTTAGGAAATAGGGCATAAACCCTATATTTTATTAATTATTAGGAGGAAAGGCCTCTCCCAAATGGCATTACAAGATCTACTGGAAAATTGAAAATGAAAATAAATGTCGAGCCAAATGAAATGTCTTTAAAAAGCTAAAAACATAAGGATTTATTAATATTAGTGTGGGTACCTTCTTCGTCTTTTAGGCCCATGAGAGTAGCTGGACGAAACCCAATTAGAAACAAGAGGTGTCTGACCCAAATTATGGGATGCTCTAAAAGACGATTAGAATTGAGGATCAGACCCAGTCTATCCACAAAAATCTCGGAGGAGATATTCAAAGGGATAGTGGGCTAACGTAGTGGTTATCAACACCACTCTCTCTTTTACTGAATATATATTGTACCCTTGGCCCGGGGTAAAAGGGAATATAGAAAAACTTCTCTAAATATATACTTAATATAACAGTAGACCTCTACATGGACGGAGGCAGTTAGACGAACACTGTACATCTTTGTGTTGTGTGATTGTGATCTTTATTGTTCTTCTTTTCCTGGTGATTGCCTTTTATTATTATTTGTGCTGAGATTTTTGTCATCACAATTGGCGTCGTCTGTGGGAATCGGTTGTTTTTCCTGTAAGAAAACCTTCATAAAAAAGGACCTGCAATGCTCGATCACACAAGCAATTCCTCTGAAGTAGGGGATATTAAGGATCAGCCAATCCCTCTTAGGGTAAGGTACGAAATCCTTCGTTCAAGCTCGAGCCTTTGCCGAGAGAGGCATCTCTCTCCTAAGAAAGACAGGGGCCAGTTAGGTCCACAGAGGTTTCCAGGCTCATAAACGCCTATGAGGCCAGGCTCCAAGAATAGGAGGAGGCTCCTCGGCAGCAGGAATTTGAAAATGATCGCCTCAAAAGGCGAATGGAAAATATAGAAAGGGATATCCATCATAACACGAGGCAATGCCATAATCAGACTCCTAGCCCTCAGGCGAGCAAATCTCACCGCCGAGGAAGGAGACCAGGGCGCGAGTCACATGAAACTGAGAGACACAGGTTGAATGACGAATAGTTCGAGCAGCAACAACTATCTCGTCGCTACAGGAGCCCGGGTCGAAGGAACGATGGTATACGAAGCTTGGTCCGAAGACAAATGGACCAACACCCATCTCATCAGGGTTAGAGATCAACAAGAGAGCTGGCAAGGAGCTCCAAGATGACCAAGAAGAAACCCTATTATATGATTACTTCCATATCCAACTTCACTATAACATTGAAACCAGGATGCTTCCTACACAAAACACTAGTAATTTCTTGGGCTACAAAATTATTATCAAAGATAGTCCTCCCTTTAGTAAATCAATATTTATTAGGAGATATAATAGAAAGGAAAATGTTAGACAATCTAGTATTGATGATTTTTAAAATGATTTCATTGTAAAAATTACTCAGACTTATTGGTATTAGAAAATCTTTATCCTAGGGGTGAGAAATTTTACTCAGACTTATATTTGCATTTGAAGTTGTTTTTATGTGTGTTTGAAACATGCAATAAAGTTTACAAGCGTGCAAAGTTACTCAGTGTATGTGTGTGCCAAGTTTGTACTGTTTCCTTTTGGGTGTGGAGATTGAGTCTTTTAGAGACCTTGAAGGTCCATAGGGTTTTTAGGTTTTGTCTCGAAATAGCCAAAGGTGGTATATTTAAGGACAAATTTTTGATTGAGTCAATTTATATGTATTGGCTCAATTCTTGACAAAACATTTCGAATCGTAGGTCAGGCTTTATATTTATACCTTTAAAGCCAATATAGATTTTGATTACAGAAATAGCAGCAAAGATTTAGAGATTGCATTATCCTTTTGAGTTTAGTGTCATGGTTGGTCTTTGTATTTTCGAGGATGTCTCAGGTATGAATTCATATAGATTTTGATACTTGAAATATCATTTTAGGTGTTTTATTTTTATAAAATGTTTGGGGATGAATATAAAAAACTAAAAGAAAAACATTTTTCTAAGTCATTTGAATGAATTTACACATTTCATTCAAGAGAGTTTAAAAGTTCTTTGAAATGAACTCTAAACGAACATCAAATGACATTTTTCTATTAGTAGAACAAATATCATCCAAAACTCATTTGAAGCTAATTTGAACAAAATTGGCTATTCATTTGAACAATATTGTATTTTGTTCGAATAAACCCTTGTTTTCATTCGAATCAAATTCACGAAAAATGTGTTTCCTTGAAAAATGTGTTTTGTGTATAAAAGGAATCTGACATTTGTTTGTAGAGAGATTTTTGGCTAAAATAGAAGGAGTTAATTAATTTTTTAAAATAGAGCCTAGATGTGTTTACATGGGAGCCATAGGAAATGCAAGGGATTGATTCTGGAATCACTTGACATCGCCTTCAAGCGGGTCCAACATTTTAGTTACTCATACAAAAGGCTTGTTTTACTTTCGCAGAGAAAACCAAGGCAGCGAAAAAGGAGGATGGGAATTTTTTGGAGGTAAGGTCCATCAAAGAAGTTAAATATCGAAATGGCTTTGAAACTCGATGGTGATCTGAAAGAGTAACGACAACTGGACAGTTTGTACGGACTTTACCGACCTAAACAGATCTTGCCCTAAAGATAGCTTCCCTCTGCTAAAGATAGACCAAATCGTCAACGCCACAACAGACCATGAACAAATGCATTTCCTAGATGAATACTTGGGGTATTATTAGATCCCCCTGTCCAGCCCCGATCAAGATAAAAACTCATTCATCACCCCACTAGGCATGCATAGTTATAAGATCATGCCTTTTGACTTAAAAAATGATGGGGCCATATATTTTAAACTGGTTACCAAGATGTTCAAGCAATAGATTGAGAGACGATAGAAGTGTACATTAACAACATTCTCAGAAGAAAATTGTATGGACGTCCACCTTAAAGACTTACCAAAAACCTTTGAAACCCTCAGGCACTACCGGATGAAACTCAATGTGAGAAAATGTTCATTCGGGGTCTAGTATAGAAAATTCCTCATTTTCCTGGTCAGTAAGAGAATAGTTGAAGAAAACCCTAACCAAATAGTTGAAATAAATAATGTTCAGACACCTAAGACATTAAAAGAGATTCAAAATCTAACTGCAATGCTTGTATCGATGAATCTTTTTGTCTCTAAGTCGTCTGAGCATTACAGACCATTTTTTAGATGCTAAATAATGAAATGCCTCACCTAGAATGATGAATGCTCAAAATCACTTGAAGAAATCAAATTTTATTTGAGCAACCTTCATTTTTATCCATTCCAGTCCTAGGAGATCCTCTCTACCTATACCTAGAAGTTTCAAGCCACTAACTAGTTTTGCCTTGGTTTGCGATAAAAAAAGGTAGATTGTTACCATTTACTATATTAGCATGATAGTCTTAGATGTTGTTGAGTGCCAACTTAAAATTAAATAGTTACCCTACTCATTGATCACCGCATCCCTAAAGCTAAAGCACTAATTTGAGGTTCGTTTGTTGGAACAATAGGTCCCCAAAGTTTAACTATTAAAAAAATTCTTAAATAATAATTTCCTTGTTAGATAGATATGCGGAAGCGGTGTGATGGTTCAACTTTAAAACAACAAATTTTAATTTCTTAAACAAATTAAAATTACACCAAGTGAAGTAAAATTAATCAATTAATATTTTCACTTAAACCAATTAATTAATCGAAGTCCTAGAATTTGCCTAAGTCATAATTAACAATTTTCCAAAGTTAGGCGAAACCAAATTTTAGCAAATGACTTGAATTAAATAAACTTTACCCAATATTTAATTTAGCACCAAATTAAATGAGTGTGATAATTTAAACCGAATTTTATCTTGAATTATCCTAAGCATGCGTTCTAAATTATTTAAGCAAGATAAAATAAACCAATCACACTACGCCGCGATGTACGAGGAAAAACCCAAGACGGGAAACAACCTCGGACGGCCCTAGCCACAAATTCACTAGATACGGAATTACATGTACAAGACAGATAGACTTACAACGCACGACTCGATCCCTCTCAAGCCCCGACGCTTCTTCTTGTAGACACCTCTTCCTAGCGGATAACCTTGGAATGCCACCGCGGTCTCGGAATCCACCGATAGGACTTTATATGGTCACCGTCACCCAAACATGGAGCCTTTCTCCGTGTGGGTAAATCAACATGAGAAACACTTCTTCTTTCTTCGTGGGAGGTAGAAGCAAAACCCGAAACTTCTCTTCTTGAATTCGGTAGAGAAAACCGGTGCCAAAACTCCAAGGAATTGATATGTATATAAGAACTTGGATAAACAATATGGGTGTACAAACTAGAGTGGTAAGTGAGTTTCTTCTTGAAAATTAGCACTCAAAACTTGAACATTTTCCTTAAACATTGGTGCTCTCAAACTCTCTCAAAGAGATGAAAATGAAATGGAAAAGTTAGGAAAAGTTAGATTGGAAAATGTTCTTCGCGCACATATTAAAATTTGAAAAAGTTAGTTAAAAACTTAGTGGGGAAGTGGGTGAAAAACTGCCAAAAAACTGCAAAAAACTGTTCCCGCCTGGCATCTCATTCGAACGACATTTCGTTCGAACGAATTCTCGTTCGAACGAAATCTCGTTCGAACGAGACTTCTAACGATGTTCCAGATTAAACTCATTAGAATCTCGTTGGATATCTCGTTCGAATAGAAGGTTCGTTCGAACGACATATCGAACGACATTTTATAGGCCTATACTGGAACCTCGTTGGCAAACTCGTTCGAACGACATCTGGTTCGAACGAAAAAACTCGTTCGAACGACATATCGAACGAACTTCCAGAACTTTGGAAAATTCAATTTTAGCCCAGAAAACTTTATAAACTTATTTAAAATTTTTATTTTATTCTTTCTGAAAATTAAAACACAGTTTTTATTAAACCTAACACCCAATAAACTTTGTTCCAAGCTCCTATATATATAATATTGCATTCATACCTTGGGAGCATGGAACCATAGTTGATGACGTAGAAACGAGGCACGCAAACCGGCATATTTGATGAGGCTTTATACTCTTTGCCGCTACGTCTTCAACAAACACTTCATAGGCTTGAGAGTATTACAATTACATACTATCCTATGAATAAATGTTTTTGTCCGAAATTGAGCCAACACTATACATGGACTCAATTGGAAATTTGTGTCCTTACATTGTTCCATCACAGTCATCACATCTTTCCCTCTTAAATTCTTATACGTAAGGCCGACCTATCTGGATGCATGCCCAAATGGTCAGCCAAACTCGAGAGATTTAATATACACTACCAGTTAAGAACACTAATTCAGGGGTAGGAGTTGGCTAATTTTATAGCTAAATTTGTCAAAAAAGTATCCCCTACTGATTAATAAGTCGTTGACAAGTTGAAAGATCACGGGATTGATTAATCAAGGAACTGAATAGTAATTGTGGATGGTGACTATAACTCTGAAGGGGTTGGAGTAGGGATTGTACTGATAACACCATAGAATGACATAATCGAGCAAGGAATAAGGATGAGTTTTGATGCCTCCAATAATGATGCCGAGTATGAAGCCCTCATAGATGGATTAGTCAAGGATAACTTACTAAGGGAAAGGCACCTAAAAATGTATCGTAATTCAATGTTCGTGTTTAACAAAGTCACTGGATACTTTAGTGCCAAAGATTATAGGATGGAAGCCGACCTACAGGTGGTTCGTGATTTGATATCAATGTTTGAGGAAGTCCATAATCAATAGTTTCTCGAGGGCATAATATCATATCGATGCCTTAGTTTCCCTAAGTTAACTATTGGAGTCAAATATATAAAGAATAATTGAAGTATAATTCCTCTATAGGCCTAGCATCTTGAAGAAGGTAGTCCCCAATCACGTTCTCACTATAGATAGGGTCCGAGATAAATGGATACGATAATTGATTATTTGCAAAACAATACCATTTTGACCGAAAAAATAAGCTCACCAAGTTGGGGTAAAAGCTTCACGGTTCAACATTGGACCTAGGGAAAAACTCCACATAAGATACTTAACATGCCCCTACCATTAATGCATGCATCCCAAAGACGTCGACCAAGTTCTCTACGAGCTACATGATGGGATTTATGGGAGCCACCCAGGAGGAAGGTCTTTTGTATTATGAGAAATCAAATAAGGCTATGGGTGGCCATATAGGTAGAAAGATTCAAATAATTACTCCTGGAAGTGTAAAAATTCTCCCCTGCACTTCATCAACTAGCAGTGACCTAAAGTCTCTGACTATCCCATGGCCATTTGGACAACGGAAAATTAATTTATCATAGATAAATATAAATAAAAGAGACAAGATATTTTTAAACTGGTTTGGCTTAAGGGAAGAGCCTACGTCCACTCTTTTGTATTTCTTTGGGATTGTTCAATTGCCTCTCTTTTTTGCTTGTCCCTGTATGTAGGGTTTACAATGTATATCTAGCCCTCAGGGGGTGTATAAGAGCTAGAATATCAAAAGATGGGATTTCTTTATATCATAGACATTTACATCTGTACATTCATTAATGTATACAACTGTTGATGTTTATCTGTCATCGTTGGTCACCATCCTCGGTGTTGGTCGGTATGCTTGGAGTTTGTCGGTATTCCATCCTTAATGACTAGGATTGATCCTCCATTGTATAACATGTGTCAGTATCTGAATGGTCCATATAGATAAATAATTTTTGGCATCAATAAAAGCCCCCAATCTTTCATGCTTGAAGTTTTTAGAAGAGAATGGAGCATTTGGCTCTTAAAGTTGCTTGGGCAATAATTTTAGGCCTGGTCGGTTGCCGACTTCCCCAACTTAATTTTTTTTTTAGTTTAATTATGGAAATACGATGCGCGTGTCATTTTTTAAATTATCCCCAACTTTAACAAATCATTTTTGGGCAAATTCCTCTTTTTTATCTTTTAGCCGCCACTAGTTCAATCGACGCTACCTTTTAATCATTTCTTTTTTAGTTTTCGAGACAACCTATAAAGAGGGGGGAAATCCACGAACTTTTACTATCTTAAATCTTCTGAGTGTTTCTGGGCTACAGTGTCTTCAATCTTTCTTTTTCTCTCTCGAGCGACCATTTTATGTTCTTCAGTTCTCGCTGAATCCTTAATTTTTGTAAGAATTTTTTTTTTCTCTTTTATTCATCATCATGGTTTACTCTATTGATTATCTTGATGAATTTAGAAATGAATTTATAATTCCATCTTCGGTTGCTTTGGAACACGCTATTTTACCTGTTGATTTTTGCTCACTTATTGAGGGTCACTAATTTCCCTCTATTTTTATAGCTGAGCATGGTTTTTCCATTCCTACCAACGCCCCGTGCCTTGAAGTTTTTCGATACTTTGACATTATCCCAGCTAGAGTAGCCCCCAATACTTGGAGGGTTGTGAATGGGGTGTATAGGTTGAATCAAATTCATGGGACCCATCTGGGGATTCCAAAAATAATGTTTTATTATAAGTGGGTGACTAGTAAAGTTAATTTGAGGGAGGTGAAGTTTATTTGGGGACTTCATCAAAGGATTGGAGAGGAGCACGTCAAGTTTGCTGTAGTATAAGAACATCATCTCTTTCTTTGTTGCTCATCCTATTCCCTCCCTTGTAATTGATCTTGAGCAAGAACTTGCTTCTACTTCTTCAGCCACTGCATTTGGCAGTGGTGATCTTGCTTCTCTTTCCCCTTCCTCCTTAGATTGAAATTTTCCCCTTGAAGTATCCATGGGGAAGATGCATATTCTCAACATTTTTGGAGACATAGTTGCCAATCCCCCTTCCAAGCAAGCTGATACAGGGGTGAAAAATAAAAATGAGACTGGGAAGAAGCCCCCAGCCAAACAACTTGAAGAGAGACCCCTGAAGAGAATAAAGAAAGTGTTTCCTTCTAAGTTAGAAGAAGGCTCTTCTACTCTTCCCGACCAACGTGAGTTGGTCGACATATCTTCTTCATCCTCTTCAGTGGTCCTTGGCCCTAGATTGGCAAGACAATTAATAAAGTCTGGGACTTTGCCAGACCACATGAGTGTTGTGATGCATTACCTCGATCCAAGTGTTCTGACAGGGATGCTCAATGTCTTGCTCTGGTATATTCCTTTTGAATTATTTAATTTTCTATCTCTTGATCTGTTCTTCACTATACTTACTTTCCTTGTGTTCTTGTGTAATTTCTTGTTGACTTCAATATTATATTGGAGAAAGATCAATTTTTGAGAGCTTTTTCATCTGGTGAAGTTGAAGAAGCTTTTAACGAGTTGAAGAAGTCATAACATGATTCCCAACAAGCATAGGATAATGAACAAAAGAAATGGTAGGAGAAGATAAAGGCTAGTGAAAAAGCTATTGAGACTACTCGGGGTCTGACTGGTAAATTACAAAAGGACTCAGATGCTGAGATAATTAAGTCTGACCAGCTACAAAAGGACCTGAGTGTTGAGAAGGTGAAGATGGATAAGGCCACAGAGTCCAACTTCAATAAAGGTTTGTATAAGGCCTTTGGTGCAGATTCTTCATAAATTGAGTTTATGAAGAAAAAATGCTTCAAGGATAGCTGGTTTGCTGCTCTGGTGGAGGTCGGCACTCCAAGTATCCCGAGCTATTCTTGTGATATGACCCTGGGACTCCTCCAAACCTGGATGAGGAAGTTGATGATGGGGGTTCCAGTGAATCTTTAATAATGGCGGAGTCTGCCGATCAACATCAGGATTTTGATTCTACTGTGGTCTCCAAAGTTAATCCTCCTCCTCCCTCAGCTCCCACTTCTTCTTCACCTAATCCTGAAGTAGATAAGAAGAAGGTGTAAAACCAATCAATTTTTGTTTTCTTTTTCAATAGTTGTACTTTTTTCTTTTTTTGAAGATGTATATGTACTTCCCATTTTATTAATAAAAAGAGAAATATTTATTGTTGATACCAAATTTAGTCTGCTGATGTGGACCAATTATATGGAGACACGTGTCAATCTACATGGCACCTGCAAACATTTTGAACAAGAGCTTGACTCCGAGGAACTCAACCTCCCCGACCAACTCAGGCACTCCAAGAAAAAAGTGTTCTCCGAGGAACTTTATTATGCTGAGCAAATCATGTATACCGAGCTACTTAGGCGGTCCGAGCAACTCATGTATACCGAGCTACTTAGGCGGTCTGAGCTGCATCTCGTACAGAGCATTTATAACCGGGTAATTAAGAGGATTGACTGCACATTAAATGCTCATCATTATCATACATATGTAAACTCCTATTGGATAGCTATGTAATATTCTTTCGCATGTACAACCTCAAGGCTATAAATACATTGTAACCTCCTCATTAGTAGGGGACTCGGAATTTCTTGGTAAAACACCTATTATCGAGAATTCCAAACAGTCAGCAATAATAAAATAGTGGACGTAGGCCATTACTTCGAGGCTGAACCACTTTAAAATCCTTTGTCTCATTTATTTTTTATCTGTGATTAAATAATTAGAGATAGTCTCATTTTTTACATCAATAGATTGGCGCCGTCTATGAGAAATGACTGAAACTATCGACTTTCACCAAAACAATTCATCTCCAATGGCTGATAATCCAGAATCCAGTAATCAAAATGCTGGAAACCCCCCAGATCCATCTGTTCCCCTGAATGTCCAAAATCTGGCCGGAATAATGGCTAATCTAGCCCAAGGCCAAACAACCATGCAAGAAACTATGCGACAACTCATGCAAACCATCCAGGGTGGAGCGTCGACCCATTCAGGACAACGAAGCGTTCAAAGAAACACACGTTTACCATCTTCGCATACTAGGCATACCGATTCATATCGCACTAAAAGATCTGATGATTTTTCTTATCAACCGGGTCGAACTTCGTCAGTACGAGCCACAGATACTGAACAACACATCACCCTCTCTCCAGAAAGGACTAGTGCATTGGAGAGATTAAGTAGGGCCTCTCCTTTTGGTCGATTAGGCCCTAGGAGTAATAGGAGTCCTCCTAAGGCTGTGTCGAGGAACTTTCGACGACTATCCGATCTAAGGGAGGGTTCTGCCCAATCACAACCAGCTGCTTGTCATGATAGATCCCAGGAAGCAACTTCAACATGATCAATTGCTCGAACCAACAGGACCGAGGAGGAAAATGATGCATGGAAAGGCTCTATTAAAAGGTTGGAGGATAGATTAGGGGAGATGGTTAAGGCCAAGAATCCTCTACAAAGAACTTTTGTCCAAGGGACACCTTTTATCCAGGAAATTATGGATTTTCCCACACCATCGAAGTTCAAAGCACCTGTTGTGACTCCCAAATATAATGGAAAAACTGACCCTGTCCTTCATATAGAACAATACCAAGCTGCTTCCGACATCTATGCCGTGCCAGATGAGATGAGATACAGAGCATTTTCGGGAACTCTTACCGGATCTGCTCAAATATGGTACAATAATCTTCCTCGGGGGAAGATTTCAACTTTCTTTCAACTGTCCGAGCTCTTTATTGGAAATTTCTGTTATGGATCAAAACCAGTTAAACAAGTATCACACTTGTTAAGTGTTAGACAAAAAGCAGGTGAGAGCACCTGGGATTATATAACTCGTTTCAATAACGAGAAGCTCGAAGTTATTGATTACGAAGAAAAGACAGCGATTACTACTTTGATGAGTGGACTGTTGCCCAATAAATTGTACTATACTTTGGCCAAAGATCCACCCAGGACCATGTCAGAACTGATGGCAAAAGCGGCCAAAATCATGAATGCTGAGGAGGCTATGGCTGCGAAGAAGAACATGGACACCAAAGAGACTAAGGTGGAGGTTGATAAAGCTAAAAAGAAAGAGCATAAGAATAATGGTGGTGACAAGCAGTCAAAAGTAAAGCCATCATGGGAAATGTTGAAGAAATTTGAAAATTATACTCCTTTGAAAGTAGACATAACCATGTTCTGGAAGAAATCAAGAACAGCGAGGAGCTAAACTGGTCAGAGAAAATAAAGACAGATCCCGACAAGAGGAATAAGGCCAAATATTGCGAGTTCTATAAAGACCATGATCACATGACCAAAAATTGCATAGCTCTTCAGAATGAGATCGAAGCACTCATCAGACGAGGAAAGCTGACCAAATATGTTGATCGTAGAAATGAAGGAAAAAGAAACGACCGAGAAAGACAGAGGTCTAGATCTCCTCGTCGAGAAAAAGAAAATAGGAAAAGAGGTCATGAAGATGATCCAGAAGACGACCCCGATCTCCCCAAAAGGCCAAGACAGCCAGAGCGTGAGGTATTTTCAATTCGTTTTGGATCATTTGATTGTAATGTTATTACAGGTGGAGATGTAGGAGGTGGAGACCTTAGTACAGAGAGGAAAGCTTACCTCAATGAGGCTCAATCTTGTTCATACATTCAGCAAATAAATATAGCTGAGGATGATCGCTCGAGGAAGATGAACAA
The DNA here is from genome assembly GCA_949130495.1 of Sambucus nigra. NCBI lineage: Eukaryota > Viridiplantae > Streptophyta > Magnoliopsida > Dipsacales > Adoxaceae > Sambucus > Sambucus nigra. The sequence goes on from OX422214.1 coordinate 60,448,125, forward strand.
AGAAAAACTAGTCATCGGTTTCTCCAAGAATGACCTCGCAGGTGTGTTATATCCTCATGATGATCCATTGGTGATCAAAATGAGGATGAAGGAAGTAATGATCTCAAGAGTACTGGTGTATAACGGTAGCTCGGCGGATATCATGTTCTACTCATGCTTCGATAGCTTAAATCTAAAGTTATCTCAGTTGGAGCCTTATCACAGGCCCCTCCTCGGTTTTGCTGGAGAGAAAGTTTTTCCACTTGGGACGATCAAGTTGGATATGTTCATCGGTACATGGCCTGCTTGTCGAACATAAAGAGTACGTTTCTTTGTGATGGATAAGAATGTCTAATCAGCTTACAATATGATAATGGGAAGGGTAGGTTTGAAGAAGTTTGAAAAAGTACCATCTACTGTACATCAATGCCTAAAATTTCCAACCAACTTTGGAGTAGGAGTTGTGAAGGGTGACCAAAAAGTAGCTCGGGAATGCTACTATTCATCTGCCGAGCAGGAAGAACTGGAGGAATCTAGGAAAAAGACTATTGCCTATCAAGTGGATGAAGGTGCAGAGATTGAAACATTAGATCCCAGAGACGAGTCGCAACTCGTGAAAGGCCAGGTGGTGGAAGCTACTGAAAATGTCATTCTGGACGACGAGCACCCGGAACGAATAACTCAAATAGGTTCATCGTTGGATGCGTCACTAAAACAAGAATTGATAGTTTTTCTAAAAAGCAGAAAACAAACTTTTGCTTGGAGTCATGAGGACATGCCAGGAATAGACTTAAATTTCTTATGTCACCAGCTCAATGTGAATATGGAAATCAAGCCAGTGAAGCATATAAGAAGAGTGTTCAGCCCTGAAAAGAACCAATCAATACAAGAGGAGGTCGAGAAGCTCTAGAAAGCTTATTTTCTTGAAGATGTCAAATATCAAGACTGGTTAGATAATCTGGTGATGGTGAAGAAGAAGAACAACAAATGGAGGATGTGTGTAGACTTCACCGACCTCAACAAGGCAAGCCCAAAGGATCATTTTCCTTTGCCCCGAATTGATCAATTAGTGGATGCTACCTCGGGACACGAGTTGTTGAGCTTCATGGATGCTTATTCTGGCTACAACCAGATTAAAATGAAACCTGAAGACAGGGAGGGTACCCATTTTATTACCCCTATGGGAACTTATTGTTATAATGTTATGCCTTTTGGTTTGAAAAATGCAGGTGCAACATATCAGCGGCTGATGAACAAGGTGTTTGCAGAACAAATCAGTCACAATATGGAAGTTTATGTTGATGATATGCTGACGAAGAGCAAGAAAGCTGCTGACCATCTAATTGATCTAGGTCAAACCTTTGATCGATTAGATAAATATCAAATGAAGTTGAACCCTACCAAGTGCATATTCGGAGTACGAAAAAGCATGTTCCTCGGGTATATTGTAAACCAACGAGGTATTGAAGCAAATCTAGAAAAGATCAAAGCTCTATTGAGGCTACGATCTCCAACGACGAAGAAAGAAGTGCAAAGTCTCACAGGACGTGTTGCCGCCCTTAACATATTTGTGTCACGAGCAACTGATAGATGCCTCCCATTATTTAAAATACTCTGAAAGACTTTTGTATGGAACGATGAATGCGAGAAGGCTTTTCAAGAATTGAATAAGTACCTGGGAGCACCTCCACTGTTGTCCAGACCAGTGATGGGAGAAAGATTGTACCTGTATTTAGCAGTTTCAGAGAACGCAGTTAGCTCGACATTAATAAGAATGGAGGACGGAGTGCAAAAACTAATTTATTACACTAGCAAGGCCTTCCGAGGAGCAGAGATCAGATATCCAAGACTGGAAAAGTTGGCACTAGCATTGATCGAAGCAAGTAGAAGAATGAGGCCTTACTTCCAAGATCATACCATAATAGTGTATACCGATATGCCACTGAGGCAAGCTCTTCATAAACTAGAGAAATCAGGAAGATTGATGTATTGGGCAGTAGAACTTGGTGAATATGACATACTTTATGAACCTAGAACATCGCTTAAAGGGCAAGCAGTAGCTGATTTCATAGCAGAGTTCACCTATCCTGACACCTCCGAGGAGGAAAAATTGAATACCGACCAACCTGTGGATGTTACAGGATCATCAAATTTAAACCCCGATCAACTTAAGTTGGTTGGCGAGCAAGAGAAGATGGTCGACGAGCAGCAAGAAGTGCTGGAGGAGGAAATAAGGAAGCAATAAATATTCCACCGAGGAACTCTGTCCGATCAAAAATTTGAGGATGAGGTACCTATATGGAATCTATATGTGGATGGCTCATCCTGCACTACAGGCTGTGGAGTAGGAATTATTTTGAATAGCCCAGATAAGATTGATGTGGAGTATGCTCTGGGCTTTAAATTCAAGGCTTCTAATAATGAGGCTGAATATGAAGCTATGATTGCAGGTCTTAGTTTAGGAAAAACTATGGGGGTAGAGCAGGTCATCGTATTTAGTGATTCACAATTGATCGTAAATCAGATGTTGGGGGTATATGCAGCCAAAGGAGAATTAATGATCAAATATCATGCAAAAGCAATGGAGATTTTATCAAGCCTGATTGCAGTGCAGATAATTAGAATACCAAGATTGGAGAATGCAAGAGCAGACGCCTTAGCTCGGTTAGCCTCAGCAACACGCACCGAGCTACGAAGAACAATACCAATAGAGGTCTTGTCTAATCGGAGCATAGACGAAGATCTGATGATAAACTTCATCGCTCATAATTCAGGACCATCTTGGATGGACCCCATCAGGGCATATATTGAAGAAGGGACATTACCAACTAATAAGCTCGTAGCCAAGAAGTTGAAGTTTAAAGCTGCTCGTTATGTATTGACTAATGGTATTCTATATAGACGAGGAATTATAGTTGGCTTTCAGAGATGTGTACATCCCACCGAGGTGAAAGACTTGATCAAAGAGGTCCATAAAGGGTCTTGTGGAGCCCATGTAGCAGGTCAAACACTTTTACAAAGGATAATGACACAAGGATACTATTGGTCGACGATGAGGGTTGATTGTATAGCCTATGCCAAAAACTGTGACAAATGTCAACGTTTCTCCTCTATCCGAAGAACTCCCCAAGCATTGTTGACACCCATTACTTCCCCTTGGCCATATTCCATGTGGGGAATTGACTTGGTCGGGCCACTTCCAACGACCAGAGGAATGCTTAAATATCTCGTCATCGCGGTGGATTACTTTACTAAGTGGGTGGAAGCTGAGACTCTTGTTGATATGACGTATGAAAAGGTGTACCAATCTATTTGTAAAATATCATCTGTAGATATAGTCTTCCCCATGCATTCATTACCGACCATGGAACTCATTTTGACAATGAGGAGTTTTCTGCGTATTGTCATCAGTCGAACATTTTGAAAACCCACTCTGCACCAGGCCATCCCCAGAGCAATGGACAAACTGAAGTGACAAACAGAACGCTGCTGAATGGTTTAAAGAAAAGACTGGATGATGCAAAGGAAAATTGGATCAACGAGATGCATTCTGTACTGTGGGCTTATCGTACTACTCCACGAGCAGCAACAAGAGAATCTCCATACATTCTAGCATTTGGAAGTGAAGCTGTTATACCTGCCGAGGTAGGCCTCCCAACACACAGAGTGCTGAATTTCAATTCTCCTGTCAGCGACTTGATGAGAATATTAGACTTGGATATGCTCGAGGAAGTTAGAGAAGAAGCAACGATCAGGAATGCTGCATACCAGCAACGGACAACTCTATTCTACAACAAGAGAGTAAAGAAATATGACTTGAAAGAAGGGGACTATGTGCTAAACAAAGTGATTCAAAAACACAACAAACTGGAGGTAAACTGGTATGGACCCTACAGAGTAACAGAAGTTGTTCGACCAGGGACATATATGATTGAAACTTTAGAAGGGGAGGAGTTTAAGAATGCATGGAACGCAGAGCATCTTCGCAAATATTATCAGTAGTTCAATCCCTATGTAATGTAGTTTTCTCAATATGAATAAAGTTTTGGATGGTTTACCCAATTATCTACTTTTGTTGAAATATTTTCGGAGTACTAGTGCTACGCACTACGCATCAAGCCCAGAAAGAAAATCCACCAACTACGATTGGTCGGGAATATAAAATTCGCCAACTACGATTGGTCGGGAATAGAAAATCCACCAACTACGGTTGGTCGGGAATATAAAATCCGCCAACTACGGTTGGTCGGGAATATAAAATCCACCAACTACGGTTGGTCAGGAATATAAAATCCGCCAACTACGGTTGGTCGGGAATAGAAAATCCACCAACTACGGTTGGTCAGGAATATAAAATCCGCCAACTAGGGTTGGTCGGGAATAGAAAATCCACCAAATACGGTTGTTCGGGAATATAAAATCCACCTACTACGGTTGGTCGAGAATATAAAATCCACCAACTACGATTGGTCGGGAATAAAAAATCCACCAACTACGGTTGGTCAGGAATATAAAATCTACCAACTACGGTTGATCGGGAATAAAAAATCCACCAACTGCAGTTGGTCGGGAATAGAAAATCCACCAACTACGGTTGGTCGGGAATATAAAATCCACCAACTACGGTTGGTCGGGAATAAAAATCCACCAATTGCGGTTGGTCGGGAATAAAAATCCATCAATTACGGTTGGTCGGAAACATTTGGTTAAACGAAGCAGGATCATGTAATGAAATTCGTTTCATGGCTTAGAATAAAAAAAGTCACTATAATAAAAAAAATAAAACAAAATTTCTTTACTTGTGACATTTTAAATAAGTTGGTCGGGAAACAAAATATCAACAACTTTGGTTAGTCGTCAAATAATTACCACAAACTCAGAATGGTCAATAATAAAATTTTCACCAACTCCAGTTGATCGACAATTTAAAATAACACAAGACATTTTTGTCTTTTTACAGATATACATGCACATTCATTGGTGAATAAAAGAAATGTTTTACAAAATATTTCCAAGACAATGACAATCAAGATTGCAAAGAAAACTATAAGTTTTTCATTAAAATGATAACAAATTACATAGAAAACAAATTACAGATTATATGACAAATCCTATTATATTGGGTTTTTTCCTTCTGCCTTTGAAACAGGCTCTTCCCCAGCAGGAGGACCGTCTGAGGCATAAGGGGAATTTATGAAGTTCAAATCTCTGAGCATTCTAACGTTCATCACAGATGGACGATCAAGCAGGTGCTCCGGGCGAGATATCTCGAAGTTAGAATGAATACTGTAGTCGTCGAGATACTTCGAGATCAGGCATTGAGAAATGGCCCGAGCAGGAATCCAACTCATGTTAAGCTTAAATGGAGGCACTCGAAAATTGAGCAACCCAAGATCATAATAGTACCACAAATAGTGACCCTGTTCCAACTGTAGCACACCCAAGGCATTCAGCCATCCTTGCTTATAACCCTCGTTATTTGTATTTTGGATCCGATCATCTAGATGGTAGAGGGATTCATTATAACCAGCCATCCAGAACTCTCTGGGCTGTTTGTGAAACTGGTAGGTTAACCTCTCCAATTGCTCGTGGAGGTTCTTCGCTAAAAGTTATTTATTCTCCAAGGCAGAATTTTTTACAGAGATTTGCTCGTCGAGGTTCAAAATCTTTTTGGACATTTCAGCTAATGCTTGATTCTTCGCCATCAACTGGAAAACTTAATTCTCCAAGGCTGCCTGTGTTCTAGCTTCTTCAATAGTAACCCGAGCAGCCCTTGCTCATCCTCGAGAAGTTCCTGCTCATCCCCGAGCAGAAGTAGAGGGTCTAGTCCTCTTCAAGGTTTCCAATTCGTCTCTCAAATTGGCATTTTTGACCTCCAAGAAAGAGAAACCTTCATCGTTGACAGGGACCAAGGTTCCCGAGGTAGATGCTGCATACTTCAGTTGAGATATCTCTCCTCACAAGTTATTATTTTCCTGCTCTAATAGTTTAGCGATCTGCCTATGCTCTTCAACCTCGGTCTTCAAAGTCCTCTCCTTCATATCATAAGCGGCGACCAACTTATCATATCCTTTGTCAGCATTTAATTGCTGATATTTTTTCTCATAGCCCTGATGAAAAAGGGCAGAAGACTCCTTGTATTGTTGTTGAAGTTCCTCGATAGTACCCTGAAGGTCTTCAATCATCTCATAATAGGCCACATTATTGGCAACTACACGATCAAGCAAGCATTTCAGATACTGGTAGGCTTCTACTTCTCGCTCAGAAGTATCTGAACCGAGGATATCGATGATTTGAGCTTCATGCAGTTCAGCATGTCCAGCCTTGAAGTAGTCATTGCATTTTTTCATCAGTTCAGTATCGTGGGCTGACAAGAGCTCCATTCTAGCCATAAACTAGTAAAGAAAAGAGATAGAAAGAATCAATAAGAATGCAGATAGAGCAAGAAGAATAAAATAGATTGATAATAAGAGAAGAGCAAGAAAAGGGGAGTTAAGATACACAACCAAAACTTTAAATTTTATTACATCATGAAAAGAAGTACATGGCCCAAAATTACATTCAACAAAAAATAAAAAAGCAAAGAGCCCGAAAAACTCTACACCTTCTCCTTGCTTCCTAAGAGTTCCTCGGGAGGCTTGGACTAGGAGGTAGGTTGCTTGGTGGGAAGAGAAAACTGCTCGGTAGACATGTTGGTTGGCTTGGGCTTCTCGTAGCGAAGTTCGACAGTAGGGACTTGGTCCCCAACTATCATTAAAGACTCTTCAGATGCAGCTTCGTCCTCTTCTTCTTTGCCAGGAGAAGGAGGAGGACCATGAGCATGATGCTGAAATAATTCAGAACTCTCAGAGACCTTTAGCTCTTATAGAGCTGTAACCCAGCCATCTCGGAAGTATTTGAGGATGGCAAACTCCATCTGAGAGGACATGGCAGCTAGGCCTTTGTTCCATCCCTTGTCCCAGCCAGCGTTGAAGGAATTTTTAACAGCCAGTTTCCTCTTCACCCTATTCGAGGAAATCTTCTCAGACAGAAGTTCCTCGACAGCTTTTAATTTCCTTTCTGCCTCTTCCTTCTGACGATCAGCTTCATGGAGTTTGCCCAGTTCCTCTTCAGCAGCTTTGAACTTGGTCTCAAGCTCTCCAATATTTTTGAGCTTTTCCTCGAGCTCATTGTTCTTCTTCTCACATTCTTTCATTTTCCTCTCCAACTCCTGAGAGGCCTCCATAGCTTTTTCTCTCTCTTGCTCGATGGTTTTTAGTTACTTCCCCTAAGCAACTTTGTCTTCGTCATACTTCTGACGAGAATCCTTTAAGGACTGTGTCAGACCTACAAAATCCTCTTCCACACCTGACCAGGAGCTCGAAGCTTTAATAGCTTCATCCTTTTTCAGAATGGTGTTGAAACAAGTTACCAACTGGAAAAAGAAAATAATTGTAAGTCAGTGCAAGGACATAACATGGAAAAATGAAAGTTTAAATTAATAATACTTACTGAGGCAATGTGTTAGTTGCCAAAGTGGTAACCATCTCCCGAGAAAGATTATCTTCAACACCTTGGATCTCGAGGATAATCCAAGACTTCACCGAGCTCATGGCAGAGTTCGGAGCAACAAAAGTGGGAACACCACTTCCAGCAGTTAGAGGCTGAGAGATGGATTCAGCCAATTTATCCGAGGAGCTTTTCTTCAACTTCCTCATGGGAGCAGGAACATTCTTGACCAAGGATGTTGTCTTAGTCGGTGATATAACTACAACCTCGCTTGGAGGAGAAACAACTACAATCTTGCTCGGAGCCACAGGGGGTTTCTCGACAACCTTTTTAACAGCAACTGGAGGGGGTGCATCAATTTTTCTTGTCCCTTCCTCTGGGACATCTTGCTTATTTCTCTTTGCCTCCACAGAGGCAGAATCTAATTTATCAAAGAAGGAGGGAGCTTTTCGCCTCTTCATTCTGATGCTGAGGGGAATATGAGATTCAGGGAAAGAACCTTCAGAAGCTGGTAGTGGGTCTATGTCACTCACCACTAGACGAGCAGTAAAAGATGAAGTCTAGCTCTTGTACTGCAGCAAGTAAGAGGCTGATCTAATGTGCTCATCAGCAACGGTTTGGTGCAAGCTCCAGATAAGTTTCAAATGCTTTAAATTAACATCTGTCTCCTTTGGAGACCTTCTTTTGCTGTCAACTGTAAATAAACAAAAATTAAAATGTCAAGGACGCATTTTATCAAACACAAAGAAAACATGATTGCAAAAATAAAATAAAATAAAAACAACCTATCCCATTGCCATAGGGAGGGCAATTAGGACCCTGATATACATCATTTCCATTTAAGGGGGCATGTTACCAATTTTTCATAACAACCCCATGTTCAAAGTAATCCCTGTTGGCATCTGGGAGATTGACAACTAAGGCCCTATTTAAAAACCTATTTTTCAAATAAAAAGTGCTAACGCTGATAGCCCATCTATAGAAAAACATAATTTCTGGAAGCACTAAGCGGGTGCCATGAATCTTATTTAACCTATGAACTCCATTAACTATTATCCAAGTGTTTGGTGCTATTTTTGCAAGAACCACGTCAAAAAACTGACAGAACTCTAAACATAAAGGATTTGTAGGAAAAGACACACTCAGCTACAAAAAGACTGGGGAACCAATGTCCCTCAGCTAAATGAAAATAGTCAGAAGGTTCAGAAAGCTCTTCCAATATGACCCATGAAGGAATAGAAAAATCAGAGCGAAATTTATCAAGCGACTCAACAAGGTAAACCACGATGAACAAAGAAAATAAAAGAGAAGGAAGAAGATCTTACAGGAAAAGGGTGGATCAGGTGATAACGGATAAGGGAAGAAATGAACGCACAAGATAGAGAAGAAATGAAGAAGTTTTAAGATGCAGATTTGAAAAAGAAAAAGATGATTGAATTTTCTGAAGCATTTAAATACTTTACCTCGATAATGGAGAAAAACAATGATTACCAGAATGGACGATTGCATATCCGGCGGCTAAAAAGAAGAAAAAGGCACGAAAAATGAAGCGGTTATGGAAATTCGAAATACTTTAAAAAGCCTGATATTATGCACTCAAAAAGGGGTTATTGATATGACCCAAGTGTCACCTCGGCTCAGAGGCATCAACCTCGGCAGAGGATGTAGCCGACGCTGGGAAAGCCTTGGGTCCGTGACATCCACCCTCGGCCATAGCAAGGTCAGTCCAGGCCGACACTGCCACTAACCTCATCAAAAGGGGAACTACACGTATCATAAGGGTCAGCAGCACTCCAGTACATCTGGGAATGGAAACCTCGGCCAGATGTAGGCCGAGCTCGCAAGAAGCCTTACTTCTACCAAGGTCAACATCATTAAGATATCAGTTAATGCTCCAAGAACATGCCAGCTCAACCTCGGCCCAGGCCGACCCCTATCCATTATCTCGGTTGAACTTAAGCCGAGACCTTCACGGCTCATCTCAGATTGAACGAGCAACTAGACTTATCAACCTCGGCTTCTCCCAAGCCGAGGTCATGACCAAGCACGATGGATGAGCACCTATTGACATGGATAAGGACACGTGGACACAAATCAGTTATAACAAATCATTCCCCACACGTGGGGAGAATATTTCGTCATCATTCTCTACATGTGACAGTAACATATGTCTTCTCCATATTGGTTAGATCAACATGCACATGCTCATTGCATGCATGGGGGCACATTACACCCCCTAGAGACTATATATAGAGGTCATCCTCTACCTTGTAAAAAACCCCGAAATTAGCAACCTTAGCTAAAACTCTGTCTAAACACACAGTAGAGAGAGAAAGCTTGAGAGATTGTATCTATGGCCATTAGAGCCCTCATACAGTGATACACATCATACACTTGCACAGTGGACGTAGGCCTGATTGGCTGAACCACTTATATTCCGATGTTAATCCTCTTCTCCTCACCTCCTTCTACTATATATGTATACCTTCTATATACATTTATCCTGATATTGTTGACATTGAATTGAGCTTATAAACACCTTGAAGGGTGGTGTTATTTCCAGCATCATCATTTTGGCGCCGTATGTGGGAACGAGAAGATATCTCTTCCTCTTCTTCAGCTTAACCTCACCGGAGACTCTGGTGGTGAACCAGGCATCACCCCTCGCGTGGAGTTATTTCACCATTGAAAGAGGTCCTTTAAGGTATTAATCTCACCTGATACTTAAGCTCTTCACTAAGAAACACATGGCGCCAGAGTTACCGCCGCCTCTTCCGCCACTCGGAGGTGGGGGGCCTAGTTCCAGTCAAGCGCCACCCCAGTCCGAAATGGCGGAGGTAGCTGCAGCCTTGAAGTCTTTGGATGCAACACAACAAGCTATGCAGGAGCAATTTGCACAGCTCAGCCAAACTATGATGAGGACACTTGGAGTCTCACCAGATATGATCACTCCGGCGGCTGTTCAGCCTCATCCTAACGCCAGGGGCCACCCCAGGCACCAATGAAGGACCAGCCTGCACCCCAGCAGAGAAGGGACATTGCTGACCCTAGGCACTTACGCCTGGGGAGGCAAGGAAACCCTTGCCAAGAGAATAGGTATAAAGATCTAGAGGCGGAAGAGGCCCCAGAAGATTGTTGGGAGCCATATGAGGTTTCGAACAATACGGTTCGTCCTCTTCAGCAGAGCTGAGGATGTGCTGGCCGAAGAGCTGAAGAGGCCCAACAACGAGGATCAGCTTTTGATCGATTGAGCAGAGGGTCAAACTTTGAGAGGTTGGGTCCAATGAATGACCTAAGACAGAGATTGTCGAGATCGAGGAGCGTAGCAGGCTCTCAGAGAGGAAACAGACAGGGTCGGCCAGACTAAGGACAACACTGTGAAAGAAGGGGCAGGGACCAGGAAAAGGTTAATAGCCGACGTTGTGCTATGGCATGGAAACCCTCAGTCCACCCCTTGGAGGCGGTTGGGGACAACCTCGGCCAAGCCGATGGTAGAAGACCGTGGAATGACTCTATCCAGCGCCTTGAGGAGAACATATGATTCCTCATCAAAAGTTGGGACCCATTACAAAGGGGTTACTCAGAGGGCTCTCCATTTGTGGCTAGGATAGTGAACTTCCCAACTCTCGCTAAATTCAAACCTCCCGTGGTGTCTCTCAAGTATGATGGCAACACCAACCTTGTACATCACATCGAGATGTATCAGTCGGTAGTAGACATCTACTCGATACCCGATGAGATGAAGTGTAGGGCCTTCTCTGGGACCTTAACAAGAGCAGCACACAGCTGGTTTACCTCACTTTCGAAGAACTCAATTGAGAACTTCAAAGGTTTGGCTGAACGATTCATCCACAACTTCTGCTTTGGGGTGAGACTTCAAAAGAAGACTACTCACCTGTTGTATGTCAAGCAGGGCAAGGACGAGAGCCTAAGAGACTATATAGCCAGGTTTAACAAAGAGAAGATGGAGGTCGAAGATTATGAAGAGAATATAGCCATGACCGCCCTCATAGGGGGTCTGTAGAAAGGGAAGTTGTTGTGGAAAGTCGGAGAAGGCCCTCCTAGGTCTATGGAGGAGCTCCTGGCAACCGCAGGAAAAGTCATGAATGCAGAAGAGGCAATGGCCGCCAAGTGTGAGGATGAGAACCGCGGTAGTAGTGGGAAGTCCCAAAGAAAGAAAGATTGAAAGAAGAGGTCCTGTGATGACAAGTTCGCCCACTATACTCCTCTGAGTGTGAGTTGTGAACACATCCTCAATGAGATCAAGAATGACAGGACTCTGAGATGGCCAGAGAAACTGAAGGCCCCACCACATAAGAGAAATAAAAACCTATGGTGCGAGTTCCACCAGGACCACGGCCACGTCACAGACAGATTCTTTGCCTTGAAGGATGAGATTGAAAAGATGTTAAAATCTGGAAAGTTGAGGAAGTATGTGGATGGTAAGGCTCCTAAAGGGGGAAGATATGACCCTAAGAAAAGGAGAAATGATAGATGCCGTGACAATGCCCCATCCAGAAGAGACGATGATTCAGAAGGTGATGATGAAGACGATCCGGAGCTTCCGTCGAAAGATGACAACACCCCGGTGAAGAGAGTTGGTATGATCTCGTTTGGTGTTGACACCATATATGGAGGATTTGCAGGAGGTGGCTCTGAAGTAGATGATAGGAAGGCTCACATGGCAGAGGCCAAGTCAGTGGCCAAGCTTGAAGTTGTTAATCTAACGTCTTCCGATACAGTGCAGAAGAGGAAGAAAGTGGACATGGACACCCTTGTAGTTGGGTTCTCCAGACTCGACTTCAAAGGTATCTTAGCCCCCCATGATGACCCTTTGGTAATAATGACAAGGGTGCATGGGTGCGAGGTGCATCGGATCCTCGTAGACGGGGGGAGCTCGACAGACGTGATGTTCTGGCCTTGCTTCAAGAGCTTAGGTCTTAGTAGAGCAAGGCTGGTACCCTATAATCACCCCTTGATAGGCTTCAGTGGCGAAAAGGTCCACCCCTTGGGCATGTATGAGATGGACGTACGGATGGGTGATGAGTGGCCTAAGAGGTTGACCAGGAAGATAAATTTTTTCATGATGGACGAAAACGTATTCTCGGCCTATAACCTCATCATAGGAAGAGTGGCCCTAAAAGAGTTTGAAGCTGTGCCATCGACGGTCCATCAGATGCTAAAATTCCCGACTCCCTATGGGGTAGGGGAAGTGCAAGGTGACCAGACCATAGTGCGAGAATGTTACTTTAACTCGGTCGAAGAGAGAGAGGCCCATAAGAGGGCAACCACCACTTATAGCCTTGATATGCTCAACCCAAGAGATGAGACAAAATTAAAGAAGGGAGAGGCCGCGGAAGAGGTAAAATCCATCGTCCTCAATGAGGATGAGCCGGAAAAAACCATCCAGGTCGGCAAATCCCTAAAGACATAAATCAAGGAAGAGCTGATAAACTTCCTCAGTAGGAGGCAGAGTGTCTTCGCATGGAGTCACGTAGACATGCCCGGCATTGACCCTGAGGCTATGAGTCACAAGCTCAATGTGACCAAAGATGCCAGGCCTATCAAATAGAGAGAAAGAGTCTACTCTAGGGAGAAGTACGAAGTCATCCGAGAAGAGGTTAAAAAATTAGAAGAGGTGGAGTTTATAAGATAAGTCACATATCCGGAGTGGTTATCAAATGCAGTCATCGTGCCCAAGGCCAATGGGAAGTGGAGAATGTGTGTTGATTTCACTGACCTGAATAGGTCTTGTCCAAAAGACAGCTATCCCTTACTTAGGATAGATCAGATGGTGGATTCTACAGCAGGACATGAGCTCATGAGCTTTATGGATGCGTATTCAGGCTACAATCAGATCTTCATGGATGCTGAAGACTCAGAGAAGACAACCTTTATTACCACCAAAGGGGCGTACTGCTACAAAGTGATGCCCTTCGGTCTGAAAAATGCAGGGGCAACATACCAACGTCTTATGAATAAGATGTTCGAAGAGAAAATAGGTAAGAGTATGGAGGTTTATGTAGACGATATGCTAACAAAGAGCTTGAAAGCTTGCACTCATGTAGCAGATCTCGAGAAGACCTTCGATATTATGGACTCATACAGGATGAAACTCAACCCCGCAAAGTGTGTCTTCAGAGTAGGAGCTGGGAAGTTATTGGGATTTATCGTCAATCAGAGAAGGATTGAAGTAAACCCTGAGAAAATCAAGGCTTTGCTTGACATGAAGAGACCGAGGAGTATCAAAGATGTCCAAAGACTCACGGGGAGAGTGACTGCACTTAACATATTTATTTCTAGGGCAACGGACAAGTGTCTTCCATTCTTTAAAGTGCTTAGAAAGGCCTTCCAGTGGGACGAAGAGTGCGAAAAAGCCTTCAACCAACTCAAGTCTTACTTGGGGTCTCCCTTATTGCTGTCTCGGCCTGTCGCAGGAGAGAAATTGCATGTGTATCTGGCAGTCTCCGAATCAACCATCAGTACAGCCATAATACGGGAAGACGATGGGATCATATTTCAATAATAAGGCCCTTCAAGGGTCTGAACAAAATTATCCCTGTATGGAAAAGTTGTCTTACGCCCTGATACATGCTTCAAGGAAGATGAAGCCTTACTTCCAAGCCTACTCCATGGTTGTCCTTATCGACTCCCCGCTAAGATAGGTCCTACATAAACCTGAGAAGTCCAGGAGGTTGATGACCTGGGACATTGAGTTGGGGGAGTATGATCTTACCTACCAACCTAGGACAACCATCAAAGGTCAAGCCCTCGCAGACTTTGTTGCTAAGTTCACATGGAAAGAGGCCGAGGCAGAGAATGGCCTAAAGGGTGTGGAAAAGACAAACCATGGTATCTCTCGAGATCAGGAAGAGATGACACTAAACATCTTTCGGGATCAGGAAGAGGTCACATCTAACAAGGTCAGGAGCAGAGTCACGGAGAATGAGGAAGATCGGTACCTCTTCAAACAATGAATCATGTTAGAAGGGGCCTTCTCATCAGATACAGACATTTGGAGTCTCTTTGTTGATGGTTCCTCCTGTGACAGTGGAAGCGGTGCAGGGCTGATACTTTCAGCTCCAGATGGTGCCAACATTGAATACACTTTGAAATTCAACTTCCAGGCTTCTAACAATGAGTCCGAGTATGAGGCCATGATAGCGGGTCTCTCATTGGCAAAGACTCTTCGTATAAGGCGACTCCTACTCCACAGTGACTCAAGGTTAGTCTTCAATTAAGTATTGGGGGTCTATGAGGCCAAATATGAAAGGATGGCCAAGTATTTGAAGAGGGTGAGAACGATGTTAGAATATCTCGAAGAGATAAAACTGAAGAGAGTTCCCCGGAAAATTAATAGCCACGCAGACGCTTTGGAAAGGTTGGCCTCAACGACGAAGACAGACGTCAGAAGGACAGTTCCGATCGAGATCTTGGGGAAACAGACCATCGAGGAAGAAGAGGTATGTAACCCTTGTCACAATTTGAACCTAGGAGACTCATGGATGGACCCCCTCGTCAGATATATCAGAGAGGGAGAGCTACCCGAGTCCAAGCTAGAGAGGAGGAAATTGAGATATAGAGCTGCCAAGTTCTCGATGATAGGAGACGTCTTGTACAAGAAGGGATTTCTATTACCTCTCCTCAGATGTGTGCATCCCACGGAAGTTCCCCAGATCTTACAGGAAGTTTATGAGGGTTCTTTCTCTAGCCACATAGGGGGAAGACCCTTGGCCAAAAGAATCATCACAAAGGGGTACTGGTGGATAACCTTGTCCAAAGACGCTGCAGCCTACGTGAGGAGGTATGATAAATGTCAAAGATTCGCCACTATTCCTCACCAACCTCATCAACCTATGACGTCAATCACCTCTCCATGGCCATTCGTAGTATGGGGGATTGACTTAGTAGGACCCCTACCAAGAGCTACCAACAGTTATCGATTCTTGGTAGTTGCCATTGACTACTTCTCAAAGTGGGTGGAGGCAGAGCCGATGATAACAATCACAGAGCAAAAGACCTTCCAATTTATTTGGAGGAACATCATATGCAGATACGGTCTCCCAAACACTCTCATCTCGGACAATGGGACCCAGTTCAAGAACTCCTCTTTAGAAAAGTACTGCCTAAGAGTTGGGATAAAGAAATTCTTCTCATCTCCTGGCCAACCTCAGGCAAACGGACAGACCGAGGTCACGAACAGAACAATTCTCGATGGAATCAAGAAGAGGTTATAAGATGCGAAGGGAAGATGGGATGAAGAGGTCTATGCTGTGTTATGGGCCTACAGGACCACGGTAAGGACACCTACAGGAGAAACCCCGTTCATGCTTGCACATGGCTCCGAGGCCGTCATACCAATAGAGGTGGGGATCCCTACTCACAGGGTTCAGACCTATGACCCTGATAAAAATGGGGAGGAGAGGAGGCTAGACCTAGATCTAATTGAAGAAAGAAGAGAAGACGCAGAGGTCAGGCAAGCAGCCTACCAACAGAGGGCAGTGAAATTCTACAACCAGAGGGTGAAGTCAAGACCCATCACAGTGGGAGACTTAGTGCTAAAGAAGACCTTACAGAAAATAAACAAGCTCCATCCAAACTGGCACGGTCCCTACAAAGTGACATAAGAGGTTGTGCCCGGCACTTATAGGCTAGAAAATCTAGAAGGGGAACCTTTCGCTAATCCATGGAATGCTGATCACCTAAAGAAGTATTACATATGATGTTTCAAAGAGATATATGTAAATGTACCATCTTATTATGAAGAGGTTATTAATAAATGATCAATTCCCATAACGATTCTTGCTACATTGTGCACTTATGTCAGAAATTTATGAGGTTAACATCTTAGGTGATGACCTCAGATCCTTATAACATCACTCAGTGGTGATGAGGTCTGAGGTCATACACCATAATGGGATGTCCTTAGACCCTTAACATCATAAATTTGGTGAGATTAATTGAGGATAACATCTTAGGTGATGACCTCAAACCCTCATAACACCATTCAGTGGTGACGAGGCCTGAGGTCAGACACCATAATGGGATGACCTCAGACCCTTAACATCATTAATATGGTGAGATTAATTATGAGGATAACATCTTAGGTGATGACCTCAGACCTTCATAACACCATTCAGTGGTGACGAGGTCTGAGGTCAGACACCATAATGGGATGACCTCAGACCCTTAACATCATTAATATGGTGAGATTAATTATGAGGATAAAATCTTAGGTGATGACCTCGAACCCTCATAACACCATTCAGTGGTGACGAGGTCTGAGGTCAGACACCATAATGGGATGACCTCAGACCCTTAACATCATTAATATGGTGAGATTAATTATGAGGATAACATCTTAGGTGATGACCTCAGACTTTCATAACACCATTCAATGGTGACGAGGTCTGAGATCAGACATCATAATGGGATGACCTCAGACCCTTAACATCATTAATATGGTGAGATTAATTATGAGGATAACATCTTAGGTGATGACCTCAGACCTTCATAACACCATTCAGTGGTGACGAGGTCTGAGATCAGACACCATAAGGGGATGACCTCAAACCCTTAACATCATTAATTTGGTGAGATTAATTATGAGTATAACATCTTAGGTGATGACCTCAGACCTCATAACACCATTCAGTGGTGACGAGGTCTGAGATCAGACACCATAATGGGATGACCTCAGACCCTTAACATCATTAATTTGGTGAGATTAATTATGAGTATAACATCTTAGGTGGTGACCTCAGACCTTCATAACACCATTCAGTGGTGACGAGGTCTGAGCTCAGACACCATAATGGGATGACATCAGACCCTTAACATCATTAATATGGTGAGATTAATTATGAGGATAACATCTTAGGTGATGACCTCAGACCTTCATAACACCATTCAGTGGTGACGAGGTCTGAGATCAGACACCATAAGGGGATGACCTCAGACCCTTAACATCATTAATTTGGTGAGATTAATTATGAGGATAACATCTTAGGTGATGACCTCAGTCCTTCATAACACCATTCAGTGGTGACAAGGTCTGAGATCAGACACCATAATGGGATGACCTCAGACCCTTAACATCATTAATTTGGCGAGATTCGTTATGAGGATATGACCTCAGACCCTTATAACATCATTCAGTGGTGACTAGGTCTAAGGTAAGACTACTAATTGAGTTTAAACAGGCTATTGCAACAAGACTTCAAGAGTTAAAATATCACATGACAAACATTCAATAAAGTAAATGAAGAAGATGATCCTCCTCAGAGATTGACATATTCAGGGATTACAAATATTCATAGGTTACAAGATTCAAAAAATGAGTCAACCATGTTCATTCAGAGATTACAAATATTTGGGGGTTACAAATAAGCTTCAAAATTGAATTCAAGGGTTTGAGGGGGGAATGCTGGTGTCTTCGGCCTGGTCATGCTGGACGACATTGGTCACCTCGGAAATATCATCATTGTAGTCTGCCCCTCCAACCTCTGTGCCATCCAACGTTGCAGTCTCGACAGGCGCAATAACCTCCCCCTCAACCTCCTGAAGGGTCTGGGCAAGCTGAGGATTAGCAAAGCCAAGGCCTAAGAAATCAAAGGCTTTCAAGGTGCCAGCCTCTTTCTCCTTGGCAGCTTCCCACTTGGTAGTAGCTTTTATTCCTCTCTCGAGGTATTCAAAACCAAAGCTCATAAAGTCATTAGAAGTTTTGTATTCAGCTATTATCCCCTCAGAGGTATCATCAAGGGCTGCCTTCACAGCCGAGTTGACCTTCTGCTGCAGAACGTCGTCCTTGGCATTCAGAGCCACAACATGGTCCTTCTTAAGCTGAGAGATCTCCTTCTCCAGCCCCTTCACCTTCTTCTCAGACTCACCTAGCTCAGACTTCAGGCGATCAATTTCTGTGTTCAGAGTGCTTTGCGCCTTCTTGGCCTCTTGACCCTTCTGGATGAGGGGTAACTTCCTCAGAGTCCAGTTGGAGAGGTGGTGCATAGCTGCCAGGCCGTGCAGATTTTATGATCATGAATAAGTTGGAGACAAATCAGAGGTTACACATGGAAATTATAAAGAAATATGAGGTCATACCTGAATAGATCTGTGGATGCCGAACTCAATCAGCAAGGGAGTATCCAGTGACCGGAAGAAATGCTTATCGGCCTCGGTCATTGTAGAGCCGAAGGCATCCAGGGCCTGCAGACTGTGGCCTACGATGCTGTCAGTAATCTTCAATTGCTCTAGACGAGCTGATAAGGCGTCTGCTGAAGAGATTGGGATGGCAGAATCAACGCTCTTTTTCTTCTGCCTCTGATCCTCAGGGGCATGATCAGTAGGAGCCTTCTTCTTCGTGGCTTGGGGCTTTGGGGCAGAGGGAGCTGGAGGAGGAGCATTAAGACCTGCCTTCTTTGGGAGCCTCGTCAAGCTAGGTGCAGCCATTTCCCAAAGCTCATCTGAGATATCCTTTGGGCGCTCTGTAAAAATTAATAGATCTGAGTTAGAATACCAAACATGAATAAACTCAGAGGTTCAACTTGGAATAAAAAATGCTTACCAAGCTCAGCAAGAGGACTTCCACCTAGACCTATCTCAGAGAGGTAGTGGGGGGTCATCAAGTGTTCGAACTTAATGAGAAGACCATGTATCCCCTGATCTTGAAGGGCTTTCACCTTCTGAAGGTTTTGCAGGCTTAGGCCAGGGTCGGCCCTCGCAGACATTGTGACCTTACCCCATCTCAGGGGCATCCTCGAATCTAGCAAGGATGAGGGAACACATGGACCAAGTTTCCATGGCCTAGAAGCGAAAAAGTATCGGGGCTTCCAGTTGTGGTTGGAAATCTGAGTTATTTGGAGCATCTTTTTCTCAGGCTTCTGAGCTACAAAATGATAGTAGCTCGGATGATTTTTGGCAGAGGAGGGAAAATAACAACCAACAAAGACCTAAACTGGAAGGTCTGAGCGGTGAACATCCCTCCACAAGACTATGGCCCCTATTATGACCCTCCAGGCATTAGGGGATAATTGGGAGGGGTCCAAATTGATAAAGGCAAGGATGGACCTAATAATGGGATGAATGGGCAAACGAAACCCTAACTGAACATCTGCTTGTTCAAGCAGATCTCACCATATCGGCCATTGTAGTCCCTCTCTTCCCTCAGAGGTCTCCTAAGCTGTATGGAGGGGCTGATAGAGTACAGATATCTGAAGTAAATAAGATATACCTCAGTAAAGGTACTCTCAATCTCAGCCGCCTCAGAGACGTCAACATCGCATTTAGCCTCATCATCATCATCTAGCTCAATGTCGGTTGGAGCAAACGTTAGTTTGTTTCTTGGGAACCGTTGATCGAATTCAGCCCCGGTGATGGCCGACAGAGGAATGGCATCAAGTATGGGTGGAATAGCCACACTCGACTCGACAATCTCAACCTCTGAGGAAGAGGATGAGGTGATTGAATTATTATGGGACGAGGCCCGACTAGAGACCTCGGCTTGATCAGGGGCCTGATCTTGCTGAGTTGTAAAGTCCATGGCCTCCTGAAAGGAATCCACAGACATAGGGTCTGAGGTCGAAGACTCAGAATCAGACATCGGCACTGGTTCGGCAGGGACCTCTGTTTGGATAAATGGCTCTAATGGATCAGGATATATCACCTTCAGGGGTGGTGGAAGATGGGCCTCAGAGGGAATTCTTGTGACCTACGAGCCTCCTCCTGTGCTCTCTCTATTTGCCTAATTTTTTCTAAAGTCTTCTCTCTGAGAGAAGGGAACTCCTCTAGAAGTTGATAGAGGGGTCTGAGCATTAGATGAAGACACTACACTTTAAAGATCAAGTGACAAACAAGATTGGCTAAGGGAATAAATCAATTTAAAGATCAAACTGCCCAAACTTAGTAAGAACAGTTCGCCTGAAACTATGGTGGTCTCACCAAAAAACTCAAAAATTCGCCGAAAAACACAGAAGTAAGGGAAAAAGCAGAGAAAATGAAGACAAATGAGAGGAAGAAGATATCTGAAGATGAAACGATAAGGGAAAGCGAAGAAAATGCGAGGAAATCACCACTAAGGACGTCTGAAGTGAAATCGTGAAGAAAATGCCCTTTAGTGAGAGAAACTGCTGCAGTGAAATCGTGCCAGGAAAGAAAATTGAGGAAGGAGGGAAAAATGAGGGTTCAAACCCTTAAATATGTAGGCACGTTTCCCAAGGCCCATCATTGCCTTGGGAGCCCCAAAGGGCGGCTGACAACACATGCTTGCCAAGCAAGCCACACTTCACCATTGGATAAGTCTCAAACGAACATTGGCTCATAAGAAAAAGGCCTCGGAGGTTTCGAGATCCCATAGTCACCTGGTCTCACATGTAACTAAGGGTTGGGGGTGATTGATATGCCCCAAGTGTCACCTCGGCTCAGAGGCATCAACCTCGACCGAGGATGTAGCCGATGCTGGGAAATCCTTGGGTCCGTGACATCCAGCCTCGGCAATAGCAAGGTCTACCCAGGCCAACACGATCACCAACCTCATCAAAAGGGGCACTTCACGTATCATAAGGGTCAGCAGCACTCCAGTACACCTGGGAATGGAAACCTCGGACAGATGTAGGCCGAGCTCGCAAGAAGCCTTACTTCTACCAAGGTCAACATCATCAAGATATCAGTTAATGCTCCAAGCACATGCCAACTCAACCTCGGCCCAGGCCGACCCCTATCCATTGTCTTGGCTGAACTTAAGTCGAGACCTTCACGGCTCATCTCAGATTGAACGAGCAACTAGACTTATCAACCTCGGCTTCTCCCAGGCCGAGGTCATGACCAAGCACGATAGCCGAGCACCTATTGACATGGATAAGGACACGTGGACACAAATCAGTTATAATAAATCATTCCCCACACGTGGGGAGAATATTTCGTCATCATTCTCTACATGTGACAGTGACAGATGTCTTCTCCGTATTAGTTAGATCAACACACACATGCTCATTGCATGCATGGGGGGCACATTACACCCCCTAGGGACTATATATAGAGGTCATCCTCTACCTTGTAAAGGACCCCGAAATTAGAAACCCTAGCTGAAACTCTGTCTAAACACACAGTAGAAAGAGAAAGCTTGAGAGATTGTATCCATGGCCATTAGAACCCTCATACAGTGATACACATCATACACTTGCACAGTGGACGTAGGCCTGATTGGCTGAACCACTTATATTTCGGTGTTAATCCTCTTCTACTCACCTCCTTCTACTATATGTGTATACCTTCTATATACATTTATCCTTCCATTGTTGACATTGAATTGAGCTTACAAACACCTTGAAGGGTGGTGCTGTTTCTAGCGTCATCAGTTATAAACAACGAACGTTTGTCTAAAATCCATAAAGTTTGGACAGCATCATGTTCCATACTTTTCTTCAACATCAAACTACGAAATGGGGGCTTCTGTTGATACCAAATTTACTCTTTTGACATGGACCAATTATGTGGAGACACGTGTCAATCTACATGGCACCCGCAAACATTTTGAACAATACCTTAACTCCGAGGAACTCAACCTCCCTGACCAACTCAGGCGCTCCGAGCAACAAGTGTTATCCGAGGAACTTTATTATGCCGAGCAACTCATGTATACCGAGCTACTTAGGCGATCCGAGTAACTCATGTATATCGAGCTACTTAGGTGGTCCGAGATGTATCTCGTACAGAGCATTTATAACCGGGTAATTAAGAGGATTGACTGCACATTAAATGCTCATCATTATCATACAGATGTACACTCCTATTGGAAAGCTATGTAATATTCTTTCGCATGTACAGCCTCAAGGATATAAATACATTATAACCTCCTCATTAGTAGGGGACTCGGAATTTCTTGGTAAAACACCTATTATCGAGAATTCCAAACAGTTAGCAATAACAAAATAGTGGATGCAGCCCATTCCTTCGAAGCTGAACCACTTTAAAATCCTTTGTCTCATTTATTTTTTATCTGTGATTAAATAATTAGAGATAGTCTAATTTTTTACATCAACATTTATATTCCTTTGCTTGTGTTTTTCAATACTCTTCGTCTTGTTGATTGATGACTTCTTTTTCTAAATAATTTATGGATAAATTGGAATACATATCATCTACTCACTCCGAGATATTCCAGAGGTATAATGATCTTTTCAAAAAGGGTCACTTATCATTGACTGATGCCGACCTACTGCAGATGCTTGGGGAAGGGAGGCCAAAGAGGCCTATGTTCATCTAAAGTGTCTTCTTGATCGTGCAGTGGCCAATAAAGTTTCCTACATATAAATGATTGAAGAGCTGCAAGAGTAGCATAATGAAGCTACGGAACTTTTGCATGAGAATAATGAGAATAAATTCCTGGACCTTAGTTAAGACTGGGGCTTTGAGCAAAAGTTAGATAAATTTGCTTCTCATTTTTTAAGACAAGAATTCCTATTGAAACATGAGGTGGATGAAGAAAGGGACATTTTTAAGCTTCTAGAGGAAGAAAATAGCAACTTGATAGATGAACTTGATGCCCTGAAGTAATCCATTGTTGTATTCCTCCTTAGACGCTGAAAACTCAAGGTTCAGTGAGGAGTTAGAGGCTCTGAAGAAAATAAAACATGCTTCTTCATCTTCCCGAGGTAGATTCAAACATAGGAGAGCTACTGGTCGAGGTACTACATAGGAAGTTAGGACCCAACATGCCCTTATCAATCAAGCTGCACAATTAAAAGCTAAAGATCAAGCTATTGCTGAGATGTCCCAGAAGCTACAAGCTTTGTTAGAATAACTATCCACTCAATCTTCACAGTTAAAAGCTAAGGATGGAGTGTTGAAGAAACTGCATTCCCAGGTTGATAAATTAACTTTTCAATTTAATAAACAACCAAGGGAAGTCTGGATGGATGGGTATAATGAAGCTCTATGGCATCTTGATAATAAGCTTCAACAAGCTAAGAAAGAGAGATATAATTGAGGTGGGATAAGTTCTTTGACGGTGATGAAAGTGGATCAGGATAGCTCATTATGGGACTGATATGATTCAGGCCTCCTTGAGCTTGATAATCCTCCTTTTAAATTAAATGTCAATTGGATTCTAGTCCATCGTATTCCTCCGTAGTTGATTTCAAAATACATGGGGGATTACAAGCTTCAGGATGAATTGGAGATCATGTGACCTATTCACCTACTTGATCGTCTTAGTAGCAACAATACCAGAATGCTTTAGGATTTTAACTTCATTAACTCTACTTATAGTTTAGATGAGACTCCTACTGGAATGAATCCTGTTTCAAAAGTTGAAGGGAAACATCATGAAGAATGAAGCTTTGTACTTTGTTTTGCTAGCACAATCATGAAATTACTTTGATTGAATAAAAATGGAAATTAAAATGGAAATTGGATCAACTTATCTTATGTTGAATGTTAATCTTTCATTATCATTAGTTCTATTGATACAGTTTGATTAATTTGAGTATCAATGACCAATGAGTGAAGATGTTATACTAGCATACTTAGATTAAAATCTAAATTTAGAGCTAGTTTGATAAATAGATAAGTTCTACTAGCATACTTAGATTAAAATCTAAATTTAGGGATAGTTACGCATGTGTCTCCTAAGGTTTTACTAATGCACCCAAGTGTTGGATTTTTTCATTAAATACCAGTGATGTGATCAGTCGCGTTTGTGAAATATGTACTTACATTCCTCTTGAGGAACCTTTGCAACATTCTTCATGTACTTTACCTAGTAAGATAAAGATATTATTCTATACTTATGTTTACGGACCAAGTTTCTTGAGGATTTAACATCCTATTTACTTGGACTTTGTGTATCAACGATCAATTTTGTGGATGCTCCAAGAAACATATTGCTTCTATCGAGAAACTTTCAGGGCAATATTTGCTGAGACGAGCAACAATTTTATAACTTTTTATCAAGCCAGTGTAGTGCATAGCACGAGTACTCCCCAAAAAAATGAATAACAAAAATGTAAACAAACTAAAGATTTTATTAATATTTCAAGTTGAAAATTGATTACAACATCATTGATAATACTTTCAGAGATGCTCTGCATGCCATGGGTTTTTTAATTCTTCACTTTCAAAGGTTTCAATTCGATAGGTTCCAGGTAGGATCACTGTTGAAATACAATAAGGACCATACCAATTAGCTTCAAGCTTGTTATTTTTATGCAGTAATTTCTTCAACACATAATCTCCTTCCTTTAAGTTGGTTGGTTTCCTCCTTTTATTGTAAAAATGGGTTGTTCCTTGCTGATAAGATGCATTGTGCAGGGAAGAATATTCTCTTACTTCTTCTAGTATGTATAGATCCAACCTTCTCATTAGGTCACTTACAGGAGAGTTAAAATTTAAAACTATATGGGATGGTAAGCCTAGCTCGGCAGGAATGACAGTTTTAGTCCCAAATGCTAAAATATATGGGCATTCTCCAATTGTTGTTCACGATGTTGTTCTATATGCCCACAAGACAGAGTGTAGCTCGTTTATCCAATTATCCTTGGCATCATTAAGCTTTTTCTTCAACCCATTAAGAAAGATTATGTTCGTAACTTCAGTTTGTCCATTACTTTGAGGATGTCCTGGAGTAGAATGTGGTTTTTGAACATTGGATTGAGCGCATTAATTTACGAACTCATCATTGTCAAACTGTGTTCCATGGTCGGTAATGAAAGCGTAGGGCAACCCATACCTATAAATAATGTTGTTCCATATGAATTGATAGGACTTTTCATAAGGCATATCTATCAAAGTCTCTACCTCCACCCATTTTGTAAAATATTCCCCGGCGACCACAAAGTATTTAAATCTTCCTCAGGTGGTTGGCAGTGGCCCGACCAGGTATATACCCCCACATGGAAAATGACCATGGTGAAGTGATTGGAGTGAGAGCAGTCTGTGGAGTTTTGCGAATTGTGAAAAATCACTGATATTTATCACACTTCTTAGCAAAAGTTGCATAGTCTGCTCGCATTGTTGGTCAGTAATACCCTTGAGTACTGATTCTTTATAGAAGTGTTCTCCCTGAAATTTGAGTGTAACAACCCTTACTTTCGAGTAATTGATTTTATATAATTTTGCCATGTGAGATAATTATATAGAATAATGGAAGTTAGAATAAATATTATTTTAAGTGATTTAAGAGAAAATATTTACTGAGTTTCACATATTTACCGTTGAGAGAAGGTAAATGGCATCATGTTATGTTTTATTGCGTCGTTGTGCTTTAAGCGATGATTATGGCATATATTTAAATTGAATCATTATTAATGAATTAATATAACGTTGGAACATGAAATATTGTACGATATTCCGGATGCCAATTTTGAGGGTGCGGTTAGTCCTGAAATAGTCGAGAGAGTTAAAATAAGTGTCATATTGTATTTTCGAGTTCCGGGCACTTTTGAAAGGTTGGGACTCAATTATCTGGTTACGAGTCATTTTAATGGTGTATTAACATTTAAAGATGGGAATTAATGTTAAGTGCACGGTTAAGTCTCCCAAACCCTCGTATTTCCCATTTGTATGTTTTAAACTTAGAGAGAGTTAAAGAGAAGACACAGAGCTTAAAAGAAAAGAGAAAATTGGAGATTTAGAGCTGGAAATCATTGCTACGCGAAGAGAATCTGGGACTACAAACTTGAGGCAAGTTTCTAACTTGAAAATTTATGATTTAATGTGGATAATTTGTAGTGATAGTTATGTATTTGGAAGAATTGAACAATTATGGGTTTTGATGAATTCTTGGTGTTTAAACATTTAAACATTGTTGTAGATAGAATTTGGGTTGATTATTCTAGTTAGAAATTATGTAGGATTGTTTTGGTGGGATTAGTGATGGTTGGTGTTGGAAAAATGGAAGGGAAATGAGTTTGGGGAATTTAGGGTTCCTAAAACCCATAGCCGAAACTGGGCATTCTGGCCTAGGCGAATCGATTCGCCCCTATAGAATCGATTCGCTAAAGGTGTAGGCTACAGGTTTGTGTTGGGCGAATCGATTCGGACTATCCGAATCGATTCGAAGATATGCATAATTTTGGTTCCTCTTGACCGAATCGATCCAGTCTATCCGAATCGATTCGCTTTCAAGACCGAATCTATTCGGCCAGAGCGAATCGATTCGAAATTTCTGTTGTTTTGTGATATTTTTCCAACATAGTTTCTAGTCCTTTTCTTTTAGGTTTAAGGATTAGGACCCTTCTCTTGGGAAGTAATAGGGAGTATTAGGGGTTTATATTAGGGAAATTAATACCTTAGATTAGTATGGGGGTAATGTGGGCTTAATTCGGGGGCTATTCAATAGGCGTTAGCATCGTTTCATTTAGTGAGCTAGCTTCGGACTAAAGGAGAGTTAAGTGATATGGTTTAGGATTTTTGGGAGACTAGTATTGAGAAAAATTACCACTGATGGTTTATGGTATTACTTTTAACTCTTGGAGATTAGGGTGGGGCAAATTGTACTTTGTGGCCTATGTCATTAATAAATTATGACTTCGTGAATATGAAATGCATATTTGGAATTGGTACTTAATTATTAAGTATAAATGATTTTGAGAATGTAAAAAGGGAATGTTTTAAATGGGAAAAACTTGTAAATGTTAAAAAGTATATACACATCTCTCTAAATGCTATCATAGGGGAAGTTACGTGCATGAGGTGAAGTCCCCAGGCTAGTGAATGCAGGGTGAAAATAGTCCTCGACCATAGGACCAGTTGTTATATATTGTATGATTATTGTTCGAAGTGAGGTAATTCTGGGTGTGGTTATGACTGACTGTCGAAGGTATATGGCCTCTTCCCGACTTTATGCGATGTAGGATGCACAGGTTGTCTTGTGTGATAGGCCCTGGAAGATGATAGCTATTTAGGAGTGTGTCCAGTGGGGAAACTCAGAAGGACGATCTTAGAATCGTTATATGTTGTGTAATATAACTATTCTTATTAAAGTGGAATCTTATTGATAATATGGCACTTTATGAAATAAATTGCTTGGAATACGTTTCCTAATGAGAAAAAAAAAACGAACGGTGAAATAAAATTGGGTAAAATGGAAATCTCATTTAGTAATATTTTATCTATATTCTCCTGTAAATAAATTATGGTCATTGTCATTGTTATTGCGCTAGAGTGTGCTTTTAGATTGAGAGGTGAGAAATCTTATCAGTAATTGTGAGAGTAAGTTACGCTTATTTTTTATGATTCAAATATTCTTGACTGTCATGCATTTTATTCACATGGTGATCATATCAAACCGGGCCCAGACCCGTTTATATCTCTTTATTTTGCATGAATTCTATATTCACCCAGGTGATCCACCTCAAGGACACCCGTATTGACCTCTCCATCACAGTTATTCTGGAGCTATAACATTTTGCGAATGTTGTAGGATATTAATTATAGACGCTTCTATCTTTTGTAATCTAGTTATGATCAGTCTACACATTCGGGTGTGTTACCCAAGTTTTATACTTGTTTAATGTAAAGTGATATTTAATTGTAATACTCGGTGTAACCTGCTTGTACTGGTCTGTTAATCGACAGTTTAATTGGTTACTATGTTGTGTAGATCGTTATATTATTGTTCGTTTGTTTTTCATATCCACCTTCTTTTTAAATTGAATTGTCTAAATAATTTCCTTTAAACTTATAAATTAAATTTTGACAATCCGTTTTCTAAAATAATGGGTGGTTATCTCGTAATATTATTTTAATGATAGTGATGCTAAGAATGAACCATCTATGATCCCTATATTTATTAAAGTATCAGGATGGCCACCTCTTATTTTAATAAGCGGGTTGTCACAGTGAGCTCCACATGATATTTCATGCACCTCCTAAATTAGATATTGGACCTTTGATAAATGCACACGGCGTTGTAAATTGACTGTTAGTCCTATTTTAATTTCTTTACTTCCACCATATCTGTTGATATAGTTCCTTCTTCAATGTATGCTCTGATGGGATCCATCCAGGATGGACCCATATCTATGGCAATGAAATTGATCATCAAATTTTCATTTACGATCCTATTGGCCAAAATCTCAATACGGATAGTTCATCAGAGTTCAATCCTGGTAGTAGAGGCTATCCGAGCAAGGGAATTAGGCCGGGCATTTGTTAACCTTGGGATTATGTCCATCTGAACGGCTAGAAATTTTGTAATGACTTCCATCGCCTTGTATAAATATCTGGTTTTCAATTATCCTTTGGCTCCATATAAAACCAGTGTTTTGTTTACTATCAACTGAGAGTCACTATCTTCCACGACTTGCTTGGTACTCAATGAGTGGGCTAAACTTAGGCCTACAATAATATCTCCTTACTATGATTCATCTTTTGAAGCCTAGAATTAAAAACTTAGTGCATAGTAAATATCAATACCATTAGGAGTGTTAAGTATTATACCTTCTTCACTGCCGGCTGAACAAGATGACCTATCAATATATAAGTTTCATATGGGGATAATATTGTCGAATGCTTGATTTGTTAAACTCCCGCAGTGGAATATTTTTCTCTTTGCTCCTTCATACTTCTAGGTAATCTCCTGTGTTTGGGAAGAGGAGTCTGGTAGGTCTGCATTTGCTTCTTCTGAAGAAGGTTCTTCGGGAGTTTTCTTGGTAACATTACTATCGCCTGATTCTTGTTTTGCTTGCTCACTTTATTGCTCGGGGACCTTAGAGTAAATGAACTCTGCTATGAAATCTTCCACTACTTGTCCTTTTAAATAAGACCTTGGCTCATATATGATATCAAATTCTCCTAATTCCATAACCCATTACATTAATCTACCATATTTCTCCAGTTTATGCAAAGCCTGCCTTAGAGGCATATCAGTGTAAGCTATGATCGTATGGTCTTGGAAATAATGTTTCATGAGTTTAGATGCTTCAATCAATGCCAATGATAATTTCTCCAAATGAGGGTATCGGATTTTTGCTCCTCGGAAAGCTTTACTAGTATAGTAGACGGGTTTTTAAAGTCTATTCTCCTCTCGAATCAATGAAGAACTTACAGCTGATTCAAAAACAGCTAAGCAAGGTACAACTTTTCACCTGTGATAGGTCGGGAGAGCAATGGAAGTGAACCCAAATAATTTTTCATCTCCATAAAATATTTTTCCCAATCTTCATTTTTAGCACCTTAAAGAACAGTAGGCATATATATGTAGCTCGGGACACGAATATGTTCAAGGATTTTTCTCATCCGGTTAGTCTTTGCACATCCCTTGTTGCAAGTTGGAGATTCTATTTCAATTAGTGCCTTGATCTTGTCTGGATTTCCTCCCCTTTGATTTACAATGTACCCGAGGAACACTCCCTTTTGCACTCCAAAAACACATTTTTTCGAATTCATCTCATCTGTTGCTTCTTAAGTTGATCAAAATTCTGGTTGAGGTAAAAAATGTGATCGGATGTCTTTTTACTTTTTGTAAGCGTATTATCTACATAGACTTCCATATTCTTGCCTATTTGTTTCTCGAACACCTTATTGACCAACCTTTAATATGTAGCACCTGCATTTTTCAAACCAAAAGGCATAATATTATAACAGTATGTTCCTTTGGAAGTGATGAAAGAAGTATTTTCCCTATCCTCGGGTTTTATTTTTATTTGGGTATAACTAGAATAAGCATCCATAAAGCTGAGAAACTCATGTCCTGATGTATCATCCACGAGTTAATCTATTCTGGGCAAAGGAAAGTGATCCTTTGGGCATGCTTTATTTAAATCCATGAAGTCAACGCACATTCTCCACTTGTTGTTTTTCTTTTTTACTATAACTACATTGGCCAACCAGTCAGGGTATTTCACTTGATTAATAAAAGCTGCATTTTGAAGTTTCTTAACTTCTTCCTATATGTCTTTGTTCTTCTTTGGGATGAACAGTCTTCGCCTTTATTTGAATGGTTTACCTTCTTTGTTTACGTTGATCTCATGGCAAAAGAAATTGCGATATATCTCAGGCATATCTTCATGACTCCAGGGAAACACACGTCTTCTATATTTAAGGAAGCTCACTAGTTCCTGTTTAAGAATAGGATCCAATGTTGTCCCTATTTGAGTGGTGCATTCTGGTTTATCATCATCTAACACAATTTTTGTAGTTGTTTCCACAATCAGTCCCTTTACCAGCTCTGTTTCCTCTCTTAGATTTATGGTTTCAACCTCAGATTCTTCATCAAGCTCAGGAGTATCCACTTGGTAGGTAGTGCTTTTCTTCTTTATTTCTTCCAAGTCTTCTTGCTCAGTAGAAGAATAGTAAAACTACCGAGCTACTTTCTGACCATCTTTCACAATTCTCACACCAAAATTAATAGGGAATTTGGGG
Organism: Sambucus nigra; assembly: GCA_949130495.1. Lineage (NCBI taxonomy): Eukaryota > Viridiplantae > Streptophyta > Magnoliopsida > Dipsacales > Adoxaceae > Sambucus > Sambucus nigra. The sequence continues at coordinate 60,478,950 of OX422214.1, forward strand.
CACTGATGAACAGTTGATGGTACTGCTTCGAACTTATTTTTCCCTACTCTTCCTATGATTATATTATAAGCTGAATGGACATTTTATCCATTATAAAATAATGGATCTTCTCTATTCGGATAGATGGATAGGTACCTATCATCACCTCCATCTTAATAGTTCCAAAAAGGAAGACTTTCTCACCTGTAAAGCCTATTAGTAGTCGATTATAAGGCTCTAATTGGCTAAGTTTAAAATCTAAGTTGTTGAAATAAAGATAGAACATGATATTCGTCGAGATACCATTATCTACTAACACTCTAGAGATAATGATTTCTTATTTTCTGAATTTGATTACCAGTGGGTCGTTGTGATATTACAGTATGCCTGAAAGGTCATATTTAGAGAAACCAATTACTAGTTTGTCTTTATTATCCTTCCTTAGTTGATCCTCCTTTACAAGGTTGATCCTCTCTATATACGAGGAAGCTTGTGCCTTATGAAGGTAAGCTTTTTTCTTTTCTGTATGATCTCCTCCTCCTACGTCTTCACCTGTAATCATATGGCAATAAAAAGAACCAAAATTTATAAAAAATACCTCATGTTCTGGTTGCCGGAGTTTTTTTAGGGAGATCGGCATCATCATCATGATCATTTCCATGAGTTCTTTTCTTCTCCTCTCTGGTCTTACAAGGAAATTTTGATCTATGCCGACCTCTTGTGTTGTTTTATCGATCAACGTACTAAGTCAGCTTTCCTCTTTGGATGAGAGTTTTAATATCATTTTGAAGAGATATGAAATGTTTCGTCATGTGACCGTGATCCCGGTGAAATTTGTAGTACCTAGTTTTGTCTCTCATGGTTGGGGAACTACTCAACTTATCAAACCAACACACAACATTATGATGCTTTATTTCCTCTAAAATATGGTGAATTCCCATAGTTAGCGAAGTGTAGTCATTGTACTTATTGAGTCTATCCAAAACTCCTTTATGTCTTGATTCCCTGTGTTCTCTGGGTTCTTTATAATCTTTCTTACCATTTTTTCCATTAACTTTTTTGCCTGAGCTATGCTTGGCTTCCATTGCTTCCTCGACATTTATGATTTTTGCTGCTTTAACCATCAACTATGCCATTGTCTTTGGAGGATCCATAGCTAGAGTGTAATACAGTTTTTTGGGGAGCAATTCACTCATAAGGGCAGTTATTGCAGTCTTCTCCTCATAATCTACTACTTCTAGTTTTTCGGTATTAAAACGAGTGATGTAATCTCTGGTGCTCTATCCTTCTTTCTGTCTCACACTAAGTTAGTGTGCCACCCTTTTCATAGGCTTTACTCCAAATAAAAAGTTGTTAATGAATTGCTCGACCAGTTGGTTGAATCTTGAAATTTGTCCCCGAGGAAGACCAATGTACCAGATTTGGGCAGATTCGACAATGATTCCAAAAAATGCTCTACACCTCATTTCGTCGAGGACGGTATAAATATCAGTAGTTGCCTGGTATTTTTTTTATATGGAGGACTGGATCAATTTTTCCATCATATTTGGGCATTATTACTGGATCCTTGAATATTTATGGAGTAGGGAAATCCATATTTTCTTGAACAAATGGGGACCCTTTTACAAAACGTCTTTATAGTGGGTTTCATATCTTCGCCAGTTCTCCTGATCGGTCTTTCGATCTCTGTATGGAGCCTTTCCATGCATCATTGGTAGCACCAAATTTATACATTGTAACTTTATTAGTTACTGAGATTTCTTCCTGAAACCGTTGCTCAGTCCGAGTAACTGTTCAATCGGGAATTTGATCAAAATTGAGTCGTTCTTTTCCTTTGATCAGATGGTACTTTAGTATTACTAGATCTTACCCTAGGAACATTTCTGTTCCCCTAGGTCCCAAATGATCAAAGGTAGATGCACGACCTAATATTTCTAAGGCATTTGGCCTTTCTGGAGAATAAGATAGCATATGAATAGGTTCTGATGTCCTGAGTAATGAAGTTGACCTTGTATGGTAGGAGACATCTCTTGTTGATATCAAGTGGTTGTGTCGACCACCTTTTGGTGGGGGTGGTGACATATTTCCTTGAGTAGATAGAGTTGGTGCTCCAGCTTGAAGGGTTTGTGCATGTTTCCTAATAGTATCTTACATGGCCTCTTGGCCTCTTACAAGATTGGCCAGAATCCCGGTTAAATCATTTGCACATGGAGAAGTAGAAGGATCAGGAAAAATACCTTCGTTCCCAAGACTTGATTCAGGAATTTCAGCCATCTAGATGTTTGATTGAGTGAGATTGATTAGAAATATCATTCCCACAAAAGGCGTCAATCTGTTGATGTAAAAAACTGGACTAGGCTAATTAATTGATCAGAGATAAATAGAAATAAAAGAGAGAATAGATTTTTAATGTGGTTTGGCATAAGGGAAGAGTTTATGTCCATTATTGTGTATTGCTTTGGGATTGTTCAATTGCCTCTCTTTTCGTCTCTCCTTGTATGTAGGGTTTATAATGTATTTATAGCCCTCAGGGGGTGTACAAGAGCTGGAATATCAAAGGATGGAATGTCTTTATATCGTAGACATTTACATTTGTACAATCATTAATGTTTACAACTGTTGGTGTTTCCCTGTCATCCTTGGTCGGCATCCTCGGTGTTGGTCGTTATTCCTGGAGTTGGTTAGTATTCCATACTTAATGACAAGGATTAATCCTCCATTGTATAACACGTGTTAGTATCTGAATGGTCCTTGTATATAAATAATTTTTGGTATCAATAGATCCTATCTATTGGAAACAATGGAGGGCAGAGATATATTTTGATCTTAGAATGCGTCTAATCTCAAGAAGTTTTGCTTTTGATTTTATTTCCAGGGTCTTGGTTTTTACAAATTTTTATTTCAGAACTTATGATGCTCACAGTTTAATTTAAAATAATTAATAAAGATACAAGTGGTTTAATACATTACTTAATAAGATTTCAATTATGTAGATTTTTTTCCAAAATGATAAGCTCACATTTTTCACTAACGATAAAAATGTTGATCAACGTCACATTACCTTAATTACCATTACAAATTTGTTAATTGTAATTAAACCTAAGGTCTCTAGGTCTTTGTTATATAAAACATAAAGGCATCGTGAATAATTCAAGCAAGTAAAAGACCTACAGGGGATCACTAGGCACTGAATGAAATTAAATGGGTCGAATAAAATCCTAAATGGGTGGATACACCTTCACTACACCAAATTCTGCGAATGGTCACGCCCAATTTGTCACGGCCCACGTCCCTGACCAGATGGTCGAGGACTTGAGCCATGACCATCTCAATTTTTAGAGTGACCATATTCATTACCATACTGAGTATCGATGCTCTGGAAGTGGTCACGAACCAAATCCCCGATCACTGTGGGTCACAGACTTGGGATGTGACCATCTTAGCGCCAAAATTCCCTCCAAAATTAGTCGTGAATGGGTCAGGACTTAGGTCGTGACCATAGGCATGAAAAAGCAAAATACACGCATATTGGGTCACGGCTTTGGGCCGTGACCAATTTTTGGCGTGGGTCACGACTATGGGTCATGACCAGTACACTATATACACGCGACTTAACTTCATTAATGGGTCGCAATCGGTGGGTCACGGCTCTATGATGTGACTAACGTTAATCCTAAAACAAAACCCAAGCGCCACATATTTTCATTTCCCTGCTCATATCTTATTTACTTGCTTCCCCAAATGATGGTTCTAGGTCGGGATTAGCTATGGAAAAGTTGCGATGTTGGTGATGGAGTAAGGAGCGGTGGGTAGCATTCGTGGAGATTTTTTCCCCAATATGTGTGGAGGTTTTTTCCCCAAACGCTGGTAGCATTCGTGGAGATTTCTTCCCCAATCTGTAAGGAGGTTTCTCCCCAATCTATATGGAGGTTTCTCCCCAATCTGTATATGTTTATATGTAATATACACATATATGTGCGCGTGTGTGTTTGTTATATGTAATGTTATGGAGGTTTCTTCCTCAATCTGTAATGCTATGGAGGTTTCTTTTCGTCCTCCATCGCCCACAAGGACGAGAAGGCTGTCAACGTCGTCCGTCGCAGGACTAGGCTAAAGACAAGATTTCTCTTTCTTTCGGGTACAATATAATATAATATATTATTCTACTTAGTTAAAGCTGATATCACCACTTATGTGTTTGTTATATGTAATGCTATTGTATTGTATTGTATTCATAACACGCCAATTTCAATTCATTTCTTCACACATATATTTAGCCATTATCGCTAATATCATTACATGTATACCTCTTGCCATTTCCTCCCCTAAGGCTAAAACTACAAGATTTAATATTATTTACCTCAAACTTGTAACACTAGAGTCTACAACACAATGACTTTTATGTCCCTCTTCTTTCCATCAACAAGTTATTTATATTATTATTATTACAAATTTGTTGTGCTTCTAAACAAAAATGGTAGCTGAGATTCAAATTTTCAGGGTTTATATCCCGGAATCAGTCTTGTATAAATCTATATTCACTCTTGCAATGTTACTTTCACTATTTGATATTACGTTTTTGGGGTAGTCTGCTCTGTTGCGCACATTGATTTGCATAATGTTACATGTGAATTGCCTATTTTGCTCCCAATTGCGTTCATTTCATATGCGACATAAGACCTTCAAGTGGTGACTGGATTATTTCACAAGATACATCCTTTTTAGAAAACCCAATTAACTTTGTGAAACTATGTCGTTTTTTGAAATACCCGGTACAAATTTATTCTATTAATTTTACTTTCCCCATACTTTAACCCTTATAGTAGAGTTAGGAAAATCAGGTCGTGGATTTTTATTTAAAGGTTGGATGAGGTTCGATATTGAAAGGGAGGATTTACCCCTTTTACCTTTTTTTAATATAATGTATTTTAGTCAGAATATGGGCTCAATTAGTAATAATATAAAAAAATTTCCAACTTGTTTTGGGGAAAATAAATAAATAAATGTTGCTCTAATTATCATATACCATTTTCTGTTGAAATAATTTTGGTTTTGAATGTCAATTACCATGTTGATATATAATTTGTTGTTAACCATGATTCTTCCTATTTTTCAGTTCATGGTTTTAGTCTTGCTAACTAAATGTGTTCCATCAGATGACCTTCTTCAAAAAGTTAGAATAAGGATGGTGTCTAGATGTCAAGATGTCAGTGGTGTTCCTCTAGATGTCAGTACTATTGTTATATAAGGTTGTATTTTTCTCTGTTTGAATTTGCATACATATATGTATGTTAATTGGTTGTGTCCAAATTTTTTACGTTTTATTATCTTATTAGCCAAGCTCATTATTCTGAAAAATCTTCGGTGTTGGAAAAAATAGGTTGGCGAGACTTCCTTCTTAGAGGATTTGGTTTGGGTTTGCATAACTTCCATTTGACAATATGTTGCATTTTGTTATTTTAGAATATCATACATATTTTCTCGTGGTTTTTAATGAATTTAGTTATGGGTTAACACATGGATTTTCACAAGGAGACCTTTGATTTTGCAATTTCAAAATATAGATGAAGGGAATCAAGATTAAGTTGAATTTGGTCATACGCCTCGAAGAAAATTCAGTGATTTTGGTATGCAATTCCATACTAGTACTTATATGTTTTTATAAATTATTCTTGTACACTCAAAATCGGTTATTATGTAAGTTTTATCATCATTTTATTTATGATGTACATGAAAGCCCAAAAAATCACCCCAACGGACCCGTGAGAGGCACCAACGCCTCGCACTTGACCAATGTAACTCGTGCGAATAGACCGCGCGATCACGAGACTCCCAATTTGAGAGTACGAGCATAATTTACGAATATCAGGACTTATGCTTAAAAACTTGGTTTTAGAGTGCGAACACTCGAAACAACACTCGAACGGCGCCGTCAGAGGCACCAACACTTCTCACGAGACCAATGTAACTCGTAAGAACTGACCGCACGATCACGGGACCCCCAATTTGAGAATACGACGATAATTTGAAAATATATAGACTTAGGCTTAAAAAATGGCATTAGAGGGTGAAACTCCGAAATAACCCCGAACGGCCCCGTGAGAGGTACCAACACCTTGCACGGGACCAATGTAACTCGTAGGAACTGACCGCGTGATCACGAGACTCCCGGTTTGAGAGTACGAGGATTATTTGCATATATGAGGATTTATTTTTTAAAAGTGGCACTAGATGGTCAAAACCCAAAATAGCACCCGAACGGCCCCGTGAGAGGCACCAACACCTCGCACGGGACCATTGTAACTCGTACGAACATACTGCGTGATCACAAGACTCCCAGTTTGAGAGTACGAAGATAATTTGGATATATCAGGACTTATTCTTAAAAAATGCCATTAAATGGTCAAAACCCGAACAGCCCCGTGTGAGGCACCAACACCTCGCACGAGACCATTGTAACTCGTACGAACATACTGCGTGATCATGAGACTCCCAATTTGAGAGTACAAAGATAATTTTCATATATCAGCACATATGCTTAAAAACATGGTTTTAGAGTGCGAACACCCGAAAAAAATACTCGAATGGCCCCGTGAGAGGCATCAACACCTCACACGAGACCAATGTAAGTCATAGGAAATGACCGCGCGATCACGGGACCCTCGGTTTGAGAATACGATGATAATTTGAAAATATCTAGATTTAGGCTTAAAAAATGGCATTAGAGGGTAAAATCCCGAAAAAAAAACCCTGAACGGCCCCGTGAGAGGCACATACACCTCGCATAGGATCAATGTAACTCGTAGGAACTAACCGTACGATCATGAGACTCCCTCTTTGAGAGTACGAGGATAATTTGCATATATCAGGACTTATTCTTAAAAAATGGCATTAGATGGACAAAACTCAAACCATCCCCCGAACGACGTCGTGAGAGGCACTGACACCTCGCACGGGACCAATGAAACTCGTACGAACAGACCATGCGATCACGAGACTTCCGGTTTGAGAGTACGAGGATAATTTGCATATAACAGGACTTAGGCTTAAAATATGGATTTAGAGTGCAAAAACTCGAAAACAACACCCAAACAGTCTCGTGAGAGGCACCAACACCTCGTACGGGACCAATGTAACTTGTATGAACATACCATGCAATCACGAGACTCTCAATTTGATAGTACGGTTATAATTTGCATATATCAGGACTTAGGCTTAAAAACATAATTTGAGAGTGCAAAAACTCGAAACAACACCTGAACGGTCCCGTGAGAGGCACCAACACCTCGCATGGGACCAATATAACTTGTACGAACAGACCCCGTGATCACGAGACTCACGGTTTGAGAGTATAAGGATAATTTGCATATATCAGGACTTATGCTTAAAAACATGGCTTTAGACTGTGAACACCCGAAACAACACTCGAACGGACTCGTGAGAGGCACAAACACCTCGCACGGGACCATATTAACTCGTAAGAACTGACTCCGCGATCACAGGACCCCCGATTTGAGAATACGACGATAATTAGAAAATATCTAGACGTAGGCTTAAAAAATGACATTAGAGGGAGAAACCCCGAAATAACCCCCGAACGGCCCCGTGAGAGGCACCAACACCTCACAAGGGAGCAATGTAACTTGTACGAATAGACCATGCGATCACGAGACCCCTGGTTTGAGTGCACGACAATAATTTGCATATATCAGGACTTAGACTTAAAAACATTGCTTTAGAGTGCAAAAACTCAAAACAACACCCGAACAGTCCCGTGAGAGGCACGAATACATCGCATGGGATCAATATAACTCGTATGAATAGACCGCGCGATCATGAGACTCCCGATTTGAGAGTACGAGGATAATTTGCATATATTAGGACTTAGGCTTAAAAACATGGCTTTAGAGTGCGAAAACTCGAAATAGCACCCAAAAGGGCCCGTAAGAGGCACCAACACCTCTCATGGGACCAATGTAACTCATAGGAACTGACCGCGTGATCACGGGACCCTCGGTTTGAGAATACGATGACAATTTTAAAATATCTAGACTTAGGCTTAAAAAATGGCATTAGAGGGTGAAACCCGAAACAACCCCCGAACGGCCCCGTGAGAGGAACCTACACCTCGCATGGGACCAATGTAACTCGTAGGAACTGACCGCGCGATCATGAGACCCTCGGTTTGAGAGTACGAGGATAATTTGCATATATCAGGACTTATTCTTAAAAAATGGCATTAGATGGCCAAAACTCGAACCAACTTCCGAACGGCGCTGTGAGAGGCACCGACACCTCATACGGGACCAATGTAACTCGTACGAACAGATCGTGCAATCACGAGACTCACGGTTTGAGAGTACGAGGATAATTTTCATATTATAGGAATTAGGCGTAAAAACATGGCTTTAGAGTGCAAAAACTCAAAACAACACCCGAATAGTCCCGTGAGAGGCACCAACACCTCGAATGTAACTAATGTAACTCATACGAGCACACCGCGTGATCACGGGACTTCCGACTTGAGAATACGATGATAATTTACATATTTCCAGATTTAGGCATAAAAACATAGCGTTAGTGGGGGAAACCCAAAATAGCCCCCGAACGGCCCCATGAGTTGCACGAACACCTCGCACAGGACCAATGTAACTCATACGAACTAACCGCGCCATCACGGGGCCTCCGGTTTGAGAATACGATGATAATTTACATATTTTAAAACTTAGACTTCAAAACATGGCGTTAGTGGGCGAATACTCGAAATAGCCCTCGAACGGCCCTGTGAGTGGCACCAACACCTTGAACGGGAACAATATAAGTCATACGAACTGAATACGATGATAATTTGCATATTTCTAGACTTAGACTTCAAAACATGGCGTTAGTGGGCAAAAATCCAAACCATCCCTCGAACGGCCCCGTAAGTGGCACTAACACCTTGTACGGGACTAATGTAACTGGTACGAACTGACCGCGCAATCATGGGACCCCCAGTTTGAGAATTCGATGATAATTTGTATATTACTAGACTTAGACATAAAAACGTTGCGTTAGTGGGGGAAAACCCAAAACATCCCCCGAACGGCCCCGTGAGTGGCATCAACACCTCGCACGGGACCAATATAACTCATAGGAACTGATCGCACGATCTTGGGACCCTCGATTTGGGAATACGATGATAATTTACATATTTTTAGACTTAGGCATAAAATCAGGGCCTTAGTGGGGGAAAACCCGAACCAGCCCCTAAACGGCCTCGTGAGTGACACCAACACCTCGTAAGGGACCAATGTAACTCGTAGGAACTTACCGCATGATCACGGGACTCTCGGTTTGAGAATACGACGATAATTTACATATTTTTAGACTTAGGCTTAAAAACATGGCGTTAGTGGGTGAAAACCCAAACCAGCCGCCAAACGACCCCGTAAAAGGCACGGACACCTCACACGGGACCAATGTAACTTGTAGGAACTGAGCGCGTAATCGTGGGTCTCCCGATTTGAGAATATGATGATAATTTGAAAAAATCTAGATTAGGCTTAAAAACAAGCCGTTTGAGAGTGAAAACCTAAACAGTAGCTAAACGAGCCCGTAAGAGGCACGAACACCTCGAACGGGATCAATGTAACTTATAGGAACTTGACCAAGCATAAATTCTTCTGAATTTAGCCCCTTAAGTTAGTAATTTTAATATCTTGAACAAGGTAATTGAACCATTTTTATTCCATATCATTCCATTGACTGTTTCTAACAATTTTCCCAAGTTTTCGTGTATTTCTGATGGATTTTTCAGGAATGGAGTGCAAGAAAGGAGAGAAAGAAACCAGAAGAAAGAAGATGATGAAAGGAAGAAAAGTAAAAGGGCAAAAGCGTAAATTTCTACTCAGAATTCGAATCTGAAACCTAAAGGGAAGTTGAAGAACATGACTTCACAAGAGCATCGGAAGAAACGACACTCAAATCGGAGCTCGAGATCAAAAGTTATGGCCAGTCAAAGATGAAAGGAAAAAGTTAACATGGAAGAAAATCGGACCGATCTGGTGGGAACCGGACCGATCCGAAATGACCCAAGTCCAGTATACCCCGGATGGATTACAAACCGATAACAGCAGAACCGATCCTGTGGATACCCGATAGGTCCGGTAGAATAAAAAAAGAACCGATTCGGTGGCTGAAAAATAGACCGATCCGAGGGATATCCGGACCGGTCCGGGCATGCGAAATCCTGGCATTTATTGTGAAGATTTTGAGGTGATTAGCTAGTGAAAACTTGCGCAACACGCGATTATGGCTGTCAAATTCGTGATAGTTGGTGCTATAAAAGCCCATGCCCTACCTCATTCTAATGGAGGTCGAACTCTAGGGTGTAGAATTAGAGAGAGAATCTCAGAATTTATGAAATTTTCTGTAGGTGCTTTTCATGAACCCTAAGTTGTAATTTTGGAGTGAGAAAGAATTTCTGGATTCCAAGTCTTTTCCTGTTGCTGAAATAAAGTATAACAATACCATTCTCTTATTTGGTATCTATGTTAGTTAAATTTCAATTGCTTTGCAAATTATTTTCAATATTTGTTAGATCTATAATTATGTGTATGAAGTTGTTCTTTAATCAAATCATGTCTAGCTAAATTCTTAAGGGCTGGGGTACATGAACTCACTCTGAGGCAAATTACTTATACAGAAAATAGAGGGTAAATTAAATTCTGATCGAATCGTGAATGAAAATTATACAAACATAGTCAATATTTTAATCTCTCTTGCCCTAAGTACTTGAGATGTTTAAGAGCGCTTTGCGAGGGTAATTGTCCATTCATCGCTTTATATTTACCTTTGATTTCATATGATGAGGGCTAGATCCTTCATATATGTAATGCTTAGGATTTATAAAGGCTGGATTTAGTCAAGAATTTTAATTTTCAATTCTAGTATTCTATACGGTAATTCGTTAAGGTTTGAGGGATTGTACCCTACCCTATTTTCTCTCATTTGTCAATCTAATTTCTTCACAATTTTTAGTTTATTTTTCTTGAGAATTTTTTTTATTTCACTAGAAATTTCCCAATTATTAATCATCTTTTCATATTTCTTTTGAGGAATCATTTCAAGATTTAATAACTTCTCCTACACAAGTGCCAATTGTTGATCCCTGTGGATACGATCCCGACTTATCGGATTATTACTAACGCGACACGCTTACACTTGAGCCTAGAGAAAATGCACTTTTGAGACAAATTCTTAGTCGCGTCAAGTTTTTGGCGCCGTTGCCGGGGATTATCAATTGGTATAAATTCGGAAAGTAATTTTAATCTACAAGTGATTTAAAAAAAAAAAAAAAAATTCTTTGTACATCTCATCTCTTATGTGCTTATATGCAGAATTCATCTTCCACCCAAGTTCACGAGAATCCTATTGCCGAAGAAAATTCTGAAAATTCTCATACCACTGAGTCTCCTCATTTTTGGGTTCCACCTCCTTCGCCTAATAATTCAATTACAAGTCGTTCATTGAGTCAAACACAGAGTGAGGGTTCTAAATCTTTGGGTAGCAATATGTCGGAGCACGGTAGTGTTGGTGTTGGTGCTGGAGAGGATGAGATACCATACCTTCCCATGAAAGACTTGTTATTTCCAGAGAGAACTGTTACCCCTGGTTGCATTTTACTCCCGTACAATGCCGGTCAGTTCCATTTTCAAAATGGTATGATTCAAATTCTTCCCACATTTCACGGGATGGATTCGGAAAAACCATATCTCCATCTTAGAGAGTTCGAGGAAGCATGTGAGACGTTTGGTGACCAAGCTTTTCCACAGGATGTTATCCGGTTAAAGCTTTTCCCTTTTTCCTTAAAGGATAAATCTAAAACTTGGTTATGGTCCCTACCCCCAAATTCTGTGTTATCTTGGAGAGATATGCAAACTAAGTTTCTCTCCAAATTCTTTCCACAACACAAAACCAATTCTATTAAAGCTCAAATTCAAGCTTTTTGACAAAATGAGAATGAGGCTTTTGATAAATGTTGGGAGAGATTTCAGGAATTAGTTAGTGCTTGCCCACATCATGGGTTTGAAAAACATCATCTGATTTCAGTTTTTCATCAAGTCCTTACTCTAGCATCCAAACAACTTGTTCAAACTATTTGTGAAAGAACTTTTTGGGAGTTACACTCAAGCGATGCTGAGGCTCATCTGAAATATGTAGCAGAGACTACACAAGCATGGGATATTTCTGATCCCAATAGTCAAAATCGAAATCGACAGGTGCCTAATTTGCCTGCTGCGTTCGGTATTTATCACTTGGACAAGGACACTTTGTTGGATCGAAAATTTGACCAATTGGAGAAGAATTTCAGAGACATGCTTGAAGTGCGATTGAGAGAAGTAGCTGGAACCGTGCAAGCCGGGAAGGAGAAAGTGTGTGCCATTTATGCTGCGGGTCATTCTACCAAAGGATGTCCTACCATCCCTGCATACAAGGCAATGTACACTGAACAAGTTGAGGCAATAAGGGGGTTTCGCGGAAATTATAACGCACAGCAAGGGAATGCATACAATCAATCATGGAGGAATAATCCTGGGTTCAATTATGGACAACCCCAAGGGGGGATGGCTCCTAACCCACATATGACTCTACCACCACCTCCTCAATTTCAGCAAGTGGCTCCTCCAATGCCAAATCCTATGTAGGTACCACCTCCTGGTCCGTATGTCGCTCCACCTAAGTGATCTCTTGAAGATAACCTGAATTAATTCATCCAATCTCAAAAAGAGAGCAATGCTAAATATGATCGAATGTTCACTGAAATTCATACTAGCATTTCTAAGTTGCAATCAGCTGTGAATACTCAGGAGAAGGGTAAATTCCCAGCCCAAGGCCAAAGACCTCCTCTTCAAGGACAACCCATGGTTAGCTCCACATCATCGGATTTGCCAGAATAATGTCAAGTTGTTACTACTCTTCGTAGTGGCCGCGTAATTGATCTAGCACCAAAACTTCCAAAGGATAAAGATGAGGGAGTTGAACCTGAAATTCCTAAGGAATCTAAAACTTCCGAGTCTGTAGAGACTCTGTTAGAAACGGAATACAAAGATGAGGGAGTTGAAACTAAAATTGAAGTCAAACTTCCCACTGCTGCTCCATTTCCTCAACGCTTACCACCCAGAAAAGGGGCTTCGCGTACAGAAGTGTTGGATGTTTTGAAGCAAGTAAAATTGAACTTGTCGTTTCTTGATGCTATTCAACAAATTCCAACATATGCTAAGGTCATAAAGGATCTTTTGACTGTCAAACGATGGCTCAAGGTGAAGAAGAATGTTTTCTTGGCACAAAATATGAGCTCGGTCCTTCTCAATGATCTTCCACCGAAATTCAAGGATCCAGGTGCACCTACAATTTCTTGTGTCATAGGAGAAAAAAGAGTGGAAAAAGCATTTCTTGAATTAGGTGCGAGTGTAAACATCCTTCCATACTCCATCTATAAGCAGATTGATTTAGGTGATTTAAAACCTACCCGAATCACTCTACAGTTAGCGGATCGAACAGTGAAAGTGCCTCGTGGGGTTGTAGAGGACGTAATAGTTCAAGTGGACACGTTCTACTTCCCTGTTGATTTCGTCATTTGGGACACTAAGCCAGCTCCCCATGCGAGAAACCATATTCCAATAATATTGGGCCGTCCATTTTTAGCTACTGATAATGCTTTGATCAATACACGGAATGGCCAAATGCAACTCACTTTTGGAAACATGACTCTCGAGACCAATATTTTCAATGTCGCTAACCAAATGGGTGACGAGGATGAAATTCTTGAGGTTGATCTTATTGAAGAAGTGGTGGATGAGCACATCGAGAAAATCATAGGAGGAGATGTATTGGAAGTGTGTTTAGGGCACAGTGGTGAGAAAAAGAGTCGTTATACTGCGTTTGAGCATGAGGTGGAAGAGTTGGAAACTTGGTTACAAGAAGAAGAGAGTTTTGAGAGTTTAAGAGATGTTGACTGGATTTCTAGGTTTGAAGAATTGCCTCCGAGGGAGACAACCATGATTCCCTCTGAAAATAGATTTCCTAGGCTTGAGTTGAAGAAACTACCCTCACATGTCAAATATGCTTTTCTGGGAGAGAATGATACATTTCTTGTTGTTGTTTCTTCCCGTTTAGAAAAAGAGCAAGAGGGTATGTTGTTGGATGTGTTACGGAAGCATAGAAGTGCTTTTGGTTGGACTATTGCAGATTTGAAAGGTATAAGTCCATTGATTTGTACCCATAAAATCCATCTTGAGGAAGAGGTGAAGCCCTCGCGTGAGATGCAAAGGCGATTAAACCCAACCATGAAAGATGTAGTCAGAGAGGAAATCATCAAATTGCTAGATGCTGGGATTATCTATCCCATTTCTGATAGTAAATGGGTGAGCCCAATTCAAGTCGTTCCAAAAAAGTCGGGTATGACCGTAATTGAAAACTCTAAGTGAGAATTAATACCTCAACGCACCACCACCGGGTGGCGTGTTTGCATTGACTACCGAAAACTCAATGCCGGAACCATAAAAGACCATTTTCCCTTACCGTTCATCGATCAAGTGATTGAACGAGTGGCAGGCCATCCTTACTACTGTTTCCTAGATGGGTATTTTGGTTATAATCAGATTGAAGTGGATGTACTTGATCAAGAAAAATGACTTTTACATGTCAGTTTGGTACGTTTGCCTATAAACGTATGCCATTTGGGTTATGTAATGCACCAGCTACTTTTCAAAGGTGCATGCTAAGTCTCTTTAGCGACATGATTGAAAAAGGTCTTGAGGTGTTCATGGACGATTTCAGCATTTTCGGTCCATCTTTCGACCAATGTTTAGCTAATCTTGAAAGAGTTCTATTCCGGTGTGTGGAAAAAGACTTAGTCCTCAATTGGGAAATATGCCATTTCATGGTCACCCAGGGCGTAGTTTTAGGCCACATAGTCTCATCTAGGGGGATTGAAGTTGATCGAGCAAAAATTGAAGTAATAGCTGAGTTACCCCCGCCAAAATCACTTAAAGATGTGAGGTCCTTTCTAGGCCATGCTTGATTTTATAGGAGATTTATCAAAGACTTTAGTGCCATCGCTAGACCTTTGAGTAATCTTCTCATGAAGGACACTCCATTTAAATGGAATAAAGCATGTCAAGAATATTTTGATAAGCTTAAAAGCATGCTAATTTCCGCTCCTATCATGCAAGCTCCGGATTGGTCACTCCCATTTAAGCTTATGTGTGATGCAAGTGATTACGCGATTGGGGCCGTTCTTGGACAGAGAAAAGACAAGAAAGCTCATGTTATTTACTATGCTAGCAGAATGTTATCTGGCCCTCAGCTTAACTACTCTACTACAGAGAAAGAGTTACTAGCAGTCGTTTTTGCTCTCGACAAATTCCACTCTTACATTATTGGGTCGCCTATTATTTGCTTCACTGATCATTCGGCCCTCAAATATCTCTTGAGCAAGAAAGATGCCAAACCCCGTCTAATCAGGTGGATCCTACTCTTACAAGAGTTTAATCTCTCGATTCAAGACAAGAAAGGAGTAGAAAACGTCGTTGCTGACCATTTGTCACGCCTCTCGTCCGACGTACCTATTGATCCCATTCCCATAGACGAGAATTTTCCGGATGAAAATCTATTTGCTACTTCTTCTCTCCCCTGGTTTGTGGATATAGTCAATTATCTTGTCACTGGAGTTGTTCCATCTAATTGGAATCCGCAAGAGAGAAGGAAGTTCATTATATGGTCACGCATGTTCTTTTACGATGATCCATATTTGTTTAAGTATTGTGCTGATCAAATCATCCGGAGATGTGTACCTGATGAAGAAATCCAAGGGGTAATTCGATTATGTCATTCAGAAGCATGTGGAGGTCATTTTTCCAAAAATAAAACTGTTTCGAAAATCCTTCAAAGTGGTCTCTACTGGCCCACAATCTTCCGGGATGTGAATACTTTTTGTAAATCATGCGATAGATGCCAAAGAATGGGAGCTATTACTCGTCGTGACATGATGCCATTAACCCCAATTCTAGTCTTGGAGTTGTTTTATTGTTGGGGTATTGACTTCATGGGGCCCTTTCCCCCTTCTTTTGGTTTTCTATACATCCTCGTCGCTGTAGACTACGTCTCAAAATGGGTAGAGGCCATAGCTACAAGGACAAATGACAATAAGGTGGTGATAAAATTCATTCAAGAAAACATACTTTCTCGTTTTGGAATGCCTAAGGCCATAATCAGTGATAATGGAACCCATTTTGTAATAGGCCTATGGAGAAACTAATGCGAAAGTATGGAGTTGTCCATAAAGTTGGAACAACTTATCACCCTCAATCGAATAGCCAAGCCGAGCTCGCCAATCGGGAAATCAAAAATATATTGGAAAAGACAGTCGACCCTAATAGGAAAGACTGGTCTCTCAGATTGAATGATGCGCTCTGGGCGTATAGAACCGCATACATGAATCCCCTTGGGATGTCCCCATTTCGATTTGTGTATGGCAAGCCATGTCATCTTTCGGTTGATATCGAACACAAAGCGTATTGGGCTATCAAAAGGGTGAACTTCAATATGGATAAGGCCGGTGAAACACGTAAACTTCAGTTGAATGAGTTGGAAGAAATACGCAATGATGCATATGAAAGTGCTAAAATATCCAAGGAACGAATGAAACGAGCTCATGACAGAATCATTTGTAGGAAAGAGTTTCATGCGAGACAAAAAGTACTTCTCTACAACTCGAGGTTGCACTTGTTTCCCGAAAAATTGCGATCAAGATGGTCGGGTCCATTCATTGTGAAAGAGGTATTTCCCCATGGAGCTGTTGAACTCAAAGATGAGAAAGGGGGAAACACATTTAAGGTTAACGGGCAACGTCTCAAGCCGTATTTGGAAGCGATTGTCAAGGAAGCCGACACAATCTGGTTGTCGGACCCCATTTATGGGGATTGATTGCAAAAGGAAGTTGAGGTCGTCGCACCCCCGATATGTATGGGGTGATGGTTGTACATAAGGGTCTTAGGAGTTAGGAGTCGTAAGTTTGTGTCAGGACCGGGGTTGGGAATACGATGTGTTGAGGGGTGTTAAGGTTTAGATGAGCATTGCGGGAATTTTAAAGTGCGAGGTGTTGTAAAGGAACCATTGGAATGGAGAAAAGGAGCATAAACAGTGAGAGGAATAGAGTAAAGAAAATTCTGAGAATTCAGCAGACCGGATCGGTCCGATCCTGAATTAAAAGAATCGATCCGGTTAAGTCGGATCGGTCCGGTCCTGAAACCGGATCGGTCCGGTAATCTGCAGAATGCTACTTCCCGAGGTTCACACCTCTTCAATCCAAACCAAATTCATTCCACCAATCCCCTCTTTTCCCCCAAAAATTCGTCCCCCCCCCCTATTTCCCCCCATCCATTCCCTCCTATTTCATTATCCATCCTATAAATACATCCATACCACAACCCATTTTCCGTCACCCCACCATATCCTTTCTTCTCTATCACTTTCTGTCTACTTCCTCCATAGCCATGGCAGCTCCCCAGAAATATAACTCCATTGAAGTCCTGTCTGACGGCAATGGCGAATACCGTTCTCGCCGTGAAGTCAGTTGGTGCCGGCGGTTTTTCTGTCCCACCCGAAAAATTCACATTGAGCGTCAAGTGTTGTGGGATCAACTGCCCAATTCTGTCACAGCCATGTTCATGTCAAGAGGCTGGTGCCAATTTTTCAATGAGCCCTATGCAGCTGTATGGGAGAATGAAGTTCGTCAGTTTTACGGTTCGCTCGTTCGTACCGACGAATTCGCATCCCAAGCTTTTGTGGATTCCACACCAATACCGTTTTCACTTGAAATTCTGGCCCAGAAACTCGAGTCTTACGGTGTGACCACTCCGGATCAATTTGATTGTCCTAGTCCCGATCCCGTTCTCACCAAAGCAGTTTGCATCTCAAGAATCGAGCCCGGTGCGGTTTGGAATACCGAGACCTTTCCCGTTGGTAGGTTATCAGACAAGGCACGGTTCACTTTTCACATTGTTTGTGCCAATATTTTGCAAACCTCCAATGATTCAGCAATGCGGCCGCGTCAAGCTACAATGATGTATCACTTGTTTGACCATGCCACTGTTATCAATTTGGCCCGCACATTTTACAATGATATTCTCTTTGTGGCTTACGATAAAAAGGGTCGGGCACCTCTTCCTTATGGCCGTCTCATTACCTCCTTTGTTAAGGATGTCGGGATTGAACCACCCCAAGATCTTATAAACTTGCCTAAGCCATTAGGACAAGAGTCCTGCACTCACAGTGAAAGGCAAATTCATCTAATCCGTGCAAGGCGCGGTGGCGATTTGAGTAATGAGGAGACCGATGAGGAAGAGGACGTTGATGATGAGGATGTTGAGATGGAAGAAGGTGAGGAGGAAGAATATGATGAAACCACTGATCCGGATTATGTTCCGGTTGGTACGGGTTTGACTGAGCGCATTCTTTCTCTTGAAACGCGTTTCGACGGGTTCGTGACGTCCTACGAGAGGGATATGAGTTTGGTCCTGCGTATGCAGGCGGACTTGTACCGTCTTCAGTTGGGTCCCGAGGCCCCCCTTCCTCCCTACTACTACAATCCTTATGATCCTGCTGCTCCCGGACCTTCCCTTCCCCCACCCACCCCTTAGGATGCCCCGCTACCACTTTATGTTTTATTACTTATGTTTTTGATGCTTTGCTTACACAGTAGTGTTGTAATATACAGTTTTAGTATGATATTTGCTTGTTTTATTTATCGCACTCCTAATGTTGTCTTATTTATCTCTCTCGTCCATTTGATTGAGGACAATGCAAATCACTCAGTTAGGGGGGATGACAAGTGCGTATTCATAAAACTTCGCATATATATATATATAAAATTGAAAAAATTTGAAAAAAAAAGCCAAAAATATTTTTGTTCAAACTAAATAAAAATTGAAATTTAAAATTTTCAAAAATATCACATTTATTCTATTTAAAGTCGCAAATTGTTAACAATCAAAATGCACTAAGCTAAAATTGACCAAAGATGGAAATTGAAAGAAAATTGACGACTTTACAAATAAGTGTGGAGATTGATCAAAACCGGTGAGATTTCGAGCCTTTCAAATTTTTTTTTTTGAGTTTTTAAATCAATCCGAGTTTATGGTAAACTCAACGTTCTTTTCAGCGTTTTAATAAGTCGTTGATGATCTAAATCCTTTATTTTGATCAGTTATAGGAAATGTATGAAATGTTGTCTCGAAATTCATGCTAAATATATCTCTAAACTTAATTAATCTCGAGATGCATATGGTAATGTGATTAGCAATTTGGACAATGAAGTAGGCCCTCGTTTGTTTAACCCAAAAATATTAGCCATAAAAAGTTGTGAAAAACAAAATTATCCATTTGCAACCCAAGTTGAGCCAAAGAAAATTTATCTTTTCGTTTGATAACCCGAAAAAACCCGAAATTGTGAAAATTGAGAAAATTCATCAAGTAAGTCCAAATTTTGCGATAAAAAGGGGCAAGAGAAAAACTGAAAAAAAAAATGCTCAAAAGAAAAATAGCAAGGAAAAAAAAAGAAGAGAAAAATGAGCAAATGCTCGAAAAAAGCACAAACGGACATCATAAAAAAAATTTCCAATTCCAACATTCCCTACCATTTCCAATTTTACCCTTTACACTTTTTAACCCGAAAAGTCCTAACCGAGTCCAAATGGCGAAATTGGTTACCGCATAGAGAGCTAAGACATGAAAAGATAATATGAGAGATTAAAATGGTGTGAAATAGAGGCGATGTTCCCATTCCAAATAACTGTATTCCGATGATGAGATCTTTTCACCATATATTTCCTTCTTTTCAATTTTGTATGCATGAATTTGTGTCAATTATATTTACTCTTTATATCATGCATACCTAGAGAAAATATCCACAATCCGAGTGATTCGTTTTTGAGTGCATCCGTAAGAATTTGAATCAAAACGAATTTTCGAAAAGTAACGTAATGCTCAATCGGTGGAAATTTGAGGTTTAATTTTTGGCTTTGCACACACACTATGGTTTGAGACATTTGAATATGAATTTATGGTGATTATTTTTTCGAAAAGTTTAAATTGTACAATTTTTAAGTATTTTGATATTTCTTTGAGTTAATAAAGAATTTTGTGGGTGTATTCACTGCAAAACCTCACGAGACAAAACTCGTCCTACTAGGATAACCTAGGGATTTAAAGGCTTGTTGCATACGCTAAATGCAATCGCTTGCCTGCGAAAAAGGTATTCTATCCAAATAAAAGAATTGAGCTTTAAACTAATTTCAGTTACATTGCCCGGGACGTGCAAAGTCCTAAGTTAGGGGGATTTGACCAAGCGTAAATTCTTCTGAATTTAGCCCCTTAAGTTAGTGATTTTAATATCTCGAACAAGGTAATTGAACCATTTTTATTCCATATCATTCCATTGACCGTTTCTAATAATTTTCCCAAGTTTTCGTGTATCTCTGATGGATTTTTCAGGAATGGAGTGCAAGAAAGGAGAGAAAGAAACCAGAAGAAAGGAGATGATGAAAGGAAGAAAAGTAAAAGGGCAAAAGCGTAAATTTCTACTCAGAATTCGAATCCGACACCTAAAGGGAAGTTGAAGAACATGACTTCACAAGAGCATCAGAAGAAACGACACTCAAATCGGAGCTCGAGATCAAAAGTTATGGCCAGTCAAAGATGAAAGGAAAAAGTCAACATGAAAGAAAATCGGACCGATCCGGTGGGAACCGGACCGATCCGAAATAACCCAAGTCCAGTAGACCAAGGATGGATGACAAACCGATGATAGCAGAACCGATCCGGTGGATACCCGACCGGTCCGGTAGAATAAAAAAAGAACCGATCCGGTGGCTGAAAAACAGACCGATCCGAGGGATATCCGGATCGGTCTGGGCATGCGAAATCCTGGCATTTATTGTGAAGATTTTGAGGTGATTAGCTGGTGAAAACTTGCGTAACACGCGATTATGGCTGTCAAATTCGTGATAGTTGGTGCTATAAAAGCCCATGCCCTACCTCATTCTAATGGAGGTCGAACTCTAGAGTGTAGAATTAGAGAGAGAATCTCAGAATTTATGAAATTTTCTATAGGTGCTTTTCATGAACCCTAAGTTGTAATTTTGGAGTGAGAAAGAATTTCTAGATTCCAAGTCTTTTCCTGTTGCTGAAATCAAGTATAACAATTCCATTCTCTTATTTGGTATCTATGTTAGTTAAATTTCAATTGCTTTGCAAATTATTTTCAATATTTGTTATATC
The DNA here is from genome assembly GCA_949130495.1 of Sambucus nigra. NCBI lineage: Eukaryota > Viridiplantae > Streptophyta > Magnoliopsida > Dipsacales > Adoxaceae > Sambucus > Sambucus nigra. The sequence goes on from OX422214.1 coordinate 60,500,253, forward strand.
TATAATTATGTGTATGAAGTTGTTCTTTAATCAAATCATGTCTAGCTAAATTCTTAAGGGCTGGGGTACATGAACTCACTCCGAGGCAAATTACTTATACAGAAAATAGAGGGTAAATTAAATTCTGACCGAATCGTGAATGAAAATTATACAAACATAGTCAATCTTTTAATCTCTCTTGCCCTAGGTACTTGAGATGTTTAAGAGCGCTTTGCGAGGGTAATTGTCCATTCACCGCTTTATATTTACCTTTGATTTCATATGATGAGGGCTAGATCCTTCATATATGTAATGCTTAGGATTTATAAAGGCTGGATTTAGTCAAGAATTTTAATTTTCAATTCTGGTATTCTATACGGTAATTCGTTAAGGTTTGAGGGATTGTACCCTACCCTATTTTCTCTCATTTGTCAATCTAATTTCTTCACAATTTTTAGTTTATTTTTCTTGAGAAATTTTTTTATTTCACTAGAAATTTCCCAATCATTAATCATCTTTTCATATTTCTTTTGAGGAATCATTTCAAGATTTAATAACTTCTCCTACACAAGTGCCAATTGTTGATCCCTGTGGATACGATCCCGACTTATCGGATTATTACTAACGCGACATGCTTACACTTGAGCCTAGAGAAAACACACTTTTGAGACAAATTCTTGGTCGCGTCAGAACTGATCGCGTAGTCACGGGTCTCCCGATTTGAGAATATGACGATAATTTGGAAATATCTAGATTAGGATTAAAAACAAATCATTTGAGGTTGAAAACCTAAACTAGATGCCAAACGGCCCCGTAAGAGGCACGAACACCTCGCACGGGACCAATGTAACTTATAGGAACTGGCCACATAGTCGCGGGTCTCCCGATTTGAGAATATGACGATAATTTGTAAATATCTAGATTAGGCTTAAAAATAAGCTGTTTGAGGGTGAAAACCCAAACCAGCTACCAAACGGCCTCGTATGAGGCACAAACACCTCACACGGGACCAATGTTACTTATAGGAACTGACCGTCTAGTCGCAGGTGACGATAATTTGGAAATATCTAGAGTAGGCTTAAAAACAAGTCATTTAAGGGTGAAAACCCAAACCAGCTGCCAAACGGCCCCGTAAGAGGCACAAACACCTCGCATGGGACCAATGTAACTTGTAGGAACTAACCGCGTAGTTACAGGCCTCTCAGTTTGATAATATGACGATACTTTGAAAATATATTTATTAGGGTTAGAAACAAGCCATTGAAAGGTGGAAACCCAAATCATCCCCCAAATGACCTCGTAAGAGGTAATAATATCTTGCACAGGACCGATGTAACTCGTAGGAACTGACCGCATAGTTACGGACCTCTCAATTTGAGAATATGATGACAATTTGATAATATATGGATTAGGCTTAGAAACAATTCGTTGAAGGGTGAAAACTCAAACCAGACCCCAAAGGATCCCGTAAGAAGCACTAACACCTCACACGAGGCCAATGTAACTCGTAGGATTTGATCAGGTAGTCATCACTTGCGTAAGATTTTCAATTTTAGAATATAATAAGAATTTCAACTCTTATTTGTAATTTTTTAGCTTGAGATAAGATTTTTTTATAAATTACTTGGTTACTAATATCGTCTCTTTTTTATATCCTAATTTTTTTCAGGATAACATTTTATCGTTATCATTTATTCACGTGGAACACACGGAGAAGTCAATGGTTTACAACAAGGGATTTTTTTATTTAATGTCGTTAATATTCTTGATTCTATTTTTTTGTGTTATTGCCGTGCAGGATTTTGTAGTTTTATTGTTAACTTTTATGGCCGTGCGGGCTTTTGTAAGTTTATTATTATATTTGGTGGCCGTGTGGGATTTTTATTACATAGGTTTTATATTAACAGGTTTTAGAATGTTCAGAAAATAGAGAAAACTCTCCCTAGTTTTTTTGTCTGTGAACTGCTGAAGACTTGTAATATTTTGAAGTTTGTATGTACATTAGTTTATCAACAACGTGTAAGATTTGCAATTTGTGAATTTTTTTGTTTTCAAATATTTTTTTTCTTTTATCCAAAAATTTGGCACACTTCAAAACCATGCCAAAAGTGTATCAAATTTTGGCACGGTTTTGAACTGGGCCGAAAGTTTATCAAAATGTGCTCAATCTGGCATAATTCAAAACTGTGCCAAAATTATGCCAGAAATATCAAATTCTAGCACGGTTTAAAAGTGTGCCAGAAGTGTCTCTGTTTGGTCAAATATGGTACACTTTTAAATCGTGCCAGAAAAATGGTTATTTTGGAACACTTAATTCTGGCACAGTTCAAAATCGTGCCAGATTTAATCTGGCATAGTTTTAAATCGTTCCAGATTCCTATTTTTGGTGTAGTGATTTCTCCCAACTTGTCCTCTGATCTCTAGATAGAGCCTTTCCAAGCGTTATTACCAGTATCAGATCTATGCGTTGCAACTCGATTGTTCACCGAAATTTCTTCTTGAGATTATTTCTTGGACTGAGCAGTTCATCGGGCAACTGATCTAGACTGGACAGAGCCTTCCCTTCGATCGGATGGTCATCGAGTGTTTCCCTATAATGCCCTAGGAATATTTCTGCCCCTGGGTCCCAAATGGTCAAAAGAAGAAGCACGGCTTAGTCTTTGTAAAGAACAGAGCCTCTGAGGAGAGTAGGATTGTGTTTTGAAAAGTTCTGATGCCATGAATAGTGAATTCGATCCTAGACGATAGGAAGTATCCCCTATAGTCCATGATTGACTATGCCTACCACCTCTTAGTGGTGGTGGTGGCTATTTATACGAGCAGATAAAACATGCGCTCCTTCTTGAAGAGTTTGTGTGAGTTACCTGCTAGTATCTTGCATAGCTTATTGGCCTCTTGAAAGACTGGCCGAAATTCCAGTCAATTCATTCGCTGCTGGTGGGGCAGAAGGAACAGGCAGAATGCCATCATTCCTCTGACTTGATTCAATAATATCAGTCATTTAAGTGTTTGTATGAATGGGAATGATTAGAAACATATTCCTACCGACGACGCCAATATGTTGATGCAAAGAAGTAGACATATCTAATTAATTGATCTCAGTTAAAAATAAGTAAAAGAGATAAAGAATTTTTAAACTGGTTCGGCTAAAAAGGAAGAGCCTACGTCCACTGTTGTGTATTGCCTTGGGCTTGATCAATTGTCTCTTGTCTCGTGTCCCTTGGATGTAGGGTTTATAATTTATTTATATCCCCTTGAGGGTGAACAAAAGTCAGAATATTAAATGATGGAATGACTTTATAACATAGGAATTTACATCTATACAATGCTCATAATGTATACAACTATTGGCGATTTACTGTCATTATTGATCGATCTTCTTGGTGTTGGTCGGTGAATGGCCCTTGTTGACTTGGACTAATGCCCAGATGGATAAGATGTGTTCATATATGAATAGTACACGTAGCAGGATAATTTTGGCATCAACAAAGGTTATTTTTAAATATTTTATAAATATTTTTTACATGTAGACAATTAACTCCGCCACTGTTGCGGTTAACTTCTTGTATTTTCTTTACACTGTCGGTCCCTAACCTAGATAAGGGAGAAGGGTTGCGTTAGGAAGCTGACAGGAAGCGTAAAACTTGGTCAGATCCTTATAAACATAAACCCTATGAATATATATCGTAATGCTAGAACATCCCCCTTAAGTGATGTGTTGTGCCTGCCATCGTGTGTCTCGAAAAATATGTAAGGGGCATGGCATCAACGCCCAAATGCGACAAGAAATATGCAAGGGGTCCTACAAAAATTTGGACGTGTACTGGTAAATAAGTTAGTCTAGGATACTAGACTTAGGTCAGCGATTTGGAACATAGGGATTATGACGAGAAAATGGATGGAGTTAGTAGATACCATGATAAGAAAAAAAATTAACATAGATTATTTACAAGAAACTAAATGGATCGATGAGAAAGCTAGAGAAATAGAAAATACAGGGTTTAAATTATACTATACAGGAAATCATAGAAATAGGAACAGAGATGGAATAATAGTAGACAAGAATTTTAAGGATGATATATCGTAATCGTTATTCGAAAAGGTGATAGACTTATACTTGTAAAACTGGTATTAGGCAAAAATATAAGTAATATTGTTAGTGACTATGCACCCCAAGTAGGATTAGATGAGCACACTAAAGTATAATTTTGAGAACAAATGTGTGTAGGTGAGAAAATCTATATAGGGGAGATTTTAATGGTCGTGGAGGAGAAGATCGTGTGGGATATAAGATAGTGCATAGAGGATTTGGTTTTAGAGATACGAACGACGGTGGAGAGTCTATCTTATATTTTTCAATGGTTTACGATTTTTTACTATTAAACACATGTTTAAAAAAGAGGCGTGTACACTTAAAGCTTATAAAACTGGAACATATAACAACTAAATAGATTTTTTTTATTGCTAGGAAAGGAAACCGATTAACGTGTAAAGATTGTAAGGTTATTCTTGGAAAGAGCTTAACCTCACAACATAGGATAATGGTGTTGGATATAAATATTAAAAATCAATCACGAGTGCGAAAAGAGAAGATTAATCCGCGAGCTAGGTGGTAGAACTTAAAAGGAGATAAATTAGAACTCTTTAAAGATAATGTATTAAATGAAGCATCATGGAATACTGAAGAAGAGACGAACATAATGTGAAATAAGATGGTCACATGCATTAGGAGAATATTAAAAGAAATTCTTGGAGTATCAAAAGGCAACGGACCACAATCTAAAGAAAATTGTTGGTGGAATGAAGAAGTACAAAATATAGTAAAAATAAAAAGGGAGTGCTTTAAAATATGGCAAACAAATAGAAATGAAGAAAATTTTCAGAAATATAAATAGGCTAAAAAGAAAGTTAACAAAGTGGTAAGAGATGCTAAGTTAAAAGCGTATAAAGATCTTTATATAAAATTAGGAACACAAGAAGGGGAAAAGTATTTATAAGCTTGGTTAACTTAGGGATAGGAAAATAAAATATTTTAATAACGTTAAGTGTAGTAAAGATGATGATTAGAAAGTCCTAGTCAAAGATAATGAGATTATGGAAAGATGGAAAGACTGCTTTGAAAGGTTATTAAATGGAGATAATGAGAGTACATTAGATATAGAGGAACTTGGAAAGACTTGAAAAAATATATTTTTTTAGGACAGCAAAGGTTAGGATTGCTCTAAAAAAGATGAAAGCGTGGAGGGCTTTAGGACCAGATGGTATCCCTATTGAGGTTTAAAAGTTCTTAGGGGAGGAAGGAGTATCTTGGCTTACAAAATTATTTAATAGAATTAAAATGACTAATAGCATGATTGATTAATGCATAAATAGTGTTTTAGTACCTATTTATAAAAATAAAGAGGACATACAAAGTTGTTCAAATTATCGTGGTATTATAAATTAGCAAGTCATATAATGAAACATTGGGAGAGAATGATTGAATATAGATTGGTATTGAAAATTATAGTATCTGAGAATCAGTTTGGGTTTATACCTGAGAGGTGAACAATGGAAGCAATCTATATATTGAAGATATTAATGGAGTTCTATAGGGAGAAAAATAAGGAACTTCATATGATTTTTATAGATTTGGAGAAGGTGTATGATATGATATCCAGAGATATAATTTAGTGGGTTCTACATAAAAAAGGAGTGAGCCATAGATATACTGATGTGATCAATGATATGTATGATGGGACTATGACTCTAGTATGAACATCAGTCGGATAAATTAATGAATTTTTAATTACTGTAGGACTACACCAAGGTTCAACATTAAGTCCTTATCTCTTTGCTCTTGTTATAGATGAGTTGGCTGGACAAATACAAGTTGAGGTACCATGATTTATGCTATTTGCTAATGATATTATTATAGTGGATGAGGCTAAGACAAGAATTAATGCTAGGTTGGATTTGTATAGAGAAACTATAGAAACAAGAGGATTTAAAAAAAGTAGGGATAAAATAGAATATGTGGAGTGTAATTTTAATAGTAATAGGAGGACAAATGGGGATGTGGTGAAATTAGAGGGTCAATAGATAACTAGAAATGATCATTTTCGTTATTTATGATCGATTATCCAAAAAATGGAGGTATTAGTGAGGATGTTACTCATATGATTAGAGCAAGATGGGTCAAGTGGAGAAGTGTTACCAGCGTATTGTGTGATAGGCGCATACCTTTAAAGTTAAAAGAAAAAATTTATAGGACGGCCATTAGACCCGGTATATTATATGGGACATAGTGTTGGGAAACCAAGAAACAAAATGTGTAAAAAATGAATGTGGCAGAGATGCGAATGTTGAGATGGAATTATGGTAAAACTCGAAAGGATAAAATTAGAAATGAACAAATTCGTGAAACGGTAAAAGTGCCTCCTATAAAACATAAATTGAGAGAAAATCGACTTAGATAGTTTGGACACATCAAGCGTACACCAATGAATGATTCCGTAAAGAAGAGTGATTTAGTTAGTATTGATAGTAACACAAGGGTTGAAGTATGCCCAACAACAATATAATCCAAGTAACTATAGTGGCCAAGTGTGTGTAATATTTTTTTAAAGAAACTACTAGAGTTTTTTTACTTTAATTTTAAAACTTGATTATTATACTCTTTTTTCCAAAAAAAATGAATATTTTGAGGTGGGCACTTGAACCACCCCTCCCCCACCCCGCGCGCACTAAAAAAAACTCCAGACTATATATATATATATGCAAACAGACTTCAATACACACCAAATACACATATCAATTTTTTTAAAATAATAAAAAAAATCGGTTGATTTTTTTATATGATGTTTAAAAATTTCAGATGACCCATACAAAAAATATCAACTATAAATAACGTTTTTTACAATTTTAAAAAAATCGATCAAATATTCACCGCTTTTAAAGAACTTTAAAAGCTTAGAAAGTTTGACCATTTTTTTTTAAATACTAAAAAATGTAAAAAATTATTTTTAGATGATTTTTTATATGCCCCCCCCCCCCCGCGAGAAATGTTTATATAACACAGTAAAAAAACTCAACTCAAAAATAGCATTTTTATCATTTAAAAAAATAGTATGCTAATACAAGTATGTATACTTGGTGTGTATGAGAGTCACTCACTATATATATATATATATATATATATATATAGTGATTGAGAGAGAGAGAGAGAGAGAGAGAGAGAGAGAGAGAGAGAGAGATGCGCAAATATTTTTTTTTAATATTTACAAAAAATGACCATTTTTTTAAAATAGCAAAAAAAATTATTTTGAACTGATTTGTTTTATATGGGCGCCCTAAAATGTTTAAATGCCATGCAAAAATAATTAATCTGATATGTTTTTTTTTTACTATTTTAAAAAAATAGGTATGTAACTTGGTATGTTGTATGGCAAATCATAGCATATTCATATATATGTACTAGGTGTCTTATGCTATGTAAGGGCGACCCAGTGCGTGTGTGGTGGATCATAAGGACCCTATTGGTAGTGATTCAATGGGATTATTTCTTAGGATAATGTACCAAGTGATTGAGTGATTACACAATGTGTATATTTCTATATCCTGATCCGACGTATTATTGGCCAATCGTCTCGCGAAAGGGACACGGAGGAGACTGTTAGGATTTTATGCTTTTCACAATGTAGGACGTTTATCTATTAACAAAAGCATGTCAAATTCATTATGAAACGCCAAATATGTTTGTAAGAATTTAGTGATTTTAAATATATTTTATTAACATCGATCAATTGAACTTAAGATCCATTTGGTTCGTGGTGAAATATTTTTTACTGCGTTAAAATATAATTCACCTAGGTAAAATATGTGTTTGGTTGGGTATTTAACACGGTGAAATAAAATGAATATGGTGAAAAGTGAGGGAAAACTTTAACCATGGGTAAAGTGAATAATTTAACAGGTGAAAACAATGAAATTTATCTTATTACCAAAGTAACATTTCTTATTTCCGATTACAACTATCACACATTCATTTCTCCCTCTCAATTAATACGATCATCAAATATTCATTTAAAAAAAAAAATCTAAATTTCAATTTTTATTTAAAAAAATAAAAAAAATAATAAAATAATAAAATAAAGTAATTAAAATAATAAAAAAATAGAATAGCTAATCCTACACCCTCTATGTCTTTCCCCACACCCTTTTCAATATTTAAATACTAAAAGATCAAAAGATCCTCTATGCATATATGATTTGAGCAAATATAATCTTTTGCCCCAAAATCTATTACTTAAAAAAAAGGTAATATTATGAAAAAAATAAAACATAATATTTTGAAAATAAAAATCCTAATATTCTAGAAAATTAAAATTTTAATATTCTGAAAATATAAAAATTATAAAAGTTATTTTTTCATTTAAAAAACATTATGTTATTTATAAAAAACATATTATTTTTTAATTTAAATGGACGTTGATAAAAAACTGTTTCGTTATTTATTTTAAAAATTGGACATTCTTTTTATCATTTCTAGTTAAAAACTGTTTCTTTTATTTATTTAAAATAATTGTTTCGTTATTTATTTTTTCAGTTAAAAACTGTTTTTTTTTTCTATTTTAAAAATAATCTTTTTACTATACAAAAAAATGGTCCGCGTCAGCGGTATGTATAGGCAGTTCGACCACTTATACATACCGTTGGCGCGGACCAACATATTAGACAAAAATGCTCCGCGCTAACAGTATTTATAAATTGTCGGACCCCCTATACATACCGCTGCCGCAGACAATATTTTTTCAAAATAGTAAAAAGATTATTTATAATATAGTAAAAAAAAAACAGTTTTTAACCAAAAATAAAATTTGTAAATAAAAAATAAAACACTTTTTTAGAAAAGAGTTTCTTAAGAAAAATAAATTTTACGTTTTATATACAGTTTTTTAATAAAACAAATAGATAAGAATTTATGTTTTATAAACAATTTTTTTTTATTATTACTTATAAAAGACAATTTTTTTATTGAAAATATTATTTTTTTTTGTTTTTATCATATGTATTTATTTAGTTGGAGGTGAAAAAATTGGACATTTAAATTTTATAAATTTAAAGGCACAATTGTCATTTATTATTCAAAGGGTGTGGGGGAACATATAGAGGGTGTGGGAATATCTATTCCCAAAAAAAAATGTATATTTGTTTGGTGCATGGTAATGTGTTCGGAATTTAATTACTAATTGGGACGGTTTCATAGTTGAGAACTATTTTTTTTATTCTTTTAATTGGAACACTTTTTTACCATAGTTGGGACTTTTTTTTTTAATTGCGACTGTTTTTTTTTTTAATGTTGAAAACTTTTCTTTTAATTGGGACTGTTTTTTCGTTGTTGAGAACTTTTTTTTTTTAATTGTGGACCACTGTTTTTATAGTTGACTTTTTTTTTAATTGTGATTGTTTTTTTTTACAAATGACAATTTTTTTTCATTGTTGGAATTTTTTAAAAAAAAATTGGGATTGTTTTCTTTTTTAATAAGGACTTTATTTTTAATTGGTACTGTTTTTTTACTTATTTGTCTTGCGTAGCCAAATATGACTAGTTGTGTGTGTGTGTGTGTGGAGGGGTGATTATGTCAAATTTTAGTTTGAGGTAAATGCATATTTTTTAATGGCCATTGACACTTGTGTGATGAAAATCAAAATAGTTATGTGCATTTGAAGTATGAGGGTAATATGATCATTTTATTTTTTCACCATATTAATCTTGACAATCCAAATAACAAATGATGAAAAAGTTAAAATTTTCACCTAGTGAAAACTCGACCATCCAAACGGAGATGGTGAAAACAAAATCACCGCACTAATAATTCACCTTTTACTTTTAATACGGTGAAAAGTATTTCACCACGAACCAAACAAACCCTAAGTGTTGTTCTAATCTCTCATTTGTGTACTTCTCCCGTCCACCACTATTTTCTCGAAATGAATGAATCTACGATGTGAGTTGGTTGTCCTATGAAAAAACGCGATATTTCTATCTCCCTCCTTCAACTACAACTTCACTAATTGATTTTAAAAATATATTTAAAGATAAAAAGAAGAAGACAACTCCTAGTGAATATTTGTTATATGTACAACTTAATAAAAAAAGAATTATTTTGTTTGAAAAATAAAAAAAAAATTATATAAATCGGACATAGTTGTCCACCATACGGATTTAAGACCTCCGTGTGTAAACTGAATATCTAAAGCCACAACACAACAAATTAGGGGACCCAAAAAGGATTGCACTACCCCACGTGAGGTATCCATACCTTGCGAATCAAGAAATCCAATAACTGTTGTATAACCATTTAATGGCCGACAATATTAAAGACTTAAAAAATTGTGTTTATATTTGCAACTTTAATTCAATGTCTAATAGGAGATTACTAATTATCATTATTGTACCAACTTTATACTACCCTTTGGATTGACACCGTTTCTTGAGATGAAACCATTAAGTTGCAAAACTCAACGAATTAGAGTAAAATTAAAACAATTTTTTTAACACATTAGCAGATCCATATTCTTGCCTTGTGTTCAAGTAACACCATAACAGTTGGATAACACTAATTACTTGGTGGCAATATTAAAGACTAATAAATTTATTATTTCCTTTCCTGACTTTAATTCACCGTGTACTACGATAATACCAATAATCATTTTTTTTTATAGATAAATGATTGTATTAAAAATTAGGCGCTAAGGGACCGAACCCGTATACTAGGGGTGGCAATTTGTGTGCGTCGTGTCGTGTTCGGGTCGTGTCATGTCGGGTTCATGTCAAGTATTAGTTAACCCTAACCCGACCCATTTAACTAATCGTGTCAGATGAGCAAACACTAACCCGACCTATTTATTATCGTGTCGTGTTCGGGGTGAACCTCATAACCCATTTAGTAAAATATAAAATAATTTTTTTCTTCTCTCTTAACCAATCATACCAATCATAGGGATACAATAACTTAAATTTAATTAATTTCAACTCCTTTCAACACATAAATAATTTATCATCCGATTCTCCATGAATTTTATAGAATGTCTATCAAGATATATAAATTATCTAATATATTTTTCATAAAATACTAGTTAAGAGGGTCTATTCGTGTCATTTTCGAGTTATACGTGTTTGACACTAACCCAACCCGTTTATTAGTCGTGTTGGCAGGTTGTGTCATATTCGGATTCGAGTCAAGAAATCGTTAACCCTAACTCGCTAACTTCGTGTTGAGTTCGTGTTGGGTAATCGTGTCGTGTCAAAAATTGTCACCCCTACCGTATACAGGGAGCCCAATAATCACTGTATTACCTACTTTACTTTAAAGACATAAATTTGTGATTAACATTGGATTGAGCACCTTAACTAAAAATAAGGGTACGTGAAAATCCAAAGAAAAATCAACAAATTAGGGTCAAAATAATTCTAACATGTATCATCTATTTTCTAAGAGCGGTTCTACATGAACAGCATGTAGACAGCATTTTTGTTTTTTTCCCTTTTTTTTTTATTCTTTTGTTTTTAGCAGTTTTCTATATATAAAAATAAACAGTTTTTTTTTAAATTAAAAAAAAACAGTTTTTATATATAAAAAAAGCAGTTTTCCTATTAATATTAAACTTATTTTTTATTAAAATTAAACAACTGATGTGGGTCCGCGCCAGCGGCACTAATTAATCGCGATATTTTTTCAATAAAAAATATCGCGATTAATTAGTGCCGTTGGCGCGGACCCACATTCTAGGACCAAAATCATTTGTTGAATGTGGGTCCGCACCGGCCGCACAAAATAATCGCAATATTTTTTTCAATAAAATATCACGATTATTTAGTGCCGCTGGCGCGGACCCACATTCAACAAATGATTTTGGTCCGGGAATGTGAGTCCGCGCCAGCGGCTCTAATTAATCGCGATATTTTATTGAAAAAAATATCGCGATTAATTTGTTCCGCTAGCGCGGACCCACATTCAATAAATGATTTGGGTCCGGGAATGTGGGTCCGCGCTAGCGGCACTAATTAATCGCTATATTTCTTATTGAAAAAATATTGCGATTAATTAGTGCCGCTGGCGCGGACCCACATTCAAGAAATGATTTCGGTCCGAAAATGTTTGTGCCGCTGACGCGGACCAAATTAATCGCGATATTTTTTTATTAAAAAAATATCGTGATTAATTAGTGACGCGGACCCACATTCAACAAATGATGTGGCTCCGGGAATGTGTGTCCGCGCCAGAGGCATTTCATTAATTGCAATATTTTTAATTAATAGCGATATTTTATTGAAAAAATATCGCGATTAATTAGTGTCGCTGGCGCGGACCCACATTCAACAAATGATGTGTATTCGGGAATGTGGGTCTGTGCCAGTGGCACTAATTAATCTCGATATTTTATTGAAAAAATATCGTGATTAATTAGTGCCGCTGGCGCGGACCACATTCAACAAATGATGTGGGTCCGGGAATGTGCGTCCGCACCATCGACACTAATTAATCGCGATATTTTTACCAGCAACACTAATTAATCGCGATATTACGAAAAAATATTTTTTATTTTTAATTTTAATAAAAAACTGTTTGATTTTAATTAAAAATATGTTTTTTATATTAATTGTAAAAACTGTTTTTTTATATAAAAAACTGTTTTTCTAATATAAAAACAGTTTTTTTTTAATATAAAGAACTATTTTTATATTAAAAGTTAAAAACAAAACAGTAAAAAAAAAGAAAAAAAAAAAGAAGAAGACAGGCGATCGCTAGGCGGGACAAAGAGGCGCGACATATAGAATTATTCATTTTCTAAACCTAATGAAACACGCACTAAATTCAAAGTCTAATAGGAGATTACTAATCATTATTGTACCGACTTTATACTCTCTTTGGATTGAGCACCGTGCCTTTGCATTTTTCTGATGTAGTAATCTTCTTGAGATGAAACCATCAACAAGAAATATGGCAGTGTGAATTTTGCAAAATTCAAAAATTTAGTGGCAAATTAAATCTATTTTTTTAACATATTAGCAGTCTCCCACTAACACACTAAAACAACATTAGGAGAGACGAATCCAAATTAACTCGAGAGAAGGTAAAAAAACAAAAAAAACAAATACCACTTTAGGTATTCTTGCATTGTGATTCAAGTAACACCACACAAACTAAATATCCATAAACATTCATATAATTGGGAATAACTAAGAACAGTACTAAATAATATAAAACACAGTTGCTCAATATAAACTGACTATTCATAATTATCCAACTCAATGCCTCCATGTTCAATAAAACCAAATGTAATAAAAAAAAAAGGTAAAACAGAACTGAAAGTCATCCAAAAATCACCTAGGCAGTGGCAGTCCACCAACGCCACAAGGACGAAGGGTGCTCGTGTAGGGATGTACAAGCACGTTCCTTCCACATCCATGCCAAGCTATTTCTTCTGCTTTCTCTCTTCTCTGACCCGTCAAATCGTAACTATAAATCTTCTCCTCCGTAACAATGATCAACGAACATCCGTTTAATACCGCAAGGCCCGCAATAGTGGGATTCAATTCATTTAAGCCCATAGCTCGAACCCGAATTTTCAAAATCCGTTTCCACTTGATTATTTCTTTATCAACCAACACCCATACAGTTATTTGGCCTTTCACATATTTCACCAAGGATATCATTGCACTCCCCCATTTAAAGATAGATAATTTGCAACTGACATCGTCCAGATTTTTCCTAGCACTCTTTGGAATTTTCAAAAATCTTGATTGATAATTTTTAGTGTCATAAGCTAATATGTACGGCCAGTAGAAAGGACTGTTCTTTGTGAGATAAGGAGAATTATCAGAAATATAGTAAATCATACCATTGTTATAAATCGGATTCTCCCGCAGAATACTTCTAGCACCGCAGTTGATTTTTCCTTGCTCGTTCCAAACTCCTTCTTCTCCTGAGTACGAAATAACCGTTAGCATATTTGAACCCCAATCATTCAAATCCACCAATAGCGTCATAAGCGTGTAATCCGTAGGAAAATTACCAAATGAACCACTATTGCACTCAAAAAGAACACGGATATCACGATCTCGTAGGCAATCGGGTAAAGATATGGATTGCCATGTTTGAGTGGCAGGGTTGCAAATAAACATGCCGTTCTCGTTGGTTCCGACATCAGTACAACAGATTAACCCATTGCTTGAGCCTAGAATTCGGCCCCTATTTGATAAGAATTCGACGGATTCACACGGCACAACACAACTTGAATTATAATCCAAAGATTTTATTTCCATGGTTGCTTTATGTCCCTGAGCAAAATTGGATTGAATGAACAAACTAAAATCTCCCATGGATTGCATATTTCTGCATTGTTTGGCGATAAAGATGTGGTCTGAGAGAAGTTCCTTAGATTGTTTGGAAACCCATGAAAATTTGTAAATATTTTGTGCCGGAAACCAAGAAAATATTTCCCAAATTGGTCCATTGAAGGACATATTTGTCGACATTGTATACACGGAACGAAGAAGAAAAGAATGAGATATGCTAAAGGCTTTTGACACCTATATATAAGAATCTTCAAATCCTTTCACAAAAAAGTACGTAAATGCTATCCTACATGGGACTCAAGTCTTGCCATTAATTTCCTTTCATAATACAAAAAGGATTGCCATACCTTGAGAATCAAGAAACCCAATAACAGTTGTATAACCATTTAATGGACGACAATATTAAAGACATAAAAAATTGTGATTATATTTGCAACTTTAATTCAAAGTCTAATAGGAGATTACTAATCATCATTATTGTACCGACTTTATACTAACCTTTAGTTTGTATTGTAAATTTCAACTAATTTTTTTTTATCAAATGCAAATATGACCCAATAAAAATTAAATACAATATGAAATATTTTTTAAACTTAACACGAACACAATCCAAATAAAGGAGACACGACATGACACAAAATATTATTTAAATTTATTTACAAAATATAAACACGACCGAATAAAAAAAATGATTTCGTATTGTGTGGCATTTTAATTTGATCGTGTTTCTGTTTTACTTCGATTGTGTTTGTGTTTGTATTTGGTAAAAAAAATTATTATTGTTGTTTGGAAAAAAAATGTTGTAATGGAATTACTTGTTGGCTTGTTTTTGTACTCTTATATACGGGTTTCGCCCATTTTATTTTGGGAAAATAGTTTTTTTTTGTAAATTAATTTTTTTTAACGATTTTTTTAAATAATCAAGACAAAGAAGTCCCACGAAAAAAGTTGGTTCGACTCGAAGATTGATTCAAATCTCTCTTTCTTTTACGAATATTTTTTAGCATATTTTTTATGCTTCTTGAAAATATTAAATTTCATAAATTTCTGCTGGAATATTTTTGTTCAAATATTGACATTTATGCAAATTTTTAGTAATGTTTGTAGAAAAATTAACAATGGTTGACTCAGCAGGGAGATGGAGGTTTATATCCGACGACCCTCGCTCGAGCTCTGATGACCCTCTCCGGAGCTCTGACAGGAGTGGGGGTGGGGGCGAACGTAGGTGGGTAAATGGGCTTGTGCGTCTACTTGTTTTGAGTGTTTTTATGTGGTGGAGAATTTTTTGAAACAAAATAAAAATAGTTAGACTAAACGTGTCTTAAAAAATGTTAGAGTCGTATTTTTTTTATACTGTTGGCGCGAATTATTTTTTATTATTTTAAAAATAATTTTTTTACTATATAAAAAAAGCAGTATATATAAACGGACCGACCAGTTTTCATTGCACTACCCTTTGGATTGACACCGTTTCTTGAGATGAAACCATGAAGTTGCAAAACTCAACGAATTAGTGTAAAATTAAAAATATTTTTTTAACACATTAGCAGATCCCACTTAAGATATTTTTGCCTTGTGATTCAAGTAAAACCATAACAGTTGGATAACACTATTTACTTGGTGGCAATATTAAAGACTTACAAATTTGTTATTTCCTTTTCTGAGTTTAATTCACAGTGTATTACTTTACTTTAAAGACATAAATTTGTGATTAACATTTGATTGAGCACCTTAACTAAAAATATGGGTACGTGAAAATCCAAAGAAACATGAACAAATTGGGGTAAAAATAATTCTAACATGTATCATCTATTTTCTAAACCTAATGAAACGCACACTAAAACCTCATTACTAACTAAATTGCAATTGCTACCCTGCACGCAAAAACCAACATATGGTCCACAGCACACACAAACTAAATATTTATTCGTGTAATTAGGAATAACTAAGGACAGTACTAAAGAATATAAAACACATTGTCGCTCAATATAACTTAGAATAATTCATATATATACTACTCAATGCTTTCATGTTCATTAAAAAAATAGAAAATTAAGGGAAATATCATGTTCCTTCCTATATTTAAATTTTTAGCACAATGATTTTCAAGTTTATAAATCTAGTCCCTGTGATAAATAGCATTTATAAATCTAGTCCCTGTGGTATAATTGCTTTTATTTTTTTGGTTCGCGTCAGCGACACCATTTTTCATGATGTTTTTAGTACAGGGACTAAATTTATAAAATTATATGGAGTGTCCTATTTTTATACACTTTAAGCATTATAAGGACCTTTTTTCAAAATCCCCTTAAAAAAAGTAAACAGAAAAAAAAGTAAAACGGAACTAAAAACCATCCAAATATCACCTAGACAGTGGCAATCCACCATCTCCATAAGCGAGAAGGGAGTTCGAGTAGCTTGTACAAGCACGTTCCTTCCACATCCATGCCAACCTATTTCTTCCGCTTTCTCTCTTCCCTTACCCGTCAAAAAATACCTATAAACCTTCTCCTTTGTAACAATGATCAACGAACATTGGTTTAATACTGCATGACCCGTAACAGTTGGATTCAATTCATTTAACCCCATAGCTCGAACCCGAATTTTCAAAATCCGTTTCCACTTGATTATTTCTTTATCAACCAACAGCCATATAGTAACGACGCCTTTCACATATTTCACCAAGCATATCATTACACTCCCCCATTTAAAGATAGATATTTTGCAACTGACATCTTGCAAATTTCTCTTAGCACTCTTTGGAATTTTCAAAAATCTTGATTGATATTTTTTAGTGGCATAAGCTAATATGTATGGCCAGTAAAAATGACTGTTTCTTGTGAGGTCTTATACTAGGAGATGAAGGAATTAGTCCAAATTATAAATTCACCACTTCAACTTGCAAAATCCTAAACAATAACGAAATTAAATTAACTAAAATCATTAAATATGTTGAAGCCTTAAAATAAATAGCGACAAATTAATTCAAACCATAACCTAAAATAAAAAATTAAGAATTGATTCAAACCCTATACAACAACATAATCCAAGTAACTAAAGTGGTTAATTGGGTGGAAGTGTGTATTATGTTTATTATACCCTTTTGTCTAAACTGAAAATTCTGAGTTGGGACTTGACCCCCCCCCCCCCCCTCCTCGGCACGCGCTACAAAAATGCTTCGCCTCTAGACATATATGTGTGTGTGTGTGTGTGTGTGTGTGTCCTTTTAAATGATTTTTGGCTTTCCATCCCATGTTCAATTGCCTTTGGCATAGGTCCCATTTTCTATGATGTCTAAAGCAAATACACTGAATCCACGTGATAACTTCGTATCGTTATTGGAGAAGAGCATAACTTCAGATAGTTATAGCACTATATATATATATATATATATATATATATATATATATATATATATACATGGCGAAAATTTTACAAACACCACAAATAATCCTTTCAGGACCTCGTATAAACAATACAAATTTTACTAAAGGCATAATATATCGACTATATTACGTCACACTACTTACGTTAAAATTCCAACAAAATCAACACTCTTTCAACACTTTCCATGCACGACACTCCACTACGACCCCGTCTATATATGCAACCCTCTAATCGGAGTACATGACACTTTCCATGTCCAAAAATTAACACAGCTTTCGACATCATGTTTAGGTTTCTCTTTCATTGACTCGGGAGAAGAACGATTAAGACCCATTAAGGACGAGGGTTAGTGAAATTAGGTAGTTGAAGTGCTTAAATAAATTTTCACGAACTATAGTATTTGAGCCAAATCATAATGTAAAAATAAACTTCAGCCGAGTCTCGCGACGGGCTAAAAAAATTCTTCAGCCGAGTCACAGGCAAATAGGTAGAAGTCTTGGGTTTCAACTTCCTCTGGTCTCGAACCCAATATTCTAATAATATTTGTTCATAGATGTTATGCTCTACTGAATTAGGGCAATAACTGTAATTATATGTATAAGATATTCAACAAAGCAACATATTCAGCTTAATTGTGTGCTGGCCTGTTATTATTTGCAAAGGAGTTAACTATCTTATAAGAGTAGAGCAAATTGTAAAACTATCTTATACAATTCAACATATTAACCAGATCGGTTAACTATTTTATTCAATTTCTCAACTATATTATACAATTAAGCTTTGTGGCATGTAATATGTTGCTATGCTAAATAAGGCCAGCACACCGGACCAATATCCAACTTAGTCTTCTTCGATTGAAAGTTATTTTTTCAGTAGATTCGGATTGGTGGTCCCCGAACCACTTGTGCCCTTCCATGTCCTAAGAACTAATGTGCAAATGTTTTTAATGCATTTTTTTTAAAAGATAAACAGTTATGCATACATATTTGAGAGATCGGGATTTTTTTGAGCATGTGACTAATACCAAATGATCCCCCAAAATCCGAGTACTAGTAAATTTCATAATTATAGCACTATAAATACATGACTCAAAACATTTACACATAAAATGTTAATCAAACACTCGTGTCTTCAACATCTTAAGTAGAGCTATTCAAACTTCTTTATCAAACATAGATCATTAAACATTTTCTTAATTGCCTCATCATCGTGGCCACATCCTCTCGACTTGATAGATGGGACCATAGTAATAGCTTCCTCCACAGTTTCAGGGCAAAGGTTCCCAAAACACAAAGCTCAAATTCTACCACTTGGTAACGACTCAAAATTTCTCGAACTTGTCTAAAAACATCGGGATTTTTATAGAGGCTAAAGCGCTACACATATTGCAATGACTTCTCAAATACTTGAAAAAATTGATTCATTGGATCCTCAGACATATGTTGATGATGTTCATACTTGTGTTCAAGAATTAAGGCAACCTCACAATTCATTAAACACTTGACCTTCAAAAACTCGTCCAATTTTCAATTGAGCAGCATTTTCTTCCTCTTCTCCAGATATATAAAGAGCTCAATACAAACCTAATCAACGAATGTTGGTCAAATAGAAGCAAAGACAAGGAAGATGATATTTGTATGTACTCAATCACTAATTCTTTAACCAATCACAAATGAAAACAACAAAACAAATATTTTTTGTATGCACTCCCGAGGATGTTCTTGCTCCAAATATGTGAATTTTTTACTTGAAAATTCAGTCCTGGATAGGTACACTGCACGTCGCTAGCAGTCACTCTATGTGAGGTGTTCATTATCAACTTGTTGCATCATTCGCTACTCGCATATCTTCACACACTAATCCTTCACTGATTATTTCTACAGTAAAAATAAGGAATACAGAAACCACCCATCTTGATGAGATTTATTCTTCAACTCATTGATCATGTGGAATGAGTAGTATATGATATTTCTTATTCTTCAAAAATGATACTTGGCAGAAGAATGGAAAAAAGTAACACATAAAGGCTAAAACTATAACAAATAATAACCAATTAAACAAATAAAAATTCTTGGTCTATCTCAATACCTTCTTAAATGAAATTCAAATTTATTGTGTAGGAGTACTATAAACTTTCAAAATCAATAACTAAAAAAGTAGTTTAACAACAAAATCCATCTTTTCCAAAATCAAAGAAAATAGTAGTTAAGCAACCATATCCATTCCCGAGGAATACCTCACTCTATGAACAATGAAAATAACACAACATTATGCATTACAAGCTAAAATCCAATTATTTTACTGAAGGATATTATGTATCAGATGTGGTATGACCCATTTCAAATTGGACTTGGGTTCAAAATCAATTGTGGAATGTATAAAACACATACACATCGAGGAATTTCCTGGACAATAAGAAAGTGTCAAAGAATATAAAACGAATAAGATTAGAAAAAATATTATGAAAACGAATAGATTGAGTTAAGTAAAGAACATTAATCTACGGCTAACACAAAGAACAATTACACGTTGGTATAAGCCATCACTTTTAATCATTCTTACGACACAACTCACGCCTTGCCTATATATCTACAATATGTCAGACATAACAACATAATATAGGTAAATATAAATCATGACAAAACCATAATTATTTGAGATATTTGAACAAACTGATGGTTTAAACAACAGAACACTGAACACATAATAATAATAACCTGAACACAAAACCATAATTTTCTAATGATGTTAAAAAGGCATAAATACCTAAAATAAAGTTATTTCAAACATAGCACAACAAACAAACAATGTAAATAACCTCAAATGAATGACTAAAAGACCCATTACCTAGTTTGTTGCTATAGCTCCGCAACTCAGTACTTGGAAAACTCATGTTATAGTTCCGAGTAGCCCACTAAAATCAAACATTTGGAGCAAATTAGACTCCACTAGTTTTCATACGAAATGAGATAATAACCAATTCTCATACGAAATGAGATAATAACCGAGAAACGAGATAACTATGACTTCAAGGATAAAACCAAAAAAAATATATCTCATAGATGCGTGAGCCAAATAATATAACTAAAAGAGCACAAAGATACCTCATACAATGTCACAATTCTTTTTTTTATCGAACAATTATAGATAGTGGTGCATTTTTAGAGCAATGCTTTTTACTCATAATTAGAAAAGTATAAATTATTGAATAAAAAGAATGGGACTAAATTTGGGAAATCAAATATCAATAAACCCAAGAAAATTCAAATACACGCACATTGATCCAAAATCAAAGACATTTGAACTAACAATACTACAATAAAAACATGAGGTACTTTAGGTTAAAATTCGAGCATAAATTTAATTTTCTTTAAGATTTGTAAATGCTAACCGATTACAGACAACACTTGATTTAAAAAAAAAATACTAATAGTAATAATTAAACCCCAAGAATAGTTTTATGGGATGCAAAGATAACCACAGAGAATGTGCTTCCATCATAAAATAAAACAAACTCCTTCCATTTATTCACACCTAAGAAGTAAATGAAATTAAAAATACAAACCAATTATTCCACTCAATAAAGAATAACACAAAGTATTAAGAACGTGCTTCCACTGTAAATTCAAACTAAATTTGTCAGTATGTAAGATAGATATAAGACAAACAAACTATATAAAGATCGTACATTATGTGTATGTAATGTGTGCTTGTTTGTTAGTGGGAGAGAAAAGAGACTTGAGTATTGTGTTCTTGTTTCCCCTGTTTGAGAAATGGGGTTTGGGCAAAAATGGACAATACAAAACTGAATGGAAGTAAAAAACTTATGCAAGATCCATGTTCAGTATGGAAAGAAACATAACATCATCCCCAAATCAATCATACAACATGTTATTCAGATTGAAAACATAAATACATACATATATACTACACCAAAAATAATAATTTGGCACACTTTGATATTAAAAATTTGACACAGTTTAAAACTGTGCCAAATTCTGGCGCGATTTAATGACAATTTGGCACATAGAGCCAAAATTTTGAAATGGAGTACACTTGACTAAAAAATTCGTTATCCTAACTTTGTCCTGCTCTCTCTTTCCCGCTCACCCTCTCATCCTCTCTCTCTGTGCTTCTATTTCTCTAAGCTCAACTCTCTCTCTCTCTCTCTCTCTCTCTCTCTCTCTCTCTCCATTCATCCCAATCAGGTAATAGTTAAAAGCATGTGTATTTTTTTTAGGGGTGTAAGCGGTACGGTTTGGTCGGTAAATAGTAGATACCAATACCAAAACCAAACTCTGGATGGTAAAACCAAACCGTACCAGTTTACCACCCGGTACACCAAAATCAAAACCAAAACCAAACCGGCCGGTATTTCGGTTTTTTCGATAAATTCTGGTTTTTTCTGGTTTCGGAAAATTCTGGTTTTTTCTGGTAAATTCTGGTTTTTTCTGGTTTCGGTAAATTCTGGTTTTCTCTGGTTTCTGATTTCGATTTTTTCTGGTTTCGGTAAACAGTACTAAAAGTCCAAAAAAACCAAAAATAAAACCAACCAACTTTTTAAAATATTAAAACCAAAATCAAAACCAACTTTTTTCTGGTTTTGATAAATTCGGTACGGTAATTTTGGTACATTCGGTACGGTACGGTAATTTCGGTACGGTTTTTTTCTGGTTTCGATAAATTCGGTACCGTAATTTCGGTAAATCGATTTTTTAAATATTAAAACCAAAACCAACCAACTTTTTTGCGGTAATTTCGGTTTCGGTAAGACTGGTTTCTGGTATTTTAATATATGAAACCAAAACCATTTTTTTTCGGACCAAAACGGTACGGTACGGTAAAAACCCGTACCGCTTCCACCCCTAATTTTTTTCAACCTAAGTCTTTACAAAGACAATATGTGTTTGTTGAATAAAGCCTCTAAGCTTCTTTATAGTCATTATGTGTTTCTTGAATGAATGAATTGTTTTTGGTAGGGAAAATATGGCATAAAGTTGGTTTATTGGCTTCTTGGAACTGGGCGCCTCTTTTCATGGAACAGTATGCTGACAATCGAAGATTATTATGTTTCATTGTTCCTGGTAATGTTTTAATAAATGATTTTGTTCCATGTTTTTTTATGAGTATCTTTAGTTCCGAAATATGTAAGATTGGTAATTTCATATGTAAAGTCTTCAATTTTATTTAAGAATTTAAGCAAAAACAATTTTATTTTGATCTAGATTATAGAAAATTACAAAAGGTTGAAACAAAACATACTAGCACTTAAAGATGCCCCACTGAACTGCCCAAGAAAAAGATTACTTAATTTGATTAATTTTGGAAAAAATAAAAAAATTTATTGACTTTTAATTACTTGGAAATAACCCCTGTATGTTCAAATAACCCCCTAAATAGTATTTTGCTGCAAAGACTTCGGTACTTTTTAGTGACACATGGGGGTTTTCGTAACAAAACACAGAGTATCACTACAAATGATTTGACGTATAACTTTTTTAATTGTACAAAGGTACCACCCCTTAAGGGTCCTTACTCTTGTATATTAACCATTCGTGCTTGGAGCACTCACAATTCTGGCATACAAAGAGGCAACAATCAATATTAGACGACAAAATTTCTTTGGATATGCTCTTTTCTTCATAAGTTCCCTTTTGGTACTAATTGTAAGTGCCACAAATTTTGGGTCTTTCAATTTCAATTTGTATCACTCCGAAGTTCAATGTTTTACTAATCCATTTTAATTCACATTTTCATTGTATCTGCCATAGTTACATCTAGCTACATTTAAGTAATTGGAACTTATATTGAAATATGTGCCATTAGTGGTGCTTTTGCAGATGCTCATGTTCAGGGTGGAATGGTTGGATATCTCTTATTCATGCTACCCGAATTCATTCAAATAAAGTCCCCAAAGTTCATCTTCGGAAATAAGTGTGTTGTTAAATGTTTGAATGAATCCGCTCGTTCATTTTAAATGTGAACTAGATACTTTATTTAACACATAGATACCATGCCATACTTTCAGTCTACGAATATCTGGACATATATGTTGACAACATCCTAATAGCTAAAACTTGTTTCCCCAGGGGCCTAATTCTAAAAGACCCTTCTTTTTGCCCCCTTTGTATATTTTATCTAATTTTGAAATACTAAGATCCTTTTGTTCATTGTGTTGTTCAGTCTTTCCTCTCTGGTCTGGCTGCATCAGGGGATCTAACCTCTGGCTTAAGGTTGATAACAAAAAAAAAGTATTTGAGAATTCAGATAATGGGCTTAGAAAAGGAGCTAGTAAGTTCATAACCCCATTTATTTATTACTTTATATTTATTTTTATATTATGAAACAAAACATGGAAGAATAACTATTCTTTTTGGTATATAAACCGATAGTGTAAATGTAAAGTATATTGAAAACAATTGTTCAATATCTCCTTCATTATGTTATCTTCATTTTTCAATACCTCTTATAAAATCTACCTCGGTAGGGCTTTTCTACAAATATTTTCAATAAATTGGGGATTCAGTCTTCTTGATTACAATAACAAGTCTAAAAGATAAAGAATGTGTATTCACGAGATGAAAGATGGTCAAGAAAATTGGATTCGGTACGAAAAAATACCTCAAAAAGATTCTAATCACTTCATGGACCCTATTTTTTCTCAATCCCAAAGTAGTGTTCACACTTACCTCATTTGTATTAAACCTAAGTTATTTTATTATGAAGATAATGATGCTCTCACAAGTTTCCTGGAAATAGATGAAGTTCAATCTATATTATTTGGCATAAATGGTGATAGTTTAGCTTGTCCAGATGGTTTCCATGGTTATTTCTTCCACAAGTGATGGGATATTATTCAATCAGATATAGTTGATGATGTGAGAAGATTCTTTGTTGGTAGTCAATGGACAAAATGTCACCTTTCAGCCGGCCACCCTTGTCACGGTCATTGATCGTGACATGAATCTCACGTTTTGTGTTACGGTCAATGACCGTGACACGACCATGATAAAAAATTGTCACGATCAATGACCGTGACAAATTCGTGAGAAATATATTTATCACGGACTTGTCACGGTCAAGGACCTTGACACGGCCGTGACAATATCTTCAGTAAAAAAAGCACTAGACTCTTTTTTTTCTCACCGTTTTTGATTTCCCTCTTTCTCTCTCTCTACAAGCGATTCTCTCTCTCTAAGGTAAATTTTTTTTCCTCTCTTTCTCTTTCATTTCTATATGTGTGTGTATATGTGTATATGTATGCGTGTATATATATGTGTGTATATGTATGTGTATATGTGTGTGTATATATGTGTGTATATATATGTGTGTGTATATATGTGTGTGGTGGGGGAGGGGGTGGGGTGGGGGGAGGGGGTGGGGTGGTGGTGGGGTGTACGTGTATGTGTGCGTGTGTGTGGGGGGTGGGGTGAGGGGGGGGGGGGGGGGGCTGCGTGTGTGTCTATGTATGTGTGCGCATAGTGTCCCTTGTAAAAAATTGATTGATTATTAATTTTTTTAGTAAATTAATATATGATTGCCCCTTATTGTAAATTAGTAAATCAATATATACTATATATAATTATTAATAATTGAATTTGAATATAAATAAGACATAATTAAATAAGACATGCTACATATAATTATTAATAATTGAATTTGAATATACACATTTGTTGTAGACATTGCTATTGGATTATTTTGTTTAGTAAATATTGGGTTGGTTAGTTTTAAAAGTGGCATGACCACTGGATTATTGTTCATATGGGGTTGAGATTTTTCAACTTCTGAATATAAATAAGACATAATTAAATGAAACATACTATATATAATTATTAATAATTGAATTTGAATTTAAATAAGACATAATTAAATAACACATACTATATATAATTATTAATAATTGAATTTGAATATACACATTTGTTGTAGACATTGTTGTTGGGTTGTTTTGTTTTAAAAGTGGCATGACCACTAGATTATTGTCCATATGGGGGTGGAATTTTTCAACTTTTAAATAATAAAATTTGAATATAAATAAGACATAATTAAATGAAACATACTATATATAATTATTAATAATTGAATTTGAATATAAATAAGACATAATTAAATAAGACATACTACATATAATTTTTAATAATTGAATTTGAATATACACATTTATTGTAGACATTGTTGTTGGATTAATTTGTTTAGTAAATGTTGGGTTGGTTAGTTTTAAAAGTGGCGTGACCACTAGATTATTATCCATATGGGGGTGGGATTTTTCAACTTTTGAATAATAAAATAAATAAGACATAATTAAATGAAACATACTATATATAATTATTAAATAAGACATAATAAAATGAAACATAGTATATATAATTATTAATAATTGATTTGAATATACACATTTGTTGTAGACATTGTTGTTGGATTACTTTGTTTAGTAAATGTTGGGTTGGTTAGTTTTAAAAGTGGCATGACCACTGGATTATTGTCCATATGGGGGTGGGATTTTTCAATTATTGAATAATTAAATCTGAATATAAAAATAAGACATAACTAAATGAAACATACTATATATAATTATTAATAGTTGAATTTGAATATAAATAAGACATAATAAAATGAAACATAGTATATATAATTATTAATAATTGAATTTGAATATACACATTTGTTGTAGACATTGCTGTTGGATTATTTTGTTTAGTAAATGTTGGGTTGGTTAGTTTTTAAAGTGGCATGACCACTGGATTATTGTCCATTTGGGGGTGAGATTTTTCAACTTTTGAATAATTAAATTTGAATATAAATAAGACATAATTAAATGAAACATACTATATATAATTATTAATAATTGAATTTGAATATAAATAAGACATAATAAAATGAAACCTAGTACATATAATTATTAATCATTATTGGATTATTGTGTGTGTGGTGGGGGCAGGGGGTGGTGTGTGTACGTGTGCGTGTGGAGGGTGGGGGTGGGGTGAGGGGGGGTGGGGGCAGGGATGGGGGTGGGTGTGTGTACGTGTACGTGTGCGTGTGTGTGGTTGGGGTGGCGTAAGGGGGAGGGGGTGGGGGCAGGGATGGGGTGTGTGTGTGTGTACATGTACGTGTGCGTATGTGTGGTGGGGGTGGGGTGAGGGGCGGGGGGAGGGGGTGGGTGGTGGGGTAGGGGGCTGCGTGTGTGTCTATGTATACTAAAAACATTTTTTTATCTGTACTAATAATATTTTTTTACAACAAATGTCTCCTTCAGGTATTAAGGCGAGGATGATGATGCTGGTTATGATGATGTCGTCTGGCTCGGTGGTAGCGGAGGCGATGAGGGCTGCTCGGCCTTTAGGCTCCCCAACTATTGCAAATTTGGGATTACCAGCGAGAACAAGTCGGAGCAATTAGCGAGATCAGCTGTTAAAGACGATCATCGGCCCGGGATTTATGAGTTGGAAGGAGGTGTCATATGAGCTCAAGTTAGCTGTTTGGGCGGCAATATAGGTAATATATTTATATTTATAGGAACAATTCAATTTCAATTTCGATTTCGATTTCGATTTCGATTTCGATTTCAATTTCATTTTATATTTATATTTATATTTATTCGCAACTAACATTGTATTTGTTGGACAGGAACAATTCAACTTGGATCCAAAGCTACGCGATTCCGTCTTAGAGAAGTTGAGGGAGCAACACAAGACGTGGAAGAAAAATATGTGGACACGGTACTTTGGGAAAACACAAGAGTCCATTATCCAATGGCGTGGATCTGTCCCGCCCAAGGAGCCGATCTCATTGTCACAATGAAAAAAGTTCATTGACAATGAGATCGAGGATCGAAAATTGGCATCTCGCCAATCGGGGAGAGAAAATCAGGCAAAAAAGACGGACGTGCACTACTCCGGCCGGACGTCTTACGCCGAGGTGGAGCATAAGATGAAAGTAAGATTTAATTTTTCTATAACTACAGAAATATATTATTCTTCATTATTTTACTTTGCGGGGACGATACTAATTTTACTTTATTTTATTTCAGGGGGTAAGCCACATAGGCTCGATACTTATTTGTCTCTTCTAACGAAGAAGGGTAAGGACAAGTAGGTGTCCCCAAGCGTCGCGACCACGATTGTAAGTAATCCGACAGTTTAATTTTTGTTAATTACATTATAATTTTTTAGTTTTCTTGTTTTACTAATCACGAGCTTTTTGTGTACTTAGACCTATTATTTTGTGTAACCTATTTAATAATATTTTTAATAATCTCATGGTTGCTAGGATTGCTTTTATATTGCCTAAAATCATCTATAAATATCAAAGTGCTTTTGCCCTTGGAAGAGAAAGTGCTGACAAGATTCATCCAGCTCAAAGCATTAATAAGACGTTTCATGGTGGGAATGCATTTTTTAAACTATACATGTTTAAAGCATATGATAAAGTGAGTCGGTATTTTTTATTAAGGTGGTGAGGCTATTTGGCTTTTGTGAATTATGGATTGATCTTGTTTGGAAGGCTATTTTAAAATTTTGGTTGTTTGTCTAGTTAATGGTGGTCCAATAAGTTTCTTCTCTTCATCTAGAGGATTGAGGTAATAGGATATTGTATCCCTACCCTCTTTGCCATTGTTGCAGAAGTATTTTTCAAGAGTTCGGACGATAGGATTATGGAGGGTAGAATAAAACCTTACATTGTTGTTAGAGGTTCCCCTATTATATCCCTTTTGTTTTATGCTAATGATGTTTTTCTTTTTACTAATTGAGGTAAGAACTATATTAGAGAACTAATGAGGCTCATTAAAGAATATGAAACTTCTTTTGGTCAACTTATAAACAAGTTTAAGAGTGGCTACCAAACATCCCCTTTGATGAATAGTTCCAGAACTAATATGGTTGGTAATATAATTGGATTCTCAAAAAACTATTTTCCAATTACCTACCTTAGTAGCCCTATGTATCAAATATTATGGCTTATTTGATTATCTCATTAATAAAGTATATACCAAAGTCCCATGGTGGAGTAGTAAACTTTTATCTATGGTTGGAAAATTGATTGTTAGTAACATGCTATCTAAAGTATGAGATATTATTTATTCTCTATTTTGGATCCTTTAAAAAAAGTCATCATAGTGATTGAAAAGATTTTTGCAAACTTCTTTTGGGGAGAGACTCATTTGGTCATAAGCTTCATTAGAGGAAGTGGGATGTTATGTGTAAATAAACTAAAGAATGAGAGTTTAAAATTTGATCTATGGAAAATATCATCAATTCTCTTATCTATAAACTTTAGTGGAAATTTAGAATGGTGAACTCTCTTTCGCAGTCTTTCATATATGCTAAATACTGCAAAAACCAGTATCATATTGTGGCTAAGTGCAATGGTTATGCTTCCAACACAAGAAGAATATTATTCATATCAGATTAGAAATTGAACCTCATTTAAGATGGATTATTAGTATTGGAAAGATAAATTTTTGGAGAGATTTATGGCTTTTTTATGGTTGTTTAGAAAATTTGGTGCATCCTGTTGAATCCACTTAATTCTAGCCTGTTTCTTCTAGTATTATTCTTTTTAGAGTTCTAGCAGATATTGAGTTTTATCTTTATGTAGTTGTTCTTGATCGAACTCAGTAGGACCACTCTTAAACCCAATTTCTTTTTTTTTAAATTTAACTTTTTTTCTACACCAACTGAAATACAATGGTAAACA
The DNA here is from genome assembly GCA_949130495.1 of Sambucus nigra. Lineage (NCBI taxonomy): Eukaryota > Viridiplantae > Streptophyta > Magnoliopsida > Dipsacales > Adoxaceae > Sambucus > Sambucus nigra. The sequence continues at coordinate 60,529,660 of OX422214.1, forward strand.
CATCTCTTTTCAATATGCAAAGATGTGATTTAACTTTCTTCAACTTTTCATAAAAGACCTTCATCGAATGTCCAACACTAGTAGAGATCCAACTGTGAGAGACCACCTGAATAAAGGTCGGGAGGGCAGGAGTATTTCCCAAATTTCCTCATAAGCAAACCCACTCCCTCTATACCTCCCTCGCCGACTCCCTCTGTTTATTTCTCGGTCAGAGACCTCGCACATTGTTTGAGATAAGCTCCAGCGAAGCTAAAATGACAAAAAGAATTAGCTCTTCAACAATGAAAGTTTTCCAACGAGGCCTCTTGGATCAAAGAGATAAAGATGCTCCAAGGTTGATTGAGAGTGGTGTTCAGTTCTTGATGATGGATACGAATGCACAACTTTGGTATATTGTCAGTGAATATATCATTAATTCTGAGCAGGTGTTTTAAGTGTTGATGCGTTCATTATTATGGTATTCGTGGATATAATGTGTTGTACATAAGTGGGACTGATGAGTACGGGAAAGCAAAAGAGAAGAAATCCATGGAGGATAATTACACTCCTCAACAGATTTGTGGCAAGGAAAATTTCTCATCTCACCATCTAGTGCTAGTTTAGTTTAAGTTTTTTTGTGCTTTTCCTGAAATTCTTGTAAAGAGTTTGAATCACATTATGCCCATATTTATCTTAGATCCTAAACTTTATATGTGAATTATGTATTTCAAGACCTAAAAAAATTTATTAGACTATGTATATTTGGAACTAATAAATTATAATTCCATAAGACCTGCTTCATTAATGACGAAGTTAAAATCCATCACAACTCCCCTATCAATTTCATTACCTCCAAGCTTCTTTTCATGATTGGGCACTACATTAAAATCCCATCCTAGCAACCATTACTCTTTACAATTCACTGCAGAATCCAACAATTCATTCCACAATTCCCAACTCTCTCCTCTATCACATTTAGCATAGACGCAAGAGAAAAAAATAGGAGTTAAAATGTTTGGGAAATTTATAGACATTATTATGGAACCTCCAATTCTTTTGATATTTCTCTATTTTACTTGAACACGGTTTAGTCTCTAATAAGGCAGTGGGTGGAAGGGAATAGGACCTGATCAGGATTTTTATTCTATTTTACTTTAACACACTTAAGTTTTGGTAAGCAATTCTCGAAGGCCTTCTTTGGTTGGGGAGAATTCTTGAATTACTTTTTACATGTTCGTTGATTTTTTTATCAACCTCCTTGACTTTAATTAATCTCAATTCAACCACCACACCATTAGAGATTTTTAGGGTCTTATAGTTAGGGTCTTATAGTTAAATATCAATAGGTTTGCATAATGAATCATAGTTATGCTCATCATGCCATAACGCTATTGATTCGTAGAATCATTAAAATTCTAGGTTGTGTGCATTGTGCTTATTTATTCATTGAGTTCACTTTATCTATCACTTGAGGATAAATTTTAGTTTGATAAAGGTTTACAATCAAATAGAAATTCTTGTAAATTTTTGAGTGATTGGGTAACAATTTATTTATATTTAGTTTACGACCCTTCACTCCATCTCATGTGTTTAGACACATTGATACTATGCTAGTACGTAAAGCTTATGTGTTTGGTGTTTTATATATATATATATATATATACAAAGAGAGAGAGAGAGAGAGAGAGGCACGCTCATCTGCACACTAAATTTGCACAATGCTGATGCACACTAATTTTTAAAAGCATTAAAAAAAATATTTTTGATTTTATTTTTTTATGTGATATTTAAACATTTCAATGGACCCATGTAAAAAAATCAGCTCAAAATTTATTTTTTACTATTTTTAAAAAATCGGTCAAACTTCGCAGCTTTTAAAGTACTTAAAAGTAGCAAAAGTTTGACCGATTTATTAAAAATACTAAAAGATGTTTTTTTGAGCTGATTTTTTTTACATGGGTCTGTTGAAATGTTTAAATATCACACAAAAAAATCAAATCAAAAATATTTTTTTTACTATTTTAAAAAAATGATGTGCAAACTTAGTGTGCACATGAGCCTGGCTCTCTCTCTCTCTCTCTTTATATATATATATATATATATATATATATATATATATATATATATATATATATATATGTGTGTGTGTGTGTGTGTGTGTGTGTGTGTGTGTCTTGTTCACATTGATATCTCATGCTTCATTGTGTATTCTAGTTGATATCATTTATTGCATTAATATTGGTATTAACTGATACTTGTGTGGATTATTTGTGCTTTTGTTGTCGTGTTGTGTTTCGTTTCACTTTACAGCATTGCATGATATTATTATTTCTTCCTTAATTTCAATGATATCATATGTTCTCACTTTTTTAGGGGGGGGGGGGGGTAGATATATTTTATGAGGGAAAAACCTTTTATTATGCATTCTTACTATGTCTATTCCTGAAAGGGGGGAATAATATCCTTAACTTTAGTGTTAGGAGATTTTTTTTTTGAGGAAAGATGGTAGAAACCCTATATTTTATTAATTATTAGGAGGAAAGGCCTCTCCCAAATGACATTACAAGATCTATTATAAATTTGCAAAAATGAAAATAATTGTCGAGCCAAATGATATGTCTTTAAAAACATAAGGATTTATTAATATTCCCATTAGAAAATTTCAACAAAAATGTCTAAAATAAGGTAAACCAGAACTATACACAATAATGAATCCTTGCTTTGAGATGATGCCGTAAAAGAAGCAAGTCAATCAACCATAAAATTTGATAGATGCCAAATATGAATAAATTGAAAAAACCCTTGCTTATCAAGCTCTTGAGTCTAATCTTCCAAAATTTAATTCTCCAAGGTGGATTCTATACTCCGAAAATCATACTAATAATAAGATTTGAATCTGATTCAACTAAAGTTGAACATCCAAGTAAAACACACTCTTTAAAACCAAACCTTAAAACCTCCACTTCAGCAAACAAACTATTTTGGTGTCTTAAATAAACAACTTTAGCAAAGAAAAATTTACCCCTAAAATCTATAATGATATAACCAGCTCCAGTATGCCCAAGATAACCCTTTGATTCCTTGTGAACATTCATATTAAGAAATGGGAAGTGTTGTTTAATGCACTTAGTCTGAATATAGGATAGATGCTTCGGAGTAACTTGCAAATTAAAATTTTGAACACAATGCTGATCCTCTTCGATAATTCTGCTGTTAAACATCATTGATTGGTAAACAGTGAATAATATATGATTAATATTTCAAATTATAACCTCCCTTTTCATGGGAATCCCATAAAAAGTAGCTTTGTTTTGCGATTTCCATATTTCCTAGAAAGTGATTAAAGCAATATCTAAGAACTCATATTACAAGTAATCTCTCCTTGGCATTTTAAACCACCAAGACATAAGTGATAATATGTAAATATTGCATATTTCATCCGTAAACATACGCGTTATTAGCCCCCTTGGGTATCTTATTCCCTATATTTATGATCGTTAACAAGATAACCACGGATTCTTATGTTAACATGCTTTGCAGGGGTTAATTGATCTTTTATAGGTATTTGGATGCTAAGTATGAAGTTCGAACGCATTTCGGAGAATTTCCATACGTAATCCCACGTTCAAGGGCAATTTAGTCATTTCATATCTTGGTAACCTGGCCCAACATCTCATAGAAGTTGTAGCCCTCCTCGCAAGCTTTGCGTGGCCATGAATGGTGCGCGATTTTGAGCCTGTACGAAGAAGTTACGGGAATTTTAGCGGAAGGGAACTATAATGAAACCAATGCAGGGCAACTTGGCTTACACCTGATCGATAGATCGATCAATCAGAAGGATCGATCGATCGAACCCTCTTTGTTTATGATATTGTGGGAAGCAGTGGGCTCATTTCTGATCGATCGATCGATCGATCAAAGGGATCGATCGATCGATCCCCTGTTTCCTGAGATCTTTTCCTTTTTTTTTCTTTCTTCTTTTTTTTCTCCCAATTTACTATATAAGGGATTTTTGTTGTAATAAATTGGATATTCAGTTTTAATTCGATTTATATTTAGAATAGCTTAGGGTTAGGGTTTTTATAGCTCATTCTTCTTCCTCATTTGGTGTGACAACTTGTGGGTTTGTAAGTGTGCACTATTCATCATAATCTCTAATTAATATAGTTGTTCTTGTTTATTTCTTGCTTTGTAGTGTAGTTTCATGCTTTGTTAATTAGTTTAATTGTGTTATTTCATGTTTTCTTAGTTTGATTAATTTAATTTAGCTTAATTCATGTGTTACCCTTAGATGAATAGGTTCAGGATTTCATTCCAACATTTAGGGGCCTCGAGCTCCGAAGATTAGGTTTTGTGCAGAATTGCGTTTAATTGAACCCGCGCATATTAAATTCGGATTATTACGTGCTTAACTTTTTTTGTCATGCAACATTAGTCTTTATAGAGATTATCCAAATTTAATCCGCGTGCGACCAATTTTCGATTTAATGTTTATTCACGCAACTTTGGCTTAAATTCCTTTTTGCGTGAAGTTTATGATTAATTGATAATGCTTGATTAAATTGTTGTCGAGCCAGAATTCTAATTAATAGTTGTTTCGATCCGTATGGTAGGATTCTATCCCAATCCTCTCTTTTACTTTATTTAGACTTAACTTCTCTCTTTTATTTTATTTACAATCACCCATCACTTCTTACACTTTTACTCCTGAATTAATAACTAGATTACGAACTATACTAACATTCCCTGTGGATTCTCGATACCCGACTTACTGCTATACTTATATCGCATGTGAAGTTGTTATTTAGGTTTTTGTATTAACGCGATGAAACAAAAACAACAACTAGCGTTACGCGATGCTACCTTTCACGCTTGACCAAAATGGTGACGTTGTCGGGGACTGTTTTGTTATGGATTGTAATTGTCTTATTAGTTCATAGTATTTTACTTTTGTATTTGTATTTTTTGTTTTAACCTGTTTTGCAGGAACTCTACATTTGAGCGCTAAGAAATGCTTGAATATTCTCGAGTGCACATCATCTTTGTGGAATTCGCCATCTCGAGGCTTTGTTGGGGTAAGCATGTCCTATTCCAATTTTTCTGGTAATCCTAATAATAATTCGCAAAATTCTCATTAATCTATGACTTTTGGTCAATTCTTACAAGCCGAAAAGATTACAACATCTAAAATGACATTGGGTATGTATTACGAAGGTCAAACTATGGATTACGTAAATTTTGGGAATGATCATTTTGATTTTGGGTCGCAAGATCCTTATGATAAGAATTTTGAAAAAAAATTCTATCATTTTCAAAATTCTTATGTTAATGATTTTGATTGTAATTCCGAGAACAATTTCCAAACTTCTCATTTCCAAGAATCCGCTCCTTGCCCTATGATTTTCGATGAGGGCTTGCGCATGCTTGAAAATGAGAGGATTGAAAACCGTATCGGGAAGAAAATCATTGCTAGGAACATGATTTGGATTTATTATTTGAATCCGACGATGACTTTTCTTCCGAGACTTTCGAAGTCGAGGACTGTTTTGAACCAAATGAGGACTTTGTGCCTACTTTGGAACAAATCGTTCTTGACTTGCCCCATAGTATCGTAAAGAATTAAAATGAGGAAGAAAGGGGCGTAGTATCCATTTGCAATGAACTCATTTCTTCTTTGATTCTCAAAGAAGAATGTTTCATTATAAACGATCCTATTTTCTTTGAAATTAAACCTTAAAGCGATGATAACTCATCGCTGGAGATTGAATTTCTTTCATCACCATCTTTATTCTATACTGCCACACCAATTTTAGTACCCGATGAATCGGTTCAAAACTTTTTAGTTCCAAATCTTTACACCGATGAGGAGTACTCGCTTGAGTCGCCTTCCATAAAGGCATATTTGCCTCCATGTGTGCCATCTATCATTCCAACTGCAAAATACTTGGGAGATGATTCATTTTTTCTTGGCCCCATTGTGTATTTGTCACCCGTCCTATCCAAATCCCCCATCCTCCTTCCCGAATTTTTAATTGGGGATGGTTCACATCTATCGCCTTACATATGCCTTCTGTTGTTCAAACTGAATTCCTATTTTTCGGGAGGCATGCATGCTTGGGCGGGTCCACCGTTGATCCGTCAAATTTAAATTGTGTTTTGGATGGACCCTCAACTATTCCCACTTTTAGTATATAGCTAATTAAAAGTCCTATATGTAGGTTGTATATAGTTAACTTTTTAATTTTTATTTCTGATTATTTTTGTCTAGTGTGATTAGTTAATCTCTTTTTATTTCTATCTGTATGCTTGGTTCCAAATATTTTGTAGGTTCAACGGGTTTGAATTTGCGGAGACTATGCGCCCCGGCATATGCTTGTAAAGAAAACTGAAAAAATCACAAAATAATTTTTCTTTCTTTGCATACACTCATTCTCACGCATTTGCATTTGTTATTTTTATATTATTTTATTTCTCAATTTTATTTGTGAATGTGCGTGTGTGTCGCTCGTTGTATATATTTTCCGCTTTTTGGTTAGTGTAGCTTATGTGTATGGAAGTACCTATTTATTTTATTTTTGTTTTTATTTATTTTATTTTTGTTATTTTATTATATTTATATATACTCTATATATGTATATTTATACTTTTTTATAAATATCCCCTCCATATATCCCTATTTTCCTCTTCCCCCCCCCCCCCCCCATTTTGGAAACAACATGCAGTGGGCAAATAACTGTGTCATCGATCGATCGATGACCAAGGTCGATCGATCGATCAACCAGTTATAGGCCGAGACTGCCTTGTTTTTTTCCTTTCCTGTTTCATTCTATTTTCTCTCCTCTCTTCCTACATTCGAGCCCTAGTTTTCCCTACCCCATTTTCACTCAATCCAACCAACATCTCTACATAAATTCGGTATAAAATCTTTCTACATTCTTGTATTTGTGTAGATTTATTATTTTTATGTCATATTCTTTAATGTTTATCCATTTTTGACATTTGTTGAGTTTTTCTCCCTATTTGTTATTCCAAAAATTTTTGTGCACCAATATTGTTAGAAATCCATTCATGAACACTTTGTGTTGAATGCTAATTGTGTTTGTTCATGAATGGGTCTATATTGTTGGTTCCTATGGCATTTTTTCACCCTGATTTCACATTGCGCACACCAAGTGTTCGCTAAAATGCCCAAACCATTTTTTCAATCCGTTTTTAGCGCACACTTGCGTTATTTTCACTCATTGTCGTCCATCGACACATTTTATCGCGATGTGGATTTTTTCGCTCGATTTTGCACACATGCACCCGCCATTTCAACTAGTTCACTAACTAACCCTTAATTGTGCTTACACTTTTTTTTGTATTGCCTAATTATTATTTTGTAGCTTGAAATGGAAAACGTACAGAAATATGATTCTGCAAGGTGTGTGCCCACCCCGGGGCTTTGAGGGGTTCTGTTCCGAACAAGAACGGGATTGGTTCCAGGCCTACTTTGAGCCTGCTAGTAGGTCATTGGCCTACCCCTACGCCTGGAAGCTTGAGGACTTGCCGGAGGTTGCGCGTACTATTTTACGCAGACAAGGTTGGGAGCCCTTTCTTGATATAAATGGGGGCATTAATGAGGAGCTCGTTCAAATGTTTTATGCCACTTTTGTAGTTATGAAAAGGAGGCCATCTACATATGAGGACATGGTTAGGGGGTGTTGAATTCATCTTACGCACTCAGATTTAGCGCGACATATGGGTGTTCTAGACCTAGAGCGTTCGGTCAGCTTTTATGATGGGGAGACTTTTGGGCTTACGATGTTGATTCAGGGTCTTAAGCCGGGGGAAGTGTAGAAGAAAATGGCTTTCTTCTCGGCCGCAATGTAGGATTTGTCACAATCATTACACTACATCAGCGTGCACTCCTTTATGGTGACGAGCAACCGATCTGAGGTGTGTCACAAGCACGCAGCATTTGTCTACACACTCATTAACAATTTGGGCGATATCCTTTTGCCCAATATATTTTTAAATATGATGTTTATGGCATCTAAGGAGTAAGCCTAGAGGTTTTACCTACCTTTTCCTTCCCTCACCACGAGGATTTGCTTAACGTACGGACACCCCCAGTATGACGCGGACCGCAAGCGTGAGCCACTAGGGCTTCTCACTAAAGATAACATCTCGAAAATGTTGACTCACGCATGGGGGAGCCTAGTACCAAGAGGCAGAGGGAAGAAGTAGCTGACCAGGCCGAGGAGGAGACCGAGATTCAGCATATGGAGCAGGGTGAGGGTTCGCATGTGCCACAGACAGATTCAGACGCTCGCTTTGAGGCATATCAGGCAGTGCAGGACTAGTGATGGGAGGAGACCCAGCTTAGGTGGGCTACTTGGGAGTCCCGCCTAGATCAGTAGCACGCCAATCTGTGGCAGGATAGAGTTGAGCGGAGGCAGGAGAGAGCACAATAGAGGCATGAGTTCTGGATGATGCAGGCTATGATGAAAGATAGTTATTTGAAGTGGCATGATTCGGATGCGCCACTCCCTCCTCATTTTCAGGATCCTTTTGATTCTAGTGGTTCTGGCCACTAGGCTACTGCTGTAGGGTCATTTTTGCATTTTTGGATCGAATATTACTTTGTATCTTTCCTTTTATTTGTATTTCTTTCTTTTTAATAGTTGTAATGTACTAAGTTAATTTGTATTGAACTTATGAAATGAGAAATGAGAATGTAGTTTGTGGTTATTTATTGGATTTTGATGTGTGTGACCTTCCATTTTATAAAATCAAAATGTCCACCATCAATTTATCTAGTATTTGCACTTCAGCCCTTCTATATTGTTGTGACTTGTGACATGAATTCTTTTAACTTAATATATCGGTATATATTCTTGTGTTGCTTTATACTAACTTGTTTTGCAGATTCCTTTGGACTTGTACTTGTAGAGATTGCTCTAAATTTGGGTAATATCATTCTTTTCCTATCTTTGTATTGTGTTATTTAATGGACGTATTGGGGACAATGCAACATTTAAGTTAGGGGGTGTGGGATACTCTATTCATTTCTTTGTTTAGTCCTTGAATTTGACTAGAATTTAGTTACAAAGCATGTTTTTTGTTAAAAATTTCAAAATTTTCAAAAATATTTTGTTTCTTTTTTCTCCTTTGTTGGGCATTTTCCCCTTATTTTTTATGATAAATTTTAATAATTGTTCGATCCATTAGACAATTCAATGATGCATGTTCTCGATTTTAGAAGTTATTAGACTCTAGTCCTAAATCATTGATTTTATGAATAACTTCATGAATTAAACTTTATCCCATGAGCACATGCGCATTTCTTGTTCTATTGATTTGGTTTAAGATTTTTATAACTCGGTAATCTTTTGTTGCATTCTATATACTTACAGCGAGTGAGATTAGAGACTTATCTTCATTTGTGAGTGTATACACTAGTCTTTCCACTTTGAAAATGTTACAGTCGTTGGTAATATCTCTATTCTTTTATTTGATCATTTATTAATTGAGTTCATACTTGAAATGTGTTACTTGATCATGATTTTCATATATTATTTTGACTCGAGAATTACGTAAACTTTATGAAATGATCATAGGCCATCGTTGTATATCACCCATATGATCTTGACCTCACCTTTTATATGTTACCTAGTCAACCCATTTGAACATAAATACTAGCCTTTCATTTCATTACCCAAAATCTAATAACCAACTCAAAATTGGAGTTATACACCATACATATTACCTTACATGCCTTTGTTTTGAATGTTACATGGGATTGAATGATTTTAATGTATTGTGGTTGCAATTTAAGCATGAAATGAGTGAGAAAAGAATGGTGAAAGAAGTGAAAGAGAAAAAGAAAACAAAAGAAAAAGTGAGAAAAAGAAGAAATGAAAAAGAAAGAGAAATTTGTATATATTGTTTATAGTGATTCAATAAGCTTTGATTTCTCTCTCCATTGATATAGGTAATGCTTGTTTGGATGTTATTTGTCTTTTCCCATTATCCCGAGTTTCATCCCCAAACACCTTTGAATTCGTACATACATCTCTTTCATTTCATATGCCAGCCTAGCCTACATTACAACCCTATTAAAGTCCTATGTGATCTTATGTAGATGTAATTCAAAGGTTCAAATAGTTTTGATAATCTATGAAAATGCATTTTGCCTCTTTTATATGTGCGATATCTTTTATTGAGATTACAATTTTCCATTTCCTATATTGGGTTCTTCATTTGCGACATGTGCGCGGCCTAGTTTCCCTTTACATCTATTCATTATGCCCGCATGTCCCATGTGTTACCTCCCTATTTCAAGTGAATTCATTTGATGAGTGTAATGCCCGCGAGGATTGATATATGCGTTCTTTCATGTTTAGTATCCAGTTTATTTAAGTTTTAGCCAAATCGCACTTTGCATGTTCTCGCTCCCCTCCCACAATTTTAAGGTTTCAATTCATTGAGGTGCATTCTATAATGCTAATAACTATGGAATTGTGTGAATTCGTTTGTTATGCTAATAACATGTTGAAATCTTGTTCATATTATTGAGTTTGTCGCATGCTTGATTAGGCTTATTTTTAGGAAACTGTATGATGTTTGTGTGTCATCCCTGAAAACCCTCACGAGATGACACTCGTCCACTAGGGTAACCTAGGGGTTTAACAGCTTATTGCATACGCTGAATTCAATCATTCACCCGCAAAAGTGGCCTTTATCTGTTTTTCCCATTTTTTGTGTTTTCTCTTGTTGTTAGTTTACTTGGTGTTCTTGTTGCATCTTATTTCATTACTAGGGACTAACAATGTGTATTTTAGGGGGTGTGATAATACGTAAATATTACGTATTTCATCCATTAACATACGCATTAATAGCCCCCTCGGGTATCTTATACCCTATATTTATGCTCGTTAACCAGATAACCTCGGATTTCTAGGTTAACAAGCTTTGCAGGGATTAATTGAGCTTTTATAGATATTTTGATGCTAATTATTAAGTTCGGACGCATTTCAATGAATTTCCTTACGTAATCGCACGTTCAAGGGAAATTTAGTCATTTCACAATTTGGGCACCTGGCCCAACATCTCATGGAAGTTGTATTCCTCCTGGTAAGATTCGTGTGGTCGCGAACGGTGCGCAATTCTGAGTCCGTACAAAGAAGTCATAGGATTTTTAGTGGAAGGGAACTATAATGAAACCAATGCAGGGCAGCTTGGCTCACAGCTGACCGATCGATAAATCGATCAGAAGGATCGGTCGATCGATCCCTCTTTGTTTTTGATATCGTGGGAAGAAATGGGTTCATTTCTGATCGATCGATCCATCCCCTGTTTCCTGAGAACGTTTCCTTTTCTTTTCTTTCTTCTTTTCTTTTCTCCCAACTTTCTATATAAGGGATTTTTGTTGTAAAAAAATTGGATATTCAGTTTTAATTCGTTTTAGGTTTAGAATAGCTTAGGGTTAGGGTTTTGAGAGCTCATTCTTCTTCCTCATTTGGTGTGACAACTTATTGGTGTGTAAATGTGCACTATTCATCATCCTCTCTAATTAATATAGTTGTTCTTGTTTATTTATTGCTTTGGAGTGTAGTTTCATGCTTTGGTAATTAGTTTAATTGTGTTCTTTCTTATTTTCTTAGTTTAATTGGTTTAATTTAGTTTAATTCATGTGTTACCCTTAGATAAATAGGTTCGGGATTTCATTCCGCCATTTACGGGCCTCGAGCTCCGAAAATTAGGTTTTGTGCAGAATTTCATTTAATTGAACCCGCGCATATTAAAGTTGGATTATTACACGTTTAACTTTCTCTGTCTTGCAACGTTACTCTTTATAGCGATAATCCGAATTTAATCCCCATGCGACCAATTTTCGATTAAATGTTTATTCACACAACTTTGGCTTAAATTCCTTATTGCATGAAGTTTATGATTAATTGATAATGCTCGATTAAATTTCTATCGAGCCGGAATTCTATTTAATAGTTGTTTCGATCCGTATGGTTGGATGCTATCTCGATCCTCATTTTTATTTTTTTAGACTTAGCTTCTCTCTTTTCTTTTATTTACAATCACCTGTTACCTTTTACACTTTTATTCCTGAATTAATAAATCGATTACGAATTATACTAACATTCCCTGTGGATTCTCGATACCTGACTTACCACTATACTTGTATCGCAAGTGCATTCGTAATTTAGGTTTTTGTATTAACGCCATGAAAAAAACAACGATTAGAATTTTCATGCGATGCTACCTTTTGCGCTTGATCAATAAGCATTGCCAAATCATTATCAAAGTTCGAAAATATAGGACACATTGGACTGCAATGGATCTAAATGCTTTTTGTAAGATGACTTTGAATAAATAAATGATTAATTGATTCTGAATCAACAAAATAACATCTATAAATTGGGCATATACGAATACCCAAGTTTTGAATCAATTGATATACTGAAATAATACTTCCTACAAACTTCAAATTGAAAATTGATATTTAAGAGGACAAAAAATATTACAAATATTCAAGGTTCTAAAAAACACGGGGCGTGATCGGGGCGTGGAGGTCAAGCCTTAAGCCTTAGAACCCTTGGCGGGTTTAAGCGTAAACAGGCGTGAAAAGGCGTTTAGGCCTTCTTAATATATTTTAATATTTTTACACCATAACAAGGCTATTAAAATACTAAAATTGTACATATCATAAAAATATGTCTGAATATATGAAAATTAAAATACTATTTGATTATTTTGGATGAGATAATGGTTCGATTAGTTAAAAAATTCTTTAAAAGGCGATATCGTTTCACTAAAACATTGTTTTTTTTAGAAAAAAGTGCGTCTTAAGGGGTTTACTAAGCATAAGGCATGAAAAACTTAAGGCGAGGCGTCTGGCCCAAGCCTTAAGCCTAGGCGTGCCTAGGCGGGTTGTTTAGAACAGTGCAAATATTATTTTAACTTATAGATATAGGTCTAGAATGCCTGCAAAGATCTAGTGTTGATTTAAAATCAAATTCCCCTGAAACTGTAGGTGTTCATATAACATTTTTATTAGAAGGAACAATGATCACTTAAACAATACTACTGATTTCTCAAATTTACTAATAGAAAATGATCATCCCCTGCTAATAAAGAGCATATTTTTGAATCATAAACTTGTAACAAAAACCATTTTAATTCTTCAATTTCCAGTATACCAGCATTGGTAATATTTGATAAACTGTTCACTAAAATATGTCCCTCTCAGGAGGGGCAACAACAATCTTCTCACTTCACCTATTGATTCTTGTGGATCGCCTTTGTGACAACCCACTTCAAATAATAAAGGGTGGCCAGCCCTATACTACATTTAATCAGGAATATCATATGGATCATTCTCAGCATCTACTGACGAAACTAAAATAGATAAGGCTAACTTCCCGAAACTATAAAAGCGGATGCCAAAATTTAATAAAACATACAATGGAAATCGAACCAACTATTTACATATACTAACAAAGGTAAAATGCACAAGTATGATGATGAAAGAAAGTATTAGTATTAAAATAAAATGAGTATACAAAAGGTAATATACCCGAATAAGCTGTCGGGTCACAGACATTACAATAAATATGAAGAAGAAGTATAAACAACTACAAATAACCGTCGGGTATAAACCGGATATACAACATGAATCCTACCTAGATTTACAAGAAGTAGGAAGCGACGAAAATCTAAATTCCACCACAGTCCGCAACTGCTACGGCTCCCAAGACTCTGGATAGAAAGGCATTCGGTATCCATGCGGTAGGACACCTGTAGTACGATATACATACATATATAACAAGAGAGAAATATAAACGGGCCAGAGCCCTAGGTGTAAAAATGTTTAGAAAGTGTGTTAACCGTGCATAATAAATCTAAATGCACTATTTCATAATTAGAGTGGAGTCGCACTCTCGTGAAACCCCAAACTCACCTCTCATCTACAAGTCGCACCTAATCGTGTCCTGGAACCTTAATTACGTTACCCCACCCATAAAAGGACAACCTAACTTACCATTCGCACGGCCAATACCCATATGACCTGCCATTATAACATAACCCCCGAATCCTTTCCATTATAATCATACTTAAAATATATATTCACATACATGCCTTACTAGGCTCTAGTGGTTCCAATTATTAACTTAAACCAGTTATAAGTATTAATATTTTACACATTACATTAGGTTTCAGTGTAAGAGTTTTTTACTCAGTTTAACATACATACAAGTGTTAAGGACAAAACTTCTCTCCACTCTCAACATTGCACTACATTTCGTGCGTGGGGCATCTCGCAAAGCGAAATCCAAACAAGGAACCCCCCAATACACTACTCCTTGACAATGTCGATCGTAGGGATCCATTATGTCATCTACGCATACCATACTACTGCAACTAGTTAAATATTTAGTATTATAACTAAGAACAAAACTATAATCTCCATCCAACTCCTTAAGGTCGATATTACCGCAAAATGTCTCTAAATACGATTTGTCGACCATGATAAATTAGTACACCAAAATCACCCAAGATGTACCTCATAGAAACTCCATATCCTCTTCACCTATAGGATAAATAAATATATAATTACTCTAAATATATATTTATAAGAAACCATTCATTCCTATAACCACGTATACATAGCACACATAATGTATACTTCACAATACACATAACATAATGGCTATAGGATGCCAAAATACTGCACCATGCTATCATCTTTCAGGGCATCACTCACATACCATCCTAGGGACCACCGGTGGGACTAAATATCACCCACTTCGTGGTCGAATCCAAATCACAACGCATGGCAAACGGTCATAGTTCCTATCGGGAATTGAGAACTGCTCAGTCCCAAGACTTCTCACTCCCAAAATGAAATCACACAATAATAAAAAGGATGACTATGACCTGGGGAATATCGACACCCTGCTCCTCAAGCCAGGGCGCACACCCTCATCGCGCAACTTCCCATGATAGCACGTGCCGGGTATGCTTCACACTGTAAGTATATATATCATTCACACACACAATATATATACATCATATAACCAAAACATCACACACAGTATAGATATTCATGCCATAAGTACACACATATGTACATGTCTACACACACACACACACACAGATATATATATATATATATATATCCACATATACACATAGATACACACTATCTCTCGTCCGTATGTAGGAAATTCATAAGATTGGCTATCCGTGTACATAGTCCTCATTATGCCATCTGTCACTCCGAGCATATTAACTTAATTCATTATGTAAATATGATCCCTCACTTGAATCATATTCATCCATTGGTCCTATGATATGAATAGTCTTCCAATGTATTCAACATTAAGGTTATCACCCCAAAGTTTAATGTGTATAACAATCACTACTTATCCCATCAATATCCGAATGCACATCGATATATCCAACAACAATCCCAACTACCGGTATACACTTGTCTAATAGTCTACAAGCCTCAAGATTAAACTTAAATTCATTTTATGATCCCATCATCTTTTTGGGATGCCCAACTTTGATCACGCATAGATATGTAGTAACTATCCCGACTACCATTTGACCCCATCTTGTTCTAGTCATGAGAATATTCCAATCATTCTCGAATTAGCCTACTATTCAATTTCTTCTATGAACCCTTAATCTTATTGCATTTAAAATCTATTCCTTAAGTTAAACATTGCTAAGGATACGCGACCATTCTCTCTCGTCGGTCCCCAATCTTAACCTAAATAGAATCCTATCACTATAGGGAATCGGCACAAACCTCGGCCTACGATTTCTAGCCATACCCTCACCACTCTCTCTTAAAGAGTCCTAAACCGTACGTCGTATGTAAGCACACTTATGACCTCTAAATAGAACTACCGTTCATAAAGAAATTCCCACACTACACTAATACAATAATTTTCAATACGCACATGTATTCATCTCCCAAAGTAGTTCGATATGTCCCCACCATCATATCATATAAGAAACCCCTTATAAATCTTCAAAACATATCTCTTACATCATATAATCATGTCCCAAATCCATAAACCAAATAAAAAAGGGGTAGAAATCATCCTAGGAAAACTCCACAAAATAGCCCTGTTATAGAATCGATTCGGCCTGGACCTAATCGATTCGGTCTCAAGGGAAAATCGATTCACCCCCATGCGAATCGATTCGGTCCAAAGGACCTGTAAGTCTATCTTAAGCCGAATCGATTTGGGTCTGCTGAACTTTGAAGGTTTCTTCTTCACAAAACCCACGAATTCTAAACCCTAAAACTATCACTTCTAACCCCTAAACCTTTATCAAATCATGATTCTAAGCCCATAAATCAACTCAAATCTGATCCCAACCATCTCTACACCATCAAACCCATATATAAACATCAATTTCAAGATTTAATCTACAAAATCTAGGTTTTGACATTAATACCCCAAAATCCAATGCATTTATCCACAAATTATGAAATCAAATACACAAATGAAATATTTAGCAAGATTAAACACTTGCCTCAAAGTTGTAGAGGTTAAATCGTCCCCGCGATCGCGTACGGGCCGAAATCTCCAAGCTTTTGTCCTCTCTCTCTCTTCCTTTCTTCTTCTTTCTTTCTTCCTTTATCTTTATCTCTTTCTCACAAATGAAATTAGCTTGATCCGTAAGCCTCTTAAACCTTAAAAACATAAGTCCCAGTTTTAAATGGTAATACACACTTTATATGAATCGTTTACTCCAATTCGAGTCAAACTGACTTAAAAATATTTCGAAATCGAAATAAATCCCAATGACAGTCATTTTGACTATCTCAACCCATCTGAAATCAATGGCGCACTCAGAATCATCATCTGAAATACTTTAAAACGTCCTCAATTTTTGGACCTCAATTTCCAAATTTTAAAATTCTCCATTTTAAATAAATTTTATTTCTCTCAAAAATTTAATTTCTCAGTCCAAAAATCTTGGGGTGTTACATACTTCCCCCTTACAAGAATTTTGTCCGCGAAATTTAAGATATGCCTAGGACTTCGAATCTCTTCTAGTCTTTACATCTACCCTCAAGATCATTATACATATCTCTACCACTTCTCACATAAAACCATAGGAACTTTAAAATCAAACTAGCTACCCAGGGCGCCCATACACTCTGTACCCGAGATCAACTCATAAAAACATAACCCGGCTCCACAAGCTTTAAATCGTAATATAACTCTCAACAAATTTATAGCAGCATATTAAGTATATATATAAAAGTTTGAAATTTCTAATGGTTGAACTCTTCTCAATTCCTGACATTCGCTACATTCATTCGGGGGAGGTCTCGCAAGTGAAATCCAAACAAAGAACCCTCCCAATACACTACTGTGTAGCTATGTCGGGGATTGAGATTAGTTGAACCAGGATTAAGATTTTATAAAAGATTTTCAAGTCATAATTATTGCCCGAAGGCCAATATAACAATACAATATAAAACAATTGCATGTCTTTCGACATGCCAATCAAACACCTTATGCTCATGACACAAGGCCCCAACAAATACAATACTCTAACCAGTACCTAATTCTCAAAACTAGCACAACCCTGAGCTAACTTCTCAGTTCAATAACAAATCTTTTAAACTCTGAACTTCCTCAGTGATACAAATCCCTTACATCACATCAAAACATTTCCACAAGATAAGTTCTTCTCTCGTTGGAGTACTACCATTACCTGCCCCAGCCTATCTATAAAACAAACCGCTACTCAACAAAACCTTATCAGTCCACAATTTCTAAATTCAATAATATAATACTTTACTAGCTCGTCACGAGATGATCTATTATCTTAAAAGATGACATACCAAGGCCATACTTACTCACTCCTTCCTCGAAGGAAATGCTATACACATTATGGTCATAGCGGCTAACCACTCATTATACCTTAGATGCGATGCTCCCCATATCGCGCAAAGCATGAACTAAACCCAAAGAAAGGTATTCTACCTTATACTTCCATAATCCAATTGTTTCACTTCATTCTTGAGTCCCTCTACTCCTTTTAGGACAAGCCCTCCTTCCTAAGACCAAACTTTCCTTAAAGAAACATCCTCACGAAAATCCTTCCTAACCATCCTGAAGGATAAGGCGCTATTGCGACCCCTAACACATCCTTCCTAATCCTGTCATGGTGATAGTCCTACTCCGCTAGTATCAATTCCTTCAATTTCACTCAATGAACTCGAGTCTCTAAATTTCTTACTTCCTCTTTCCAGAAAGCAATACTCCTAATATTGGGGAAACCCTGCACACCTCACATCGGTTTTCCTATTAAACACTGATGAATTCATCAATCTAAACCTCCCAAGGGCTTCACTACTAGCTTATCCTCAACACTTACCTTAACCATCACAAAATTATCCATTCGAGTCAATTCTTCTTCTCACTTGACCACCGTTAGATCGCCTCAAGTCACCGCTAGAAATCTCCTCCTTATCTCCGCCTAAATCGCGGAAAGAAAATACCTCCAGTCAAAGCATACCCAAAATCTATTATGGGTATTGCACCTCTCATCTTGCCCCTTCCTGGATGACATATTCTTGGCGATGTCTGAGATGAAATAAACTATTTCAGGATGTCGTTCAAATGAGTACACTAAACTGTATGTCGTATGTAAGCTCACTTATGACCTCTAAATAGAACTACCGTTCATAAAGAAATTCCCACACTACACCAATACAGTAATCTCCAATACGCACATGTATTCATCTCCCAAAGTAGTTCGATGTGTCCCCACCATCATATCATATCATATAAGAAACCCCTTATAAATATTCAAAACATATCTCTTACATCATATAATCATGTCCCAAATCCATTAACCCAGTCAAAAAGGGGTAGAAATCATCCTAGAAAAACTCCACAAAACAGCCCTGTTTCCGAATCGATTCGGTCTCAATGTCAAATCGATTCGCCCCCATGGGAATCGATTCGATCCAATGGACCTGTAATTCTATCTCAGGCTGAATCGATTCGCCTTGGGTACAAATCGATTCGATCATGCAGACCTGACACTTTTACCTAAGCCGAATAGATTCGCTTAGGGGGCGAATCGATTCGGGTCTGCAAAACTTTGAAGGTTTCTTCTTCTTCACAAAACCCATGAATTCTAAACCCTAAAATTATCACTTCTAACCCCTACACCTTTATCAAATCCTGATTCTAAGACCATAAATCAACTCAACTCTGATCCCAAACATCTCTACACCATCAAACCCATATATAAACATCAATTTCAAGATTTAATCTACAAAATCTAGGTTTTGACATTAATACCCCAAAATCCAATTCTTTTATCCACAAATTATGAAATCAAATACACAAATGAAATATTTAGCAAGATTAAACACTTGCCTCAAAGTTGTAGAGGTTGAATCGTCCCCGAGATCGCGTACGGGTCGAAATCTCTAAGCTTTTCTCCTCTCTCTCTCTCTCTCTCTCTCTCTCTCTCTCTCTCTCTCTCTCTCTCTCTTCCTTTCTTCTTCTTTCTTTCTCCCTTTATCTTTATCTCTTTCTCACAAATGAGATTGTCTTGATCCGTAAGCCTCTTAAACCTTTAAAACATAAGTCCCAGTTTTAAATGGTAATACACACTTTAAATGACTCGTTTACTCTAATTCGAGTCAAACTGACTTAAAAATATTCCAGAATCGAAATAAATCCCAATGATATTCATTTTGACTATATCGACACATTTGGAATCAATGGCGCACTCAGAATCATCATCTGAAATACTTTAAAACGTCCTCAATTTTTGGACCTCAATTTCCAAATTTTAAAATTCTCCATTTTAAATAAATTTTATTTCTCTCGAAAATTTAATTTGTCAATCCCAAAATCCTGGGGTGTTACAGCCTTGTTGGCACGATAACAAAAAAAAAATTACCAAACAAGTCATGTATTCTATTAATAATAACTTTAAGATGTTACAAAGTTGTTAACAAATATAAACGATTGGAGGAAAGTACATGTTTAATCAAAACTAGTCTACTAGCTTGAGATAATAAATTATGTTAATGACCATGAATTTGTTTTCTCATCTAATCAACAATATCTGTAAAATACATAGAATTACTTGTAACTTTCATTAAAGGACGATCTAAATATTTTAATGGAAGCTTCTTAAAGTTTAAACTCCAAGAATTAGCTGTAATTCTTTTTCTTTAAATGTTGAGTTTTCCATCCACAACAAAATTAATTTTATTCTATTATTGATTTGCCAAGAAAATGTCTCATACTTAGATAAGAACATCATCAAATTACAAAATCTCCCCTCTCCCATTGATAAAGATAATGATGTCATCTACAAAACTAAGATGAGAAACACACATAGCATCACGAGGATGAGAAAAATGAATTAAACGTCTTAACTCATATAACTTGTTTAATCCTCTACTTAACACATCAGATCCTATAAAATAAACTTGGTAACAATAGTTCTCGTTATTTAAGACTCCTATAAAACTTGAATAAACAAACAACCTCACCATTCACCACTATGGAATTAAAATATACCAAGAAACCCTATTATATGCTTTCTTCCATGTCCAACTTCACTATGACAGTCAAACGATGATGCTTCCTGCTCAAAACACTAGTAATTTCTTGGGATAGAATATTATTATCAAAGATACTCCTCACTTTAGTAAATCGATATTGATTAGGAGATATAATAGAAGGAAGAATGTTATACAATCTAGTATTAATGATTTTTAGAATGATTTTGAAGTAAAAAATTACTCACACTTATTGGTATTTGAAAGTCTTTATCTTAGGGGTGAGAAATTTTACCTAGGTGGGGATTTCTAGACATATTGGGTGTATTCATATACACATTTATGTTTCTCATATATTATATTTGCATTTGGAGTTGTTTTTATGTGTGTTTGAAACATGCAATAAAGTTTACAAGCGTGTAAAGTTACTCAGTGTATGTGTGTGTCAAGTTTGTACCTTTTCCTTTTGGGTTTGGATATTGAGTCTTTTAGAGACCTTGAAGGCCCATATATTTTTAGGTTTTGTTTCGAAATAGCCGAAGGTGGTATTTTTAAGGACAAATTTTCAATTGTGTCAATCTATATGTATTGTATCAATGTTTGACAAAACATTTTGAATCATAGGTTAGGCTTTATATTTTTACCTTTAAATCCTATATTGATTTTGATTATAGACATAGTAGCAAAGCTTTAAATACTGCATTATCCTTCGAGTTTAGTGTCATGGTTTTTCTTCATATTTTCAAGGATGTATCATCTATGAATTCATTTAGATTTTGATACTTGAAATATTATTTTAGGTGTTTTATTTTTATAAAATGTTTGTGGATGAATATAAAAAACTAAAAGAAATATATTTTTCTAAGCCACTTGAATGACTTTACACATTTCATTAAAGCGGGTTTAAAAGTTCTTTGAAATGAACTCCAAATGAACATCAAATGACATTTTTCTATTAGCAGAACAAATATCATCCAAAGCTCATTTGAAGCTAGTTTGAACAAAATTGGCTATTCATTTGAACGATATTGTATTTTGTTCGAATAAACCTTTATTTTAATTTGAATCAAATTCACAAAAAAATTATTGCCTTAAAAACGTGTTTTGTGTATAAAAGGAATCTGGCATTTGTTTGTAGAGAGATTTTTGGCAAAAAATAGAAGGAGTTAATCATTTTTTTAAAAATAGAGCCTAGATGTGTTTACATGGGAGCCATAGTAAATGCAATGGATTGATCCCGGAATCACTTGACATCGACTTTAAGTGGGCCTAGCATTTTTATTGTTCATACAAAAGGCTTGTTGTACGGCCGCAGAGAAAACCAAGGCAGTGGAAACGGAGGTTGAGAATTTTTTGAAGGCAATGTCCATCAAATAAGTTAAATATTGATTTGTCTTTGAAACACGGTGGTGATCTGAAAGAGTAATGACAACTGGACAATTTGTGTGGACTTTACCGACTTGAACAAATCTTGCCCCAAAGATAGCTTCCCTCTGCTAAAGATAGACCAATTCTTCAACGCCACAACATCCCATGAACAAATACATTTCCTAGATGCTTACTCAAGGTACTATTAGATCCCCATGTTCAGCCATGATACAGACAAAAACTCATTCATCACCACACTAGGCATGTCTAGTTATAAGGTCATGCCTTTTGACCTAAAAAATGATGGAGCCATATATCATAAATTGGTTACTAAGATGTTCAAGCAACAGATTGAGAGACAACGAAAGTGTGCATTGACAACATTCTCAACAAAACCAAGCGTATGGACAACAAACTTAAAGACTTAACAAAAACCTTTAAAATCCTCAGGCACTACTAAATGAAGCTCAATGTGAGAAGATGTTCATTCGGGGTCTAGTTTAGAAAATTCCTCATTTTCCCGATCAGTAAGAAAGTAATCGAAGAAAACCCCCACCAAATAGTAGAAATAAATAATTTTTAGACACCTAAGACATTAAGAGAGATTCAAAAGCTAACTGCGATTCTTGTAGCTATGAACTGTTTTATCTCTAAGTCGTCCGAGCATTATAGACCATTTTTTATATATAAATAAGGAAATGCCTCACCTAGAATAACGAATGCTCAAAATCACTTGAACAAATCAACACTTATTTGAGCAACCTCTATTTTTATCCATTTCAGGCATAGGAGATCCTCTCTACCTCTACCTAGAAGTTTCATGCCACTAATTAGTTTAGCCTTGGTTTGCGATAAATAAGGTAGATAATTACCATTTACTATATTAGTAAGATAGTCTTATACACCGTTCAATGCCAACTTCAAATGGAAAAGTTACCTTACTCACTAATCATCGCATCCCGAAAGCTAAAGCACTAATTTGAGGTTCGTATCATCATAGTCGTCATATCTTTCCCTCTTAAAATCTTATATGCAAGGCTGACCTATATGGATGCATGCCCAAATGGTTAGCCAAACTCAATAGATTTAATATACACTACGAGCTAAGAACAATAATTAAAGGGTACGAGTTGGCTAATTTTTTAGTTGAATTTGTCAAAAAAGAATCCCCTACTGATTAATAAGTCGCTGACGAGTTAAACGATCGCGGCCTTAATCAATCAATGAGCTAAATACTATTTATTGATGGTGACTATTACTCTAAAGGGGTTGGAGTAGGGATTGCTCTGATAACACTGGAGAATGCCATGATCGAGCGAGGAATCAAGATGGGTTTTGATGCCTCCAATAATGAAGGTGTGTATGAAGCCCTCATAGATGTATTACTCAAGGATCACTTACTGAAGGAAAACCACCTAAAATTGTATTAAAATTCAATGTTGGTGTTTAACTAAGTCACTGGAGACTTCAGTGCCAAAGATGATAGGATGGAAGCATACATATAGAAGGTTCATGATTTGATATCAATGTTTGAGGAAGTCCATAATCGACAGTTTCTCGAGGGCATAATAGTCATATTGATGCCTTAGTAGCCCTAAGTTCATTGGTGAACCCAAATATATATATAATAATTGAAGTGGAATTCCTCTACAGGCCTAGCATCTTGAACACTGTAGTCCCCGAGCACCTTTTCACTATAGAAAAGGGTCTGAGCTAGACTGATACGATAATTGATTATTTGTAGAACAATACCATTTCGACTGAAAAAAACAAGCTCATCAAGTCGGGGTAGAATCTTTACGGTTCTACCTTGGACCAGGGGAAAACCTCCACATAAGATCCTTAACAGGCCCCAACCTTTAATGCATGCATCCAAAAGATGTCAACCAAGTTCTCTACGAGGTACATAATGGTATTTATAAGAGACACTCAGGAGGAAGGTCTTTTTTATTCTGAGAAATCAAATAAGGTTATGGGTGTAAATATATACAGAAAGATTTACATACACACTCCTGGAAGTGTAAAAGTTCTCCCCTGTGCTTTATCAACTAGCAGCGGCCTGAAGTCTCTGACTAGCTCATGGCCATTTGGACAGTAGGGGATGGATATTGTAGGGCCACTCTTAACTGCGTCAATAAAGGCTCAAATTAGACTGCTCATACTGGTGATGGCTGCTGAGGGAGAGGTTCATCTCTGAAGGCTCTTAGATTACTTCTTTTGTATTTATATTTCTAAATTTGTATTTCTATTATTTGTAACCTCGGATATTATCAATGGATGATTGTTTGTTCAACATATGCTTCCCTTTATTTTTCTATCTTGTGCTTGCTATCTTTTTGAGGTACGATACCACCAACTATTGTCACATATAATAACACATATCATCAAACATCATAATGATGTCTCACCTCATATTCACCAAACTAATGATGTTTATGTAAAGAAACACACCCAAGTGATTTTTAATTCGGACTCAGCAAATTATGGTGTTATGCCATACCCCCTCTCGTCATTTTGAGAGTGCATGGTTGAGCATTGCCTCGTCCATGCACTGCCGTGTCAGTCGAGATAGGTTTTTCATCAAGTAGTCACCAAATTAATGATGTTTAAGATCTGAGATCACATAAGTAATGATGTTTCATATCATATTCACCAAATTAATGACGTTTAATCTCATTTTCATTAAATTAATGATTTTTTATCTCATTTTCACGAAATTAATGATGTTTCATCTCATATTCACAAAATTAATGATGTTTAAGGTCTGGGATCACCACACTAATGAAGTTTCATCTCATATTCACCAAGTTAATGTTGTTTAATCTCATTTTCACCAAATTAATGATGTTTAAGGTCTAAGACCACCAAACTAATGGTGTTTCATCTCATATGAACCAAATTAATGATGTTTAAGGTCTACTATCACCAAACTAATGATTTTTCATCTCATATTCACCAAATTAATGATGTTTAATCTCATATGCATCAAATTAATGATGTTTAATCTCATTTTCACCAAATTAATAATGTTTAAGGTCTGAGACCACCAAACTAATGATGTTTCATCTCATATTCACCAAATTAATGATATTTAAGGGCTAAGATTACCAAACTAATGATGTTTCATCTCATATTCACCAAATTATTGATTTTTAAGGTCTAAGATCACCAAACTAATGATGCTTCATCTCATATTCACCAATTTAATGATGTTTAAAGTCTGAACCATACCAAATTTCAATTCAGGCTTATCAAATTATGGTGTTATGACTTATTCCCTCTCGCCATTTTGAGAGTGCATGGTTGAACATCGTCTCGTCCATGCACTGCCGTCTCAGTCGAGAGAGGTTTTTCCACAATATTTACCAAATGTATTATGTTTTAATAATTAAGCCCACCCTTATTGGTGTTGTTGAAAGCTCGTGGATGGGGTTAGCCCCCTTTTTAGGTTATCATTTCACCAAGGTTGGGTTATTTCTACTCACTATGAATAATGTTTCATGCCTTTTTAAGGGTACTTGAAACAAATCATTTAAGATAAAGTATATAATATATGAGGGAACAAACCATTTTCATTTTTCTCATTCATAATAGCCCTTTTTTACAATGATTCACAATGAAAAGCTCCTATACAATCATCTATTATAGTAGCTTTTTAAGTGGTCGGTATTCCAAGGGTTGGAGAATGGTTCCCTGTCTAGGTTCTCCAGCCGATAGGTGCCTAGGACCACTCATCAGTGACCATGTAACGGCCATCCTAGTTGTTATGAAGTTTGTTCGGCTTCTGCCAAGTCTTCTTCAAAATAAGGTCTCCTACTGCTATCGACCTCGGCACTT
Source organism: Sambucus nigra (assembly GCA_949130495.1). Classification (NCBI taxonomy): domain Eukaryota; kingdom Viridiplantae; phylum Streptophyta; class Magnoliopsida; order Dipsacales; family Adoxaceae; genus Sambucus; species Sambucus nigra. Next base: position 60,555,413 of record OX422214.1, read on the forward strand.
TCTTATCCTTTGATGATATGCTTCGACTCTGAACTCAACATCCTCTCTTCTTTCTTCAATCAGATTTAAGTCAAGTCTTCTCTCTTCCATATTTCTCTCAGGGTCATACGCTTGCACTCTATGGGTGGGGAGACCAATCTATGTTGGCACCACAACTTCTGATCCATAGGTTAACATGAAGGGGTTTCCCTTGTCGGCATTTTCACCCTCAATCGGTAAGCCCATAGTACAACATGTACCTTTTCATTCCATTTCCCTTTATCCTCTTCCAACCTTTTCTTGATTCCATCAAGAATAGTTCTATTAGTGACCTCAGTCAGACCATTGGCCTGGGATCGTCTAGGCGATGAGAAGAACTGTTTGATGATGACCCTTTTATAATACTTTTCTAGGGAAATATTTTTGAACTGGGTACCATTTTCTGATATGAGTGTATTAGTAAAGTCGTATCTACAAATGATGTCCTTCCACATGAACTGAAAGTCCTTATTCTTCTTGATCTTGATCATAGCCTGGGCCTCTACCAACTTTGAAAAGTAGTCTATCTCCATAATTAAATATTTGTAATTGCCCATAGACCTTGACAGAGGTCCTACCAAATCAATCCCCCATACTGAAGTGGCTATGGTAAGGTGATATACCTAAGAGGTTGATGGGGCTGGTAAGGGATTGTGGCAAACCGCGGGCACTTGTGGCATTTTTTTTACGTACTCGATCAAATCCTTGGCAAGGATCGGCCACCAATATCCTTAAGTGATGATCCTCTTTAATAATGATCTACCCCCAATACGGCCTGATCAAGATCCTTCATGAACATACTTCAAAATGTAATCTACCTCGACTGGGTGGACACATCTAAGTAGATGCAGAAGAAACCCCTTCTTGTACAACACATCCCTTAGGATAGAGAACTTATCTACTTTGTACCTCAACTTCCTTCTTTCGGCCTTAGACTCCGACAAGCTACCCTCTTTAATATACTGAGTAAGGGGGTCCATCCAAGATGGTCCCAGGTTTAAATTGAAGCAAAAATTCAACTTCGCATCCTCCTCCTCTATTATCGTCAGAGAAAGGATTTTTATTGGCACCAGCCTCTTAGCCTCTATCCATGTTACCGAGGCTAACCTTGCCAGAGCATCATCTCGTCTATTATCCGGTTAAGGAACCCTTTTGACTTTGATCTCACCAAAGTCTTGCATCGTCTTCCTCACTTTTGTTAAAAACCTTACCATTATGTCATCTTTTTCTTCATAAATCCCCATGACCTGATTAACGACAAGTTGAGAATCACTATGAACTAGAAGTTGGACGACGTTGAGATATTTGGCCAGTGAGATTCTAGCTTTGAGGGCCTCATACTCTAACGCATTGTTGGAGGCCTTAAAACTGAACCTCAATGCGTAATCTATATTTGTTCCATTCGGGGTCGACATAATCAGGCTGACGCCACTCTCATTTTCACAAGACGAACTATCGACAAACAAGTTCCACATCGCCCCTTATGAAAATGGACCTTCATCAATAACTCCATTTCTAAGAAAAAAACTTATCAGTCTCGGCTATTGGAGGTCTCATCATTCTTGTCTCAGCATTTGCTGGTTCAGAATGGGTTATGTTTGACCTTTCAAGGCTGTCTTATTTTTCCCTATCGGCCTCGGCCCAGGTGAACTTTATCACAAAGTCTGCTAGGGCTTGCCCCTTTATTTCCACCCTCTACTGATAGACTATGTCATATTCTCCTAGCTCAATGCTCTATGCCATCAATCTACTTGATTTCTCAGGTTTATAGATTACTTGCCTAAGGGGAGAGTCTGTTAAGATAACCATTGTATGACCTTAAAAATAAGGCTTTGTCTTCCTTGAAGCATGAATGAGGGCATAGACTTGTTTTTCCATCTTAGCATACCTCTGCTCAGCCGCCTGGAGGGCCTTGCTGTTGAAATACACTAGTCTTTGTATACCTTCATCATTCCTTACTATTACCACTTTGATAGCCGACTCAGACACGACCAAGTAGATGTATAGTTTCTCTCCTCGGACACAAGGAGACAGTAAAAGTGGAGAGCCAAGGTAAGAAATTTGCTCTATAAAAGCTTTATCACATTCCTCGTCCCACTTAAAAGCCTTTCTAATAATCTTAAAGAATGGAAGATATTTATCATTGGCTCCTGAGATAAACCTGCATAATGAGGCTACTCATCTGATCAACCTATGAACTTCCTTGTTGTTCCTTGGTGTTTTCATCTCCAACAGGGCCCTTATCTTCTCTGGGTGGGCTTCTATACCCCTCTGATTGCCAATAAAACCCAAGAACTTTCCAGTCCCGACACTGAAGACACAGTTAGCTGGATTGAGCTTCATCTTGTACTCGTCCATGGTATTGAAAGTTTTTTCAAGGCCGGCCACATGAGTATCAGCCTTCAGATTCTTGGTCAACATATCGTCAACGAAAACCTGTATAGACTTTCAAATCTGGTCTTCAAACATCTTATTCACCAACCACTAATAGGTTGCCCTAGAGTTCTTCAATCCAAAGGGCATAACCTTGTAACAATAAGTCCCCTTGTCGATTATAAAGGCTGTCTTCTCAGCATCGGTCGGGTCCATAAAAATTTAGTTGTAACCTAAGTATGTATCCATGACACTCATCAGTTCATGCTCTATCGTAGCATATACCATCTGATCAATTCGAGGGAGAGGGAAGCTGTCTTTAGTATAAGACTTGTTTAAATCAGTGAAGTCCATGCACATTCTTCATTTGTCATTGGCTTTAGGCACTATGATGGCATTTAAAAGGGTACCCGAGTCTCTTAGGACGAATGGCATCACATATCATGGCTGAGCTGTCATTGGAGCCACGCATGCCATTGGCGGGGTCATCACGATAAGAGTCGGCCTCGCCTTAACTAGCCTCGGCTATACGAAAAGCTGAGACTAGAAGAGCATCACCTATTTCGATCAGCACCATCGTCGTATTGTGCCACAGACGATTACAAGAGTGTCCAGTTAATCCAACCTCGGTCTGATCTATTCAGCCAAGGTCACACATATGATAGCGTGGGACGATCCTATAGGAATTAGCAACCTCGTAACCTCTCAGGATGATGTTAGAGCAGATGATGTACAACCATATGGGAATATGTAAGTACAGAGGAACTATAATCATGTGGACAATTCTGTTATAATAAGATCATTCCTTTACGTGAAGGAATATTACATCATTATTATGGCCATATGCCAAAGACATGTGTCTACATCTTATTGGGGGTTTCCTCGTGCACATGTTGATTTCATGCTTAGGGGGTACATTACACCTCCCAATACCTATATATGCACTTCATCTTCTCCATGGGAAGGGATATCATTATTCACAACCCTACTAAAACTCTATAAAAATATACAGAAGAGAGAGAACATCTTAAGTGTTGTATTTACCGACCATTAGTTCCATACTTATAGTGAAAAATACAATTCACACTACACAGTAGACGTAGGCTCCGTCCGAACCACTTATATTTGGTATCATCTTCTTCTTTGCCTCACCTTCTTCTGTCTATACATTTATATCTTATGTACGCCATTGTTGTCTGGTTTGAGCTTACATACATCTTTACCTGATGATATCATTTCTGGTATCATCAATTTTCAAGAAGAGAATGAATGTCTTTGGCAATTGTTGATGTAAAAAACTAGATTACTCTAATTATTCAATCACAGATAAATAAAATGAGACAAAGATTTTTAAAGTGGTTCAGCCTTATATGAATGGCCTACGTCCACTGTTATGTTATTGCTGAGTGTTTGAGAATTCTCGAGTATATGTTCTCTCAAGAAATTCCGGTCCCCTTACATGAGGGTGATACCAGGTATTTATAGCCCTTAGGCTGTACATGAAAGGGTTGATACATTAAATGATATATGGTAATACATTTAATGCAGCGTGTGCGTCAAGATGATAAACATTCAATGAATAGTTGAACTGTTGATTATCTGGCAATTAATGCTACGGCCGAGATGCAGCTCGGACCGCCTTACTTGCTCGTTGCTCAGGAGTTCCTCGGAGCGCTAGAGTACCTCGGAGTGCTGAAGTTCCTCGGTGTATCCTCGTTGCTCGGAGAGAACATGAGTTGGTCGGGGAAATGAACTTCCTCATTACCATTGTGCCAAGTAGATTGACACGTGTCTTCATATTATTCGTCCATATCAGCATATTAATTTTGGTATCAACAGAACCCCCAATGTTTCATATTTCGAACTTTGAGGAGTATGGAACATTCTTTCTCGGTATATGGCGATATTAAATGACTTTCCTGGGTTTTAGGAGCCTTTTCTTCATATTTGAATTTCCTTCCAAATTCGCAGAATCTGCCTTTTCGAATTTTTATGAGTGCTTCGATCTTCGTGCATTTTTGTCCTTTTAGCCGCCGGTGGCGTATTAGTTTCTTTTGTGTAATCATTTCCTTCGCAGCTTCCCAAGGTAAAGTATTTAAACTTCTTAGGTAACCATACCGTCTTCTACCTTTTCCAATTTTCTGCATTCAAGCTTTCTGTTCTCTCTCTCTCTTGTGCGTTCATCTTTTCCTTCGCTAGTTGTCAGCTCTTCCTTTTTCCTGTAAGATTCTCTTCTTTTCTTCTGTATTTCTTTTATTCACTATGGTTTATATTGTGGAGTCTGTTGAGAAATTTCGTTCCGTTTTTTCCATTCCTTCCTGGGTAACTCTGGAGGTTCTTTCTGAGCCTTTAGATTATTTTCGATTGGCTGAGGGACATTGGTTCCCCAGTCTATTCATTGCTGAATGTGGATTTTCTTTTCCGCCAAACCCCTTATGCTTAGAGTTCTGTCAGTACTTTGACGTTGTTCCTGCAAAAATAGCCCCCAATTCATGGAGAATAATTAATGGGGTGTATAAATTAAATCTAACTCATGGGACTCGTATAGGGATTCCTGAGATTATGTATTGCTATAGATGGGCTATTTTAGATAATGTTTATTACTTAAAAACTAGGTTTTTAAATAGGGCTCTTGTAGTTAACCTCCCTGATGCAAATAGAGATTATTTTGAACATGGGGTGGTTATTAAAAATTGGCAATATTCCCCCTTGGTTGGAGATGCAGTATACCAGGGTCCTAAATGCCCCCCATATGGCAATGGGATAGGTTTATTCTCATTTTCCTTTACTTATGAAATTATGCTTTTATCATATTTGACAAAATGTATGACTGATATTTCATTATGTATTTGTTTGCAGTTGATAGTAAAAGAAAAACTCCAAAAGAATCAGAGGTTAATATTAAGCATCTGAAACTTATCTGGGTTTTGCATAAGAACGTTGCAGACGAGCACATCAGGTCTGCATCATATTTACTGCAGTATAGGAGTTATACGACTTCTTATACTTCTCGTCCTGTGATTAGATCTGTTGAGCCAGCCTCAACTCCAGAGGATTCTTCTTCAGATTCTCACATCCCTTTAAGTCAGAGAATGGGAAGGAAAAGAGCTCCTCCTGCTCTATTTGATGACACTACTTCTGCTGCTGAGGCCAAGAAAAGCAAAATTGATGTCCCGGAGGGGACTAAGAAGGTGGATGTTGCACCTTCCAAAGCTACCGAGAAGCCCCCAGTGGCTCCGAGCAAGAAGGTTGCTCCTGTTGAGATGACTGCTATCTCTCCGACCAAGAGTTCTTCCTTGGTTGAAACTGCTGAAGTCCCTTTGAGGAGATTGAGGAAATCGTCCTCAGTCAATTTGGCTGAAACTATCAATCTGGCTGAAACCATCTCTTCTCTACCAGCTGGTGGTGTTGGTGTTCCAACCATCATTCCTCCGAGCTCTGCCATGAGCTCGGTAAAAACTTGGATCATACCCGAGGTCCAAGGAACTGATGAAAAGATTTCTAGGGATATGCTGACATCCCTAGCTACCCGTCACCTTGCTTCAGTAAATTTCTCACACTCTGAATTTCCTCTCTTTCTTTGAATACTTGTATTTTTGTACTGACCTGCCATTTTTTCCTTTGTTTAGCTGGTGAATTGTTTTAACAACATCGTGAAGAAAGATGAAGCAATTAAAGCTTCCAGCTCCTCGTCGGGGGTAGAGGATGCTCTGCTGGGTTTGACCCAATCCTTGAAGGATTCTCGTCAGCAGTATAATGAGGACAAAGCTGACTGGGAGAAAAAGTTGCCTATAGTTGAAGCTGAGAAGGTGAAGTTGGCTGAGATCTCCAAGAGTTTGGAGAATAAGGTGAAAAGTTTAGAGGTCGAGCATAAAAAATATGACGACAAGCTCAAGAACTTTGGAGAGCTTGAAGATAAGCTGAAAAAGGCAGAGGAAGAATTGTCCGTCCTGCGAGATGTCAAGCGCCAAAAAGAAGAATTGGATGCGAAATTAAAGACTGCCGAGGATCTTCTATCCGAGAAGCTCTCCTCGGCGAAACTGAAAAGAAAGCTCGAAGTTAAAAAATCCTTCAGTGCTGGCTGGGATAAAGGGATTGCTGCGATGACATCCCAAGTACAATACGGGAAGTTGAAATACTTCCGAGATGGATGGGTAGCTGCCCTGCAGGAATTGAAGATCAAAGACGACTCTGAGCTATTTCAGCTACACCTCCCTGGTCCTCCCCCACCAATTGTAGAAGAAGAAGAGGATGAGGCCATCTCTGATGAATCTTCCATGGCCATGGGTGATCAAGTCCCTGCCTCTCTACCTTCTGCCAACGAGGACATTTCTTCCATGCTTCCTCCTCCTGAGAAAATTTCAACTCCTGCTGATCAAGCTGCTGTTACCACCGAGCAACCAAGCTCCTCGTCCCAGCCTCCCGAGAAAGTCTTGGGAGACAAGGAAAAGGTGTGAAGTTGTTCGGTTTCATTTCTATCTTTCATTATCATTTGTAATCAAACAATGTAATCTTTTTATGATCTAATAAAAATACATCTTTGTTCTTCTCTGTTGTTGATGATTTGTTTTTGTTGACTGTTATCTCCTCTTCATTAGTTTATGGCATGGATGGAATTGCTATCTGCCAATGATACAAAACTGATGCAGCAATGTCACGAATAATATATGGCTGGTCACACAGAGCTAAGTGTATCAGAAATTGCTGACATCCTTGGCCATGATGCTTCAGAACAGGCAATTGAGGCTTATCGGTACTTGAAAGCTTTACTCGACCGAGTTGTGGCCAATAATGTGGCCTACTATGAATTGATCGAGGAGCTTCATTGTACCTTAGAAGATCTTCAGGATCAGCACAATGAATCAACTGCCTTGTTGTACAAGGAATATGAGAATAGGTATCAACAGCTTTCCTCTGAGACAGGTCACAAAAAGATCATCGCTGGGCACGATGTTAGGGAGAGAACCCTAAAAGGTGAAGTTGAGGCCTGCAGACAGATCGTCGAGCTGCTGGAACATGAGAACAACAATTTGCAGAAAAATTTGGCGCAATATGAGTCTGCAGCTTCATCCTCTACTGCCTTGGTACCGGTCACTGATGAAGGATTCTCATTCTTAGAGGTTGAAAATGCCAAATTAAGGCAAGAATTGGATACGTTAAGAAAGTCTGGTGTTTCTACTACTGCTCGGGGATGAGGAAGAGGGTCTCGTGGGCGAGGAAGAGCTGTTCAAAATGTTGTCGAGGAGCAAAGTTCTCCACCTGCTCGGAGTCGATCAAGAGTTCTCAGCCGTAATGTTGAAGAAGCTCGCACTCAGTCTACTTTGGAAACTCAAGCGTTCCAATTGAATGCTAAAGATCGTGCTTTGTCTGAAATGTCCAAGAAAAACCTATCTTTGGAAGATCAACTTACTGCGATGAAATCTGCTTTGAATAATAAAGATGTTTTTGCCAGGAGCCTTCACGATCAACTAGAGAGAATAACTTTCCATTTCCACAAACAACCTCGTGAGTTTTGGATGGCAGGCTACAATGAAGCCCTTAATCACTTGGATGCTCTCCTTGAAAATGCCAATAATGAAGGTTATAAACAGGGATGGTTGAACGCACTGGGTGTGATAAAGCTAGAGCAGGGCCATTATTTATGGGATTATCATGCTCCTGGGCTACTAGACTTGCCTGTACCGCCCTATAAACTGGACATGGAATGGATCCCAACTCGTGCTATTCCTCGGAGCTTAATTTCAAAATATCTTGGTGATTATAGTCTTCATTCTCAGATTGAATTATCTCGTCCCGAGCATCTCTTGGATACTCCTTCAGTAATGAATGTCAGAATGTTGAGGGACTTGAATTTTATCAATTCTCCCCAAACATTAAATGATCCTCCTGCTGGCGAGGAACCTGTATCGAAGGCTGAGGGGAAAAAACCAATAGAATAGGATTTTCAATGTAATAGTTAGCAAACATATGTAACTTGTAATTTATTTTGAATTTTAATGAAAGACTTTCATTTTCTGTTTGCAAATCTGTATTGCTATTCTTTTGTACTTGTCTAACACTTTTACATCTGTGCATATGTATCTGTTAAAAAGATAGCAATTTTGTGCTGTTCATCAATCAACTTAGTAATAAACAGTTACAAGTATCAAAAATGTTGTTCGATCACTTAATAATAAAGTAATGAGTATAAAAATGTTTAAAAATTTTCAACCAACCAAGGTTGTTAAATTGTGCTCGTCGACCAATTATAATTAGTGAGAGTTTATACCCTACTAACCATACTTGGTAAATTTTTTCCTTTTTCATAAAATGTGTCCGACCAACCAAGGTTGATAAATTCTCCTCGTCGACCAACTACAGTTAGTGGGTTTTTATCCCCGACCAACCATACTTGGTTCAGTTTGGAATATTTTATTCTTCGAGGAACTTTTGCTTTAATCTTACCTCCCGACCAACATAAATTGGCATTTGAGAGCATATTTTGTTTCTTAACCAGCTAAAATTGGCATTTTAAGAATGTTGTTCTCGCCCTTTTACCATCCAAAGTTGGTCGTGGGTTTGAACTATCAGGTTCTTTCGAACTATCTTGTCCACAAGCTCTTTTACCAACCGAAGTTGATCACGTAAGTGTACGCCTCCTAACCAAAGGAGTATAATTTGTTCTCACTATTTTACCAACCGAAGTTGATCACGCTTGAACTATCAGGTTCTTTCGAACTATCTTTTCCATAAGCTCTTTTACCAACCGAAGTTGATCATGCAAGTGTACGCCTCCTAACCAAAGGAGTATAATTTGTTCTCACTATTTTACCAACCGAAGTTGATCACGCTTGAACTATCAGGTTCTTTCGAACTATCTTGTCCACAAGCTCTTTTACCAACCGAAGTTGATCACGCAAGTGTACGCCTCCTAACCAAAGGAGTATAGTTTGTTCTCGCTATTTTACCAACCGAAGTTGATCATGCTTGAACTATCAGGTTCTTTCGAACTATCTTGTCCACAAGCTCTTTTACCAACCGAAGTTGATCACGCAAGTGTACGCCTCCTAACCAAAGGAGTATAATTTGTTCTCTCTATTTTACCAACTGAAGTTGATCACGCTTGAACTATCAGTGTAGTGTATCACACTAGTATTCCCCAAAAAACTTATAATAAAAGGAAGGAGATGGTGAAACATCATCGTTTTATTCATAATGAAGTAATTGCTTTACATTTTACATTACTGATAATACTTGCGTAGGTGTTCAGCATTCCATGCATTCTTAAATTCCTCTCCTTCTAGAGTTGCTATTCGGTAAGTTCCTGGTCGGACAACTTCTGTAACTCGGTAAGGTCCATGCCAGTTGGCTTCAAACTTATTGTGCTTCTGAATGACCTTCTTCAACACATAATCCCCTTCTTTTAAGTCGCATTTCTTCACCCTTTTGTTGTAGAACAGAGCTGTGCGTTGTTGGTAAGCAGCATTCCTAATGGCTGCCTCTTCTCTAACCTCCTCGAGCATGTCCAAATCTAATCTTCTCATCAAGTCACTGACTGGGGAATTGAAATTTAGCACTCTGTGTGTTGGGAGACCCAACTCAGCAGGTATTACAGCCTCACTTCCAAATGCCAGCATGTATGGTGATTCTCCAGTCGCTGCTCGGGGAGTTGTTCGGTAAGCCCACAATACTGATTGTAGCTCATTAATCCAATTAGCTTTAGCTTCACTTAGCCTCTTCTTCAAACCATTTAGTAGTGTTCTGTTTGTCACCTCAGTCTGCCCATTGCTTTGAGGATGACCTGGTGCTGAATGGGTCTTCAGGATGTTTGATTGTTGACAATAGGCAGCAAACTCCTCGTTGTCGAATTGTGTTCCATGATCTGTGATGAAGGCATGAGGGAGACCATATCGACAGATGATATTCTTCCAAACGAACTGGTATACCTTCTCGTACGTCATATCGATAAGGGGTTCAACTTCTACCCACTTAGTAAAATAATCTACTGCAACAACGAGGTACTTGAATCTTCCTCGGGTGATTGGCAGTGGTCCAACCAAATCAATTCCCCACATGGAAAATGGCCAAGGGGAAGTTATGGGTGTCAACAAGGCTTGTGGAGTTCGTCGGATGGAGGAAAAACGTTGGCACTTGTCACATTTCTTAGCATAGGCTATACAATCAGCTCTCATCGTTGGCCAGTAGTATCCTTGCGTCGTCATTCTTTGCAAAAGTGTCCGACCTGCCACATGTGCTCCACAAGACCCTTCATGGATCTCTTCAATCAATTCTTTCACTTCGGAGGGGTGCACACATCTCTGCAAACCTACCATAATTCCTCGTCTATACAAAACACCATTAGTTAGTACATACCGAGCAGCTTTAAACTTTAATTTCTTTACCGCGAGCTTGTCCTCTGGCAATTCTCCCTCTTCAATATATGCCCTGATGGGATCCATCCAAGATGGTCCTAAATCAAGGGTAATAACATTCATCGTCAGATTTTCATTTATGCTCCGACTTTCCAGTACTTCAATTGGTATCGTTCTTCGCAGCTCGGTACGAGTAGCTGATGCTAGTCGGGCCAGTGCGTCTACTTGTGCATTTTCTATTCTGGGTATTCTGATCAACTGAATGGCATCAAATTCTGCCAACAATTCCATCACCTTTGCATGATACTTGACCATTAGTTCTCCTTTAACCGCATATGTTCCCATCACCTGATTCACAATTAATTGAGAATCACTGAATACCATCACTTGTTGTGCTTCCATAATCTTTGCTAAATTAAGACCTGCTATCATGGCCTCATACTCAGCCTCATTATTGGAGGTTTTGAATTGAAATCGCAAGGCATATTCTATATCAATCTCGTCTGGGGTTTTCAAAACAATCCCCGCTCCACAACCTGCTGTGCAAGATGACCCATCTACATACAATCTCCATGTAGGTAACTCGTGTTCAAATTTCTTATTTAATAGAGTTCCTCGGTGGAATATCTGTTGTTCTCTTCCATCCTCCCCTGTTAATTTTCGCTCCTCGTCGACCATACCTTCTCGCCCTTTTACCAACCGGAGTTGGTCTGGGTTTGAATTTAATGATCTTTCTACATCCACAAGCCCTTTTACCAACCGGAGTTAGTCTGGACTTATGTCTGTTGATCCTGTAACATCCATAGGTTGATCAGTGAGCACTTTTTGTTCCTCGTGGGTATCAGGATATGTAAACTCTGCTATAAAATCTACTACAGCTTACCATTTCAATGATGATCGGGGTTCATACACAATATCATATTCACCGATCTCTATTGCCCAGTACATCAGTCTCCCTGACTTTTCTGGCTTATGAAGGGCTTGTCTCAATGGCATGTCGGTATAAACGACGATGGTATGGGCTTGAAAATATGGCCTCTTCTTCTACTTGCTTCAATTAATGCCAATGCCAATTTTTCTAACTTTGGGTACCTAATCTCTGCACCTCGGAAAGCCTTACTTGTGTAATAAATTGGCTTCTGGACTCCATTCTCCAATCTGATCAATGCTGAGCTGACTGCATGCTCTGATACTGCCAGGTAGAAGTACAACTTTTCTCCCGTTATTGGCCTTGACAACAGTGGAGGTGTTCCCAGATATTTTTTCAAGTCTTGAAAGGCTCTTTCACATTCATTATTCCACTCGAAAGTTTTTCGAAGCGTTTTTAAGAATGGTAAGAATCTATCTGTTGCTCGAGATACAAATCTGTTGAGCGCTGCAACTCGTCCTGTAAGACTCTGCACTTCTTTCTTTGTTGTTGGAGATCGAAACCCTAAAAGAGCTTTGATATTTTCTGGATTTGCTTCAATGCCTCGCTGGTTGACAATGTACCCGAGAAACATTCCTTCTCGTACTCCAAATGTGCACTTCGTAGGGTTGAGCTTCATCTGGTATTTATCTAGTTGATCAAAAGTCTGACTTAAATCAACTAGATGATCAGCAGCTTTCTTGCTTTTTTGTCAGCATATCATCAACATAGACTTCCATATTGCAACTGATTTGTTCGGCAAAAACCTTGTTCATCAGCCGCTGGTATGTCGCTCCTGCATTTTTCAAACCAAAAGGCATAACATTATAACAATAAGTACCCCTAGGGGTAATAAAAGAAGTACTCTCCCTGTCTTCAGATTTCATCTTGATCTGGTTGTAGCCTGAATAAGCGTCCATGAAGCTGAGAAGCTCGTGCCCAGAGGTAGCATCCACTAACTAATCAATTCTGGGTAATGGAAAGTGGTCCTTTGGGCAGGCCTTGTTGAGATCAGTGAAATCAACACACATTCTCCATTTATTGTTTTTCTTCTTTACCATCACCACATTTGCCAACCAGTCCGGATATTTCACATCTGCAATGGATTGAGCTTTCTGGAGCTTGTCGACCTCCTCTTGAATAGCTTGATTCTTCTCGGGGCTAAATACCCTTCTTCTCTGCTTTACAGGCTTGATCTCCTTATTCACATTGAGCTCGTGACATAAGAAGTTTGGATCTATTCCTGGCATGTCCTCATGACTCCATGCGAAAGTTTTCTTCCGATTTCTCAAGAAAGTTATCAACTCCTATTTTATTGAAGCATCCAACGATGAACCTATCTGGGTTACTCGTTCAGGGTGCTCGTCGTCCAGAATAACATTTTTTATAGATTCCACCACCTGTCCTTTTACAAGTTGGGATTCATCTCTGGGATCGAGAGTTTCAATCTCTGTATCTTCTTCCACCTGGTAAGTAGTAGTCTTTTTCCTTGATTCCTCTAGCTCCTCTTGCTCGGCAGATGAATAATAGCATTCCCGAGCTACTTTTTGATCACCTTTCACAACTCCTACTCCAAAGTTTGTTGGGAATTTTAAGCATTGATGCACTGTAGATGGAACTGCTTCAAACTTCTTCAAACCAACTCTTCCTATGATGATGTTGTAAGCTGACTGCACGTTCTTATCCATCACAAAGAAGCGTATTCTTTCTGTTCAACAAGCAGGCCAAGTTTCAATGAATATATCCAACTTGATCGTCCCAAGTGGAAAAACTTTCTCGCCAGCAAAACCCAGGAGGGGTCTGTGATACGGTTCCAATTGAGATAATTTCAGATTCAAACTGTCAAAGCATGAATAGTACATGATGTCTGCCGAACTTCCATTGTCTACCAACACCCTTGAAATCACTACTTTCTTCATCCTCATTTTGATCACCAGAGGATCGTCGTGAGGATAAAGAACACCTGCTAAGTCGTTTTTTGAAAAGCCAATGACCAGCTTCTCTTTATTTACCTTCCTCGGACGATCGTCCTCGGCCAGATTTATTCGCTGAATATATGAACAAGCTTGAGCCTCTCCAAGGTAAGCCTTTCTTTCTGCAGTAAGGTCTCCTCCTCCTGCATCTCCTCCTGTAATGACATTACAATCAAATGACCCAAAACGTATAGAAAATACCTCTCGTTCTGGCTGTCTTGGTTTCTTGGGAAGGTCGGGGTCATCATCTGGATCATCTTCATGGTTTCTATTCTTTTTCTCTTCTGCTCGACGAGGAGATCTAGACCTCTCTCTAGTTCGGTCGTTATTTTTTCTTTCACCTCCCCGATCAACATATTTTGCTAGCTTTCCTCTTCGGATGAGTGTTTCAATCTCGTTCTGAAGAGCTATACAATTTTTGGTCATGTGACCATGATCTTTATGAAACTCGCAATATTTATCCTTACTCCTCGAATCAGGGTCTGACCTCAGTTTCTTTGGCCATTTTACCTCCTCGTTGTTCTTGATTTCTTCCAAGACATGATGAATACCCATTTTCAAAGGAGTATAATTGTCGTATTTCTTCAGGACTTCCCATGATGATTTATTATTTCTGGAACGTTTGTCACCGCCATTGCCCTTATGTTCTTTATTTTTAGACTTGTCGACGTCCACCTTGGTGTCTTTATCCATATTCTTCTTTGCAGCCATAGCTTCCTCGGCATTCATGATTTTGTCCGCTTTTGCCATCAACTCTGACATAGTTTTAGGTGGATCTTTCGCCAAGGTGTAATACAATTTATTAGGAAACAACCCACTCATCAAGGCGGTGATTGCTGTCTTTTTTTCGTAATCTATGACTTCCAGCTTCTCGTTATTGAAACGAGTTATGTAATCTCTAGTACTCTCACCAGATTTTTGTCTAACACTTAACAAGTGTGCTACTCGTTTTACTGGCTTTGCTCCAAAATAGAAATTGCCAATAAACAACTCGGCCAACTGAAAGAAAGTTGAAATCTTACCCCTAGGAAGATTGTTGTACCATATCTGGGCAGCTCCAATAAGAGTTCCTGAGAACGCTCTGCATCTCATCTCGTCGGGGACGACATAGATGTCGGCAGCAGCTTGATATTGCTCTATGTGAAGAACAAGATCTGTCTTTCCATCATATTTGGAGGTCACTACAGGTGCTTTGAACTTTGACGGTGTAGGAAAATTCACAATGACCTGTACAAAAAGTGTTCCTCGAACAAAAGTTCGTTGTAGGGGGTTCTTTGCTTTGGCCATTTCTCCCAATTTATCCTCCAATCGTTGGAGAGATCCTTTCCACGCTTCATTTCCTTCCTCGGGCCTATTGGTTCGAGCAATTGATCGTTCTGAGGTAGCTTCTTGAGATCTATCTTGACGAGCAGCCGGTCGTGATTGTGATGATCCTTCTCTTAGATCTGATGGTTGTCGAAAACTCCTCGACATGGTCTTAGGTGGACTCCTATTCCTCCTAGGGCCTAATCGACTGAAAGGAGACACCCTACTCAGTCTTTCTAAAGCACTGGGTCTTTCTGGAGAGAATGTGATATGTTGATCAGTATCTGTAGCCCTTATTGACGAAGTTCGCCCAGGTTGATAAGAGAAATCATCAGACTCCTCATTACGACGTGACTCAGTACGCCTGGATCGTGAAGAAAGTAAATAAGTTTGTCTCTGACCACTTTGCTATCCTGAACGTGCAGGTGCACCACCATGAAGGGTTTGTATGAGTTGCCTCATTGTTTCTTGCATGGTGGTTTGTCCTTGAGCCAGATTCGTCATAATCCCGGCTAGATCTGGAGGTGCAGAGGGATTCTGGGGATTTCCAGTATTTCCAACGTTTCGATTGCTAGTTTCTGGATTATCCGCCATTGATGATGAACGATTTTTGGTGAAAAGCGATAGTAACAATCGTTCCCACAAACGGCGCCAATCTGTTGATGTAAAAAACTAGATTACTCTAATTATTCAATCACAGATAAATAAAATGAGACAAAGATTTTTAAAGTGGTTCAGCCTTATATGAATGGCCTACGTCCACTGTTATGTTATTGCTGAGTGTTTGAGTATTCTCGAGTATATGTTCTCTCAAGAAATTCCGGTCCCCTTGAATGAGGGTGATACAAGGTATTTATAGCCCTTAGGCTGTACATGAAAGGGTTGATACATTAAATGATATATGGTAATACATTTAATGCAGCGTGTGCGTCAAGATGATAAACATTCAATGAATAGTTGAACTGTTGATTATCTGGCAATTAATGCTACGGCCGAGATGCAGCTCGGACCGCCTTAAATGCTCGTTTCTCAGGAGTTCCTCGGAGCGCTAGAGTACCTCGGAGTGGTGAAGTTCCTCGGTGTATCCTCGTTGCTTGGAGAGAACATGAGTTGGTCGGGGAAATGAACTTCCTCGTTACTATTGTGCCAAGTAGATTGACACGTGTCTTCATATTATTCGTCCATATCAGCATATTAATTTTGGTATCAACAACAATGTTTTTAGACTATAACAAGTAAAAAGTAAATAAAGATATATTTAACAAAGTGTTTGGAAAATTTTACAATTAACAAAAAATAGTTTTACATTAATAATTCCAAAAGTGGATAAAACTCTAACAAATATAGGTAAAAAGGAAGATACAAGAGAATATAAGAATAATTAGTCATGGACTATGTTTCTTTTCTCTTCACCTAATCCTCCCTCTCTGGGACATTTACCTTTGATGCAATATCACCGCTATGATCGGTCGGGGAACTTGTGATGGCCACTTCATCAGCCTTTAGAAGAGAACCTGGATCATGCTCGCTAAAGAGTTTTGAATCGAAAGGGACATTCACCCTCACCAAGGTAGTATCTCAGGCTTTTAAATTTTAGACTTTCGAATGAAGGTCAATTGGAGCTTAGCATCCTCAAAGTCCCCAATATAGACTTTTTCATAACTTACCTCCTTGATTGAGGAGAGATCTTCAACTTCCTTTATTATGATCATGTTCAGGCTTCAGCTAGTCCTTTTCTAGCTTTAACTCATCGCGATCATTCTTCATTTCACTCATAGCGTCACTGGTTGACTTCCTCTAATTATCATAAGCCTTACTGGAATACGTTATGGATTCCTTAGATTTTTGCAAAGCGTCACTCAACTCGTCATTAATTTTGGACTGATCTAGTTGGCTATCCAAAGTAGATGAACTATGCCAATATTTTAAATAAATAAATAAGGGACATGTCGGTAACACAAAAAATGAATCCATCCACTTCATAGTATAATGAAAGAAGGAATTGTTGTCCTACCAAATATAATTCATGAGCGATATGGGATGTCAACTTCTCATAAGACAAGTATTTGACATGTTCACCATTAGTGGGGAGCACAGATCCCTTCAACAAACTTTTTTTCAAGGAAGGATTCTTATCCACTAATATGATCTGTGAAGACCTCATAGATGAGGAGACATCACCCTTCTTGGAGGGATAAGGATGCATGGGGGCCTTGTATTTTTTATTTTTCTCTCAGACAAATAAGTTCGAGTTACTTGCCTAAGGGCCTTCTTGCTCAGTCCTTTTTTAAGGACTTCATTTCAGGGGAGGAGGCACTCACATCATCGTCTATAATGAGAAGGGTTTCTTCCTTGGAGACATTGAATCCTCTTCCTCAATCCGGATGCACTCAATATCTAATGACTCAAAGGAGGAAGAAATTAAATATTTCGCACTTGGAAGTGGGAGATAATGGATACTCTCTACTGGATAAGCTATGAAGCTGCCAGTAGAATTCTTGTATTTAATCAGGAAAGAGGAAAATCAAGGATGATCACCACCTTGAACTAAGGGTCCCTCAACTTCTAAAATTTAAATAGCTCTTAGTTGTTGATATGGGAAAGGGGGGAGCCTTTCTTATTCGATAGAGATGCTCAAATAAATAAAAGGAACATTATTAGTGAACACAATTAGAAGAAAATTCATAAGTCATAAAAGAAAAAGTATTAACCTATATCACTCTCCCATTCTAGTGGGAGAGAAGGATGTTGCCAATTACTAGTAATAAAACCTCGATCCCAATGTCCCTTGTTAAAATTAGGAAGTTTAACTTCCAGAACCCATCATCCTTCCTTGCCTTTTGGTATAAAACCCCATCCAGTGTGTGGGACTAGAAATTAATCTTGTTGTTGATGCAAAAAACTGGACCGAATCCCATTTTTATGATCAAAGATAAATAGATGAAAGCAATCCAATCAAGCACATAAGAGACAAAGATTTTTAAAGTGGTTCGGCTATGAATAAAGCCTACGTCCACTGTTATTTTATTCCCAGGGGTTTACAATGGCACAATATGGTGTTTTTTGGTTCTCTCGGATCTCTCTCTTGGATCTCTTGGATCTCTCTCTTGGATCTCCCTCCCTTTTGGCTAAGGGAATACATGTATTTATAGTGGTGGGGGATAAAGAGATTCATTGTATGTAGACATTTATACATTATGTCTACATTCAACGAATCTAATTGCTTGGTATGCTATCTGTTGTCATCTACAATATAAATGTACATTAATGATCATTAAATACGTAGTTATCCTTTGATATTCCTGGTTAGTATGCCGACCAACACTCTTCGGGTGCCGACCAACTCTCCTCGGGTGCCGACTAATACTCCTCGGGTGCCGACCAACTCTCCTCGGGTGTCGACTAACTCTCCTCGGGTACCGACCAACTCTCCTCGGGTGCCGACTAACACTCCACGGGTGTCGAATATTGCCACGTAGGATGACACGTGTCCTTTTCTGATTGGTCCTCGCAGATGGAGAATTTTTGCGTTAACAGAAGCCCCCAATGCTCCATGCTTGATGGTTTACTTGAAAGGATGGAGTATTTATTCTGCAGTGTTGCTCGGTGCTCGTGAAATTCTTGATCTACCTTCTTAATTTGTTCAACACAAAGTGCATTATCTCCTGGACGACATATGATGCAGGCTGATCGATGGTTGCTAATCTTTCTTTTGAGGAACTCCGTGTGCTATGTATCACCCCTGGGAATTTGGATGCAGCCATGCCATAGTATGCAACTTGTAGCTTGTCATAATCTTCAAGTATGTTGATTGGTTCGCCAGCCGACCAAATGCTTCCTGTGTCGAGCAACTGAATGCTAACTTCACGTGCTTGATTCTTCTGATTTATGATCCTCTGAATACTTTGTCGAGTAACATACTAGCTTTTGAACCCAACTCTTCAATCTGATTAGTACCAAGCTAGTGGTGGACTTCGAAACATTTTCACACAATTTCTTCTTCATTATTGGTCGAGACAGTAGTAGCAAATATCTCAGTGCTGTAGATGCTGATTTTGACTTCTACCTCTGCTCGGGGACGAGCGAGAGGTTCTCGGGGACGAGCAAGTGATTCTCAGGGACGAGCAAGAGCTTCTCGGGAATGATCTAGTGCTTCTCGGACAGATCATCTGTGATGAATATCAGAATGTTGAAAGATCTTAACTTCATAAACTCCCCTTATACTTTGGATGATCCTCCTGCTGGTGAGGAACCTATTTTAAAAGAAGAGGAAAAAGAAACCAATAGAATAGGAATCTCAATGTAATAGTTAGTATACATTTTCATTCTCAATGTATTTTGTTTTTTGAGTTTAATGAAAGACTTTCATTTTTGTTCTCAATCTTAATTGCTATTGTCTTGTAAATATCAAACACTTTACATTTATGCATATGTATCTGTTAAAAAGATAACAATATTGTGATGTTCATCGACCAACTTAGTAATAAAAAAGTTACAAGTATTAGTAACGTTGCTCGATCACTTAATAATAAAGTAATGAGTATAAAAATGTTTAAATTTTTTCCAACCAACCAAGGTTGTTAAATTGTGCTCATCGACCAATTATGGTTAGTGAGAGTTTATCCTCGACTAACCATACTTGGTAAATTTTTGTCTTTATAAAATGTATCCGACCAACTAAGGTCAATAAATTCTTCTTGTCGACCAACTACAGTTAGTGGGTTTTTATTCCCGACCAACCATACTTGGTGTATTTTGTTTTTCAAAGAACTTTTCACTAGTTATCTTACCAACCGTAGTTGACCACGCTAGTGTACACCTCCTAACCAAAGGAGTATTTTTGGTTCTTTCGAACTATTTGGTTCTTTCGAACTATATGTCCACTAGATATCTTACCAACCGTAGTTGATCACACCAGTGTACGCCTCCTAACCAAAGGAGTATTTTTTGGTTCTTTCGAACTGTCCACTAGTTATCTTACCAACCGTAGTTGATCACGCTAGTGTCACCTCCTAACCAAAGGAGTATTTTTTGGTTCTTTCGAACTGTCCACTAGTTATCTTACCAACCGTAGTTGATCACGCTAGTGTCACCTCCTAACCAAAGGAGTATTTTTTTTTGTTCTTTCGAACTGTCCACTAGTTATCTTACCAACCGTAGTTGATCACGCTAGTGTCACCTCCTAACCAAAGGAGTATTTTTTGGTTCTTTCGAACTATCTGACCAACCGAAGTTGAACGTGGGTTTGAACTATCGGTGTTTGCTTTTATTGCTGGGCAGCGTAGTGTTGCACACAATACTGACTGTAGCTCATTAATTCAATTAGCCTTAGCTGTATTTAGCCGTTTCTTCAAACCATTTAATAGTGTTCTGTTCGTCACTTCAGTTTGTCCATTGCTTTGAGGATGGCCTGGCGCTGAATGAACCTTCAAAATGTTTGACTGACGACAATAGGCTGCAAACTCTTCGTTGTCAAATTGTGTTCCGTAGTCTGTGATGATGGCAATGACGAGGTATTTGAATCTTCCTCGGGTCGTCGGCAGTGGTCCAACCAAATCAATTCCCACATGGCAAATGGCCAAGGAGAAGTGATGGGTGTCAACAATGTTTGTGGAGTTCTTCGGATGGAGGAAAAGCGTTGGCACTTGTCACATTTCTTGGCATAAGCTATACAATCAGCTCTCATCGTCGGCCAGTAGTATCCCTGCGTCATCACCTTTTGCAAAAGTGTCCGACCTGCTACATGGGCTCCACAGGACCCTTCATGGATCTCTTTTAGCAATTCTTTCACCTCGAAGGGATGTACACATCTTTGCAAACCTGCCATAATTCCTCGTCTATACAAAATACCATTAATTAGTACATACCGAGCAGCTTTAAACTTCCATTTCTTGGCAGCGAGCTTATCCTCCGGTAATTGTTCCTCCTCAATATATGCTCTGATGGGATCCATCCAAGATGGTCCTAAATCAAGGGTAATAATATTCATCGTCAGGTCTTCATCTATGCTCCGACTTTCTAATTCTTCAATTGGTATCGTTCTTCGCAGCTCGGTACGAGTAGCTGATGATAATCGGGCCAAGGCGTATGCTCTCACATTCTCCATTCTTGATATTCTTACCAGTTGAACAGCAACAAACTCTGATACTAACTCCATCACCTTTGCTTGACACGTGATCGTCAATTCTCCTTTGGCTGCAAATATTCCCAACATTTGGTTTACGATCAATTGAGAATCACTGAAGACAATAACCTGCTGTGCCTCCATAGTATTTGACAAATTAAGACCTGCAATCATGGCCTCATACTCAACCTCATTATTAGAAGCTTTGAATTATAAACGTAGGGCGTATTCCATGTCGATCTCGTCTGGGCTGTTCAAAACGATCCCTGCCCCACAGCCTGTAGTGCAAGATGAGCCATCTACATATAGCCTCCATATAGGCAACTTGTCTTCTAATTTCTGGTCTGACAGAGTTCCTCGGTGGAATACTTATCGCTTTCTTTCATCATGTCCTGATACTTCTGAATACACCTCTTGAATTTAAATATACCTCCTGAACTTCAATATTCCTCCTAAACTTCAATATCAAAAGTAATTCCTGAGCAAGAAAAAAAAACTCCTTAATGATGATTGGTCGGGGCCCTGATCGTTTGAGTTTGTGGAGTTGAATTTGATGATCAACTGCATGATGATATAAGAATGTGCCACCAAATGAACAAATATATCTGTAATAGAAGCCCCCAACTGTGGAATGTGAACTTTGAATGAGATTTATCGACCAATACCAATCGGAGTTGGATTTTATCTACCAACCGGAGTTGGATTTTGTCTACCAACCGGAGTTGGATTTTATCTACCAATCGGAGTTGGTGGTAATTGATAATAAATGATGAAGACTTCCTCGGAGCTGACCAACGGATTGTTGGGAATAAGATAATATAAATACTGGAGACCTCCTCGGCGCTGACCAACAGATCTGTTGGGAATAAGATAATATAAATGCTAGAGACCTCCTCGGCGCTGACCAACAGATTTGTTGGGAATAAGATAATATAAATGCAGGATACCTCCTCGGCGATGACCAACAGATTGTTGGGAATAAGATATAATAAATGCTGGAGACATCCTTGGAGCTGAATAAGATATAATAAATGCTGGAGACATCCTTGAAGCTGAATATATGATTATAAATATTTGTCGAGCTCCATGCTGAAATGAGAATAGAATATGCATCCAAATAGATATAAAGAATAATAATAAAGTGCCTCGCCGATCAGTCGAGGTAGAATCATATAATGCCGAACAAGAATAAGATCTTTCAGAACATAAGAATTTGGCCGAGAACGTTGTCAGGCCTGAATATAAATAAGAATTATCCGAACGAATGTTGTAATTCTCCTTAAAGCTGAATAAGTATCTTGTCGAGGCATAATTTCAGAATGCCGAATAAGAATAATATATTCCAGAACATAAGAATATGGCCGAGAACTTTGCTGGGCCTGCATATAAATAAGAATTAACCCGACCAACTATCCGTTGGGGGTGAAATATAATAAATGTTATAGTTCTCCTCAGAGATGAATATGATAATAAGTATCTCGCCGTGCTCCATGTTGAGATGAATATAGAATATGAATCCCAATGGATATATAGAATCATTTGCGCTGGAGCAGATATCATAGCAATAATAAAATCAATAGTTCCTCGCTGAGGTGAAATTTCATACTGCCGAGCTATGATAATATTTTTCAGAAGAGTAAGATTATTTCCGAGCATTCGTCGGAGTTGAATCTTGTACCTGTAAAAATTAATATCTTGCTCTACCATTTGTGTAGGCTGAATTGATTAGTCATGAGAATAATTTACTCATCCAATCAATATATGATATTTTTATGCTTGAGAAATAAAAATATTAATTTCAAAATATAAAATAATATGTTTTATGCCAAATGTGTGTGAGATGGACAAATTATTATCAAATATGCATCATAAATAAAACGTAAAGTTTTTTGTAAATTTATTTAATCTCCAACAACTAATTAGGTATAAGTTGCTGTTTGAAAATTATTTATCACTTGGTTTTAAAAATATTTTTGGGGTGATCATAAGTTAAAAAAGACTTAAGCCCCCTGCTTGTCCCCAAGCCGAACTCATGTTTAAAGAAATATCAGGGGTGCTTAGCATTTTTTAATACCCCAAGATTCTACTGCTGCCGACAAACAACATGGATGTTGCCGACCAACATTTAAGGATATCTCAAATTATAGAATATATGGTTGGATGACCAAAATATCTCGAATCTTTAGATCAAAAAATAACATTCAATGTAAAATTTAAGCTTTAAGAATGTTAATTAAATGAATAAATATATAACCCACTAGATCGTGTGATTTCGACAAAGAAACCTTGTGATGTGATGAACGAGGGGCCAACATATCAAATTTGTGCCCAGAGTCTTGATATGGTCATGATTATTTACTGATCCTCTTTTACAAGAGGTGGGTAATGATTTTTCAGGTGAGAGAAAATTATTTTTTATATTGATCCCTTCCTATTCCCAATTTGGAGAGATAAAAATATGGTGAATGATAGAAGTTATTACCAAATTTATATAAAAAAAAAATCAATCAATGAGACTTTATTGGCATAGATGGAAGATGAACCAAATTAAGTATATAGTTCATAAAAGTGAATGCTAAGAGACTCAAATTTGAAGAGAGAGAAAATAGATCTGGGTCATGATTTCCATGAGAAGACTTTTTATTGTCTTTAACCTTTTCCCATTCTCTGATTACAAATGTAATGGGAATTTGAATAGTCATCAAAGATCTTACAAAATTTATTTCAAAATCAACAATGAAAATGATTAAATCTTATCATCGTCGTATATATTGGTATATGTAATCATTTAAAATATTTAATCCATGACATAAAATTGAAACTTGAGAATCAAGCAAAAATTTATGATTTATGAAATCTACTATTTTTCAGATTTCTAAATAAGAATTAATCTAACAGTTATGATTTAAAAATCATGATATGCAACATTTTGCAGATAAAAATTGGGCAAGTAATTTATGTATATAAACATAAAAATCATGATTGAATCAAAAGATGTATGTATAATTGATTATACGTAGAGAAAATAAAAACTTAGCTTTTGATGGAGAACAATGGTTGTAACACGTTCCCACAGACGGCGCCAATCTGTTGATGCAAAAAACTGGACCGAATCCCATTTTTATGATCACAGATAAATAGATGAAAGCAATCCAATCAAGCACATAAGAGACAAAGATTTTTAAAGTGGTTCGGCTATGAATAAAGCCTACGTCCACTGTTATTTTATTCCCAGGGGTTTACAATGGCACAATATGGTTTTTTTTGGTTCTCTCGGGTCTCTCGGATCTCTCTCTTGGATCTCTTGGATCTCTCTCTTGGATCTCCCTCCCTTTTGGCTAAGGGAATACATGTATTTATAGTGGTGGGGGATAAAGAGATTCATTGTATGTAGACATTTATACATTATGTCTACATTCAACGAATCTAATTGCTTGGTATGCTATCTGTTGTCATCTACAATATAAATGTACATTAATGATCATTAAATACGTAGTTATCCTTTGATATTCCTGGTTGGTATGCCGACCAACACTCTTCGGGTGCCGACCAACTCTCCTCGGGTGCCGACTAATACTCCTCGGGTGCCAACCAACTCTCCTCGGGTGTCGACTAACTCTCCTCGGGTACCGACCAACTCTCCTCGGGTGCCGACGAACACTCCACGGGTGTCGAATATTGCCACGTAGGATGACACGTGTCCTTTTCTGATTGGTCCTCGCAGATGGAGAATTTTTGCATTAACACTTGTGAACCTCATTGACAATTCACCTTGTATTGGGAGTACACTGGAAGGGACAACGAAATAAAATTCGTAAAATTCCCAAAAAACTTTATGAAGGGGAAACATCATCCCCTTAAACTACTCATAAATTATGAATCTAGTGGCCACCATCAATCACAATGCAGTTTTTGGGCATGGGGTCACACTTAATTGTGACCTAAGAAAGGACATAATAAGTTATTTAAAAGTCCTCCAAGTTCTTATTATGAAGAGTGTAAACCATTTTCACAGAAGAAAAGAATAAAAGAAGGATATGTAGTGGATGCAAGCTGAAAAGAACTATGAAGATGGAAAATAAAATAAAGAATAACGAAAGCTTTATAAGAGTTTTTTGAATCAAAATAGGAGAAAATGTGATGGTGCAGTGCTTGAAACAAGTGATGTTCGAATTCTAACAAATCAATCATAAGTAACAATGTTCAAGGTGAATTTTGGCGGTTTAATTTTTGTAAGGACTAGCGTATCCCTACAGATTTCAAATTATCATAAACATAACCGAACATCCATCTTAGGCTTTAGATTCAACTTGGGTCAATAAAGGTTTTAAAATTCTTTTACCCATATTTCGCAAAACAGATTAGTGGAAATTATGGGGTCCAAACTAAAGGGTCCTAATTAGCTCAAAATAGGCATAACACACTTACCTAATTGAATTCAGTATTACATGGATAATCAAAATAGCTTATCGTGTGGATAAATAAGGACATAGATAGTTACCTACATTCTTGGACGAACTAAATAGGAATCACCAACATGCCAATTAGGAGTTAGGACATTCCCTTTAACAAGTCAATTACTTTTTACCGTTATAAATACAATCATCGTCCTAGAGAAAATGGTCATGTAATTTCGATCCGCTGAGAAATTAATAGAAGTAGAGAACACTCTCTATGAACGTAGGCAGTTGCTGAACCATGTAAATAATGTGTGCTGTGATCATTTTCTTTGCTCTTCTAATATCATTGCTTCCTAGAAACATTTAATTGTGATTTTTATACTAAAAATACCTATTTAAAATTTTCATATTATAAATTGTTAAGAGATTTTAAGATCTTATTTTATTACTACTTTGTATTTTTTTTCTTGATATTTTTTCTTTTTTTATTGCGTTTGTGGTTTTGATAAACATGAATAGTCGAAGTGGGACATTTTTCCGATGTAGCTACTGAAAGGGAAATTCATAGATTCCTTTCATTTACTACAGACATAAACACATTGAGATTTTACATAATGTTTTTTTAGTAATGTAAAGTTGAGAGATTTATGGTGTTAAGGATTAGATATATTGCAAATAGTTTTGATGCAAATTTTTAATGGTAAATAACATAATTCAAAATCAAAAATTTTAAAATTAGGTTTTGTTCATCTAAATTGAGGATTATATGATATAACTTATTTTTTGATTTTATAATTAAAGATTTGATTTTTATGTCTGACTTTTCGATTAAATGACATAACTAGGTTTTTGATTTCATATTTTTTTTCACATATTCCATGTTAATTAAAGATTCAATAATTTTTCAGCTTTTCAAATTGATCATTCATATCGTCTCCTCATGAAATTTATTCAAAAAGAAACATCATAATATTCGTTTGTATGTTTAAAGGTTCAATTAGTTTGGTTTTCTTCCCCATTCTCTATTGCCAAGAAGCAATATATTTTCATTCGCATTAGTGTTAAATGTTGTTAACTCTAATAATATTATTACAAATTTTATTTTCCTCCCTTTTTTTATTAGATATAATCATCGCTCTTGAAGCTTTGCGATTAGGCACTTTATGGGAATCACTATGATAACCATTTTTGGTATGATTTATGGGCTTTTAAGTCTTGTTGTCGATGTTTTTATGTTACACTACAATAACATAGGTAGATGGTCATGGATTTAGGCCACCACCAAGATTTTGTGTCACGGATCCAAATCGTGAGAGAAACAAGTGTGATCAAAATTGTTGCTCATTGATATACCCGTATATACCCTCGGCCTGGCCGAGGGCGTACTCCACCTGGACGAGACCAAGATGATCTCCCAACCAATATTAGACGACCTTCAGAGGGGCCGACCCCTCATCATGGCCCAGATGACCCTCCAAGGGGCTAACCTCTCATCATGGCCTAGACGACCCTTCAGGGGGTTGACCCCTCATCATGGCCCAGACGACCCTACGAGGGTAAGCGAGTACGAGGCCTGCATTAGGCCAGGCTCATTTCCAACAGGAACTTTGCCCTCGGCCTCATATTATAGGCCGAGGGTGACATCATTACAGCGCGTGGTTTGGGAGACGCCTGGAACAGTGCACGTGGGACTCACATCGCATGTGGAAGACCGTTATAACAATATCACCCCTTCACGTGAGGGAATATTATGTCCTCATTAAGCACAGGTGGCATCAACAGGTGTCAACAGGGGATTGGCTAGATCATCACTCACATGCACCATGCATGCTTGGGGGTACACTATACCCCCAAGACCTATATATACTTGTCACCTACAACCCTGCGAAGGGACCGATAGTTGTAACCCTAGCTAAAACTCTACTTGTACACATAGAGAGAGAGAAAGTGAGCTTATGTGCATTGTATCCAAGGCCATTAGTGCCCATACTTAGTGGATCACACACTCACAGTGGATATAGTCCTAATTGGCTGAACAACTATACATCATTGCCTTATTCCTCTTATACTCACCTCCTTCTGTACTCTTATACACACATACATATCTCTATGGCAGCCATGGTTATCACTGTTTGAGCTTATCATCACTTATCCGGTGATGCTGAATCTCAGCGTCATCAATTTTTTACCGTCTGTGGGAACAAGAAGATATCTCTTCCTTTGAACAGCTTGACCTCACCAGGCACTCTGGTGGTGAGCCAGTTCTCCCCTTTTGTGGAGTTGTTTCACCATTGAAAGATACCCATTAAGGTTCTCAAGCTCGCCAGTCTTTTTCTTCAGTTCATCTCTCTACAGCTCAAACACATGGCACCGGAGATGCCACCACCACCACTTCCTCAATCGGATTGTGAGGTGGGACCCAATTCCAGTCAACCACCACCTCAGTCTAAGATGGTTGATGTGGCGGCAACCTTGAACTCTCTGGCAGCAAGCCAGCGGATTATGCAGGAGCAGTTTACAGCTCTTAGCCAAAACATACTAAGACCAACGGGAGTCTCACCGGAGATGATTACTCCAGCGGCAGCTCCAGGGTAGCATGAGGCCAGGGGACCACCCTAGGCACCACATAAAGACTTGCCACCTCCTCAGTGGCGGAGGGATGTTGTTGACCCCCGGTGTCTACGCCTGGGGAGGTAAGGAAACCCTTGCCCAGAAGACAGGTATGATGATCTAGAGGGGGAGGAGGCCCCCATAGAGTGCTGGGAGCCGTATGAGGTCTCCAACAATACTGTACAACCTCTCCAGGAGAGCAGAGGGAAGGGTGGAAGGCAAAATCCTGACGATCGCCCGAGAGGCTCTACTTTCGATCGCTTGAGCAGGGGGTCGGCCTTTGAGAGGCTGGGCCCAGTAAATGACTTGTGAGAAAAATTGTCCAGATCAAGGAGTGCTGCGACATCCAGAAGGGAGGCAGCAAATGGCCGACCCCACGGGGACCGACCCCAAGGACGGGACGACGGTCAAGGGGAGGTAAATAGACGACACAAACCTGTCGTAGCAGAACCCTCCATCCACCTCAAAGAGGCTAAAGGGGATAACATCGGCCAAGCCGACCCTACGAGGCCCTGGAATGACTCGATCCAGTGACTGGAGGATAAGATTGGTGATATTCTGAAGAGCCGCGACCCTCTTTAGAGAGGATACTACATAGGCTCACCTTTTGTGGCGAAGATAGTCAACTTCCCAACGCTACCCAAGTTTAAGCCACATGTGGTCACCCCAAGGTATGGTGGGAGTACCAACCCCATCCATCACATTGAGATGTATCAATCGACGGTAGACATATACTCTATCTTAGATGAGATGAGGTGTCATGCCTTTTCTGTCACTCTGACTGGGGCTGCACATGTCTGGTACATGTCCCTTCCAAAAAACTCCATTGAAAGCTTTAAGAAGTTGGCAAACCAGTTTATCCATAACTTTTCCTTTGGGGTGAGGTCACATAAGAAGACCACAAACCTACTCTATGTTAAGCAGGAGAAGAACGAGATTCTAAGAGACTACATAGCCAGATTCAATAAAGAAAAGTTAGAGGTTAAAGACTATGAGGAGAGCATAGCCATGACAACCCTCATTGGGGGACTCCAGAAGGGGAAGCTGCTATGGAAGCTTGCTGAAGACCCTTCTAGGACGATGGATGAATTGCTGTCAATAGCAGGAGAGGTGATGAATGCCGAAGAGGCGATGGTAGCAAACTACGAAGACGAAAAAGGAGGCACCAGTGGGGGCAAGTACCCAAAAAAGAGTAAAGAGGGGAAGAAGAGGTCTACAGATGACAAATTCTCTGATTACACCCCTTTGACGGTCAACTGTGAGCATATCCTGAATGAGATAAAAAGTGACTGGACCTTGAAGTGTCTTGAGAAGCTGAGAGCAGCCCCCCACAAGAGGAACAAGAATTTGTGGTGTAAATTTCACTAAGACCATGGCCATGTCACCGAAAAGTGTTTTTCCCTGAAAGATAAAATCGAGAAGATGCTAAAAGAAGGGAAGCTTAGGAAATACGTTTACAAAGGTGACTTCAAGAGGGGCCGAGGGGATGACCCCAAAAAGAAGAGAAGTGATGCATGCCGAGAAGATCCTCCAAACCGAAGGGACGACCCTTCTGATGATGAGGACGACCCTGATCTCCCTCCAAGAGATGACCACGGCCCTGTCAAGAGACTTAATATGATCTCGCTTGGTGTGGTAATGATCTCCGGGGGTCTAGCAGGAGGAGGGTCAGAGGTCGCAGACAGGAAGGCCCATGTAGATGAAGCCAAGGTAGTGACAAAAGCTGTACACTCGACCTCTGTTGAAGAAAAATTAAAAAAGAGGAAGAAGGTCGATATGGATACTCTGATAGGGGGGTTCTCAAGAACGGACTTCAAAGGCCTCTTAGCCCCACATGATGACCCTCTCGTCATCACTACTAGGGTGCACAGATGTGAGGTTCCGAGGATCTTGGTAGATGGGGTAGCTCTGCAGATGTGATGTTTTGGTTGTGCTTCAAAGCTTTAGGCCTCAGCCGTGCTAGACTCTTCCCATACCACCACCCATTGATTGGGTTCAGGGGGGAAAATTTCATCCTCTAAGAGTGTATGAGGATGATGTCAGAATGGGGGACGAGTGACCGAGATGGATTACCAAAAGGGTCAGCTTCTTCGTGATGGACGAACATGTCTTCTCGGCCTATAACATTATACTGGGGCGAGTAGCCCTCAAGGGGTTTAAGCTGTGCCATCTATGGTTCATCAAATGATAAAATTCTCGACCCCTTACGGGGTAGGAAAAGTTCAGGGAGACTAGATGACATCACAGGAATGTTACTTCAACTCCGTCGAAGAAAGAGGTTTACATAAGAAGGCAATAACCACTTACAATATGACCCTAGGGATGAAACAAAGTTAAAGAAAGGAGAAGCCGCGGAATAGGTAGAATCCATCATCCTCAATGAGGATGAGCCAAAAAAAATCGTTCAAAAAGGCAAGTCCCTAAAGGCAGATATAAAAGAAGACATCATCAAGCTGTTGAGGAGAAAACAGAGTATATTTGCATGGAGTCACACAGATATGCCGGGAATCGACCCCAAAATTATGAGCCACAAGCTCAACGAGGTAGAGGGTGAAAAGCCAGTAAAACAGAAGAGGAGAATTTATTCTCGCGAGAAGTATGAGGTCATTAGGGATGAGGTCAAGAAGTTAGAAGATGCAGAGTTTATCAGAGAGGTCATCTATCCTGAATGGTTGTCCAACGCAGTCATTGTCCCAAAAACCGACAGGAAGTGGAGGATGTGTGTAGACTTCACAGACCTCAACAAATATTATCCCAAAGACAACTTCCCTCTCCCCTACATCGATCAGATGGTAGACGCTACCACAGGCTATGAGCTCATGAGCTTCATGGATGCCTATTCAGGGTACAACCAGATCTTTATGAGCCCTGGGGACTTAGAGAAAATGGCTTTTATTACCGACAAGGGGACATACTGTTATAGGGTTATGCCCTTTGGCCTGAAGAATGCAGGGGCAACGTATCAGCGCCTTGTAAATAAAATATTTGAAGACCAAATTGGGAAGTCTATGGAGGTTTATGTAGATGACATGCTGACAAAGAGCTTGAAGGCAGAGGATCATGTGGATGACCTCGAGAGGACCTTTAATACGATGGACAAGTACCGGATTAAGCTCAACCCAGCCAAGTGTGTCTTCGAGGTTGGAGCCAGGAAATTCTTGGGGTTCATCATGAATCAAAGAGGCATTGAGGCCAATCCTGAGAAAATAAAGGCCCTATTAGAAATGAAGACCCCAAGACCATTAAAGACGTTCAGAGGCTCACGGGACGAGTGGATTCTTTGAATAGGTTCGTGTCCAGAGCCACAGATAAGGGTTTACTATTCTTCAAAATTATCAGAAAGGCCTTTGAATGGAACCAAGAGTGTGATCGAGCCTTCAAAGAATTGAAGTCATACCTAGGGTCTCCCTTGATGTTGTCACGACCAGTGCAGGGTGAACGGCTACATGTGTACTTAGCCATCTCAGAATCGTCCATCAGCGCAGCCATTGTGAGAGAAGAGGACGGAGTACAGAAACCAGTGTATTTCAACAGTAAGGCACTCCAGGGGACAGATCAAAGATACCCAATGGTGGAGAAGTTAGACTATGCCTTGATCCATTCATCAAGAAAGATGAAGCCATACTTCCAGTCCCACACAATGGTCATCCTCACCGACTCTCCTCTTAAGCAAGTTTCACACTAGCCAGACAAATCAGGTAGGTTAATGGCCTGGGCTATAGAGTTAAGGGAGTTTAACATTGTGTATCAACCTAGGACGACCATTAAGGGGAAAGCATTGGGAGATTTCACGGTTGAATTTACGTGGGAAGATGATTAAGCTGAAGATGAGAGCCTCGGGAAGACAAATACCCTACAAGGTAGGCTCATCGACACACCCGCAGATAAGGCTGAGATAAGCACCGCTAGAGAAAAAGTGGCCGAGAACGAAGAAGGAAGATATCTCTTTAGATAGGGGTCTCTCACTGAGGAAAATTTCTTAGAAGAACAAACTGTGTGGAGCCTCTTCATTGACGGGTCCTCCTGCGATAGTGGAAGTGGGAATGGGTTAATAGTATCAGCACTTGATGGCATAGACATTGAGTATGCCCTAAGGTTCAACTTCAAAGCCTCAAACAATGAGTCTGAATATGAGGCCTTAATAGCAGGCCTCTCCTTGGCCAAGTCTCTTAGTGTCGGCCAAATTTTGGTCCATAGTGATTCAAGGCTAGTAGTGAATCAGATACTAGGAGCCTACTAGGCCAAGGATGAGCTTATGGCCAAATACCTTGAGAAACTGAAGTCACTATTGAAGATCTTCAGAGAAGTGAAATTGAAGAGGATACCTAGGTTCGATAATGGTCGAGCTGATTCACTTGCTAGGCTGGCCTCATCAACTAGGGAAAAAGTCAGGAGGACAGTCCCAGTAGAAATTTTGCTTCGACCAACGATCAAAGAAGAAGAGGGAACACTTTGGTTTTGCTTAAACATCGATTTTAGAAGCTTCGTGGATGGACCCTCTAGTAAGATACAATAAAGAGGGAGAGATGCCTGAGATAAAACAAGAAAGGAAGAAGTTGAGATACAGAGCTGCAAAATTCACTGTCATCGGAGACACCTTGTATAAAAAGGGGTTCTTGCTCCCATTGCTCAGATGTGTACACTCGTCTGAGGTCCCTCGCATTCTGCAAGATGTACATGAGGGGTCATGATCAAG
Source organism: Sambucus nigra (assembly GCA_949130495.1). Taxonomy (NCBI): domain Eukaryota; kingdom Viridiplantae; phylum Streptophyta; class Magnoliopsida; order Dipsacales; family Adoxaceae; genus Sambucus; species Sambucus nigra. Next base: position 60,588,170 of record OX422214.1, read on the forward strand.
CCACATTGGGGGAAGATCATTAGCAAAGAGGATAGTAACCCAGGGATACTGGTAGCCGGCCCTAGGGAAAGAGGCCATGGCATATGTAAAAAAGTGCGATAAATGCCAAAGATTTGCCACAATCCCTCACCAGCCCCATCATCCTCTTACCTCCATTACATCCCCATGGCCATTTGCAGTGTGGGGGATCGACCTGGTAGGACCCTTACCTAGGGCCATCAATAACTATCGATTCCTCATCGTAGCAATTGACTATTTTACAAAATGGGTAGAGGTAGAGCCGATGGTCATGATTACAAAGCAGAAGACCTTCCAATTCATCTGGAAAAACATTATATGCAGATATGGTCTCCCCAACACCCTCATCTCAGATAACAGGACTCAATTCAAGAATACATCTCTAGAGAAGTACTGTGAAAGGGTAAGTATCAAACAATTCTTCTCTACCCCAGGTCGACCTCAGGCTAATGAGTAAATGGAAGTTATAAATAGGATAACATTAGACGGAATCAAAAAGAGACTTGAGGAGGCAAAAGGAAGATGGATTTAGGAGCTATATACTGTCCTTTGGGCCTATAGGATGATGAAAAAGACCTCTACCGGAGAAACCCCGTTCATGCTGGCTTACGGCTCAAAAGCCCTCATCCCCACCGAGATCGGGTTTCCTACTCACAGGGTCCAAATGTATGACCCTGAGAGAAATATAGAGGAAAGGAGACTTGAATTAGACCTAATCGAGGAAAGGAGGGAAGACGCCAAGATAAGGCAAGCTGCCTACCAGCAAAGAACTGCTAGGTTCTACAACCAAAGGGTGAGACAAAGGCCAATCGCAGTAGGGGACTTAGTCCTCAAAAAGACTTGGCAAAAGCCTAGTAAGCTTCACCTAAATTGGCATGGCCCATATAGGGTCATCGATGAAGTTGTCCCTGGAACCTATAGACTAGAAAACCTAGCAGGGGAACCCTTTTCCAACCCCTGAAATGCAGATCACTTCAAGAAATACTATTAATAATTTTGTAACGTCCTATCGGACCACAGTTGTACTGAATGTGTTGCTCTAACAAAACACTTGGAATGTTAATGAGAATGTCACATTGGTCCCTCATTTTGTGTTTGATTAACTCTAGTATGATTGGTTTTATACTTGTTAAAACCATTAAGTTGGTGGGAAACGACCCTCGGCTAAGATGAGGGTAAATGATGGGGACGACCCCTCATTCACCCTCAAGAAAGACGAGGGAGGAATTAGTGAGACTGTTATCACAAGATAAATCGTACAAGAGATAAGCATAGAAGACAGAAAAAAGTATTATATTACAAAATGTTATAGATGTTTGTCCAACAAAAGAAAAGTAAAAAAATGCGGTACATGAAGAGGGTATGGGCTACAAACAGCTACCCTATTGAGCGGCATCAGAGGGCAAGGCCTCAACATCAGTGGGAGTTTCTTCTATGACCAAGACAGGATGAGCCTCAGGCGTCCCGATACCTCAACATGCACTTGAGATTCCACATGGGCTAAGGCCTCAGCAATCAGGGGGTCATCCAGCTGAACCACCTCAAGAGAGGGGCGAACTGAAGAGACAGGATCGACAAACTTGAGGATGAACCATCGACAAGCTGTCCGGATTCACCTCTTTCAGTACTCAAGACCAAAGCCTTGAAACTCGTCTGAGAGTTTGTAGGCCTCCACAGCATCGGCCTCGGCTTTCTTTACTGCCCCTCAAGCTCAGTTTTGAATTGAGCCCCCATGTTGATCAAGGCCTCATCCTTCTCTTTAATAATTAAGTCCTTGGCTTTCAAATCTACATCATGCTGCTTCGTCATCTCGTTCAGGACCCTTGCATGTTCGGTCCTCACACTCTCCAACTCGGCCCTGGAAGTCTCGAGCTCGGTCTGCAGGTCAGCCTCGTGCTGAATAGCCCTCTCAACTTCATAAAATTTTTGTTGGTTCTCATCCATCCATTTGGTAGCTGATGTAAAGGCACAAACAAACTACAAAGAAGTAGGCACATGTTAAGGGGTCGAGAGAACAGTTAGTGAAAAGCCCAACTGAGGAAATTAAGTAAAAATAAATACCTGGGCTAGAGTATGCAGACCATAATCATAAACCTTTATCGGGGCATCTTGGATAGAAAGTCATAGTCGACAGCCGAAGGAGCAGAGAACATAGAAGCCTTGGCCGCCCTTAGATTGGCTATGAGGCAAGACGGTTCAACCTTCAAGAATGTTAAGTTCTGGGACCAAAAGGCCCCCATGTTGGAAGAGTAGTCGGTCCCCTCAAATGCCTCCACCCTCGCCCTCGCCCTCGTCCTAGGGAGCTGGTCGAGGGTCATTAAAAACTTCTAGGCCCTTTCTTTTGTGGCTGTCAGCAGATGGTTCAACAGGTGTCAGCCCCACGGACTTTGACTTCCTCGGAGCCTACTGAGGCTCTTTGCTTTTCTTCTTGCCCAGACCAGACAATAAACTTGGTGAAGTAATCTCCCAAAGCTGGTCGAATATGTTTGCAGGATGACCTGAATGGGAGGCGACACATCAGAATGATACAGATACAAAGATAAAACACTTTAAAAATAATCAAAGATTGAGCAAAAAACTACTCACATAGTTCTGTCAAGGGGCCGACCCTCAGACCATCTTCTTTGAGGAAGCGAGGGGTCATTAAATCTTCAAATTTTGCAAGTCCTCCCTCTTTCCCTCGCTCTCTCACATAGTCAACGATGACCCTCTCCTCCAAGCTAAGTCCAGGGTCAGAGCGCGCTTTCATTGAGGGATTGGACCATACCCTGGGTACCCTCGGACCATCTTCCATGGGCTCTCCCTCGGTGGGGAATTCTCAATCCCCAGAGATAAAGAAAAACCTATTCTTCCAGTCATGATTGGAAGTTTGAGCCATATGGAGAAGCTTTTTGTCAGATTTCTTGGCCCCCAAATGGAAGTACCTAGGCTGTTTAGATGATGAGGTCATGTTGTAACAGGTAAGGAATACATCGACCGAGGGCTCGTCGGTAAATGAATTCTTCCAAAGTGAGACGTAGCTAAGGATAGTCCTCCATGATTTGGGAGGAAGTTGAGAAGGGGCAACCCCAAGGGCAGACAAGATATTGACTATAGAAGGGTGTAGAGGGAACCTAACACCTACCGTTAATATATGCCCATATACAACAATCTCTCCCTCTCTACACTCAAAGACTCTCTCAGATTCAATGGGGACCTTCATACTTATGTTGGGTTATATGCCAAAGAGATGCCTCCATACTAAGAGATCACGGTCTTTGACTGACGATACATAAGTCGAAGAAATTGAAGTGTCAACTTGACTATCATCACCATCAGAAGAACCCTCACTGTCGTCCTCATCTCTCTCATCCCAAGATCCCCCAACCTCTGGGGGACCATCTGGAAAGGCTACTTGAAATTCAAAGGGGGACATCACTTTTACAGGGATAGCCTCAGACTCAGGGGGTACGATAGTGGCTAATAGAACGGGAAAAATGGGTCGTACCTAATTAGAGTTGGCCCCTCATCTTCTCTCCTTCTCTTCCTCTATTCAACTAATCTCTAAGAAGAACTTCTTTCTCAGGGATGGGAATTCCTCGGCTAAATAGTAAAGCCTCCTAAGCATTAAGGGGAAGACCCAACACTTAAAGGAATTTGGTTAGCCTAATTCCAAACAAGTTTGTAGTTGACCAAGCTGGACTTTTGGATTTAAACTAAGGAAATCAAGGATTTTAATCAAGAACACTCAAAGAACAGGAATAATAGCTCGCCGGAGGAGAATGTTGAAAAAAGTAAATAACTAAGGAGAAAGTGAAAAGAAACCCAAATGAAAATTATGGTTGAAGGCTCAAGTAAGAACCCAAAACAAAGAGAGGTTACCTGAGAATGGAGATGAAGACAGCGAGGCTTGATGCAGGAGAAATCGCAAAAATAGCTATGGAGCTGTTGTCAAGCTAGAGAGAGAGAGAGAGAGAGAGAGAGAGAGTAAAGGCACAAAGAAGAAGGGAAATAACTTCAAAAAATTATTTAAATACCTTGCTAATGAGTGGGCCCATTAACCAAGGAAAACACGAAACATGAGGAGGGCATCATTGAGGCATAAAGTCCCATGCCAAGTGTGCAACCACCATATCTGGGAAACTGGAACGACATTGGATATCTGCCTAGGTGTCACATTAGCTTGATAGGTGTCACTCACCAAACTGATCACACGCTTATCTCAAAAGAAACATTACCCCTCAGTCACCTCAACAACATCGATGGCTAAGGGTTGGGGGGTGATTGATATACCCGTATATACCCTCGGCCTGACCGATGGTGTACTCCACCTAAATGAGACCAAGATGATCTCCCAACCAATATCAGACGACCCTTAAAGGGGCCGACTCCTCATCATAGCCTAGACGACCCTCCAAGGGGCCGACCCCTCAATCATGGCCCAAACGACCCTCCAAGGGGCCGACCCCTCATCATGGCCCAGACGACCCTCCAAGGGGTCGACCCCTCATCATGGCCCAGACGACCCTTCAAGGGGTCAACCCCTCATCATGGCCCAGATGACCCTACGAGGGTACGACAGTACGAGGCCTGCATTAGGCCAGTCTCGTTGCCAGCAGAAACTTTTCCCTCGACCGCATATCATAGGCCGAGGGTGACATCATTACAGTGCGTTATTTGGGAGACGCGTGGAACAGTGCGCGTGGGACTCACATGGCACGTGGAAGACCGTTATAATAATATCACCCCCTCACGTGAGGGAATATTATGTCATCATTAAGCAGAGGTGGCACCTACAGGTGTCAACAGGGGATTGGATAGATCATCACTCACATGCACCATGCATGCTTGGGGGGTACACTACACCCCCCAAGACCTATACTTGTCACTTACAACCCTGCGAAGGCATCGATAATTGTAACCCTAGATAAAACTTTACTTGTACACACAGAGAGAGATAAAGTGAGCTTATGTGCATTGTATCCAAGGCCATTAGTGCCCATACTTAGTGGATCACACACTCACAGTGGATATAGACCTAATTGGTTGAACCACTATACATCATTGCCTTATTCCTCTTATACTCACCTCCTTTTATACGCTTATACACACATACATATCTCTATGGCTGCCATGGTTATCACTGTTTGAGCTTATCATCACTTATCCGGTGATGCTAAATCTCAGCATCATCACTCATGACCTTGATCCCTGATAAAAAGACACAGTCACGATCCCAAGCGCGGGCTAGTATACGACATGTTAGTCGCAAACAATGGTCATGACCATCTTTGAAACCTTTGTAACGGACCCAATCTGTGATAAGGTTTGAAACCTTGGTCACAGACCTAAATCGTGATCTATCTTCTACACATGGTTCAATGTGGTAATGACCCCAATCTGTGGTGAGATATTTATTACAAAAAAATATTACATATTGTCACGGTTGAAGTCCAAGACCAGTTTTATTTGAAACAATATGTTTGGTGTTTGTTCTCAAATTAAGAGTCCCGCGATTATACAATTTGTCAATACAAGTTATGTTAGTCACCTGCAAGGTGTTTGTGCCCATAACGACGCTGTTTGGGGGTTGTTCGAGGTTTTCACCTGCCAGCGGTACGTTTGTAAGCCTAAGTATACGTATTTGAAAATTTTGATCATATTCTCAAATCGGGAGTCCCGCAACTATGTGGTCAATTTGTATGAGTTACGTTGGTCGCTTACGAGGGTTTGAACCCCTTCCATGATTATTTGGGGGTTGTTCAGGGGTTGAACCCACTAACGACATGTTTTCAAGCAGAAGTGTGCCAATTTTGAAATTTTGGTCTGATAATGAAACCAAAAATCCAAAAATTATGTAATTAGTTGTTAGGAGTTATGTTGTCACGTGAGAGGTGTTCATGCCCCTTATGGGGCCGTTTGGTGATGGTTGGGAGTTGGCATTTTTGCCAACTAGCAACATGGTTTTGAGCATGTGTGCCTATTTGCAAATTTTAATCCTATTCTCAAATTAGGATTCCCGCGACTACTCGATCAGTTTCTATGAGTTACATTGGTCACGCGCGAGGCAATTTTATGCCACTTATGGTGCTATTTTGGGGTTGTTCGAGTTTTTTGTACATCAACAATACGTTTTCAAGACTATTTTGGAAAGGCTACTTAAAATTCAAAGGTGGACATCGCCGGTACAGGGACATCCTCAGAAGGCGCTGTGCCCTCGGGTCGGGCTGAGAGTGGATGTCTCTCCCCTCCCGAAAGGGCCAGCACCTGTCGGCGATGATGCTCTCTGATTCATTTCTCCCTCGTACGATTGACTCTCGGGTGGATGACCAGACGACCCACAGGACTCAGGGGGTACGATGTGGCTAATGGAACGGAAAAAAAAGGGTCGTACCTAATTAGAGTCGACCCCTCATCTTCTCTCCCCCTGTTCCTCTATTCGCCTAATCTCTACGAAGAACTACTATCTCAGGGATGGGAATTCCTCGGCTAAATCGTAAAGCCTCCTAAGCATTAAGGGAAAGACCCAACACTTAAAGGAATTTGGCTAGCCTAATTCCAAACAAGTTTGCAGTTGACCAAGATGGACTTTTGGATTAAAACTAAGGAAAGCAAGGGTTTTAATCAACAACACTCAAAGAACAAGAATAACTGCTCGTCGAAGGAGAATGCCGAAAGAAGTAAATAACTAAGTAGAAAGCCAAAAGAAGCCCAAATGAAAATTATAGTTGAAGTCTCGAGAAAGAATCCAAAACAAATAAAGGTTACCTGAGAATGGAGACGAAGACAGTGAGGCTTGATGCAGGAGAAATCGCAGAAATGGCTATGGAACTGTTGAGAAGCTAGAGAGAGAGTTAAGGCGAGAAGAAGAAGGGAAATAACTTCAAAAATTGTTTAAATACCATGCTAATGAGTGGGCACATTAACCAAGGCAAACACGGCTCATGAGGAGGGCATCATTAGGGGACAAGTCCCAGGCCAAGTATGCAGCCGCCATATATGGCCAACTGGAACGATAATGGATATACGCCTAGGTGTCACATCATCTTGACAGGTGTCACTCACCAAACTGATCACACGCTCATCTCAAAAGTAACATTACCCCTCAGCCACCTCAATAACATCGATGGCTAAGGGCTGGGGGGTGATTTATATACCCGTATATACCCTCGGCCTGGACGAGACCAAGATGATCTCCCAACCAATATTAGATGACCCTTAAAAGGGCCGACCCCTCATCATGGCCCAAACGACCCTTCAAGGGGTCGACCCCTCATCATGGCCCAAACGACCCTCCAAGGGGCCGACCCCTCATCATGGCCCAAATGACCCTCCAAGGGGCTAACCTCTCATCATGGCCCAGACGACCCTACGAGGGTAAGAGAGTATGAGGCCTGCATTAGGCCAGGATCATTTCCAACAGGAACTTTACTCTCGGCCTCATATTATAGGCCGAGGGTGACATCATTACAGCGCGTGGTTTGGGAGACGCATGGAACAGTGCGCGTGGGACTCACATCGCATGTGGAAGACCGTTATAACAATATCACCCCCTCACGTGAGGGAATATTATGTCATCATTAAGCACAGGTGGCATCAACAGGTGTCAACAAGGGATTGGCTAGATCATCACTCACATGCACCATGCATGCTTGGGTGGTACACTACACCCCCCAAGACCTATATATGCTTATCACCTACAACCCTGCGAAGGGACCGATAATTGTAACCCTAGCTAAAACTCTACTTGTACACATAGAGAGAGAGAAAGTGAACTTATGTGCATTGTATCCAAGGCCATTAGTGCCCATACTTAGTGGATCACACACTCACAGTGGATATAGGCCTAATTAGCTGAACAACTATACATCATTGCCTTATTCCTCTTATACTCACCTCCTTCTATACGCTTATACACACATACATATCTCTATGTCAGCAATGGTTATCACTGTTTGAGCTTATCATCACTTATCCGGTGATGCTGAATCTCAGCATCATCACTCATGACCTTGATCCCTGCCCAAAAGACACAGTCACGGACCCAAGCACAGGCTAGTATATGACATGTTAGTCGCAAATAATGGTTATGACCAACTTTGAAACCTTAGTAACGGACCCAATATGTGATAAGGTTTGAAACCTTGGTCACAGACCTAAATCGTGATCTATCTTCTACACATGGTTCAATGTGGTAATGACCCCAATCTGTGGTGAGATATTTATTACAAAAAAATATTAGATATGGTCAGGGTTGATGTGCAAGACCAGTTTTATTTGAAACAATATGTTCAGTGTTTGTTCTCAAATTAAGAGTCCCGCGATTATACAATTAGTTAATACAAGTTACGTTAGTCACGTGCAAGGTGTTTGTGCCCATAACGAGGCTGTTTGGGGGTTGTTCGAGGTTTTCACCAGCCAGCGGTATGTTTACAAGCCTAAGTATACGTATTTGCAAATTTTGATCATATTCTCAAATCGGGAGTCCCTCAACTATGAGGTCAATTTCTTTGAGTTACGTTGGTCACTTACGAGGGTTTGAACCCCTTCCATAACTATTTGGGGGTTGCTCAGGGTTTGAACCCACTAACAACATGTTTTCAAGCATAAGTGTGCCAATTTTAAAATTTTGGTCTGATAATGAAACCAAAAATCCCGCAATTATGTGGTTAGTTGTTAGGAGTTATGTTGTCAGGTGAGAGGTGTTCATGCCCCTTATAGGGTCGTTTGGTGATGGTTGGGGGTTGGCGTTTTTGTCAACTAGCAGCACGGTTTTGAGCATGTGTGCCTATTTGCAAATTTTAATCGTATTCTCAAATTAGTATTCTCGCGACTACTCAATCAGTTTCTATGAGTTACATTGGTCACGCGCGAGGCAATTGTGTGCCACTTATGGGGCTATTTTGGGGTTGTTCGAGTTTTTTGTACATCAACAATACGTTTTCAAGCCTAAGTGTACCTATTTAAAAAATTTAGTTCATTCTCAAATTGGGAGTCCTACAACTATGCGATCAATTGATTCAAGTTAAGTTGGTCTCTACAAGGTGTTCCTGCCCCTTTCGGGTCGTTTGGGGTTTTCACCCACTAGTGACATATTTTCAAAACTAAATGTGCATATTTACATATTTTGGTATTACTCTCAAATAAGGAATATCACTACTACGCGATTAGTTGCTACAATTTACATTGTCAGGTGCGAGTTGTTTGTGCCCCTTATGGGGTTGTTTAGGGACCGTTCGGGATTAGTAGCAACCAACATCACATTTTCGAGCCTATGTGTACCTATTTGCAAATTTTAGTCCTATTTTTAGAAAGATAGTCTCACGACTACATCGTTATTTGCTATAAGTTATGATGGTCATATGTGAGGTGTTTGTGCCCCTTGTTGGGCCTTTGGGGGGATTTAGGGTTTTCTCCCACTAACATCACATTTTCATGCCTAAAAGTGTCTATTTTCACATTTTGGTCCTATTCTAAAATTAGGAGTTCAACAATTACGCGTTCAATTTATACAACTTATGTTAGTTATGTGTGTGGCCTTCATTCTCCTTTCGGGGTCGTTTGGGAGTTGTTCAAGGTTTTGACCCACTAATAACACTATTTCAATCCTAAGTGAACTTATTTACAAATTTTGGTCCTATTCTCAAACCAAGAATTCCACGACTAGGTGATCAGTTGATACAAGTTACATTAGTCATGTGTGAAGTATTTGTGCCCCTTACGAGTTCGTTTTGGGGATATTTAAGGTATTCACCCTCTAGTGACACGTTTTCATGTCTAAGTGAGCCTATTTGAATATTTTAGTCCTATTCGCAAATTGGGAGTCCCTTAACTATGTGATCAGTTGCTATAAGTTACATTGGTCACGTGCGTGAAGGCATTCCCCTTGAGGGGCCATTTAGAGGCTCTTTGAGGTTTTCACCCCTAATGGCACGTTCTCAAGCCTAAGTGTGATAGTTTTCAATTTTGGTTCCCATTTTTAAATTGGAGTTCATGATTACGCGAACAATTGCTATGATTTACGTTGACGTGTAAGGTGTTGTGCCCCTTGCGAGGTCATTTAGTGGCTATTTAAGTTTTTGCGCACTAGTGCATGATTTCAAGCCTACGTGTGCCTATTTGTAAATTTTGATCATATTATTAAATTGTGAGTACTGCAACTATGCAATCAATTTCTTTGATTTACATTAGTAACATGCGAGGTGTTCGTGACCCTTACAGGATCATTTGGGTGTTGGTCTTGTATTCATCGACTAGCAACATATTTTCAAGCCTAAGTGTGCCTATTTTCAAATTTTGGTCCTATTCATAAATCGAGAGTTCTGTGACTGCACGATGAGTTGCTACGAGTTATGTTGATCATGTGCAAGGTGTTATGCCTCTTGAGGGGCCATTTGGTGGTTGTTTGGGATTTTCACCCCTTAGTGGCATGTTTTTAAGCTTAAGTGTGCCCATTTGTAAATTTTGGTGTCAAAATGAGATTCTCGTGACTAAGCGGTCAATTGATATTTTTTTGATAGTAACGTGAAATTTTTTCCCTTACAGGGTCATTTGGGGTTGTTCAGGATTTTTAACCACTAGCACCACGTTTTCAAGCCTTAGTGTGCCAATTTGAAAATTTTGGTCCTATTCTCAAATCGAGAGTCAACTACACGGTCAGTTGTTAAGAGTTATGTTGGTCACGTGTGAGGTCTTCATTCCCCTTGTGGTGCGGTTTGGGGATCTCCAATATTTTCACCTGATAGAGGAACGTTTTCAAGTCTAAGTGTGCCTATTTGTGAATTTTTATCCAATTCTTAAATCGAGAATCCCGTGAGTACACGGCTTGTTGGTTGAGTTGCATTAGTCATGTGCATGGTGTTCGTGCACCATGCGGAGCCATTTGGGGGCTTTTCATAATTTTATCCTCAAGTCTACGTGTAAATATTTGAAAATTTTGATCCTACTCTAAAACCGAGAGTCCCATGTCTACGCATTCAGTTGCTACGAGTTATGTGGGTCACGTGCAAGGTGTTGATGCCTCTTGCAGGTATATTTGGTGGTTGTTTGGGGTTTTCACCCACTAGCAACATGTTTTCAAGACTATATGTGGCTATTCGTAAATTTCGATCCTATTCTCAAACCGAGAGTCCTACGACTGTGCAAATAGTTGCTACGAGCTTTGCTCACGTGTGAGGTTTTCGTTCCCCTTATTAGTCTATTTGTCACTACACCAAACAGGGTAAATAGTCACGGAAAATGGGTCACGACCCATAGCCGTGACCATACCCAAAATAGGCGTGACAAAGTCCATAATGTGGCGTGGTAATGGCTCATCTCGTATGTAGTCAGGAATAATCGATGTGACTCGTGTGAGTCACGAATATAAACTGTGGTCTAGTCGTGATCATTATAGCTCCAAGTTTCCCCCCAAATCTAGTATCAGATAGGGTCACGTCCTTAGACCGTGACTATAAACCAAAGACACATTGATATAGTCACGATTTTTATCGTGGCCATTCTTGGACCTGAGTCACAACTTTTGGCTATAACATGGTTATTATTTACACAATGACGTGCTAAAAATTAATGTTTTCACCACATGTGGTCACGGACCTTAGCCATGTAGAGTGTCTTTATACTTAATACCCAGGCAAACTAGTTCAATTCCCTCGTAAAAACCCTAATCCCTCCAAATTTTCGTCTCTCGTGCGATTTTGTGCTCTCAATCCGACTATTTTAATCTCCATATCTCTTTCAATCTCTAAGGTAATATTTCAATCTCAGTGTATTTATGTGTGTATTTTTGTGTGTTTGTGTGTATTTTAGTGCGTATATGAGTGTACGTGTGTGAATTAGTGTGTGTGTGTATTTCAGTGTATGTATATGTGTATGTATGTGTGTGCGTGGGTATTTCAGTGTGTATATGTGTATGTATGTGTGCATAGTGCATATGTGTTTATATGTATGTATAATGTATGTGTGTGTGTATTGATGCTAATGTTGGTTTAGGTTTAGGGCTGAAGTATAAAAAAAAATGTGTGTCCTTTAATACTGATGCTAAAAAAAATAAAAAATAAAATATATGACTAATGTTGGTTTAAGTCTAGAAAAAAAATATATGACCAATGTTGGTTTAAGTTTGATATTGATGCTAAATCCGGGATTAATTTTCGGGGTAATGTTTATAAAGGATTAATTTTATAACTAATATTTGTAAGGATTAATTTTACGACTAATGTTTGTAAGGGTTAATTTTAGGGTTGATGTTAGGATTGATTTTAGGGATTGTTGGCTTAAATGACAAAATTAGGTATTCAAACCTAATAAATTAACGGTGAGACACACACACATACACGGGATTTAAAACCTAATAAATCAGTGTTCCCATTAATGATTTTATATGGTGGAGTTCGATATTGTTGAGGAGAGTGAGGGGAAGTAAGGCTTATTATGAAACTATAATTTGATTCCACGCTCTCCTTCTCAAATGCCATGTTTTTTTGTGGGGGTGGGGGATTTCCATTGTAAAGTGAAGAGTTAATATGAGCGAGAAAGTAACCGTTGTGTGAAGGAAATCAAAGGTCGGGTCACAAATATTTTCGCTACCTGGGCCATACCGTTCTCTACTTCAATTACAACTTATGTCAGTTGAGGGATTATTCGATCAGAAGTGACTCCACAATCACATTCATATAAATTTACGTGTGTATGTGTGTATTTCTGTATGTATGTGTGCATGAGATTCACGCCCTCGTACATAAAAACTAGTTAATGATTCATTAGAGCCATTATTTATAGGAACCATAATCACTCCCTCGTTCATTTTTCTCAGGAAAAATGAGTCACGGTGCTAAAAAATGGCAATAAGAGTGAGAAATGTTGCAATTGGACCGCACTCGTACATGTTTTATTAATTATCCTCATTTAGTGGGTACTCTGAATTATTGGTATGGGAATAGGAAGATCGAACGATTTAACTACCTTGTAAACCATGGAGTTCATCTCCAGCAAGAGTACTTGTTCTATCCTATTCTATTTTCCCTACCAGAATGCTGGGAGGAAGATGTACAATATATATTTCGCGTACATAATGTAGATACAACACTGAAATTTCTTACACTGTTAGAGAAGGCAAAACAAAATTCACCCTTTTGGATATAATTACGTATAAAGAGCATTTTCGAAGACTGTGATATCTCGCAACTTATGCACGTCAAACTCAATCCTTCCAATAGGCTGAAGAGGATGAGATTTTGGGTTCATGTCACTGACATCTATGCATCGATTATAGATACGCTTCTTCCTAATTGGTCACATGCAAAAAAATTTACGTTTTCAATAACAAATCCCGACTGGATGGAGATCAGACACATTGAACTTTTATTAAAGTTTTACCATGAAAAGGTAGATTATAATATATGGTCAAATGATTATTTTTTTTAGTTATAATTTCATATAGAACTTTGAAATTATGCATATATTATTATAGATACCCATTGAACTTTTATTATTTTTGTTGATAATGTCGGGCGGTAATGGAAACAATGCTCCAACAGACGACATGACACCAACACAAGGAGAATTCTCTTCACCAATTGGCGAGCAATACTCAATTTCACCAACAGTTCATTCCCCAACTCCGAGTTGCAGTAGGTAAGGTACTCCCACTAATCCAACAGACACGCCCAATGCACCTGAAACTACGGGATTAGTTGAGAAGAAGCCCATTGGGTTCTCTCTATTGGGAAATAACCCCACAGGAGATAAGAATAACATTCAACAATTTAAAGCCTAGTGTTTGTCCTTGGAAAAAAGGAATGTGGGAGTGGGAGGAGCTGACCATTGGAACCTCGTAGATAAAGCTATTAAAGATGACATTTACGAGTGACTCAACAAATAGTTCTCACTATTGGCATCAAAAAATAAGGATCACTCTCGGGTTGCTGAACAACTTCAAGCATATCGGAGAAACCTTAGGCAAAAAAAATTCCCTAAGGGAGCATCGAGATCTGACATGTTGGTGCTCAAAGACAAAGTCCATTCGAACGTTGAGATGTCAATCGCTCAATGGAATGATTTTCTGAAAAATGAGACGAAGGACTCAAAAATGCTGCAAAAGGAGAAAAATAAGTAGAATAGGCTAAAAAAAACTGATGTCCTCCATCTTGGCTCGAAATATTATTAAGATTTGAAGAATAAGTGGTCGACCAAGAAAAAAGGCGGCCCAGATGAAGGAAAGACACCGAATATGGTCAACTTATACGTGCATGCAAGACGAGACAAAGATAATAAATTCCCTCCTCACTTGGCCAAGACTCTAGAATCAATAGAGTCTATCAGTTTTTAGTCAGCTTTAAGCCCATTCGACGACATTGATAATGATGCCCTCATATAAACCTTGGGGACAGACCATAGAAGGAGGATGAGAGGTTTGGGTCACATATGTCAAAAATAAGATTCAAACACTATGCACCTCATGTGGATGAGCTTTCTTCTGCTGATACGCATTTCTCGTCCAATGATGAACGTTATTCTAGGACTGAAGGGGATAAAATGGGGATTTAAAATGAATTGGGAGGCGTGAATGATAAACTTTCAAATATTGTGTCCCTTTAAACCGGTCGTATGCCCCTGCATCTCCCAATGCATCCCGGTTACCCCTTACCCCCTAAAAATTTTCCTCTTTACCCATTCCCCTCATAGACGTCGATTCCTCCTTTAACATTACCCTTATCAACGCCTCAGCATGCCACAGGTCTTGGATCATCGTCAACAATCCACACTGATTATGGTGAGAAATACTATATAAAGGACGTGAGTGGTAAATTTGTCGTTGGGGTGTGCACACTCATCTCCACTCATATAGGAACCTTAGTACATAATCAGCCTTTGCAGGAGGGTGAGTGTCAGATCCTGGTTGATAAAGCATTTGACAGTTGCAAAGAGACTCCAATGTATGTCGAGAGTGGAGAAGGAATTTGTTGAAAAATTATTTAAACTCTTTTACCACTTGGCTAGTTTATCGTTTGCTGAAGTACTCATTGTAGTAATATTTTTCTTATGTTGTAATAATATCAGTAAACAATTTTATTTAATTTGAGTTTAAGTGTTGGTGGTGTATCTTTGATTGGTGTGTTCATGTATTTTAGTTATTGCATAATTTCATTGATTGGTGCATTGTTGACTCTATATTAATGCGTTGTTGACACTATATTTATGCAACATGATATTTATTTATTATGTTAACACAAGACTGCAATTTGAAGATTATTAAATGGATTTTCCTCAATAGAAAGAGTGGATGGGGGAGACTAACCGAATAACTAATAGTTATATTAAAGACATTCAAGAATTTATTCACTACGCTATTGAGAACCTTAAAAGTGAGAAGATTCCGTGTCCGTTCACCCATTTTATCAACGAAAAATATAAATCATTGGAAGATGTCGAGTTATATGTAATACATTGGGGAATTCATCAAGATTATAACAAATGGACATACCGTGGTGAAAAACATGTACCTTATGTTCCCAAAGAATTACCGGTAACCGATCGCATAATAAAATCTAAGGAGCGAAAGTGGTAAATGATTCATTAACACATTGTCCATTGATTGACCTAATTTATGATGGTTACGAAGTCCACCATGACCAAAATCACCAACCTATGGAGACAAATAATTCGCACAATGAACAATTTGATACTGAACTACCAGGAGATCAAGAATATATACGGTTGAAAATCAATGTGGCTAAACCGCTGTATAAATATTGTGATGAAGATCACTCGGTATTATATGCAATGATTGGTTTGCATAATTTTAAGAGTCATTTTGGGATGTTTGGGAACAACATAGCTGAAATTCTTAAGTGGGTTAAAGATATTATCCCAAAGGATAACATGTTACCAGACAATTATCCTACCATAAAGAAGAGATTGAAACGTTTGAGAATGAAATACAAATCTATTCATGTATGCAAGTATGATTGCATATTGTACCACAACGAGCACGGAGATAAAGATGAATGTCCAGTATGCGATGAGCCCAGATGGGTCGTTTGTGAGAAGGGAAAGGACAAACATGCATAATATCAAAAGTTCTCACAAGTCCCACAAAATGTTTTGAAGTATTTTCCCTTGGGCCACAGTTAAAACAGTTTTTTACTGTACTGTGGATAGCGGAGGTCACGACATGGCATGCTCAATGAAAGGTGGGTGGGAATCTGATGCATCATCGGATTGATTCACTCATCTGGCATATTTCAAACGCACAAAACCATGAATTTGCAAAGGCACTGTGAAATGTTCATCTTGCAATCTCAGCCGATAGGTTTAACCCTTTCGGTAATTTAAGTACTAGTCAGAGTTATTGGCCAGTTCTCATGGCACCTTTAAGTCTCCCTTCGACTCTGTGCATGAGAAAGCGATGATATTCATATATACGTAGGCCCCTTAATCGACGAACTTAAAGAGTTGTGGGATAAAGGGGTGACAACATTCGACCCTCATAAGGGTGAAGAGTTCACACTGAACGTAATGGTTATGTGGTCGATCCACAACCTTCCTGCATACGGGACCTTATCCGGTTGTAATGGCCATGGTTATTATGGATGTCTCGTATGTGTGGAGAAAACTGAAGAAAGTTGGATACATCATAGTAGTAAGATGAGTTACATGGGTCATCGTAGATTTTTATTGGCCAGTCACCCTTTCTAGAATGATAAGTCAAACTTTTATCCTATTAGTTAGGAGCGCCGGATGCCACGTGATAGGATTTTTGGTCAGTAGATCGAGGAGAAATTAGCTGCGACTGTGGGTAATAGGTACGTAGGCAAACACCCTAAGTTTGCAACCTTGAAGCGTAAAGCAAGGGGGGATCCTAACAACCTTACTAAAGCAAAACCATGGTTTAGGCGATCAATAATTTTTTATTTACCATATTGGAAAGATCATCATATATGGAATGCAATTGATGTGATGCACACAGAGAAGAATATATCAGAACATCTTATAGGAATATGTCTCGGTGGATCTTATTCCAACGATGGAGAATGGGCCCAATAAAATCTACAAGATTTGAAGATAAAGAATAAACTTTGGTTAAAAAACGATCCTTCAACAAGATGAATTTCTAGCCCTCTGTCTTCTTTTACTTTAACTACTAGTGAGAAGAAGATCCTCTTAGAGACGTTGTTCAACTTGAAGACTCCAACAGGTTATTCTCATAATTTACGTAGGGTAGTAAGCTACCAAGCAAATGACTTAAAACAGTGCAAGTCTCACGATTATCATGTGATCATCTAATTAATCACTCTGTTGTTTTGGCATTGCTTCTCTGAACACAAAGATCTCCATCGAGAAATTATGCAAATCAATTTGTGTTTTACTCTACTTTGTGCAAAAGTGGTAAACAAAAGGCACATTAAAGCTGCAAAATCAACTTTAGCTGAGGTAGTTTATGTATCAGAGAAATATTCATTCCATCATTCTTTGATATCAACATCCACTTTCTTGGTCATTTACGCGATGAAGCTTTATTATGTGGTCTCGTTAGGTATCATTGGATGTATCCTTTTGAGCTTTATGAAAACCTTCAAAGATTATGTAAAGAATATACGGTATATTGGAGGGTCAATTGCTAAAGAATACGTAATTGTGGAATCATCGTTGTACGCTAGGGAATATATGCCAGAATAAGAGGTGTGGAGGTTCAATCCTTATAGAGGAGGTGTGATCGAGGAACCTGACGAGTTTGAGGACAAATTATCATTTGGAAACCCTAAAGAGGTAAAACTCACAAATATACTATATGAGCAAGAAACTCATTATATCTTCAAATCTCAAGATGAAGTCGAAGACTGGAGAGAGTGAGTACGTGCTGAATTCATCTTCTTTGATTATATATATGTTATATTTTATGATCTAAACTCTACAATTTACCTGTAGGAAGTACAAGAACAAAATTTTTGAAAATCAAAAGATAAATTGCATGAAAACTGATTTTAGGGCATGGGTATCAAAAGTGATAAATTTCACATCTTATGTGTGTGGTTATTTATTCATCTATGATAAAACATGCTCTAATACAAATTCATTGATATATGTAGCTTTTAAAACGAGGTGATGTCTCTTCCAGGATTTCACGCCTAGCAAAAGGCACTAGTTTTTGTGCTAAAGAGTTTAAGAAATTCCGCACCAACAATTTTGATTTCATTTCATATCCATATGAGGAAAATATTTTGACGCAAAATAGTGGAATATCAATTTCATCCATGACCACCTGTATCGCTAGCAAAAACGATAAAAATCCAAATAATATGGTGCTAACCTATTACGGGATAATCCAATAAATCCTAGAACCCGATTACTTAGATTTCATAAAAATCGTATTCTACTGTGATTGGGTAAAGGTGGAGGATACTACTAATGCTTGCAAAGTTGATTATGAATCCAAACTTATTATGTTAGATTTATAAAAGCTGAAGAGTAAAGATCGCATAGTCGAAAAGACTTTTATTTGTGCTTTTCAGAACGTAAAGAAGGTATTCTACTCGAAGTGCATAAACAATGGAAATTGGTCTATTGTTATGCATGAACCAAAGGGTATGACTACTGAAGTGGATGTATTACAAAAGAGTTCCAGTCATCTCTTAATGACAACCCTAATTTGAAGGATCTTTTCGTTAATTTAGAGGAAGATTAAGTATCAAAACATTATGTTATCCTTGTCAATCTTAGTTGTATCCTATTGTGATATTGACACAATATTAGCGCTTTAGTTTGATGTATGGAGGTTTAGTTACTTTTACTCATGTTTAATATGATTTTCTTTGATGTACGATTGTTTAGTTACTTTTATGAATTTTTAATATGATTTATGTAATTTAACTTTTGATAATATGTTATGCTCAGTCTAACGTTTAGTTACTTTCACAATACGCTCGATTTGAGAATAAAGTCATTTGAGCTTGTGATTGGATCAAATTGATAAGCATTTTCTTTTAAATATTTTGGTTGTTGGATAATTATTGGTTGTTGGCTTATTGTTGGATCGTATGTTAGAAGGAACATGGGATAATAATTGGTTTTGTTTGTTTTGGATGTTGGATAATTGTATAGTATGTTATAAGGAGTACGGGATAATAATTGGTTTTTTTTGGTTTAGCTATTGGATAATTATTGGTTGTTGGCTTGTTATTGGATAGTATGTTAGAAGGAGTATAGTATAATTATTTGTAGTTGGCTTGTTGTTGGTGTCTGGCTGTTGAATAGCGATTTGAGAACACGACGTTAATTTCAAAATATCTAGACGTAGGCTTAAAAATATCATATTTTTAAACCAAATTATAGATATTTTCAAATTATCATCATATTCTCAAATCGGGGGTCCCGTGACCACGTGGTCGGTTCCCTCCAAGCTACGTTGGACCCCACTACACCAAAACTGTCAAATTGTCATGGTAATTGACCATGACAAGTATGGGGTGACAACTTTTTTTGTCAAGGACTTGTCACAGTCAATGACCGTGACAAGTTCATAAAACTTGTCATGATCCTATCATGGTCATTCACCATGACCAGAATTGTCACGGTCAATGATCATGACAAGTCTAAAAAAATTATCACGATCATTAACCATGAAAAAAAAGTTTTTACGGACTTGTCACGGTCAATGACCTTGATAATTCTGGACAGAATTTAAAAAAAATCTACTGGGCAGTATGGACACTGCTACCACCCAGTAGTCTATTTATACCTATCATAGCAAAATTTCATCTGTTCAAACAACATATATCCAAATAAAATAGAAAGAATGCACCAAATCATTGCATATATAATTCCATATCCAAATAAAATAAAAATACAACCCATATCGAAACCAAAATGTAACAAATCAAAACAATACAAATATAATCCAAGTGTCCAAATAAAATAGATACAAATAATGTCAATGCATAGAGACATCAGTAGGACGGAGGAGGAATGAAGGCCAAATGATATTCGCGTTGACACACCCCTCAATATGTATCGTGCCACATTGTTCACGCGAACACAATGTGGAGTTCTCTTTTTTTATCATCATATGCGTGACGAGTACCTTGGCCACAATATCTTGCAGGAAACATTCACTAACCGACATACTCGGGAGGGTATTCGGGTCCCTCAACCCCCTTACTACCCTCTACCCATCATATAGGTCGAGTAAAAACACGCTCATACAATCGATTATTGACATAGGTCGCTCAACGGGAGTCAAGATAGGAACTAGATCGTATAGCAGAGAGTTCACGCATATCGGCGACAAAGCAAGGACGTCTACGTCCTCCTCCTTGTCCACCTCCATCGTATTCTCCTCCCCCTTTCCCTTCCCCAACTTACGCTTCATGAAGGCGTACATATCTAGGATCGTCGCCTCCAACCTTGAAAGCTTCTCGTCATGCGTGTCCACCTGACGAGCCAACCCGATGTTGCTCATTTCCATTCCGATGATCCTATACTTTCCCAACCACAAGCTCACCCCCATCTTCCTCCCCCCGCGATCAGCGCCGAACACTTAGCAGAGTGGGTTCGTAACCAAAGATGCCTTGTCGGCATCAGACTATGACTTATACACTTCCTTAAGCTTTGCCTGAAATGACCGAAAACACACGATTAGTTAATTAAGTAAATAAAATATTATAACTTAATTAACAAAAATTAAACGTTTATAACTTACAATCGTGGCTGCGACGCTAGTGGACACCTCCTTGTCCTTGCCCTTCTTCGTCCGGATTGCCACATAGGCATCGAGTTTATGCGTCCTACCCCAGAGCCACTCCCCGTCTCCTGAAATAAAATAATGAAAAATTAGTAAGTAACGCAAAATAAAATAATGCAGAATAACATAAAACTATAATTATCGAAACATAAAAACTTATCATCATGTGGTCTACCTTTGCGTAAGACATCCGCTCGGAATAGTGCACATCCAACTTTTTTGCTGGGTTTTTCTCCCCGATTGGCGAGATGCCAATTGTTTCTCCTCGATCTCATTGTCAATAAACATTTACCATTGTGCCAATGCGATCGGATGCTTTGTCGAGACGGTATCACACGATCTGAGAATGGAGTTTCGATCCCCCAAATTTTTCTTTCACATCTTATTTTGTTCCCTTAACTGCTCCAATATGAAAACACGGAGTTATGGGGGCATGCCGAATTGTTCCTGTCAAACAAATACAAATAAAAAAGAAAGTAAGTGTTAGTTGCTAATAAATATAAATATAAATTAAAATTGAAATTGAAATTAAAATTAAAATATAAATATAAATATAAATACATTACCTGTAGTGCGGTCCTAATAGCCAGTTTGAGCTCATTTGGCACCTCCCTCCAACTAGTGTACCCTGAGCCGATAATTGTCTTCACCAACTCAAGGTATCTAGCCAATAATCCCGTCTTGTTCTTAATAGCCAATTCCAATTTTCCCCATTTTGGGAGACTAGGGGCCGAGGAGCCTTCATCACCTCCTCTACCACCAGGCCCAAAAGAAGTCATTTTCTCTAGAAATTGTTGTTCTTAGTACAAATTCAAATGAATTATAAGTATACAAAGCACGAATCATATTATAACAAAACACTAAAAACTTTGAATTAATGCACTAAACTGATCAAGTACAAATGAATTAAAAGCATTGAACTGATGTCCGATAATAATAAAATACTAGAATAATACAAACACTGGACATGGACTTTGAATTAATGCTTAAGAATTAAATCTAAATATTACATGAAGTAAACTGATCAAATACAAATGCATTTAAAGCATTAAACCGATGTCCGATAATTGGAATACTTATTACAAATCTAAAAATTGTTTCAAATTTGGGTTATCATAAAATATGGATTGATATTCGATAGGAACATCCAAGTCATTCACTCTACTATTTAGACTCTTTGGCGTATGTAAGATGATTGACCACATCTCGTTGTTGATATACTTCGCGTAAAACACTTTCTTGACCTTTTAAAAAGAACAAATAAACGGTTCATTGCTCACGTGTTCGTTGCTCTTCAACTTGGACAAGTCAACCGTGATCAAATGGGTGTCAGGATTAACTTTACAAGCATTTTTATCCTCAACTATTACCGAATGACAGTAAAATGCAACCTCTTTGAATCTTACACAGTCCAATTCAAATATATTTAGAATTACACCATAGTAAGTCATTTCAGCTTCAACGAGGTTTTTATATTTCGCGCTCGCTCAAAAGAAAGTAAGAGCCTTGTATGAAATGCCCGAGTTTTGTACATTTTTACTTTCCTCGTACACCCTTGCACCGAATACATAAGTTTTCAATTGATAGTTTTTATACTCCTGTGCCATAAACAAAGGTCCAGTGGCTAGACGAGCAAGCCTTAATGTCGCATCACCCGTCTTTAAGAGATGAGAATATAGATAAATTAATTTGGTTAGTTGTAAAGTTTTATTGTAATGTAACATTTAAAAACAACCATTTTCATTATAATTACCCCGTGTGACAACCGCAGCCTAAATTCGTTGTCTGATTGTGCCATTGTTTTTTGTCTTTTATTGTTCTCGCAGGCCTCATATTTTCTGCATAAAATTAATGTGACGAATGTATTACAAAATTAGTCATGTATAAAATAATATAAAATAATGTAAAGATTAAAATAATTTAAACTTATTTTTTCCATTCTTCGACATCTTCATGTGTGTCAAATAGATAATGAGCTACTTGTTCATGTTGCAAACTCGTTAATTTCACTCGTTTTCACATCACATGACCACCCTCATCGACGAACTCATCAATGCCATCACCTCTGGTCTAGTTAGGCATATATTTTCGAGTATAGATTAATGAATCCATGGTGATATATTCCTCCGCAATGTATCGTGTATTCTTAACGTAATATTTAAAAACATTCATCAATCTTTCAAACGGATACATCCACCGATATTTAACTGGACCGTAAAGAAGTTCCTCGTATTATAGGTGTACCAACAAGTGAACACTTATGTCAAAGAATAATGGGGGAAAGTACTTCTCCAACACACAAATCGCTCCGGTAACCGTCACTTTGTGGCCACTATGTGTTCTGGATTGATTACCTTCTCACATAAAAGTGAGAAGCAGATACTAATTCGCATGATCGCCCTCCGCAAATACTTGTGCTTGGAGAAACAGTTCTTAAACAATAGATGAACAAATTTCATGATCACGTGCCAATCGTGGGACTTACATTTATGTAAATCATGGGTAGCATAAGTCATAATCATTTGCAAGGTGGATGAAAAATTATATGGAACCTTCAAATTATATATTGTGTCTAAAAGAACCTTCCTTTCCTCACTTGTCAAAGTAAACGCACCAGGGGGAATTATTGTCCTTCCCCTACTATCTTCTTTCAACTATAGTTGTGGCTTAAGTTTTAACGATTTAAGGTCTTTTCGTGCATTTTCTCTATCCTTCGAATGACTCCCCCCAAGGCATATGCCCATAATATGTTCAATGATGTTCTTCTCTGCATGCATCACATCCAATACATGGCGCACCGAGTTATTCTTCCAATAAGACAAGTCAAATAAAATTGATCTCCTAAACCATGCCTTTCTTGTCTCAGTTTCATTCCCAGTTAGGGTCTTCTTATGCTTGACATTCTTAAATTTAGGATTCTTACCTGGCATATTAGGGCCACAATCAGAATATTTACTTCTAACTTCTGAAACTGGCATATTAGGATTCTTACCTGGCATATTAGGGCCACAAGAAATTAAGACAATATAATTATTTAAGGATTTATTAGTGTGAATTAAATTAAGGATTTTAAAAAAATTAAACAACTAACTTGTATATCAAACCACATCCGCCGTCCAATATAATCTAATAACAACAACAAACCAATAAATGTATATCCCGTACTCCTTATAATTCATCTACTCAATTAATTCATTTCCAACAACATAATGAATAATTATCTTGAAGCCATAAATAATAACACACAATCAACATTAACAATTTCTAACTAATGTCAAACCTAAATAATAATACAAAAACAATATTTATAATGTGAAATTAATTGTATTCTCTAAACAATAAGATTGAAATCAACATCTATTAGGAGCATATATTTTTCTAAACAATACCTATTAATTTCAATATTAACAATAGCTATTAGGTTTGTGTAGTCAAATAAATACCTATTAGGAGCATATATTTTTCTATAATTTATGTTAATAATTTAATAAATTTGTAATTATAACACACACACACACCATTGCCCCCACCCCCACACACCTACACACACACACACACACACACCGCCCCATACACACTCCCCCCCCCCCCCCGACGAAAACCCTAATCACCCACCAAATGACCCCGTGAGAGGTGCAAACACCTCGCACAATACCAATGTAACTCGCAGGAACCGATCGCGTGGTCACGATACCCCCCCCCCCCCCCCCCCATTTTAGAATATAAAGATAATGTGAAAATATATTGACTTAGACTAAAAGCATATCGTTAGAGTGAGAAAAATAGAACACCCCCCAAGCGCCTCCGTGACAGGCGAGAATACCTCGCACGGGACTAATGTAACTTACAGGAACCGGTCACGTGTTCCTGGACCCTCGGTTTGAGAATATGATGATAATTTGAAAATATCTATAATTAGGCTTGAAAACACGTCGTTAGAGGGCCAAAATACAAAGCACCCACCAAACGGCCCCATGATCATCGCTAATACCTCCCATGAGACCAACGTAGTTTGTAGTAGCTGGCTACGTGACCACGGGATCCACGGTTTCAGAGCACGGGCTAAATTTCAGAATATCCACACTTAGTCCAGAAAACGTGCTTTCAGAGGAAGAAACCACGAACCACCCCCAAACTTCTCCATG
Organism: Sambucus nigra; assembly: GCA_949130495.1. NCBI lineage: Eukaryota > Viridiplantae > Streptophyta > Magnoliopsida > Dipsacales > Adoxaceae > Sambucus > Sambucus nigra. The sequence continues at coordinate 60,613,052 of OX422214.1, forward strand.
AGTCATGAAAACACCTCCTAAAAGACCAACGTAGCTCGTAGTAATCGACTGCGTGGTCATAGGACCCACGGTTTGACAGCACGGGTCAAATTTCAGAATATCCACACTTAGGCCTGAAAACGTGTCGTCAAAGGGCGAAAATACAAAACACCCCCAAAACAGCCATGTGAGCGGTGCCAACACCTCCCACGGGACCAGCGTAGCTCGTAGTAACCAACTGCGTGGCCACGGGATCCACGATTTGAGAGCACGGTCCAAATTTCATAATATCCACGCTTAGGCCTAAAAATGTGTCGTCAGAGGGAGAAAATAGAAAGCACCCCATAAACGGCCATGTGAGTGGTCCCAACACCTCCCACGAGACCAACGTAGCTCGTAGTCATCGACCGCGTGGCCACGGGACCCACTTTTTGAGAGCACGAGCTAAATTTCAGAATATCCACACTCAGGTTTGAAAACGTGGTGTTAGAGGGAAAAACCACGAACCACCCCCCAAACGTCCCCGTGAGTGGTGCCAGAATCTCCCACAGGACTAATGTAGCTCGTAGTAACCGATTGCATGGCAACGGGACCCACAATTTGATAGCATGGGCCAAATTTTAGAATATCCACATTTAGGCCTCAAAACGTGTTGTGAGAGGTCGAAACCATGAACCAGCCCCCAAACAGCCCCGTGAGTGGTGGAAAAATCTCCCATAGGACCAATGTAGCTCGTAGTAACCGATCGTGTGGCCACGGGACCCACGGTTTGAGAGACGATCAAATTTAAGAATATTCACACTTAGGCCTCAAAGCGTGCCGTCTGAGGGAAAAACCACTAACCACCCCCCAAACGGCCCCGTGAGCAGCGACAACACCTCCCACGCGACCAACGTAGCTCTTAGTAACTGAACGCATGGCCATGGAACCCCACAATTTGATAACACGAGCCAAATTTCAGAATATCCACACGTAGGCCTGAAAATGTGTCGTTAGAGGGCAAAACCACGAACTACCCCTCAAACGGTCTCATGAGCGGCACCAGCACCTCCCACGGTACCAATGTAGCTCGTAGTAACCAACCACGTGGCCACATGACCCACGATTTAAGAGCATGAGAAAAATTTTAGAATATCCACACTTAGGCCTGAAAACGTGTCGTCAGAGGGAGAAAACACAAATCATTGAATTGATTATAGAAACATGAGTTTAATTAGTCAATTTATTAGTGAACATGGAAAAATATCATCCCGATGAGTGAATAGGTAACCTTGAAATAACAACGATTAATTACTACTGCTATAAAATAAGCTTGTATATTTCTCCCTCTCTTTTTTAAATCATTCCTTAAGTCCCATAGGTTTGATAGTTTAGAATTTGACCCATTTTCTCATTAAGCAAAGGGTATGAAATAAATCTAATTGATCTCCCACGGGATCAACGTAGCTCATAGTAACCGACCGCGTGGCCACGGGGACTCACGATTTGAGAGCACATGACAAAATATCACCGTGCTCTCAAACCGGGGGTCTCGTGACTACGCGAGCTTTTATAATTTATTGTTTAGCATTATGGCTATGCGAGGGTTACATTACATGAGTTTTAGAATGTCCAGAAAACAAGTAAAATTATGCCAAATTTTTTTAAAAATATATTTAAACATGGTTACGAATATAGTCCGTGACCATATCCCTATTTTTTTATTACGCATGAGTGGGGTCAGGGCTCTGGGTCATGACTAACCTGATTACATCAAAAGTACACGGCCTTATACCCAAACAACATCTGTGACCATTTTCATACGACCAATATGGGGTCACGGATTTGAGTCCTAACCTTATCCATGAATATTTAAGTAAATTGAACACTGGGTCACAGCCTTGGACCATGACCAGGTATGAGATAGGGTAACAACTGGTATCTGCAATAACAGTTCATGACATGACCCAATTAATTTGTGACTAGTATTGTGGTCAGGGATACGGCTCATGACCAATATTTATGGCCATTCCCTATTTGGTCACGGACCAAATCCGCATCCCATGTCCAATGGTTAGTGTAAGGACATTTTTGTCATGTCCGATATCTTACATTTATGTATGTCGTACGCCACTACATTTGTCATGTCTCTACATGATCTCATATGACGGCCTCAATCCAAATTTCAGGAATCAAGCATTCAACATCTCCATTATGTGTCCTACATCTCCCTCAATGACTTCACGTTCCATGATTTTAGGGACTTAATGCAAGTGGTACGCAGGAGAAGTCAAAATAGCGAAAGAAGTCAAGATATGAAAGCTCAAGGGAATTTTGGTAATTTCATAGCCACCGTATGGAGGACCAGTCAACTGAAAAGTTGAAGAGCTCGCCGCAACGAAGACAATAGAAGAAACGACACCTTAATCTGAGCTATGGTGAAGAAGTTAGGGCCCTTTGAAAATAGAGAAAAACCTTTGGAGAATGTTGTGTATTTTCCCCAGACAAGCGAATTTTCTCGAACCGCAGGCCAAATCGGTTCAGGGGAGAACCAGTTAATGGTACAACCGAATCGTTTTGGGGTACCTGTATGCTGGTAGAGTTTTAAAATTGTAAAACTCTTTATTGGTTTCCCTATAAAGCCAACTTCGGGGGAGTTATTTTGCAAGACTTGGAGCGACGTTTTTGAGAGTTTTATGAACTCAAGTCTTCACCTTTTTGAGTTCCCAAACTCATGTTTTGATTCACATATCATTTCCAAATGTTTGTGAATCCTTTTATAACCCAAGAACACTGCTCAGCTTTTGTTCAACCCTTGTTGAGAAGTTGTTCTCTTCTTCATTGCTGTGCACCTGGAGTTTTCTAAGGAGATTCCAGCCGACGACATAAGAATCAACGCCTGCGGGTATTTCTATGTCACACTGTATTTCTAACCATTGCTTTGGAGGTTTGCTGAAGACATCGTGCATTACACTTGTGGGCGATTATCAGGTTGTATGTAAGTCAATGGCCTTATAAATTCTTTAAAGTTCTAGAAATAAAAAGTTTTACCCGAAAGGGGTTTTTTCCTTAACTTTGTGTGACATGCATCATCTATTTATGGGTTGACACGCACAAACACATAGATGAATGTTTAAGGGTCTGACTTTATTTGGTTTAAAAGTAGACATCCAATTAACTAAGGCTTAATTTGAATCTTGCGAATTGAATTTAATCAATTATCACACAGTCACACTTTTCAAATTGGTATCAAAGCGGGTTATGCTAATTTATCGTGTATTCCTATTTTCCGCAAAATTTGTGTGATATCGATTTTTTTTAAAATCAGTTTTGTGAAAATTGTAATTTTTCCAATGGATCACTTATGTAATCGGATGCCCCCTTTGATGACATGAGTCAGTGTTTTGATGATATAAATCAGTTGAATTTGACGTTTGCTAAAAGAATTGATTTTTTGGAAAAAGAAAATTGTCATTTTAAATTCGCGTTGGATCTTTTGCAAACGGTTCAAAATCAAAGGGATTTTTATCGTGAGAAATTTTTTTCCTTGGACCATGAATTTAATGCTTTAAAATTGTCCAAAAAGGAGAGTGATGATAGGGTCTTATTATTAGAAGAAGAATTGGAGGACCTTAAAAATTCGATGGTTTGTATTTTTGCTAAAGAGGATAAAAATATTTTAGTTAATAAGTTTGTGTCACGTGAAGAGACTCTTAGGGAAAAGCTTGCTTTAATTGAGGGGGAGCGCGATAAACTGTTAAGTTTAATTGAAATTTTGAAAAAGAAATCCCGGTCTTTGGAAGAGTCTAATTTGTTGCTTGAATCAAATATTTTGAAGTTAAAAAATGATTTAATCGATTCAAGTAGGTTTGATAATGATGGTAATGGCTCATCTTATTCTCATGTTTCTAGTGCCAAAGACAAAACCATTATTTGTTTTAAAGGGCCAACCGTTCCCAAGGACATTAGAAAAGGTCAACCCATAGGTGTCGTTCCACCCATTTACACATGTTCATATTGTGGCAGGAAAGGTCACCTTAAGAGATTTTGTTTCGATCTTGCAAAATTTCCTAGGAAGTCTATGTCTAGTGTTCCCGTGGTTCGCGAATCCCATACACGACGTTTCACATCTATTTGGGTTAGGAAATCACTTTTAGAGGCACTAAATTTTAGAGAAGTTGATTCTCGTTTTCTTGCACATGATTCTTCTCTTGCCATATCATATAGATGATTATGTTTGCATGTTTGACATGCCCTAGTTGTGCTTCTTGATATATTTTTGCTAGCGTTGTGACATGTAGTTTTTGTGTAGATTTTTGTTTTTAAAATTTTTAAAAAATCCAAAAAGATCTTTATTTTTTGTTTGCACCTTTTATGGATGGACACCTAGGATGACTGAGTCACAACATCATTCAATTTATTCATGTGAATATTTGATAGTGTTTGGAGACAATAGGTCAATTCATCCATGTGCTTTATAATGTTTGGAGTCATTGAGATGTAATTAGTGTTACTTCCTACATGTTTGACTCTTGATTTCCTTTATTGCACACATGCACGAGTTTGTTTGATTATTGTGCTTATCTTATCACATGTTGGTTGGGTGTTTTCACTTCAATCATGTCCTTAAAACGAACCAAGTGCGATAAAACTTGATAAAATAGTTGTGCATGTAAGATATGTTTATGAGTTTGTGTGTGTGTGTTTTTTAAATGGGGAAGGGCTGCGAAAGGTTCGTTTGGCCTTTGCGAATACTAAGCCAACGTTTGTGAGTTTGTGTGTTTTTTTGAAAATGTGAACGGCTATGAAAGATTATCATTTATCCTTTGTGATGAAGCCACTGTTTAAATTGTACCTAAAAAATTGAGGAATTTTATTATTTGGGGTCCAAAGAGGTTTAAAAGAGCCCGAAAAAATTTAAAGGCAATAAAAAGAAATTCATGCCAATTATGGGCCAATTAGGCTTTTGCACCAATTCTCCAATGTTTGAGAATTTAGATTTCGTCTAAAAGAAACTATATATAAGGGAGTTTGGTTGGAGATTTTATAATGTGTTTGCACGTCCTTGAAATTCTTGAAAATACGTTACATAGTTTTGGACGTTATTGGTGTGAAAATCAGTTTGACTTTGATTTGTTGATTTACATAAGACAATGTCATCTAAATTCAATAATTTTTACACCTAAGGATACTTTTGATGTTCATTCGTTAGAGGTACACATATGCATCCTGCACATATTATTGATTGAGTTTATTTACCTATCGAATGTGTTCACACCCATTCATTCCATTTTCATGACTTGGTTGTTTTAGTTTAAATCCATGGTGTGATTTTTGTGTCATGTTTTACATAGTTTACAAATTTTATCTTATTTTTTGTATGAAAATTTTGAAAAATCAAAAAATAGTTTGTGAAGGTTTTTTAAGTATCTCTTTGCAAGAGCGCATTTCCCATCTGATTGTTGCCTTGTTTTGAATACTGTGACACCCCGATTTTTCTTGTTTGATTTATTCTTCTCATTTGTCTATTTGAGGACATAATAAAAAGGGTGAGAAAGAATTGGTATCATTTTATGGGGGAGTTTGAATTTTGGGGGATTTTTTGAGATTTGACTTATGCTTTCATCATAAATTGGTATCTATGTTAATCTGATTTCAAGCTCGATACGTCACTTGGTATTTTCTTTATCTCGTGTGTGTAGGTACTACATCGATGATATCTGAATTACACACCCCGATCAGAAAAGTTTTGAAGATTTGAAGATCAAACGATGAAGACTTATTCATTTGTATCTTTCCAATTTTGGGTTCATGGAATGGTAGATTTGTATAGGCAATTTTTTATTTGATAATTCGGATTTTTTTATGTATGTACCAGCATAGACATAGGGGGAGATTTGTAAGGACATTTTTGTCATGTCCAATATCTTACATTTATGTATATCGTACGCCGCTACATTTGGCACGTCTCTACACGATCTCATACGACGGCCTCAATCCAAATTTTGGGAATCAAGCATTTAACATCTTCATCATGTGTCCTACATCTGCCTCAATGACTTCACGTTCCATAATTTTATTGACTTAATGCAAGTGGTGCTCAAGAGAAGTCAAAACTGTGAAAAAAGGCAAGATATGAAAGTTCAACGGCATTTTGGTAATTTTATAGCCATCGTCCAGAGTACCAGTCAACTCGAAGTTGAAGACCTCACCGCAATGAAGACATTGGAAGAAACGTCACCTCAATCTGAGCTATGGTGCAGAAGTTATGGCCCTTTGAAAATGGACAAAAACCTTTGGAGAATGCTGTGTTATTTTTCACTAGACCAGAGAATTTTCTCAAACCGCAGGCCAAACCGGTTCAGGGGGTGAACCGATTCATGGTACACCCGAATCGATTCGGGGTACCTGTACGCTGGTAGAGTTTTAAAATTGTGAAACTCTTTATTGGTTTCCCTATAAAAACCAACTTCGGGGGAGTTATTTTGCAAGACTTGGAGAGACGTTTTTTAGAGTTTTATGAGCTCAAGTCTTCACCTTTTCGAGTTCCCAAACTCATGTTTTGATACACATATCATTTCCAAATCTTTGTGAATCCTTTTGTAACCCAAGAACACTGCTTTTCTTTTATTCAACCCTTGTGGAGAAGCCATTCTCTTCTTCATTATTGCGCACCTGGAGTTCCCGAGGGAGATTCCAGCCGACAACATCAGAACCGACGCCTGCGGGTAATTCGGTGTCATACTGTATTTCTAGCCGTTTCTTTGGAGGTTTACTAAAGACACCGTATATTACACTTGTGAGAAATTATCAGGTTGTATGTAAGTCAATGGTCTTGTAAATTCTTTAAAGTTCTAGAAATAAAAGGTTTTACCCGAAAGGTTTTTTTCCCTTAACTTTGTGTCACATGCATCATCTATTTATGGTTTGACATGCGCCCACACATAGATTCATGTTTAAGGGTCTGACTTTATTTGGTTTAAAAGTAGACATCCAATTAAATAAGGCTTAATTGGAATCTTGCGAATTGACTTTAATCAATTATCACACGGTTACACTATTCAGTTAAGGATAAAATCTATGACCGTTCACCCAGTGTTGTGTAATGTGGGGCTCTTCAGGGTATTCACCTGGTAGTGAAATATTTTCACACCTAAGTGTGCCTAGTTATAAATTCGATCCTATCCTCAAAACTGGAGTCCCATGAGTAAGCGGTTAGTTACTATGAGTTATGTTAGAAACTTTCTAGGTATCCATGCCCTTTTAAAAGCCAGTTGGAGGTCGTTCGGGATCTTCATCCAGTTGCGACACGTTTTCAAGCATAGTGTGTCTATTTGAAATTTTTTGTCTTATTCTTAAAACGTGAGTCCCACGACTATGTTGTGAGTTGATATGAGTTACACTAGTCACGTACAACGTGTTGTTAAGTATTTTCACCCACTAGTGACATATTTTGAAGCCTATGTGTGGCCATTTGTATATGTCAGTCCTATTCTCAAAATGGGCGTCTCGCGACTATGCAGTCAGTTGCTACGATTTACGTTTATAACGTGCAAGGTGTTTGTTCATTCCCCTTGCGGGGAAATTTGTGGTTGATCGAGGTTTTCATCCACTAGCCTCACGTTTTCAAGTCTAAGTGTGCCTATTTGTAAATTTTGATCCTATTCTTAAACTGAGAGTTCGTAACTAGGTACTCAGTTACTCAAAATTATCTCGATCATGTGCAACATATTTGTGCCCTTTACGGGGCCGTTTGGGGAATGCTCGGGATTTTCACCCACTAGCAGCACGTATACAATCCTAAGTGTGCCCATTTTCAAACTTTGGTAATATTATTAAATCGATATTCCTATAACTATGTGGTCTCTTACTAGAAACTAGGGTGTCACGTGCGAGGTGTTTGTGCCTTTTGCGGGGCTATTTGGGAGATGTTCAGAGTTTTCACCCATTAGCGGCATGTTTTCAAATCTATGTTTGCCTATTTGTAAATTTTGTTCCTATTCTCAAATCTAGATTCCTACGACTACGCGTTCAGTTGTTACAAGTTACATCGGTCATGTGCGAGGTGTTTGTTCCACTTACGGGGTTATTTGAGGGTTTTTTTCCCACTAGCGGCATGTTTATAAGCCTAAGTGTGGATATTTGAAAATTTCAATCATATTCTCAAATTTGGAGTCGCGCAACTACCAGCTAGTTAGCCCAAGTTACATTAGTCATGTGCAAGGTGTTCGTTCCCTTAGCTCAGCCATTTGGGGATTTTTTGGGTATTCACCCCCTAGCAGAATGTTTTCAAACTGAAATGTGCCTATTAGTAAATTTTGACCATATTCATAAACTGAGATAACCATGATTATGTGATTAGTTTCTATAAGTTACGATGGTCATATGTGAGATGTTTGTGTCCCTTATGGGTTCGTTTCAAGACTATTCAGGGTTTTCGTCCACTAGTAACACGTTTTCAATTCTAGGTGTGACAATATAAAAATTTTGGCCCTATTGTAAGAGCAAGAGTTTTGTGACTACATAGTAAATTCCTACAAGTTATATTGGTCACATGCGAGGTCTTCATGCCCCTTGTGGGGCCGTTTGGGGGTTGTTCGGGGTTTTCACCCATTAGCAGCATATTTGCAAAACCAAGTGAGCCTATTTGAAAATTTTGGTTCTATTCTCAAACTAGGAGTTCTGCGACTATGATGTCAGTTGATACGAGTAAAGTTGGTCACATGCAAGTTTGTGCCCCTTATGGGGCCGTTTGAGGGATGTTTAGGGTTTTCATCCTCGTGTGACACCTTTTCAAGTCTAAGTGTACTAATTTGTAAATTTCGATCATATTCTAAAATCGGGAGTCCCATGACTACATGATTTATTGCTAAAAGTTATGTTGGTTACGTGTGAGGTGTCGTTCCCCTTACGGGGCCATTTGGGGGCTCTTTGGAGTTTTCACCCGCTAGCAACACTATTTCAAGCCTAAGTGCACCTATTTGCAAATTTTGGTCATATTCTCAAACTTGGAGTCATGCAACTGTGTGGTTTGTTGCTATGAGTTACATTGATCACGTATAAGTCTACCTATGGGACCATTTGTTGGTTGTTCGAGGTTCTCAGCCACTAGTGGCATGTTTTCAAGTATAAGTGTACCTATCTGTAAATTTCATTGCTACTCTCAAAATGGAAGTTTTGTTACTATGCGGTTAATTGCTATAATTTTTTTAGAAACGGTGAGAAGTTTTCATGCCCATGCAGGTTCGTTTGGGGGTTGATCCGAGTTTTCATCCACTAGCGACATATTTTTAAGACTAAGTGTGGCTACTGGCAAATTTTGGTCATATTCACAAACTAGGAGTCCCGCGACTATGCGGTCCATTTCTACATGTTACATTGATCACGTGTGAGGTGTTGTGACCGTTGCTTGGTCATTTGGTTGTTATTTGGGGGTTTTTCCCCTAGTGGCATGTTATCAAGCCTAAGTGTGCCTATTTGTAAATTTGATTATATTCTCAAAATGGGATTCTTATGACTATGCGGTCAGTTGACATGATTTTCACCTTTTATAGGGCCCTTTGGGGCTTGTTCGGGGTTTTCATCCACTATTGACATGTTTTCAAGCATAAGAGTGCCTATTTGTAAATTTTGGCCCTATTCTTAAATTGAGTGTCTTGCAACTACGTGGTCAATTGATAAGAGTTATGTTGATCACGTGCGAGGTATTTATTCCCCTTACGAAGCTATTTTGGGGCTCTTCGGAATTTTCACCAACTAGCGGCATGTTTTCAAGTCAAATTGTGCCTATTTGCAAATTTTTCTCCTACTCTAAAATTGAGATTCCCGCAAGTATTGGTCAGTTTCTCAGAGCTACGTTGGTCATGTGCGAGGTGTCATTCCCCTTATCAATCCATTTGGGGGCCTTTAGTTGTTTTAACCCACAAGGGGAATGTTTTCAAGCATAAATCTGTTTGTTTGAAACGTTTGGTCCTACTCTCAAATTGAGAGTCATGCATTACATTTATCACCTATGAGGTGTTCATGTCTCTTGCGGGGATATTTGGGATTTTCCCCCACTTGTGGCACACTTTCAAGCCTATATGTGGCTATTTGTAAATTTTGGTCTTATTCTCAAACCGGGAGTCCCATGACTACGAGTCTAGTTATTATGAGTTTTGGTCACGTGCGAGGTCTTCATGCCCCTGTCAGGATATTTGGAGGCTCTTTGAGGTTTTCACCCTTTAGCATCACATTTTCATGTCTAAGGGTGCATATTTTCAAATTTTGGTCCTATTCTCAAACTGGGAGTCCTCTGACTATGTGGTCATTTATTATGAGTTATATGGGTCACGTGCAATGTGTTTGTGCCCTTCGTGGGTCATTTTGGAGGTTATTTAGTGTTTTCTCCCACTAGAGGCATTATTTCAAGCCTAAGTATGCCTATTTAAAAATTCAGGTCCAATCCTCAAAATATAAGTCCCGTGACTATGCGATCAGTTACTACGTGTTACGTTCGAAACATGTGAGGTGTTCATGCCTTTTGCAGGGTGGTTCAAGGTTATCATCCACTAGTGGCACATTTTTCAGTCTAAGTGTAATTGTTTGGCAATTTCAGTCTTATTCTTAAATCGAGAGTCCCGTGACTATGCGATCAGTTGTTATGACTTACGTTGGTCACGTGCGAGGTGTTGTTAAGGGTTTTTTCCTAGTAGTGAAATATTTTGAAGCTTATGTATGCCTATTTGTACATTTTGGTTCTATTTTAAAAACATCAATCCCGTGACTACACGGTCAGTTGCTACGAGTTACGTTAGTAATGTATGAGGAATTCATTCCCCTTCCCGGGCCATTTGGAGTTGCTTGGGGTTTTCATCAACTAGAGGACTGTTTTCAAGATTAAGTGTGTCTATTTCTAAATCTCAGTACTATTCTTAAACTGAGAGACCGAGACTACACGGTGACTTACTATGAGTTACATTGGTCACATGCAAGGTGTTCGTGCCCTTTGTGGGGCCGTTTGGGGGTTGTTCAGGATTTTCGCCAACTAGCGTCATATTTTCAAGCCTAAGTGTGCTTATATGAAAATTTTTCTTCTATTCTTAATCCAAGATTTCCATGATTACACAAACAATTGTTGCAAGTTGCGTTGGCCACATGTGAGGTGTTCGTTCCATTGGTGGGGCCATTTGGGGGTTGTTCGGAGTTTAGCCCACTACCGGAATGTTTTAAATCCTAAGTTTTCCTATTTTTTAATTTCGATCATATTATCAAACCGAGAGTCCCATGGCTATGTGTTCAGTTACTACGAGTTACGTTGGTCACATGTAAGGAGTTATTTCCCCTTACGAGGCTATTGGTAGCTATTTGGGGGTTTTTCCCACTAGCGTCATGTTTTTAAGCCTATGTGCGGCTATTTGAAACTTTGGGTCCTATACTCAAACTTGGAGTCCCTCGCCTAACAGTTAGTTTACACATGTTACGTTGAACACGTGCAAGGTGCTCGTGCCCTTTGCAGGGCTATTTGGGGGGTGTTCAACGTTTTCACCCACTAGCGACACATTTTTAAGCCTAAGTGTGTCTATTTTTAAATTTTGGTCCTATTATCAAACTTGGAGTCCCCCAATTATGTTTTCAGTTGTTATGAGTTAGTTGGTTACGTACGAGGTGTTTTTACCCCTTGCTGGGAAGTTTGGTGGTTGTTCGGGATTTTCGACCATTAGTGGCTTGTTTTCAAGCCTAAGTTTCCTCATTATAAATTTCAATCTTATCCTCAAAATGGGAGTCCCGCGAGTAAGCGGTTAGTTACTATGAGTTACGTTAGAAACTTGCGAGGTATTCATGCCCTTTCCAGGGTCGTTTGGAGGCTGTTCGGGATTTTCATCCACTAGTAGCACGTTTTCAAGCCTAAGCATGTCTATTTCCAATATTTTGTCATATTCTCAAACCGTGAGTCCCATGACTATGCCATCAGTTTTTATGCGTTACATTGGTCACGTGTGAGGTTTGTTTAGGGTTTTTGCCCACTAGTGGCACATTTTGAATCCTATGTGTGCCCATGTGTATATTTCAGTCCTATTATAAAAATGGGAGTCCCCTGACTATGCGATCAGTTGCTACAAGTTACGTTTATAATGTGCAACGTGTTCGTTCATTCTGCTTGCAAGGCCGTTTGGGGGTTCTTCGAGGTTTTCATCCACTAGTGTCACGTTTCCAAGTCTAAGTGTGCCTATTTGATAATTTTAGTCTTATTCTTAAACCTAAAGTCCCGTGACAATGCGGTCAATTGCTATGAGTTATGCTGGTCATGTGTGAGGTGTTATTCAGGGTTTTCTCCTAGTAGTGAGATATGTTGAAGCATGTGTGTGCCTATTTGTAAATTATTCCTATTTTAAAAATGGTTATCCCGTGACTACACGGTCTGTTGCAACAAGTTACGTTAGTGACGTGTGAGGTGTTTGTTCCCCTTGTAAGGCCATTTGGAGGTTCTCGGGGTTTTCTTCCCCTAGTGGCACATTTTTAAGCCTAACTCTGTCTATTGGTAAATTTAAATACTGTTCTTAAATTGAGAGTCCGGGACTATACGGTCTCTTTCTATGAGTTACATTGGTCACATGCAAGGAGTTCGTTCCCTTTTCAGGGTCATTTGGGGGTTGTTAAGGATTTTCACCAACTAGCGACACGTTTTCAAGCCTAAGTGTGTCTATATGAAATTTTTTCTCCTATTCTTAAATCGAGACTCCAGTGACTATACGTTTTATTGCTACAAGTTACATGGTCATGTATGAGGTGTTCATTCCCTTTGCTGGGCCATTTGGGGGGGGTTTCAGAGTTTCACCCACTAGCGGCATATTTTCAATCCTAAGACTTGCCTATTTCTAAATTTTGATCCTATTCTCAAACTGAGAGTCCCAAGACTTTGCGTATAGTTACCATGAGTTACATTGGTCATGTACAAGGTGTTATATCTCACTACGAAGCTGCCTAATAACTGTTTAGGGTTTTCTCCCACTAGCGGCTTGTTTTTAAGCCTATGTTTTCTATTTGAAAATTTTGGTCCTATTCTCAAACTTGGAGTTCCGCAACTATCGATTACTTCACACATGTTACATTGGTCACGAGAAAGGTGTCCATGCCCTTTACGGGGCCATTTGGGGTCTGTTTGAGGTTTTCACCCACTAGCGACATATTTTCAAGCCTAAGTGTTCCTATTTGCAAATTTTGGTCCAAATATAAAATGGGATTCTCACGACTCAGCGACCAGTTTTTACTTTTTATGTTGGTCATGTGTGAGGTTTTCGTGTCCTTTGGGGGTCTGTTTGGGGGTTTTCATCCACCAGTGGCAAGTTTTCAAGACTAAGTGTGTTAATTTGTAAATTTTGGTCCAATTATAAAACTAAGAATTTCGTGAATACACAATCAGTTTCTATGAGTTATGTTGGTCATGTTGAGGTCTTCTTTCCTCTTGCAGGGCCATCTAGGGGTTGTTTTGGATTTTCACCCACTAGCAACATGATTTCAAGACTAAGTGAGTTTATCTAAAAATTTGGGTCATATGCTCAAACCAGAATTTTCGCGACTACATGGTGAGTTAAAATGACTAAAATCGATCACATGCAAAGTGTCCATGTCCTTTTTAGGGCCGTTTGATGGTCATATAGTGTTTTCACCCTCTCGTAGCACATTTTCCAGTCTAAGTGGACTAACTTGCAAATTTTGGTTATATTCTCAAACCGAGAGTCCCACCACTACACGATCAAATGCTAGGTTATGTTGGCCATGTGCGAGGTCTCGTGCCCCTTCAGGGGCCATTTGAGGTCTCTTCAATGTTTTCACCCACTAACAGCACGTTTTCAAGCCTAAGTGTGCCTATTTGAAAATTTTATCCCATTCTCAAACAAGGAGTCCCACGACTATATGTCTTGTTGCTACGAGTTACTTTGATCACGTGCAATGTGTTGTGCCCCCTGAGGGACCGTTTGGGGGTTATTTGAGATTTTCTCACACTAGTGGAATGTTTTGAAGCATAAGTGTGTCTATTTTTAAATTTTGGTCCTATTATCAAAATGGGATTCCTATGACTATGAGGTCAGTTGATACGAGTTACTTTAGTAACTTGTTAGGTATTTGTGCCCCATGTAGGGCCTTTTGGGGAATGTTCGGGGTTTTCTTCCACTAGCGGCACGTTTTCTAGCCTAAATGTGCCTATTTTAAAATTTTGATCATATTCTCAAATTGAGAGTCGCGTGACTACGCATTGAGATGTTAGAGTTACGTTGGTCACATGCGAGGTGTTGTGCCTCTTCCGGGGACATTTGGTGGGCATTTAGGGTTTTCGCCTCCAGTGGCATGTTTTCAAGCCTAAGTGGGCCCATTTGTAATTTTCGATCCTGTTATTAAAGTGGTAGTCCCGTGACTACATGGATGATTACTATGAGTTACGTTGGTCACGTTCAAGGTCTCCATGCGCCTTGCAGGGATGTTAGGTTTTTTTGGGGGGGTTTCATCCACAAGCAGCACATTTTCAAGTCTAAGTGTGCCTATTTGCAAATTTTGGTCCTATTCTCAAACATGTCTTGATTACTCAGTCAGTTTTTATGAGTTACATTGGTCACGTGCGAGGTGTTTATACCCTTGCAGGGCTGCTTGGTGGTTGTCCGGGGTTTTCGCCTACTGGTGGCATATTTTTAAGCCTAAATGTTCATATTTGTATATTTTGGTTATATTCTTAGAATGAGAGTTTCGCAACTATGTGGTTTGTTCCTACAAGTTACGTTAGTAACATGCGAGGTGTTAGTACCCCTTGCATAGTCATAGGGGTTGTTCAGGGTTTTCATCCACTAGCGGCACATTTTCAAGCCTAAGTGTTCTTATTTGCAAATTTTGGTCACATTCTCAAATCGAGAGTCTCGTAAAATAACCCTAATGTTATAAATATAACAAAATGGTCATATGTGAGGTATTCATGTCCCTCGGGGAGATATTTGGTGGTTCTTTGGGGTTTTCATCCATAGCGAAACGTTTTCAAGTCTAAGTGTGCCTATTTGCAAAGTGTGATCCTATTCTTTAATCGGGATTCCACGACTATGCGATTAGTTTCTTAGAGTTATGTTGGTCACGTGTGAGGTGTTCATGCCTCTTGTGGAGAAATTTGGGGGCTATTCAGAGTTTTCACCCACTTGCGGTATGTTTTCAAGCCCAAGTGTGCTATCTAAAAATTTCAGTCCTATTCTCAAACAAAGAGTCCCACGACTATGCATTCAGTTTCTACGAATTACATTGGTCACGTGCGAGATGTTCGAGTCCCTTGCGAGGCTATTTGGGGGTTGTTTGTGTAAGAAATGCAAGACGATACGTAGCTTAAACCTCAGTATTTATATATAATATATACTCATATCTGTAATTATTCGATAACCTTACCAAAGTATAAAACTCTTGAAATTGAAATTTTTGAATATTAGGTTATTGAACCTTAGAAAAACTCAAATTAGGAAATAACCCTGATGTTATAAATATAACAAAATGGTCCCTAAAGTTATTATTTAGCCTTTAAACTACTTAAATGAGTAATGCACCCAAAAAAATTTCCATACTTAACTTTGTATCTATTCTAATTCACAAACCATCCCTTAAGTATACCTTTATTAGTTTAGGAAATTATAGAAAAGCCCTTAAAGTTTAAAAAATATAGAAAATGAAGCAAATCATAAACCAAAAATTCTCGAGGACTAAAACCTAGTACCCTAACCTAATCCTCATCTGCTAAGCGTATGAAAATGCCACATAAGTTACCATTTTGGCTGATAACAATAAGTAATCACATGTCCTCACATGTACCACTATTTACCACCACAAACATCATCTACCCTATAAAAGGCTCAACCAAACACAAAGAAAGCCATCAATTCAGTAGAGAAAAAACCAAACTCAAAATTTGACATTTTCAGGTAACCTTACATTTTATGTACAAAGCATGGTTTCAATAATTCCAATTAGTTTCTGTAGTTGTTTAAAGTCTATTTATACTTTAAAATGTGTTAGCTTACATAAAAATACACTCCTAAAGGTCAATTTAAAAAAAACGCCATGAAAGCTTGAGCTTTAATGGTGAATTTTGTGTTCCTGACCTTGAACCCGTTTAAGGTCGGAATAATTGTCCCTAGACCTTAAGAAACTCATCCAGAATTTTAATTTGATTATATTACAGCCACATGTCTCAAAAGTAAGATTTTTTATTTCAGTCGTTGAAATTTCAAAGTTTAAATTCTCCTATTATATTATGGATTAGAACCACAAACCAAAACCATTATACTCTAAATTCACACAGAAACAAAACCATATTACTTCCATAGTTCGAATTTCACTATATCTCCATGAAACTGAAAATGATTTTTTTGCAAATTTTTTAGAACATGGAGAAGAGGCTACAGTTCACTTTAATCCATAAAAGTTATATGATTGGATTCTTTATGAAAATCAGAAAGAATGGGTTTTGAATCATCTAAAATGATATTATGTACTGGATTTAATTGAACGTCAAAGTTTGAAACCCTAAACTCAAATTTTCGAAGATTGAAGATGAAGTGGTAAACACGTGCGCGAGTGAGGTTAAATGCAAGGCGTAGGATTATTGGTTGAGCATGTGTTTTACTTTTCTTTTATTTCGTTTCATTTTGTTTCTTTTCTTTTCTTTTCTTATTTTATGTATTTTGGGATTAGTATCCATACGATGTATTCTTGTAATTATAAAAGTGCCTCGATGCTATACGTAATTGAGTAATGTAATACAACTCTTATTTATCAATGCAGTAGAACCCTATTATTATTATTATTATTATTATTATTATTATTATTTGCACAATCCTTAGTCACCCCAAAACCTCGGAATGTCACTACATGGTATCAGAGAAAGCACCAAGTTTAATACTCCTATGCGGGACTTACATAGGAAATATATCAATTTTAATTTTATAACTTCTTTATATTATTTTGATACTAAACACTTGTCTTTCCTCCATAAACATTTGGGATAACATCTTTCTAAACATAAACAGGATCGATCAAGCTTAGTTTAGTCAGACTATTCGGGATGAGGGATACAATAAGTTGTGTAAAAGAAATTGGGATATCGACTGGGAATGGGAAATTACAACCCCTAATATCAAACATCACTTACTAACGTGGCCCAGGATTCAGCACCAACAATGGAATTATGTGCAACTCCACCTGTGTCTCTCGGTGACTGTGGGACAGATTTGCCATATCTTGATGCCACTACTTCTTCGTTAGGATCGAGTACCGGAGGACGAGATTAAAAATTTAGTACTGAAAATGGGATGAGATTCTTTAAAGGATTAAATAACTTTATATGAATAAACTATTAAGGAGCACATGTGAGTTGTAGTGCAAGGAAAGGAGATGAAGGGAAAAAAGTGTTATGTTAAAATATTAATATAGTTCACGAATATGGTAACATACTAATGCTAATTTTGATACCATTGTGTTAGACTAAAGCCTCTTTACTTTTTACGTTTAGGGGCCAGTTGTACTCATTAAAAAGCCTATCAATATAACTACTCTTGTTATATACGAATCTTATATGCTATGACTTGATTTTTTATTTATTCCCATAGGATAGTGAAAACATGTAATGCAAACATATCAGCATGAATAACGTCATGATCGGAGCCAACTTGAACATATCCTCCCACAGCTATGGATGATATTGCTCGGTGTCTTGAAAAACTCACGATGTTAAATCAAGCATGCCAAAATCCTTTACATATGGTACGAACAAAGATGTCAGCTGAAACTCAAAGAATGAATGCCTTTAAGGGATTTCTTCAACAACGACCTCCTGCATTTTACAGAAAACCCATAGCTTTAGAATAAGAACGATGGTTTAGACAATCACTCAAAGTATTTAATTGTATATGGATATTACTTGAACTTATAGTGGACTTAGAAACTTATCTTTTACAGAGTGAGATGAACCATTGTTGGCAGTCGGTAAAAGGTACCTAGAATGTAGAAAATTTAACATGGGCACAGTTTGAAGATATGTTCTTTAAGAAATACTTTTTTGAAGCCTTACGTGGCCAATTACCTACAGAATTTCTTGATTGAAACAACAGAATATGACATTGGCATAATACGAAGCTCGATTTATAGAATTATCTAGCTATGCTCAGGAATATATAGATACCAATGTTAAAAAGTGTAAAAATTTTGAGCCCAGATTCAAAGCCAATATTAAGACCTCTCTTATTCCCAAACAAATTCATAAGTTAGAAAGAATGATTTAAGTAGCTAATCTAATTCAGAGAAACTCGGACCAAGTGAAACTTCTCAAAATATTTCCCTAATTTCTCAAAATAATTTTAATAATCGATCAACAAATGTTCCAATTAAAAATATCCACATCTTAAAACCTAACGAAGGTCGAGATACGATCAAATTCATCATCAAATCAGTGGATCTGTAATTTATTTCCATGAATGTAATGCCCCGGGACATATCAGACCCCAATGCCCCAAGGTTAGTAAACCTAACTTTAACCGAAGGCCATCCATTAACTTAAGAAAGATCGCTGAACACCAATGACCTATAGGAAAACCCCCAGTTTCGTGAGGAAAAGTTATATATAACCAACCTCCAAGAAATCCTAATGGCAAAGGACCAGTATCAGGTAATCGTCCATAAGGTCAAAATTTTGCTCTTTTGACGCAATCTAATAGTCACGATATTATTGAAGGTAATATTTAATCGCACGGCTCTTATACTAATTGATTCGACATCTTCTCATTCATTTATTACTTCCAAATTTATGACCTTAGCAAATCTCACTCCTTTTATCCTAATCTTATCATTAGCAATAAGTATGCCTTCTAGTACTATCGCAATAACACACCAGGTTTGTAAAAATTATGAAGTGAAACTTAATGTTGGTACAATTATTAGGATAGACGCGTTATCAACAAACGATGGCTATATCAATTGTTACTCAAGAAAGGTGATCTTTAGAATCTTCCAAACTAATAAGTGTGAATTTAAAGGGAAACGTTCAAAAAATACATACAACATATCTTCTTACTCTCTTTCAATTCTTGGTGACTATAAAGATGTATATCCTGAAGACTTACTTGATATTCCTCCACCAAGTGAAGTAGAGTTTATAATTAAACTGTTTCCCAATACTTTTCCTATTTCCATACCACCTATCGGATGGCCCCCATCGAGTTACGAGAGCTTAGAACTCAATTAGATGAATTGCAAACCAAAGGATTCACCCGACTAAGTACATCCCCATGGGGAGCACCTGCTCGATTTTTGAAGAAGAAAGACTTATTATTTCGATTGTGTATTGACTACTGCAGATTGAACCGAGTTAGTATGAAAAATAAATATTTGTTACCTAGGATATGAGACTTATTCGACCGACTACGAGGAGAGAGAGTATTTTTGAAAATTGAATAAGGATCTCGATATCACAAATTATGAGTAAAAGAGGAAGACGTATCAAAAACAACATTTAGGACTCAGTATGCACATTTTGAATTTTTAGTAATGTCTTCAAGACTTCCAATGCGCCATCAGCATTTATTAATTTAATGCACCGAGTATTTCAACCATTAATTGATCAATTCGTGATTATATTCATAGTTTATATCCCAATATATTCAAAAAACCGAGCAGGATCACAAAACTCATTTACAGATAGTACTAGAAACATTACGATGTAATCGATTGTATTATAAGAAAAGTAAATGCAATTTTCTTATGAAAGAAGTAAAGTTTTTAGGACGTGTCATCACTAAACATGGAATCAAGGTATATCGAGCAAAATCTGTAGTTGTTATTGAATGGCCACAACCTACTATAGTGATAGAGGTTTTAACTTTTCTTGGATCAACCGGATATTACCAACAATTTGTACAAGTATTTCCGCCATTTCATCACTTCTAATGATGCTAACTTAAAAGGATATGAATTTTGAATGGAATCAAGAATGTACCCAATCATTTCATACTTTTAAGGAACATTTAACTACTACTTATGTACTCATTATACCTTCCAACGATGTTAGTTATGATGTATACACTGATGCTTCTTTATAAGGGCTAGGTTGTGTACTCATGCAACAAGGAAAAGTAATAGAATATGGGTTTCAGAAATTAAAAATCCACAAGAAAAATTACCCAGTTCATGACCTGGAATTAGCCACAATAATCTTTGCATTCACTACTAGAAAAATACCTTTTTATGACGGTTTTAGAATTTAATTTTATGACCATTTTCGTCAAACCGTCATAATAAGTACTATTTCTTAACAGTTATGACCCTTTTTGCATTTGATGAAATGACTTTGTAATTTATATGACCATCTAATTTTTAGGTTCATATTGATGTGATATTTAATGACGGTAATATTTTAACTATCGTATAATATATTTATTTTTTATGACAATATTATGTACATTGTAATATTAAATATCATTTACAAAATTAATATTTTTTTAATAAACTTATTTAGTTATTTATGACAATTTTTAATAAAAATTACAACAAACTCAATATGCGGGAAACAGATTTTTTGGTGATAGAAATCCTAAAACACATAAAACTCTAGATACCCACTACCCACAAATCTTCCTACAATTAAAAAAGAGAACTACCTCACAAACCCCACAACCCTTAACTTACCCCCTCGTCCCACCCCTCTTTTCTTTAACTGCACATCTCCTATCTTGAAGTGTACAGCCTCTCGTCGTCGCCCCTCTCGTCCCTGGCCCTTCCATCGCCGCCCCTCTCATCGTCGGCTTAGAGAAACTGTTTTGTTTGTAGGATTAATTGAATACATTGGTAGGTGTTGTTAATGGGTTTGTTATAGTTGAATACAAAAGTATATGCTTTCGGTCTTGAAGTTTAATAATTTGGTGACATGAAATTCCTAACACAATTTATCATATTTTGCAGTCAAATTGTTAATTGTTTTGCTCACGGAATTGCTCTCAGGATTGCTCTCGTCATCGCGACTTGATTGAGGATTCATAGTGGTAGATATGCTATTTCACAAGTTTAGTGAGGTAGTTTTGAAAGCCTATCCCTTACTCATATTTATTTTTAGGTAACAATATACACTTTTAGCTTCAATGTTTTATCAATTACTATTAGCAAGACAAGTTGTTGGTTTAAATTAGAATGTTTTAAGGTTTTTTAGATGTTTATTTTGTCTTTTTATTTGATAATTCATTCAGATGTTTGTACTTTTGTTAATTATGGGCAATTGAGTGTGTAACTAGATGGATATTGCAGATAATCGGAGTTTCGAAATGAATATGGAACTAGGGAACCAATAATTATCACCTAAGGCCATTTCCAATGTAAATTTATATTTTACTGATTTTTCATATTAGAAAGACATATGGAAAAAAAAACTTTTTAGTTATTTACCCCAGTGGTCCCTAAACTATATGACTTTGACCTTTTTAGTCCCCAAAATTTGAATACAACTCTAGATTTTGGTGAATTATCCCTAATGATTGATAAAATTTTTGTGTGTGTATCCTGCATCATCATAGTAGACTAATGTGTAATATCCTCTTTTTTTTAATGCAACACAAAGCTAAGGCTGACATTAAAACTTTAACATGAAGAATAAATTTTAGTGGAAGCGGTATCATTGACTCGTTAAGTTTCTAAAAGGTTCTTAATAGTTTCTTAACCTAGTTTTAATTGTCAGATTCATAGAACAACGAAATATTTCAGGATTCAAAAATAAAATTTAAACAACAAGGTATGAAGTAAAGAAAATAGAGATGTCTCATAGTTGGTAACTATTAAAAACCTTGCTTTGTTGGAGCTTCAATAACATAACCTCCACTTGATTTGAGAAAATACTAGGAAACAAGTTCCCCTCTCACTTAACTGCAACCTCAGTCAATATGTAATTAGTATGGAGGACCGAAAACTAAATCGGACCAACCCTATAAAAATGAAACAAATAGGGTTGGTTAACTGACATTATCGGCCCAATCTAAGTTTCATTTTTTAAAGGACCGACAAAGTCGTTTCGATCCAAAAAAACTCAAAAACGAACCAAACCAGACTGTAAACCCCCCTACTTATGGTACAATGATTTATTACTATTCCACATCATTTGGGGAATGAGTTTGGGACTCATATTACACTACAAAAAAACTTATGCTTTATGACAAATTTTAATCGCCGTTAAAAATATCAAAAATGCCGCAAAAACGTTTTTCGGCATTTTCCCCAACATTTCTTTAGTGCCTCAATAACCAATTTGGTAAAAAAATTACATTTTTATAAGTGTCGGGAAAAGTCAACGAGATTTTCTTGGCATTTTCTAAATTTTCTATAAAAGCACACAGGACTAATATAAATGCCGAGAAATCTCTTTTGTTGTATTAACAATAATGTTCAAAAGACATTTTAAAGCATTTATAAAATGCTAGTAAACCTTTTGTGGCATTTACTCAATTGCTTAGAGGTCCTAACATTCTAAAAATGCTTATTTTTTCAACTTAAAATACAGAAATTTATAACTAACATTCACCCTCACGTAACAATTAACAACACCAAATAACTAAGAATAAGTCAAATATCACATATATAAACATAAAACATCCATCATTAAGAATAAGTCAAATATCACATATATAAACATAAAACATCCATCATTAACAACTGATCGTATTTCTAATTTGAGACAACTCCAATTCACAAATAAAACCATTACATATGGTCTCAAAAAAGTTAAATAAGAAAATCTCTCAATAATAGCTTGGTTTTCAAGTGAATCGGTCAGTCATTATCGACCATTTGTTGTTTTAATGCACCCAATACCTCCAAGAAAAGTGAACCATTAGTAAAAAAAATATTTGTATAACAACAAAAATAATTGATACAAGTAATGAAATTAATATATCAATAAATTTACAGTTATTACTCCAAAATGTGGGGAACATATATTTTTAGCTATTGAAATTGCTAGTTTTGGAAGATGATTTTTTTATGCATTAAACTGTGGTAACCAAGTGAATAACTGTGATACATAAAATAAGGAAACTTTGAATCCACGCATGAATAGATAAATGAGGAGCTTATGAAATGTATATTTGATCAAGTGCATAGAGTGCCAATAAATAAATAAAACTGCAGGCAAAACCTTACCAAGTCAGTTATACCGAAGAGAGAAAAATGAGGTACATTGTTAGGCAAAAAGAGAGAGTGATAAATAGTTGTAACCTATGGTGGATGATTGACTTCGGGTCATGGAAACTGGTAATAACTAGCATAAAGCTTGTTTGAAGTGCAACATAAGTTACTAACTGTCCATACCTACACCTAAATCAGAATTTTTACAAATATGTGAATGAAAAAAAAAAAAAAATTGAACCAGACCTAAGATCCCCATACCAGTATAAGATTGATACGTATTAATTACAAGAATAGAGTGGTATAGACAAAGAATTTCCTTGGGTGGGGTACTCTACTCAAGTACTTGCAGTTGTAAAACATAATTTTCTCACATAATATCATAACCCAATTTTGAGATGAAAATTTTAATTAATATAGTGCAATGTGAAAAGAAAGGGTCCTAATGCATGTCCAACGCAGAGTTGGTATAAATTGTTTAAAAAAAAGATCCAAAAGAACACTAAAAAATAAATCTACGAATGCCTAGAATAGTTTTCCCATGGAATTGTAGCACCAAGCAAACAACCTTTTGTTCCAAATAATTTCTTTTTTGCTTTTCTGTTAAAATTATATCTAAAATAATTTATCTGCACTATGAACTTAGGCCAAACAACTTTTTTGTCTAATTTAATTTCATACAAAAGTGAGGCAACTTGTGTACTTACACATTATTCTCTGTTCTGAGTCGGCTCAATTCCTTGAGTTTCGACATCAAAACTGAAGCATCTTTTGAATTTAAGCCACCAAAGCCTTTGACACATCACCCTCATGAAGTGCCATATTTTGTTTCATGTAGTTCTACAAATTTTGGGTGAACTCTTCAATGTCATGTTTTATGGTAGGAATTTCAACTGGATCTCCACAGGCGTCCTCGATGTCAGATTTTGTTATCTGTATCCATTCTTGTTCTTGGGATCGTATCAATTCAATTATTGGTCCTGCCAACGTTGGTTCTTTAATTATAGGAACGCAGTTGACTACCCCCAGTGTGCTTTTATAGTTGTTGAGGTACGGGTAGGGTAGCTGCAACCTATTGAAGCTAATTGTATGGGTATGATTAGCTTACATGCTTTCCATTGAACTCACTAGACTTATCTTCCCTGGCATTGGCAGGGCAAGCCTTCACTACATTAACATGTTCATTAGTGGCCAAAAATATAACAATATGGTTAGTATACATATCTTTGGGTTACGGGTTGGGTAGGTAAACAGTTCTTACTTCAAAATTTAATATATTTATCAACTAGATGTTCTAATAATTAGTTTGAATAAGATAAGTTTAATTGCAAAAATTGAAATAAATAAGGGGTTAACCTTGCAAATGCACTTTCAAAGTGTCTGCACCCTTCTCTCATTGAACATGCATTATAATTTGGTTTATTCTGAAAACGTAGAATAAACGTATGTATATGTTAAGTTAAAAAAAATCATTTGAATGTTACTATTAATGATGTAACTATGACTCTGGATAAAAAAAAGGAAAAAAATCGTAAGTTAACACAAAGAGAGAGATGGTCAGTCAATGTGTTAATAGAGAGAGAGGGGGAGAGAGTTGCTAAAGGAAACAAAAGAGGGGGAGAATAACATAGAGAAAGTAAAATAACGTAAAAAAGTCGTAAGTCAGTGTATCTGTTACCTGATTAAAGATATTTCGAAACTGAAAAGTGATCTATAACTATGGCAGAGAGAACTTCCAGAGATGTCTGAGGAGCTATTTGATTGGAGAGAATTCAGAGAAAAAATTAAGAAAAGCCCTAATTGTGTATAACTCTAATCAATCGTGAGGTAAGTTGTCTTTACAATATATATATATATATATATATATATATATTACAATAGTGTTTTCACTATTCATAAGTTTTGGAGACATTTGATGGTTCAGATCGAAGCCATCAAAGTTAGAAATGGAGGGCTTAGGTTATTTTGATCAATCTTTATTTTTTGCCCTTTTATTTTTTTTTCCTCTTTTGCTTTCATTCAAAACAAAGGGTAAATAAGACACAACACATCATTCGTCCTTTTCCCCTATTTTCCATGCTTAGGCCCACCTGCCTCAAGCCTCAACAACGTCCCTTCCCAATCAGAGCACAAGTCTCGAGGAATTTTCTAAGCTTACTTCAAGTTTAGATCCGAGCTACCATCAAATCAACACGCGAAGAAATCGTAGTGAAGACATTTTCTATGTTTACTTTGAGTTTAGAAATCTCAGTGAAGAAATCGGTTCAAATTAGAGTTATAGATTTTTTCAAATTAGGTTTTGTCTACAGATTTCGGGCTTTGTTATACATGGGTGATATGCCCCAAGTGTGACTTCGGCCTAGAGACACCAACCTCGGCCGAGGTGATGGCCGAGATATTGACCGACACTGGATAAGCCATGGGCCCATGATATCAGCCCTCGGCCTTAGTAAGGTTGGCCCAGGCCGACACTACCACATACATTTTCAATGGACACTACGCGCATCACAGGCATCAACAACATTCTCATATACCTGGGTATGGCAACCTCGATTGAGAGTAGGCCGAGGTGACAAGAAGCCTTGGTAATCTTCAACGTGGAATCAGTCCAACCTCGGCCAAGTGTAGGCCGAGGTAACAAGAAGCCTTGGTAATCTTCAACGTGGAATCAGTCCAACCTCGGCCAAGTGTAGGCCGAGGTGACAAGAAGCCTTGGTAATCTTCAACATGGAATCAGTTCAACCTCGGCTGGGGCTGAGATCATAATAATGTCTCGGCTGAGATCAGGCCGAGACTCCCTATGGCACATCTCGGATTGAACGAATATCAAGCCTTTGCAGCTCGGCCTCTCCCAGGCCGAGGTCATGCACCAATATGGCGGCCGAACATCTGTTGACATTTTGATAAGGACACATGGGCACAAATCAGTTGTAACAAGATTATTCTCCACACGTGGGGAGAATATTTCATCATCATTCCTTACATGTGACAGTGACAGGTGGCTTCCCCCTATTGGTGAGGCTACCACACACATGCTCATTGCATGCATGGGGGGGTACATTACACCCCCTAGGTACTATATATAGAGGTCATCCTCTACCTTGCAAAAGGATCCCAGATATTCAACCCTAGCTGAAACTCTGTCTAGATACACAGTAGAGAGAGAAAGCTTGAGAGATTGTATCCATGGCCATTAGTGCCTTCATTCAGTGATATTACTCACACACACTCACAGTGGACGTAGGCCAAATTGGCTGAACCACTTATATACCTGTGCCCTCTCCTCTTATCCTCATCTCATTCTCTTACATCTTTATATAACTGTGCTGTCATTGTTATTCTTAGATTGGGCTTGAAAACACCTTACCTGGTGGTGTTGATCCCAGCATCATCATTTTGGCGCCGCCTGTGGGAACGAGAATCTATCTCTTCCTCTTTTTCTGCTTAACCTCACCGGAGACTCTGGTGGTGAACCAGGCCTCCCCCTAGCGTGGAGCTGTTTCACAATTAAAAGAGGTCTTGTGAGGTGCTAAGCTCATTTTCTACTCAAGCTCTATAGTGTTAACATATGGCACCAGACTTACCACCGCCTCTTCCGCCGCCCGGGGGTGGAGGGACTAGCTCTAGTCAAGCGCCCCCCCAGTCAGAAATGGCGGAGGTAGCAGCGGCCTTGAAATCTTTAGCTGCAACACAACAAGCCATGAAGGAGCAATTTGCTCAGCTCAGTCAAACTATGATGAGGCCACCTGGAGTCTCACCGGACATGATCACTCCGGTAGCAGTTCAGCCTCATCCTGACGCCAGGGGACCACCCCAGGCGCCAATGAAGGACCAGCCTGCACCCCAGCGGAGAAGGGACGTTGCTGACCCTAGGCTCTTGCGCCTGGGGAGGCAGGGAAACCCTTGCCCAGAGGACAGGTATGATGACCTAGAAGCTGAAGAAGCCCCAGAAGACTGCTGGGAGCCGTATGAGGTGTCAAATAACACTATACGACCTCTTAGGCAGAGTCAAGGATGTGTCGGCCGAAGAGGTGAAGAGGCCCAACCAAGAGGGTCGACCTTCGAGAGACTGGGCCCGGTGAATGACCTAAGACAGAGGATGTCGAGGTCAAGGAGCGCAGCAGGCTCTCAGAGAGGGAATAGGCAAGGTCGGCCAAACCAAGGCCGACCCTGTGAAAGAAGAGGCAGGGAACAGGAAGAGGTCAACAGCCAACGTGTTGTGGCTGAGGAACCCTCTGTCCATCGCAGGGAGGTGGCAGGGGATAACCTCGGCCAAGTTGATGACAAAAGACCCTAGAATGATTCTATCCAACGCCTTGAGGAGAAGATAGGAGATCTCATTAAAAGCAGGGACCCATTACAAAGGGGTTACTTAGAGGGCTCCCCATTTGTGGCTAGGATAGTGGGGTTCCCAACCCCCACCAAGTTCAAGCCTCCTACAGTGACTCCCAAGTATGATGGCAGCACTAACCATGTACACCATATCAAGATGTACCAGTCGACAGCAGACATTTACTCGATACCCGATGAGATGAAGTATAGCGCCTTCTCAGGGACCTTGACAGGGGCAGCGCACAGCTGGTTCACCTCCCTTCCGAAGAACTCAATTGAGAACTTCAAAGGCTTGGCTGAACAGTTCATCCACAACTTCTGCTTTGGGGTAAGACCTCAAAAGAAGACTACCCACCTGCTGTATGTCAAACAGGCCAAGGGTGAGAGTCTAAGAGACTACATAGCAAGATTCAACAAAGAAAAATTGGAGGTGGAAGATTACGAAAAGAGCATAGCCATGACCGCCCTTATAGGAGGCCTCCAAAAGGGAAAACTATTGTGGAAACTGGCGGAAGACCCCCTAGGTCTATGGCGGAGCTGCTGGCAACCGCAGGGAAAGTGATGAATGGGGAAGAGGCAATGGCCGCCAAGTGTGAGGAGGGGAACCGCGGTGGCATGGGAAAGTCCCAAGGTAAGAAAGAGGGGAAGAAGAGGTCAGGAGATGACAAGTTCGCTCATTACACTCCTCTGACTGTGATCTGTGAGCACATCCTCAATGAGATCAAGACTGACCGGACTCTGAGGTGGCCAGAGAAACTGAAGGCCCCGCCACATAAGAGGAACAAAAACCTATGGTGCGAGTTCCATCACGATCATGGCCATGTCACAGATAGATGCTTCGCTTTAAAGGATGAGATTGAGAAGATGCTGAAATCTGGAAAGCTGAGGAAGTATGTGGATGGTAAGGCTCAAAAGGGTGGAAGAGATGACCCTAAGAAAAGAAGAGATGACAGATGCCGTGGCAATGTCTCGGCCAGAAGGGACGATGATTTAGAGGGAGATGATGAAGACGACCCGGATCTTTCGCCGAAGGATGACAACGCCCCGGTGAAGAGGGTCGGTATGATCTCCTTTGGTGTTAGCACCATATGTGGGGGATTTGCAGGAGGTGGCTCTGAGGTAGCCGACAGGAAGTCTCATGTAGCAGAGGCCAGGTTATTGGCCAAGCTCGAAGTTGTGAATCTAACGTCTTCTGATGCAGTGCAGAAGAGAAAGAAGGTAGACAAGGACACCCTCATAGTGGGGTTCTCCAGACTCGACTTCCAGGGTATCTTAGCCCCCCATGATGACCCTTTGGTCATAACAACAAGGGTGCATGGGTGTGAGGTACGGAGGATCCTCGTAGACGGGGGAAGCTCAGCAGATGTGATGTTCTGGCCTTGCTTCAAGAGCCTGGGTCTTAGCAGGGCAAGGCTGGTGCCCTATCATCACCCATTGATAGGCTTCAGTGGCGAAAAGGTCCACCCATTGGACATGTATGAGAGGGATGTACGGATGGGGGGTGAGTGGCCTAGGAGGCTGACCAAGAAGATAAACTTTTTCGTTATGGACGAAAACGTCTTCTCGGCCTACAACCTCATCATAGGAAGGGTGGCCCTTAAAGAGTTTGAAGTTGTGCCGTCGACGGTCCATCAGATGCTAAAATTCCAGACTCCTTATGGAGTAGGGGAAGTGCAAGGGGACCAGACCACGGCGCGAGAGTGTTACTTCAACTCGGCCGAAGAGAGAGAAGCCCATAAGAGAGCAACCGCCACTTACAGCATTGACACTCTTGACCCAAGAGACAAAATAAAATTGAAGAAGGGTGAGGCCGCGGAAGAGGTAGAATCCATCGTCCTCAATGAGGATGAGCCGGAAAAAACCGTCCAGGTCGGTAAGGCCCTAGAGCCAGGAATCAAGGAAGAGCTGATAAACTTCCTCAGGAGGAGACAGAGTGTATTCGCATGGAGTCACGCAGACATGTCTGGCATCGACCCTGAGGTCATGAGCCACAAGCTCAACGTGGACAGAGATGCCAAGCCAATCAAGCAGAGACGAAGAGTCTACTCCAGGGAGAAGTACGACGTCATCCGGGAAGAGGTAAAAAAGTTGGAAGAGGCCGAGTTCATAAGAGAGGTTACTTACCCGGAGTGGCTCTCAAATGCAGTCATCGTGCCTAAGTCCAATGGGAAGTGGCGAATGTGTGTAGATTTCACTGACCTGAACAGGTCTTGCCCGAAAGACAGCTATCCCTTACCTAGGATAGACCAGATGGTGGACGCAACGGCAGGGCACGAGCTCATGAGCTTAATGGATGCTTATTCAGGCTATAACCAAATCTTCATGGACGCTGAAGACTCTGAGAAGACAGCCTTCATTATTGACAAAGGGACGTACTGCCACAAGGTGATGCCCTTCGATCTAAAAAATGTGGGGGCAACATATCAACGTCTTGTCTATAAGATGTTCGAAGAGCAAATAGGTAAGACCATGGAGGTATATGTAGACGATATGCTAACAAAGAGCCTGAAAGCATGTACTCACGTAGCGGACCTTGAGAAGACCTTCGATGTCATGAACTCGTACAGAATGAAACTCAACCCAGCAAAGTGTGTCTTCGGAGTAGGAGCTGGGAAGTTCCTGGGATTCATCGTTAATCAGAGGGGGATTGAAGCAAACCCTGAGAAAATCAAGGCATTACTCGACATGAAGACTCCTAGGAGTATCAAGGATGTCCAGAGACTCACGGGAAGAGTGGCTGCCCTTAATTGGTTTGTTTCTAGGGCAACGAACAAGTGACTTCCATTATTTAAAGTTCTAAGAAAGGCCTTCCAATGGGACGAAGAGTGTGAAAAAACCTTCAACCAACTCAAGTCCTACTTAGGGTCTCCCTTGTTACTGTCACGGCCCATCACGGGGGAAAGGTTGTTTGTGTATTTGGCAGTCTCTGAATCATCCATCAGCGCGGCCATCATACGGGAAGAGGATGGGGTCCAGAGCCATGTGTACTTCAACAGTAAGGCCCTTCAAGGGTCTGAACAAAATTATCCCCGAATGGTGAAGTTGACTTATGCCCTAATACATACCTCAAGGAAAATGAAGCCTTACTTCCAAGCTCACTCCATGGTAGTCCTCACTGACTCCCCACTAAGGCAGGTTCTGCACAAACCTGAGAAGTCCGGAAGATTGATGACCTGGGCCATCGAGCTAGGAGAATATGATCTTACCTACCAGCCTAGGATGGCCATCAAGGGGCACGCCCTCGCAGACTTTATCGCAGAATTCACCTGGGAAGAGGCCGGTAGAAGTTTGGAAGAGGCCGAGACAGAGAAAGGCTTAGATGACGGCGAAGAGACGAACCGTAGTGTCTTCCGAGATTCGGAAGAGACGGCACCAAACGTCTTCCGAGATCGGGAAGAGGTCATCTCAGGCAAAACTCGGAGCAGAATAGAAGAGAACGAAGAGGATCGATACCTCTTCAAGAAGGGGGTTATGAGAGAAGGGGTCTTCTCATCAGATACAAACATCTGGAGCCTCTTCGTTGATGGCTCTTCCTGTCATAGTGGAAGTGGGGCGGGACTAATACTCTTGGCTCAAGATGGCGCCAACATTGAATACGCCTTGAGATTCAACTTCCAGGCCTCAAACAATGAGTTCGAGTATGAGGCCATGATAGCAGGTCTCTTATTGGCAACAACCCTTCGAGTAAAGCGACTCCTACTCCATAGCGACTGAAGGTTGGTTGTCAATCAAGTATTGGGGGTATACGAGGCCAAAGACGAAAGGATGGCCAAGTACTTAAAGAAGGTAAGAAGGTTGTTAGAATATTTTAAAGAAGCAAAACTGAAGAGAGTGCCTCGACTGAGCAACAATCACGCTGATGCATTGGCAAGGCTGGCCTCAGCAGTGAAGACAGATATGGGAAGGACCATTCTAATCGAGGTCTTAGGAAAGGCAACCATCGAGGAGGATGAGTTAAGTAGACCCCATCACAATGTGAACCTAGGAGACTCATGGATCGACCCGCTCGTCAGATACCTAAGAGAGGGAGAGCTGCCTGAGTCCAAGCTAGAAAAGAGAAAGTTAAGATACATGGCTGCCAAGTTCTCAATGATAGGAGATGTCTTGTACAAAAAGGGGTTTCTATTGCCTCTCCTCAGATGTGTGCATCCCATGGAAGTACACCGGGTCTTACAGGAGGTTCATGAGGGTTCTTGCTCTAGCCACATAGGGGGAAGGCCCTTAGCCAAGAGGATCATCACTCAGGGATACTGGTGGCCTACCTTGTCTAAGGACGCTGCAGACTATGTGAAGAGGTGCGACAAATGTCAAAGGTTCGCCACTATCCCTCATCAACCCCATCAGCCTATGACGTCAATCTCTTCTCCATGGCCATTTGCGGTATGGGGAATTGACTTGGTAGGACCTTTACCAAGAGCTGTCAACAACTATAGATTCTTGATAGTTTCCATTGACTACTTTTCAAAGTGGGTGGAGGTAGAACCGATGATAACAATTACAGAGCAGAAGACCTTCCAGTTAATTTGGAGGAACATCATATGCAGATATGGCCTCCCAAACACTCTCATCTCGGATAATGGGACCCAGTTCAAGAACTCCTCCTTAGAAAAGTATTGCCTAAGAGTGGGGATTAAACAGTTCTTCTCATCTCCTGGTCGACCTCAGGCAAATGGCCAGACCGAGGTCACAAATAGAACCATCTTGGACGGAATCAAGAAGAGGTTAGAAGATGCGAAGGGGAGATGGACATAAGAGGTCTACGCTGTGTTATGGGCCTACAGAACCACGACAAGGACACCAACAGGAGAAACCCCATTCATGCTGGCACATGGCTCAGAGGCCGTCATACCAATGGAAGTAGGACTACTAACTCATCGGATTCAGACCTACGACCCAGACAATAATGGGGAAGAGAGGAGGCTACACCTGGATCTTATTGAAGAAACAAGAGAAGATGCAGAGGTCAGAAAAGCAGTCTACCAGCAGCGGGCAGAAAAATTCTACAACCAAAGGGTGAAGTCAAGACCCATTGCAGTAGGAGACCTAGTGCTAAAGAAGATCCTATAAAAGGCAAATAAGCTACACCCAAACTGGCATGGCCCCTACAAAGTAACATAAGAGGTTGTGACTGGCACTTACAGGCTAGAAAACCTAGAAGGAGAACCTTTCACTAACCCATGGAACGCTGACCACCTAAAGAGATATTACATATGATGTTGCGTAGAATTTTATGTAAATGTACTATCTTACTGAGAAGAGGTTATTAATAAAGATCAGTTTCCATAACAGCTCTTGCTTCATTCTTAGACCAGAGATATATTATGGGGATAACATCTTAGGTGACGACCTCAGACCTTCATAACATCACTCTGTGGTGAAGAGGTCTGAGCTCAGACACCTTAGCAGATGACCTCAGACTCTTAACATCATTAATTTGGTGAGATTAATTATGAGGCAAGCATCTTACGTGATGACCTCAGACCTTCATAATACCACTCAGTGGTGAAGAGGTCTGAGCTCGGACATCTTAGGTGATGACCTCAGACCTTCATAACATCACTCGGTGGTGACGAGGTCTGAGCCCAGACACCTTAGTTAGATGACCTCGAACTCTTAACATCATTAATTTGATGAGATTAATTACGAGGCTAATATTTTAGGTGAGGACCTCGGACCTTCATAACATCACTCGGTGGTGACGAGGTCTGAGCTCAGACACCTTAGTAGATGACCTCAGACTCTTAACATCATTAATTTGGAGAGATTAATTATGAGGCAAGCATCTTAGGTGATGACCTCAGACCTTCATAACACCACTCAGTGGTGAAGAGGTCTGAGCTCAGACATCTTAGGTGATGACCTCAGACCTTCATAACATCACTCGGTGGTGACGAGGTCTGAGCTCACACACCTTAGCAGATGACCTCAGACTCTTAACATCATTAATTTAGTGAGATTAATTATGAGGCAAGCATCTTAGGTGATGACCTCAGACCTTCATAATACCACTCAGTGGTGAAGAGGTCTGAGCTCAGACATCTTAGGTGATGACCTCAGACCTTCATAACATGACTCGGTGGTGATGAGGTCTGAACCCAGACACCTTAGTTAGATGACCTCAGACTCTTAACATCATTAATTTGGTGAGATTAATTATGAGGCCAACATCTTAGGTGATGACCTCAGACCCTTATAACATCACTCAGTGGTGATAAGGTCTGAGCTCAGACACCTTAGCAGATGATCTCAGACTCTTAACATCATTAATTTTGTGAAATTAGTTATGAGAATAGCATCTTAGGTAATGACCTCAGAGCCTAATTACAATTCAGTGGTGAAGAGAACTGAGGTCAGAATTATTGACTGAGTATAAACAAGACATCACTACAACAAAATAATAGAAGAGATCACCTGGCATTCAATAAAGGGAAGAGATATAGCATTCAGAGGTTGAAATACAAAGAAGTAACAAATAATCCTTGAATACAAAATACCATGGTGTTACAAGTTACGAGTTACAAGTTACGAATTACAAGTTACAAATCCTAAAGGTTTGGGGGGAGAACATTAACAGCCTCGGCCTGATTGGCTTGATCAGCATTAGTCACCTCGGCCACGTCATCAATATAGTCTCCCCCTACGACCTCGGTCCCTCCCAGAGTTGCAGTCTCAGCAGGAGCAGCAGCCTCGTACTCCACCTCTTGAAGCGCCTGAGCAAACTGAGGGTCAGCAAAGGCGAGACCCACAAAGTCAGAGGCTTTAGAGTACCGACCTCCCTCTCTCTGACTTCAGCCCATTTGGTAGTGGCCTTGATACCTCTTTCGAGATATTCAAAACCAAAACCCATGAACTCGTTCGAGGCTTTGTACTCAAAAATTATTTTAGCCGAGGCATCTTCAAGGGCAGCCTTGACAGCCGAGCTGACCTTCTGCTACAGAACGTCATCTTTGGCCTTCAGGGCTTTGGCATGATCTTTGACGAGCAGAGAAATGTCTTTCTCCAACCCCTTAACCTTATTTTTAGAGTTCTGCAGCTCTGATTTTAGACGGTCGACCTCAGCATTTAGGGCGCTCTGAACCTTCTCGGCCTCTTGCCCCTTCTGGATGAGGGGCAATTTCCTCAGAATCCAGTTCGATAGGTGGTGCATAGCAGCCACTCCCTGCACATTTAAGGAAGAGGTTAAGCTGGAGAAAAGTCAGATGTTGCACTTATAAAATTTTGACGAAGAGATCAAGACGTACCTGAACGGCTCTGTGAAGGCCGAACTCCACCAGCATCGGGGTCTCCAGAGACGTGAAAAAGCGCTTGTCAGCCTCGGTCATTGAAGAGACGATGGCGTCAAGGGCCTGAAGACTATGGCCGACAATGCTGTCAGATAACTTCAGCTGGTCCAGGCGGGCCGACAGGGCGTCGGCCGAGGAGATTGGAATTGCAGCATCAGAGGCCTTCTTCTGCCTCAAGGTCGGCCTCTGATCCTCAGAGGCATGGGATTCTAGGGCCCTCTTCTTTGAGGCCTGAGATTTGGATGTAGAGGGGGATGGGGGAGGAGTGTTCAGACCGGCTTTTTTGGCAAGTCTCGCTAAGCTCGGTGCAGCCATCTCCCACAGTTCGTCTGTAATGTCTTGTGGTCGCTCTGCAAAAGTTAAAAGATATGGGTTAGAGATCAGATATGAATGAGTTCAGAGGTTAAACTTAAAAAGAAAATCCCTTACCAAAGTCAATAAGGGGACTTCCACCTAGGCCCGTCCCCGAGAGATACTGGGGGGTCAGCAAATGTTCGAACTTAACAAAAAGACCATGGGCCCCTTGGTCTTGCACGACTTTCACCTTCTGGATATTCTGAAGACTTAGACCAGGCTCGGCCCTGGCAGACATGGTGACCTTACCCCATTTGAGGGGTATCCTCGGCTCAAGTGTGGAAGAGGGAACGCATGGGCCAAATTCCCATGGTCCAGAGGTAAAAAAATAGTGGGGCTTCCAATTATGGTTTGAGGTCCGAATCACCTGGAGCATTTTCTTCTCAGGCCTCCGAGCCACAAAATGATAGTAGCTCGGATGGTTTTTGGCCGAGGTTGGGACATAAGAACCAACGAAGACCTGAACTGGGAGGTCAGAGTCGTGGACTGCCCTCCACAGGATAATAGCCCCTATGATGACTCTCCAGGCATTGGGGGATAGCTGTGAGGGGGACAAGTTGATATAAGAGAGAATGGATTTGATAATGGGATGAATGGGTAGGCGAAACCCTAACTTAAACATCTGCTCGTACAAGCAGATTTCTCCATCTCGGCCGTCATAAGCCCTCTCTTCCCTCAGAGATCTCCTCAATTTTATGAAGGGACTAATGGAGTATAAATATCTGAAGCACAGAAGATCCACATCAGTTACCATGCTCTCGATCTCGACCTCCTCAGAGACGTCGACATCGCTTTCAGCTTCTTCATCATCAACAAGCTCAACGTCGGCCGGAGCAGATGTAGATGGGTTACTAGCGAATCTCTGAGCGAACTCTGTCCCTGTGACGGCCGACATGGGGATGGCGTTAAGAATGGGTGGTACAGCCACACTCGGCTCAACAATTTCAACCTTTGAAGAAGAGGCTGAGGTGATTGAGCCATTATGGGATGAAGCTCGGCTGGAGACCTCGGCCTGATCAAGGGCCTGACCAGGCCGAGGTGTGAAATCCATGGCTTCCTGAAAAGGGTCCACAGACATAGGGTCTGAGGTGGAAGACTCAGACTCAGACATCGGTATTGGGTCGGTAGGGACCTCTGTCTGATAGAAGAACTCAGGGGGATCAGGATATACCACCTTGAGAGGTGGGGGAAAGATAGGTCTAATAGGAAATTCTTGCAACCTACGAGCCTCCTCTTGGGCCCTTTCTATTTGCCTAATATTTTCTAGGGCCTTCTCTCTAAGAGAGGGGAAATCCTCAAGAAGCTGGTATAAAGGTCTGAGCATCAGAGGACGACCCTAGACTTGGGAATAACTCCTAAAACTACAAACAGGATTGGCTTGTAAAGTAAAGAAATCTAAAGATCAAACTTAGAAGTTTAAATCGAATATTGTTCGCCTGAAACTATGGTGCTCGCCGAAAAACGATGAAACTCGCCGAAAAATGCAAACCAAATACGAGAAACAAAGGAAATGGAAGGGAGAAAGTACCTGGAAATGAAACGATGAGGGCATATGAAGAAAATTCGCGAAAAAACCAACAATGCCTCTGCAGTAGAGCCTTGATTAGAAGTGCTTTAGAGAGAGAAATTGCAGGAAGAAATCGTGCATAGGAGAGAAGAAAGAAAGAAGAAGGAGGGAAAAAGGTTTTTGAAACCCTTAAATACATGGCCACGTTTCCCAAGGCCCATCATTGCCTTGGGAGCCCCAAAGGGCGGCTGACAGCACACGCCTACCAAGTGAGCATGCTCCAACATTGGACAAGTGTCAAACAAGTACTGGTTCATAATAAGATATGCCTCGGATGCGTACTAATCCCCTAGTCACTTTCCCTCATATGTAACTAGGGGCTGGGGGTGATTGATATGCCCCAAGTATGACCTCGGCCTAGAGTCACCAACCTCGGTCCAGGTGATGGATGAGATATTGACCGACACTGGATAATCCATGGGCCCACGATATCAGCCCTCGGCCTTAGTAAGGTCGTCCCATGCCGACACTATCACATACATTTCCAATGGACACTACGCGCATCACAGGCATCAACCGCATTCTCATATACCTGGGTATGGCAACCTCGGCCGAGTGTAGGCCGAGGTGACAACAAGCCTTGGTAATCTTCAACATGGAATCAGTCCAACCTCGGCCAAGTGTAGGCCGAGGTGACAAGAAGCCTTGGTAATCTTCAACGTGGAATCAGTCCAACCTCGGCCAAGTGTAGGCCGAGGTGACAAGAAGCCTTGGTAATCTTCAACGTGGAATCAGTCCAACCTCGGCCAAGTGTAGGCCGAGGTGACAAGAAGCCTTGGTAATCTTCAACATGGAATCAGTCCAACCTCGGCTGGGGCTGAGATCATAATAATGTCTCGGCTGAGATCAGGCCGAGACTCCCTATGGCACATCTCGGATTGAACGAATATCAAGCCTTTGCAGCTCGACCTCTCCCAGGCCGAGGTCATGCACCAATATGGCGGCCGAACATCTGTTGACATTTTGATAAGGACACATGGGCACAAATCAGTTGTAACAAGATTATTCTCCACACGTGGGGAGAATATTTCATCATCATTCCTTACATGTGACAGTGACAGGTGGCTTCCCCCTATTGGTGAGGCTACCACACACATGCTTATTGCATGCATGGGGGGTACATTACACCCCCTAAGTACTATATATAGAGGTCATCCTCTACCTTGCAAAAGGATCCCAGATATTCAACCCAAGCTGAAACTCTGTCTAGATACACAGTAGAGAGAGAAAGATTGAGAGATTGTATCCGTGGCCATTAGTGCCTTCATTCAGTGATATTACTCACACACACTCACAGTGGACGTAGGCCAAATTGGCTGAACCACTTATATACATGTGCCCTCTCCTCTTATCCTCATCTCATTCTCTTACCTCTTTATATAACTGTGCTGCCATTGTTATTCTTAGATTGGGCTTGAAAACACCTTACCTGGTGGTGCTGATCCCAGCATCATCAATGGGTTTGTAATTTAGGGCTTTTAACAGATGATTTTGTAATTTAGGTTTTCAGATCTAATTTCTTTTCGTTTGTTTGTCGTTTATTTTTCTTTTGCAGATCAAGACATGTAAACTCTCTAATTTTGGTATCCAAACGGGTATACGCTTCTATTTACACCACCCACACTACCACATGCTTCGATTGGTGTTTATTTATGTTTTGTAGATAATTTTTTTTTATTATTTGATTTTTAGGCATCTCACCCATGCATTGATCTTCAACATTGATTCAAATATTTCTTGCTTTCTCTAACTTTTTTATTGCCATAGTTCAAAAAAATTATGGGCTTAATTAATCATTTTTGTTTATTTCAGAGTTGGAGCATAAATGGATATTTTGTAGGTATACTCTCTGTTCTCTCTTGGTTCTCTATCTCACCACCTATCGAAAAGGGTTTCACATTTTTTTTCGAACCATGTTGTGTTTCAGAGTATGTCTCTCTCCCTCTGTTTTATTTTTTGGTCGAAACACTAATATTTTTTAACTCTATTTGCAGATCTAATTCTCATTGCTTGAATTACTCCGCTATGTTATTCTTCCTAATGTAGTATATTGTGATAATTTTCAAGTGTTTAGCTTGTTATTTTAATAAGTATGGATTTTTTATCTATGTTTCCAGGCCTCTCCACGATAGACATAATTTTGACTGACTTTTTATGATCTCGGGCCAACTTAATATGATGATTTATTGTTGAGTTGACCTTACTGAAGTAAGAGGTTTTGATTCTTATCAAGGATGACATACTTTATTTTCCCTTGTTGAACCTTCAATTTCTTTTTGATGATTCAATGGTGCATCTTTTTGTTAAACATGCACTGTGCATTTGAAAAAAGAAAAAATGTATGTGATGTTGTTTGCCTCTTTAGTTAGGTTGAGTTTGGAATTTTTAATACCCCATAAACATAGTTATTGGTATCTTAGGCACGAATTCAGTTTATTTATCAAGCTGAGAGTGAGTTTTGAGGTTTCTTAAATAAGGCTCTTGGTTTTGGGTTTCTTAAATTTTAAGGTTTTTTGTGCAGAGTTTGCTAATTTTTGGGAGGCTATTTGAGTTTTCTGTAGAATTTTTTTTGCTGCAGATTTCAAACTTTTGGATTTAAGTAAATGATTATTTTTGTTATGATTTATGGGTTATTATTGGTTTAATTTTGATATTGAGGTACTTACTAAATTTGTTTCATAATTTTACAAGAACTACTCATTTCTCTAATGTTTTACTCTCTCAAGTACACCACATCACTATATTGAGTTATTTTACATGTCTCTTACATATTAGTTTAGTAATGTGTGATTACTGTGAAGCATGTACACGTTGTGAGGACACTCACTTTTTTTGTATTGCTTGATCTTGCAGGTTCTCGAAGAGAATAATTACGTTTTATGACATTAATAAACTTCTTGATTTTCTCAATGGTGCGCTTACTATTTTTTGATGTTTGATTGTAAACTTTTATTTATGGATACTATGACATATTATTATAGATTTGTATGCCAAGTTTTTGGGTCACGAATTTGTGAAAACTGTTTTTAATAAAGTAATCATGTGTTTTGATGCTTTAATTATAGTAGAGATTTCATTGCTAATGTAATATTCTAATTTGCTCCTCATTATAATCATATTGATAAGTTTTATTCATAATTTTCTCTTCATATTTTAGGTTATCTCAAATAGAGGGAGAATGTGGCAATGTCAGCATGATCCAATTGGTAAGCTTCTTAACAAAAAATATTTACCTTTTTAGTTATGTTTCTTAGTATGCAAGAAGTTTACTTGGTTTCTTTTATGTGATATGTTAATGTCAGCTTGATCCAAATAACTTTAACAGAATATGTGCATGTACGATGGCAATAATTAGGCCTTTCTTGATGATGTCCCAAAATTTGAAATAGAACATGCCTCTAAAACCATATAGACCTGGAGCACTTTGACCATTTAGATCTGAAATAGCTGCATAAATTTCATATTCAAAAGGAAAGTCAACCAAGGATGAATTTGCATCATCAATGAGTAGACTCGTGTGACACCCCGCCTAATTAAATATCGGGTGATCAGTCCTTTATTAAATTAAAATCAAGGTGAACGGTTGGTTCATTCTTAGCATCACTGTCGCAAAAAAAAATTCCAAATTAAACACCCTAAATAATTAAGCTAAGTGTCAAAACAATTTAAAGTCTTATTCCCATTTTTAAATTATAACTTGAAAACCTTTTTAAATAATCAACCGTCTAAGAATTACATAAGGGCTACGAATAGAAATCAACACAAAAGAATTAATCCATCTAGATTAACCAAATCAAGTGAAATAACCAGACATGAAATCATCCTGACAAGAGTTAACTCCCAAGGAGTACTAAATACTGAAGAATATAAATAAACATAAATTTCTGACGAATCCAAATGGAATAGGAAATCGGGCGACACATGCCCTAACTATGAATAACTAAGACAAGAATTGAATCAATGAAGAGATCGTCTAGAACAAAGGCCTGCAACTCCCACCATTAGCTACAACACGTCCAATCCAAAGATCCTATGCATGACGCCCCTGTGGTTGGGCACCCGTAATAGATATAAATATATATAAAAAAAAGGAGAAAAAGAGAGGAAACGGGTCAGAGCCCGAGTGTAAGACAGTTTTAAAAATAGTATAACAAGTATTTAAAATGCTTACCGGTTAATATCACAACCATGTTAACATGCGACACTCTCTTGAGAATCCTCACCTCTCATCCAGTGATCACTCCAACCGTGTTACTGATCTCATAAGTTTATTTAACTTATGCCCATGATGTTTTATCTCGAAAAGTACTAAGGCCATGATATTTAGTTTTATAAAATTTATCTCTTCCATTTTCTTACGTTACTTCGAACCATTTAGTTACCGTTACAAAATTCACGAACACTTGTCATAAAGCTGGAGCATTTATTTCTTAACTACGTATACACTTAGTAGAAAGTTACCATACATATCAGTATATATATATATACTATCGGCACCCCACATAAAATCTATGGTGCTGGCATACTCTGCTATCAAATCCCCGTATCACTCAAACTAAGGGAAATACTAGTTCGGAATCACTCTCGCACTGTACTAACACACTACACAAACAAATGGAGGTGAAGCGTAGTTTTAGGTCCTAAGAGGTCAGCACATACCCTCACGTATCTTTGAACATCTGACTATCATTCTCAGATAGCCTGTATCGAGGATATTATCTTCTAGGGTAAGAGCCAATATCCCCCATAAAGATCCAATCGAGATAAGAATGTCCCGACACGAAAACCTCCGTGATAGCAAGTAGCCTGGGTATGATTTTTACACAGATACATAATTGAAGTACAGTCACACAGTCATATATATGAATATTCACATTTTCTAAATTAGGTGCGCCCATGACCCATAATTATAAGTATCCGTTCTTAGCACAAATTACTCAATTATCTCGCATAACGGATTCGTCTCTTTTATTCTCATTTATAATTTATTTCATACCTACTTCTCATCTCTCGAAGTATTCTATCTCACTGAGTATAATTTTAGTAGGCATACTCTCACTTACCTTCTGGTCTAAATCCTTTATGAGTCTCAATCTTTTAGTA
The DNA here is from genome assembly GCA_949130495.1 of Sambucus nigra. Taxonomy (NCBI): domain Eukaryota; kingdom Viridiplantae; phylum Streptophyta; class Magnoliopsida; order Dipsacales; family Adoxaceae; genus Sambucus; species Sambucus nigra. The sequence continues at coordinate 60,654,809 of OX422214.1, forward strand.
AACTTACGCATAATTTCCTAGGTAATGAATAACTCCCCGTTAACCCACAATTTTATCCCACATTAATTTTCATTCAATAGAGTCTACCTAGACCCTACAGGTCCTCTTCATAACCCATTATACTATATTAATAGTAATCAAGGGTTCCTACACATTTTAACCGGATTAAACAAAAGAGGGGCAAAATATGAAGTTTTCTAAGAGGGATCGATCGATCGAGGAAAGTGGGTCGCTTGATCATCGATCGATCGATGTTCTTGGGTCGATCGATCGATCAAGCAGTTCTTGCCCAAAAGCTGCCATTTAAACCTACCGATTTCATCTTCCAAATTGCTCCAAAACGCCATTATCGATTCCCAAACTCCCAAACAACATTACTACTAGTTCTCTATACATATATGCATGATTTCCTACGTGAAACATGTACAAATTCTTCAACGGGATTGTATTAAAGGGCTAATTTGCCTTAATTATCAAGAACCCTAATTTTTCACTAAAATTCCATTGTTCTAATTCTTTTTCCAGATTTCTCACTTCTAAATTATTCAAATTTCGTCGGTAATCCTCTACATATGATTGAGATTCTAGAATATATTTATTTTCTCTACAACATGTGACTAAGTTCTCTAAATCATCAAATTCTTCCATGAAACATAGGTTCAACAATCCTAATCTCACATGGTGAGACATTAACTAAAAGAGAAGCAAGATAGATACTTTCCTGGGAATTCAAGGTTCTGATTTTGTGGATGAAAAGGGTATGGTTGCGTTCCTCGTCTTCTGATCTACGTTTTGGTGGTGGCGGTGCAAACAGATGAGTTCTTGGCCTTGGATTGCTTGGAAAGCTCTCCATCTTCTTCTCTAATGGCCGTTATTTGATTTTGTGTTTGTTAACCCTAAAAGACAACTCCTAATGGTTGATATATCCTTAGGAAATTCGTGGGTTTAATTACCCAAAAATATAAAATGTCTAATATACCCTCCCAGGATGTCAATTAGGCCTAAAAATGCCCCGACGCCCAAACTAAACCCCCGAGTATACTTTTCTAACTATCTCGACCTTTCTAGACACATTGGCGCACTCGAAATGATCATACGGGCGATTTATAATTTATTCACTTTTAATAATAACAATTTAGTCCCGACACGACACAGGCTCGTCCTGACCTAAATTTTCATAATTGTCATTTTATTCACTCATGACAATTTTAATAAAATAAATCTCAGATATTACTTTACTCATCTAGTAATATTCAACAAATTTCCAATAATTACTAACTCACATCATGCTAGTAAATATTAAAAAATAAATTTTTGGATTAATATTTAATTAATATCTCAATTAAATTTAATAAATCCCCAATTTTAAAAGCCATAAAAATACGGAGTATTACAACTCGGAATAGCATCAAGAAGTTGGGGATGGCCAGTGGTAGGTTTTGTATATGGGTAAGATTGGAAGTTATTAATAAAGGCCTCTTGAATATCATTTTGATTATCAAATTAAGCATCATCAGACTTATTGATTTTTTGCACACAAAGTTGATTTCTTTTAGCTTTGACTGATGCAGGAAAAAACTTAGTGTTAAAATCCCCTTCTTTAAAGGATTAAAAATTGAACTTCTATTTTCAAAAGGTCTCCTATGTCTTCAAAACTAGATTTATCTCTGACTTTATATGTTGCATCGCATTTCTAATATCAGTACTAGATTTTGGTCACAAATAAATTCCTTGGCAATTAACTCATATTCTAAAAATTATCTTTCAAAATGGATTTGTTGCGCCTCTTAAGCTGAGCTTAAAACCTTTGATGTTTTTTGAAAAATACTTGCATGGGAGAGGCTTGAATGGGAATTTCCTAGGATTCTTTTATCACTTTAGAAATATCAGTATGATTGAACCAAGACTTTTTAAATTTTAAATCTTTTAGACAATTATCCTAGTGAGTTTTTATAGAAAGCAAGAGGGGAGAATGGTCTGAGAATTTTTTATTGAGGTGAGTAATAACGGTGTCATTAAAACATTCTTGCATTTTAAATTAATAAGACCTCTAATTAGTCTAGAAATAATAGATCCTTCTTTATCTTTTAAATTTCACCAAGTATATTTGGAGCCTAGGTAATGAAGATCAGTCAGACCATTTGTGGAAATGATACGTTTAGAGTCTTACACTGCATAAAAATTTATATTATTACCCCCTATTTTGTAATTTTGATCAAGTACTACATTGAAATCCCCAATATTTTAGTGAGGAAACTCATCATAAGTATATCAAATCATATCAATATGATTCCAAAGAGAGATTCGTTCACTTATTGTTCCCTTAGCATACATAATTGATAATATAACTGGATCTTAAAATAACTGTTGTTCAAGTTTGAGGCATCAGATCCGATGGAGGGTAAAGGCTACATTGAGGCCTGATTTCAGTATTTTAGATCTTCATATGGGGTTATTAAACTGAATTTCATGGACTATATTTGAATTATGACCTTGCAAATTAGTGGCTCCTGCAAATAGGTGTAAACTTTATTTGCACCATATTGATGTTGTGACTACAATTATGGGTTAGTAGCATTAAAAAATTTATGGTCTGCACTCTGCATGGTTCGATATAAGTAATAATACACGTTTTACTATTATGTGTACTAGCGAATTTGGATTTATGTCTTTGCAAATGATGAGTTTCACTTTGTCTCTCTCTTGATAGTTTTTAAGTTTTGATCTCTCTTGATAGTTTTTTACAATCAGCAACAGGTCTTAGATGAGTTACAGCTGCTAGAAGTGCCATTGCCTTAGATGAGTTGTAGCAATAAGTCTTAGATGGGTAGTACACTACTGAGATCACGGTGATTTCGAATGTTTTGTTCTGCTCAAGAAAAACAAAGATGAAAATGCCATTGTCTTCCCACCTTTGTTATTATTCCTCTATTATTCCACAATGCATATCATGGACAACCGTAAGTTTCTAAATTGGCATGGTCTCTGTATTTTTCTTTAACAACGTATATTTGTTAACTGATTTCTCTGCACACTTACTCAGTTCAAAATATAGCTCTATTTGTTTGTTATAGATCTATTTTTTTTTCTAAACTTCAATTCCAAAAATATACCTATTTTTTATTCATGAGTGTTTTTTCTAGTTTTATTTTTCATGACACTATAAGAATTTGCACCATTAGCAACAATATTTAGCAACATAAGCTATTTTTGTTACCAAATATACCCTTTTGGCAACAAAATCTTAATTATGTTGCCAAAAGACCATATTACATTGTACTTTTGACAACATAAAATAAAACTTGTTGCCAAAGGTTAAAATTTCAAGCGGGAAGCTAACAAAATAAGGGGGGGGGGGAATTTTTAACTTTTATCATCATATTTGTTTGTTGATAAACATGACCTCACTTTTGACAACATAGGAGTGTGTTGAGAAAAATATCCAACTTTTGGCAACAAAGAAAACGATGATTCCAAAAGTATTTTGTTTCATTTCTTACTTATTTTTATTATGTGTTAAAAGAAAATAAATCCCTAACTCTCGGCTGTAAAAAAAAACCTCTTTTCTTCTCTCCCGTCTCTCATCTTCTCTCCCTCACCTCACTCCCGTCGCCCCCGACCTGAGCCCATGTCACGGCCTGAGTGGCTCTCCTCTTCTCTCCCTCCCGCTGTCGGCCCCTGATATCCTCTTCCCTCCCCCGGTGCCGCCCCAGCTTCCCTCCCTCCCGCCGCCGCCGCCCCATGTGTTAATCCATCACACGGACTAACGACATTTTTTTTGTTAATTTTTTTAATAGATTAGTTAATTAGTTTAGTTTTGTTGTTGTTAATTTTATTTGTTAAGTTTTTAATTTATTGTTTTCTGAAATTTAATTTTAATTATTAGGTCTCATGAAATGGTGGAGCGGTTAGAGAAATGTTGAAATTTTAATTTTTAGTTTAGTTTTGTTGTTGTTAATTGTTAGTTTTTAGTATTTTGTTTAGTTTTGTTGTTGTTAATGACCGTTTCTAGATGTAGAAATGGTGGAAGAGTTAGAGAATCTGACATGGAATCCAGACAACTTTCCACATAACCCACGTTTCTTTTTTAGTTGTAGAAAGTGGGTAGAAACTGTCAAATGAGAGTAAACTGTTGGAGATATATTATTTTTGTACTTTTCCATTGTTCTAAAAATGTTGCCACGTAAGGATAGAAATTTTGAGGAGGTCCTGAAATGTGGGATAAAAATTGATTTGGAAATGAAATGGCTGGAGATGGCCTTAATTATTATGAAATTTTAATTAATTATGGTTGCTGAAATTTTAATTAATTATTTGTTGCTGAAATTTTTTCTTTTCACTTATTTCTTTCCACTGGTTTCTGATTTCTGATTTCTTTTATAAATAAGCATTATAAGATATTTTTATTTTTTATTTCATTGCAATATATTTCATTCAGATTTCATTACAATATTCAATTATATGTTTGTAATGAGTCATTTTTTGTTAACAATTATAATTTAATAGCGTGCAAGCTTCAGATCGGCTTCTGGTTGACCTCTCCGGCTCCATCTCCAGTTTTCCTCTCTCGGCTCCAACTTGTTGGTAACTTGTTAAATCACCCTGAAATTTTATTTTTTAATTTAACATAATCGGTTTGAAATTTGAATGATGTTTAAATTTATGTTTCCGTTCAAGAATTTTTTAATATTTAGAAGATATGTACAATGCATTGCTTTTTAATTATAGTTTTAATAGTAATTTTGCAAGGGGTTGGTTGTCGTCTAAAAATTTAAAAGTAAAGCATAAATAGTACGATCTGATTGGTCGTTTTAATGTGGTGAGCAATATAAATTTTAAAACATCAATTAATAGTTATGCGGTCTTGAATGGGATATGACCACTCACCTTATACTGATGATAGAAGATTTTCTATGTATTGCATCTTTACCAAAGTAAAATCTTCGTTTAGCAGTGTGTGCATGTTGTGCATTGTGTGTGTTTAATAAGGTCTTAATAGTTACATATAACACAGTCCTGTAAGAGTCACGAACACCTCTCACGGGACCAATGTGACTCATAGGAACCGACCGCATAGTCACGGGGCTCCCGATTTGAGTGTACGACCTAAATTTATAAAAAATTAGATTTAAACATAAAAACATGCCATCGAAGGGCGAAAACATAAAACAAACACAAAACGGTCCTGTAAGAGTCACGAACACCTCGCATGGGACCAATGTGACCCGTTGGAGCCGACCGCGTAGTCACGGGGCTCCCGGTTTGAGGGTATGACATAAATTTGCTCAAAATTAGACTTAAGCATAAAAATATGCCATCGAAGGGTAAAAATATAAAACAACCACAAAATGGTCCGGTAAGAGTCACGAATACCTCACACGGGACCAATGAAACTCGTAGGAACCGACCGCGTAGTCACGGGGATCATGATTTAAGTGTAGGACGTAAATTTCAACAAAATTAGACTTAATCATAAAAACATGCCATCGAAGGGTGAAAACATAAAACAAACACCAAACAATCCTGTAAGAGTCACGAACGCCTCGCACGAGACCGATGTGACACGTAGGAACCGATCGCGTAGTCACGTGGCTCCCGATTTCAGAGTACGACGTAAATTTGCAAAAAATTAGACTTAAGCCTAAAAACATGCCATTGAAGCGTGAAAACATAAAATAACCACAAAACGGTTCGGTAAGAGTTACGAACACCACGCACGGGACCAATGTGACCCGTAGGAACCGACCGCGTAATCACGGGACTCTCGGTTTGAGTGTACGACGTAAATTTGAACAAAATTAGACTTAAGCATAAAAAACATGCTATCAAAGGGTGAAAACGTAAAACAAACACTAAACGGTCCTGTAAGAGTCACGAACACCTCGTACGGGACCAATATGACCCATAGAAACCGACCATGTAGTCACGGGGCTCCCGGTTTGAGGGTACGACGTAAATTTACACAAAATTAGACTTTAGCATAAAAATATGCCATCGAAGGGTGAAAATGTAAAACAGCCACAAAACGGTCCGGTAAGAGTCACGAACACCTCGCACGAGACCAATGTGACCCATAGGAACTGACCGCGTAGTCACGGGCCTCCCGGTTGGAGTGTACGACGTAAATTTGCACAAAATTAGACTTAAGCATAAAAACATGTCATTGAAGGGTGAAAATGCAAAATAAACACAAAACGATACTCTAAGATTCACGAACACCTCGCAGGGACAAATTTGACCCCTAGGAACCGACTGCGTAGTCACTGGGCTTCCGGTTTGAGTGTACGACGTAAATTTACCAAAATTAGACTTAAGCATAAAAACAGGCCATCGAAGGGTGAAAATGTAAAATAGTCACAACACGGTCCTGTAAGACAACGAACACATCAGACGGGACTAATGTGACCCGTAAGAACCGACCGCGTAGTCACGGGGCTCTCGGTTTGAGGGTACGACGAAAATTTGCTCAAAATTAGACTTAAGCATAAAAATAGGACATCGAAGGGTGAAAATGTAAAACAGTCACAAAACGGTCCGATAAGAGTCACAAACACCTCATACGGGACCAATGTGACTCGTAGGAACCGACTGAGTAGTGACGGGGATCCCGATTTAAGTGTACGACATAAATTTGCACAAAATTAGGCTTAAGCATAAAAACATGCCATCGAAGGGTGAAAACGTAAAAGAAATACAAAATGGTCCTGTAAGAGTCACGAACGCCTCGCACGGGACCAATGTGACACATTGAAACCAACCACGTAGTCAGGGGACTCCCGGTTTGAGTGTACGACGTAAATTTGTAAAAAATTAGACTTAAGCATAAAAAACATGCCATCTAAGGGTAAAAATGTAAAACAACCACAAAATGGTCCGGTAAGAGTTACGAACACCTCACACGGGACCAATGTGACCCATAGGAATTGACCATATAATCAAGAATCTCTCAGTTTGAGCGTACGACGTAAATTTGCACAAAATTAAACTTAAGCATAAAAACATGCCATAGAAGGGTGAAAACATAAAGCAAACACAAAACCGTACTACAAGAGTCACGAATACCTCACACGAGATCAATATGACCCATAGACACTAACCGCATTGTCACGGTGATCCTGGTTGGAATGTATGACGTAAATCTACAAAAAAATTAGACTTAAGCATAAAAAATATGCCATCGAAGGGTGAAAACGTAAAGCAAACAGTAAACGGTCCTGTAAGAGTCAGGAACACCTCGTTCGGAATGAATGTGACCGGTAGGAACCGACCGTGTAGTCACGGGGCTCCTAATTTGAGTGTACGACGTAAATTTGTACAAAATTAGACTTAAGCGTAAAAACATGCCATCGAAGAGTGAAAATTTCAAACAGCCACAACACAATCCTGTAAGAGTCACGAACACCTCGCACGGGACCAATGTGACCCGTAGAAACCAACTGCGTAGTCACGGGGCTCCCGACAAAAAATTAGACTTAAGCATAAAAACATGTCATTGAAGGGTGAAAACATAAAACAAACACAAAAAGGTCCTGTAAGAGTCACGAACACCTCGCACGAGACCAATGTGACCCGTTAGAACCGACCGCGTAGTCATGGGGCTCCCGATTTGAGGGTACGACGTAAATTTGTTCAAAATTAGACTTAAGCATAAAAATATGCCATCGAAGGGTGATCATGTAAAACTACCACAAAACGGTCCTGTAAGAGTCAGGAACACACCTCACACGGGACCAATGTGACCCGTTGGAACCGACCGCGTAGTCACGGGACTCCCGCTTTGAGGGTACGATGTAAATTTGCTCAAAATTTGACTTAAGCATAAAAATATGCCATCCAAGGGTGAAAATTTAAAATGTACACAAAAAGGTCTGATGAGAGTCACAAGCACCTCACACAGGACCAATGTGACTCGTAGGAACCGACTGCATAGTCACGGGAATCCCGATTTGAGTGTACGACGTAAATTTGCACAAAATTAGACTTACGCATAAAAACATGCCATCGAAGGGTGAAAACGTAAAATAGCCACAACACGGTCTTGTAAGATTCACGAACACCTCGCACGGGCCAATGTGACCTGAAGGAGCCGATCGCGTAGTCACGGGGCTACCGGTTTAAGTGTACGACATAAATTTGCAAAAAATTAGACTTAAGCATAAAAACATGTCATGGAAGGGTGAAAATGTAAAACAAACACAAAACGGTCCTGTAAGAGTCACGAACACCTCACACGGGACCAATGTGACCCATTGGAACCGACCGCATAGTCACGGGGCTTACGGTTTGAGGGTACGACATAATTTTGTTCAAAATTAGACTTAAGCATAAAAATATGCCATCGAAGGGTGAAAATTTAAAACGGCCACAAAACAGTCCGATAAGAGTCACAAACACCTAACACGGGACCAATGTGACTCGTAGGAACCGACCACGTAGTCACGGAAATCTCGATTTGAGTGTGCGACGTAAATTTGCACAAAATTAGACTTTAGCATAAAAATATGCCATCGAAGGGTGAAAACGTTAAACAAACACAAAACGGTCCCGTAAGAATCACGAACGCCTCGCACGAGACCGATGTGACTCCTAGGAACCGACTACGAAGACACGGGGCTCCCGGTTTGTGTGTACAACGTAAATTTGTGCAAAATTAGGTTTAAGAATAATATCATTCCATCGAAGGGTGAAAATGTAAAACAACAACAAAACAGTCCTGTAAGAGTTACGAACGCCTCGCACGGGACTGATGTGACTCGTAGGAACCGACCGCGTAGTCACGAGGCTCTCGGGTTGAGTGTACGACGTAAATTTGCAAAAAATTAGACTTAAGCATAAAAGCATGCCATCGAAGGGTGAAAATGTGAAATAGCCACAAAACGGTCATGTAAGAGTCACGAACACCTAGCACGGGACTGATGTGACTCGTAGGAGCCGATCGCATAATCATGGGGCTCTCGGTTTGAGTGTACCGCGTAAATTTACTCAAAATTAGATTTAAGCATAAAAGCATGTCATCGAAGGGTGAAAACATAAAACAACCATAAAATCGTCCCGTAAGAGTCACGAACGCCTCGCATGGGACAAATGTGACTAGTAGGAATCGATCGCGTAGTCACGGGGCTCTCGGTTTGAGTGTACGACGTAAATTTGCACAAACTTAGACTTAAGCATAAAAGCATGCCATCGAAGGGTATGTAAAACAAACACAAAACGGTACTGTAAGAGTCGCTAATACCTCGCACGAGACCAATGTGACATGTAGGAACCGATCGCGTAGTCACGGACCTCTCGGTTGGAGTGTGCGACGTAAATTTGCACAAACTTAGACTTAAGCATAAAAACATGCCACCGAAGAGTAAAAATGTAAAACACACACAAAACGGTACTAGAAGAGTCACGAACACCTCGCACGAGACCAATGTGACCCGTAGGAACCGACCGCGTAGTTACGGGCCTCTTTGTTGGAGTGTACGACATAAATATGCAAAAAATTAGCCTTAAGCATAAAAGCATGTCATCGAAGGGTAAAAACGTAAAACAAACACAAAACGATCCTGTAAGAGTCACGAACACCTCGAACGGGACCATTGTGACCCGTAGGAACCAACTGCGTAGTCAAGGGACTCCCGGTTTGAGTGTACGACGTAAATTTGCAAAATATTAGACTTAAGCATAAAAGATAAGCCATCAAAGGGTGAAAACATAAAACAAACATAAAACGCTCCTGTAAGAGTCACAAACACCTTGCACGAGACCATTGTGACCCGTAGGAACCGACTGCGTAGTAACGGGGCTACCGATTTGAGTGTACGACGTAAATTTGCACAAATTTAGACTTAAGCATAAAAACATGCCATCGAAGGGTGAGAACGTAAAATAGCCACAACACGGTCCTGCAAGAGTCACGAACACCTCGCACGAGACCAATGTGACCCGGAGGAACCGATCGCGTAGTCACGGGGCTCCCGGTTTGAGTGTACAATATAAATTTGCAAAAAATTATACTTAAGCATAAAAATATGTCATCGAAGGGTGAAAACGAAAAATAAACACAAAACGGTCTTGTAATAGTCACGAACACCTCGCATGGGACCAATGTGACCCGTTGGAACCGATCGCGTAGTCCCAAGGCTCCCGGTTTGAGGGTACGACGTAAATTTGCTCAAAATTAGACTTAAGCATAAAAATATGCCATCGAAGGATGAAAATTTAAAACGGCCACAAAACGGTCCGATAAGAGTCACAAACACCTCACACGAGACTAATGTGACTCGTAGGAACTAATCGCATAGTTACGGGGCTCTCGGTTTGAGTGTACGACGTAAATTTGTAAAAACTTAGACTTAAGCAAAAAAACATGCCATCGAAGGGTGAAAATGTAAAACAGTCACAACACGGTCCTGTAAGAGTCACGAACACCGCGTACGTGACCATTATGACCCGTTTGAACCGAACGCGTAGTCACGGAGCTTCTGATTTGAGGGTACGACGTAAATTTGCTCAAAATTAAACTAATCATAAAAATATGATATCGAAGGGTGAAAACATAAAACAGTCCCAAAACAGTCCTGTAAGAGTCACTAACACCTCACACGGGACCAATGTGACCCATAGGAACCGACCGCGTAGTCACGGGCCTCCTGGTTGGAGTATACGACGTAAATTTGCACAAAATTAAGCTTAAGCATAAAAACATGAAATTGAAGGGTGAAAACATAAAAAAAACACAAAACGGTACTGTAAGAGTCACAAACACCTCACACGAGACCAATGTGACCTGTAGGAACCGATCGCGTAGTCACAGGGCTTTCGGTTTGCGTGTATGACATAAATCTGCAAAAAAGTTAAACTTAAGCATAAAAAACATGTCATCAAAGGGTGAAAACGTAAAACAAACACTAAACGGTTCTGTAAGAGTCACGAACACCTCGCACGGGACCAATGTGACCCATAAAAATCGACCGTACGATGTAAATTTGCACAAAATTAGACTTAAGCATAAAAATATGCCATTGAAGGATAAAAACATAAAACAGCCACAACACGGTCCTCTAAGAGTCACGAACACCTCGCACGGGACCAATGCGACCCGTTGGCACCGACCACGCAGTCACGGGGCTCCCGATTTGAGGGTACGACCTAAATTTACTCAAAATTATACTTAAGCATAAAAATATGCCATCGAAGGGTGAAACTTTAAAACGGCCACAAAATGGTCCGGTAAGAGTCACAGACACCTCACACGGGACCAATGTGACTTGTAGGAACCGACCGCGTAGTCACGGGGCTCCCGATTTGAGTGTACAACATAAATTTGTACAAAATTAGACTTAAGCATAAAAATATGCCATCAAAGGGTGAAAACGTTAAACAAAAATAAAACGGTCCCGTAAGAGTCACGAACGCCTTGCACAGGACTGATGTGACTTGTAGGAACCGACCGCGTAGTCACGGGCCTCCAGGTTTAAGTGTACGACATAAATTTGTAAAAAATTAGACTTAATCATAAAAACATGCCATCGAAGGGTGAAAACGTAAAACAGCCACAAAAAGGTCCGGTAAGAGTTACGAACACCTCGTACAGGATCGATGTGACTCGTAGGAACCTCTCGCATAGTCACAGGGCTCTCGATTTGAGTGTACCACGTAAATTTGCAAAAAATTACACTTAAGCATAAAAATATGCCATCGAAGGGTGAAAATGTAAAATAGCCACAAAACGGTCCGGTAAGAGTCACGAACACCTCTCACGGGACTAATGTGACTCGTAGAAACAGACCGCGTAGTCATGGGGCTCTCGGTTTGAGTGTACGACACAAATTTGTTCAAAATTAGACTAAAGTATAAAAACATTCGATCGAAGGCTGAAAACGTAAAACAACCACAAAATCATCCCGTAAGAGTCACGAATGCCACGCACGGGACCAATGTGAGTCGTAGGAACCGACCGCGTAGTCACGGGGCTCCCGATTTGAGTGTACGCCGTAAATTTGAAAAATTTAGACTTGTTCATAAAAACATTCCATCGAAGGGAGAAAACATAAAACAGCCACAAAACAGTCTGGTAAGAGTCGCGAACACCTCGCATGGGACCAATGTGACCCATAGAAACCGATCGCATTGTCACGGGCCTCCCGATTGGAGTGTACGAAGTAAATTTGCACAAAATTAGACTTAAGCATAAGAACATGCCATCGAATGGTGAAAACGTAAAACAAACACAAAACAGAACTGTAAGAGTCACGAACACCTCACACGAGACCAATGTGACACGTAGGAACCAACCGCGTAGTTGAGGGCTCCCAGTTTGAGTGTACGATGTAAATTAGCAAAAAATTAGACTTAGCATAAAAACATGCCATCGAAGGGTGAAAACATAAAACAAACACAAAACGGTCCTGAAAGTATCACGAACACCTCGCACGGGACTAATGTGACCCGTTAGAACCGACCGCGTAGTCAGGGGGCTCCCGATTTGAGTGTACGACGTAAATTTGCACAAAATTAGACTTAAGCATGAAAACATGTCATCGAAGGGTGAAAATGAAAAACAGCCACAACACGGTCCTGTAAGAGTCACAAACACCTCGCACGGGACCAATGTGACCCATAGGAACCGACCGCGTAGTCACGGGCTCCTGGTTTGAGTGTACGACGTAAATTTCTAAAAAAAAAACTTAAGCATAAAAACATGTCATCGAATGGTGAAAACGTAAAACAAACACAAAACGGTCCTGTAAGAGTCACGAACACACCTAACACGGGACCAATGTGACCCGTTGGAACCAACCGCGTAGTCACGGGACTCCCGCTTTGAGGGTACGACGTAAATTTGCTCAAAATTTGACTTAAGCATAAAAATATGCCATCGAAGGGTGAAAATTTGAAACGTCCACAAAAAGGTCCGATGAGAGTCACAAGCACCTCACACGGGACCAATGTGACTCGTTGGAACCGACTACATAGTCACGGGGCTCCCGATTTGAGTGTACGACGTATATTTGCACAAAATTAGACTTAAGCATAAAAGCATGCCATCGAAGGGTGAAAACATAAAATAGCCACAACACGGTCCTGTAAGATTCACGAACACCTCCCACGGGATCAATGTGACCTGAAGGAACCGACCGCGTAGTCACGGGGCTCCCGGTTTGAGTGTAGGACATAAATTTGCAAAAAATTAGACTTAAGCATAAAAGCATGTCATTGAAGGGTGAAAACGTAAAACAAACATAAAACGGTCCCGTAAGAGTCACAAACACCTCGCACGGGACCAATGTGGCCCGTTGGAACCGATCGTGTAGTCACGGGGCTTACGATTTGAGGGTACGACATAATTTTGTTCAAAATTAGACTTAAACATAAAAATATGCCATCGAAGGGTGAAAATTTAAAACGGTTCGATAAGAGTCACAAACACCTAACACGGGACCAATGTGACTCGTAGGAACCGACCGCGTAGTCACGGGGCTCCCGATTTGAGTATGTGACGTAAATTTGCACAAAATTAGACTTAAGCATAAAAACATGTCATCGAAGGGTGAAAATGTTAAACAAACACAAAATGGTCCCGTAAGAGTCACGAACGCCTCGCACGAGATCGATGTGACTCTTAGGAACCGACCACGAAGACACAGGGCTCTCGGTTTGTGTGTACGACATAAATTTATACCAAATTAAGCTTAAGAACAACAACATTCCATCGAAGCGTGAAAATGTAAAACAACAACAACAATAAAACGGTCCTATAAGAGTCACGAATGCCTCGCACGAGACTAATGTGACTCGTAAAAACCGACCGCGTAGTCACGGGGCTCTCGGGTTGAGTGTACGACGTAAATTTACAAAAAATTAGACTTAAGCATAAAAACATGACATCGAAGGGTGAAAATGTGAAACAACCATAAAACGGTCCGGTAAGAGTCACGAACACCTCGTACGGGATCCATGTGACTCGTAGGAACCGATCGTATAGTCACGGGGATCCCGATTTGAGTTTATGAAGTAAATTTGCAAAAAAATAGACTTAAGCATAAAAACATGCCATCCAAGGATAAAAACGTAAAACAGCCACAAAACGGTCCGGTAAGAGTCACGAACACCTCGCATGGGATCAATGTGACTCGTAGGAACCGATCGCATAGTCACGGGGATCCCGATTTGAGTTTATGACATAAATTTGCTCAAAATTAGACTTAATCTTAAAAACATGCCGCGAAGGGTGAAAACATAAAACAACCACAAAACTGTCCCGCAAGAGTCACGAACGCCTCCTTGGGACCAATGTAACTCGTAGGAACCGATCGCGTAGTCACGGGGCACCCGGTTTGATTGTACAACGTAAATTTGCAAAAATTAGACTTCTACATAAAAACATGCCATCGAAGGGTGAAAACATAAAACAGCCACAAAATGTTCCTGTAAGAGGCACGAACACTTCGCACGGGACCAATGTGACTCGTAGGATCCGACCGTGTAGTGACGGGGCTCCCGGTTTGAGTATACGACGTAAATTAGCCAAAATTTAGACTCAAGCATAAAAACATGCCATCGCAGGGTGAAAACCTAAAACAAGCACAAAACGGTCCCGTTAGAGTCACGAATGCCTCACACGAGATCTATGTAAATCGTAGGAATTAGTCGCGTAGTCACGGGGATCCCGGTTTGAGTGTACGATATAAATTTGCAAAAAGTTAGATTTAAGCATAACATGCCATCGAAGTGTGAAAACGTAAAATAAACACAAAATGGTTCTATAAGAGGCACGAACGCCTCGCACGAGACCAATGTGACTCATAGGAACCGACTGCATTGTCACGTGGCTCTCGATTTAAGTGTACGACGTAAGTTTGCAAAATATTTAGACTTGAGCATAAAAACATGCCATCGAAGAGTGAAAATGTAAAACAAGCAAAAAATGGTCCCGTAAGAGTCACGAACGCCTCGCACGGGATCGATGTAACTCATAGAAATCGTCCACACAATCACGGTACTCCCGATTTGAGTGTACGGCATAAATTTGCAAAAAGTTGGACTTCAGCATAACATGCCATCATAGGGTGAGTGAAAATGTAAAATAAACACAAAACGGTCCCGTAAGAGGCATGAAACCCTCGCACGAGACCAATGTGACTTGGAAGAACCGATCGCGTAGTCACAGGATTCCCGCTTTGAGTGTATGGCGTAAATTTGCAAAAGTTAGACTTGTGCATAAAAACATGCCATCGAAGGGTGAAAACGTAAAACAGCCACAAAACGATCGATAAGAGTCATGAACACCTCGAACGGGACCAACGTGACTCGTAGAAACTGACTGCGTAGTCAGGGGGCTCCCGATTTGAGTGTACGACGTAAATTTACAAAAATAAGACTTGTGCATAAAAACATGCCATCGAAGGGTGAAGACGTAAAACAACCACAAAACGGCCTTGTAAGAGTTATGAGCACCTCGCACGTGACCAATGTGACTCTTAGAAACCGACCACTTAGTCACGGCACACCCGGTTTAAGTGTACGACATAAATTTGCAAAAAATTAGACTTAAGCTTAAAAACATGCCATCGAAAGGTGAAAACGTAAAATAGCCAAAAAAATGGTCCCGTAAGAGGCACAAACGCCTATCACGGGACCAATGTGACTCATAGAAATAGATCGCGTAGTCACGGGGCTCTCGATTTGAGTGCACGACATAAATTTGTAAAAAATAGAATTATGCATAAAAAACTTGCCATCGAGGGGTGAAAACGTAAAACTTGCAAAATGCTAAGCTTAAAAACATGCCATCGAAGGGTGAAAACATAAACCAGTCCAGTAAGAGTCACGAGCACCTCGTACGGGACCATTGTGAGTCGTAGTAACCAACCGCGTAGTAACGGAGCTCCCGGTTTGAGAGTACGACGTAAATTTACAAAAAATTTAGACTTGCGCATAAAAATATGCCATCGAAGGGTGAAAACATATAACAGCCAAAAAATGATCTTGTAAGAGTCACGAACGCCTAGCAGGGGATCAATGTGACTCGTAGGAACCGATCGTGTAGTCACGGGGCTCCTGGTTTGAGTGTGCGATGTAAATTTGTAAAAAGATAAACTTAAGCATAAAAACATGCAATCGAAGTGTGAAAACATAAAACAAACACAAAATGGTCCCGTAAGAGTCACGAACACCTCACATGGGACCAATGGGACTCGTAGTAACCGACAGCGTAGTCACGGGCGTTCCCGATTTGAGTGTACGACATAAATTTGCCAAAAGTTAGACTTAAGCATAAAAAAAATTAATCGAGGTGTGAAAATGTAAAACAAACACGAAATGATCCTGTAAAAGTCATAAACAGCTCGCACGAGATCAATGTGAATTGTAGGAACCGACCGCGTAGTCACGGGGATCCCGGTTTGAGTGTACGGCGAAAATTTGTAAAAAATTGGAGTTAAGGATACAAAAATTCCATCGAAGGGTGAAAACGTAAAACAGCCACAAAACAGTTTGGTAAGAGTCACGAGGACCTCGTACGGGACCATTGGGACTCGTAGGAACCGACCGCATAGTCACGGGGCTCCCGATTTGAATGTACGATGTAAATTTGCAAAAATTTAGACTTAAGCATAAAAACATGCAATCAAAGTGTGAAAACATAAAACAAGCACAAAATGGTCCCGTAAAAGGCACAAATGCCTCGCACTGGATTGATGTGACTCGTAGGAACCGTCCGCGTAGTCATGGCACTCTCGATTTGAGTGTACGGCGTTAATTTATAAAAAGTTCTTGAGCATAAAAATATGCAATCGAAGTGTGAAAACGTAAAACAAACACAAAACGATCTCGTAAGAGTCAAGAACACCTCACACGGGACCAATGTGACTCGTAGTAAACGACCGCATAGTCATAGCGCTCCCGGTTTGAGTGTACGACGTAAATTTGAAAAAAGTTAGACTTAAAAATAAAAAATTTCATCGAAGGGTGAAAACATAAAACAAACACAAAACCGTCCCATAAAAGTCATGAACAGTTCGCAGAGGACCAATGTGAATCATAGGAACCGACCGCGTAGTCACGGAGCCCCCGGTTTGAGCGTACGGCGAAAATTTGCAAAAAATTGGAGTTAAGGATAAAAACATGCCATCGAAGGGTGAAACGTAAAGCAGCCACAAAACGGTCTGGTAAGAGTCACGAGCACCTCGCACGGAACTATTGTGACTCGTAGGAACCGACCGCATAGTCACGGGGCTCCCGATTTGAATGTACGATGTAAATTTGCAAAAATTTAAACTTAAGCATAAAAACATGCAATCAAAGGGTGAAAACATAAAACAAGCACAAAATGGTCCCGTAAAAGGCAAGAACACCTCGCACTGGATTGATGTGACTCGTAGGAACCGTTCGCGTAGTCACGGCACTCCCGGTTTGTGTGTACGACGTAAATTTGTAAAAAGTTAGACTTGAGCAAAAAAACAGGCAATGAAAGTGTGAAAACGTAAAACAAACACAAAACGGTCTCGTAAGAGTCAAGAGCACCTCACACGGGACCAATGTGACTCGTAGTAACTGACCGCGTAGTCATAATGCTCCCGGTTTGAGTGTAGAACGTAAATTTTCAAAAATTTAGACTTAAGATTAAAAAAAAATCACCGAAGGGTGAAAATATAAAACAATCACAAAAAAGTCATGAACAACTCGCACAGGACCAATGTGAATCGTATCAACTGATCGCTTAGTCATGGGGATCTCGGTTTGATTGTACGGCGAAAATTTGCCAAAAAATGGAGTTAAGGATAAAAACATACCTTCGAAGGGTGAAAACGTAAAACATCCATAAAACGGTCTAGTAAGAGTCACGAGCACCTCGCACGGGACCATTGTGACTCATAGGAACCGACCGCATAGTCACGGGGCTCCCGAATTTAGTGTACGCTGTAAATTTGCAAAAATTTAGACTTAAGCATAAAAACATGAAATTAAATGGTGAAAACATAAAACAAGCACAAAATGGTCCCGTAAAAGACATGAACGCCTCGCACTAGATTGATGTGACTCGTAGGAACCGTCCGCGTAGTCACGGCACTCCCGGTTTGAGTGTACGGCGTAAATCTGTAAAAAGTTAGACTTGAGCATAAAAATATGCAAACGAAGTGTGAAAACGTAAAACAAACACAAAACGGTCTCGTAAGAGTCAAGAACACCTCACACGGGACTAATGTGACTCATAGTAACCGACCGCGTAGTCATAGCGCTCCCGGTTTGAGTGTACGACGTAAATTTGTAAAACGTTAGACATAAGCTCAAAAAAACTTCATCGAAGGGAGAAAATCTAAAACAAACACAAAACGGTCCCGTAAAAGTCATGAACAGCTCGCACGAGACCAATGTGAATCATAGGCACCGCTCGCGTAGTCACGGGGATCCCGGTTAGAGTGTACGCCGAAAATTTGCAACAAAATTGAGTTAAGGATAAAAAATGCCATCGAAGGGTAAAAATGTAAAACAACCACAAAACGGTTCAGTAAGAGTCATGAGCACCTCGCACGGGACCATTGTGACTCGTAGGAACCGACCACATAGTCACAGGGTCCCCGATTGTGTGTACGATGTAAATTTTCAAAAATTTAGACTTAAGCATAAAAACATGTAATCAAAGGGTGGAGACGTAAAACAAGCACAAAATGGTCCCGTAAAATGCACGAACGCCTTGCACGGGACTGATGTGACTCGTAGGAACCGACTGCACAGTCACGGCACTCCCGGTTTGAGTGTACGGTGTAAATTTGTAAAAAGTTAGACTTGAGCATAAAAACGTGCCATCGAAGGGTGAAAATGTAAAACAAATACAAAACAATCCCGTAAGAGTCACGAACACCTCACACGGGACTAATGTGACTCGTAGTAACCAACCGCATAATCACAGAGCTCCTGATTTGAGTGTGCGAAGCAAGCTCGCAGTCGAGGGGTTCATAAGCCCGAGAGCGCCAAGGCTACTCCGAGTAGCCAGGAGATGAGGCGTAGCCGACCTCCCCCGTTTGTGGAGATGGCTCTGGTAGGCTATCCCGGATCCGAGGGGAGGGAGAGACTATAGAGAGGGAGGGGAGTGAAGTTCACGTAGTGAACGAACGGTCAATGCAGGTGCGTACACGTGATACCTTGTTTATTGTATTCGAGAAGGATTGGAAGAACAAACCATAAAGCCAGAAGGACACTTGGTCAGATCAAACAAACCTCTCTCTTGTCGGTAAGTATATCTATTGTGGTATTGCTGTCGTGCCGTGCCGTTCTAGTAGTGTTTGTGAATGAGTCGTTTTGAGGGGGAGTGCAAAAAGGTAAATAAAGACCGTAGCCAAAAGCAAGGGATTCCCGGGGCCCGAACGAGAGCAGAGGCGGCAGGGCAAGATGGACGAGAAAAGCGACGAGAAGAAGACAAACAGAGGGAGGAAAGGAGACCTCTTTCTATTGCCTTCCCTTTCTACTTCTAGACTGGTTCGTCGGTGGGACAGCGAGCCAAGATCCGATTCGTCAATCGACGAATCCATGCCGCGTAACCTGGCAAAGAGACGATGTCAACGCACCTCATACAAGAGGGAGGGAGTCCGAACAGCCTTGTACGTACGCCAATTTACAAAAAAATTAGACCTAAGCATAATACATGCGATCGAAGTGTACAAACCTAAACCAGCCACAAAATCGTCCCGTAAGAGTCACGAACGCCTCACAGGGGATCGATGTGACTCGTAGGAATCGACCGTGCAGTCCCGACGCTTCCGGTTTGAGTGTACGACGTAAATTTACAAAAATTTAGACTTAAGCATAAAAAAAATTCATCGAAGGGTACAAATGTAAAACAAAAAGAGAACGGTCCCGTAAAAGTCACGAACAGCTTGCATAGGACCAATGTGAATCGTAAGAACTGACAACGTAGTCTCGAGGCTCCCGGTTTGGGAGCACGGCGTAAATTGCAAAAAATTAGAGTTAAGGATAAAAATATGCCATCGAAGGGTGAAAACGTAAAACAACCACAAAACGGTGCAGTAAGAGTTAGGAGCACCTCGTACGGAACCATTGTGACTCGTAGGAACTGATAGCGTAGTCACGGGGCTCCCGCTTTGAGTGTACGACGTAAATTTACAAAAATTTACATTTAAGCATAAAAACATGCAATCGAATGGTGAAAACGTAAAACAAGCACAAAGTGATCCCGTAAAAGGTACGAAATCCTCGCACGGGATCAATGAGACTCGTAGGAACCGATCGCGTAGTCACGGGGATCCCGATTTGAGTGTACGACATAAATTTGTAAAAATTTAGACTTAAGCATAAAAATATACAATCGAAGTGTGAAAATGTAAAACAAACACAAAATGGTTCCGCAAGAGTCAAGAACACCTCACACGGGACCAATGTGACTCACAATAAGCTACCGCGTAGTCACAGCGTTCCCGATTTGAGTGTACGATGAAAATTTGCAAAAAGTTAGACTTAAGCATAAAAAAATCACCGAAGGGTGAAAATGTAAAACAAATATAAAACGGTACCATAAAAGTCACGAACAGCTCCCACGAGACCAAAATGAATTGTAGGAATCGACCGCGTATTCACGGGGCTCCCGGTTTGAGTGTACGGCGAAAATTTGCAAAAAATTGGAGTTAAGGATAAAAACATGCCATCGATGGGTGAAAATGTAAAACAACCACAAAATGGTTCGGTATGAGTCACGAGCACCTCGCACGGGACTATTATGACTCGTAGGAACCGACCGCATAGTCACGGGGCTGCCGATTTGAGTGTACGACATAAATTTGTAAAAATTTAGACTTTAGAATAAAAACATGCAATCAAAGGGTGAAAACATAAAAAAATCACAAAATGGTCCCGTAAAAGGCACGAACACCTCGCAGTGTATCGATGTGACTCGTAGGAATCGTCCGCGTAGTCACGGCACTCCCGGTTCGAGTGTACAGTGTAAATTTGTAAAACGTTAGACTTGAGCAGAAAAACATGCAATGGAAGTCTGAAAACATAAAAGAAACACAAAACGGTCCCGTAAGAGTCATGAGCACCTCGCACGGGACCATTGTGACTCGTAGGAACCGACCGCATAGTCATAGGGCTCCCGATTTGTGTGTACGATGTAAATTTGCAAAAATTTAGAGTTAAGCATAAAAACATGCAATCAAAGGGTGGAAACGTAAAACAAGCTCAAAATGGTCCCGTAAAAGGCAGAAATGCCTCGCACTGGATTGATGTGACTCGTAGGAACCGTCCGCGTAGTCACGGCACTCTCGGTTTGAGTGTACGGCGTAAATCTGTAAAAAGTTAGACTTGAGCATAAAAATATGCAATCGAAGTGTGAAAACGTAAAACAAACACAAAACGGTCTCGTAAGAGTCAAGAACACCTCACACGAGACTAATGTGACTCATAGTAACCGATCGCGTAGTCATAGCGCTCCCGGTTTGAGTGTACGACGTAAATTTGTAAAACGTTAGACATAAGCTCAAAAAAACTTCATCGAAGGGAGAAAATGTAAAACAAACACAAAACGGTCCCGTAAAAGTTATGAACAGCTCGCACGAGACCAATGTGAATCATAGGAACCGGTCGCGTAGTCACGGGGATCCCGGTTTGAGTGTACGCCAAAAATTTGCGAAAAAAATGAGTTAAGGATAAAAACATGCCATCGAAGGGTAAAAACGTAAAACAGCCACAAGACGGTTCGGTAAGAGTCATGAGCACCTCGCACGGGACCATTGTGACTCGTAGGAACCGATCGCATAGTCACAAGGCTCCCGGTTTGTGTGTACGATGTAAATTTATAAAAATTTAAACTTAAGCACAAAAATATGCAATCAAAGGGTGGAAACGTAAAACAAGCACAAAATGGTCCTGTAAAAGGCACAAACGCCTTGTACGGGACTGATGTGACTCGTAGGAACCAACCGCATAGTCACGGCACTCCCGATTTAAGTGTACGGTGTAAATTTGTAAAAAGTTATACGTGAGCGTAAAAATGTGCCATCGAAGGGTGAAAATGTAAAACAACAACAAAACAGTCCCGTAAGAGTCACGAACACCTCACACGGGACCAATGTGACTCGTAATAACCAACCGCATAGTCACGGAGCTCCCGATTTGAGTGTACGACGTAAATTTACAAAAACTTTAGACCTAAGCATAATATATTCGATCGAAGTGTACAAACCTAAACCAGCCATAAAATGGTCCTGTAAGAGTCACGAACGCCTCGCAGGGGATCAATGTGACTCGTAGGAATCGACCGCGTAGTCTCGACACTTCTAGTTTGGGTGTACGACGTAAATTTGCAAAAAGTTAGACTTAAGCATAAAAAAAATTCATCGAAGGGTAAAAATGTAAAACAAACACTAAATGGTCTGGTAAAAGTCACGAATAGCTTGCACGGGACCAATGTGAATCTTAAGAACCGACAACGTAGTCCCGAGGCTCCCGGTTTGGGGGTACGGCGTAAATTTGCAAAAAATTAGAGTTAAGGATAAAAACATGCCATCGAAGGCTGAAAACGTAAAACAACCACAAAACGGTCTGGTAAGAGTCACGAGCACCTCGTACGAAACTATTGTGACTCGTAGGAACTGATAGTGTTGTCACGGGGCTCCCGATTTGAGTGTACGACCTAAATTTGCAAAAATTTACACTTAAGCATAAAAACATGCAATCAAATGGTGAAAATGTAAAACAAGCACAAAGTGATCCCGTAAAAGGCACGAACGCCTCGCACGGGATCAATGTGACACGTAGGAACCGATCGCGTAGTTACGGGGATCCCGATTTGAGTGTACGACATAAATTTGTAAAAAGTTAGACTTAAGCATAAAAATATGCAATCGAAATGTGAAAATGTAAAACAAACACAAAACGGTTCCGCAAGAGTCAAGAACACCTCACACGGGACCAATGTGACTCACAATAACATACCGCGTAGTCACGGCGTTCCCGGTTTGAGTGTACGACGAAACTTTGCAAAAAGTTAGACTTAAGCATAAAAAAATCACCGAAGGGTGAAAATGTAAAACAAACATAAAACGGTCCCATAAAAGTCACGAACAGCTCGCACGGGACCAAAATGAATCGTAGGAATCGACCGCGTATTCACGGGGCTCCCGGTTTGAGTGTACGGCAAAAATTTGCAAAAAAATTGGTGTTAAGGATAAAAACATGCCATCGATGGGTGAAAATGTAAAACAACCACAAAACGGTTCGGTATGAGTCACGAGCACCTCGCACGGGACTATTATGAGTCGTAGGAACCGACTGCATAGTCACGGGGCTGCCGATTTGAGTGTACGACATAAATTTGTAAAAATTTAGACTTTAGAATAAAAACATGCAATCAAAGGGTGAAAACATAAAAAAATCACAAAAGGGTTCCGTAAAAGGCACGAACGCCTCGCAGTGTATCGATGTGACTCGTAGGAACCGTCCGCGTAGTCACGGCACTCCCGGTTCGAGTGTACAGTGTAAATTTGTAAAAAGTTAGACTTGAGCAGAAAAAAATGCAATGGAAGTCTGAAAACATAAAAGAAACACAAAACGGTCCCGTAAGAGTCATGAGCACCTCGCACGGGACCATTGTGACTCGTAGGAACCGACCGCATAGTCACAGGGCTCCCGATTTGTGTGTACGATGTAAATTTGCAAAAATTTAGAGTTAAGCATAAAAACATGCAATCAAAGGGTGGAAACGTAAAACAAGCACAAAATGGTCCCGTAAAAGGTAGAAATGCCTCGCATTGGATTGATGTGACTCGTAGGAACCGTCCGCGTAGTCACGGCACTCTCAGTTTGAGTGTACGGCGTAAATCTGTAAAAAGTTAGACTTGAGCATAAAAATATGCAATCGAAGTGTGAAAACGTAAAACAAACACAAAACGGTCTCGTAAGAGTCAAGAACACCTCACACGGGACTAATGTGACTCATAGTAACCGATCGCGTAGTCATAGCGCTCCCGGTTTGAGTGTACGACGTAAATTTGTAAAACGTTAGACATAAGCTCAAAAAAACTTCATCGAAGGGAGAAAATGTAAAACAAACACAAAACGGTCCCGTAAAAGTTATGAACAGCTCGCACGAGACCAATGTGAATCATAGGAACCGGCCGCGTAGTCACGGGGATCCCGGTTTGAGTGTACGCCAAAAATTTGTGAAAAAATTGAGTTAAGGATAAAAACATGCCATCGAAGGGTAAAAACGTAAAACAGCCACAAGACGGTTCGGTAAGAGTCATGAGCACCTCGCACGGGACCATTGTGACTCGTAGGAACCGACCGCATAGTCACAAGGCTCCCGGTTTGTGTGTACGATGTAAATTTATAAAAATTTAAACTTAAGCACAAAAACATGCAATCAAAGGGTGAAAACGTAAAACAAGCACAAAATGGTCCTGTAAAAGGCACAAACGCCTTGTACGGGACTGATGTGACTCGTAGGAACCAACCGCATAGTCACGGCACTCCCAATTTAAGTGTACGGTGTAAATTTGTAAAAAGTTAGACGTGAGCGTAAAAATGTACCATCGAAGGGTGAAAATGTAAAACAACAACAAAATAGTCCCGTAAGAGTTACGAACACCTCACACGGGACCAATGTGACTCGTAGTAACCAACCGCATAGTCACGGAGCTCCCGATTTGAGTGTACGACATAAATTTACAAAAACTTTAGACCTAAGCATAATACATTCGATCGAAGTGTACAAACCTAAACCAGCCACAAAATGGTCCTGTAAGAGTCACGAAAGCCTCGCAGGGGATCAATGTGACTCGTAGGAATCGACCGCGTAGTCTCGACACTTCCGGTTTGGGTGTACGACGTAAATTTGCAAAAAGTTAGACTTAAGCATAAAAAAAATTCATCGAAGGGTAAAAATGTAAAACAAACACAAAATGGTCTGGTAAAAGTCACGAATAGCTTGCACGGGACCAATGTGAATCTTAAGAACCGACAACGTAGTCCCGAGGCTCCCGGTTTGGGGGTAAGGCGTAAATTTGCAAAAAATTCGAGTTAAGGATAAAAACATGCCATCAAAGGGTGAAAACGTAAAACAACCACAAAACGGTCTAGTAAGAGTCACGAGCACCTCGCACGAAACTATTGTGACTCGTAGGAACTGATAGCGTTGTCACGGGGCTCCCGATTTGAGTGTACGACGTAAATTTGCAAAAATTTACACTTGAGCATAAAAACATGCAATCAAATGGTGAAAATGTAAAACAAGCACAAAGTGATCCCGTAAAAGGCACGAACGCCTCGCACGGGATCAATGTGACACGTAGGAACCGATCGCGTAGTTACGGGGATCCCGATTTGAGTGTACGACATAAATTTGTAAAAAGTTAGACTTAAGCATAAAAATATACAATCGAAGTGTGAAAATGTAAAACAAACACAAAATGGTTCCGCAAGAGTCAAGAACACCTCACACGGGACCAATGTGACTCACAATAAGCTACCGCGTAGTCACAGCGTTCCCGGTTTGAGTGTACGACGAAAATTTGCAAAAAGTTAGACTTAAGCATAAAAAAATCACCGAAGGGTGAAAATGTAAAACAAACATAAAACGGTACCATAAAAGTCACGAACAGCTCCCACGGGACCAAAATGAATTGTAGGAATCGACCGCGTATTCACGGGGCTCCCAGTTTGAGTGTACGGCGAAAATTTGCAAAAAATTGGAGTTAAGGATAAAAACATGCCATCTATGGGTGAAAATGTAAAACAACCACAAAATGGTTCGGTATGAGTCACGAGCACCTCGCACGGGACTATTATGACTCGTAGGAACCGACCGCATAGTCACGGGGCTGCCGATTTGAGTGTACGACATAAATTTGTAAAAATTTAGACTTTAGAATAAAAACATGCAATCAAAGGGTGAAAACATAAAAAAATCACAAAATGGTCCCGTAAAAGGCACGAACACCTCGCAGTGTATCGATGTGACTCGTAGGAACCGTCCGCGTAGTCACGGCACTCCCGGTTCGAGTGTACAGTGTAAATTTGTAAAACGTTAGACTTGAGCAGAAAAACATGCAATGGAAGTCTGAAAACATAAAAGAAACACAAAACGGTCCCGTAAGAGTCATGAGCACCTCGTACGGGACCATTGTGACTCGTAGGAACCGACCGCATAGTCACAGGGCTCCCGATTTGTGTGTACGATGTAAATTTGCAAAAATTTAGAGTTAAGCATAAAAACATGCAATCAAAGGGTGGAAACATAAAACAAGCTCAAAATGGTCCCGTAAAAGGCAGAAATGCCTCGCATTGGATTGATGTGACTCGTAGGAACCGTCCGCGTAGTCACGGCACTCTCGGTTTGAGTGTACGGCGTAAATCTGTAAAAAGTTAGACTTGAGCATAAAAATATGCAATCGAAGTGTGAAAACGTAAAACAAACACAAAACGGTCTCGTAAGAGTCAAGAACACCTCACACGAGACTAATGTGACTCATAGTAACCGATCGCGTAGTCATAGCGCTCCCGGTTTGAGTGTACGACGTAAATTTGTAAAACGTTAGACATAAGCTCAAAAAAACTTCATCGAAGGGAGAAAATGTAAAACAAACACAAAACGATCCCGTAAAAGTTATGAACAGCTCGCACGAGACCAATGTGAATCATAGGAACCGGTCGCGTAGTCACGGGGATCCCGGTTTGAGTGTACGCCAAAAATTTACGAAAAAAATGAGTTAAGGATAAAAACATGCCATCGAAGGGTAAAAACGTAAAACAGCCACAAGACGGTTCGGTAAGAGTCATGAGCACCTCGCACGGGACCATTGTGACTCGTAGGAACCGACCGCATAGTCACAAGGCTCCCGGTTTGTGTGTACGATGTAAAGTTACAAAAATTTAAACTTAAGCATAAAAACATGCAATCAAAGGGTGAAAACGTAAAACAAGCACAAAATGGTCCTGTAAAAGGCACAAACGCCTTGTACGGGACTGATGTGACTCGTAGGAACCAACCGCATAGTCACGGCACTCCCGATTTAAGTGTACAGTGTAAATTTGTAAAAAGTTAGACGTGAGCATAAAAATGTGCCATCGAAGGGTGAAAATGTAAAATAACAACAAAACAGTCCCGTAAGAGTCACGAACACCTCACACGGTACCAATGTGACTCGTAGTAACCAACCGCATAGTCACGGAGCTCCCGATTTGAGTGTACGACGTAAATTTACAAAAACTTTAGACCTAAGCATAATACATTCGATCGAAGTGTACAAACCTAAACCAGGCACAAAATGGTCCTGTAAGAGTCACGAACGCCTCGCAGGGGATCAATGTGACTCGTAGGAATCGACCGCGTAGTTTCGACACTTCCGGTTTGGGTGTACGACGTAAATTTGCAAAAAGTTAGATTTAAGCATAAAAAAAATTCATCGAAGGGTAAAAATGTAAAACAAACACAAAATGGTCTGGTAAAAGTCACGAATAGCTTCCACGGGACCAATGTGAATCTTAAGAACCGACAACGTAGTCCCGAGGCTCCCGGTTTGGGGGTACGGCGTAAATTTGCAAAAAATTAGAGTTAAGGATAAAAACAAGCCATCGAAGGGTGAAAACGTAAAATAACCACAAAACGGTCTGGTAAGAGTCACGAGCACCTCGCACGAAACTATTGTGACTCGTAGGAACTGATAGCGTTGTCACGGGGCTCCCAATTTGAGTGTACGACGTAAATTTGCAAAAATTTACACTTAAGCATAAAAACATGCAATCAAATGGTGAAAATATAAAACAAGCACAAAGTGATCCCGTAAAAGGCACGAACGCCTCGTACGGGATCAATGTGACACGTAGGAACCGATCGCGTAGTTACGGGGATCCCGATTTGAGTGTACGACATTAATTTGTAAAAAGTTAGACTTAAGCATAAAAATATGCAATTGAAGTGTGAAAATATAAAACAAACACAAAACGGTTCCGCAAGAGTCAAGAACATCTCACAAGGGACCAATGTGACTCACAATAACCTACCGCGTAGTCACGGTGTTCCCGGTTTGAGTGTATGACGAAAATTATCAAAAAGTTAGACTTAAGCATAAAAAAATCACCGAAGGGTGAAAATGTAAAACAAACATAAAACGGTCCCATAAAAGTCACGAACAGCTCGCATGGGACCAAAATGAATCGTAGGAATCGACCGCGTATTCACGGGGCTCCCTGTTTGAGTGTACGGCGAAAATTTGCAAAAAATTGGAGTTAAGGATAAAAACATGCCATCGATGGGTGAAAATGTAAAACAACCACAAAACGGTTCGGTATGAGTCACGAGCACCTCGCACGGGACTATTATGACTCGTAGGAACCGACCGCATAGTCACGGGGCTGCCGATTTGAGTGTACGACATAAATTTGTAAAAATTTAGACTTCAGAATAAAAACATGCAATCAAAGGGTGAAAACATAAAAAAATCACAAAACGGTCCCGTAAAAGGCACGAACGCCTCGCAGTGTATCGATGTGACTCGTAGGAACCGTCCGCGTAGTCACGGCACTCCCGGTTCGAGTGTACAGTGTAAATTTGTAAAAAGTTAGACTTGAGCAGAAAAACATGCAATGGAAGTCTGAAAACATAAAAGAAACACAAAACGGTCCCGTAAGAGTCATGAACACCTCGCACGGGACCATTGTGACTCGTAGGAACCGACCGCATAGTCACAGGGCTCCGGATTTGTGTATACGATGAAAATTTGCAAAAATTTAGCCTTAAGCATAAAAACATGCAATCAAAGGGTGGAAACGTAAAATAAGCACAAAATGGTCCCGTAAAAGGCACGAACGCCTTGCACAGGACTGATGTGACTCGACCGCGTAGTCACGGCACTCCCGATTTGAGTGTACGATCTAAATTTGTAAAAAGTTATACTTGAGCATAAAAACGTGCCATCGAAGGGTAAAAATGTAAAAAAAATACAAAACGGTCCCGTAAGAGTCACAAACACCTCACACGGGACCAATGTGACTCGTAGTAACCAACCGCATAGTCACGGAGCTCCCGATTTGAGTGTACAACGTAAATTTACAACACATTTAGACCTAAGCATAATACATGCGATCGAAGTGTACAAACCTAAACCAGCCACAAAATGGTCCTGTAAGAGTCACGAACGCCTCGCAGGGGATCGATGTGACTCGTAGGAATCGACCGCGTAGTCTCGACACTTCCGGTTTGGGTGTGCGACGTAAATATGCAAAAAGTTAGACTTAAGCATAAAAAAAATTCATCGAAGGGTAAAAATGTAAAACAAACACAAAATGGTCTGGTAAAAGTCACGAATAGCTTGCACGGGACCAATGTGAATCTTAAGAACCGACAACGTAGTCCCGAGGCTCCCGGTTTGGGGGTACGGCGTAAATTTGCAAAAAATTAGAGTTAAGGATAAAAACATGCCATCGAAGGGTGAAAATGTAAAACAACCACAAAATGGTCTGGTAAGAGTTACGAGCACCTCGCAAGAAATTATTGTGACTCGTAGGAACTGATAGCGTAGTCACGGGGCTCCCGGTTTGAGTGTACGACGTAAATTTGCAAAAATTTACACTTAAGCATAAA
Source organism: Sambucus nigra (assembly GCA_949130495.1). NCBI lineage: Eukaryota > Viridiplantae > Streptophyta > Magnoliopsida > Dipsacales > Adoxaceae > Sambucus > Sambucus nigra. Next base: position 60,684,393 of record OX422214.1, read on the forward strand.
AACATGTAATCAAATGGTGAAAATATAAAACAAGCACAAAGTGATCCCGTAAAAGGCATGAACGCATCGTACGGGATCAATCTGACTCGTAGGAACCGATCGCGTAGTTACGGGGATCCCGATTTGAGTGTACGACATAAATTTGTAGAAAGTTAGACTTAAGCATAAAAATATACAATCGAAGTGTGAAAACGTAAAACAAACACAGAACGATTCTGTAAGAGTCAAGAACACCTCACACGAGACCAATGTGACTCATAGTAACCGACTGCGTAGTCACGTCGCTCCCGGTTAGAGTGTACGACGAAAATTTATAAAAAGTTAGACTTTAACATTAAAAAAATTCATCGAAGGATGAAAATGTAAAATAAACACAAAACGGTCCCATAAAAGTCAGGAACAGTTCGCACGGGACCAATGTGAATCGTAGGAACCGACCGCGTAGTCACGGGGCTCCCGATTTGAGTGTACGGCAAAAATTTGCAAAAAATTGGGGTTAAGGATAAAAACATTCCATCGATGAGTGAAAATGCAAAACAGTCAAAAAAATGGTCCGGTAAGAGTCACGAGCACCTCGCACGGAACCATTGTGACTCGTAGGAACCGACCGCATAGTCACGGGGCTCCCGATTTGAATGTACGATGTAAATTTGCAAAAATTTAAACTTAAGCATAAAAACATGCAATCAAATGGTGAAAACGTAAAACAAGCAAAAAATGGTCCCGTAAAAGTCACGAACACCTCTCACTATATCGATGTGACTTGTAGGAACCGTTCGCGAAGTCACGGCACTCCCAGTTAGAGTGTACGGAGTAAATTTGTAAAAAGTTAGACTTGAGCAGAAAAACATGCAATCGAAGTGTGAAAATATAAAAGAAACACAAAACGGTCCCGTAAGAGTCAAGAACACCTCACACGGGACCAATTTGACTCGTAGTAATCGACCGAGTAGTCACGGTGCTCCCGTTTTGAGTGTACGACGTAAATTTACAAAAAGTTAGACTTAAGCATAAAAAAATTAATCTAAGGGTGAAAATGTAAAATAAACACAAAACGGTCTCGTAAAAGTCACGAACAGCTCGCACGGGACCAACGTGAATCGTAAGAACCGACCGCGTAGTCACGACACTCCCGGTTTGAGTGTAAGGCGTAAATTTTTCAAAAGTTAGACTTGAGCATAAAAACGTGCCATCAAAGGGTGAAAATGTAAAATAAATACAAAACGGTCCCGTAGGAGTCACGAACACCTCACACGGGACCAATGTGACTCGTAGTAACCAACCTCATAGTCACAAAGCTCCTGATTTGAGTGTACGGCATAAATTTGCAAAAAGATTAGACTTAAGCGTAATACATGTGATCGAAGTGTGGAAACCTAAACCAGCCACAAAATGGTCCCTTAAGAGTCATGAACGCCTCGTCGGGGATCGATGTGACTCGTAGGAATCGATCGCGTAGTCACGACGCTTTCGGTTTGAGTGTATGACGTAAATTTTCAAAAAGTTAGACATTAGCATAAAAAAAATCATCGAAGGGTGAAAACGTAAAACAAACACAAAACAGTTCCGTAAAAATCATGAACATCTTACACAGGACCAATGTGAATCGTAAAAACCGATAACGTAGTCACGAGGCTCCCGATTTGGGGGTACTACGTAAATTTGCAAAAAATTAGAGTTAAGGATAAAAACATGCCATTGAAGGGTGAAAATATAAAACAACCACAAAACGGTCCGGTAAGAGTCACGAGCACCTCGTACGGAACCATTGTGACTCGTAGGAATCGATAGCGTAGTCACGGGACTCCCGATTTGAGTGTACAACGTAAATTTATAAAAAGATTAGACTTAAGCATAAAAACATGCAATCGAAGGGTGAAAACGTAAAACAAGCACAAAATGGTCCCGTAAAAGGCACGAACGCCTCGCACTATATCGATGTGACTCATAGGAACCGTCCGCGTAGTCACGGTACTCCCGGTTAGAGTGTACGGAGTAAATTTGTAAAAAGTTAGACTTTAGCAGAAATACATGCAATCGAAGTGTGAAAACATAAAAGAAACACGAAACGGTCCCGTAAGAGTCAAGAACACCTCACACGGGACCAATTTGACTCATTGTAATCAATCGTGTATTCACGGTGCTCCCGGTTTGAGTGTACGACGTAAATTTGCAAAACGTTAGACTTAAGCATAAAAAAAATTCATCGAAGGGTGAAAATGTAAAACAAACACAAAACGGTCTCGTAAAAGTCACGAACAGCTCGCACGGGACCAATGTGAATCGTAGGAACCGACCGCGTAGTCACGGGGATCCAGATTTTAGTGGACGGCGTAAATTTACCAAAAATTACAGTTAAGGATAAAAACATGCCATCGAATGGTGAAAATGTATAACAGCCACAAAAAGGTTGGGTAAGAGTCACGAGAACCTTGCGGGAAACCATTGTGACTCGGGAACCGACCACGTAGTCACGGGGCTCCCGATTTGAGTGTACGACGTAAATTTGCAAAAATTTAGACTTAAGCATAAAAACATGCAATCGAAGGGTAAAAACGTAAAACAAGCACAAAATGGTCTCGTAAAAGGCACGAACACCTCGCACTGGATCGATGTGACTCGTAGGAACCGTCCGCGTAGTCATGGCGCTCTCTATTTGAGTGTACAACGTAAATTTGCAAAAAGTTAGACTTAAGCATAAAAAAATTTCATCAAACGGTGAAAACGTAAAACAAACACAAAACGGTCCCGTAAAAGTCACGAACATCTCGCACGAGACCAATATGAATCGTAGGAATTGACTGCGTAGTCACGGGGATCCCGATTTGAGTGTACGACATAAATTTGCAAAAAATTAGAGTTAAGGATAAAAACATGCCATCGAAGGGTGAAAACGTAAAACAATCATAAAACGATCCGATAAGAGTCACGAACACCTCGCACGGGACCAGTGTGACTCGTAGGAACCAACTGCATTGTCACGGGGCTCCCAGTTTGAGTGTACAACGTAAATTTTCAAAATATTTAGACTTAAGCATAAAAACATGCCATCGAAGGGTGAAAACGTAATACAAATACAAAATGGTCCCGCAAGAGGCACGAACGTCTCGCACGGGATCGATGGAATAAAAGTATGATTTTTTTTTTTCTTTCTATTTGTTTAATGCAAAGATTTAAGGAATGTATAACATGAAAGAGGCAATGTTAATGAAAATATGTTTAATTTTCATTATATTCAAGGCATATACAAGCTTTCTTTCTATTTGTATGTTATGGGGTCCTAAAATACATCTGGCAAGGAGTTTTTCTTGGAATGTGTGTAGTGGAGTTCAATATTGTGTATTTATTGAGAAAAAGATTCAAATGCTTAGGCAAAAGGATTTTCTCTTATAAATCACTGTCACCCTATTGGGATGTGCAATAAGCGTCAGTCTGTGTACTGGGAAATATATCTTAATTGTATTCACCTCTTTATTTCTTGAATTATGATAGAAATTTATTCTGTGTATACTAAGATTATTGAAAAAGTGAACTTGAGTGTTCTTTGTGATAATGCTCATTATGAAGAGGAGATACATCTTTTATGTGTATACAAAGATCTATAAGGTAGTGTTATCAGAACCATATTAAAGATGAGATCATTTCCCATAGTGTTGTCAGGACCACTATATAAGGTAGAATAGTGGTTTATAATATGATTCTGTAGCATCATGGTCAAAACTTCATTATGCGAAAAACTGGTTTTACATTTTGATAGTTTCTTGATAGGTGTTTTATACAAGGCATAACTCATGTATCCCTTTATTCATCAGATACTTAGATTGTCGTGCATACTACAAGAGTTCCTTTCACTTACTCTAAAGCAAATCAAATTCAAGAGATTTACTAATGAAACCATTTGGAAAAATTCAGACACTTTGATTATGAGAATTTTGTTTGAAGAGTTAAGTGTTATTCATCTTTCAATTGCTTTGTGATTGTAGATTAAGCCATGTAACTGTATTGTATAGAAGTAGAATTTTAATTTATCATTACTGTTTGGGATTTTATTATATCCAAAGAAACAGGGTCCACTAGGCACATTTGGGGAATAGTTTGAATAGCAGTTTTTTAGTCGATTCTACTGTGTATGATTTGTCTGATATCACCTCATTCTTATAAAATTCATTAATAGATAAATTCATTGGCTATATTTTGTGTTATAACTTCACATTCACAGTTGAGTGTCGCAGTTAAGTGTTTTTATACTTTGTGTTACGACGTCACATTCACAATTGAGTGTCATCCTTTTTGATAAATTCATTGGCTATACTTTCACTCTCAATGATAGAGCTTCTAAATTGGACGGACTGAGTCACATGGCTAGTCGAGCATTGTTGTCGCCTCACATGCTTGGGGAAATTTAGGCCATAGTTTACATCTAAATTCATACTGAAGTTGTCCCAAATTTATGGATATTGTTTCCACTGTTCAAAGAACAGTTACAGAATCCGAAGCTATGGCCAATGCTAAGCCAAGACCATGGCCGAATTTAAAGCCCAAGCCGTGTGGTGTCAAGCATTAAAACTCCCCCTGAGACTGCTTCCACCACGGACGAGCTTCCAACCTCTAGAACAAAGATCTTATTTCTAAAACTATGTAGTACAAGGGAGTTTTCCATACTTTTTTCTTAAAATCTTTACTTCATAGACCAATTTCCACTGATATTTTACATGTATTTTTAGTAGACCACCACATTTTGCATTGCCATTAGACAAGCTTGACAGTTAATATCAAAATGACCGTCTAATATGGATGGAGCCTGTATCAGTGAACTAGAATGTGCCTATTTAGATAGATGTAATAGTTGAGTGATTTATCAATCATATATAGAATGTGCCTATATATATACAGGTATATTTATATATGTATATATATGTATATACATATGTATATAGTATGTATATATGTATATAATAGGCAGTATGTATATATGTATACAGTATGTATAATATATATATGTATACAGTAGGCAATATGTATATATGTTTCAGTATGTCAGTATGTATATATGTATACAGTAGGCAGTATGTATATATGTATATAATATGTCAGTATGTATATATGTATACAATATGTATAATACATGTGTATAAATATGTATATATAACAGTATGTATAGCTGTTATATATACATACTATATATATATATATATATATATATATATATATATAACTGTTTATATAAACATATATATGTTGTGTGAAGTACTTGGTGTTAAATGGTTGTGTAAAGTACAATTGAAGACTTATAAAGTGTATGTAATTACATCTAATCACATAATTATAAAGTGAATGGTTTCCACATTTTATATATGTTGTTTGAAATAAATTTCTTTTGATGTTCTCATGTTTGTTATAGTACCAGGCAGAGTTGAGTGTCAGGCATAATTTCATGTATTGTATACTTGATATCTTTGCATCGATATACTTTTGTATGCTTGAAATCAAAGAATGGTAATCTGATACACTCCCTGTTTATTTCAGAGTATATACACCCAACAGTTTGTGACATAGTATATACTCTGAAAAACACAATGTTGATCCTCCAAACAGAGTAGGCACTTGACTATAGGAGGTACTCAATGGAGTATCAATACAAACATAAAAAAATAAAACATGTCATTAAAGGGTGAAAACGTAACACAACAACAAAACGGTCCTGTAAGAATCACGAACACCTCGCACGGGACCAATGTGTAATACCCCGTATTTTTGTGATATTTATTTTATGGGATTAATTAAATTAAATGCGTATTAATTGGAAATTAATCCGGATTAAAAATACTATCGAGATGCGAGTTGGTATTTGATTATATGTGCATATATGATTATATATGAATTTTGAATTATGAAATTTGTCGTGAGATTGAAATACGGCAATTTGGAAATTTTGTTGAGATGCGTGTGACAGTCGCGTCAAGGTACATAATTATGATAATTAAAAAGTGAATTTTATTTCTATAAACTGTATGGTCGTTTTGAGTGCGCCAGCGCATCCAGAAGGGTCGAAATAGTCAAAAAACACTAGTCGGGGGTTTGGTTTGGGTCCCGGGGTATTTTTAGGCCATACCGGCAACGTATAAGGGTAGTTTGGTAATTTTGAATTTTGGGGAATTATAACCTACGAAAATTGGGAATTAATATCTGATTTGGCATTAACCCACTAAGCCCACTAATACCCAAATAGGCTACGAAAGTTATTGAAACTTGTTCCAAAAGAATTTCTAAAGCACAAACCCTAGCCACCATTAACTTTGGAGAAGAAAGCTTGTAGAAAGAGAGGAGAGGAGAAATCTGCAGAGGAGAGAGATCCATTCATCAAATTCGTCATCAAATCAGAGATACATATAAGGCAAGTGGTTTAATTTTAATTAATTTCAGAGAATGCTTCTTCCATGCGTAGGAATCTGTTCTAATCATATTTGGTTGGGAATTAGATGAAAAACTCATTAAATTGCAAATAGAAATTACATTCTTGATGAGGAAATTGCATGTAGATTTGTAGTTGATGATTATTCTGATGATATTACAATTAGTATGAAACCAAAAATGGATTTAATTAGGCTCCTTGATGATTTATAAATTCTAGGGTTCATGTGTTTGAAATTGGGGAAAAATATGTAGAGATTTGATATTTGAATGATGTTAGGATGAATTAACACCCCCAAACATGTTAATATGTGACCTAAGGATGTTTAGGGACGATTAGGAACCTTAAACAATCGTTGGATTAACGTTTGGATGAGATTTGAGGTGTAGAGAGATGGGAAAAACGAAAGTAAGAAATCTGGGCTCGAATATGGTCGCTCGTTAGAAGACCTGCCCAGGTCGTTCGAACGAACTCGTTCGAACGAGCTTCTAACGAGTTGACCATTGACTTCTAACGAGGGTGAAGTTTGTTCGATAACTTCGTTCGAACGAGACCTCGTTAGATAGGCCAGTTCGTTCTAACGAACTCTCGTTCGAACAGCCTCGTTCGAACGAGACTTCGAACGAGTTGACAGTTTAGGCTGTTTAGTCTGTTTTGATCTCGAGTGTCCCGTAACCTCGTGTATAGGTAGAGATAGCTTTTTCGTGATGATTAATTGATATACTTGGGATGTTTGGGATATAATGAGGAGTCAAACCTAGAAGTGTAGTTTGAACCTAAGGGAATATATGGATTAGGACGTGAGAGTCTATTACGATGTGCGAACTATTGACGGCCTAATTTATTATATTAACCAGGGAACATATAAAGTGTGTAGTATTATATGTCGGTACGAGAATGAGAAGTGCACCACCAATATATATTATGGTGATTACTAAGATGTGTGAATACTTAGTATATGTATTGATTTTATGTGTATAACATACCTACCATACTTGCTATCACGGGAGGTTTGCGTTCGCTTAGGGCCCTCTAATCCTTGTGTTGCCCGGATTTAGACTGGTTACCTAGATGAACATAGGTCAGAGAAGGACTTATTGGGATGTTAATAAGTCTGCTGATCGTGGGAGAGCAGTTATGTGCGTGACCCATGTGATGTGACTGTGTTCGCCTCCATTATTTGTGATGTTGAAAGATTCGGAATATGTGATCCTTATGTACGTGATGTACCGGGATGGATAGCAGAGTATGTGTGCACCGCAGCTAGTCTCGGGGTGCTTGTATTGTATATTTATGACATGAATAATATACACTAAATTAATGGGAACTTTCATGTTGTTATTGTGAACATAATTATGGTAATGTAGTGAGAGAACATAACGAGTTAACCGATAGTGAAATGTATTACATATTGGGAATCTGAGTTTAAGTAAAGCCCTCTATTTATTTGATAACGCTAGAATGTATTATGGGAATCGAATAGTAAGGGGTAGAACTTATTACGGTTCGGTTAGATAAGGATGTCTCATAGATGGGTACGGTACGTTAGGAGTGCACATGTAGTCGAGAGGTGAGAATTTCATGTGAGTGCACGTCCTAACATGTATTTTGCATTTAATGTTTTAATGTTATTAAAACACTTGTTGTTTTCAAAATGATTTCCACTTTCGGGCTCTGACCCATTTGCTTTCAAATCTATTTTCGTAAAAACCATTTTAGGTGCCCAGCCACAAGGACACCATGCATAGGATTCTCATTCAGGTGACGAGCTATAGCTGTTTGTGGAAGTTACACGACTTTGCTTGTAGACGCTTCATCTACTTTGACTCTATATTCAGCAGTTATCAGTTGTAGGGCATGTCGCCCACTCTTTTAGAGACATTTCATTTATTTCAGTTATTCAGACTTTTGGCATGTAATTATTCAGGATTCAGACTTGTCTTATATTTTTTAGTTGTGGGACTATTGTGAGGAGTTTTTCCTCCGGACTTATTATTATTAATTGTTGGTTACTTCATTACTTCGTTATGGTGAATGGATTATGTTGTTCTTCCATTATTCTTTTACTGCATGTTAATCAGACTTAACTTTAAATTTGGCACTTGCTTTTAAATACTAGGTGGTTAGTAATTATTAAAATGTTTTCGACAGTGATGCTATTAACTGAACCAACTTGGCATTTTGAATTAATTTAATAAAGGAGTAGCTACCCGGTATTTAATTAGTCGGGGTGTCAGAGGTGGTATCAGAGCATCAGGTTCTAGTGTCCTTTAGGATCTGAACGGCTTATTATGTTTCCGCTGAGCTTTCTTTGATGTAGAGCCCTATATTTTAGGACTGTTGTATTCTTTTGTGTATGCTATGTTCTTCAGCTATTTTAAGTTTATAACTGCGAACTTATAAACTTCATTCTTATTTCAGATGCCTCCACGACATGCACAACGGGTTCCCAGGAATGCAACGCCAGAACCACAGCCCGCACCCGTTCAGGGCACGATGAATGCCGTCGAGGTTGCAGCCATTGTGGCCCAGGCAGTAAATGCCGCACTAGCAGTAGTTCAGCAAGCACCAGCTCAGGCGCCAGTAGCCGCGCCAGTTCAGGCACATGCATTCCCGTCTGCTTGGGAACGTGTACGTGATGCTTTTCAAAAAGCACACCCTCCGGAGTTCGCAGGTAGCTCCGATGTAGTAGTTTCGAGTCAGTGGAGGAAGGACATCCAGCGACACCTGAGGATGTATGAGTGCACAGATGTCCAGAAGCAGATACTAGCTACCTTTAAGCTAGTAGGATCTGCACTGCAGTGGTGGGAGTCTATTACCACCATAGAGGAGAGGGATACTCTCACTATTCAGGAGTTTTGGGTGCGGTTTGACCGCAAGTACTTTCCATCGGCTGTTCACACAGAGATGAGGAGGAAGTTGATGAGCCTCAAGCAGGAGGGTAAAACTGTGGCCGAGTATGAGGCTGAATTCACTGATCTTCTGAACATTGTTCCGGATGAGATACCGACGGAGGAGAAGAAGATACAGAAATTTACTGACGGGTTGACCTGGAGGATTCGTCAGCACTTGTTAGGGAACCTCTCGTTAGCCACTTATTCTGATGTGGTTAACGCTGCATTGCTCCATTGCCAGGATCACCGCTTTCACATGGCTGAGGGCAAGCGATCGGGAGAGTCTAGCCATCAGGGCAGGACTGGAGGAAATGGTGCCAGTGGGGCACAATCTGTTCAGGGGCAGAGGCAAGGTGATCAGGGTACCCAGCAGGGGGATCACAAGAGGTTCAGGTCAGGAAATTTCAGGCACGGACAGGGAGGTTTCCGGAAGGGCCATCAGGGTCCGAACGGCCATCAGCACCAGCAGGGTCAGAATGGTCAACAGCAGTTTCAGCAGGTCCAGCAGGGCCAGTGGAGGAATGGTAACGGCCACCAGGGCCGAGGGCAGCAGGGACAGAGAGGGGGGAACTTCCCGGGGAAGTGTTTTGTTTGTGGCAAGACTTGCCATAAACGCCAGGACTGTCCTGATAGGGGCAGGGCCCCGCAGCAGCAGCAGGGTGCTCGACATGAGCCACAGAGGCCACTTTTTCCGCCAGCCCTTCCAGCTCCAGCCCAGGTGCCAGCTCTTCCAGCCATTCCAGCAGTTCCTGTGCAGCAGGGACAGTTACAGTATGGACGTGTCTATAACGTCCACCAGGCAGCAGCTCCGCAGGCATCACCCGCGATTGAGGGTATATTTCCCATCCATGGTACTATGGGCCGGGTTTTGTTTGATACGGGGGCAACACATTGCTTTATAGCTACAGATTTTGCGAAAGCCTTAGGGTTGTTAGCCACAGCAGAGAGCACAGTGACGTGTGTAGACTCACCATTGGGGAGTAGGTCACTTATTTTCTTTATATGCCGGGGAGTAGGGGTAGAGATTGGTAGTCTGGTATTACCTGCAGATATGTTGGTATTAGATATGCATGTTCACGATGTGATTATCGGTATGGATTGGCTCGCTGATTATAGAGCCATGATTGATTGCTTCGGTGGGAGCATTATTTTTGCCATTCTGGGGCAAGAGATGTTTGTAGTGGCGATGCCTCGCCCAGAGGGAGGCTCGACCACTCATTTGTATTACATAGAGGAGGATACCTCTAAGGAGGTTGTGATTCCTTTAGATTCGATCCCAGTTGTCCGGGAGTACTTAGATGTGTTTCAGGAGATACCAGGCCTACCCCCCAGTCGAGAGATAGACTTTGTTATAGACTTATTACCAGGTACGAGACCTATAGCACGCGCACCGTACCGTACGGCTCCAGCTGAGATGAGGGAGTTGCGGGATCAGATTGAGCAGTTGTTGGGTCAGGGGTTTATACGGAGGAGTACTTCACCGTGGGGTGCCCCTGTGTTGTTCGTGAAGAAGAGAGATGGTTCACTGAGATTATGTGTGGACTACCGAGAGTTGAATAAGGTCACGATACGGAATAAGTATCCGTTGCCTCGAATCGATAACTTATTCGACCAGTTGAGAGGAGCTTCTTTCTTCTCGAAGATTGATTTGAGATCGGGATACCATCAGTTGCGTATCAGGGAGGAGGATGTCTCGAAGACTGCGTTCTTGTCGAGATATGGTTCTTACGAATTTCGGGTTATGCCTTTTGGTTTGACCAATGCTCTAGCCGTGTTTATGGACTTGATGAATAGGGTGTTCAGGGATTTCCTGGATCAGTTTGTCATTGTCTTCATTGATGATATTCTGGTTTACTCCCAGACAGAGGAGGAGCACGCCGAGCACTTGAGGCAAGTTTTGCAGACACTACGTCAGAACGAGTTGTATGCAAAATATGAGAAATGCGGGTTTTGGTTGAAGGAGGTCCAGTTTTTGGGACATATTATTTCCGACCGGGGAATATCTGTTGATCCGAGGAAGGTATCCGCGGTGAGGGAGTGGGGACAGCCCACGACACCGACGGAGATTCGTAGTTTCTTGGGCCTAGCAGGATACTACAGGAGGTTCATTCGGGGATTCTCGAAGATAGCAGGTCCTTTGACACATCTGACTCGTAAGGGTGTGCTATTCATCTGGAGTGATGCCTGTCAGTTGGCATTCGATGAATTGAAGGATAAGTTGACCTCAGCACCTGTGTTAGCATTGCCGAGACTGGGAGTTGAGTATTTAGTTTACACCGATGCGTCCTTGTAAGGACTTGGAGGTGTATTGCAGCAGGAGAGTCAGGCCATAGCTTATGCTTCCCGTAAGCTAAAGCCTCATGAGAAGAATTACCCCACTCATGACTTGGAGTTGGCGGCAGTTGTATTTGCCCTTCGGATATGGAGACATTATCTTTTGGGGGAAAAGTTTTGATTGTTCACAGACCACAAGTCCCTACAGTACCTATTCACGCAGAAGGAGTTGAATATGCGGCAACGGAGGTGGCTTGAGTTCGTGAAGGATTATCAGTTCGATATCCAGTATCACCCGGGGAAGGCTAACGTGGTAGCAGACGCGTTGAGCCGTAGGCCAGCAGATTAAGTGGCGGGGGTGTGGAAGGCCAAATGGAAAGAATTGGGACACCAGGATGCAGTGGCCCGATCATTCATGTCGGTAATGACTGTTACGCCGCAGATTATCACGAGAGTGGTAAAGGCACAAGCAGATGACTCGTTCTGTCAGGAGCTGATAGTTCAATTATTAGTAGAGGGAGCCGAATCCTATACCGTTAGCTCAGACGGGGGATTACGCTTCAATGGGAGATTAGTAGTTCCGGAAGGGAAGGAATTGGGGCATGAGGTGATGGCAGAGTCGCACGGCTCACGATTCGCGGTACATCCCGGAGGGGACAAAATGTACCAAGACATGAGACGACAATATTGGTGGAGCGGGATGAAGAGAGATATTGCCGTGTTTGTTTCAAAATGCGTCACTTGCCAGCTTGTAAAAGTGGATCATCAGAGACTGGAAGGACTGCTACAGCCATTAGAAATCCCGATGTGGATGTGGGAGAGCATATCCATGGACTTTATCACGGGGTTGCCTACGTCACAGAGAGGTCACGACTCCATTTGGGTAATTGTGGACAGGTTGACCAAAGTCGCTCATTTTCTACCCGTAAGGACAGACTACAGTGCGGGACAGTATGCCCAGCTCTTTATTTCAGAGATAGTGAGACTTCACGGTGTGCCCCTAAATATCGTGTCTGACCGAGACAAGATATTTGTTTCACAATTTTGGGAGAGTTTTCAGGAGGCCATGGGCACGGAATTGCGGTTAAGTACGGCGTATCACCCGCAGACCGATGGGCAAACCGAGCGTACAAACCAGATGTTGGAGGACATGCTACGTATGTGCATCATTGATTTCGGGGGTGGATGGGAACAGTATCTTTCACTGGTGGAGTTTGCTTAAAATAACTCCTACCAGTTCACCATTGGCATGGCTCCATTTGAGGCGTTGTACGGTAGACCTTGTCGTTCCCCAGCATGTTGGTTGGAGGTGGGGGACAACAAACTACTTGGGCCGAAAGTGATTCAGGATACTTCGACGAGGATAGAATTGATTCGGAGTCGCATTCGGGTAGCTCAGGACAGGCAGAAGAGCTATGCTGATGCGAAGAGGTTCTTCAGGGAGTTCCAAGTGGGGGACCAGGTTCTGCTCAGAGTATCTCCTATGAAGGGGATTATGCGTTTCGGGAAGAAAGGGAAGTTGGCACCGAGATATGTGGGACCATTTCCTATTATTGAGCGGATTGGACCGGTTGCGTATAGGCTTGGGTTACCGGAGCATTTGCATCGGATTCACGATGTGTTTCATATTTCGTCGCTAAGGAAATATCTTAGAGACTATTTGGATCATTCTCACATTGCTTTGGAGGACATCGATCTCCAGCCTGATAGCACCTACGAGGAGGGGCCGATTGCGATTTTGGAGCGAAGTGAGCGGAAACTGCGGTTAAAGATAGTCCCGTTAGTGCGTGTTCAATGGCGACATCATAATGTTGAGGAGTTCACATGGGAGCGCGAGGATGAGATGCGCGAACGTTATCCAGAGTTGTTCTTACCAGCTACTTTCTAGTTCCGAATTTCGGGACGAAATTCAGTTATTAGGGGGGGAGTATGTAATACCCCGTATTTTTGTGATATTTATTTTATGGGATTAATTAAATTAAATGCGTATTAATTAGAAATTAATCCGGATTAAAAATACTAGCGAGATGCGAGTTGGTATTTGATTATATGTGCATATATGACTATATATGAATTTTGAATTATAAAATTTGTCGTGAGATTGAAATACGGCAATTTGGAAATTTTGTTGAGACGCGTGTGACAGTCGCGTCATGATACATAATTATGATAATTAAAAAGTGAATTTTATTTCTATAAATCGTATGGTCGTTTTGAGTGCGCCAGCACGTCCGGAAGGGTCGAAATAGTCAGAAATCACTAGCCGGGGGTTTGGTTTGGGTCCCAGGGTATTTTTAGGCCATACCGGCAACGTATAAGGGTAGTTTGGTAATTTTGAATTTTGGGGAATTAAAACCTACGAAAATTGGGAATTAATATCTGATTTGGCATTAACCCACTAAGCCAACTAATACCCAAATAGGCTACGGAAGTTATTGAAACTTGTTCCAAAAGAATTTCTAAAGCACAAACCCTAGCCACCATTAACTTTGGAGAAGAAAGCTTGTAGAAAGAGAGGAGAGGAGAAATCTGCAGAGGAGAGAGATCCATTCATCAAATTCGTCATCAAATCAGAGATACGTATAAGGCAAGTGGTTTAATTTCAATTAATTTCAAAGAATGCTTCTTCCATGCGTAGGAATCTGTTTTAATCATATTTGGTTGGGAATTAGATGAAAAACCCATTAAATTGGAAATAGAAATTACATTCTTGATGAGGAAATTGCATGTAGATTTGTAGTTGATGATTATTCTGATGATATTACAATTAGTATGAAACCAAAAATGGATTTAATTAGGCTCCTTGATGATTTATAAATTCTAGGGTTCATGTGTTTGAAATTGGGGAAAAATATGTAGAGATTTGATATTTGAATGATGTTAGGATGAATTAACACCCCCAAACATGTTAATATGTGACCTAAGGATGTTTAGGGATGATTAGGAACCTTAAACAATCGTTGGAGTAATGTTTGGATGAGATTTGAGGTGTAGAGAGATGGGAAAAACGAAAGTAAGAAATCTGGGCTCGAATCTGGTCGCTCGTTAGAAGACCTGCCCAGGTCGTTCGAACGAACTCGTTCGAACGAGCTTCTAACGAATTGACCATTGACTTCTAACGAGGGTGAAGTTCGTTCGATAACTTCGTTCGAACGAGACCTGGTTAGATAGGCCAGTTCGTTCGAACGAACTCTCGTTCGAACAGCCTCGTTCGAACGAGTTGACAGTTTAGGCGGTTTAGTCTGTTTTGATCCCGAGTGTCCCGTAACCTCGTGTATAGGTAGAGATAGCTTTTTCGTGATGATTAATTGATATACTTGGGATGTTTGGGATATAATGAGGAGTCAAACCTAGAAGTGTAGTTTGAACCTAAGGGAATATATGGATTAGGACGTGAGAGTCTATTACGATGTGCGAACTATTGACGGCCTAATTTATTATATTAACCGGGGAACATATAAAGTGTGTAGTATTATATGTCGGTACGAGAATGAGAAGTGCACCACCAATATATATTATGGTGATTACTAAGATGTGTGAATACTTAGTATATGTATTGATTTTATGTGTATGACATACCTACCATACTTGCTATCACGGGAGGTTTGCGTTCGCTTAGGGCCCTCTAATCCTTGTGTTGCTCGGATTTAGACTGGTTACTTCGATGAACATAGGTCAGAGAAGGACTTATTGGGATGTTAATAAGTCTGCTGATCGTGGGAGCGCAGGTATGTGCGTGACCCATGTGATGTGACTGTGTTCGCCTCCATTATTTGTGATGTTGTTATCTGTGAACTATTCCTGAGAGATTCGGAATATGTGATCCTTATGTACGTGATGTACCGGGATGGATAGCAGAGTATGTGTGCACCGTAGCTAGTCTCGGGGTGCTTGTATTGTATATTTATGACGTGAATAATATACACTAAATTAATGGGAACTTTCATGTTGTTATTGTGAACATAATTATGGTAATGTAGTGAGAGAACATAACGGGTTAACCGATAGTGAAATGTATTACATATTGGGAATCTGAGTTTAAGTAAAGCCCTCTATTTATTTGATAACGCTAGAATGTATTATGGGAATCGAATAGTAAGGGGTAGAACTTATTACGGTTCAGTTAGATAAGGATGTCTTATAGATGGGTACGGTACGTTAGGAGTGCACATGTAGTCGAGAGGTGAGAATTTCATGTGAGTGCACGTCCTAACATGTATTTTGCATTTAATGTTTTAATGTTATTAAAACACTTGTTGTTTTCAAAATGATTTCCACTTTCGGGCTCTGACCCATTTGCTTTCAAATCTATTTTCGTAAAAATCATTTTAGGTGCCCAGCCACAAGGATACCATGCATAGGATTCTCATTCAGGTGACGAGCTGTAGCTGTTTGTGGAAGTTACAGGACTTTGCTTGTAGACGCTTCATCTACTTTGAATCTATATTCAGCAGTTATAAGTTGTAGGGCATGTCGCCCACTCTTTTAGACACATTTCATTTATTTCAGTTATTCAGACTTTTGGCATGTAATTATTCAGGATTCAGACTTGTCTTATATTTTTTAGTTGTGGGACTGTTGTGAGGAGTTTTTCCTCCGGACTTATCATTATTAATTGTTGGTTACTTCATTACTTAGTTATGGTGAATGGATTATGTTGTTCTTCCATTATTCTTTTACTGCATGTTAATCAGACTTAACTTTAAATTTGGCACTTGCTTTTAAATACTAGGTGGTTAGTAATTATTAAAATGTTTTCGACAGTGATGCTATTAACTGAACCAACTTGGCATTTTGAATTAATTTAATAAAGGAGTAGCTACCCGGTATTTAATTAGTCGGGGTGTCACACAATGTAACTCGTAGGAATTGACCGCGTAGTCACGACGCTCTCGGTTTGAGTGTACAACCTAAATTTGCAAAAAATTGAGTTAAGCATAAAAACATGCCATCAAAGGGTAAAAACATAAAACAACCACAAAACGGTCCTGTAAGAGGCACGAAAACCTCGCACGGGACCAATAAAACTCATAGGAACCGACCGCTTAGTCACGGTGCTCACGGATGCAAAAAAGTTAGACTTAAGCATAAATTTTTATTTCTCCAATAAAACACAACAATCACTTATTTATGATATAAATTGTTATTATCTTTTGATGTCGGATTGATAATAATTTATTTTGTATTTTTTGTAGAATGAAAATGGATTTGCAACACATGGAAAAGTTAATGGATATGGAGGAGCCTTATATGTAGCTATCCGGATACTATGGTCGTGCGGGATCGTATATACTATTTTTGTATGTCAAATCGGTGGAAGGGATTTTTTGGTGGTTTAGCTGCGATTTTTGTTGTTGTTGGGTTTATTTTGTTATTGTTGGGTTTATCAACTCTATCGAAATTTTCTAAAATTAAATAGTGTTTTAAATTGATCAAGTCAAACATACATGCATTTGAAGTTATACAAACCCATGTAGTCATTTATTTTTGTATCTTGTGCATGTTGATGATGGATTTTTCTTGGAGTTATTATGTTCATGGGGGCTTGGAGCTACGGTTTCTTATAGTGTAGGGGAGCGATATTGTCGTCGTCGTTTTAGTTTACGTGGATTTTTTTAACATCTTTTGATGTGTTAATGTATTAGGTTAGATCATGTTTACGTCTTTTGATGTGTTAGTATTGATTATGTTCTTATTTGGGAGGCATTTATTTTGTACCTTTATATTTGAATTATGATGAAATATTATTTTGTAATTCATATTTACTAGATTTGGTTGAAAATCGTGAAACATTGTATTACTTATGATTGTATGAAAACTGCACAATGTAATTTTGGATTATAAGGTTGCACGTTTTATGTAGTGTAAGTTCTGATGAAAAAGGTGCAGCTTTAAAAGTGCTTCCAATTACGAAAAAATAATAGCTAGTAAATAAAACTATAGTACTTTTGGCAACACAATTTTTTTTTATCGAAAGATAACTTTTGGCAACACAACTCATGGGACTACCTCTCCACCTATGGGGGGAAGAAGTATTTAAAGCGTTAGGTGAGAAATGTGGGGGGGTTGTGAAAATAGATGAAGAGACTATGGTGGGAGGAGAGTTGCAGTGGGCACGAATTTTAGTCAAGTGGAGTGATCACTTGCCGGATAGAGTGAAATTAGGAGTAGGGGTTGGGTGTTTGATTTAATGATATGGGGCGAGACACTAAGGTGTCAATATGCTAGCGAAAACCCTAATCTAGCTACGGGAGTTAGACAAGCGGGCCAGGTTCTGGTGGTGGGAGACGAAATAAAAAAGTGGGAGGGGGGGGAATAGTTCTGGTTAGGATGGTCGGAAAGATAACACGGCTGGGCGCCCCTGCACAGGTCCAGTCATTCAAAGAATGGGAAAGCTGGTAGTGGGACACAATGACGGTGATGCGGTGGATACGAGCGTGGAGGAAAACGGGTGGATATCAGTCGTTGCAAACCATGACTCAACGGCTGCTGACCAAGGGGACGGAGGGGCTGCCACCACTGTGGATGGCAGTGCAGCGACGCACTCCTCACCCAGGGACGGTAAAACAAAGTGGCACGGGGTTCAAATGATGCAGAGGACAACGCATGCAAAGGTCACCACTCTCATACCATTATCGCCAACAACGACGCATGTAAAGGAAGTGACAGGTGAGAAGAATGGTAAGATTGTGGGAGAAAAAGAAAGTATGTCAACTAGTCAGAGTTCCGTGCTGAATAGAATAGGGTCCAATAAAGATGTGTCCCTTTTGATTGGTAGCTTATAGGGATGTGCAAAAAAATCGATCAAATTGACAAATCGACAAAATTGAGTGGAATCGAAAATTTTCGAGCCGGATTTTTTTGAGGATAGGTTCGGTTCGGTTTAATCAGATATAAAATCGACAGGGTCGGTTCGGTTTTCGGTTTTGGCATAAAAAAACCGATTTTGAATCGAACCGAACCGATTTAATTTTTATACTTTTGATTAGGTATTAAAAAAAAATATTTTTTATTAAAATAAAGGAAAAAACCGAACCGGTCCTGTATAAAACCGGCCCTGTCAAAAACCGACCCGATTCGGTTCGGTTCGGTTTTTCAGCATTTTTGGTTCGGTTCGGTTCTCCTCCTCCTAAAATCGACATGGTCGGTTCGGTCCAAAAAACCCGGTCAAAACCGAACCGACCGACCCGTGAACACCCCTAGTAGCCCCTCATTTTCGTCAATAAAAATATTAGGTAATACCAAAAGGAATGTTGGTTCTCTGATGATTGCCAATACAGGCCCCAAGGCCACGCATGGTATCAATATGGGTGTTCCAGTCAAATCAGACAAGGAGACAAAGTGTGAGGAAAAAAGGGTTTATTTGTAAATAAAAATGGTGGGTGTGTTAATAACGACTCTAGAACTAGTGCGGGGGTCCTCCAATATGCAAGAAAAAAGATCATGGACTAAAGGGGCATAATGTCAGGGGTATAGAAAGCAGGGAAGGGGGTGACTTGGCGAAGCAAATATTAAAATCAGTTACTATCACTTTATTGGGGGGAGTTAAGAAGTCAAAAGGGTTAATAGAAAAAAAGGCGGGTTCAGAGATGATAGGTGAGAAACTTAAAGGAAAGAATAATATTTACCTCGGCTCATCTATGTTAGGTCTCAAAAATATTAAGGCCTTCATAAATGTGGGCAAAAGGGGCATTAAAGGAAAGTCGTTGGAGAAGCATAGTGGGGGAAATAAAGCGGTATCACTAGTTAGACGAGTAGAGGACAATGAGGAAAGGGAGTAGAATATGTTAGTGGAAAATAACTGTAAAGCGATGGTGGTGGCCAGTGAAATGACATCAGGGGGTTGTAAAAGCAATGGAGCGCATTTTCAAGAACTAAACGATTCTAGGTTATGGGTAGATTTAGTTATCCCAAACCAAGTAGGAGATGTAATTGACAGTGACGAAGAAGGATGGGACGAAGACCCGGTAAGTTGGAGGGAGGACTTATTATGATCTTTTAGCAATGATGCTGGAATGGTTTTTTAGGGGTGCGAGAAGGAGGTTTGGTAACTATACGAGAAGAATAATAGGTTTGCGTTAGGAGTCGTGGGGGAAGAAGAGGAAGAGGCACGGGAGGTTTAAATTGTTTATATAAGTAATGAAGCTTCGAATTATCTCGTGGAACATGAGAGGGCTGAATGACAACAACAAAAGGGATATCGTTGGTGGAGAGGTTGCTAAGTGGAAGCCCGACATCCTTTGTCTTCAGGAGATAAAGATGTCCATCATGGAGGAGGGTACTATTAGATCATTATGGGGAGGGCATGGAATTAAATGGGTGAGCATGGATGCTATGGGAGCGTCAGGCGGGGTGGTCATAATATGGAATTCTGTTGTGGTCGATTTAATCGAGAGTTTAGAGGGTAGGTGGTCCTTATCTTGTATGTTTAAAAATAAGAAAGATGGATTTACGTGGAGTTTCTTGAGAATTCATGGCCCGATGGAGGATAGGGATAGGTGGGAGTTGTGGGAAGAGCTAGCTGGAGTGGTCACGCTATGGGATATTCCATACTGCTTAGGAGGCAACTTTAATGTGGTGAATTTTGGTATGGAGAGAAGCAACAGAGGTAGAACGGACAGATATATGGCAGAATTTTTAGAATTTATTGATGAGATGGAGCTTATGGACTTACCGTTGGATGGGGGTTTATTTACTTGGTCGAGCCTTAGGGGTTTGCCATCTTTGTCCCTGCTAGACATATTTCTCATTTCTCAGGGTTGGGAGTATTTACGAGGGGTGGTTCAGTGCTGCTTACCCAGGGTGACTTTTGATCATGTTCATGTTCTTCTGGAGTGTGAGGGGTGGAGAGATGGGAGGTTTCCTTTCAGATTCGAGAATATGTGGCTCAAAGAGCCAGATTTTGAGGATAGAGTTAGGAATTGGTGGTTAGGGTATGAGGTGGGGGGGAACGCCAGTTATAGACTGGCTATAAAATTAAGTTTGCTCAGAGAAGATTTAAAGAAGTGGAATAGAGAGGATTTCGATAATAATCAATTAGTTACAACAAGATTTATGGAAGAAATAAGGAGACTTGATGAGAAATAAGGGAGAGAAGGGCTCTCGGAGGAGGAAAGGAGAGATAAAGAGATTAAGAAGGGGGAGTTAGGGAAGAGGTTAATTCAGGAAGAAATCAATTGGAGATAAAAATCTAGGGCGTTGTGGTTGAGGGAAGGTGGCTCCAATACAAAGTTCTTTCACAAAGTAGCAAATTCACATCGACGCGGGAACTATATTTGTAAAATTGAAGTGGGGGGAGAGATGTTCGAAGAAGTTAGTGAGGTGAGGGGGTCCATTGCTCACTATTTTGAGGAGCTTTTCAGGGAAGAGGAAGTGTGGCATCCCTCGCTTGATGGAGCCGAGTTTGAGAGCATTTTGGAGACCGAGGCGGAAGAAATTGAGGGGCTATTTTTCGAGGAGGAAGTTGTTCAGGCCCTCCAGTCTATGAGTGGGGACAAGGCGCTAGAGCCAGACGATTTTTCGATAGCTTTCTTCCAACATAATTGGGCGGTGGTCAAGGGAGATGTGATGGCTTTCTTTGGGGAATTCCATGATAGGGGCTACTTTGTGCACAGATTAAATGATACCTTCATCGCACTGATTTCAAAGAAAGTGGGGTCAATTGATATCAGAGACTTCAGATCGATCAGTTTAATTGGGAGTATGTATAAGCTGCTAGCCAAAGTGTTGTCATTCAGACTCAGGATGGTTATTGACCCCCTGATTTTGGAATCTCAAAATGCTTTCGTTGGTGGAAGGCAGATCCTCGACGCAGCTTTAGTGGCTAATGAGTGTGTGGAGTCAAGGTTGTGTAGTGGGGTTCCTAGCATTGCGTGTAAACTGGATATCGAGAAGGCGTATGATCATGTTAATTGGGACTTTCTTCTCTACCTTCTGAAGAGGATGGGTTTCGGGGATCGTTGGTGTCGATGGATGTAGAGGTGTGTCACGACGGTCAAATTCTCGGTTTTGATTAATGGGGTTCCTGGAGGTTTTTTCCCGAGTTCGCGTGGGTTAAAGCAGGGCGATCCATTATCTCCTTTTTTATTCATCCTGGTAATGGAGGCTTTCAGTCGTATGATGGGTCGGGTGGTAGAGGCGGGGTGGATTAAGGGCTTTTCTTTTGGGACTCCTAGCTCTGAGGTAATTTTTGTATCCCACCCCCTATTCGCAGATGATGCGATTATTTTTTGTGATGCTAATCGAAGGCAAATTCGTTCCCTTAAGCTTCTGTTGATTTGTTTTGAGGTTGTTTTGGGGCTCCGGATAAACGGGGGGAAGTGTGAGATGATTTTGATAGGGGATGAAGGAGTGGTTGAGGGTCTAGCAGGCATTATTGGTGGTAGGGTTGGGTATTTCCCTAATACTGATCTGAGGCTGCCTCTTGGAGCCAAATTTAAGTCCAAGGCTATTTGGGACCCGGTCTTGGAGAGAATGAGGAAGAGATTGGCAGGATGGAAGAATGGGTATCTTTCAAAAGGGGGGAGGTTGATTTTCATCAAGAGTTGCTTGACTAGTTTGACCACCTATTACATGTCCATCTTGTCTATATCTGTGGCAGTGCGTGATAAAATGGAGAAGCTCGTAAGAAACTTTTTGTGGAGAGGCACGAAAGATAGTTATAAACACAGTCTTGTTGGATGGGAGGAGGTCTGTAAGCCCATCAAGGAAGAGGGGGTAGGTGTGAGAAACTTGGAAAAATTTAACAGGGCTCTGTTAGGAAAGTGGCTATGGAGATATCCTCAGGAGACCAATAGACTATGGAGACGAGTTATTGATGCTAGATGGGGATCTTCTCTAATGGGGTGGAGGACGATTGGGGGGACTTTAGTTCATGGTGTTGGCCTATGGAAGCATATTGCGAGAGGCTGGGAGGATTACCCTAGACACACAGAATTTCCTTAGGGAAATGGGATAGGATAAGGTTCTGGAAAGACAAATGGGGAGCGAATGGGACTATTCAGGATCTTTTTTCGGGGATGTTCAATTTAGGGAGAAATCCAAATGAATTGGTGGCCGAGCATGTGACCGTTAATGGAGACGAGATAATGTGGAGGCCTCAACTTAGGAGAAGGTTGTGGGACTGGGAGTTACAGGAGGTTGACTTGTTAATAGAATGGTTGAAAGCGGATCCTAGTCCGACGCTCAGAGAGGATTCACTGAAGCGGAAGGGGGGAGGGACGGGTGTGTTTTCGGTACGTAGTTTTTATGGTTATTTGATGGGTAGTGGGACTTTGATGGCTCATTTCCCATGGAAGAAGATATGGAAAGTTAAAGCGTCGCCTAAGGTCAAGTTCTTTGTTTGGACGGCAGCAAGGCAAGCCATTTTGACGCTAGAGGGTTTACAGAAGAGAAGATATCATTTGGCTAGTCGATGTTGGTTATGCTACGAGGAAGAGGAAAAGACCAATCATTTGTTGTTACACTGTAGGGTGTCGAGAGATTTATGGGACACTTTTCTTGCTTTGATGAGGACAGTTTGGGTCATGCCGATGTCTGTGAGGGCGCTTCTAGATATGTGGAAACCTCCGTGGGGTTGGTTGGGAGACAAGAGGATATGGAATTTGGTACCGCACTGCATATTTTGGACGATTTGGCTGGAAAGGAATTCCAAATGTTTTGAGGGCATTGAGACAGCTCCAACGAGACTTCGTTATATTTTTTTGAGCACGTTGCTTAGTTGGTCCAAGGAGAGGATTAATGTTACGACACATGATTTCTTGGATTTCGTGGAGGAGATACACTCATCTATGTAATCCAAGAGCCTGTTTGGTGGGGACTGTCTGTATATATTTTCTTTTTTGTATACTCCCTGTATACGGGTTTGTTCCCTAAGCGATTTGTTTTACTACAATCTGTCATTTATAAAAAAAAAATCATTAATGTAGTACTTTAGGTATAAGACAATTGGCTTCATAGGTGAGTTAGGAAATTTTCTATACCTTTATACAACATAGCTATGTATCGTGCAGTTGGTTACATAGTTTATTTGATGACTTCATTTTCTTTTTATTTTAGGTTCACTTTGAAACATTTGTAAGCTGTAATTTTTTACTTCATTAGAGTGCTGATGCAGGAGTCTTAACAAATAAGTCAAGTTTATATAAAATATTTCTTAATTGGTCACATTACACATACTCTTTTTCAAATAGGTCCTATAAATGGTTTGCATGAGTAGTAAATATCACTACTTTCATATATACTATGTGTTTGCACATTTTGTAAATATTTACTGTCTGATTTGTGCAAGATGACTATGTAATAAATATTTACTATGTGCTTTCTAATGCAACCTATTGGAGAAAAAAATGTAAACCTATTAGATAACATACTTAGTAAGATTTCCTAGTGGTAAGAAGCTCTTATATTTACTTTTAAGATTAACTAAATGTTGAATATTAACGTTTTCATTGTTGTTTATAAAATGGCGTTATTTTTAAACCAATGAATGTCTTTATATATTCGTTTGTCTCTCTATTGTGACTCCATCTATCTTATTTGCTTGTCACTACTTGTTAAAATATTATTAGTTCAATCTGTATAGAGTCATGTGTTTTCAATTTATTATAATCATTTTGGTGCCATTCACTTTTAGGCTCTCTTTATATCCATAATTATGATTTTGACAAATGAGCTATTTTAGTCAAACTTTGTATTGGCTATAATATATAATGTTCTATTTTTTCAAGTTATACAAAAATTGAGGTGGAAGAGTGAGTATTTTTCTTTTAAATTTTTGGCCTACTTTATGGAAGGGTTCATCAAATTAAGTTGATTATGCTGCCAAATATGATAATGTTATTGTTTTCGCTTGTGATAGTCGGAAATATTTTAATTCTAATTTTTTATATTGGAGTTTGATTAATTCACCTTAGAACCAATAGTTACTGCATATTACTTACTTAGGTTGCAGTTTTATTTAGTTATATTTCTTCTTAAGGTAATATTAATTGGAAACCTTCAAGCATTATTTATTTGATATCAATAATCTCTTCAAGTACTAGTTTCTTCTTTTGTATAACCAAAAATTACATGTGCCACCTACGTGTAAACTACTAGTATATATAAACAGATTTTATATATTTCTAACCTAACTTAAAACATGGAGGCAACAATGTAAACACCAATGAGTATTAATTAGCTTGCTAATTCAGTTTTACTTGAAATTTAGCATTCATTGTAAGAACCTTACAGGTATCCAAATAATGGTGGGCATAGAATTTTATGTTTTACATGAAAAATGTGTGAATTGTTTTTGTTCACTTGACGAGAAAAAATTGTTTATGAGAAAGAAAAAGTAGTGTTGTATAACCTTTACCTTCCCTAGGTATAACAAATTCAGACTATCTATAAAACTCTTTCGGTTATCTGATAGAAAAAATGTAGTATGATATATGGAGTAAAAATAAGACAGAGTAATCAGCTTTACGCTCAAATTCCATACACCCTTAATACTAGGGTGTCAATTATTTTCGAACTTTTAAATTTTTCGATTTTCGATCCGAATTTTTCTAATTTTGGCACCATTTTAATTTTTCTGATTCGATTTTTTTTCGATTTTCGACTTTTCCGATATAAATTGGAATGGATTTGGAAATCAAATCTAAATTTCCGACTTTCCGATTTTTCGTTCCGAAAATTCCGATATCACGCCGATCCAATTTATCCAAAATATTTTACGAAATAATAATATTGTTATTCATTTTAATAATTTTTACTCGTCACATTTCCTAATAATCTCACCCTTCATTTAAAACAATTACACCCATTCATTTAAAATAATCTCAACCCTTAATTTTTACCTATATAAAGGTTCTTTTGCCCATTCTTTTCTCATTTCTAAACTAATTAGAAAGATCACACCACTCTCATTCCTGAATCAATTCATTTCTAATTCCTTTCACTCAATCAGGTATGGTCTCATTCCTCTCCGATCTATTAAACACTGTTTTATAGCTCTATTTGTTAAACATATATGAGCCTTTAATTGACTTAACTTTCCATCAATGATTTCATTCATCTTTTCTGATTGAAACAAAGTATAGTCATCGTATATTGTCTGCATCTTCCTGTATCAGTATAACTCTGTAAATAATTGCAATTTACGATTGGGATGTTCATGGACACATAGGGAAAATAGCTTAAGTATTTGCCTTGTATGCTTACTAACATTGGTGTTATTATTTACTTATTTTTTTCTCATAGTAATGTGCACTGCTCACTTGGTCTTACTATGTTCAATTTTTACGCTTAGCATCAATACTCAATATTACTTGAAATTGACATTTGTATGGAAATAAAGACTACCCCCACCCCCCAAAAAGTGGAATAAATAAGATAAAAATGATAATTTTGTATTTTCGATATTATCCGAAAAAGATAAAACTGATATTTTCGATTTTTCCTAATTTTTTCCGAATAAAAAAAGATCCAAAAATTCCGAAGTCGCCGACACGAAAAACAAATTAATTTTCCAAAATTTATTTTTATGATTTTGGAAAGAATTTTAAAAATTTTAAAAAAAATTCCAAACACCCCTATTTCGATTGGATTCGATCGAAACATACCCCTACTTAATATTGAACAAGACAAAATATGCTGCATCAAGTTTTCATCAATTATTTAAAAAGTAATTAGAGCATCAAGAAAAGAAGCTCACGTAAGTAACTTTTGTTTTAGTCAACATTCTTGACGTTAATGACTGATAGACGTTTCCAAATAAAGCACCTACAGCTAGGACACCCTTCCGAGCGGTACCAAACATTATTGAATTATTCCTTGATTACTGATTTGATAGGGTCTGTTGTTTTTTTTGAATAATTCTAGACAATCCGGGTGTTAGTATCGCAATAGTATCAGGTTCTCTAATTGATAATCTTATTGGATCTCATTTGTTTTTATTTATTTAGTTAGTACCTTATTTATTTAGTTGACATTTTATTTTTTGAAATAATTTTTTTCAAAAAAAAATATAAAATTCTTATTTTTAATAAAAATATGTTTTTTAAAAATAAAACTATAGTTTTTTTTTGTTTTTAAAAAATTATTTTTAACTCATTTAGTTCCTTCAACACCCATTTACTCAATATTATCTTATTTTTATAGGTCCGCGACAGCGGCACCCATTATTTTTATGTTTATTTTTTTTTAATTAGCCCGATACTATCTCTCGGGTTGTCTAGTATTATTTTTTTTTGGATTTTTTACCAATTAGTCACGTTTACTAAGTATATAGTTCAATAGGTCCTAACATCTTTTTTTTGCTCCATCAGGTCCCATGAAATAAGATTTTTATTCCAGTAGGTCCTATTTGTAAACATACAGTGAATATTCAATGTACGTACAAATATGACTTATTGAGAAAAAAAATGTTGTGATGGGACCTATTAGGAAATATCCCCTTCAAACAGGACTTAATAGGAACATCCTCTTCTTTTTTTTGCTTCTTTTTTTATTATTTTAACTCATTTAGTCTCTCAAATATCAATTTATTCAATATTTACTTATTTTTAACGGTCCGCGCCAGCGGCACCCCTTTGTATTTCTAAAAACTGTTTAAAAATGTAAATATATATATATATATATATATTTATATTAAACTAACTTTTATTTTTCGAAACAGTTTTTTTCAAAAAAATTATAAAACTGTATTTTCAATTAAAATATTTTTTTTTTAAAAATAAAACTATTCTAATATGAATTTTTTTTTAAAAAAAAATTATCTTTAACTCATTTACTCCCTAAAACACCCATTTACTCAATATTCTCTTATTTTTAAAGGTCCGCGCCAGCGGCACCCATTGTTTTTAAACTAATTTTTTTTTAATTTTACAACATTTAAAACAATTTTTGTATTCCATAAAACTTTTTAAAAATGTAAAAAAAAATATTTATATTAAACAACTTTTCTTTTTTGAAACAGTTTTTTACAAAAAAAAAAAAAAAACTCTTTTTATATTAAAATAGTGTTTTTTAACATTACATTTTTTTTAGTTTATAAAAAATATTATTTTCTAATAAAACATTTTTTTTTTAAATAAAAAAAAAGTCAAATAATGTTAATAAATCACATAAAAAACCAAGGAAAAAAAAAGATTCCCTCCATGTACTAACCCGAGTAGTATAGCATTACTCTTGTTTTTTATGCATTATCCTTGTTAAAAAACTGGGCCTCGTCCAAACATTTATAACCACCACACAAATTTTATAGCTTTACACATAAGGTATTTGTTAAATTGTCATAAAATTCCAAATATAAAAAAATGGTCCTATTTAAGAATCCTTAACATTCATAAAATGCCTAAATCAAATGTTTTTGTGATTGCAACCTTAAATAAGATACAGTACATATTATCACTTAATGAATATAAATAATAGAAATCAAAAGTGAACATGTAAGATATGGGAAGACATCGAACGTGATTTAGATAACTATTAATAGAAGGTATAGCTTGCATAATCAGACATTACTAAAGTTCAATTCAAAGTAGAACACACAGATAGAAGGGAAAACCTATGAAGCACGGATACTCTTCTGAAAGCTAACGTGTCATGTCCGATAACGTATCTGACACCTATGAAGCACGAACACTCTCCCGATAGCCACGAGTCTATTTTGACTCAAGTGACGGTAATTGTGCTTTATTAATGATTCTTAAGGTCAAAGTGTGTTTCAATTTTGTTTTGTACGGTCTATTTTCTTAATTTCATGTTAAGAATACTCTAGTAATGTATTTTATGGAGAAAATATGTTTCATTTCATTAATATATATTTAAACATATATTATATATTATACGCATTATAACGTGTTGTATCCTAATTTTTGGATCAATCACGTGTCGCGTATCACTTGTCGAAACACGTATTACGTGTCCGTGCTTAAAGTAGTTCAATTTGCTCTCAGGAAACTACAGTTTTATATTTTTTTTGAAAATACACTACTCTCAGGAAACTAAACTACTTCAACTACTGAGAGCAAATTGAACTACTTTAACCACATTATTGTGAGCAAAATTAGGTGTAACATTTAAATTGAATCATAAGAAATGAATATAGGAGCATCACATATTCATATCACTATAAATGTAAATGGACCATAGATAATCAAGTAACAAATGATAATCATAATAGAAAATTTGATAAGAAAATTCATTCGTTTTTCAATACGCATATAGTAAAAATACAAAATCTTTCCTTTCCCTTCCAAACGTCTTGGCAATCAAATTGATTGCAATCTTGCATAGAGAAATAATAAAAACCCAAATGAAAAAACAAGATTAGAGTTTAAGTACATCTGTTACTTCCCAAAAACAAAATAGACCATATACACGCAACCAACCATAAAAAATAATAAGACTATTTTGAATGATTTTGCAACTAGTACAAAGCCAATGCTTTGTCAAATGACTAACTCCTAGAAAAACCCACAAATATTCACCAGAAAAATCAAACTCGAATACCCTTTCCCCCATTAATTTTATACTAACAACATTTGCCGACTATTTTATCTGACTAGGTGTGCCCACGTGCGTTGCACGTGTGATAGAATTCGAGTATTTAATTTAAGCATTAAAAGTAGGGAACACGTCATTATAAGTATAAAGATCCATTACCACCTCGGAAATGCATAGCAATGTTATCTTTTGTTAGTAAAGGCGTTAAAAGTATTGTAAGCACAATAAATTTATTTGAAGTTGAATAGAAATACAGTTTGAACATGAATTAAGTCGAAATTATAAGCAGTGAGTATCAAAGTTCTTTCCCATCTAGGTGAACATAATGATAATAGTAAATCAAATTACATAATCAAAATTATATCAATTCGCTTCAACATAAGGCGGATTTACAAATTTGGAGACCAACTACTGATGATATATCAACCTTGAAAGGTGCATATGAGTTTGCAGATGCCTAAAAAGAATTTTCTATAAGCATGGTAGACATAAATACTTCCCATGAGGTCTATATTGTTGTAAAAAATCTTTAGACAACTCTTCCAGCTGAAGACATGCTTTAAATGAGTGGAACGTTGTCATGATTAGAGTCCTCTATTGTTTTTTATGCTCAGAATAATCATATTATGAAACATTGGAGCCCATTTTCTATGTTGTGCATTTGCTAAACGGGCTAGGTACTGATTTAGCTGATATCTTTCGGTCTGGTTGAATTAAGATGGTAGTTTAATGCATTTGGTTTGTCAATTCCTTTAAATAAACTTCAGTGCTAATTTTAGTGCATTGTGTTTTGCAGAGTCAGTGACTTTTCCTATGATAATGTTGTAATATTTAGTCAGGATGAATCGCCAATACGATAATTGTTTATATATTTAGTCGAATGGCAACATTCGTACGACCAATGCAACTATGAATAGAAAAATGAGGAACATGGAAGAGTTAGATGTACAATTACAACTAAAAATAGCATTCATAAAAATTATACTCAGAGTAATGTCATGTGACATCCAATATGACTAAAATGAAGTCATCCTTATATGAAAGGGACGATAAATACTAAATTAACAAAAAAAATCCTCATCAAATGCACTACAAATTCCACACCATCCATAAATTCATAAATTCATTAATGTCATTATCGTGTCAAGAAGATCTTAAGTTATATAAAAGTAATATTTAAATAATCATCTATTAGCTTTTATGACAAAAATAATATTTACCATCTCGTATTTGATTTTCAATTCCGATTGGACGACCACATTACACAATAGACATATATAATTAGTAAGAGATATGAGAAACCGCATAAGTCTTTATTAAGAAAATAAATAATATGCAAGAGATAAATTGACCTGCTTCCATTCTTCACGCTTCACATATCTTAAAGATTTGTTTAAATCCTCTGGTAAACTAATTATAGGCCATATGAATAGCTCTGTGGAAGATATTAGCATGCTCAGTATTATTTTATAAAATAAGCTGTCATTTTAATGAAATTTAAGGTAAATTCGTAGTTAAATTTGAAAATATGTTACTAAAGCCGTTTATTAAAAATAAACTATTTAAGTAACTCCGAGATGTTTTTTGAAGAAACTCTTTTCTTAAAAAATCAAACCTATTGAACACAAGATGTGTTTAATAAAACAGTATGTACGAGATCTATTCAAGATTTGACTAACAGGTTTATAAAACAGTTTAAACAAACTTTAAACTCAGCACAACCAAGAATGAGATGAGGAGATGTAGAAAGATTAAGTTCACGATTTTTTACGTGGTAAAACCTCACCAACTGAGGAAACATCCACGACTCCCTCTACGGAGTAAAATAAAAAAAGTCCACTAAAACAAAATTACCAGTTACAAACTATATAACTAACATGCATACAACTCAGATCTATATAAGTTTAGGAATGTAGCCTCTGGTGTCCTTATAACTTCTCTGCAGTTCTGATTGTAGATGTTGTTCTGCCAGTTTGTTAACTTCTGATTTGTTCCAGCACTTTACGTCGACTCGTGTTCACAAGATCTTATTACCAACACTTTTCGTGTTGTAGGGTGAAAGTGTTTGTGGAGGTGCTCTCTAACACATGCATTCACACACTCACACTTATTAAGTACAAACAGTCCTAGCAAATTACATATAAGGCTATATGCAGTGATTTTTCTTTTTCTCTCTTCTCACAAAACTTTGAACCCTTTTGACCTTTAAATCAATCCCAGAATCCACGGATATCTTGCTTAGAAGACAGTCAAGATCTTAACCAATCTCAGAGTTTTGAAAAGATTTTCGAGATTGAAAACCTTCAAGTGTGATTCCAAACTAGGTCAAAGGTTTAGTTTTAAGAGAACTAGAAACAGAAAATATTTATTGTTGATTTAAAGATAAAAACAATTTTCAGAAAAGAATCAACAATATATTTCTCAAGATGGGAAATAAACCATGTAAATCTAAGTGTGATGTAACATGCAGAACATAGATCTGAAATTTCTATGAAGAAGAAAATAGATCTAAGTAAACAGTTTAAGTTGGTAACAAGATCTAATGAACAAGAGGTTACAGCAACACAAATATCTCTCAAAAACTCAAGAACACTCAGGGTAGTGTTTTGGATATATAGTAGTTTTAGAGAAGTGTTTGGTTTGAAAGAGGATTGACGAACAAGGGTTGGGGTTAGGGTTAGGGTTTCTAACTCTCTCTCTTTTTCTGTTTTCTCTCTTCTCTCTCTTCTCTCTCTCTTCTCTCTACTCTCTCTTTCTGTTTTCTCTCTGGAATGAACTGGCTAAAAGTCTTAGACGATTGAGAGGAGGGTCCCTTATATAGGACGAAGAGAAGGATCGAGAAGCAGGTTCAAAAATAAGGGTCAGGATTGAGTCAAGCTGGATTGACTTAAATCCAAGGGCTCACATCATGCGGTGATTAAAATTCACCTGATTGGTTCAGGAGGGATACACAGGGATTACCAAAGAAAGCATGCAGGTCGTTGATAAGGTTTGATCCAACGGTTGTAAGCATACGCGTTTATATACTCAGTAAAGAAACACAAAATGCACCAATCAGCAAGTAACAAGTGTTGATTAGTAAGGCGATATAAAATGGGCGTCTAAAAGTAATTACAACCACACCCTGAATTCTCTGCCGCTTTTGGTTTCTACCCAAACCAACTTTAAGCCAATAAACCCTTTAACCATAATTGTAGATTGAACCCACAAACTTTTAAAACTAAGTTTTAATTAATAAAATCTTTATTAAAAAATGTTTATAAAATCCCAAAAAAATATTTAAAAATTAAATTTAGGGATTTAAACATACTCAACATATGTGCACACATTAATATGCAATATGACATGTATATGATGCATTCTACTTTGTGTAAGTGTTGGTAATTTGGTCTTGATCACTACAAGATAAATGAATGAAATAGCAATCCAATCTCTGAGGTTCTTTGGTTTCCAGGATAGACATAATTTTGTCTTAATTTCCAAACTAGATGAACTCTTATACAATATAGACTCAAGTGATTCAAGAGTATAAGAGCTTCAATCTCCCCCTTTGGAAATATGAGACAAAATCTCCTGTGGGTCAACTAGGACTTGTAGGGCGACAAAAAGATAAGAAAAACCTATTCCTATAAAGATTCTATCTACCCAAATCCTAGAAAGCAAAAGTACATGACTCAACTATTTACAATTGAATACCCTATTACACCAGTTGAGAAAAAAATTGTACAAAAACCTGCAATGAATTACTAAGATCAAGCAGTTTAGCATATATATAAATATTCATAAAGACTCAAATTTCTCCCCCATTTTGTCTCAAATGGACAAAGGGAAAAAAACTTGGATAAACAACAAAGATATTACTCAGCACAAACCATACCAATAGATTTCCGCAAAGAAATGAATCTATTATAATCTAAAGGTTTGGTAAACATATCTGCGAGTTGCAAATCAGTAGAAAGATAATTGGTTTCTAATTCCTTAGATTCAACCAATTCGCGTATAAAGTGATGTCTTATTTTTATGTGCTTTGTTCGCGAGTGTTGAACAGGATTTTTAGAAATATTAATCGCACTTTGATTATCACAATAGAGATGCAGTTGGTTTTCTTGAATACCATAATCACTTAGCATTTGTTTAAGCCACAGTAATTGAGCACAACAGCTGCCAGCGGCTATGTATTCAGATTCAGCTGTCGAGAGTGATGAGCAGTTTTATTTCTTACTACTCCATCCTACCAAGTTATTACCTATATAATAACATGCTCCTAATGTGCTTTTACTATCATCAGTACACCCAGCCCAGTCAGCATCAGTGTACCCAATTATAGTGCTTGGTGTGTCATTAGTGTACCAAAGTCCTAGATTCAGAGTCCCTTTTACACAATTAATGATACGTTTTACAGAATTCAAATGGCTCTCTTTAGGATTATTTTGATAACGAGCACATACACTCACAGCATACATAATATCAGGACGCGAGGCAGTAAGATGTAGTAAGGTTCCTATCATACTACGATATAGAGTAGGATCTACAGATTTTCCATTTTCATCTTTAGAAAGTTTTAGCGTAGTACTCATGGGCGTTCTAGCATCTTTAGCACTCTCTAGGCCAAATTTCTTTACTATCTCTAAAGCGTATTTAGATTGCGAGACAAATAATCCTTCTGAATTTTGTTTGACTTGAAGGCCTAAGAAGAATTGCAACTCCCCCATAAGAGACATTTTAAATTCCTTATGCATAGTTTCAGAGAAGGATTTTACTTCTGAGGGAGAAGTTGATCCAAAGATAATATCGTCAACATAAACTTGAGCAATAATTATGTGTTTGTCAAAATGTTTGACAAAAAGGGTTTGATCATTTCCACCTCTTTTGAAACCTTTATCTAAGAGGAAACTGGAAAGACGCTCATACCAAGCTCTAGGTGCTTGTTTAAGGCCATACAAAGCCTTTTTAAGACGAAATACATGATTTGGATATTGAGGGTCAATGAACCCTTTAGGTTGTTCTACATAGGTCTCTTCAGTCAATATTCCATTAAGGAATACAGATTTGACATCCATTTGGTAAAGTGTAAAATGCAAGTGGCAAGCTATAGCAAAGAGCAGACGAACAGATTCTAAACGAGTAACAGGGGCAAAAGTCTCGTTAAAATCTATTCCTTCAATTTGAGAGTATCCTTGAGCAACTAATCTAGCTTTATTTCTAATTATTATCCCATTTTGATCAGTCTTATTTTTAAAAATCCAACGTGTGCCAATAACTTTTTTGTGATCAGGACGAGGAACAAGATACCAAACATCATGAATGACAAATTGACGAAGTTCTTCCTGCATAGCAGAAATCCAGTGAGAGTCATTCAATGCCTCATTTACATTCTTTGGTTCCACGAGGGAAACAAAACATGCATAATGTGCATAATTTCTTAGTTGGGATCTTGTACGCACTGGCTCACTAGGGTTACCAACTACGTTATTTATGGGATGATCTTTAGAAACCCAGTTAGGTACTTCAGGTGTCTCAATTGGTAAAGAATTATCTATTTCAGAAGAGTCATTTTCTAAAGTGTTTGTAGGCTCTTCATCAATAGTTGATTCGACAATCTTGTTCTCCACAATAGTGTCATTTACAATTACATTTATGGATTCCATCAAGGTTTTAGTGCGAAGATTATACACTCGATAGGCTCTACTGTTAGGCGAGTCTCCTAGAAATATAGCTTTATCTCCCCTACTCTCAAATTTGGATAAGTGTTCCCTATCTTTGCATATATAACAAGTACTGCCAAAGGTTCTAAGGTACTTAAGATTGGGCTTTTTATTATACCAAAGTTTGTAAGGAGTTTGTTTGGAATTCTTTCTAAGATATACCCTATTTATGATGTGGCATGCAGTACGAATAGATTTCACCCAAAAGTATTTAGGTAAATTCTTGGCATGTAACATAACACGTGCCATCTCTTGAAGGGTACGATTCTTTCTCTCGATAATTCCATTTTGTTGAGGAGTCTTAGGAGCACTGAATTCGTGTTTGTAACCATTATAGTCACAGTATTCAATAATACCAGTGTCTTTGAATTCACCATCTCTATCACTACGATAACTATTTACTTGAGTGTCCTTTTCATTTTCAATCCGAAGAAGAATTTTTAGGAAAGTTTGAAAAGTGTCGGACTTTTGTTTTAGAAAGGCTACCCAAGTAAATCTAGTGAAGTCATCAACCATAACTAGAATATAATTGTGTCCACAGAGACTAACAGTTTGGGAGGGACCCATTAGGTCCATATGGATGAGCTCCAATGGATTAGAGGTAAGAATATCATTAACTTTCTTATGAGGTGCCTTACCAATTTTACCTTCCTGACAAGAACCACAAACAATGTTAGGTATGGGTTTGATTTTAGGAACTCCTCTAACTATTTTCAGAGAGGTCAGTCTACTAAGATTATCGTAATTTATATGACCCATTCTGTTATGCCATATCTCGTTGCCATCCATTCTGGCAACATTACAGATTTCAGACTAGTTCATGACAGTATAACAATTATCAGGAGTCCTGAATCCTGTAATTATGCATTCACCTTTTTCATTTAAAATTTTACAATTATTCTTTAAAAAGGTAACAGTATGATCTGAGTCACAAAATTGCGAGATACTAAGTAGATTGGCCTTAAGACCTTTAACTAGAAGAACATCTTCAAGAATAGGAAGTCCATCTTCTTGGAGAGTTCCTTTCCCCATGATCTGGGCTGATACTCCATCACCAAAAATGACTTTACCACCAGCAAGGCTGGTTTTGTTTAAAAGTTTAGTATCATCACCAGTCATGTGCTTAGAACATCCAGAGTCTAAATACCAACCAGATGATGTGTGTTTAGCTTTTAAAGCAGTAACAACTATGTTACACTTCATCTGAGGTAATAGATCATCTTTTCTAACCCAAATTGCTATAGTTTTCATTTTGCGCTTATTAGCTCTCAATTGATAAAATTTGCGAGTATTGGATTTTTGTTGAAAAATGTTTTGCGCATGATTTTGAATTTTGTGAAAGACTTGAGCATTTGGTTTAGGAAGATTTTTAGGCATCCTTCTAGGAAATGTTCTTTTAGGTTTGGTCTTTCTCTTCCTATAATTAGAGTTTTTGTCTGGTTGTCTAGGAAGTACATAATTGTTGCGGCTCCTCCTAGAATAGTTAAAATTCTGATAGATATGAGGTTACAGACAGGTTTGACAAGTCTCCTAGCATAGCAACCATAAAAAGAGTGACCGTATATGTCGCAGTAGGAGCAGTAAAGATTGCTCAAAATTGGGGTCTCTTTAGGAAAGTCTCTAAACAAAGGTTTTGAGGAATTTTAAGGTTGAACTCTATTCCTAGGTAGTACAGGTTTGAATGTAGACTCACTCTTTCTAATAAAGGGGCAGACATATTTAGCCTTAGGTGAACTTTCATGTTTAGAGCAACTTGATTCACCAATGTTAAGATTTTGATTTTTGAATCAAACTCAGTTTTTAGGGAATGAAAATCTGGGCATGTTTCAATAGGTCTTTTACCTCCTGACACAAACTTGATAGGTTCAAAAGATTTTATTTGTGTCTTCAAATTGGAACAAAACCCTATTCCAGTTCGATCATCAGAATTGATTTTAGATTCAGCAACAAATTCATCAAAACAGTTAGAATTATTTTCAAATTTTGTAAATTTTTTGAAAACAGTTGTTGTCTTT
This sequence comes from Sambucus nigra, assembly GCA_949130495.1. Taxonomy (NCBI): domain Eukaryota; kingdom Viridiplantae; phylum Streptophyta; class Magnoliopsida; order Dipsacales; family Adoxaceae; genus Sambucus; species Sambucus nigra. The sequence continues at coordinate 60,721,186 of OX422214.1, forward strand.
TCTTTGGTTTGTTCCAATTCTAACAATGTCCCTTTGTATTTTTTCTCCAGAGTTTCATTTGTTTCAGTCAAATTTCTGAGATTTTCATTAAACATTTTAATTTCACTTTCATGAGTTAAACATTGGGTAGTATACTCTTCAGCATTCAGTTTGACCATCAGGCTTAGATCTTCTAACTTTTTGGTGAGATCTTTCATAATTTTTTCTAGTCTAGCGCTTTTCTTGAGAGTTTTAGCATAAAGTGTGTGAATATCTAGGAGGTCTTCATTGTCCGAGTCACTAAGTGTAGTGTGTGAAGTGACCCCTAAGGCTTCATTCTTTGAACTCACACACCCATTGACATCGTCATTATCGCTTTCCCTTTGACTCACATACCACGAAGAAGAGATAGCAATATTCTCAGTAATCAAAGCATCTAAACCGGTAACAGCAATATTCGAAACATCAGACATAGATTTATTCGATTCATCCTCACTAACAAGCACAGGCATATCATCATTATATATAATCTTGGCAAAGAAAGACAGGCAAGGATAAAAAATATCAAATGACTCAGGTTCCTCATTTTCAGAGTCACTTGAATTATCCCATGTTTTGCAAATGTTGGCTCTAGTGTGTTTGTTTTGAGTGTTCAAGTTAACTCTACAGTCTTGTGCAATGTGCCCTAGTTTACCATATCTATAGCATTCAGTCTTCTTAAGGTCTCTGTTATGTCTAATGTGAGAGTCCTTGTGATTTTTGTCATGGCTTTTCTCATGAGATCTGTGATTAGATGGAGTTGGATAATTTGACTTGCCTTGTTTATTTGCCATTTTGTTTCTAAACTTAATGATTTTCTTAAACTGTTTTGACATTAAGGCAATCTTATTGTCCAAACTCTCTATATCGCATTCCTCATCAGAGTCATCATTGTAAGTATTAAACTCAGGCTTAATCAATTTAGAAGAGAAGCTTAGATTTGAACTAGTCGGTTTCCTATGGGACTGGGTCAATTGTTTCTTAAATTCCAGTTCCATTTCCACAGTTCTTAATTTACTATTGAGTAGTTCAGGAGTGAGATTAATATCACACATTTCCTCAATAGCATATCTTTTATTATCAAATTTCTGTGGTAATGATCTCAAAATTTTAGATACAATTTCTTGTCTATCATAAGTTATCCCATTAGCATGCAGTTTGGTCACAATATCAGTTAGGTTCATATAGAAGTCATCAAATGACTCAGTCTCAGACATAATTAGGGAATTATACTGTTGAATGAGCATTTGAGTTTTAACAGCCTTAACTCTAGTGTCACCTTCATGAGCAGTAACCAAAGTGTCCCAAGCTTCCTTAGAAGTAGTACAAGATGAGATTCTTTTGAACTCATGTTCGTTTATGGACATAAATAGGGCATCCTTTCCTTTGTTATTATTTCGAGAAACTTGTTTCTCTTCTTGAATGAACTCACTTAATGCTTTCTTAACCCTCTCATTACATCCTTCAGTGGTTGGTTTTGTAGGAAAAGTGTAAACATTTTCAACAATGTTCCAGACATCATCTCCCAGAGTTCCTTGAATGAAAGCAATCATTCTTACTTTCCAGTAAGCAAAATTGGTTCCATCAAAGATATGAGGTCAGGTCAAGTTACCAAATATTTCATTTTTCTCGTCCACATTTGATTTTCAGAAAATAATTTCAGAAATACGGGATCTCTTTAAAAGAAGTTTACCAAGCTCTGATACCAATTGAAAATATGTTACTAAAGCCGTTTATTAAAAATAAACTATTTAAGTAACTCCGAGCTGTTTTTTGAAGAAACTCTTTTCTTAAAAATTAAACCTATTGAACACAAGATGTGTTTAATAAAACAGTATGTACGAGATCTATTCAAGATTTGACTAACAGGTTTATAAAACAGTTTAAACAAACTTTAAACTCAGCACAACCAAGAATGAGATGAGGATATGTAGAAAGATTAAGTTCACGATTTTTTACGTGGTAAAACCTCACCAACTGAGGAAACATCCACGACTCCCTCTACGGAGTAAAATAAAAAAAGTCCACTAAAACAAATTTACCAGTTACAAACTATATAACTAACATGCATACAACTCAGATCTATATAAGTTTAGGAATGTAGCCTCTGGTGTCCTTATAACTTCTCTGCAGTTCTGATTGTAGATGTTGTTCTGCCAGTTTGTTAACTTCTGATTTGTTCCAGCACTTTACGTCGACTCGTGTTCACAAGATCTTATTACCAACACTTTTCGTATTGTAGGGTGAAAGTGTTTGTGGAGGTTCTCTCTAACACATGCATTCACACACTCACACTTATTAAGTACAAACAGTCCTAGCAAATTACATATAAGGCTATATGCAGTGATTTTTCTTTTTCTCTCTTCTCACAAAACTTTGAACCCTTTTGACATTTAAATCAATCCCAGAATCCACGGATATCTTGCTTAGAAGACAGTCAAGATCTTAATCAATTTCAGAGTTTTGAAAAGATTTTTGAGATTGAAAACCTTCAAGTGTGATTCCAAACTAGGTCAAAGGTTTAGTTTTAAGAGAATTAGAAACAGAAAACGTTTATTGTTGATTTAAAGATAAAAACAATTTTCAGAAAAGAATCAACAATATATTTCTCAAGATGAGAAATAAACCATGTAAATCTAAGTGTGATGTAACATGCAGAACATAGATCTGAAATTTCTATGAAGAAGAAAATAGATCTAAGTAAACAGTTTAAGTTGGGAACAAGATCTAACGAACAATAGGTTACAGTAACACAAATATCTCTCAAAAACTCAAGAACACTCAGGGTAGTGTTTTGGATATGTAGGAGTTTTAGAGAAGTGTTTGGTTTGAAAGAGGATTGACGAACAAGGGTTGGGGTTAGGGTTAGGGTTTCTAACTCTCTCTCTTTTTCTGTTTTCTCTCTTCTCTCTCTTCTCTCTCTCTTCTCTCTACTCTCTCTTTTTGTTTTCTCTCTGGAATGAACTGGCCAAAAGTCTTAGACGATTGAGAGGAGGGTCCCTTTTATAGGACGAAGAGAAGGATCGAGAAGCAGGTTCAAAAATAAGGGTCAGGATTGAGTCAAGCTGGATTGACTTAAATCCAAGGGCTCACAGCATGCGGTGATTAAAATTTACCTGATTGGTTCAGGAGGGATACACAGGGATTACCAAAGAAAGCATGCATGTCGTTGATAAGGTTTGATCCAACGGTTGTAAGCATACGCGTTTATATACTCAGTAAAGAAACACAAAATGCACCAATCAGCAAGTAACAGGTGTTGATTAGTAAGGCGATATAAAATGCGCATATAAAAGTAATTACAACCACACCCTGAATTCTCTGTCGCTTTTGGTTTCTACCCAAACCAACTCTAAGCCAATAAACCCTTTAACCATAATTGTAGATTGAACCCACAAACTTTTAAAACTAAGTTTTAATTAATAAAATCTTTATTAAAAAATGTTTATAAAATCCCAAAAAAATATTTAAAAATTAAATTTAGGGATTTAAACATACTCAACATATGTGCACACATTAATATGCAATATGACATGTATATGATGCATTCTACTGTGTGTAAGTGTTGGTAATTTGGTCTTGATCACTACAAGATAAATGAATGAAATAGCAATCCAATCTCTAAGGTTCTTTGGTTTCTAGGATAGACATAATTTTGTCTTTATTTCCAAACTAGATGAACTCTTATACAATATAGACTCAAGTGAGTCAAGAGTATAAGAGCTTCAAAATTGAAACACCTTAGTTAAGAAAGAAGTGAGATTGCATAGTGGGCATAATTTTCCAATCACTTAAAATAGATAAATAGTTACAATACCCATAACTAATGCTCCGTAACAGTTAGGATGGCCTACTTGGTATATCTCCTTGAGTTTAGTTTGGTAAAAACAAAACTTGTTCTATGTTGAAGCTTTCTTGGGAACTTAAATCTATTTTTTCATTTATACAGAGTATTTCGTAAACCTACACATGTTTTAAATTTAGGTTTCAAAATAAAATATATATATTCATATGTATTCAATAATCTTAAACTGTAATTTATTGAATTGCTCATTCAATGAGCATTCTCAATATTATGCCTTGAAGAGGACCCAAACCACTACGCTCTTTAGCACGAGATTTTGAGTCTCGCTTGCCTACCATTTCACCACTAAGGTATCTTGAAAGTGAATCTTATTCCATGAATATGATATCTATCTAGTGTGATGTATGGAATATATGACAAAGATGGAGTGTTGGAGTATTTCTATTGATCGGTCGTGTCATATAGGCCCGAGTTGGACATGCAATTGCTTCGATTTGAATTATTTTCGTCACATCTATTTTCAACTGAAATTATCCAAAAATTCTTATTAGGTCTATAAAACACACTCCAAATTTAAATGAAGGGAAAAAAGTTAAATTGTTTTTCGTTAAATTAGGACAAAAAGTGAAATCAAACAATTCTTTATTAATGATTCCAATTAATTTTCTATATAACTTAATCCTAAAATTTGCATTCCAAACACTTAATAATTACTAATGATGTATGTATAAGAAAACAAACAAATAGATTTCAAAGTTTAAGTCTCAAAGCTTTAAATGAAATGCTTAAAAAAATACATATATGAATAATATCAATATAGTTCTTACTTGTCATCCACTTAAAAAATTAATTCAATCCTCTACAACATAGATACTTTGTATCTTCTCCTCCTAAAGTTGAATGGTTCATTATGAAATATTCATCAAAATCATAAAAATGAGAAATCAAAAGAACCACTATATAAAAATTAACAATAAAATTTATACATAATTCATAGAGATCATAAAACCAACCCTATAATGATATTTTACATTGATAATATACTGCAAAATTAAGTAACCCAGTTGTCATACAATATAAACAACTTCATTGGTAGTCCAAAAATCTCAGTAAATTATAACGAAAAATAAAGAACATTGTTAGTTTTAGAAAAGAAAAATTCGAATCAGCGATTCTCTTGAGACTTTTTGTTATATGGTTTTATTAAAAACAATAGTTTAATTTTTTTAATATTCAAAATATTACGTTTCTTTATTTCATGAAATTGATGGATATAATATTCTGAAGCATTGGTTTATTTCAAATCAAATATAGTAATGAAATAAAAAAAATATTTTTATAAGTGGTTCGTTTATTTACATGTTCCCAAAAAAATGTTAAATTGAACGTCCATACGTCCCCTATAATTTTTTTATTCCAACACTAATTAGGTGGGTATTACAATGTCTTTGTTCTATATTATGTGGTTATCAAAATGTGTAATTTAATTGGTGTGCGAGTTTCCGTAATTGAAAAGTAAATAGCAAGTGTTAATAAGGTAGCTGAAATATAGATCAGGAGTAAAACAACATAATCTCAAATATTAAACAAATTAAATCACTGTTTTTAATTGGAAAAAAATAATCTAGTGTTTCAGGAAATTAAACCACTATTTTAATAAGAAAACTGAATATTACATTTTTTTTATTTTGGAATATTACCTTTTTTACTTTCCAGAATATTATATTTTTTATTTTTCCAGAATTATTATTTTTAAAAAATTTGAAATGTTGAAAACAATATATTTTCTAAAAAAATAGTAAAAAGAGAATATTACGATTTTTTATCTTCTAGAATATCACTTTTTTTTCCAGAATATTACGTTTGTTATTTTCCAGAATATTAATTTTTTTATCTATTCAAAATATTACGATTTTTTTTATTTCCTAAAACTGATGGATATAATTTCCTCAAACAGTGATTTATTATATAATGGATGTTATTTTTCATTTTTTAAAATTGATGGATATAATTATTTTCTTAAAATTTTGCAAAAAAAAAAATTATTTACAACACTTTGTTAAAAATAATGTTTAAAAAAACTATTTTGTAGAACAATAATAAAAATATTGCATTATTATAAAGTTGTTTTATTAAAAAATAAAAAATCAAAAATCAAAGTTGTTTTATAAAAAAGTAGAAAACATAATATTACGTTTTTTTTGGGGATATTACTTTTTTTTTTTACTTTCCCTAATATTATGTCTTTTTATTTTTCCAAAATTTACTATTCTTAATATTTTCAGAATTATATGTGAAACATACATTTATTTCACACATAACTACCCATCCAAACATGATACGTAAAATTGGGGCAGCCTAATTGTATAGTACTCAACAATACCATCTAATTATCTCTTGAATCCTACTTTTGTATAATCAAATCCAAAATAGAACTCGCTACTTAAAAAATTATTTATCTTATCATATATTTTATATAGATTATTTGTACAAATTGAAGTGTATTTCATAGAAATAAAAACATCAAAAAATCATAGGATCACTCGCTTCACACACCAGACACAAAAACACAATATATACTCACTCCCTCATTTGTGCACTGAGTCACTCACAGTAATCTCTATATACTATAAAATGCTATACAAGAGTAAAGGCTACCTCTAAATTACAGTGTCCACGTGGCATCTCTAACAATTAAAGTCCACGCTTATTTTTTTAATCTCATTCTATATCATCCAATATCTAACCGAAGGGACAAAAACCCTTCTCATTCTCTCGCTTCCAATATTCACTTTCTGACATGGCAAGCCCTCTCTCTTTCCCGAGACCCATTATTTATCTCCTCAAAACCCTAAACATATTTTTCATTCTCAAACGGCTCCACACAAACCAACAAAATTATTTTATCTTAAAGATAAAAGGTCAATCCCTCATACGAGCACAAAAAACCTCAAGAACCATCTTCAACAACTGTGCAAGCTCCCATTCTTCGGTGTTTAAAAAGCTGGGTATGGAGAAACCCAGCGTGATTTTATCTAAATATATTGCTTCTATGGGTTTTCTTTTTTTATCCTTTTTTATTTTTATCCGTGTAAATTTATGGTAGAAAAATTTAAACGCTGAAGGTTCAACATGGTTTTATGATCTCTTGGAGGGTTATAATTGACTCTTGAATTTCCTTTCTGTAATTTGCGTCTTTCTTTTTTATCGCAAAATCTGGTCTGCGTGTTTACATCGGAGTTTGCTATGGTGTTACCCTACTGTTCACTAAGATGACTGTTGATGTAAAAAATTAGATCACTCTAATTATTCAATCACAGATAAATAAATGAGACAAAGAATTTTAAAGTGGTTCAACCTTATATGAATGGCCTACGTCCACTGTTATGTTATTGCTGAGTGTTTGGAAATTCTCGATTACAAGTACTATCAAGAAATTCCGATCCCTTTGAATGAGGGTCATACAAGGTATTTATAGCCCTTAGGCTGTACATGAAAGGGTGATACATTAAATGATATACATATGAAAGGGTAACTCATTTAATGCTCTTCAAGCGTGTGCGTCAATATGATAAGCATTCAATGAATAATTGAACTGTTGATTATCTGGCAATCAGTGTTATGGTCGAGATGCAGCTCGAACCGCCTTAGTTGCTCGTCGTTCAAGAGTTCCTCGGAGAGCTGGAGTTCCTCGGAGAGCTGGAGTTCCTCGGAGAGCTAGTGTTCCTCGGAGAGCTGGAGTTCCTCGGAGTATACTTGTTGCTCGGAGTGAGTCTGACTTGGTCGGGGAAATAGACTTCCTCGTTGCTATTGTACCACGTAGATCGACACGTGTCTTCTTGTGATTCGTCTATATCAGCATACTAATTTTGGTATCAACAGAAGCCCCCAATGTTTCATATTTCGAACTTTGAGGAGTATAGAACATTCTTTCTCGGTATATGGCAATATTAAATGACCTTCCTGGGTTTTAGGAGCATTTTCTTCGTATTTGAATTTCCTTCCAAATTCGCAGAATCCGCCTTTTTGCATTTTCATAAGCGCTTCGATCTTCGTGCACTTTTTGTCCTTTTAGTTGCCGGTAGCGTAATAGTTTCCTTTTTGTAATCATTTCTTTCGCCGTTTCCCAAGGCAAAGTATTTAAGCTTCAGAGGCAATCCCATCGTCTTCTACCTTTTTCAATTTCTGCTTTCGAGTTTTCTATAGCTTTTCTCTCTCTTGTGCGTTCATCCCTTTCTTCGTTTGTTTGTCAACAAATCTCCTTTTTCCTGTAAGATTTTCTTCCTTCTTCTTCATTTCTTTTTATTCACCATGGTTTATATTATCGAATCTCTTGAGAAATTTCGTTCTAACTTTTCTATTCCTTCTTGGGTAACTTTGGAGAATCTTCCGAGCCTTCAAATTATTTTAATTTGGCTGAGGGACATTGGTTCCCTAGCCTCTTTATTGCTGAATGTGGATTTTCTTTTACACCAAACCCTTTGTGTTTAGAGTTCTGTCAGTATTTCGATGTTGTCCCTGCAAAAATAGCCCCCAACACATGCAGAATAGTTAATGGGGTGTATAGGTTAAATTAAACTCATGGAACTCGTATAGGAATTCCTGAGATTATGTACTGTTATAGATGGGCTGTTTTAGACAATGTTTTTTTATTTACAAACTAGATTTTTGAATAGGGCCTTAGTAGTCAACCTCCCTGATGCAAATAGGGATTATTTTGAACACGGGGTAGTTATCAAAAATTGGCGACATACCCCTTTGGTTGGAGATGAAGTATATCAAGGTCCCAGATGCCCCCCATATGGAAATGGGATAGGTTATTTTCATCTTATTTTATTTTTGAAATTACGATTTCATTGTGTTTGACAAAATGTATGACTGATATTTCACTATGTATTTGTTTGCAGTTGACAGTAAGAGAAAAACTCCAAAAGAATCAGAAGTAAATATTAAACATTTGAAACATATCTGGAATTTGCATCGAAGAGTTGCGGACGAGCACATCAGGTCTGCTTCATATTTATTGCAGTATAGGAGTTATACTACATCCTTTACTGCTCGTCCTGTGGTCAGTACCAGTGAACCAGCATCAACTCCTGAGGACTTTTCTCCAGAATCTCACATTCCTTTAAGTCAGAAGATGGGCAAAAGAAGAGTTCCTGCTATCTTTGAAGAGACTTCCTCTGCTGGAGATGGAAAAAGAAACAAGAATGACGTCCCAAAGGGGACAAAGAAAATAGATGCTGCTCCTTCTGTTGCTCCTCAGAAGGCTGCCAAGAAGCCCCCAGTGGCTCCGAGCAAGAAAAATGCTCCTGTGGAAGTGGTCCCAACCAAAAGCTCTTCTTTGGTTGAGACTGTTGAACTTCCACCGAGGAGACTGAAGAAATCTTCCTCGGTCACTTTGACTGAAACCATTCCCCAGCTCCAAGTTAGTGGAGCTGGTGTTCCAACCATTATTCCCCCGAGTTCTGCAATGAGCTCAGTAAAGACTTGGACTATTCCTGAAGTCCAAGGAATTGAGGAGAACATGTCTAGGGATATGCTGACATCCCTAGCTACTCGTCACATTACTTCAGTAAGTTTCTCATATCCTGAATTTTTCTTTCTTCCCATCAATACATATGTCTCTGCAATGACTTATCATTATTTTCTTCTTTTTACAGCTGGTGAGTTGCTTTAACACCATAGTGAAGAAAGATGAAGCACTCAAGGCTTCTAGCTCCTCGTCTGGAGTGGAGGATGCTTTTCTGAGTTTGGCCCAATCTTTGAAGGATTCTCGTCAAAAGTATGACGAGGATAGGGGTGAATGGGAGAAGAAGTTGGCTGCATCTGAAGCAGAGAAAGTGCAGTTGGGAAATAAAGTGAAGGACTTGGAGAGAGATAATAAAAAATATGCCGAGAGGCTCACAAACTTTGGGGAGCTTGAAAATAAGTTGAAATCGGCTGAGGAAAAGCTAACCCTTCTGCGAGAAGTAAATCGCCAGAAGGAGGAGGTGGAGACCAAGTTGAAAGCCTCTGAGGATCTTCTATCCGAGAAGCTCTCCTCGGAGAAAATGAAAAGAAAAGTGGCTGTGAAAAAATCTTTTCGCACCGGTTGGGATAAAGGATGGGACAGGGGGGTAGCAGCAATGATGACCCAGGTCAAGTATGGGAGTTTGAAATACTTCCGAGATGGTTGGGTTGCTGCCCTGTAAGAATTGAAAGTTAGCGAAGACTCTGAGCTATTTCAACAACATCTTCCTAGCCCCCCTCTTAGAATTGAAGATGAAGAAGAAGACGAAGCTGCATCCGAGGAGTCTTCAATGATAGTGGGCGATCAAGTCCTTGCTTCCCAACATATTCAGACAGTTACCGAGGAGATTTCATCTTTGCCTGCTCCTCCTGAACAAGCTCCAACTCCAGCGGACCAAATTATTGTTCCCACCGAGCAACCGAGCTCCTCATCCCAGCCTCCCGAGAAAGTCTTGGGAGACAAGGAAAAGGTGTGAAGTTGTTCGGTATTCTCTTTCTGTTTTTCTTTTTCTTGTACTCTGTATTCTGAACGTTGTACTCCTTTTGATGATGTAATAAAATTACCTTTTTTGTTCCTATACATTGCTCTGTCTGCTTTTTTTATTAACTCTTGCCTTCTCTTCTTTATTAGTTTATGGCTAGAATGGAATTGCTGTCTGCCAATGATATAAAACTGATGCAGTAATGCCATGAATATTAAAAGGCTGGTCACACAAACCTAAGTGCATCAGAAGTTGCCAATATCCTTGGTCATGATGCTTCAGAGCAGGCTGTCGAAGCTTATCAATACCTTAAGGACTTACTTGATCGAGCTGTGGCCAATAACGTGGCTTACTATGACATGATCGAGGAGCTTCAATATACTTTAGAAGATCTTCAGACTCAGTACAAGGAATCAACTGCCCTTTTGCACGAGGGGTATGAAAAGAGGTATCAACAGCTTTCTGTCGAGACAGGCCACAAAAAGATCCTTGCTGGGTACGATGTCAGGGAGAGAACCCTAAGGGGTGAAGTTGAAGCATGTAGACAGATTGCCGAGCTGCTGGAGCAAGAGAATAACAATTTGCAGAAAGAGCTAGCATAGTATAAGTCTGTAGTTTCTTCTTCAACAGCTGTAATCCCAGTGACTGACGAGGGATTTTCATTTTTAGAGGTTGAAAATGCCAAATTAAGGCAAGAGTTGGATACCTGGAGAAGGTCGGGTGCCTCTACTGCTACTCGGGGAAGAGGAAGAGGTTCTCGTGGTCGAGGAAGAGCTTCTCAGAATGTTGTCGAGGAACCAAGTTCTCGACCTGCTCGGGGAGGATCAAGAGCTCTTAGTCGTAATGTTGAAGAAGCTCGTACTCGATCAACGTTGGAAAATCAAGCATTCCAATTAATGGCTAAGAACCAAGCCTTGTCTGAGCTGTCCAAGAAAGTTAGAGAATTGGAACAACAACTCTCTTCAAAGGAATCAGTTTTGAAGACTAATGAACTTTTCATCCAGAGTCTTAACGAGAAGATTGCAAGGTTGACATTTCAATTTAATAAACAGCCCAGGGAGTTTTGGATGGCTGGACACAACGAAGCTTTATTCCATTTAGATGATCGTATCCAGAATGCCAATAATGAGGGCTACAAACAAGGTTGGCTGAATGCCTTGGGCGTGCTGAAGCTCGAACAAGGGCACCACCTGTGGGACTATTATGATCCTGGGGTATTAGACTTGCCTGTGCCACCTTATAAATTGGACATGGAATGGATCCCATCTCGTGCCATTCCTCGGAACTTAATTGCAAAATACCTCGGTGACTACAATCTTCATTCTCAGATCGAGGTATCTCGTCCTGAGCATCTACTGGACACTTCTTCAATAATGAACGTCAGAATGCTCCGAGATATTAACTTCATTAATTCTCCCCTTTGCCTGGAAGATCCTCCTGCTGGCGAGGAGCCTATTTCAAAAGCAAAAGGGAAAAGACCAGTAGAATAGGAAATTCTGATGTAATAATTAGTACACAATTTAATATCAATGTAACAAATTTGTGTAATTCATTTTGAATTTAATGAAAGAATTTCATTTTTGTTTGCAAATTTGCATTGCTCTTGTATTTGTCAAATACTTTATATTTGTGCTTGCATAACAATATTGTGTGGTTCCTCGACCAACTTAGTAATAAAAATTTATAAGTATCAGAAATGTTGCTCGATCACTTAATAATAAAGTGATGAGTATAAAAATGTTTAAAATTTCTTCCAACCAACCAAGGTTGTTAAATTGTGCTCGTCGACCAATTATAGTTAATGGGTTTTTATCCTCGACCAGCTATACTTGGTACTGTTTAAAATATTTTCTTCTCGTCGACCAACTACAGTTAGTGGATTTTTATCTCCGACCAACTATACTTGATTCAGTTTGGAATATTTATTCTTCGAGGAACTTTTATGTAATAAACTTACTTCCCGACCAACATAAGTTGGCATTTGAGAGCATATCTTATTTCCTAACCAACCGAGATTGGCCTTTCGCCGATCATCTCGTGTTCTTGCTCTTTTACCAACCGGAGTTGGTATGAGTTCGAACTATCATGTCCACTAACTCTTTTACCAACCGGAGTTGGTTTGAGCTAATGTACTCCTCCTAACCAAAGGAGTATGAGGTGTTCTCGCCCTTTTACCAGCCGGAGTTGGTCTGGGTTCGAACTATCGTGTTCTCGCTCTTTTACCATCTAGAGTTGGTCTGAGTTCGAACTATCATGTCCACTAACTCTTTTACCAACCGGAGTTGGTCTGAGTTAATGTACGCCTCCTAACCAAAGGAGTATGGGGTGTTCTCGCCCTTTTACCAGCCGGAGTTGGTCTGGGTTCGAACTATCATCTTCTTTTTCGTGCCGAGCAGCGTTGTGTGCCGAGCAGCGTAGTGTTAAACACTAGTATTCCCCAAAAAAATTTCAATAAAAGGAGAGAAGATTGTGAAATATCATCGTTTTATTCATATTAATGGAACTGCTTTACATTTTACATCACTGATAATACTTGCGTAGGTGTTCAGCATTCCATGCATTCTTAAATTCCTCTCCTTCTAGAGTTGCTATTCGGTAAGTTCCTGGTCGGACAACTGCAGTAACTCGATAAGGTTCATGCCAGTTTGCTTCCAACTTATTGTGCTTCTGAATGACCTTCTTTAGCACGTAATCTCCTTCTTTTAAGTCGCATTTTTTCACCCTCTTGTTGTAGAACAAGGCTGTTCGCTGTTGATAAGCAGCATTCCTAATGGCTGCCTCTTCTCTAACTTCCTCAAGCATGTCCAAATCTAATCTCCTCATCAAGTCGCTGACTGGGGAATTGAAATTCAGCACTCTATGTGTTGGAAGGCCCAACTCGGCAGGTATTACAGCCTCACTTCCAAATGCCAGCATATATGGTGATTCTCCAGTTGCTGCTCGGGGAGTTGTTCGGTAAGCCCACAATACTGACTGTAGCTCATTAATCCAATTAGCTTTAGCCTCACTTAGCCTCTTCTTCAAACCATTTAGTATTGTTCTGTTCGTCACTTCAGTCTGCCCATTGCTTTGAGGATGGCCTGGTGCTGAATGAACCTTCAAAATGTTTGACTGATGACAATAGTCGGCAAACTCCTTGTTATCAAATTGTGTTCCATGGTCTGTGATGAAAGCATGAGGGAGACCATATCGACAGATTATGTTCTTCCAAACGAACTGGTATACCTTCTCGTATGTCATATCAATCAGAGGCTCAGCTTCTACCCACTTAGTAAAATAATCCACTGCGACGACGAGGTACTTGAATCTTCCTCTGGTCGTTGGCAGTGGTCCAACCAAATCCATTCCCCACATGGCAAAAGGCCAAGGGGAAGTTATGGGTGTCAAAAATTCTTGTGGAGTTCGTCGGATGGAGGAAAAACGTTGGCATTTATCACATCTCTTAGCATAAGCTATGCAATCAGCCCTCATCGTTGGCCAGTAGTATCCCTGCGTCATCACCCTTTGCAAAACTGTCTGACCTGCTACATGGGCTCCACAGGACCCTTCATGGATCTCTTCAATCAATTCCTTCACCTCGGAGGGATGTACACATCTTTGTAAACCTGCCATAATTCCTCGTTTATACAAAACACCATTAGTTAGTACATACCGAGCAGCTTTAAACTTCAATTTCTTGGCAGCGATCTTATCCTTCAGTAATTCTCCTTCCTCAACATATGCCCTGATGGGATCCATCCAAGATGGTCCTAAATCAAGGGTAATAATATTCATCGTCAGGTCTTCATCTATGCTTCGACTTTCTAACACCTCAATTGGTATCGTTCTTCGCAGCTCGGTACGAGTAGCTGATGCTAGTCGGGCCAGTGCGTCTGCTTGTGCATTCTCCATTCTTGGTATTCTGATCAACTGAATGGCATCAAATTCTGCCAACAACTCCATCTCCTTTGCATGATACTTGACCATTAATTCTCCTTTAACTGCGTATGTTCCCATCATCTGATTCACAATTAATTGAGAATCACTGAATACCATCACTTGTTGCGCTTCCATAATCTTTGCTAAATTAAGACCTGCTATCAAGGCTTCATACTCAGCCTCATTATTGGAGGCTTTGAATTGGAATCACAAGGCATATTCCATGTCAATCTCGTCTGGGATTTTCAAAACAATCCCTGCCCCACAACCTGTTGTGCAAGATGACCCATCTACATATAATCTCCATGTAGGTAACTCGTCTTCAAATTTCTTATCTGACAGGGTTCCTCGGTGAAATATCTGATGTTTCCTTTCATCCTCCCCTGGTATTTTTCGTTCTTCGTCGACCATCTCTTCTCGCCCTTTTACCAACCGGAGTTGGTCTGGGTTTGAGTTTGATGATCTTTCTACATCCACAAGCCCTTTTACCAACCGGAGTTGATCTAGACTTATGTCTGTTGATCCTGTAACATCCACAAGTTGGTCCGCGAGCAACTTTTGTTCCTCGGGGGTATCAGGATATGTAAATTCTGCTATAAAGTCTGCTACAGCCTGCCCTTTTAATGATGATCTGGGTTCATACACAATATCATATTCACCGAGCTCTATTGCCCAATACATCAGTCTCCCTGATTTTTCTAGCTTATGAAGGGCTTGTCTCAATGGCATGTCGGTATACACGACGATGGTATGGGCCTGGAAATAAGGCCTCATTCTTCTACTTGCTTCAATTAAGCCAATGCCAATTTTTCCTGCTTTGGGTACCTGATCTCTGCACCTCGGAAAGCCTTACTTGTGTTATAAATTGGCTTCTGGACTCCATTCTCCATTCTGATCAATGCCGAGCTGACTGCATTCTCTGATACTGCCAGGTACAAGTACAACTTTTCTCCCATTACTGGCCTGGACAACAGTGGAGGTGCTCCCAGATATTTCTTCAAGTCTTGAAAGGCTTTTTCACATACATCATTCCACTCGAAAGTTTTTCGAAGTGTTTTGAAGAATGGGAGGCATCTATCAGTTGCTCGGGATACAAATCTGTTGAGCGCTGCAACTCGTCCTGTAAGACTCTGCACCTCTTTCTTCGTCGTTGGAGATCGCAACCCTAAAAGAGCTTTGATCTTTGCTGGATTTGCCTCAATCCCTCGCTGGTTGACGATGTTCCCGAGGAACATTCCTTCTCGTACTCCAAAGGTGCACTTCGTCGGGTTGAGCTTCATTTGGTATTTATCCAGTTGATCAAAAGTCTGACCTAAGTCAACTAGATGATCATCAGTTTTTTTTCTCTTTGTCAGCATATCGTCGACATAGACCTCCATATTGCAACTGATTTGTTCGGCAAAAACCTTGTTCATCAGCCGCTGGTATGTCGCTCCTGCATTTTTCAAACCAAAAGGCATAACATTATAACAATAAGTTCTCCTAGGGGTAATAAAAGAAGTGCTTTCCCTGTCTTCAGGTTTCATTTTGATCTGGTTGTATCCAGAGTAAGCGTCCATGAAGCTGAGCAGCTCGTGTCCCGAGGTAGCATCCACTAGTTGGTCAATTCTGGGCAATGGAAAGTGATCCTTTGGGCAGGCCTTGTTGAGATCAGTGAAATCAACACACATTCTCCATTTATTATTTTTCTTCTTTACCATCACCACATTTGCTAACCAGTCTAGATATTTCACATCTTCAATAAATTGGGCTTTCTGGAGCTTCTCGACCTCCTCTTGTATGGCTTGATTCTTCTCGGGACTATACACTCTTCTTCTCTGCTTTACGGACTTGATCTCCTTATTCGCATTGAGTTCATGGCATAAGAAGTTTGGATCTATTCCTGGCATGTCTTCATGACTCCATGCAAAAGTTTTCTTTCTGTTTCTCAAAAAAGTTATCAACTCCATGCAGAAGTGCCACCATTTCTAGTATAAAAAAATCCATTTTAGACCAGGTTGTGAATTCCTTTTTTAATAAAATATCCTAAGTGTAAGGGATAAATTATATTTGGTCCTAGAATGAAACTTTATGTTTAATGATTTGTCCATTATCCTAAGTAAATGCTAAAATATTCTTTGGTTATATAAGAAAACTTTCTATTGAATTTTTTGTCCATTAAAGTTATTCATATCTGTATTTAGTAATATTGATAATATAAATATCATTATTCATAAATTACTTTCTAATATACCATAAGAGACAAAAGATATCCCAAATTTGATAAAATAATTTTATAAAATCAATTAAATATATGTTCAAAACAAATTTAGAAAATGAAACCAACTTTTAAAAAACCAGGTACATTAAATAATTTACCTACGTTAAATTTATATCTTCATCATAATCTAAAAGGATTTCACACTCCTTATAATGTTTCCTTATTATAATGGTAGATTATTAGAAACATTTCTTTTTTAAGTAATTGTTTGTTTACCTAGAACCTTTGTAACGAGTTATAGTCCTTATTTGTGGTCTTCAACACACCAGGTTGGCATGTATCACCATAAATCATGCATTTACTTTTAAGAATAAGACCATCACCATGCCCTTTTTCTCATAGTGTAAGGGAAAAATGGACATCATTGTTATAATAGTTCTAACTACATGTAGTGAGAATACGCGACTTTTGGTTATTTTTAATATTATTGAGGACTATGAACTTTATTAACCCCAAATTGTTGTATCGGTGACTTAGTCTTACCTACTATTTCCCTTTTAGGACATAAGTAAAGCTCTTCTCTATAACTAACACCATCCATTGGCTATTGATGATGCTCATTCTCAAATTATGAAATGGTTCCAAGTTTCCCCACCATATCTCTAATCCAAATAATATCTTGTTCAATCAATGATGAAGATCATTTTAAGAACCTCATTCTTACTTGAACTTCATCAACTAACATAGGTGTTAACAAATTATAATTAATCATTCCTTTAAAATTAAATTTTCATATAGAATTTCCTCTGTGGGGGGAATGAACATATGTAACATATAATTTAAAAATAATTACCATAAATTTAAAATTATCGTGTCTCTATGATCAATTTCCTCCGATGGGTGGAAAAGCCAAATACTAACAGGAGGAATTAATTACAACACAATTTTGAAATGTAGATGGGAAACGTATGTTAAACTATTTTACTATCCCCTTGAGTTAGAACAATCCAATTATATTTTCTTTCCTCAAAATTAATCCTATTAAAACTTTAAGACTAAAACCAACGAGAACGAATTGAATTTATTTTCGAAATCTTGGAATCATCATTGAGAAATTTTCAATTTAAAACGTGATAATTAGTTGAATTAAATTTTAATTGGCATCCTTCTATCACCAAATAAAAACTAATCCCATCGGACATCCTAGTTAACCTATGAAGTGAGATTTCTCGATGGGGGATTAAATCACATTATCTTGAACTAGACAGGCTTTCATATTTCATTATGTTATCCAAATAGTCCAGAAAACGTTCGTCTAACATAATGAATAGCCGACGTTTTTTTATCCCACTCCTAATGATGGTGACTCTTATGAGCAAAGATATCATTAGTTGTGTTTAAGTGTATACCATGGTTCATTTATAGAAATCAAAACTGCTCGTGAGAACTTCCCCAGTGGTAGGACCCAACCCACTCACAATCTATTTTATTGAACTGCCAATTAGGAGCCGCAAGAATAACGGAAGTCTGGATTAATGCCTTCGATGGGGGTCAAGATCAAGATGATACGAGGAAGCAATCACATCACAATTCTTAAAACAACAATCGAGATTGTGGGTTTATGTGGAAATCCCTCTTCCATTTTGATATTTTGAACATGAGTTTATTTTGAAAAATAATTCAGCCAATTCCAAATGCCCGAATATTAATCCTTGGTAATTTCTAATTTATTTATACAAATTTAACTACTCAATATCACAATTTTTATTTTACAAAATAAAACCATTTTTAAATACAAAAAACAGAGATTAAAATTTTATTTATAACTTTAAATCAATCACCTGATTAATTCAATTTAGTAGAAAATAAATAAAATGGATTTTCAAAAAAACTTTATCCAGTCTGGACACAAAATAATCCATGTTGTTTATAATAAATGTGTAGCTAGATAGTTAATTAATTAGCGTACAAAAATTATAAATATTTAATATGGAATAATAATAATAAAACATTACAACATACAATCATAATTAAAATAGGAATAAAATTTCCATCCCATTATGGCTTCAAACTCTTCCTAATGTAGAACTCTTGAAGAACCATAATCCCATTTGAAGTAGACATCCTTTCAGCCAAGAATACTCCTCAAAGTAAAATTAAATTTAACATGGAATTATTTATGTAGTTTAACCTTTAGAAATAGTCCATTCTGAAGAACCCTGTATCTTTTACTCATTTGAGTCTACATTATATAGAAGCTCATCTAGTTTAGAAATAGTGACAAAATTGTATCAATCCCAAGATGAACCAAAAAGCCTCAGAACTTTCATAGCTTCATTAATATTTCTCTATAAGTTTTTGAAGGTATATCACATACACCACACACTAGGACTACATACATATAATGTCTTATTCATGTGATGACCTTGTGTGAGTTAAATCCCCTTAAAATAATTTTTAAATAATTTTTGGGATTTATTTAATACTTTCTAAGAATTTTGAATATTTTTTAGAAATTAAAATTGGAACTTAATAAAGTTTTAGGGTTGATTTGTAAATATTTCTTATGCCTTAAAACTATCTTGGGTAGAAACCAAAAGCGGCAAAAAATAATGTGGGTGAAACTAAAAAAAAAAAATTGAAACTCAAAAACACGCATTTATAATTTCATTTGAGTCTACATTATATAGGAGCTCATCTAGTTTGGAAATAGTGACAAAATTATGTTTATCCCTAGATAAACCAAAAAGCCTCAGAACTTTCATAGCTTCATTGATATTCCTCTACAAGTTCTTGAAGGTATATCACATACACCACACACTAGTACTACATACATATAGTGTCTTATTCATGTGATGACCTTGTGTGAGTTAAATCTCCTTAAAATGATTTTTAAATAATTTTTGGGATTTATTTAATACTTTCTAAGAATTTTAAATATTTTTTAGAAATTAAAATTGGAATATAATAAAGTTTTAGGGTTGATTTGTAAATATTTCTTATGCCTTAAAACAGTCTTGGGTAGAAACCAAAAGCGGCTAAAAATAATGTGGGTGAAACTGAAATTTTTTAGAAACTCAAAAACACGCATTTATAATTTCATCTTGAGCCTACACGTGTTGCACACACAACAATTTGATTTGTGTTTCTTATCACTCATATACCTGTGACTTATTCTGGACCTTTGGATCATCTTAATCTACGGTCTGCATGTGTTTGGAATCAATCCAAGTGAATTGTTTTAACCAATCAGAGTTAGCTTTTGCACCACTTCTTGAGAACCCTTGGATTTACATCGTTTTAACTGATTTTAATCTCAGCTCTTGAATTTGAACCATCATTCCAGATCCTTCGATCACTAGTATAAATAGATGCCTTGGGTGAGGCAATTAGAGACTTTTCTGAATTCCTCATTTGAGAGAAAAAAGAGAGAAGAGAGAGAAAGATTAGAGAGAGAAATAGAAACCCTAAACCAAACTTTGTCAAACCCTAAACGAGAAATACTTTTATGACATTTTAAACCTGAGTGTTTAGATCGTGTTTTGAGAAGTTATCCTCTCCTGTTCTCGATCATTTTTTCAACTTAGTCAAGTTAGTAGAGCTTTCAGTTTCTCTACGTAGAAACTTGTGATCTCATCTCTGTGATACAAATCACATAGATAGTTTTCTGTCTTGATTTCTTGTTTCGAGAAAGCTTACTTGTTGGTTATTTTATAATTGATTTTATGTTTTCAAACCCTAAACCAACAATTTTCATTCTAATTTCATTTTACTCAAACTATCAGACTAAGATCTAGTTTTGAGATCTTGATTGGGGTTCACATTTTCTATATAATATTTTCAAAACAAGAAAGTGTTTGGATCTTCTATATTTCACAACATTATTCCCTCTTGATCTGCGATTATTTTGAAAGGTCTAAAAGTCTGATTTAGTTTTTACTAAACTAATTTTGGAATATCTTCCATATCTAGTGATTCTGTAATTTGTTAAATCATTATGTCTGTATCAAGTGTGAGTGTGTTGCATGAATATGTTAGAGAGCACATCACCAATACACTTTCACTCTACCACACTTAAAGTGTTGGTTGTATGATCTTGAACATGTTTGAGTCGACGTAAAGCTGGAATCGAGTAAAATTACGAAGCTGGAGAGAACATTAACAAAAACAACCTTAAGAGAAGTTAGATTTAATCCAGAGGAGTTGGTAATGATTCTGAGCTTACTTTAGGTGTATTTTTGTGGTTAGATTGGTAAATAGCTTGTAATTTGTTACTCTGATTTTAGTGAATTTTTTTATTTTGTGACGTAGAGGTCACCGTTGATGTTTCCCCAATTGGGTGGGGTTTTACCACGTTAAAAATTTATTTGTGCACTTCCTCATACTCTCATCACCTTCTTCTAAGCTAAGCTGATTTAATAGTTTAAGTTTTGTTTTTCAAAACTGGTTCATTCTAAATCTGAAATAACTCGTTCAAAATATTTTGTTAATCATTTTAAACACATCTTGTGTTAAGTATTGTTTTGAATTAAGAGTTTCTCCAACAAACAGTTCAGAGCCATTTTAATAGTTTAATCCTTGTATTAAAAGTCTTAAGTAGCATTTTTCAGTTGGTATCAGAGCTTGGCTATTTTAAAATCTTTTTGATCTTTTGTTTCTGAATTTTTTTTTCAAAACAAAAGTATAGATGAGAAATTTGAGAGCCTAGGTGACCTATCCAGGCCACCTCTCTTTGATGGAACCAATTTTCCTTACTAGAAGGTAAGTATGATTGATTTCATTCAAGGAACTCTGAGAGATAATGTCTGAGAAGTTATAGAAAATGGCTACCCTTTTCCTACTAAACCAGCTACTGAAGGAGTACTGTGAGAATTAGTAAGTTACTAAGTGAATTCACTAAAGATGAGAAACAAATTTCACTATGTAACAGTAAAGGCAAGAATGCCATATTTATGTCTATTAACGAACATGAGTTCAAGAGGATCTCATCTTGCACAAATTCTAAGGAAGCGTGGGATACTCTTGTAACTGCACATGGGGGTGATACGAGAGTTAAAGATGTTAAAACTCAAATTCTTATCCAAAAATATAAATCTCTAGTCATTTTTGAAACTGAATCCTTTGATGATTTCTACATTAGGTTATCTAATATTGTAACTAAGTTGCATGCAAACGTTATAACCTATGATAGAAAAGAGATTATTTCAAAAATTCTAAGATCACTTCCACAGAAGTTTGATAATAAGAGATATGCTATTAAGGAAATGGATGATCAAAATCTTACCCCTGAACTCCTCAGTAGTAGACTAAGAACTATGGAAATTGAACTAGAGTTCAAGAAACAATTAATCCAGACCAATAAAAAAATGATAATTCTAATCTTGTTTTTTCATCAAAATTGATTAAACCTGACCTTGACCTTGACTTTGATGAGGATCGTGACTTGGATAACTTGGATAATCAGATTGCTCTTATGTCTAAGAAGTTCAAAAAGATGGTAAAATCTATAAACAAAGTCGCTTCTAGACAAGGGAAACCTAATTACTCCAACACTTCTAATAATAGGCTTCATGAGAAAAGACATGACAAATAAAAGACTGATGATCACAAGAGACCTCAGAAAGACCGTAAGAATGTTGAATGTTATTGTTGTGGCAAATTAGGACACATGGCTAGTGACTATAGGGTTAACTTAGACAAAAATCCTAAACATAATAGGGATCAGCTATGCAAGACTTGGAATGACTCAAGTGACTCTAAAAATGATGAACCTGAGTCATCCAACTCTTATGACCCTTGCATGTCAATATTTGCTAAGATAATCTATAATGATGATGAGAAAATTGATCATACCATGACTGATGTTGCTTCTACTGATGTGTCTGCCATAATGCTTAAGAATGATTGCAGTACTGAAAGCCGTGTGTGTGTGAGTCAAAGTGGACACCTTATTGATGATGACAATGGGTGTGTGAGTCCAAAAATTGAATTGATAGGGGACAAAACACACTTCTCACTTAGTGACTCCGACAATGAGGACCTTCCTGACGTTCACACACTTTACACTAAAACACTCAAGAAAAGTGCTAGACTAGAAAATCTTGTCAAAGATCTTTCCAAGAAATTAGAGTCCTTAAACCAAATAATTAAACAAAATGTTGAAGAGTATACGTCTCAACGTTTAACTCATGATGAGGAAATCAAAGCTTTTGAACAAATAGTGAAAGACTTAACCAAATCCAATAATGTTTTGGAAAAGAAGTATAAAGGATCATTATTAGAATTGGAACAAACAAAAGAAAAGGCTTCAACGGTCTTAAAAAAAATTCAAAATTTGAAAGCAATTCTAATTGTTTTGAGGACTGTGTTGCTGATAGCAAGACCAATTCTGATGGCAGATCTGGAATAAGATTTTGCACCAAAAATGTCAAGAAAACTAAATCTTTTGAAACCATAAAGTTTGTTACTGGTGGGAAAAGACCTGTGGAAATTTGTCCAGACTTTCAATCTTTGAAAAATGATTTTGATAAAAACCATCAATAGTTAAACATTGGTGAGACAAGTATATCTAAGGAAAATATTAAACTTAAATCCAAGTACATTCGTCCTCCCATTAGAAATAGTGAGACCTCATTTCAAACTGTTTCCTCTAAAAATAATGCCAAAAGTCATAATTTAGGGAAACATGTGTTTAACAACTTTCCTAAATACTTAACTACAATAAGCAATCTTTATTGCTCATATTGTGATGTGTACGGACATTCTTTATATGGTTGCTACTCCAAATATCTATACCTACCTATCTACCCCTCCTTTACCTATCAAAATTTTAACTATTCTAGGAGAAGCCTTAACAATTATGTCCTTCCTAAACCACCAGAAAGAAACTCTAACTTTTGAAAGAGAAAGACAAGATCTAATACTAAAAGTCAATCGTCAAGAAATAATCCTAGAGTCCCTTCTAGGCCAAATGCTCAAAATGTTTATAACAACAATAAACATGCGCAAAATATGTATAGGCAAAAATTTGAAGCTTGCAAGTTTTATCAAATACGAGCTAATAATCGCAAATTGAAAACCAGAGCTATTTGGGTAAGAAAGGATGATCTAGTACCCCAGATGACATATAACATAGTGATCAGTGCCTTGAAAGCTGAACTCACCACGCTTGAATGGTACTTAGACTCTGGATGCTCTAAGCATATTAACGGGGATGAATCCAAACTTTCAAACAAAACTAACTTCTCTAGAGGCAAAGTCTTATTTGGAGATGGATTTTTGACCCAGATCATTGGCAAAGGAACACGCCATGAAGAAGGATTACCTGTTCTTGAAGATGTTTTATTAATAAAAGGTCTTAAGGCTAATCTACTAAGTATTTCACAATTTTGTGACTCCAATCACACTGTCACCTTTTCAAAGAACAATTGCAAAATTTTAAATGAAAATGGTGTGTGCATTATTACAGGACTCCGTACTCTAGATAACTGTTACACAGTCAATCCAAGTACAGAGGTTTGTAATATTGCCAGAATGGATGACAATGAATTATGGCATAACAGAATGGGTCACATAAATTATGACAGCCTTAGTAAATTATCCTCTGAGGAAATTGTTAGAGGTATTCCTGACATAAAACCTATTTCTAACATAGTATGTGGTCCTTGTCAAGAAGGAAAAATAGTTAAGGCATCTCATAAAAGAGTTAAAGACATTCTATCCTCTAAACCTTTAGAACTCATCCATATGGACCTAATGGGTCCTTCTCATACTATTAGTCTTTGAGGAAATAGTTACATTCTAGTTATGGTTAATTATTACACGAGATTTACTTGCGTTGCTTTTTTAAAGCAGAAATCTGAAACCTTTAGAGCATTTTTGAAAATCTTACTTCGTATAGAAAATGAAAAGGACTCCCAAGTAGATAGAATTCAGAGTGATAGAAGAGGTGAATTCATATATTCGAGTGTCATTAAATATTGTGACTATAATGGTTACAAACATGAGTTCAGTGCTCCCAAGACACCCCAAAAAAATGGGATAGCCGAGCAAAAAAATAGAACAATTCAGAAAATGGCAAGAGTTTTAATACATGCCAAAGATTTACCTAAATACTTTTGGGTTGAATCAGTTCGTACTGCATGTCACATTATCAATAGAGTCTACCTTAGGAAGAATTCTAAACAGACCCCCTATGAACTTTGGTATGGCAAGAAACCAAATCTTAAATATCTTAGGACATTTGGTAGTACATGTTATGTCTGTAAAGATAGAGAACATTTATCTAAGTTTGAAACAAGAGGAGATAAAGCAATATTTTTAGGTTATTCACCTGACAGTAGAGCCTACCTAATTTATAACTTGCGTACTAAGACTATGATGGAATCCATTAATGTGATTTGAAATGACACTTCTGTAGAAAGTAAAACTACTAGACCAGCTATTGTGGAAGAGTCTGAAAGCCTTTTAAATTATGACTCTCATGAAATAACTGAGCTTTTACCAACTGAGACCCCTAAAGTGCCTAACAGGATTTCTAAAGATCAACTTTTAGATAAATTGTTGGTAACCCTATAGAACCTGTTCGTACAAGATCTCAACTGTAGTACCCCGTATTTTTACGCATATTTATTTTATTATGAAATTATGAAAAATGGGGATTAATTAATTTAAAGGGAGAAAATTTAATTTGTAATTAATATGATTTTATGGTAATAATTACTACCGTGATGAGAGTTAGTAGTTATCGAAAAAATATTATGGTCGGGATGAGATACACGGCAGTCATGATATAATTATTTGGGATACGCATATGAGTCGCATCACCAGTATGTATTTGGGGGTTAAAAAGGTAAAAAAAAATTATAACTCAAATGACTATTTTGAGTGCGCCAGAGTGTCCGAAAGGGTCGAAATAGTCGGAAAACACTACTCAAGTATTTTATTTGGAGTTCGGGGCATTTTAGCCCAAAATGACACCCCGGAAGGGTATTTTGGTCTTTTGGGATTTTAGGGAAATTAAATGGACGAAAATTGGCTTTAATTAAAAGCATTGAGGGTTAGTGGTCTATCAATATTAACTTACATGAGAAAGTGAGAAAAAGAGAGAGAGAACCAAGGAAGAAGAAGACTCCATTGGAGCCCTAAGTCAAGAACTCGAGCTTTCACACCAAAAATTACATCGGCGCGTAGAACGTGTCAAGAGGATCGTTCCCATACCAATTTCAGTCCAAGAATCAGAAGTTTATTCCGAGGAAAGTGTTTATCTTTCTCCTCTTTTAGCATATATTATTCCTGTTAATTTATATTTTATGCTATAAACATGGTGCAATGAAAACTTAGGTTTGATTAGACTAAATTGTGAAGAAACCTTATGAATTGGAGATCAGTATGCAAGTAGAGGTTTTACCCTTGGTTGGACTATTAAAATCTGGGAATTTTATGTCTTAATCACGAATTATAACAAGAGTTTTGGACAATTAAAATTCTGGGTTCATATTTAAGAGACTTATTGGAAATAAGAGAGATTGTTGAATTCCAATTGATTATATAAGGATTTTACCTTTAATTCGTATTATAAAGTATCTTAGTGTGATTGGGATTAGTATAGGAACATTTTATTTGAATTGGGTTTAGTATTTATATATTTTTGAAGATTAAAAGTTGAGAAAAATCAAAATTTGGAAGAACCGGGTCTGTCCGGAATTCTCATTCGAAGACCTGCCCCGGTCGTTCGAACGACCTCATTCGAATGAACCTTCTAACAAGATTTCCAACGACCTTTCTAATGAGTTGCTGAGTTCGTTCGAAGTGGGAACTTCTTTCGAACGAGAATCTTAGAACTTCTAACGAGATTCCAGATTGAGTTTTAGGCCCCGTTCGAGTTAAAAACCATCCTAGGGTTATCCAAGAGAGTGCATTAACCTACGTGAGTAATGGGTGGCTTAAATTCTAAAGTGTTAGGGAATCAAGGGTGTATTGGTCCTCGGGGTATCGAATTTGTGTGAAAACCTAGGAGATAATGTAAGTCCTAGATAGGTTATATATATATATATATATATATATATATATATATATATATATATATATATATATATATATATATATATATATATATATATATACGGATATCGTGGAGAGTAATGGCATTAATATTACTTAAGGATTATAGTATTTGGGTTATGTGATTACCTATTAATGTATATAAGTTGTGTGCATGCTTATTACTTGAAATATCATGTGTATGACATACCTAGCTACTGGCTATCAAACGGGGGTTAACGCGTTGTGGACGACCATATCTTGTGTGCCTTCGGGGGATTTCGAGTCGTACCACTAGAGCATGGAACCTAGGTACGGGCTATCTTTGAGAACGATAGTGTTGACGGTCGTATGGGTGCGTAGGTATGTGCGTAGCCCACCGGCTTGGGACTATGTTCACCTTCAATATGGGTATATATTTTATTGGTCCTTGAGGGATTGAACCTGTTCTCTTTTATGGGTGAGCGTTGCAATGGGACTAGATAGCGAAGTATGCCTAGCACCAGGGGTTTGTTAATCATGGGTGTAGTGTTGATATATATATTTGTATGTATACATAGTGAGATTTTGTATATGTATATTGAGTTCCTATTATATGTTTCTTGTTAGCTACTTTATTAAAGTATATACTTATCGAGTCACCAGTTAGGAATAAAGAATACTATGAGAATGAATTATAACATCCTTAAACCTATTCCTAAATAATATAGATATATTGTCTTCGGGTTACTTAGGTATTTTATCCAGCATAGGGGTTATACCACGTATAGTCAGGTAGTGTTTCGTGACTAGTATGGGTAGGTAGGCTCGCTAGGTGTGCACATTAGATGAGAGATGAGCATATCAAGTGAGTACGCTAAGTTAATATGGATAATATATGTGCTAATTAAATCAATTTAAGCACTTGCTATATTTAAACTGTTTTCTACTCGGGCTCTGACCCGTTTTTCTACAAATCTCTTTTCTTATTCTATTATTTTAGGTGCTCATCCACAAGGACACCAGACTTAGGAGATTCCATTCATTTGTCGAGTCGTAGCTGCTGTGAAAGATACAAGATATTTCTAGTAGACGTTTGTGAGTCTATTGCTCCTTATCTATCAGTCTTTTATTTCAGTTGAACATGTCGTCCCACCTATTTCACATTCAGAGATTTAGAGTTGTTTTATTCTATTATTAGATTTTGATGTCATGTTATTGGATTATTGTATGGGATTGTGACTGGATGTGTTTACTCTAGTTCCTTATTTTACTTCAGTTAGTTCTTACCTTATACTACTGTGATGTATGGTGATGTTTAGATATTACTCTTTGATAATGATGGTTAATAACAAGATAAAATTTTGAGACCAACCTTTTTAAATATTATGTGGTTAGTTTTTATTAAATTAAAATTTGAGTTTTCGACAGTGATGCATAATCTGAACCAACTTGATATTCTGAAATTAATTAATTAACGACTGATCACCCGGTAATTAATTAGGCAGGGTGTCACAGGTGGTATCAGAGCATCAAGTTCTAGTGTCCTAAGGATCTATACGGCTTGTTATGTTTTCGCGTAGCGTCCTTTGATATAGAGCCCTATAGTTTAGGATTGTTGTACTCTTTACACATTTTATGTTCTTCAGCTACTTTGAGATAATAACTGTATACTTATTAAACTTTTCTCTCCTTTTAGATGCCTCCTAGACATGCACAGAGAGTTCCCAGGGATGCCCAGTCTGAACCTCAGCCTGCTCCAGCTCAGGGTATGATGAATTCTATTGAAGTTACCACTATTGTAGCTCAGGCGATGAATGTTGCATTGGTAGTTGTGCAACAAGCACCACCTTAGGCACCGGTGGTGGATCTAGTTCAGGCTCAGGCATTTCCATTTACTTGGGAACGTGTTATGGGAACGTGTTATGGATGCCTTCCAAAAGACACATCCTTCGAAATTTACAGGGAGCTCCGATGTGGTGGTAGCGAGCCAATGGAAGAAGGATATCCAAAGGCACCTGAGGATGCATGAGTGCACGGAGGTGCAGAGTCAGATACTGGCCACGTTCAAGTTAGTGGGAGCAGCACTGCAGTGGTGGGAGTCTATTAGCACCAGGAGAGAGACACTCACTATTCGAGACTTTTAGGTGCGGTTCGATCGCAAGTATTTTCCCTCGGTCGTCCCGACAGAGATGAGACGAAAATTAGTGAACTTGAAACAGGAGGAAAAGACCGTGGTGGAATATAAGGCAGAGTTTATCAACCTCCTGAACATTGTACAGGATGAAATCCCGACTCAGGTGAAGAAGATTCAACATTCTATGGATGGGTTGACATGGAGGATCTGCTAGCATTTGCTAGGCAATCTTTCTTTGTCCACCTATTCGGATGTGGTTAATACAGCAATACTCTACTGCCAGGACCACCGTTTTCATCTGACAGAGGTTAAGCAAGTAGTAGACTCCATCCAATAGGGCAAGATAGGAGCAAATAGTGCCAGTGGGGCACAGGCAGTTCAGGGTCAGCATAGGAATAGTGACCAGGGTTCCCAGACGGGGGATCCTAAGAGGTTCAGATCAGGAGGTTTTAGATATGGTCAAGGAGGCTTCCGACATGGCCAGTAGGGTCAGCACGACCATCAGGGCCAGCAGCAGGTTCAGCAGGGCTAGAATGGCCAAGGGAGGAGTGGTAACGGCTATCAGGGCCATAGGGGAGGACCCTTCCCAGGGAGATGTTTAACTTGTGGCAATACTGGAAACAAGCGTCAAGACTTCCCTCGGAAGGGTAGAGGCTAACAGCAGTAGGGCGCTCAACAGGAGACCCAGAGACCATTATTTCCCGCAGCTCTCCTAGCACCCTGACAGATGCCAGCACTGCCACTCATTCCAGTCGTCCCGATTCAGCAGGGACAACTTTAGTACAGACGAGTCTACAATCTTCATCGGGCCACAGTCCCGTAGGATCCACCCACGATTAAGGGTATATTTTCTATCTAGGGGACTTTGGGGCTCATTTTATTTGACACGGGGGCTACACACTATTTTACTGCCACGGAATTTGCACATACTACGGGATTATTTGATACAGCAGAGAGTACGGTCACTTGTGTGGATTCATCGTTTAGTAGGGGTTCCGTTATTTTATTTTATTTATCGGGGAGTGGGAATAGAGATTGGGAGGTTTATCTTACCCGCTGACATGCTCGTATTGGATATGTCCGAGTGTGATGCGATTGTAGGTATGGATTGGCTTGTCAGGTATAGGGCCATGATTGTTTGTTTTAATAAGAGTAGAGTTTTTTCCATACCCGATCAGGAGATGTTCCTAGTGGCGATGCCTCGATCTGAGGGAGGATCATCCACTCATTTATACTATATAGAGGATGATACCTCTACGAAGGTAGCGGTACCGCTTAACTCGATTCCTGTTGTTCGAGAGTTTATCGATGTATTTTAGGAGATTCCGGGGTTACCACCGAGTAGAGAGATAGACTTCTTCATTGATTTAGTTCCAGACACTCGACCGATAGCCCGCACACATTATCGTATGACTCCAGCAGAGATGAGGGAGTTACGTGACCAGATTGAGCAGTTATTGGGGCAGGGGGTTATCCGTAGGAGTACTTCGTCGTGGGTTTCCCCCGTACTATCCATTAAGAAGAGGGATGGATCATTAAGGTTATGTGTTGATTGAATAAAGTCACGATATGAAACAAATATCCGTTACCTCGAATCGATGACTTATTCGACTAGTTAAGAGGAGCGGCCTTCTTCTCGATGATTGACTTGAGATCGGGATACCATCAGTTGCGTATCAGGGAGCATGATGTGTCGAAAACGGCCTTCTTGATGAAATATGGTTCCTATGAATTCAGAGTTATGTCTTTTGGGCTAACCAACGTCCCAGTTATGTTTATGGACTTGATGAACAAGGTGTTCAGAGAGTTCTTGGACCAGTTCATCATCGTCTCTATAGATGACATTCGGGTTTATTTACAGACCGAGGAAGAGCATGTCGAGAACTTGAGGCAGGTTTTACAGACATTGTGTCAGCATGAGTTGTATGCAAATTACAAGAAATGTGGGTTTTGGCTGAAGGAGGTCCAGTTTTTAGGTCATATCATCTCTGACAGAGGGATATCAGTGGATCCGGGGAAGGTGTTAGCGGTGAGGGAGTGGAGACAGACCACGACATCGATCGAGATACGTAATTTCTCGGGCTTAGTAGGATACTACAGCAGGTTCATTCGAGAGTTTTCAAAGATAGCGGGTCCGTTAACACACCTGACTCGCAAAAGGGTGCCATTTATCTGGAGTGAAGGCTATAATAAGTGGCCTCATCGCTCAGTTGAGGAGGGGTTGGCTAGTTTGGTCGACGCTTCATACATGGCTTCGGTCATTTGATGTCCCCAATTAAACATCAATAAGTTCCACTAAGTATTGTTGAACTGATGAGGCTCACACCTCCTTCAAACTATCAGCGACAGGAATCTAAGTGGTCGAACTTACTCTAGATATACACATTCTCTGTAGAGTATATGGAAAGGAAACATGGTAACAAACGCATTAAGTCTCTGGGACAGTGGTATTATCTTTGGCTCTGATGTGATCTAGTAGCTATATGTGCCAGAGCCATTCTAAGTCCCATTGTAGAGGATTGCAGGCAACAACATAAGGCTTCGGGGGATTATGTTCTACAGGTAGGATTCCTTTTCCTCTGTAGAACATTGTGTATTCCAACTCCCTCCCTTATGTAGAAGATCATTGGGGTGATCTATTCTGGTGAATTATCAAACCACTCCTGACACTTTACCTACAATTATATTAGTAAATGACATTTAGGCTTTACTACGAGAGAGATGTTATGCTTAGGTTCCCCATTACTGATTCTTGAGGGGACTTGCTCAGATGTTCCATTGACTTCATCCTGGAACTATCTTGAACTATCAAAGTATAATATCCCATTTATTTCTCTGTGGATATCTTTATGAAGATGGATCATTTTACTCCTTCCCGCCATATGATGCTTCCTTCACGCGTTCCCACTTTTGAAAGATAAGTTAACCTGAGTACCAGTCAGTTAGCCTTTGATGAGTTGAAAGATAAGTTAACCTGAGTACCAGTGTTAGCATTATCTAGGCCGTGAGTGGAGTATCTAGTCTACATTGATGCGTCCTTATTAGGACTTGGAGGTGTACTTCAGCAGAAGGATCAGGCTATAGCTTATGCTTCCTGTAAACTTAAGCCTCACGAGAGTAATTACCCCACCCACGATTTAAAGTTGGCGGCGGTGGTGTTTGCACTTCGTATATGGAGACATTAGCTCCTGGGGGAGAAATTTTGCTTGTTCACTGATCACAAGTCATTACAGTATCTCATCACACAGAAGGAGTTGAATATGCATCAGTGTCGGTGGCTTGAGTTTGTCAAGGATTATCATTTTGATATCCAATACCACCCGAGAAAGGCTAACGTGGTAGCATAGGCGTTGAGCCGTAGGCCGGTAGGGGAGGTGGACGAAGTGTGAAAATCGAAATGGAAGGAGTTAGGGCACCAGGATGCAGTGGCTCGATCATTCATGTCTGTAATGATGGTTACGCCCCAGGTTATTACGAGAGTAATACAGGCTCAGGCAGCTGATCCGTTCTGCCAAAGTTAGATAGTGCAGCTTCTGCCAAAGTGTCACGAGTCTCTGCCCCCTTTCCAATCAGACAACCGAATTTCATCGCAATCGAAACAAGTTCGGTGGAAAAAACACTATTCACTGCAACCACTTTTGAAAATTTTTGTTCCATAATTGTTTGAAATTTGTAGGGTTGATAGAAACGGATTAGAAAACCACTAAAATATCATCAAAACAACATATACTGTCCCAGTGCATATGATAGAATAGCCAATAAAAATATTTTGGCCTAAAAAATTACAAAATTAATCATTAATACTGGTATATCAACAATAATATTTTGATCAGTCAAATCCGGAGATAGATAGCATGAAAATATTTAAATAAGGCTCTGATACCACATGTAATATTTTATAAACATGCATAAGAGAAATATATACAAATATTATTAGTTCTTATAGGATCTTTAATTTCTTCATTCTATCACCATATAAAATTGACTATAAAATAGTTATGTAAAATTACCTTTGTCCAATGCTTGTTGATATATTTTGTTATTGTTGATGTATCTTTGAATGACTCCTAAAGCTCGTTAGCTCTTCCTCCTAAAACCCCTAAACAACCCTTAGAAAACAGCCTAGAATTGCTTGGAAAAGGGATAATTTGGAAATCCAAAATTTTCCCTTCCTAGCCCTGATATATTTGTGTATTTTTTAGTGCACCATTTGGTGGAGAATGGCTTACTATATATAGGAAAAAACGGGACCCGAAATTCCATTTTGTCTCATCATCTATCCTCCACTAAAGTGGCTTAAGGGAGTCACATGAATTCCTAGAGTCATGTGTCTCTTGGAATTTTTGGAATATAATCTAAGACTAATTATAATCAAATTCGTCCCTTCATATGGACCACACTAGTAGGAGAAATAATTTATCTAATTTTATATTTACAAAATTTGGCCGAATTTTGTAATTAATAAATAATTAAATGATAATTCCAACACAAGATTCTATTGATAATTTCCCATTCCCATGCTTAATCCTTAGACGACTACTGATTTGTTAGCATTTATGGTAGTTGGCTGAGTTGTCATCTTACAGACAACAACATGGTACCCAGATACACAACTACTATAAATAGAGGTTTTCAAGTCATAGGCTATTAGCTGAATTAAGCACCCAATTTAAAACTATGTAGGAAGACGATTAGTCTGATTAAATTCAATACATAGCCTTTCATATCTAGTTTTTTTAATCGACCCGGTATGAACATCCATTTTGATTAGTAATACCCAAACCTCATCCCATGCATTATTTTAAGTGTGTAATACTCTATAGTTTATAAGAGAGTTTTAAGCCATAATGCATGTTCCGAATGGAAGTTGCATCATGCCTAAAGTTTTTCTTTCATCTAAAGAAAACCAAATGACTATGATTAAGAAATAAAAGAAGCGGACGAAGTTCAATCTTGATAAACTCTCTCACATTAAACTCGTGACACTTTCTCTCTCTAAAAAATTCTCTCTCAAATTCTCTATTGTTTTCTTCTTGATTTATTTCATTTTACCCCTATGATTAGATGAGAAAATCATCTAGGGTTAGGGGCCACCAATCGATCATTTTGTTGAAGACTAGAATTGAGTGGAATATTATGAGGAAACAACATTCAGAGAAACTGTAAGGGTTGGGGGAATACAATCAGTATTGTTCAAGTAAAAAAACTATCAATTGAAGCCATCCAAATTATGTATAAAACTATTGGACATACGGATGTCCAACAAAGAAAATTGGAAGAAGCAGCTAGGGTTTCTGATAGACAGGGTTTTTGCCATGGTGTCGCGTCACTAACACCGGTCGTTTTCTATATTCTGCTCACCAACTCTATACAAAAACCTAAACTATGACTACACTCTTTTAAGGGAGTATATCGACCAGTCCGGGTATCGAATCCACAAAGATAAGTTGCTAGAATTTAATTGGTTTAATACTTCTAAAATAAAAGTGAAAAAGATATTTTCTAACAAAATAAAAGATAAATAAAGGAAAAGATTATACTAGGCGAGTGTATTTAAACTAAAATTAACAAAGCGAATAAAAACTATAGGTTGCGTCGAATATCCCTCACCCCGAGTTAATTAGTATAAAATAATTACATGGGTTCGCGAATTATTAAGATCGCCTCTCGTTTCGTCAATTAATTAAATCAAGAGTTTTCACACCCCTAAATTCGCATAAAAGATTAATAAGATTTTGGCGTCAACAAATACCCCAGAAATTACGCACGTAAGGTCGTAAATACGAAGCATACATGATATACCCTGTTAAATCTCCTAAGCGTAATAACTAGGACAACACACTCGAAATAAATATGTAAACACCATCACCAAAGCAAAGCAACACGTGAACCCTAGGTGAGTTCAATCCGACACAACCTAATTTAAATTAGCCGCTACACATGATTAGCAATATTAATTAAACTAACTAATTAAATAAAGCAACTAATTAAATTAACTTTAAAATTATCTAGGCATGGAAGAGAATGGAAAGCATGAAAGAAACTACATTAGAAAGCAAGTAAATAAAACACAAAGCTAGAAGATGAATAAATAGCAAAAACCTTACATTAAAATGGGTGCACCAAGGAAAAATGGAGGAAATGGGCAAAGCTCCCAAAGTTACAAACCCTAAACTAAAGCTAATAAAAGATATAGATAATGAGATCCACTTACAAATAAAACAAGTCTCCCCTTTTATGGTAAGTTACAATTACTAATAAAAGAAAAAGAAAAAGAAAAAAAAAGAAAGGAAAGTAAGAGGAAACAGGTTATGTAGTCCAAAACAGGGGACCGGTCGATCGGCGACCGGTGAGAGGAAACCAAGCCTACTGTCTCTCGCACAAGCCAAAAACTAAAAATCCGGTCGACCGCGGGTTGTCCGTCAGTCGACTGGTCGCGCCCACTTCGCAGCACTTGTTGCTAATGCCGAGACCTTGCCATCAATGGCCAACATCAAAGCCCCATGTTTGCAAAGCCACGAAACCAAGTCGCTGCAACTTTGTGGATTGGACTTGCTGCCATGGAAAGACCAAGACTCGTAGCCATGGCCAAGCTCCAACTCGACGCCCCAACATCCAATGTAAATGGAGACCAACCATTGGGGGTAAGGACCTCCTACGAAAATGAGTATAAGCCGAGACCCATTTCGAGATCCATTAATGGCCAAAGCCATGGAAATGCCAAATTGAGTACTCCAAAAATCCGATCCAAATGACCCACAACCATAGCCACACGCGTCCCAAGCTCCAAAATCGGACGAACCCAAAACCCGAGCCTAGGGCCAAATCTCCATTTCTTTTTGTGTGTTTGCTGTCAAAAACGCAGTAGGGACATAAAGGAAATTATTAGAATTGTTATTAAAAGAGAAAAGGGACACAAGGGTGATTAATTAAATTGTTATTTTTCTTTTAATTCTTTTCCGATTAAAGGTATTTGTTCGGACTCCGATTCACACACCATTCGCGGCCACGCAAAGTTTGTCCTGAGAGATACAACTTCCGTAAAGACTTTGGGAAAAAATTCCGAAGTGCAAAATTACGAAATTGCCCCCGAATGTGCGAATCGCGACATAACTTAACCAGAACGTGCTCAAACTTCATACTAAGCACCGTAAGACCTATAATAGGTCAATAAGACCTCAAATAACATATTAGCATATAAAACGGAGGTTTTTTGGTTATGGAGCATAATTATAGCAATTACGGTACCCGAGGGGGCTAAAATGCATAGGTTCGAGGGTAATTAAATGTAATATTCGATACGAATCAGTTTCGCTAAACCCTAAGGTTATGGTAAGTGATACCATTGATAGTCTTGAGCCTCTGGAAGATATCCCTATTTTGACTGTGAATGATGTTAGATCTGAATATATTATACATCATGAAGGTAAGGAGCCAATCCATTTAAATATAATTATTAATGATGTTCATTTCCCTGCTTTCATTGATCCTGTTACAAAAGGAGAAATGTATGAGAAGAATAAAAGTTAGAATCAGATAATAGAGAAAAAAATAATTCAATCTTGGGCTTCAATTACCTAATCAAATCGTGATAGCGATTCTGGAAACAGGCTTCAATTTGTGCCTGGTAGTAAAGATGAAGACGGGAGTGTTTGTGCTAAAATTCAGGCCAAAGGAGTGGAGGAAGAAATTCATAGATGGAAATATGTTGTGGTGGTTTATGCTTTTGGTGTTAAAGTGCCTTACAATGCCATGAAGGGATATATCTTAAGAAAATGGAGAAAATATGGAGGTAATCAGATTTTTATGCTAAAATATGGTGTTTTCATTATTGCTTTTGATAGTCAGGAGGGGTAAATTCAAGTAATTAAACATGGGCCTTGGTCTTTTGATAATAGTCCTCTAATAGTTAAACCTTGAAGTATAGATGTTTGTTTGGAAAAGGAACGTATAGAAACATTGCCAATCTAGATTAGATTACCTGGACTCAAATTACATCTTGGTCAGACTCTGTGTTGAGTAAACTAGCCAATTTAATTGGAAGACCATTGTTTACAGATAGAATGACAAATGAGAGTGAAAGACTAACATATGCTAGAGTTTGCATTTAAATTGATTTATGGAGTGATCCACCAGAGTACTTAACATTCTATGACCATAAAGATGTGAAGTTCAATAAAAAAAAAAGTAGAGTATGAATGGTTACCTAGAGGTGCATTAAATGCAAAGTGTTTGGGAGTAAGGAATAAGGGTTTCCTAAAGGTAAGAAAGTAAACCATGGATGGAGGAAAGTTATTATTACGAATAATAATAAGGGAAAGCAAGATGCAAGTTCAAGCAATCCTGTAGAAGTCATTGAAATAACTAATCCTAGGGAGCTAAAAGAAATTGTTGTGATTGATTTGAAGTTCCCAGAGAAGTCCAAGACAGTGAATGCAAAGAATGTGGCAGAGAAGTCCAAGAGGTTGAAGTTTCTTAAAAAGGAGTTTAAATCTTTGAACAAGGCATGCTATTCAAATATCTCCTTTAGAGTTAATGCAAAGAAGATTGAGTTTTATGGGATTCAAAGAAGTTTACTGTCTAATGGTGGTAATGGTGAGATCCTAAGTGAAAAGAAGAAACTCCAATTAGAATGCCTCGAATTAAGAAGTTTTGAAGAGTATTTTTACAGGCAGAAAAATAGAGTTAACTGGCTTAAACTTATGGATAAAAATACAACGTTCTTTTATTTAAAAAAAGAGTCAAATGTCATACCAGCAGGAACAAAATTATTAGTATTTTAGATGAATAAGAGAATAGTTGTGTTAGGCATAAAGTTGTTCATAAAAAGGCCATGAGATTCTTTCAAAATTTACTTGGGAATAATTATAGTGTGAACAATTCTGCTTATGGAAGACTTATAGAGATTAGACAAATGTGGTTGAATGTTGATCAGAAGAAATATTTACTAAACCATGTGTCTAGAGAGGAGATTAAAGTTGTTATGTTCAGTATTAATGAAAAAAAAGCCCCTAGTCCTGATGGTTACAATGCAGGCTTTTCGATAAAATTGGGAAATTATGGGTACTGATATCACTGATGCAGTTATGTCCTTTTTCAGAAGTGGTAGAATGCTGAAGGAATGGAATAGTACTATTATCATCTTAATTCCTAAAATTCCTAATCCTGGTACCATGAAGAACTTTATACATATTTCTTGTTGTAATATAACATATAAAATTATCTTTAAGGTGATTGTTTCAAGGCTTAGTGGTATTATTCTCGATTTGGTGAACAATAGAAAATTCGCATTCATTAAAGGGAGGAATATAACTGACAATGTCCTAATGATGCAAGAGTTGGTGAGAGGTTATCACAAAAACAGTGGGGATCCTAGATGTGCAGTGAAAATTGATCTGATGAAGGCTAGTGACTCTATTAATTGGAGTTTCATTATTGATATCTTAAGAGTTATGGAGTTCCTTTATGAGGTGATTCAATGGATAAAAGAGCGTGTTATGACAACCAGTTTCTTAGTAAACATACTCAACTCAACTCAACAAAGCCTTTTTCCAATTATTTGGGGTCGACTACATGAATCCTATTTTTCATTCCATTTTGTCCAGTGCAATATCTTCGGTTAAACCACATGACATCATGTCCTTTTTTATAATATCCCACCAAGTCAATTTAGGCCTACCTCTACCCCTTGTGTTACCATCAATACTAACTAAATCACTCTTCCTTACAGGAGCATCCATTGGTTTACGTTTGATGTGTCCAAACCATCTAAGTCGATTTTCTCTCAATTTATCTTCTATAGGAGCTACTTTTACCGTTTCACGAATTTGTTCATTTTTAATTTTATCCTTTCGAGTTTTACCACAAATCTATCTTAGCATTCGCATCTCCGCCACACTCATTTTCTGCACATTTTGTTTTTTGGTTGCCCAACACTATGTCCCATATAACATGGCGGGTCTAATGGTCGTCCTATAAAAATTTTCTTTTAACTTTAAAGGTATACGCCTATCACATAAAATGTCGGTAACACTTCTCCACTTACCCCAACCTGCTCTTATCTTATGAATAACATAATCACTAGTATCTCCATCTTTTTGGATAATCGATCCTAAATAACGAAAATGATCATTTCTAGGTATCTCTTGACCCTCTAATTTCACCACATCTCCATTTGTCCTCCTATTACTACTAAAATTATACTCCACATATTCTGTTTTAGTTCTGCTTATTTTAAATCCTCTTGTTTCTAAAGTTTCTCTCCACAATTTCAACCTAGCATTAATCCCCGTCTTAGTCTCATCCACTAAAATATTATCATCTACAAATAGCATACACTATGTAACCTTATCTTGTATGTGTCCAGTCAACTCATCCATAACAAGAGTAAAGAGATAAGGACTTAATGCTGAACCTTGGTGTAGACCTACCGTAATTGAAAATTTACTACTTTCTCTGGCTGATGTTCTTATTGTAGTCATCACACCATTATACATATCCTTGATCACATCAATATATCTGTAAGTCATTCCTCTTTTATGTATAAACCACCATATTATATCTCTGGGTATCCTATCATATGCCTTCTCCAAATCTATAAAAATCATATGAATATTAAATGGAAAAATAAATGGAATGTTTGAAGGCACCAATGGTCTAAGACAAGGGGACCCTCTCTCTCCTTATTTGTTCTTGTTAGTCATGGGAGCATTCTCATGAATTCTTGATGATGAAATTAACAGGGGAAATTTCAATTTTCATCCTAGTTATGGGAATCTTAACTTGTCACATGTTATGTTTGTTGATGACTTATTCATTGTTGCTAAATCTGATAAGGAATATATGAAGGTTATTAATGGAGTTCTCAAGGATTTCAAAGCTCTTTCTGGCTTGGGGCCTAGCTATGCTAAGTGTGAATTTTTTTTTACATGGATAAATGATGATGATAAAAATGAGTTGGCCAATATGATGAATATGAGAGTTGGACAACTGCCTGTAAAATATTTTGGTGTGCCTCTTATATCTATTAGATTGAAATCTCATGATTGTAATGTTCTTATTGGAAAGTTGTTTAGTAAAGTCAAAACCTGGACAAATAGTTGGCTATCCTATGCCGGTAGAATCCAGTTGGCTATATATGTACTTAGAAGTATTCAGATATATTGGATCAACATTTTTGTCCTTCCTAAAAAGGTTATCAAAGAAATTGATCAAGCCTTATGGAGATTTATATGGTCAGGATTGGATCTCAAGAAATCAGTGGCTAAAGTAGCATAGGATGATGTCATTTTTCCTAACAATGAAGGAGGATTAGGTATTAAGAACTTAATTGACTGGACCAAGGGTTATATGATGAGGAATATTTAGGATCTTGATAAAAAAGGATTCCTTATGGGTAAAATGGATCCATTCAATTATTATAAGAGAAACTTCCAAATGTTGGACTTGGAGGAAATTTTGGAAAATCATGGGACAAACTAGAAATTTTGTTAAGTATAGCATTGGTAAGGGAGAGAGTGTCTTTTTCTGGGTGGATAATTGCCATGAACATGGCCCTCTTATTAAATACTATGGTGAGAGAATAGTCTATGATGTTGCCAACAATGTTTACAGACAAAGATGACAAATTCATCAGAGGTGGTCATTGGTATTTTCCTAGACCATTATCTAATGATCATGTGACATTACTAAGACCAGTATAATGCCTCAATATGATAAGGAGGACTGGGTTAGTTGGATGATTTCTAGGAATGGCAAGTATAATTGTAAGGATACCTATGAACAGATTGATGGATAATGTTCCTTGGGCTAAGAATGTTTGGTTTAAGGAAAGAATATCTAAATGTTCTTTTATTATGTGAGTTGCAGGCATGAATAAAATATGGACCAGAGATGGACTTAAAAAGTGGGGGATTGTTAATGAGGACTCTTGCGTGGTTTGTAACCAAGTTATGGAGACAAGTGATCTAATAAAATATGGGATAAAGTTTGTATTAAGAATGGCATCTGGAATGTCAACAGAACTTTTGAAGATGTAGTAAAGGAGAAAAATGACAACAACAAAATGTTTAAAAGTGTACTTCAAAAGGTTAGCCTATCAGTAACTTTCTACATCATTTGGAAGAGCAGAAATGAAAGGATTTTCAATAATAACTAGATAATAGTGGATAACATATATAGGAGGATTGAAAAATTAATTCAAAAAGCTTCATACAGTTGGGGGAAATTTAGTAATAACAACCAAAATAAAAATCTATGAAAAACTGGGGGATCTCAAAGAAAATACTTAGCTGATGTGTAGTTTGAGTTCTTTATGGGTTTGCAGTTAGATCTCTTTGAGGTTGGGCTTGTATCTTCTGCCATCTGCTTTGCATGTCCTTCTATATCTACATAGCAGCCTTATTCTGGTTCCTCTTCTATGGTTGATCTTTTTTTATTCTTATGGTTGGGTATCCCTTGAAGATTGAAGCTTTGTATTCCAAAGCCTTTGCATGCGTGATCGTATTCTCCAATAAATTTTATCATGTCTGCAGATTATCTCTTCTACGTTTGTGTTGGCTTCTTTGACTCTTGATCTTGATCTTCTTTGAGTTTTGAGAGCATTTGATCTACTGAGGGTTGGTCCTTGAGGCGTTGGGCGTTAGTTTGCAGAATGATCTTCTTTTGGGGGCCTGAGGTTGTTAGCTTGTTTTGAACTTCATCTTCTGATTGAGTATTTGAACTTCATCTTCTGATTGAGTATGAGAGGAGTTTTCTTTTAAAGGCTGATTCTTTGAGAAGTTGGAAGCTTGCATGCATCAAAGTCTCGTCTGGTTTTGCTTCGAGGTTGAAGATGAGTTTGATGTTTTGTATTTTTTCAGACTGGTTTTGAAAAACGTTTGGTCTCTCTGTTTTGATTTTGAGTTCCTTACAACCATGGTTCAAAATCTCGGTATCGGTCCCGGTATCGACCACTCGATTTTCAACTCGATCGCAGTATCGGTTACGGTATCGGAAGATACGCAAAGATACACTATTTAGAGAGTGCAAAAAATTCCGAAAAAAATCTAGAAAATTTTAAAAAAATACGATTAACAAAGTGGACCAATCAGATAAGTTTAAAACTATCCTTTAATATGCATAACATTGTACAATAAATTATATTGACATGCTGCGAACTTGCTAGATTCAATGTTCCATAATAAATCAATGTTTTTTTTCACGGAGGATACAAATATAATGTTTTTACAAAGAAAAACAAATGCTACTTTTTTAGTAAGAAGTTAATTTATTTATTTTTTACAAAGAGGATACAACTATTATATTTTTACTATTATTTTTTGTAAGAGGATACAAATGTGTTTTTTAAGTATGTTATATTTTTCTAAAAAGGATAGAAATGTTTCTTTTTTAGTATTATTATTTTTTTACAAAGAGGATACAAATAAGGATTTTGACCAAACACTACATTTTTTTTACAATCGTTTTTTACAAAAAGAATGCAAATGTTATTTTCTTACAAAAAATGATGCAAATGTTATTTTTTTATAAAAGGAATGTAAATGTTTTTTTTTTGTTGGGTAGCAATTTCTTTTTTTAATTGATGGAAATGTTATTTTTTTACAAAGAGAGTGCAAATATTTTTTTTTATTGTGTTGCAAATGTTATTTTTACATAAAGGATGCAAATATTATTTTTACAAATGTTTAGAGGATACAAATATTATTTTTACAATAATTACAGTTGTATATTTGTTTGTAAAAGAATAACATTTACGCTTTTTTTTATAATTACATATTAAAAAATAACATTGGGAACATTATTATAAAAAATAACATTTGGATCATTTGCATTCTTTCAAAAAAATTGGCACATATACAACGTACTAAATTAAACCCACACGATGACCGAATAACCCACACACAAAATTAAACCCACACACACAGTACACTAAATTAAAAAAAAAAAAATTAGCATTTCGTAACCCCCGAAAAACCACGCTTACCAACATAACACTGGAGAGAGAGAGAGATGTTTAGTAACTTATACCATCTCGACCGATTTATTACCGATATGAGTCGATACTATTGTGATATCACCGATCTGAGCCGATTCCATCACGATATTGCAGATATGGGCCGATTCTAATGGGATATCACCGATATAGGCCGATTATACCGCTATATCACCGATACTATCGAGAAATTACCGATATAGGGTAGATTCACATTAATAATTGAAAACTCAACTCGTAACTCGGAATCGGATCGGTTAGCACCGATACCTAGTCAACTCGACCGTATCGTTGCAGTATCGGCCTTGCCTTTGAAGCATGCTTACAACTGTGCTGATGGTTTGGTTGAATGGTTTTGAGTTTGGATGATGTCTAATCCTAATTGGTTGGGTTATCGGTGATTGACACGAGGAGTTAGGAATCTACTGAAGTCAACACGGGACCTTTATGCTTACATGTTCGGCTTGGTATCATGCATTTAAGGTTTGAGTTAGACCTGTTTTGGTCGTGTATATTGTTGGCCAGGAGAGTTGTTTTTTGGTTTGGGTCAGTTTTTGGTCATGTTTTTAGTTTGAATTTGTTGGTTGTTGAGTTGTTTTGTGGGCTGGGCCTTTGAGCCTTGTTGCCTTTTTTAGGCCGGTTGCATTTTGGGTTTTTGCTCTTCTAATTAAATTTACATTTCATAAAAGAAAAAATAGCGGCTATCCATCGACGGCAAATGGACAATCGTCCATAGTCTTATATTTAGTAAGAAAATGTTCTTCTCCAATGTGAGTAATGTGGAGTTGGTCATTCTCTGCTGAAAGGAATAAGGTCGATTAAAGAAGGTTACAAGGAGGTTTTGAATTGTTATTGGACTTAGCACAATCTAAAAAATATATGGAATAGTAGCTTAATAAAACTTTGAAAGTGGAATCAAACAAAAAAAACTATATTTATAATCATGTAAAGTCTAGTTCTTCTAATGTATAACACTGCTTGGGTTGACCCACTTATCAAAGAGAGTGACATGTCTAAATGGTGCATCTCCCCCGAAAGAAAATAAAACTAAAATTTATATGTATAAAATTCTAGGTTAATTTATTA
This sequence comes from Sambucus nigra, assembly GCA_949130495.1. Taxonomy (NCBI): domain Eukaryota; kingdom Viridiplantae; phylum Streptophyta; class Magnoliopsida; order Dipsacales; family Adoxaceae; genus Sambucus; species Sambucus nigra. The sequence continues at coordinate 60,764,857 of OX422214.1, forward strand.
TTCATGGTACATTTGCTTATAATAATTAGCATTTAGAGTACACTAGCTTCCATTATAGTTGGTTGAGAGTTATTTTAACGAAAGTTGTTAAACCTTCGTTTGTCAGTTATTACTTAATTGTCACATGACTTATTTGTCCCTCTGTCCTTCATCGCAATCAACATTTTGGACAAAATAAAGGTGTCTTATATATAATAAATTGAATGGTTTAAGAAATAAAAGTGTCAAATCGTGTTAAGCTGTATTTAAAAAAAATATATGAAAATAGTTAAACAAGCATAATATAAATTGTTTTAAAAAAAATATAAAAGAATTGTTAAAAATATATTAAAAAAATATTACCGTGTTTTTGAAAAATATATAAAAAATATATAAAAAAAATAAATATAACGGTTTTTAAAAAATATTTAAAAGATATATAAAAACAGTTCAAAATATATAAAAACAGTATTTAAATAAATTGTTAAAAAATTTCAAACCGTTTTTTTTTATTAAAAACAGTTAAAATATAAAAAAAAATATTAAACAAACATAATATAACATTTAAAAATATTAAATAAGAGTAAAATATTAAACTGTTTAGTAATAATTTCACCATTGTTTAAAAAATAACTTTTTAAATGATTTTCAAAAAAAGAAACTCATTTTCAGTAAAAAAAACTATTCCCACTGAATAAAAAATGTTTTCCACCAAATAAAATGATTTTCAACAAAAGAAAATTTTTCCACCCCAAAAAATGTTTTCCATAAACAAAAATAAATAAATTCCTAATATAAAAATAAAAAATAAAACTGATTTAAGTATGTATATATATATATATATATATATATATTTCCAAAAAAAATAATTTCTAGGGAAAAAAATATTAAAATAAAACTTATTTCAATTAAAAATATATATTTCCAAGAAAAAAATAATTTGTAGCCAATAAATATTAAAATAAAACTGATTTCAATTAAAAATATATATTTCCAGAATAAAAAAAATCCATCCAAAAAAGTATGAAAATAAAACTGATTTCAGTTTTAAAAAATTTAGAAAAAAAACGTTTTTCACTTAATAAAATTATTTTTTTAAAAGGGAAAAAAACTTCTACCCAAAAAAATAATTTCAAACTATAACAAAAATAAATTCCAGTATAAAATCAATACTCCAACCAAAAAAATATATTTCTAAAAAAAATCCATCCAAAAAAAATGAAGGGTCATTCCAGTATAAAACTGAAATTTCCAAGAAAAAAAATGAATCGAAATTTCTAGCCAAAAAAATTTCCAGCCAAACCTCCGTCTGTCAAACCCAAACTCCAAATCGAATCGAAACTCCCAATGATTTTTAAACGTCCGGCCAACAAAATGGAAACGCTCGAACTCTAAATCCTCCAACAAAATGATTTTTTAAAAAAGAAAGGGAAAACAAACCTACAAACTCTAAATCCAATCGTCCTATCAACAATCCTCCGGGAACAAAGCTCCGACCATCAAAATCGAATTGTGATTACTTAAGATTTTTAAACGACTATGAAAGAGAGTGTGTGAGAGAAAAAAATTGAGGGTTATGACATAAGGGATAAGGGTATTTAGATATAAGGATATTTTTGATAGTTAACAAAAAAGGGTATAGTTGTTAGAGCAACCCTTACGGGTAGTTCAAATTTGGATTTAATTAAGGCAAAAACAGCATAGCAGATCGGATGAAATTGGACGAAATTGCTGTGGGTAAAAAACTGATATGGCAAAAATGGAATAGGCGGTAGAAAAAGAGATTAAACGGCGTCGTTTTGGGGGGAGGGGAAGCACCCTTGGGCGGAACATGATGTTCCGCTTAAGGGTCTTCCGAAATTATTTTTTCACTCCCAACTAATTTCACATATTACGGTTTCCCCCCATATTTATTACCTCATCTACCCACCTACCTTTCAACCACAAAATTAAATACAATTACTCTATTTAAATCAACCGACGGGTAAAAAATTTTATCACTAAAAAAAACACTAACTTCTAGCTACTATATCAAGCTACTATATTAGGTAAATCATCTCTTTTATTACGTTTTATTGTAAATTATTTATTTGTTAATTTTAATGTTCTATTTAATTACTTATTACTTAATGTATTATTTATTTACTAATTATTGGTTATGTTTTTGTTCGGTTCTTTAAATGTTTTTGTTCTTTAAAAAACTAATTACTAAATGTTTTATAAATATTTTTGTAAACTAATTAGTAAATGTTTTTGTTCTGTTTAATTTTTGTTGTGTTTATAAGTTATTTAAATATTTATAGAAATTATTTAAGTTATATTAGTGAATGTTTTTGTTCGGTTCGGTTATGTTTTTTTTTATGTTTTTGTTTTTAAGAAACTATTTAAGTGGATGTTTATAAAATAATAGTGAATGTTTATAAAAAAATTATTTAAGAAATTATCTGTTTTGTTATGTTTTTTAAGAAATTATATGTTTTGTTATTTTTTGTAAATAATTATATGTTCTATTTTTGTAAGTGATGTATTTAATAGTTAATTAGTAATTATCATGTAAATCAAATTCTAGCCATATATTTAGACAGAAACTATATTGTATAGTCAAAGTGGCATATATTTACATAATTAGTAAATGTTTTTGTTCTTTAAAAAACTGATTAGTAAATGTTCTATAAATGTTTTTGTAAACTAATTAGTAAAAGTTTTTGTTCTATTTAATTTTTGTTGTGTTTATAAGTTATTTAAATGTTTATAGAAATTATTTAAGTTATTAAAGTGAATGTTTTTGTTCGGTTATGTTTTTTTTATGTTTATGGTTTTAAGAAACTATTTAAGTGGATGTTTATAAAAAATAAGTGAATGTTTATAAAAAATTATTTAAGAAATTATATGTTTTGTTATGTTTTTTAAGAAATTATATGTTTTGTTAGTTTTTTAAAATAATTACATGTTCTATTTTTATAAGTGATGTATTTAATAGTTAATTAGTAATTATCATGTAAATCAAATTCTAGCCATATATTTAGACAGAAACTATATTGTATAATCAAAGTGGCATATATTTATATATAATCTTTTTATATTCATTACCAAATATGTTAGAAAATTAATAACTTTTTTATTGAAATTGCAGTGTTCATAATGGAACAAATTGGAAAGAAAATTAGACGGGCTGTTCGGGCTAGAAAGTCTCGAAAAATGGGAGAAGGTACGCGAGAGGCCGAAATTAATAATGCCGAGCGACCTATAGTTTTTTAGAACTATAGGCGTATAGTGGACGACGGAGATCACATTAAACCTTCTCCGGACACGGCCACAAACGGCAACTCAATAAAGATGCGTGGCAATTGGCATAGTCTTAGAGCCACATACAAATATTTAAAAGCATATCCTGAGGTTATACAATTTATACACCGTAGCGGTTGGGGAGAATTATTGGATGCTCAAATTCTCAAGACAAGTTGGGGATTGGTACAAGCGCTCGGTGAGCGTTGGTGGGATACAACCAACACGTTCCAACTACCAACCGGGGAGCTGACCATTACTCCTTATGATTTTAAGATTTTAACTGGTTAGTTTTTGTATATAAAAAATTACTTCAATATTAACATTGATTAGTACATTAATTTTATTTACAACTAATTGTTATCCTTCCCATCTTGCAGGTATTCCCATCGAAAGCGGTCCTATGGTACCGATGGATGATAGAAAATACTTGATTGTACTTGATGGAAAAACTCAAATCCGGGGTGACATTATACATAGATACTTTCCCGGCATTGAACCAAATTGCAGTGATTCTTGCGGGGTGAAAGTGTCGAGCTTAAATAAGTGGTTTGAGGCCATAAAGTTAAATACTGTGATTGTTGGCCCTGAAGACATTGCTAGGGCTTTTTTATTTTTTTGTGTGGGACATATTTTTTTCCCGACCGCAAGAGACAGCATTCCTATTGGTTGGTTGGCTGCTTTGGAGGATTTGGATATTGTGGGATCATACGATTGGGGTTCAACAATTCTAGCTCGCATATACTACTCTCTCCATCTCTTGTCAAGATGTCACGTAGACTCTATGAATTGTTTTTGGCAACTCATATTGGTAAGTGTTAAAAAGTGATATACAATGTTTTAAATATAAAATTTATGGTTTAATAATACTCATTTTTGTATTGCAGTTTTTCGGGTTTGAATACATACAACGAGCGTGTCCCTTATTGAGGGAAGATACTGGTAACTGCTGGCCTAGGATTAATCGATGGAAGAAAAAAAATCGGTTAAATCGTAAGGAGACAAAGGGCTCAATCCAGTATAATTTTCCCATAGCCCAGAGTCAGATTGAAATGCGATCGCCAGGTTCGATAAATTGGCTACCTTACTCGGGGTCTACTGTGGAGATGCATGCCTACGTTCAACATGCGAAGTACATATCACTGAAACGATGCGTTCTTATGGATCCTCAATATGGGGGGGGGGGTATATTACTTAGGTGATCGATGCCGCCGATAGATCACCGGTGAAATTTGCATACCAAATGACCCTCCCGCGCAAATGATGAGGATACCCTTTCACCCTGATAGGCATGGGATTATTATTGACGAGATGGACCCCAGCGTATCCATTGTTTCTCAACCCATGTATGACCGTTACTGGAAGCAAGTGTCCCTAGGCCTTGTAATGCCACCCCTCTATCGAGCAGTCAACACGGATGTCATAAGTCCCACCACACTGCCATACCACATCCAAATACCGACTGTCCCTTCACAGGCACCTGACGCTTATGAGACTCCCACTGGTCGGGTAAATCCCACTCAATCCCAAATGACTTGGGATCTACCATTTTGCAGTCCTTCAGGTGTACCCATATTGATTCCGGTACCACGGCCGGACAGGATTGCGGTCGATGAAGAATTGCCCACATACGATGACCTCCTATTTACTAGTCGGGAATTCTCTGATTATTGGCAATCCTCGAGAGCCACCGCTCTAGGTGCAGCCATGCATCTTAATAACTATTGGAGTCATGAGTTGGATATATCTACAAGGAAGCTCCAAGAGTTGGGTGTATCTCACGAGCGAACTCCTCCCCCGCCTAATTTTTTTAGTGGTACAACCTCGGCCTTTTACAACCCCACAGAAGATCCCCGACCTGCGACCACAGTGTATCGACCGCACATGGATGATATTGGTGCCCAAGAAGATACTAGCCAACCTGGTCCATCAACGCAAAATTATGACATGTCTGATGCTGTAAATTTGGATGATGTAGGTTGGGATTTCGATAATTAAGAAATATAATCCAGTTAGTGTTTCTTTTGTAATGTTGTTATGTTGTTATCTTTATTGTTAATGTTGTATTGTTAAGATTGACGCAAATTCATTTCACAATTTGAAGCTTCATTTCACAAATTCATTTCATAAATTTAGAGAGTGTTCAGTATAAAAATATAAATGGAAGAATACGAAGAAATACAAGCCACGCAAACCGCCCAGTCAAATATAGCCAAAAAGAAAAAGAAAATAGCTATGGGCCATATGCAACAAATACAAAATATGGCCCTTCATAACATAGTATGCGATTCCCAAGAGGATCAAACGAGGAGATCTCGTTGTGTAATAATTACAGCTACGTGCAGATCTCGTTGAACATGTTTGGGAAAAGTTTGCCAATAACAGTGTGTGATTTTACCCAATTTATGTTTCTTTTCTAATGTTGTTCTGTTGTTATCTTTATTATTAATGTTGTATCGTTAATATTATATCGAACTAATGTTTATCTATGGAAATTTGAAACAAATGCATTTCACAACCCATAAAATCATATTAAAAAATAGATCAAATGATAATAGTAAATAACATGTTACATACTCAAAAGCATAGAAATTTTAAAATCCAGAATGACCTCCATGTGGTGGATAGTTTGGAAAGTTTGATTGGCCCCGTGCTTTGTTGATTATATTAAGCACGAGGTATTCATGGTACTCCTTCTGGATTGAATTCATGTTTGAGGTGTCAGTGCTCATAATTTGTTGATCAAGCAATATTTGTTCACACATATCTTTCCTCTCCATAGCCAATATACTGCGTTCGTTGAGCTCCAAACTTCGCTCCTTAAGTTGCAGTGAACGGTTAAGCCCCAAACGGGCCTCTTCGTCACGTACACGATCAGCCTGACATGATCGCTCAAATGATTCATTGAATGAAGAGCAACTATTCAGTATTTCTCGGTTCACCTCAATGTTAGTAGCCTTCGCTTTTCCTTTAGCCCGTTGCTTCATCTCTTTCCTTCCAGGTGGCCTCAGATAAGGCCTTTCTATATTAACTTCTTCCCCATCTTTGGAATTTCCTAGGGGAAACCCAATATTCGGACTTCCTTCACTTTCTGTCGCACCCGTCATTGGTGAATCAAAATGAAATTGAGGAGAGTCTAAAAATGTTTTGGAAATTTGAAATTTGTGGAGTTCTTTTAAAATTTGGTAACAAGATTCAAAATTAAATGATTTTCCCTTGTTCTCTCGCTGGAATGCTAGATTAGCTGCAGTAACCTAAAATAAAATGACAATGTAATTTTATTAACTCGTTAGCAACAGATTTAAGAGAAATAATATTTTAAATAAAATTACAAAAGATATAAGAGATTTTACCCAATCTGTGTTAACTGTCCCACTACCACGATTTGTCATCGATGCATCTTTCAATTTAGAAACATATAACATTACGTGCCTTGAGATTTTACTGTATCGGGTTTGTAGGATGGGTCCCGTCCGACGTTCAGTGATACCCGTCGTTGTATTATATTCTTCGGCGACTGCATCTCAAAATAATGTGTTAGGTCGATTAGTTCCTCGTAAACCATCATTTGTTTGATTTACATAAGCGGTGCATAATACTTCATCGTCGTGTTCAGACATATTTTGACCTCGAACCATTGTAAAATAATCACAAAATATTTTTAAGAAAATATAAAAATTTCGAAATTATTTATGGGTAAATAAATAATATTTACTTACCTAAAAAAATAATTTTGGTAATAATAATATTGAAGATACTAGAGAGTGTTTTGAATAAAAAAATATAAATGCAAATTGAGAGTGTTTAGAATACAAATATAAATGAAAATGAACATAAGTGTTCGTATTTATAAAAAAAAAAAATTGTAACCGTTGGATAGATAAATAAATAGCCGTTGAAACTATTTGAAACAGTTGGGGACGAAAATATAAATGTTGAAAATAGTCAAATGCTTAATATCTTTTTTTTTTCTTCCTTGCGCGGAACATGATGTTCCGTTTTGAGTGCGGGTCCCACAAAAAACCAACTAGTCCAATTGCATCTTTGTTATTTTATGCCTTACGAAGTTTATATTTAGCATTCTGCCTTACCCGTAGCATACACGTATAGGGCATATATACCTGTTTAGCATACCCGTAAGGGTTGCTCTTAGACGGTTACCCAACCAATTATAATGAAAACTAACATATTCCCAACAAAAAATATTATAAATAAGGGTGGATTCAGCCCAGGGCAAATTAGAAACTTCAACTCATGTTGTATCAGTTATGCACCCCAACCTATTAGTGTAGCCCACTCAATTGCAAGCCACATGGAGTTAGTATATGGTTAAAGTGATTTTCATTTCTTATATCTTGTTTCTCAGTTTTTTATGCCATCCGTTTGGGACTCTCTGTAAACTATAATGGCATTGTGGTGTTCATTCTCTATAGGCTACTGACAAAACTAAGAAAGAAAACATTGTCTCTCAAGCAACTTGGCACTGCACTTTTAAAATTAGCAGTATAAATAATAAACATCTATTTATGTGTATGAGTTATTTATAAAACAATAAAGAAATTTATTATGAAGTATTTAAAAGCATTTAATATACTTTGGAACAAAATTATATTATTAACCAATAATTATATAAATTTCTAATTTCACAAAGAACCACAATATATTAAAAAAAAAAATAAGATACAAATTTAGTTAATTTTTTGGTAATTACATAAATAATTATATTACAATTAAAAAATCTTTAATATATAATACACAAGCATCAAGCGTGTTTATAGTTCCAGTGTATATGAATTTAGCATTGGTAATATTATCGATATCAATTTGAAGTATATTCATTTTGACAGATCTAAAACACTCTACCGACACCTAACAGAAGGCGAGACGGGGAAGGTGCCTAATCCGAAAGTACTCTAAGTCAAAAATATCAACCCACCCTTAAAGGAATCTTGGCGTCGCCCTTAATTATAAACAAATGTACTCTAAAAAGTAAATAGCCAAGGATTTTATTAGTTATGTAAATAACTTTCAAATTTTGGATATTTTGAATTTATCGGACTGAATAGTGGTTTTGATGAAAAGTCATAACTTTTACAAATAAGGACCTGTTTGGTCTGAAATTATAATGACGTTTCGTGTGTTTAAATACAATTTTGATAAAAAACTGTGTTTGACAACCTGTTTTTAAACACTGAATTATAATATTTCTGTATTATAATCAAGTTTTTCAAAAAATAGGAAAATGGTGTTTTATAACTTCTGTTTTTTATTTTTCAACTCAAAATTATTCATTCTTAAGATTTTAATGCATTTATACATTAATATATAATATAGATACATAATACACTAATATATGTGTAATTCTTATAAATAAAAAAATATATATGTACATGTATACGAAATTACATATATTTATATTACTAAATTATATAATATACTAAGATCCATATGTTAAATAATATTATCAATTGATACATAATACTAATATACAATTTTATACATTTATTATTTATGTATGAAATAATATAAAATATACATATAGTATATATGTATTAAAAAATATCATCAATCATGTGTGTATATATTTTTATTATGAATTATACATGCGATATCATTATAATAGACACACACACACACATACACATACACATACATACACATACATGTATGTATAATATAAATATACATATTTATCAATTTTATCAAATTTTTAAATAACTACATTTAAAAACAAATTTATCAAACACGCACTAGTCATTACAAATTTAAAAAAATAAATTTTGAAATTATATTTAAAAATAACATTAAAATTCAATTTTCTAAATACAGAACCTAATGACCTAAGATTTCTAAATGTTGGGAAGATAACAAATATGTCTAATCAAATCTTCATCTTCCGGTCTTTGCGCGTATCAGTTCAGCCAAACCCAATCAATACTTTCAGAAACACATTAAAGATGCCATCAATTATTAACCGTATAAACGTTGACTTTATACTGTTCTCCATGACTTTGGGGTGAGATGAATTGAGTTTTGCTTGACTGAGTCTCTTTTAATGATTTACACGGCATTTTGCACAACCCAAAATTCAAGATAATAATTTTTGACGTAAAAAAATCATACAATTTGAGGCCCACGCAAAGTAAATGGGTTATAATTGATCATTTTTTTACACGAACCCAAAAAATAACATTATTTACCAACATATATATTAGAACTGACAAGAATAGACATATTTAACTAGTATTTTATGAATAATGCAATGAATGTTTTGTGGATGTTGATTTTCCATTGTATAAATATTTGATAATAATAGATGATATTTTCCTTATTGTTGTTTGTATTTTAAAGGGTCATTTGCATTCTAATATGCAGTAATTATGTGTATATGTAGCTTGGGTTCAAGTTTTGTATATTTACACTTTAAGTATCATTTTTACTTTTTGAAACTGTTTTTAGAAAAAAGTGTCTTGACATTATTTTTTTTTAAAAAGTCAATAAAAAGGTAAAGCTGACGGTATAACGTGAATTTGTTTTTACCCAAAATTGCATATACACTTAACTATTGACCCCAAATTTCAATTATACTGTTTAAAATTAATAATGTTTTGATTTATGGTCTTATAAGTAGCATGATCAGTTAATATAAACGGATACCGTCTTATAATTTTCTTACCACTTGTGCATCAACCCGGACACAAAACCTTTAATAAACATGTTCAAACACATAAAGAATATCACCCGGACAAGAAGAAAAAAACAAACATGAAAAGATTAATCAAGCGTCTTGTTCAGTGGTATAATACTGTCACTGAGACAGTGTTGGGGTGGATTAAATTTGATCTTCAGTTCAATTCTTAACACTATCAAAATAATATTTGATCAACGGAGATCATAAACACGAATGTGAATCAATCAAAATTCGTATAAACTCATGCTGTGCTAAAAAAAAAAGAATGGTTAACATTAAAAGAGAAAACAATGGTTGGAGGTCACATCTCTCGTTTGATAAACACAAAAGATGGGTCCTCCACTAGCTTGACTTTTGACTTCTATTCTGTCTTGGATGATCCCAAAGTCTCCTCATTGGAATTTCCAATACCATCATTTAATAAAAGTAAGAAGATTATAAGAACCCATTTTATATCTTACATATATTACAACACCATCACCACGATTCACCATGTCTACACCATTGGAGTAAGACTCATCTCTCTCTCTCTCTCTGCTTACATATTATGATTCTGCGCTATGTGGTCGTACGTTATTGTTTTCCATTTGAACTGAGTCATTTAAATGTTTGTCGAGTGATAAGAGTCTCCTGCAGTTCAATTTGTTGTTGTGGTTGTGTATCTTATGAATATGGTAATATTTTTTTTATTTACTTTTAAATGTTTCAAAAAATATATAAATTTGATTACCTACATTTTAAGGTTAATGGCAATTTTGTAGCACGTAAAATTCTAAAATTTGCTAGTTGAATCGAATTCATTCAAAATTTTACATTTTTGAAGGAAAGTGACGTGTGGTGCACGTGCTTTAGATTTAATATTTAATTAATTAGTTAAATTCATTGATAAAGCATAATTTTTTATGTAAAATTCAAAAATTTTGAGGAAAATACCGCCGGATTTTTGACGTCGCATAGATGCTTTATATATATAATATCTTAAATTTGACATATTTTTTATATACTTTATATTTTTGGCATTTATATTAGTTAAAAGTCACCATACACTACTACACTATTTACCAAGTTTTGTTTCGTCCTTTTATATTAACATGTTGTAATCAATAAATAGATATTTTTGTAAAAATATAATGTTATTTAAAAATTTAAATAAGGAGTCATACACTATCATGTTAATTCTATCGTGTATTTGTTATGCCATTTTTTTTTGCAAAATTTAAGACTTGAACCATTTATCAAAGATGTTTATTACTATTGGAAGAGTCCAAAACCTATTTAAAATAATTCAATCGTGTTTTGTGAGTAACTCATACGGTTCCGCCCAAATCGAGCATAACTTCCAACAATATATTATAGATGCCAACAATCGTTAACCCTAAATGCATTGACTTTATGCTATACTCCATGACTTTGGATCAAGATGAATTGAGTTTCGCATGACTCAATCTCTTGCATGGAAAGACACGACATTTCCCAAAGCCCAAAATTATAGACGTAATATTTGACATGACACTAACCCGATTCGAACTCGACGTGAAATGAACCCGTTGAGGTTGGCTTTTTCTACACGAACCCCTAAATAACACTACCCACCTACATATATAAATTAGGATTAATTACACTTTGATCCCTCAAACTTTTCTTATATTCTTACTTCACCGCTTTTACTTTCATTTTCTACACTAGCATTCCCATTTTTTTAAAACGCATCAAAATAGTCCAAACCCTCACGTGCCCATGACTCATTTTGCGTCCAAAATTTAAAATTTATAGGATTTGGTAGTAAAGTGATGCGTTTTTAAAAGTTCGGGACTTTAATATAGAAAACGGAAGTAGGTACAGTGAAGTGAAAATGGGAATAAAGTTGAAGGGGTGAAAGTCTAATCAACCCTAAAAATTAAACAGTCATGTGTGTGTTTTTCAAGTTCAAGCTGAAAATTTCAAACATGGATAGGGTAAAGCTACAGTAAAAGAGGCAACAATTGTTTGTGGTCGGTCACTTCTCTCAATTACTAAGCAAGAAAGAAGAGTCTTCCACTAGCTTGACTTGACTTGCGTTTCTCCTCATTGGAATTTCCAATGCCATCATTTAATATAAGTAAGAAACTTATAAGACCCCCATTTCATATCTTACATATATTAAAACACCACCACCATCCTCCATGTCTACACCATTGGAGTAAGCCTCCTCTTATGTCACTTTATCTCTACTATATATTGTGATTATGCGTTATGTGATCGTACTTATTGTTATTTGATCATTTCTTGCTTGAATGAGTAATAATAGAGATCCTTTATTCTATGGTTTTCCATTTCAACTGAGTCATTTAAATGTTTATCAAGTGATAAGAGTCTGTTGATGTTCACTTTGCTGTTGTGGCTGTGTAATCATATATTTTTATTTGATTAAGTTTTATATGCTCCATAAATTATTTAAATTCGATTACATATATTTTTTTATTGGGTAACTCAGCATGTTGACCTCGGTCTTCTTTTCCTTTTGGTTCTTATTTCTTAATTTTATGCCATATATATATAAGGCTTTCAGTGGGACACTCTTGAGAGTGGATTGATTTTGGTCTCTAGTTCAATCCCTGGCACTGTCAAAATAATGCTTGGCCAGCGAAAGTCACGGGCCGCAAATGAAAATTAGTCGATGTGCGCATAAACTGACACGAGCACCTCATGGTTGTCACCAAAAAATATATGTTTTCGCGCATGCATATATATTTGGTGAAGTTTTAATTTGTTCTTTGACTTCTTAATATTAGTATATAGTGTAGAGTAGTTCCGTTCTTTAGCCCGATTTCGATTTTTTTGATGATTTGGGTTCGAATGGGAAATTTGGATATCATGCTTCCTTATGTGCAAGAATAGGTAAATAGTTGAGAGATTTCACATCCACAAGATGGTTATGTTTTGTTTATGGCGAGGGACAGATCCAAGAATTGGATTTTAGGGGGGCGAAAGTGTGTGAACACAAATCATTTTTTTTTGGTTAATAATTACTTTTTTTATACGAAAGAACAAAAAATACTAATAATATATATGAATAGATGTTCTTCCTATATATATATATATATATACGTCTCAAAATTGTAGATTTTGTAATAAATAACAACAAAATATTGACTTTTAATTATAAATTTACATAGTTATGTCAAATAATTCTTTATTTTTAATGGGATGGCGACTCTTAATATTTTTCAAAAAATTTTGAGTGGCAAAATTCTATAATTACAGAAAAATTCAAAGAAAATGAAGCTATAATAGAAAAAAATTCAAAATTTTGGGAGGCCATTGCCCCCCTAGATCCATCAGTGGGTATGGCGAGTGAATAGATAAGTAAGATTGGTTTATTTGACTCATTGTATATAGATTCATTAAAATAAGTGTTTTTTACCAATATATTATATTACATGTAGTAAATATTAATACATTTTATACTTATAAAAAAATATTAATACATTTCATATTTACTATTTCTTTGCACATGTAGTAAATAGTTACTATCTATTTTTCACAAGTTGCGCAAATATTAAATATTTATTAAATTTTTTCTAATGGGCCACCTTATTGGAGTAAAAATATTTTCTAATAGAATTCATCAGAGAAAAAAAAATCACAAGATATATTTGAGTACATAATTAATAAACGTGGTATATTATTAAAAATCCCCACAAATAAATTAAGTCATTAGGAAAGATAAAATACGAGTTGAACGATATAGAAATATTAGTTTTTTTTTGTCTTTAGTCCCATCTCCAAAGATTTATTAGGCTTCACTCTCATATTTTTTTTTTAAAATGTAACAAATTCTATAACCACCTAAAACTGTCCGTAATTTATTTCAAATCACCTTTTTTTTTTACAGAGAACGATACATGTTTCACAGACTGAATTTTTTTTCTTGAAGGGGCAATTTTAGTACAAATAGGTTTTAGATTAAAGAAGCAAAGTTTAAGTGTTACTATACTCTCTAGATTTTATGGAGGCAATTTTTGTACTAACGTGTTTTTTTTTTCCAAAATGGAAGGGGGAGAAACTCCACTAATATATGCAAAAAAAAAATGGGTTCATAGTTAATAGCCGTACTATAACTTCTTCTCGAATTAAAGGGTGAGAATTTCATTATTATTCGGGGATAATAAATGAGAAAACATATGCGAAAAGGAAAAACTACATAGATATGGTTTGGCCCAAAATTAAAGTAGGTCCCACACGATGGTTTATTGCAAAAGAAAGGACACAATGTAAAATGGGAAACATTGGTGTATCAAGTATTGAAATATCTTTTTCACAAAAAAGGGGCAAATAATTAATTTTCATGTGAGAATGTGACACCACGATTGTTAAACTGAAAATTTGAAGAAGTTTTAAGGTTACATATTTTTTTAAACACATCAAGGGTAGATTAAAGAATGTTATCGTTAAAAAAGTGATTTAATTAGTATTAATCATAATGCACGAAAAGAGATAGAGTTAAATTGATTTTGTAAAATATTGTAAAGAAGAACGTGATATCATATATTTTAATCAAAGTTATTGAGCTGAATAGAATAAATGCAAAAATTGATTCTCTGACACCGCTTCTTTCTAAACACTGAATGACCCACCAAACCCCACTCAACCCACCTCTGCCCCACGGCCAGAACAACCTGCTGCCAAGAAAATCCCAACTGTATTTTACAAAGAAAATCTAAGTTATTATTTTTATTTTTTTGCATTGAAATCTTTTTCTTTTTAGTTGGAAAATAATTTTTTATGGAATATTATTTCATTTGGTGGAAAACAGTTTTTTTCGTGAAATAAAATTTATTTAACTGATCTCAATTTTATTTTTTTAGTTTTCTGCTATAAGTCATTTTTTTTGTAGCTCGAAGTTATTTTTGGGTGGAAAATAATTTTTTTGTGGAATATCATTTTATTTGGCCGAAAACAATTTTCCCTAGAAATAGCTTTTTTTTTAACTGAACTCAGTTTTATTTTTTACTTTTTCTGAAAATCAGTTTTTTGTAGGGGATTACTAGAGTTTAGTCCTACTTTTTTGAATATATGTATGTTTAATCTCATATCATTATTTTTTTATTGTTGGTCCTATATTTTTACAATTGTCATTCCCTACAAAAAGAAACATTAGCGTCTAGGATAGATTATATGGAAGTTGGAGGAAGTTTTTTACGGTTATTGGCCTTAAAATAATTTAAAAAACACATGGGATGAAAGACTAACAAAACTTTAGAAATGGGACTAAAATCAAAAAAACTATTTTTTGTAGTTGGACATCATTGTTTTGGGTGGAAAATAGTTTTTTTTTGTGAGTAATTTTTTTTAACTGAAATTAGTTTTTTATATTGGAAATCTTTTTTTTTTTAGTTGGACATCAGTATTTGTGTGGAAAATAGTTTTTTTTTATATAATTTTTTTAACTGAAATCAGTTTTATTTTTTTATTTTTGCTCTAAATTATTTTTTGTAGTTGGAAATATTTTTTTTGTTCAAAATCATTTTATTTGGTGGAAAACAGTCTTTAAGGAAATTAAATTTCTTTACTTGAAATAATTTTTTTAATATTTATTAGTATTTTTCTTTTTTTTTTTAAATTATTTATCACAAATTTTTAAAAATTTTAAATAGTTTTTTTTATTTCCAAATGTTTTAATTAGTTTTGTCATTTTTAGTCGTTTACGTGATATAATAAATTTAAAACGCCACTTTATTTTGAAATGAACAAAAATGCCCTCATTCATATGACCCACTTTTCCGTCCAAAAGACTAATTGTTGTAACGACAGAGGTTACTTATAGTCATATAGAAAATTCAGGGGTTAAATGTTGAAAATAAAAATTCATGTGATAAAGTAAAACCGAGATAATGTTTAGAAAGAAAGTATAATCAACCCAATATATTAATAACACATCTTTGCCTCAAGTGAAAATGTGTCAAAAATTGTACCTTTTAATACAAAGACGGACTTATAGGGAAAAGAAAGGGAGGGAAGAGTTTGAGATGAAAACAAAACTATAGAAAAAAAGATTATGCTTTAATTTCCATTTCAATTTCTTTCAAGTTTCAAAG
Source organism: Sambucus nigra (assembly GCA_949130495.1). Lineage (NCBI taxonomy): Eukaryota > Viridiplantae > Streptophyta > Magnoliopsida > Dipsacales > Adoxaceae > Sambucus > Sambucus nigra. Next base: position 60,780,889 of record OX422214.1, read on the forward strand.
TTTATATCAAGAATTTTGTTTTTCATTGTGTGCACACAACGTGTATATATGAATAAATTAAAAGGAGATATATCAATCTAACTTTATCCCAAATTAATATTCTAGTCTTTTTCGGTACCTCCTAAATTTTGACTTCATTATTTTATGAAGGTATGCAATGAACAAAATTTAAAGTCCACAATGATGAATAAGTCTTGATCGATCATTGATTGAATTTGTTCTTAAAAAAATTAATTTATAAATATGAAGCATTAATTTGAGAGAAAAATAAGAGACATATAACATATTTTCTTAATTATATTCTATCTAAAGACAAATATATGTATTAAACAGATTAAATGTTTCGGGTTTCAAACCATTTGATTTGTTACCTTGAACATTTTTTGGGTCTTTATGTAGCTTGCATTACCTTGCTACAAAAGAAAATCTCTAGAATCATTTATGTAGGTGAAATTTATAACATATGCATGATTCGTAAAATATATGCATAAATTTTTGTAATCTATGTGTATTAAATTTGTATATACCCTAATTTATAAAGTATACATTATAAAGTCATGAACCTTAATATGCAAATAATATGTAAATGGATTAAAGACGAAAAATATTATTTGTCAAAGACCAAAATAGAAAGCTCCCTATAAAATAATAAGCCTAACCTAACCTTGTAGAATATCTCATTCTGTTGTATGGATCAATTATCAAAAAGTTTCTCAAACATTTTTTAATAAATATTTAGTCCCAGCTTTTTTATTTTGTTCCAAAAAATCTCTCAAACACTCATTTAACAAATATTCTCTTATTTTTAAAGGTTTGCGCAAGCAGCATTTCCGCTCCATCGCACTTCCCCACTATCGAAGCTCCGGCAGTCCTTACCGGAGCTCCTTTTTTTGAGTGTTTTATGTGATGAGGGTCTTTTGGAAATAAAATAAAAAAAAATCAGATTAAACTTGTATTAAAAAATATTTGATGAAATATATAGTATATAGCCCTTGTTGTATATAATCATTCATATTTTAAATGAAAATATTTTTCAGATACTATCAATCTATACCTCCTGTGGCCAAGACATATGCTGTCATTTGCATAATGACCTCAGGTGCATATCACCTGGAGCTTTACAAGTGGACGAGTATTGCCCTGTTCTATTCAGATGTCTTTAAAGGGTTTCAGGTAATGTGTCCTAATTCCTAAATTACTCAATTTGAAAAGCCTACTTTTTGTAAAATTATTATCCATTTGTTGCAAAAGAGGATGCCAAAAAGAACAGAAATTAGAATGTTATTAGTTATTTCTACTAACAAAGGCCATTTAACAAAGAGTCAATAATATATTTTATTATAATTTTTAGTTCAATATATTTTCAAAATCAATTTTCAGCCCATGCAGTGAGATTAACTCATAAAATAGTGATATTTGTCGTACACATTGAATGTCTTACATGACAACATCATGCCAGCACCGAGGATGATGTGGCAGTGGCACGTCATCTTCTTAGTCGAATTTGGCCATCAAAAAATATTGAAATGGCACAATTATATCATTATTGGTGCTAACATGTCGGCTGATGTTGATGTGACACTGCAAGTTTATTAAATTGGCACATTTACTGTTCTATTGCACAACTAACATCATTATTGAGCTTTTATTTAATTTGAAAAATAAGTTAAATTAAAAATTAAATTAATCAATTTTTAGTGTCCAAACATTAATGCTTCAAACTATAATGTTTGGTGGTGCAGGTTTGGAGGCTTCTTACTAATTTCTTCTTCATTGCGCCATTTTCGTTCACATTTGCATTTCGCCTTTTGATCATGTAAGATATTACTTCGTTTTATACTTCACAACACGCAAATGAATTTTCAAGTTACATATTAAGCTCGAACTACTAACTCATTTTTTTCATTTTCTCTTTATTCTAAAAGTGTACTATGTCTGTGAAATTTATGTTTGCACTAAAGTGAAAAGGCAAAAATAAGTTCAATGGTTTTCTCAGGGAAAAAAAAGGGTCTACTAACTAAATTGAAAAAAAAAAGAGTGATTTTGTTTTCTGCTATATACTCCATGATTATATAAAGGATGAATTTCAACTCCACACAAATATCGATAATTCCATAATACACCTTTTACACAATCCATTTATTTAATAATTTTGACATTTAATTGTTTAGATTACGAAATGGTGTTTCATTAGAGAGAGGACCTTTTGACAAGAGAACGGCAGATTACGTTTGGATGTTTATATTTGGAGCACTCTCACTGCTGGTAATTAGTGACAACAACCACTTACTCTGCTATTTTTACATTCAATTCTAGTTTAGTTCAAGTTCTTTGGCTTCTGCTAATCTAAAATTGATAAATTCAAATGTCAAATTTGAGTATTATAAAAGTAATTGACATTATGCAGTTCAAACTCATAACATAAATTATGAGATTTCATATGTAAACCACTAAAACTCGAACCAAACCAGCACTAATAATATTGGCATTGTGGTTAGAAAATGACATGCTGAAATAATTGTTGATAATTTTCACGTGATATATTTAGGTGATGGCAGCTTTTCCATTTCTATGGTCTCCATTCATGGGTGGTTCGTTGGTTTTTATGATTATCTATGTGTGGGGTCGTGAATTCCCAAACGAACGTGTCAGTATTCACGGCCTTTTTCAATTGAAGGTATTGTTTTTTCCTTAATTTTTGTAAACCTAGCACTATGTTTGGAGCTCACTAACATGTAGGGCCGGCAAATGGACGGTTATGGACGGGTAAAAAATGGATACGGATAAATCTGGGCAGGTTAGGTGCGGGTCAGGCTGAATAATGTGGGCGGATCTGAGCGGGTCAGTGGAGGGTCGGGTCGGGTTAAACCCGTGACGGATCGGGTTGACCCGCTTTTCCTCATGTTGTACCTTTGAGTGTTTTTAAACAAATCCAAATTAAATTTTGGAAAAAAAAATCAAAATTTGATCTTCATACCCAAACTAATTCAAGTCTATATTTATAACATTTGTAAATAAAAATTTCAAAAGTAAAAAAAAAATTAAACATTAAAAAAAACAAAAAAATCATTAATGTCATTTAAAGTTACTTCAAATAGTACCACTCAACGCATCTTAATGAAAATTCTAAGCATTAATAAATAATTTATCTCTTTAAATATGATATTAATTTAATATTAATTTCTTAGACTATATCATATAACTAACCCATCCACCAACTGTTCGACTATAAATGAGGTATGTTTTCATTATTTTATTTTATATAAATACATAAACTCAAAAGATAAACAAAACTAAAAATAAAAAAAATGCCGAACTTAAAGAACACAGAAACACATTTGTAAAAATACATTACATAAATCTTAAGTTTCCTCACCAGTTTTGACAAGAAGATGCAGTTGTAGTTGGATGGTCTGTTGTCGGATAAGCCTTTAAATGGTTTTGATGGGTTTTGATGGGTTTTTGAGGTTATATCCTCAGTTGGTTGAGATCGGTTTCTTAAGAGCAATTGAAGGAAGAGACTTTCTATAGAGAGAGATATAAGAGCTCTTATGGAAACACTCAGCAGAATGAAAAGAGGGGTATGGAAAAAAAGTTTAAGATTTGCTCTTTAGGTTTGAGCCTGACCCATTTTTGAACCGCTAATGAACCGCTATTGTTGGGCCTCTAAACCATTTCGATCCACATACAAAATTAATGGGACCCATACAGAAAAATGTGAGCGGGTTCTGGGCGGGTTCTAGCTGCTGAACCCATATTGCCAGGCCTACTAACATGTAAACAAATGTTGTGTGTCATTCAACAAACTCTTAGTATGCATCAAGAGTTGGCGTAAAATTATTCAATACGAAAATGTGCTAAGAAATAGCCTTTGATTTTGGAAGAACTAGGAAATGTAGAATTTTTACAAGTACTTGTTGAAAAATGCAACTAATTGGTTGTGTTTGCAGGGTTTTTATGTTCCTTGGTATATGCTTGGAATAGATTTGATACTTGGAAATCCTTTGAAGCCAGATTTGCTTGGGATTGCTGCAGGACATCTTTACTACTTCTTAACTGTGCTCTACCCTCTCGCTGGTGGAAAAAACTATTGCAAGACTCCTCTTTGGGTGTATCCTTTTAATGGTTTAACATGCCATTTACATTCTACATTTTTCATCATTCATTTGCTAGTCATTTGTATTTGGCTGGGCAATAATAATATAAAAGAAAAAAGGCTCTGAGTAAAGGGGACAATTTTTATTCCGTAGTGAAAAAAATTAAAAATTCGATGATGGAAGAGAAAAGGTCTTAATAGGAAGCCGCGAAAGACCCCTTTACATTTTGAATGGACATCCTCAATCACTTTATATGAAACTTGCACGTGTTAACAATTTCCTTTTTCAGGCCTCATTTGATTCGGGGTGAAATAATTTTTTGGCTGCAAGTGAAATATTTTTAACTAGTAATAAGAATTAAAAAAAAAAACATTAAAGAAGTGAGCCATCCTATTGCATCTCTTCGCAACCAATTGTACATATAATGTTGAATCATCACGCTGTTATTTTTTTTATTTTTTATGATTTTTTTGTCATTCTTTGATTCTTATTTTAGACACAAGTTGGTTGCATTTTGGGGTGAGGGGACTCAATTCAACACCCCCGTTAGACAAGATGCGCCAGGTGGAGTTTCTTTTCGCGGGAGAAGCCACCGTCTCGATGGAAACAAAACAAGTTCTCGACATGAGGAAACAAGCACCACTCCACAGTCCAATGCAGCCGCGGCAGCTGCAGTCGCAGCCGGAGGAAGAGCTTTTAGTGGGAGAAGCTACCGTCTTAATAGTCGTTAGCTAGGGGGTATTAATAATTTTGTAATGAAAAACTTAAATTTACATATTACAAGATGCACCACAACTTCTAATGAAGACTTTTTCTTTGTGAGAGTCTCGTTATTGAATCTTGTATTAATGGTTATATTATGTTGTATTTACTTTATTACAAAAAGAAGTAAAAACACTATGTTGTTTAAATGATTTATCGTGAAGTTATTTGATAAAGATTTTTCAATTACTTTTATGGCTTCCCACGAGTAGCTGTGCAACAATGACGAAATTGTGTCATAAATTCAAAATTAACAAACATTGCTAATCAAGTTGTGCTTCATGTTTCACATTTCATTGTCCTTTACTTGTTCAAAGTATGTGGTTTTTTTCCACATCAATCCTTTTATTAATAGGTATATGGTAAGGGAGAATATCCTTTGAATTGTCATCAACAAATAAGGATGTAGATCATTTTGATCTTAAACTAACGATGGCGTAAGAAGAAACTCACTTAGGGTTTGGGTCCTATGGTTCTAAATATTTGTGTATTGGGGTATGTTAGTTTTCGCAATAGTTGTTTGATGTTATTGGTTTACTAGTTTGACCGCTTTTTTCAATTAAAAAATTATTTTGCCCTTGAACACGTTAGCATATCTATACATTAATATGTGTTTCTATTTTATATATGTACGTAAAAATATTATATATATATATATATATATATATATATATATAATGCTCTTGTGCGGACTAGTCCGCATTTTAAGAATGCAGACCGGACATTTGTCACCTAACAGTGCGCCTAAAAATTATAGGCTAAATTATAAGCACACTCTCTCTCTTCTGAGCTCACCGTCAGGTGACACATGTCCGATCCGCACAAGAGCAGGACTATATATATATATATATATATATATATATATATATATATATATATATATATATATATATATATATATATATATATATATATATATATATATATATATACAGACAGGCTCAGGTGCGGACTTCCCGTGCGGACTTTTGTCCTTAGCCGAAAAGTGGTCCCCCGTGGTCCCAAAGACTTTTGTTATTTACCCTAGATGGTCCCCCTCTTGTCTTACTCTAAAAACTTAGTTTAAGACTATATAATTAAAAGATTTATAATTCAGACCCAAAATTAATATCAAGACTTTAAAGATTTTAGAACCTCACCAAATTCCGACCAAAACCCTAATTCTGGTATCAGAGCCATAAGACGTTCCTTTTAGACATACGGTAAAAAGACTTTAATGCCCTTGGGATTTATCCCTCGCATTTACCAAGATATTTTTGGAACCAACCCAGACTACCAACCTATACCCATAACTGATTTAGACTCAGAAGGTTGTTTAACCACACACATAGACGGTTGTTCACACATTGAACATATCCCAGCCAAACACGCAGATAGTAGACAAGTCACTGCTAGTGCTATTAATAGCATAATAGACCAAAATAAGTGTATATTGCTTATATTAAGACAATTAATAAAAGACACTCATACCTTAGAAACAGAGATCAAAAATATCTCTAAAAGATTATTAGACATCGATAATCAAATCCCTATAGACTTAGTCCACGTGTTACAAGAAATAAATATTAAGACTAATCATATAGAAGTCATTAACAAAGACATTTTAGAAATTAAGACTTTAATTAAAAATCAAGACAGTGAGCTAATTAAACTTACTAAGGAACAAGCTAAGCTTATCCCTAGACTTGATAGTTATCTTCCTAATGGAGATAGTTAGATCAGACTGGAATGAGGTATCAAAAGACCTCTCCATTCAGACCTTATCAGAATTCTATCAAAGAATTTTAGAAAAGATAAATGATGATAGATTTTATTACAAGATAAATGAAAATGAAATTGCCAACGCAGCTAAGGCAACTAGACTTATATTAGAAAGACTAAATTTAATTTCTACATCTATAGCAGCTACCCAAGACTATAATAGTAGCTTTGTTAAAGACTTGCATTTAGACTTAAAGGCTAAGACAGAAGGGTTAACTACCTTCTACACAGACTTTGTTAAATTTCAACAGAATTTAGCAAATTACCTTAATAATATGGAAAGACATAATCTATCTAAAATGGATAGCATTATTAATGAACTTAGACTAGACATGGCCCAAGTAGAAGAAAAATACGGTGAAATTATAAACGGAATTAAGGCCGTATATAATAAACCATCCCAAGCAGAAATAGACTCGCCTTTTATTCTAACTAGGTTAGATAAAATTAAAAAGACTGTAGAAGCCATAGAAGTTAGAACTATGCAACAACTAGAAAAAGATAATGAAGTAAAAGACTATATCACTAACGTTGGTAAAACCATCGTTAATTCTCTAGCTAGACATAGTGAAGAAACTTCTGAAAAGATTAGAAAAGAGAATAAGAATTTTAAAGAAGAAATCCTTAATCAGGTAAAAAAACAAAAAGATTATTCAGACTTCTTAGAAAGAATTGAAAAAAGACTTGAACAAAAACAGGTAACCACCTGTAAGTTTAAAGAATCTCCTCCCATAGAAACTAGAGAAAAAAATACTATAGGAAGACGAGTCATAAATGACGGATTAGATAAGACTAGCAAGGTAGCCAGCTCTATCCCAAATATTGGACAGAGTAATCATATGCTCCAAAGACTTAAGGATTCATCCTCCAATGTTAGGACATGGTGGAAAGAAAGAAATTTCACCAATCCTCTCCAATGGAAAGAGTGGGGTGAAGTGGACTGGAAGATCGTGGAAGATTCCATCCATAATGGACAACTTCCAGCCGTTAGATATATAGACCTGTTTAAAGAAGGTGCCACTCCTAAGACTCCCAATTATAACATGACCTACCATTGTAGAAATCATGTGTTAGACAAATCCTATACTGAGCTCCAAGTATTTGACTCAGAATGGCTTAGATCTAGAGGAACTGATAGGAAGTTCCAATTCCTAACCTTTGGACTCTTTCAAGCAAGAATCCAAGGATTACATAGACCCCAGAATAATATTAACATATTATGTTGTTTAGTAGACAAAAGATGGAAAGACTTTGAGAAGAGTCTTATTGGAATAGCCCAATTAGAAATGTCAGACAACATAGGATACTTTAATGTCATTCCGGCATTTACAGTAACCGTAGACACAGCCAAGCATTTTAAGTTAATCTTATATGCTAGCGGTTATGAAGACTATATTATCCCAGACGCTAATATAAACATAGAATTTCAAAGCTATGTGAAGTTCTCCCAATTTCCTTATGAAGGAATGCAATCGGGAATTCCTAGCGGTAGACTTAATGAAGAAATCTTAGTAAGAACTAATGTATCAGACTATAATCATACTTACAGTATTAGGAATACTGGACCTATGAAAGAGAAAGCTAAGACTCTTTGGCAATTGCCAGAATTTCAAGAAACCAAGACTATACAAAATAAACCCTTGTTTATTAATCAAGACGACATCACTGGAAATGTTACCATCCAGTTTGGTCCCCCTAAGATTGTCAATAAGAATATCCAGACCGAAGAGATTAGATTTAGGAATATGGGAGAAGCCATAATCAATGATCCTTCAGAAGGAGAATGTAGTAGTAAGACTAGTGCTAGTTTTCTTAGACAAGCTCCGATAATTAGACCTAGAAGATCATTTGAACAAAAAGACTTAGTTAAAGAAAAAGCTAGGATCCAAAACTTTGGACATGAACCCTCAGAATTGGATATGAAGACCTTTAAAGATAACCTTAAGAAAAGTCATTCTGTTAGGTTTCAAGAAAGAGAAAGATTTAATATGATAGCCCAAGACCGCATATTAAAATTAAAAGAATCTAAGAACACTAAAGAACTTCTTAGAAACTTAAGACTAATAGAAGAAGGAGAACAAAGATTAATGCCAGCTACACAAGTAGAACCTAGTAAACAAGAGATAGGAAGTAGTAGTAGGCTAGAAGATGCTCCTAGACTTTTTAGTAAACCTATAGGAATAAATATTCCTATATACTCTAGCACCGTAGTAAAGACTAAACCTGATTATATAAAAGACTTCCCAACTAGTGACAAGAGTTTCACTCCCGTCAAGACTATGGCAAGCCAAGCCATAAATCCAGTAGGTATATACCTCAACCTAGACAATGTGCAAGATAGGAAGAAAGCCTTAGACGAATGGCGTAATCAGATGAACATGTGTTTTGCATCTAATGAACAATGGGATGCAAGCTCCTGTAAGCAGTACGCTGAGCAATCCATTAGAGGAATTGCAAAAGACTACTTAGATAGTCTAAGAAAGGCTACAGATGAAGACTCCTTATCTAAGATTGAGAAGATAAAGGAAAACCTAGAAGAACGATCAATTGAAGAATATATTCAATTGTTCACTGCAGAATTCATTGGAGCCGGACATCTAGCTCAGATCAATGAACAAGACCTAGCAAAAACTAAGTTAGCCCTCCTTAGCATTTGCAAGTTAGATAAGATAAATGAATATAGCAATAATTACGAGCAGCTATATTACCAAATTAAAGAATTTGGAGAGACTTTAAAAGATGAATACTTTAGAAAGATACCAGCCATAGGACAAATCCTAATTAATGAATATAGGAATTGGCCAGGAGTATCTGGAGTTAAGAATAACTCCCTTGGTGAAAGAATCAATTTCGCCAAAGACTATATCATATCAAAGAGACGTGATATAACCCAAGGAAAGTTAATAGAAGAAACTTTCAAGCAGATCCCTCCAATCAAAGACGAAAGAGACATTGCTCCAATCCAATGGGGATGTGGAAGTGAATCTAAGAAATTCAAAAAGAAAGTAGAATGGAAACATAGGAAGTTTAAGACTAGACCTTTAGGATTTCCAAAGAAATACAAATTTAGACAATCTACTACCTTTAGGGAAAAGAATCCTAAGACTAAGAAAAATAGATTTAATCAAAGAAGATACTTTAAGAAGAATACTAGTAAGTATAAGAAGGTTCCTAATTATAGAAAGGAAAAAGACGTAGCTCAATCTAAGACCGCCACCAAGGAGTGTTGGACTTGCGGCAAAGAAGGACACTTTGCTAAAGACTGCCCTAATAAGAAAGATAAAGAAAGTATTAAGATTATTAATACAATATTAGACTATGCAGATCAAGAAGAATTAGATATCCTATATGCTATAGAAATATCAGACATAGAAGATGATGATAACACTAGTATCTATAGTGTTTACACAGACAGTGATTCAGAAGACTATAGTGATACTGATGAGTATGAAGATTCTCAGGAAACCTTAGACTTATATATGATGCAGACTGATCTAGGCGATCTAGATAATGAATATATAGACTTTGAAGACGCTTGGTATAAATGTATATTAAGCCCCTTTCTGAAGAAAAGATGGACTGTTAGTAATCCAGAGCTACTAACCTATATACCTAGATGTTACTTTGATGAAAGACATTACTGCACGTTTGAGATGAAATGTTGCAAAAAAGACTTTAGATGTGTAGAATGTTTTGAGACTATACAAACAGAATTATTTATGGTTTGTATTGTTTGCCAACTACACTACCATGAAGACTGTTGGAGAACTAGATTTAGAGCAATTTATACTAGCCAGTATGAAACTCAAATAGACTTAGATATTAAAACCTATTATCAAGACATTGATAGGAATATAGCCAAAAGATTGCAAGAAAATGAAGACTTCAAAGGAAAAGGAATTTCCTATGACTTAGACGAATACAATTCTGATGATAGTTCAGAAGAACAAATACCCTTAGATCTTATAGATAAACCCCAGAAAGGAATATCTATTTTAGAAAAGAATAATTTAGGAATTTCTACTAAACCACATGCTTGTTTTGTAGAATTATTTGTTCAACATAAAGACTATCCTAAAAGACTTTCAGCCTTTATAGATACAGGGTGCTCTCAGAGTATTTGTAAGGCTAATGCCTTCCCTGAAGACTACTTTTTAGAAAGTACTCAAGAAATCTATGGTAAGGTGGCTAATGGAGATCCATTTACCTTATATTTCCAGACTATTCCTATTTATTTTAAATTAGGAAATCAGACCAACAAAACCGTTAATCATCGGTTTTGTATAATGGATCCTCGTCCTAGTTTCACAGGAAACCTTATTTTAGGACAAGACTTTATTAGTAAATATCATCCTTATACCCAGTATAATGATAAGATCTTAATTAGTGACCAAGAGGAATTTAATATTAAAGCTCCTCTAATAGATCATAAGACTGCCTTTGACCTTATGCAGGTCAAGCCCAATTATAGACCCATAAAACATCAGAGTTCTTCAGCTGAGCATGGTGGACCTAGACCTACAACCCAACAAGAAGCCTTAGAAATAACTAAACCCTTACAAAAAGAGTGTAAGTGTCCAGATCAAAAGTGTTATAAGCAAATAACGCTTATACAACAAGACATTTTAGATCAAGCCCAGCAGACCTTATTACAGATTCAAGCCATATCCAAACAGAAGAAAATGGATATCGAAGTAGAAAAGGAAAAGATTAGGCAACTAGCTGAGCCTACCTTAGGAGAAAATCCCATCGCTAAGTGGGATAAAGACCAAAGCTATTGTGAGATCATCCCTATTAACCCAGACGCCACTGTTAATGGAGGAACCTATAAGAAAGGGTACTCACAAGAAGATAGAGAAGAATTCAAAAAAGACATAGACGAAATGCTTAAGTTAGGCATTATTAGAGAAAGTAAAAGTAGACATAATAGCTTAGCCTTCTATGTTCAAAATGAATCTGAACGAAAAAGAGGAAAAAGACGCATGGTCATAGATTATAGACAATTAAATAAGAATTGTGAATTTGATTCTTATAAAATACCAGACAAGAATAATTTAATAAATTTAATAGAAGATAGAATAATATTCAGTAAGTTTGATTGCAAATCAGGCTTCTGGCAAATTAAGATGCATCCAGACAGTATTACTTGGACAGCCTTTAGTGTGCCCCAAGGAAAATACGAATGGCTAGTCATGCCATTTGGATACTTGAATGCTCCTCAAGTTTTCCAAAGAAGAATGGATAACATATTTAGACCTTATTCAGAATTTTGTCTTTTTTACATAGATGATATTCTTGTAGCCAGTAAGACTGAGATAGAGCATGTAGACCATCTTAAAAAGATTATTCTAGAATTAGACAAACATGGTATTGTTATTTCCGAAAGGAAAATGCAATTATTTCAGACTGAGATAGACTTTGTGGGAATGCATATTAATAAAGGAAAATTATCCTTGGCAGAACACATAACTAAAAAGATCCTTGAGTTTCCAGACCAACTCAAAGATAGAAAACAATTACAGTCATTTTTAGGATTGCTTAATTGTGCTGCAGACTTTATTAAAGACCTTGCTTCAAAAAGACAAAGCTTAACATCCAAATTAAAAGGAACAGACAAAACTAATCCCTTTTATTGGACTGAAGACGATTTTAAAGTAATAAGACAAATTAAAGATGCAGTCAAAAACATTCCTTTACTTGAGCTGCCTAATGCAGAAGACCAGTTCATAGTAGAAACAGATGCCTCTGATAAGCAATGGGGAGCAGTATACTTTGCCATTGATCATCAGACAAAAAAGAAGAAATTATGTAGACATAGTTCTGGAACTTTCACAGACCCAGAAACAAGATATACTGCCCATGAAAAAGAAGTTTTAGCAATAGTAAGGGCAATAGAAAAATATATGTTATTTCTTAGACCTAAACATTTTACTGTTTATACAGACTCTTCTTATGCAGTAAAATTCAGAGACTTAGATTTATCTAAATCAAGAACTAATAGACTTATTAGATGGCAGCAATTGCTTAATGGTTATGACTTCTCTGTTATTCATATTAAGGGAAGTAAAAATACCATTCCAGATATTATATCAAGAGAGCCAATGTTTGCTAACACTAATATAATTTCATGTTTTATGTTGCAAACAGAAGACTTAGAAGACATGAGTTCCTCTGGAACAAATAGACTGAACAAAGACGATGTTGCAGACTATCTTAGACGCGTAAGACCAAATGCTGGTGTAACGCAAAGACAGACTCATATTCAAGACTCTCAAGAAAGACCAATCCTAGAGAACTTTGATGATATCTTAGTTCCTCCTGGAAAATCTAGACAAGAGATTATTTCTCAAAATAGACTCATTGGGAAGATGTATTTCCCCCAATATAGACCCGATCAAAGATATCCCGACTTGATCAAATTTAGACGAGAATTCTCAGAAGACGAAAATACTCTTGTAGATGCCATATGGTGGAACGTAAAGAATAGACTTTGGATTGAGTTCAAACAAAATTTGGTAGCTATCGCCAGATTTATGAGAACCCAAAGACTCGCAGTTACCCAGCTTAGTGGTAATACTGTGCCTAGACCTCAGAATCAGACTTATGCTCAGACTCTTGGAGAAACCTCCAAAGCTAGACCCATTGATAATTTTTATTATCAGAAAAAGACTTTTAAGACTAAGATTGTTATACCATTTGGTCATAATAATCTTCCATTAACTGAAGACTTTAAAACAAAATCTAATAACATTATTGATCATTTTAATATGTTATTATCAGGAATAAGTGGAGATGCCTTAATAGTTAAAGGTTTCTTCAAAGACGTTCCAAAAATATATCTTTTTGGAAAATCAGAAATGGCACATATAACTCTTGCAGACCACGGGTTCATTGGACTCGTTCAAATAAAAGACATTGAAGACTCTGTTGCTCTTGGAAAGATTGTTCATGAGTATGTTAAAAAGGTAGAAGATTTCCTTCCTTTATTTGCTAGAATCTATCAGATTGCTCCAAGTTCCTGCGGAGGAATGAGGGTGGAAGGATTTAGACTTGTTAGATTTTCTAACTATACATTTGAAGACATTGAGATCCTATCCGAAGACGAAACTAAAGATTTAATTGTTGATAAGTCCAAACTCCAGATCGCCCAGGCAATGGAAACAATTGAGATCATGGAATTATTAACAGGAGAAGACAGGTGGTACACTGCCTACCACAAAGAAGACTTGATAATCCAAGCTGATGAGCCATTCAACGGAAGGCTCAAGAAAGAATCTAAAGACATGGTAGAGATAGCTTTGCCAGCCAGCCTCAGAACGGTAGGCCTTATTGATGAATTTTTCAATAATACCCTCCCAAATCAAGACAAGGCAGAAGAAGACACAGACACGACAAAGAAGGGCCCCTCAGTGGTGGATGAATTAATAAAAACGGAAGAATCGTTTGCCTAATCCATGCTTTTTCAGAAAGACAAGAGACCTGGCCCCACTGGGACCACCAAAAAGAAGACAGAGACTTTGCAGCATAAAAGACGACAACTCGTGATCAAGATTCGGCACGCCTAACCAGCTGTCCACCTTTTCAAAAGGAAGAGGGTCCCTCCATTATCACGAGATGGCCAAAAGTTGAAGACTTAGCCTATAAAGACAATATTGCTTTAATAATTCAAGGGAAACCGGATCACTTTTGTTTTTCGGTTGCCAGTCATCGCATGTACCCTTGATCTATAAAAGGGAGTAGTAGGAGTTGTAATAGAGATCAGTAGTTAGAGTAGTTAGAGAGAGAGAGAGATAACAAGACTTCTATGCTTGTAATAAATGATATGTGTATGAGTGAGTAAACCTCTCATAGTTAGGGGAGAGGGGAGAGTTGTAATTTCTTATGATATGCAATATAAGTGTTTTCTTTTCCAGAAATCTCTTATGTTAAGTTGTTATTATTTTCCAAATTATCTCCAACTTTCTGTTCATAGAGGACTATTGTGTTGAACCTCTGGTGTAGCACACAAGGTGTTATACTGGTGAACCGCCGTCAGGTGCCGATTTGCCGTAAGCCGTTAGCCAGGGTGGGCGTTAGGCGTGAAGGCGTACAGGCAGGAAACGGGTCAGCCGCCAAAGTAGTGGATTGAGGTGCAACACATAAAGAGAGAGTTGTAGGAGGTCAAGACCGGAGAAGAATAGTAACAAAGCTGAAGAGACAAAGGGAAGAAGATAAAGATATTGTAGACCAGAACGAAGGTATAAACTCGAACCAAACCCTTAACTATTTTACATAATATTGTTTTAAGAAAAATCTTATATGAGCTTACAAATCACTAAAGACTTTTTAGATTTTGTTAATCAAACAAGTTTAGACTTAACTAGAGAAATTCAAGACTGGACTCTTACAGACCCTAAAGATAAAGAACTTATAGAATCTGCTTTGGTATATGCAGGTGGTACTTTTAAATACATAGACCAGATCATTGAGTGGTTAGGAAGAGAAGTACCTAGAATAGAAATAATTAGAACAGGAATCCGTGACCTCTTTAGACAAAAATTAAGAACTGAAGAATTTGCAGAAGAATTGTCAAGACCTGAAAAGTATCTAGAATACACTAGGATACTTGAAGATAGTATAGACGTATTAAAATTTGTTAGACGTAAAAGGTTAGCTGAAACAAAGACTATTTTAATTAGAGCCGGAGGAATCCGTCCTCTCCTTAAAAACGTAGAGACAGCTGCCCCAAGAACATACCGTAGATTTTTGTCATCTTATGGTGATAATAATTTAGACGAATTTATAGATAACGATATAATCAATATTGTTAATCAAATATATAAAGAAACAAGACAGATAAACCCACGATACCGTATAAGGTATTTAAGACTAGAATATTTTCCAGCAAAACCTATTTCAATTTCTAGACTTCCAGAAGAAACTATTTATATAGATAATCCTCGCTATTCAGAATTCCAGTACGATAGTGACGGAAGAAGCTTGAGAAGTAGCAGCAGCAGCCCTGAAACTTCTACAATTAGACTTCCAGATTAATTAGACTTCAAAATAAGCTTAAAAGACGTTAGAAAGCATTGGGGTAAAAATTGATATTTCCCAAAACTTAGAAAAAGACAAAAGACATTGCGGTCCCAAAAGGTGGTCCTAAATAGACAAAACGGTCCCTAGATAATTCTTGGACGGTAGCGGTCCGTAAACTAGGTCCGTAAACTAGGTCCGTATACGATCCAGCCTCTATATATATATACCTTAAAAATATGTGTTAATGTATATATTTATATGTTAAGACAAGACACGACATCAAATTATTTTTGTTCCCCAAGATGAACACAACCCAAATAAAATGCAACATGACTACTAGAAATTGTTTTTGATTTTACCTAAAACGAACATGACCCAATTAAAACATGACTCTAAATCTTATTTTTAAACCCATGAACACGGTTCAAATAAAACACATCACTACACCAAAAACGAAGAATGGTTATGGCCCATGACCGTGACCTCACGACCTAGGACCGTGACTACAATCTAACCTTGTGCGGAATACCCAAAGAAAGATAGTTTTCTTGTTGTTGCGAGCACGTCGGCTCTCCACGTCGCATGCACACCATATCCTTAACAATCACTTCCTTGTACATCTCCAATGTCGTGAGATTAGAGGATTGACTAAACAATTGAGATTGAGTTATTTCATGCCTTCGCGTTACAAATCGATGGGCAATGGAGATGTGACAATATATATATATATATATATATATATATATATATATATATATATATATATTGAGATCTTTTGTGATTTGTGGTTATTTATAAAGTGTGAAGAATCCTATTTTAATATGATTGGGAGTCTTTTGGACAATCCTTAAATAATGGATTACTTAATCCCCAAGTCTACTATAATTAGAAGAAATGGGTTTTCTCAAACTCTGAACCAACCTTATTTGGTCGGGACCAACCACCTATGTGGGAGGATCATGGATCAGTTCACGTTTCAACTTGACCTACAAAAAAATATATTCAGCATTATTTACTTCGAAAAAATATGTTTTTAAATTTAATAATTATTTAATACAATATATTTCACTTACTAAGATTAGGTTGGAATAACTTTTAAAATTACATAATGAAAGTAAGATAATGATACATCACTAATTAATTTGTTATATGGACAGAAATGACATATTACACAAAAGAACATATCCTCCCCAACTCAAGGTGAGTGTGCGCTATAAGTCAGAACCTATATACTCGAATGCTCTGTTTTATCTTTTTTCCTCATATGTACCTTTTTATGTCATATCTGTGGAGTTGAATGTCGAATTAAAGAGCGGGTCACTTGGAAATCATCAATATGGACAACTGGAAGCCCATTTTTCACTTTTTTCACCAATCAACTTCTTGTCTCCCATGAAAAGGCCTAAAAATGTGGATGAATCACCAAACACTTTAGACTACTGGTAACCCCACCACCCTAACCTCTAAATATTCTCAATTCAAAATACCAATATGACACTAACGTAAGAATCTACCAAGAAATTGAGTGCGCCAATAAAGCCCCACTTAGCATCCTTTCCATAATTACTCCCACATCCTTTCCATAATTGAGGTATACTTGGGCCAATTTTTGCATAACAGATTAAGGTTACGTTTATTTTTTTTATCTGAAATCTGAAAAATATGTTTATTTTTATGTTTGAATATCGCTCTAAATGAATGTATTTATGTTGATTTAGATTTCAGATACTTCAAATGTAATTCTACCTCTTAATCATTAAGAGTCAAATATAGCCGTTAGCATCTTAATCATTTAAAAAAAACACTTTTTGGTACCTCTCAAGTCTGAATGGTTTAAGAGGTAAAAATAAACAGACATAAGTCTCCTCCCTACTCGGGTCAAAGACATTTTTGACTTGATTAGAAGCACCTAGGAAATTGACAGGAACACCCTAACTTCATCTACAACCCGGCCTCGTAAAGTAGCCAAGTTTTTAACCACTCGCATGGGCTTACGGTTAGTAGAAGACAAACCACTAGAATTACTAGACCAAGCCCTTACGTTGCAACATTTAACTATTCTCCTTAGATTTTGTAGCGCCAAAATTTCCAAGATCCTCGTGAGACAGCATGGGGCAACCTCATTTTTTGGTTCCATTTTGGCCAAAATTTTGCTAGGCCTGGGAAAATTTTAGCTCGGGCAGCATTTGTTTAGCCATCCCAACCTTCTTCTATTTTTATGAATTTATTTAGTTCGACCAGCAGAGTCTTTGTCTCATTTTTTTCAATATTTTTTATTATGACGACAAAACAAGTTCAACTCTAGATCGAAATATACACAAATGCCTGAAGCCCAAATTTTAGAAAAGGTACAATTTAGCAAAGTGCCCCCATCTTCAAGTGTTGATCTAAGACCAACTTTGGAGCATTAGAGCATTCAAAACTCTCCAATGCTATTTTGCTCAACTGAAAAATAGGTGCACGCCTAAGCATTAAGAGGAATGAATAACAAAAATATAATTAAAAAAACATCTCATGGCAATCCAACTGTTGCGCAAAGAATGACGAAAAGCTGAAAAATCTTAAAAGAAAAAGGGAAAAAAAGAATAAAAGTAAAAAATATGCGGGAATCCAAATGTCATGCAAACAACTACTTGTCACAAATCTGAAGGCTTGTTGCTCTCAAATTTCCCTTTTTTCATGCGAAATGTTATTTTGCTAAATGTTACGCGGTTTCATTACTACCAAAAGTATTGAACAAAGTAGCATTATAATAATCGCCTAGAGATATACGGGTTACAATAGAGCAACATTATTGTTGCTAAGGGGCCACCCCTGTAGTCATGACCTCCCGTTGTGAAATAAACTGAAGAAAGTAAACATTCAATGCTCCTTTTGTTCGAGTTTTTTTTGTTTCTCGAAATTTCAAATTTCTAAATACATATGAAGTTCAAGCTTTTTGCCCTGCTTGGTTCAAGGTGAATGACTTTTCACCTAGTTGAAAAATAAAATAGAAATAAGTATTCCAATTATCCAAAGCTAAACTTTGGGTTCGCATTAAAATGTAAATTAGTGTTCATGGGGCCATCATTCATTTTCAAATAAAAAAGTGAACAAACATCAATTTCGAATATGTAAAATTACCTTTCACCTAAGTGGAAAAAGTTACACCGAACCAAAGGGGGTCTTAATAAAGTGTTCAAACTCTAGACATGAAATATAAGACTTTACATGTGAATTAACCGATTTATAATGTCAAAATAGTACTCAAACTCCAACCAAGCAGGCAGTTAATGATCAGCCAAAACATTGAAGCAGCAATTACTCTATTATGAGTTCCAATCACCAGCTTGGCAATCCTTGTTGGTTAGCTAAAATTTCAACTTTTGGCCCCACAACATGTATAACCACTTTGATGCAAATATAAATGTCAAAGAATCTACAAGCCTTGTCTGATAGCTTGAAAATCTCTGCTTTAGTCAAGGGACTATCTACACATCACACTTTTTCCCACATATGTTAAATGTCATGATTTTTGTCTCATTCACATGAGATCTAGCTCAATAGTTAATGCACCCTCTCACAAGTGATAATCAAAACTCCAAGTGAAACATTTTACCATGTAAAAAAAAATTACTCCTTTACTTCCCTTGAGCAAGATTTTCTAAAACTGCCAGAGATTATCATCTGCTTAGCACGGAAGTAAGTCTGTAGCGGCAACACGGAGGGGGTTATAGGATGCTTAGGTAGTAACAATGTATAAATTTGTACAGTGGAAGAGATTATGACCTTTTAATATAAAAAATAATGATTTTTACCTCATAACCATCAAAAATTTCAAAATTTCTTCGAAAAAACCGAAGTCCTTACTCTCCAATTTCTTCAAGCTTTCTGAGGATTTGCTTTGTATCGGGCCTAAGGGAAGGCGAGGGGGAACAACAAGCCATCGCAAGCTGAAAGAATTTGAGAACGTCTTCTTCTGTAACTGGGATTTGATCATCATTTTGTCGCAAAAGAATATCCGGATGGTACAAATCCGAGATTCGATGATCAAGTATCGCATTCCTCATAGCGTTTGGCAAATAAAAATCTTGATCATGGGTAGGCTTGTCATTAATCGGTTCTTTACCTGTAAGCAGTTCGAGTAAAATAACCCCAAGACTGTAAATATCAGTTTGTTCGTTCGTATCTTTCATTTTGATTAGTTCGGGAGCCATGTATCCTTCAGCTGCAGAATCCTCGAGCATCTCTTGGGCGGCAGTTGGATTTAAGAGGAGGTGTAAGCCAAAATCCGACACGTAGGGTTGGTAATTGCGGCCCAATAGTACATTCTTTGACTTGAGATTTCCATGGATTACAGGCTTTTGCAGGCCCGTGTGAAGATAATCCAATCCACTGGTGATACCAACCGAGATCCTATAAATGACGGTCCATTTGCGCGACTCACCATTTCCATCTGCCAATTCCAAGCAAAATTCCAATCAATATATATTTTAATAATCCAATTTTTTGTGATAAATTAATTGGTCCTTTTTACTTTCGCTTTATTTTTCTTCCAACTCTTAGTGTTGTATTCTCTTTCTTCTCAAAGATTTGCAATATACCCTAAACGCGTCGTTAACCTCAATCGAATGTCATTTTTAGGGGATTTATGACCAGCTTTAGCCACGTTTTACATCAAGTGTCTAACACGAGTGGAAAGAAAAATGGGGTGAAAGTCAAATACTCTAACTTGAGAACTAAAAAAGAAGTCAACTCAAGATTGATTTATTTAAGCTAGAGACAAGATCCAGAGTACAAAAGAAATGACAACAAAGTGGCAACCACTTCCATTAGTTTTATAATCTAGAATGTGAAAGAATGAGAATGAGTATTAGGATGGAATAAGAATATGATTATCCTACATGTGGGTGGGTGGGTGAGTGCAAATGGATCCAACTTGAAGCCTACATAGGCCACTAGCTCAATCTGAATTCCCTCATAATATTCTGAGAAAAGAAAAACACAGAAATATATACAAGGAAATTTTGAACAGAAAAATAAATAAGGTAATTTTGATTTTGGTACTTCACTAATTGACGACTTAAAGAGAATTGGCACTTTTTTTATTTTTTTATGAGCATTAAAGTTTTACAACTGGAGTTAATATTGGAAACAAAAAGGTACTAACGTAATAAAAGAAAATAGAAAAGTACCATAGTCTATTTATGCCAATTAATGAGGTACCAGGGACAAAACTACCCAAAATAACTTCCATGCTATTGAGCAACTAGGCAATTTGTATAATGGCTGATTGAAATTGAGATATGTTAACAAATTAAATACATAAACATTTCATATAATGAATTTGCAATTTGACACCTGATAATGAATTAAAGAAGAAAGTTCAACAAGAAATCATTATTCCACTAATATATCGAAAACCAAGAAAAGATTCAATTCGTGCTTATCCATTCTAATATATTCATGATCGAATCCCATTTATCAATAAAATTTCTGCATTACATCTCAGTTTTCTTTCCTTCTATTTCCTCAAAAAAATCTTCTATTGACAACAAAAAGGGGTTACTATAATTGTAAAATATAAATTCAAGTACTTTTTTTTGTCAAACTAACCATAATCTAACATTTTTAAAATAAAACCCCAAAACTCATTTCCTCAATAAACAACGGGGCATTTGACGAAAAGTCTCTCGGTAATTTTTAATAAACGTTTAGTCCAAGCCTATTTTGTTCCAAAAAGTTTCTCATTACATAAAAACAATCAAAATAAGGACACACAAACCCATTACCCACCTTCCCTATCCCACCCCAGTGCCGGAGCCAGGGCCGGTCCAAAGATTTTAGGGGCCCAAAGCGAACTCTTGAATTGGAGCCCCCATATTTAACAAGAGACTTTTTTATTAATTTATAAATTGTAGTTTTTTTTTTTACCAAAAAGATGCTAACTTATTTTTCAGAATTGCGACAAGTTTAAATGTTTGTCCACTAAGTTTTTAACATAATGTTTTTGGGACAATTGGAAAATGACGCTATAAATATATATACATATATAAAATTTTGGGGCCCCTAAAATGTGTCGAAAATCGGGGGCGCGAGGCGGCCGCCTCTCTCACCTCCCCTCAAAATCGGCCCTGGCCGGAACTCTGATGGGGGTTCGTGGTGGACCTTTAAAAATAAGAAAGTATTGTATAAATGAATGTTTGAGGGACTAGATGGGATTAAACTAAAAATATTTTTTTTTAAATATGTATTTATGTTGGGTGTTATGCATTAATTGACCCATAAATTACAAGCAATCAAATCAAAATCTCATCAAAATGAATAAAAAAAACAGAAATGTTGACAGCTAGAAAAACCCCAACTATTGAATGTTGACAACTAGAAAAACCCAGCTGTTGTCATTTCCAATATTTGTATAACTCAGCCCAGATAAAGAATTATCATTCCCTGATTCCATAGCTGTCTATTTAACGATAATCTCACATTTTTAGCTGAATAACCGAAAATCCATTTCATTAAACCATAATCAAATAAATCCATCAAATAAAAAAATTTAATAAATGTCTATCTTAACATTTGATATTTTTTAATGAAGAATCAAAATCTCATTTCATCAAATATTAATCAACTAGAGCAATCAAATCAAAAATTCCATAACAAACACACACAAAATAGAAGGAAAACAACATTATAAATGTTTAAATATGAGGAACCCAATTTTTTTATTCAATTTTGAGTTACAATGATATGTCATTAATACATTGGGTGATGATCACATTAGTTCTACTAAAAACAACACGTTGATGATACACTCCAAATTTGGGTCCAAAATGGGGTCTCCCTTTAAGTTTTTTCAAGTATAGAATAACCCAACCATTAGAAAAGGGGATACTACAAATCCAAGACATTTATAAAATTTGTAGAATTCAGCCAGATCAAGATTTATCACACCCTGATTCCGCAACTCTCTATCTAACCATAATCTGACATTTTTGACAGATAACCAAAAACTCAGTTCATCAAACATTAAAAACTAAAGCAATCAAATCAACTAAAGCAATCAAATCAACTAGAACAACCCGACGTTTAAAAAGGGACTAGTCATTTCAAGCATCAGTATAATTCAGTTTAGATCAAGATTATCATAGCCTGATTCCACAACTGTGTATCTAACCAAAATCTGATATTTTTAACAGATTAACAAAAAACCCATCTCATTAAACATTGATCAACTAAACCAATCCAATTAAAATCTCATAAAGCAAGAATGTTAAAATCAAGAACAGCACAAATAGAAAAAAATATATATTTCATCATACCCTGATTCCATAATTGTCTACCTAACCATAATCTGATATTTTTAACAGAATAACCAAAAACAAATTTCATCAAATCGGAATAAACTAAAGCACTCAAATCAAAATCTCATAAAAATAAAAAAAATAAACGAAATGTTAAAAATGAGAACAATCCAACTGGGAAAAAATATAAATTTCAGCATACCCTGATTCCATAATTGTGTATCTAATCGCACATTTTTAACAGATTAAACCAAAAAACCATCTCATTAAACATTAATCAACTAAACCAATCAGATCAAAATCTCATAAAAAAGAATTCAAAAAAAAAAAAAAATGAAAAAGATCAGAAATGTTTATAACTAGAACAACCCAAGTGTTAAAACAAAAAAATATCATTTACCTCTGATAAAGTCAGCCAAATTGCCACGTTTATAGTACGGATGAACAAGAAGCTTCTCCCCTCTAGACCCAGCATAAAATGCAGAGAGAGGCACCAAATTAGTGTTCCTAATCAAGCCCAAATATCCCACCACTGTCACCACTTCATTAACACTAACTGTACAAGTTGGCCTCAAAAACCTCAAAAGCACCATCAAATTATCCCTCAACAAACTAGCTCTATAAAGTGTCCCATAACTAGACTTCCCAATGACCTCCCCAGGTGCATCCAATATATCAAACACACTTAGATCCTCACACCCCTCAAATTTAATCAAATCCTCACTACCCATCTCATCTACTTCTCTACACTCAATGCCACAATCTTTTTTTGCTTCTATATCACTGGATCCCTTTTTAGGCCTACAAAAATAGATGACCAAAACAAGAAGTACAATTAGGACACATGGGGTGGTTGTTCCAAAAATTAGTATGAGGGTGTATTTTTGTTCCATTTCAAAAAATGGTAATGATTTTAGAGAGACATTAGATCTGGTCGTAGATATTCTGATTTTCTGATTTTTTGATATATGATTGGATTTGGAAGAGATTTGAGATATGGGTAAGCTTAAAAATGTGATCTTTGTTATTAATGGAGAGAGGGGGTTGGCAAGAGAGACAATTGCAGAGCCATGTGCAAGTATCTGGCTGTATGGTGGAAGTGTGTGAAATTCCATTAATGCCATCAAAAGTGGAATAAATAACAGTTGTGACCAAACAGGTGGACCTAGGGGGATTAGAGGGGGTTGAGTCAACAGTTATGGAGCTGAGACATGTTCTCAACAAGGACAGATACTACGTCTGAGCCACGTTTGGTTGGTTCAAAAATTTATCGTACCTAAAATAAGGGTAGGCTACAGTAAACACCCAATCAATGTTTTTTTGCTCGTCACAATCAAATACATAAGAGTCCTAGTTGTTAGTAGGCAAAAGCGTGGCATGTTAAAATTTATCTAGGCAAATTCAGATGACGCTATCAAATAACATTAGGCGAAATTAAAGTCAATTCCATTAATTTATTTAAAAACAATTTTTATATTATATTCAAAAATGTTAAAAATAGTTTTTGCAATATTTTTATATTACAGTTTTTATATTATATTCAAAAATGTTAAAAAATTTGTAAAACATTCTCTTAACAATTTTTTATAATATCAAAAACAGTTTTTAAAATATTACAAAACAAATTTAAACATTCTCAACAGTTTTTTTAAACTCTTTAAAACAGTTTTAAAAAATGTTTTTTAAAACTTTAAAACAGTTTTTATAATATATCCAAAACAGTTTTTAAAAACGTTAAAAACTGTTTTACAATATTTTTATATTACGATTTTTCAAAAAAATTGTAAAACATTCTCTTAACAATTTTTTATAATATTAAAAGCAGTTTTCAAAACATTACAAAACAGCTTTTAAACATTCACAACAGTTTTTTTAAACTCTTTAAAACAGTTTTAAAAATGTTTTTTAAAACTTTAAAACAGTTTTTATAATATATCCAAAACAGTTTTTAAAAATGTTAAAAACTGTTTTACAATATTTTTATATTACGGTTTTTCAAAAAATTTGTAAAACATTCTCTTAACAATTTTTTATAATATTAAAAGCAGTTTTGAAAACATTACAAAACCGTTTTTAAATATTTATAACAGTTTTTTTAAATATTTAAAACAGTCTTTAAAATTATTTTTTAAAACTTTAAAACTGTTTTTATAACATATTCACAACAGTTTTTAAAAATGTTAAAAACAGTTTTTACAATATTTTGTTAATACGGTTTTTTAAAAACAGATTTTTTTTTGCAATATTTTGTTAATACGGTTTTTTAAAAAAATTGTAAACATTTTCTTAACATTTTTTTATAATATTAAAAACAGTTTTTGAAACATTACAAAACAATTTTTAAATATTCATAACAGTTTTTTAATTATTTAAAACAGTTTTTAAATTATTTTTTAAAATATTAAAATCGTTTAAGAAGTTGACAAATTTGTGGGCAAATATTTTCCACTCAAATAGGTAAGCAAAATTTGCCCACAGATTGTGCATAGGAGGTGTTGTACAGTGGCAAATAATGCCTAGGCAAATTATGCAACCAAACAGATAAAATGTGGGTAAATTTTCATATTTGCCAACTTTTTGGCATTTGCCTAGGCAAATTATGCCAACCAAACGGACCCTAATTTATAAAAACTAATTGTAAATCCGGTCGATGCGCGGGTGAGATGCAATGGACGGAACATAAAAAAAAGTATCTCAAATTTTTCAACAAAACTCGTAATAAGAGAGGGTGAAGAAGATTGAAAATTGAAAAGACAAAAAAAAGTTTTATAGATGGCGTCTAAGAGATAATCAATTTGAAAAACTTTTGATCATAAACATCGTAAGTCGAAAGGATGAATTATATTTCTAAAGTTTTTAATAAAAAAATGCACTTAAAAAATATATTTATAAAAATACTTAATTTTTTTAAAAAAAGTTTATTTTATCAAATAATTTTTATCTTTGTAAAAAACGGTAAAAATTTTTGTTATGTAAAATAGTTAAAACTATTATTTATATTTTAAAAAATATTTTTTATTTATTTTAATCCGAGTTAAATTGAACTATAAGTAAAAAGCAAAACAAAATTTGAGTTCTTTACTTTTGAGATATGATCTAATCAAAACACGAAATATTGAAATTTAAAATTTAATTACTCACATTTTTTTCTTTTGCACGGATAAAACCCAAAACAACTTTCTTGTGTGTCAAAGGTAGAATCCAAGCAATAAAAGGAGCTGAGTTGTTTGAAAATCATCAAACTAATTAGCTAGTGAGATAGTATATGATCAGAAAAACCACGACAACTGATGCCACCAGTGCGAACATTGATTCGGTCTCAAACAAAACGCCATCTTGAATTTATCCATAGTTCCTGACAGGACACCCCTTGATGAATCCATATCGTTACCCATTGGACGGACGCTGCAAAAAGAAATGGATAGAAAGAAGGAATAACTATGGAAGTCGTTAGGGAGAAGGTGCTGAACTTAATGAGAAATCAAAAAGGATGGAGCCACGTGGATAGTCTAGATAAAAAGGAGCATTTAATGTCTTATTTAGCATTTTATAATATATAGAGATTATCCCTATGGCCTAAAACCGAGAGATAACATAAGTTAAAGATATTTAAACCCTATTTTTTTTTATCAAACTAATTTTCTCTCACCAACTCTATTTATAGTTTTCTCTCTCTCTCAAATTTAACAAAACTTAATTATACCACCATCATCCTGTTGCCGCCCCTCTCTCGCCGCCCCTTCCTTCTTCCTCCGCCGCCCCACCAGCCACGTCACAAATTGCGCCTATGTTGTCCTCTCACTTCTTCGTCTTTTTTTCATTTTTTACATTTTTCAAATCTACATTTGCATGTAAAAAATACGTAAATGGTTATTATATTAATGTTTGTAAGTAAAAAACGTTAAAGAAACAAAAAGTATATCTATATTTCAACCACTAGAAGTTATGTACGGATGTTTTCTTTAAAAAAAATAATAATTGTACATTCGGTACCTTAAAGATATTGCACTGGACAGAATGAAATGGGAAAATAGGATTCATGTAGCCGACTCCATATAATTGAGAAAAGGCTTTGTTGATTGAGTTGAGTACATTCGATACCTAAATGCTGAAAACGATTATATAATTTGTTATGAGTTTTGGTGACCCGGTTAATGTGTTGTTGAGAAATTATATTGATATAATTGCTTATGAGTTTCGCATTTGATTTGAATATTCGTATTCGTATTGTTACGTTTTATTCACCGCTAATATTTGTTGAGCATCTTTCCTGTCGTATTGTGTACTTCCCCATATTTTCTTTTAGTGGCAGGTTAGCGCGGATTTTTGGGCGCTTTGGATTTATTTTGGAAGCGTGGATTATTATTGGGACGGATTTTTAATACAAGATGAGAAGACTTGTATTTATTTATTTTGATGTATAGAGCATTGGAGATTCATTTTAGTATCGAGATAGATAGTTGTATTTATTCGAGAGAATTGTTGTATTTATTTGAAGAGATTTGAGACTAGTGATTTCTTTTCTATTATGGGATTTAGATGCTCTATACCTTGTTGTATTGTGGATTTGATTTAGTTTTATCGATGTGTAGCGCTCCGTTCGCTCTCCCCGGGCGGGCGGGGTGTTACAGAATGGTATCAGAGCTTAGGTATATGACAACCCTCGGGTCTTGGGTTTTGGGTCTGTTGCGTTTTTGTGGCGCGTATTTTTGGAGATAGAATCTTTAGATGATCGTTTCGTGTTAGACATCTAGATTAGATGTGAGGAATTTATTTTTGGCGACGAGTGTATTTTTGGAGATTGTTGGCCTGATTTTTTAGAGTTAGGTATTCGGCGAATTTCGAGGGAGAAATTCCATTGTTAGTGGGGAAGTGTAACAACCCGCGTAATTTTTGGGGTATTTTCAAAATTAAGAGGAAAAATAAATTCTTAGATAAAGTTATTTTTATTGCTCAAATATGTTGGTTATTATTTTTAAAGGCGAGAATTTCAAACGATTTCGAAATCGGAATTAAAATGGAGTTTTAATTGAATTTTTATTATTTAGAAGAGTCCTCAAAACATAAAACTCTCTAAGAGTCATCGGATCATAAAACTCTCTAGTAAAAATAATATTTTTAGAAATTCGACCGTCCGATCAAGCTGAATTTTTGTCAGCAGTCCTGTCTCGCCGTTCGCTACAACATATTAAAATTTCAAGCGATTCCAACGGTTCGATCGTCAGAAATAAAATTTTTAGTGTTTGTATTTGATTAGAACTCTTTTCTTAATCAAACTCTTAATCCTTTATATATCAACTAATTCGTGGCTTGGCTTTTCAAATCACTTTTTCTCAAACTTTTCAACCAGAAGACCTCTCCAAAATTACTCCCTTTCATATACAAACCACAGCCCCAAACTTATTCAAGATTTCAACCTTAGATTAGAAGGCTTGTTTGGTGTTTTCTCGAGTATGGGCTAGAACGAGATTTGATTAATTTTCGCGAGAAGAACGTGATGGTGTGATTAGATTTTGAGGCTGAATCATGTGATGATTTTAAGGTATGGGGTTTTACACAATATGCTCCTTAATCTCGCGAGTATTATTCTCGTTGTTTTCTTGTGATTATTGACTCATATTTGAATTGCTAAATTCATTGGAATCTGGAGATTTTTGTTGGAATCTAATTATGATTCACGCGGTATTATTATTGTGTTGAGCATGTTGTCATGAAGATTTTAATATGGCACGGAGGTTGGGCACCTGCCAATATTCCTTTTTCCGGATATGCTAGAAAAATGCATAGGCGCGGTACGGTGGTGAGGCTTGGTGACCCGGTTAATGTGTTGTTGAGAAATTATATTGATATAATTGCTTATGAGTTTCGCATTTGATTTGAATATTCGTATTCGTATTGTTACGTTTTATTCACCGCTAATATTTGTTGAGCATCTTTCCTGTCGTATTGTGTACTTCCCCATATTTTCTTTTAGTGGCAGTTAGCGCGGATTTTTGGGCGCTTTGGATTTATTTTGGAAGCGTGGATTATTATTGGGATGGATTTTTAATACAAGATGAGAAGACTTGTATTTATTTATTTTGATGTATAGAGCATTGGAGATTCATTTTAGTATCGAGATAGATAGTTGTATTTATTCGAGAGAATTGTTGTATTTATTTGAAGAGATTTGAGACTAGTGATTTCTTTTCTATTATGGGATTTAGATGCTCTATACCTTGTTATATTGTGGATTTAATTTAGTTTTATCGATGTGTAGCGCTCCGTTCGCTCTCCCCGGGCGGGCGGGGTGTTACAGAATGGTATCAGAGCTTAGGTATACGACAACCCTCGGGTCTTGGATTTTGGGTCTGTTGCGTTTTTGTGGCGCGTATTTTTGGAGATAGAATCTTTAGATGATCATTTCGTGTTAGACATCTAGATTAGATGTGAGGAATTTATTTTTGGCGATGAGTGTATTTTTGGAGATTGTTGGCCTGATTTTTTAGAGTTAGGTATTCGGCGAATTTCGAGGGCGAAATTCCATTGTTAGTGGGGAAGTGTAACAACCCGCGTAATTTTTGGGGTATTTTCAAAATTAAGAGGAAAAATAAATTCTTAGATAAAGTTATTTTTATTGCTCAAATATGTTGGTTATTATTTTTAAAGGCGAGAATTTCAAACGATTTCGAAATCGGAATTAAAATGGAGTTTTAATTGAATTTTTATTATTTAGAAGAGTCCTCAAAACATAAAACTCTCTAAGAGTCCTCGGATCATAAAACTCTCTAGTAAAAATAATATTCTTAGAAATCCGACCGTCCGATCAAGCTGAATTTTTGTCAGCAGTCATGTCTCGCCGTTCGCTACAACATACTGAAATTTCAAGCGATTCCAACGGTCCGATCGTCCGAAATAAAAATTTTAGTGTTTGTATCTGATTAGAACTCTTTTCTTAATCAAACTCTTAATCCTTTATATATCAACTAATTCGTGGCTTGGCTTTTCAAATCACTTTTTCTCAAACTTTTCAACCAGAAGACCTCTCCAAAATTACTCCCTTTCATATACAAACTACAGCCCCAAACTTATTCAAGATTTCAACCTTAGATTAGAAGGCTTATTTGATGTTTTCTCGAGTATGGGCTAGAACGAGATTTGATTAATTTTCGCGAGAAGAACGTGATGGTGTGATTAGATTTTGAGGCTGAATTATGTGATGATTTTAAGGTATGGGGTTTTACACAATATGCTCCTTAATCTCGCGAGTATTATTCTCGTTGTTTTCTTGTGATTATTGACTCATATTTGAATTGCTAAATTCATTGGAATCTGGAGATTTTTGTTGGAATCTAATTATGATTCACGCGGTATTATTATTATGTTGAGCATGTTGTCATGAAGATTTTAATATGGCACGGAGGTTGGGCACCTGCCAATATTCCTTTTTCCGGATATGCTAGAAAAATGCATAGGCGCGGTACGGTGGTGAGGCTTGGTGACCCGGTTAATGTGTTGTTGAGAAATTATATTGATATAATTGCTTATGAGTTTCGCATTTGATTTGAATATTCGTATTCGTATTGTTACGTTTTATTCACCGCTAATATTTGTTGAGCATCTTTCCTGTCGTATTGTGTACTTCCCCATATTTTCTTTTAGTGGCAGGTTAGCGCGGATTTTTGGGCGCTTTGGATTTATTTTGGAAGCGTGGATTATTATTGGGACGGATTTTTAATACAAGATGAGAAGACTTTTATTTATTTATTTTGATGTATAGAGCATTGGAGATTCATTTTAGTATCGAGATAGATAGTTGTATTTATTCGAGAGAATTGTTGTATTTATTTGAAGAGATTTGAGACTAGTGATTTCTTTTCTATTATGGGATTTAGATTCTCTATACCTTGTTATATTGTGGATTTGATTTAGTTTTATCGATGTGTAGCGCTCCGTTAGCTCTCCCCGGGCGGGCGGGGTGTTACAGCATGCTTCCAGTCAATCCTCTCCGAATATCAAACTCAACAAATAAAATCACTTTAAATGGGAGGTAATACACGGGACATGAAGGCATAAAGAGTAAATGGAAATGGAAACTAGGCCACATACATGTCATCAATCAAGAAAGCTATATATAAAACTAAAGACTTCGCAATCTCAATGAAAGGATATCGTCATTAAATAGGTGAAATGCATTTTCACAGATTCATCATCATCATCATCATCATCATCATCATTGCCTTAATCCCATCATATGGGGTCGGCTAACTGGATTCTCCTCTTCCATTATATTCTATTATATACGTTATTATCATTCAAGTTTAATTCCTTAAGATCGCTCCTAAGAATTTCTTCCCACAATAGCTTAGGGCAACCTCTGTTTCTTTTACCCTTTATTTCCAACAATCTTCCTCTTGTTATAGGGGCATTTACTGGTCTACACAACACATGTTTGTTCCACTTAAGTACACTTTCTCTTAATTTATCATTTATGTGAGCTACTCCTAACTTTTCTCTCACGTATTGGTTTTTAATTTTGTCCTTTCTAGTAATTCCTATCATCCCATGGAGCATCCTCATCTCACTAACATGGAGACTTTATTCATGTTTCTTTTTAATACCCAACACTTTGTTCCATATAAAGTCGCTGGCCTAACAACTGTTCTATAAAAGTAATTTATTAGTTATCCTCTTATCGCATAATACTCTACTCGCTTGTCTCTATTTCATCCAACCAGTTGATATTCTACTCGTAACTTCCTCATCAATATCTCCATTACTTTGTAACATTAAACCTAGATATCGAAATTTATTAGTTTGGTTTATCACTTTTTCTTCAATACTTAACATTATGTTACTCGACGCCTCATTATTAAATTTAGTATTTTCACAGATTATCGTAATTATTTTAACATTTGAATTACATTCAACTTAAGATCCCATAGGACTTTTATGTGTTATAATGTAGGTTTGGGGTTAAGGTTATGAAATGAAGGGAATATGTACGGATTCAAAGGTGTTTGGGGATGAAACACTTAGGATAATGGAAAGTTGGGGGAAATTTTAAAATTTGAAAATGATTTCCATAACAAGCATTGAATATAACATTGGAAAGTGATAAACATTATTGAACACTACGTACAATATGGAAATAATTTCTTTCTTTTGTTTTCTTCTTTTTCTCATCTTTTCTTTTGCTTTTGTTTTTTTTCGGCTTTTCTTTTCTTTTTCACTCTCACATGCTTAGTTGCAACCACATAACACGAACATCATTCAATCCCAACTATTATTCCAAACAAATGTATGTAAGGTGATATATATGGTTTATAACTCCAATGTGGAGTTCGTTATATGATTTTGGATTTTGAAATGAAATGTTATATTTAGTCTCAAAGGAGTTGACGAGGGAAAACATATAAGGTGAGGTTAAGGTCAAAATGGATAATATAACAAAGAGGGACTATGATCATTTCCTAAAGTTTACGCAATTATCGAGTAAAAATAATTTTGAAAATCATGCTCAAATATCACATTTCATATATGAACTCAATTAATGAACGATCGATGAAAGAATGGTGAGATTACCAATAAATTTAAAGTTTTCAAGAAGGAAAGAGTAATGTACAAATACTCACAAATGAAGAAAAGAACAAAGCTCGCTCGATTATAGTGTACACAAAGCAACAAAAAGATACCAAGTTATAATTTTCCTACCAAGTCATTTATAAAATATGCTCAAGTGCTCATGGGTTTTCAAGGTTTAATTCATGCATTTATTCCCAATATTGAATAATTTTAGGACTAAAGTTTAATAACATAGAAGAAATAGAAAATGCATAATTGAATTAGCAGCTGGATAGGAAAATTATTAACTTTATCATAGAAAATTGGGGTAAGAGGCCCAAGAAGTAAAAGAGAAATATAAAAAACAATTTTTGAAATTTTTGAAACTTTTATTTTTTAATCTTTGTATTTTGAACTAGTCACGAATATTGCATATTAGCGCCCATTATCCTCATGCATTGTAGTATAATTGTGTCCGTTAATTTCCGTATTTATGCTCATATACTGTATAACCTTGGGTTTCGATATATATATATATATATATATATATATATATATATATATATATATATATATATATATATATATATATATATATATATATATATATATATATATATATATATATATATATAATTTGGGAGCTTATGGATGATATTTTGTTCATGATATTTTTACATGATATTTTATGTCTTTAACATACATGCATGCATACACATACATGAATTATTTTTGTACTTTCTATTTTACCCTTACAAACTTTGGATTCCCGCTCTTTATATACAATATCATTTATTTCACTCTTCTTTTTAAAATTTAAAAACAAGGATGAAAGAGTAAATTAGTGGCACTATCCAAAAGGTCTCTCATATCTCTCACTCCCCCCCCCCCCCTTCTGCAATACACGCTTCTCCTAATTTTTCTTTTTGTTTCCCCCAAAATTTTCTAAAGCTTTACTCTCACCTCATTTTCTTTCACACCTCCTCTCACAAACCTCTCACCTCACCTCTAAATGTCTGATTATCTCCCCCCACCCCCATAAACGCTCTCATCTCCATCTAACCTCTGATCCTCTCTATTTCTCTTTCTCGGTGCTCCCTTGTCAAGGTTAGGGTTTAGGTTTCATGGATTTGGGTTTTGTGGCCTTCGGATTCTTAAATTTTCATTGGTTTCGTGGCTTTCTCTAAGTTTTTGTTGGTTTCGTGACTTTTCAAACTCATTTATTCTTATTTACACTTTCATGCTAACTCACTTTGCTATTTAATTGCAAACTGACGCTGTGTATTGAAAGTTTGGGTTTCTCGGGTTTGGTTTCACGAGTTTATTCAAATGGAAGACTCCCTATTTTCAAGTATGCTAGAGTTTGAGGCGGAATCAAGAAGCTATGAATTTTAGATTTTGCATACAATAATAAAACACCTTTTGTTTTATTATTTATCTGAAGTACACTCATTCCTCACTATTTCCTTATCACAATTAGACAGGAGAGGTGAGAGCTTCTACAGGAATGGTGTCGAAGCAAAAAATTCTCAAGGTTAACATAAGCCCAGATATGATCCGAGGCATAGGCAACACAACCGATGGGGGTCGACCTGGGTATCATTTCCACTTTCTTACGAGTTTATGATATTTTTTTTTATAGAGAACTGAATTGATTCTTTATTTTTTTTCTTTTGAAATAACAATATAGTTGTGTATCTCGATTTGATTTTATCATCTTTCATATTTTTTTGCATTTTGGACGGATGATTTCATAACCACACCGAAGTCTCCTTTCAACTCTACGATCCCCTCTTTTTTTATTTATGTGCTTCTGACAGGAAGACATGGAAGAAGCTTTGCATCAATTGTGGGTTTTTACTGTTTTAATGGTTTTGATTTTATTTTTTGTATGGTTTTATCTATTTCAGTAAGAAATCATCTGTTTAGCTTATTACCCACGTTCTTTTTTGTCCCAATGCTTTCATTCGAGATATATATTCCTATTGAGAGGTTTCTAACTTTCTGAATTCATATATGATATTTTCGATTTGTTTCACTTTTGACTCTCTTCATTTCTATTTTAGTATCACATTAATTGTAAAAATGTTATGAATACTCTTTGTTTTAATATCACATTAATCTTTTATCACAGCTTGGAAGACCACAAATCTCTTCTAACCAAAGGGTTGGCCCTGTCTTTTTAAGTTCCCATAGAATCCCATTGAATGTGTATGTAATGGTATGTGTTTGTTGATTCGAGAATCGTTAGTTGTTCGTTGAACATTTGTAATCGTTACCTATTTGTAGCTTATACACATAAATGGTGATTGAACACAAATGTTGATTGAACACAATATAGATTTTGGTATCCACAATTTTTGTATACACATTTGGTAAACTATTAGTCACCACTTTTTCTATTATTGTAGGTTGGCCTTTTTGGAAAACTATTAATCACCACACATTTCCATGCATAGCTCATCACGTGATACTTGGCACTAAGTTGAAACATAATTAATTTTAGCGCCTTAAGTTTAATTTTCTATACCATTGGTGTTTTTCATTTATGGTGAAGGTTGTCTCTGTCTACATTACTATTATTGTCTCCTGCTTATAAACTATGTTATCTTTATTGTGGATTATTAGGAGTTTTTGATAAGGCAAATGATGTGAACTTTCTTTAATATTTGTTACTGTTGTCGTAGGCCAGTGCTTTTATTTATATGGATGATGAGCGAGATTCCTGCGATGCGATTCGAAGGCTTGACTAGATGGAGTTTGGTAGAAAGGGATGCCGACTTAATCTGCTAGGAGCTACCTATGATGTTGTGCTTTTTCTTGGAGAAAATAATGCTGCTACTATACAATATGTTGTAGCAGTTGAGAGAACAATTTTCTCCGATGAAAGAACTGCTGGGATGTATTTAGAGCTACCTTATGCATTTTCTCAGGTAAAATATGAAGAGATAAATACACATACCTATTTATGCATATTTTCCCTCCTTTATAGGTGGCTGTAGAAACTATTTATGTTGAAATTTAGACTATCATTTATTCACTTATTTTGTACTGCATGAGTGGATACCAGTAGACCGTGGAGAAATTCCTCTATTTCTACTACATATTAATATTTTACATACTTTCCAATGTACGGGATGATGATAGTCACATTAACACCTAGTGCTCAGATTGTTGCTATTAACATGTCCTTCTTGAGCATAATGAACATGATTGTTGTTTTTAATAATTTATATGATATACTAATCAACTATTGTTTTCTTTGGTTTGTTTTTTAGGAACTTTGCAAGCGAAGTTAAATTTGGGATCAATTATTTCAAGTTCATATGTTCGCAATGGATGTCTATCTTCTTACATTAATTAAAAAAATTGATTTACTATAGGCAAACCTGCATAAGATTTAGTTTTACAAATCTTTTTTTCCAGATAATTGAGAAACATTCAGTTAGTGCTCCAATGGTTGAGCGCCTTTGACCTCCTGAGCCTGCCCGCAACACATCTATTTATTTATGATGTAAATTTGTTTGCTATTGTAAATAGGAATGAGGTCCAATGGTTGCTTGAGAAGTTAATTCATGTAAAAAGCTTTCAGTTTTTGTTTCTTACTATACTCCATTTGTGGAGATTGGATCGTATTTTGGGAATTCACCAATATATGTAATGAAATGTAATTTAAATCTACTTCATTGTGTCACTCAAGTTGCCAACAATAGCTTCTCTATTTTTGAATAATGACAAATTGATGCTTTTGTTTATACGACGTCTGACATGGACAATTAGCATTATTGTTGGATTATATTTTGTTTCTTCAACAGGTAGATAGTCATAGAAGTAATGGATATTTTGCCCAAAATTTTTAAATAGTGCCCACTATTTTTTTATGTGAATCCGTGTAAACTATTTACACTCATACAATTGAAACATTTTGGATATTTTATTGCAAAAGATGCCAATAAGGGTCTGTGATGTACTTATAATAGGATTTTATATATAAATATTATTAAATAGGTTATGTTGTTTATACTAGGCTCTCGATGGATTATTTTTTTGGTTGAAGTATTTTTTTATACATTAAAGAGGTGGATACGAATAAAAACAAAGGAAATTATGCACATTTTTTCCTTATTTTTTTCTTTATTTGTATTGAAAATAAAATTTTGAACTTAAGATTATATTCAATTAAATATTTTTGGAAACAATATATGTCCTTTATGAAAATTTACCGCGTTTGATACTTTGGAAAATTATACTATAATACCAAACTTTTATGACTTGACACACAATTCATACTCTGGAGAATTATCATCGTGCCTTTAGGCAGGGTCCATGATGATCGTCACCCCTTGAAACCCTAATTCTTTTACTATTTAAAAAGACCATGACCTCATTCCCAAGGGTCCCTTTCGAATATCAGAACATTGCCTTCAAAATTAGTGCGTCGAAATTCTATTTTTCCAAACATTTTCTCCGTTTCCTAACATCATTCTCCTCCGTTTTCACCCTAATTTCCATACTTACCTCACCCCATCCAATGATACTAAAATCAGCCTCCTAGTATTAAAAAATCAAAATCAAAGTTCTCTAGAAGGTCTATCCTTATTCATTTACATCTCACTCAATCAGTAATAGTTGTTTATCTTTCTTTCCACTTTTGATTTATCTTTATTTCATTTCTTCACCTCAAAACAAATATAATTAACTTTTTAATATTTAGTACACATAGATATTATTTTCATTAAATCTATAAAGCCGAAAAAGGGTTTTCCTAAAAATGCTAAATTAGAATTTTCTTAGTTTTCACACTTTCTTTACTTGAATATATTTTTGATAAAACAAACTAAAGGAAGTTATAAATTAGGATTTATGGGTTTAACCCCACCCTTTCATGTTATTGAACTATGTGGACTTTGATTCCCTTTGGGCTACGCAGGCGCCCTAAGCCAATATTGGGATTCGAGTCCTATTTTTTCATTTCTTCATTTTAGGTTTTCTTATATTTTTATTATTAGGAGTCCATGTACTCCTACGTATTCGTGTCCCGCTCAGTATACACACTTACTTCTTCATAGTTATTTTTTATAATATGGACACCCACATTATACTCTTATGTTATTTTTTTTTTTGCACACTTCTTAAAATGATCCTGCCCCATCTTTCCCATGGCATAAGTCGGATGATTTCTTTCAATTGTTATTCACACTGCACACATGTGCACAAGTATCACACTTTGGAGAAAAAGAGAATATTATCATAGCCCATGAGAGACCAAAAGGGAGGGATAGGTTCCTTATACCTTCCCATTTCGTAACTTAGTTCCCGGACCTTTGATTCATTTAGTTTTGTATGCATCCGTATGTCTTTTGATGCCACTCTCTCCGGACGACTACATTTTTTTCCTATTTTGAGAGAAATAAGTTGCCGACTCCATTTCTTCGTGTTTTTCCCATTTTGACAATGTAAGAGGGTAGTTTAGATAAGATGGAGGCGTAACCCCTTTTAAGTACAATAATAATAAGTAACTAACAAAATCTTAGATTAACTATAGGACACACAAACACAACTTAGTGAAAATAAACTCAGTTTGAACTCACAAATCTCTCGTGTATAACTCAGAAGGTAGTAATGAACTTAGAAGTAACTTAGCTAGAGGGAGAGAGAACTAAGCACCCTAGATACACCTTGGCAGGTTTCCAAACACACCAACCACCCTCAAGAATCTCTGTCAAGTATTAAAAGCTTTGTAATAAAATGACAATAGTGGGTGAGTAAACTCTCGTGTTTGTAATAAATCTTTCTGATGTATCTTATCTCTAGTAATAACTTCTGAACTCTCAAAGGATCATCTGATGCCCCTCTCCAGAGGTGGGTGGTATCTTTAAATAGCCTCCCACACCATCCCCGAGGCAATACCTCCATTAATGTCTGTGAAAGACATCCTTCATACTTTATGTCGTAAACATTAAATACCTGATGCACTAGTGGTCTCCACGTCATAAACATTAAATGCCAAGACATGCCTTTTGCCTAACCACTGTGTGTCAGGGGGCTGTTGTCACAGAGGTGGTTCACCAACTGTCTGACAGCCCTAAATACCACGGTGGTTTACTCAAGTGCAAGTCTGACATTTCCTAGTTGGTTAGTGACATCAGATAAAGTGGATGTGACATTAAGTAGAGGGTTGTTTGGCTCACAACTCAACTCCCGATGGAACTCAAGGCTGCTCCCCCCTGAGGTTCCACGATCAGGGTCCTTCGGTGTTTTACCAGGTGTATCTAAGATGGTCAGGACACGACCCAACGGTGCCTCACTTCTCAATCGTCCAAACCAAGTCCTTATGAAGTTCCCATAACGAGGTCATTCGATAGAGCATGAAATCTCTCCCGAGACCTGCCAAGCCTAGTCTCTCGCGAGTACCATTTGAGCTCACACTAAAACTCATTATTATTCTCGTTACATCATTACAACCGTTATAGCTTATAGTCAACATAAACAAAGACACAATATGACTAAGTAACACAACAAGCTAAAATATGAGTTGCCACGCTAAGTGTTCACGCTGAGTTGACACGCTAAGTTGCCTTAACCCGGATACTGTTGTAAATAGGGGAATTATACCTAATCTCAGGATTACCTTCAAGCCCCCTCTACATTTTCCCCTTCGTGGAGAGATTTATTATGGAAACAAAAAATTTCTGCACGAAAACTTCTCAATTCGATAAACCTTCTCTGTGTGAAAAAAATTATGGCATCTTTTTCTTCGTTAGAACCACCGTGTTAGAATCTCCAGGAAAAAGTAAAATTCTCCCCAATGTACCTGAACCGAAGCGTTTCGGCTTATTGGTACCTTGGCGAAGGGAGATCGCCACTTTTTTCTTACACCGAGCTTCAACCGTTCTAACTTTATTATTTGAAATTCTCCCGCAAGGCTTGTTAACCTTCTCAAATACTCATTTTGTCTATTGGTAAGTAAAATTCTCCTGTTCATGCCGTTTATGGAGTACAGTTGTGAGCAGTGATTCTTTCGTTGAAACTGCCCCTATCATTGGGCCTTATAAAATTCTCCCCTGTAACATTTCTCTATGTTCGAAAAAGCAAAAATTCTCTCCAATATAGTCGAGTCACAATATAACAACGTTTGGACTTGTGGCGAGGGGACATCGTAGCTTTTTTGAATCGTTGAGGCAGTGTCTTCGTTGGGAGTTAGTGGATATATTTGACTAAAATTTTGGCGCCAAAACTCAAACTTGCTTAAGTAGGCAACCATTTCCATTCCCCAGGCATCACTTCGTAAATGACGTGGCGCTATCTTTTTAGCCGTCAAAACACTTCCCGAAGTACCACGTGTTCATTTGAAATGGTTATAGGCGGCGTTGTACGTGTGGTGGTGGGAAACTCAACAAAGGGTTCCTTAAAAGGTTTGAAACGTCTCCTTTTTTTTAAACCCTTATCTTTACTTTGTCTTCTTTAAGCTCCCATTTTCTTTAGAGAGAGAAATTTATGCGAAAACTCCGTTATTGCCCATCTCTTTACTCAGTTTCTTCCTTCTCTTCATCTTTTACGCCACCGCCTATGGTTGTGCTCCTACCTCTTTGTTCCTATCCCTTCTTACCAAGTTGTTTCATTCATCGCCACTCTATTATGTCTTCTTCAAGTTCCTCAAAGGTTTCCACCACCACTGCTCAGATAAGCTCCCGTTCTGCCACCTCTGGCGCCACTTCTACCCCTAGCACCACTACCCTGAATGCTGCTCGTCAAGAGCAACTACGATTTTATCGTTGGTCTCCCATCTTTGATGAAGATGATGAGTTCTCTGATGCATTTAAGACCTGCCATTTCTCAACCAAGTATGACACTTTACTGTTGGGTGATGAGGATAAGGATTCATCAAAATGGGGTTATCTTCCCCCAGAGGGGACTATTCACTTTAGGTTGGATCGTGGTGACTTCCCCTATTCTCAGATCAATTTCGAGGCACTTGGGGGGTCGCCAGCCCATTTTGCAGCCTGTCATACACATATAAAGAGCTCTCACGTTGTTGCTCCTGCGAAGGTTGGTATTCATTGAGCCTACTAGTTTGGGGAGTTCACACTTTCTAAGCATAATGTTGCACTGGAAGTATTAGTTTGCAGATGGAACGTTATAACTCACAAGTTCTTTACTGCATGGGGAGAGTTCACCATCACGTTGGAGGACGTCTGCGAGCTACTTGGGCTTTAACCCATGGGTGAGTGTGCATACCACGATGAGGCTCTGAATGCCAAAGAGGCTGCTGATCTAGCTGAGTTGGGTCGAATCTTCCATAGTTACACTGGTTCTTTGAACAAGGCCACATTTACACCCCTCATTAGTTATTTTTTGAAGCTCTAACTTCAAAGGATGTCACTGCTGCAACGGGCCAAGGTAGAGGTACATCTTTGGAACTACCAGCCTACATTCTTGTGTTGCTTTCACGCTTCTTCCTGATTGGGAAACCCAACGACCAGCCCAGGAGGGACCTCATAAATATTTCCATCCATTTGGCCAGGGGTTTCAACCTTCCATTGGTCGCCATTGCCTTGGGATCCCTCTACACCTGGCTAGATCGAACTCATATCAACATGGCACGATCACTAGGTCATGATAACTTGGCCAATTTTGCCAACACCATTATCTTGACGGGCTTTCTTTACACCCATTTTCCTGCCATTACCGCCAAGTCTATCTCTCTCCCCGTGAGCCAAGGTATTAAGCCCCCATGCCTCTTATGTTTCCATAAAAAATAGAGTCGAAAGGAGATAATGAGAGTTTTTTTTTTATCATTTTGACTCCTTTATAATGAGGCCGTACAGTGAAACTACTTTTTCCCATTCTTGGGATTTTTTTCCTTCTATAGCTTCAACGGTCAAATTTATCCCGATTATAGAAGATCCTTCGCCAGCTGTGGTGCTAGTGTTTACCCGTGGGTTTCTTCCCTCCTATACTGAATGGGGATACACCTCGGAAACTTACAACCCTGATAGATGTAGAAGGCAGTTTGGGTTTGATCAGGGGACCTCTCGACCTGTGTTTCAACAAAAGCACACAAGGTTCACTTTTGTCAAAGCCTGCACCTTTTACCTTGTCGTAGCGGTGCTTGGTGTGACTTCTACTATCGATGGGCGAGTCACCCTTTCCAGTGCCACTAGAAAGGGGGACATATCCACTACCTATGCCACCAAGTTCCGTTTGGTGCAGCTGACTAGGATTCGTGAGTATGTTCAGAGTCCCCCCCAATATCCCCCATTCCTTTTTTTCTCTGCCTCTGAACTGGGTCTCAAGGGGAAGTCCGTTCTTGGAGTTGAGTTTCCTTTTAGTAAAACCATTAAAGAACCTCCCAAGGAGCTACCCCCTTATTGCCTGATGATCCCTACTGCCACCCCAAAGCCCAAGGTCGTTGCAACTGCCAAATAACCCACCCCTTCAGCCGAAGTTGCTACTGGCGAAGGGCCTTCCCAGCCACTAGCCAAAAATCCCAGGAAGTCCAAGAGCGGGACTTCCTCAAAATCTAAGT
This sequence comes from Sambucus nigra, assembly GCA_949130495.1. Classification (NCBI taxonomy): domain Eukaryota; kingdom Viridiplantae; phylum Streptophyta; class Magnoliopsida; order Dipsacales; family Adoxaceae; genus Sambucus; species Sambucus nigra. Next base: position 60,822,882 of record OX422214.1, read on the forward strand.
TCCAGGCCCAATCTCCATTGGAGGCATTCCCCATTGCCTCTGTTCCTCCTCCTATGTCTACAGAAATGGCAGAGGAATTGAGAAGGCAAGTTCAGGCTGAGTTCGAAAGAATAAATGCTGAATTTTAACGGTGCACTATCGTCGTTCCTCCTTCGACTGGATTTTCCACAGTCATAGTTGATCCAACTGAGGCAATGTCAAAGAGGATAAAAAGTTTGTGGCTACCTCAAGGTGTTGGTGCAACGGGTACGAGGAAGAAAACTCTGGGTACCAAGTCCCAGAAGAAACGGACGCCCGAGATACATCCCGCCCCAGCTCCTTCTGTGGCTGCCTCCTCTCCACCTTCACCAGTGGTTATATCTTCTTGGTCTCCTTTCAAATCTGAGGTATGTGTGCATGTTTTATTCTTATTTCCCTTTTCTTAAGGCAAGCTGCATCTGCTAACTTCTTTGATAACTTTGGTGCAGGGAGTTGAAGAAAGGACCAGTCCCCCTAGTCCCCTCGTGAGCCATTTTATGGGGGGGAATTTTAGTGTCTCTTAAGCCGATACTACTCCTCCCCGTTCCCCCATGATAGGTCTTACCTACTCTCGCCGTTTGTCCTCCCAACGGGATAAAAATGTTGTTGCGGGGGGTGTTATCGTTAAATCTGTTGGAATATCTTCCCAATTGGAGACAAATCCCCCAGCTTCTTTTGAATTAGCACCTCAGCCCGAGGTTCTTCTATCCCTTGTTCAAACTGCAGAAAGTTCCCCCGAGGTAACATATTATCTATTACTTGTTAGGTCTGGCATCTTTTTTCTCTTTTCCATCCCTTTTCTTTCTGTTTAACATGATGAACTTTTGATATGTTGGGATGCCTTAGGTTGAAATGGCATCCTCGTTAGCTGACCTTCTTCTTCCCATCATGCTGACGAGACCCATAACTTCGGTTACCCTTTTTGGTGCCATAATGGGGGTAAGTAACACTTAGATGTATTCCTGCCTTTTTCCTGTACTTGCTCCTTGTGTCTAACACTTGGTTTCGTATTTGCAACTTTCGCCAAGCCTTACCTCAACCTTTGCTCTTAGTGGCTTTTCTTTTTCCAAGGCCAAGGTTGATGCTTCTACCCCGCGTGGTGGTTCTTCGGTGCCTGCCCATGTTGGGGCGTCATTTGGAGGTTCCTCATGTTCTTTCAACGAAACTCCTTCGTTGGCCTTGGTACCGTTTGTTGGCGAGGGAGCTTTACCGATCGTTGAGGCCTCCACAGTGGCTCCTATTCTCGCTGTTGCTACTGCTGAGGTACTTTGCTAATTTTTCTACATTTCTTAGCCTCTCAAACTTCACCTATGTTAGTGACTTAACAACGAAAACACTTGTTAAGATTTTTCATAAACTCCACCTATATCGGTGACTTAACAATGAAAACACTTGTTAAGATTTTTCATAAACTCCACCTATATCGGTGACTTAACAACGAAAACGCTTGTTAAGATTTTTCATAAACTCCACCTATATCGCTGACTTAACAACGAAAACACTTGTTAGGATTTTTAATAAACTCCACCTATATCGGTGACTTAACAACAAAAACACTTGTTAAGATTTTTCATAAACTCATTATTTCCTCTAACTGTTCTCAGGTTGCTCAGGAGGATTCTCCACCAGTTCTTTCGCCTACCTCCTCACCCTGTCAGGAACCCGTTATTTCAGAAGACTCCAGTCACAACGATCAAGGTTCCACGATTGGTGCTGCTGCTGAGAGTGAATATGGCTATGAGCTTCGTCTACCCGACTTGGCTCCTCATGCCTTCTGCCTCATGGTGCTTCAGCGTTCTCCTCAGATACCTGCCAACCATCGCTTGGTAGTTGAGCAGCATGCAAACCACCATCCTGAAATGTTCACCGTGGATTGCCTGCGTTCCAACATCTCTGTGATGAGTTACAGGCTTCAGGGCATGGCTACCGTTGTGGCTGAGATTGCTAGTACTCTGACCTCAAACGTTACCAGAGCCCTCCTCAACCAATTCCTGGGCCACCTGAAGGAGTTGGGTCATGATGGCTTTCATTTTGATTGGCTTATCACGCATTTGAAACTTTGAAGAGCCAGCGACTGAATACCTAGAGGTAACTGCTTTGGAAACATCAGGAGGATCAACGAGTTGAGAAAGATAAGTTGGATAAGTTAGCACCTCTTCTTGAAGCCGTTGACAAAGGGGTGGGGGACCTCGAAGAATCTCCATGCTTGGCAAAGCTGAAACGAGAGAAACTCCTCATCGAGCGCACATAAGCGCAAACGAGGTTGGAGGTTTCTATTAATGCCCAACGGTCTTATCTAGAAGCTTCTTCGGTCCTTCCTGTAGATTTTTTCTCTTCCCCAGATCTGTGGTTCTTCCTAGGCCAATGAACTTTTGTATACATTTTTCTTTTTTTTTCCTTCTTATGTAATTCTTAGGCAATAGCTCCCAATTTTGTAATTCCCCAAAGTTTATGACCGTTTGCGTACATTATGAAGTTCTATAATTCTTTCATCTCCACTTGAGTAATAATAAAAAGAACTTTCATAGTCATCATAAAAATAATAAGTGTATTCATAACAACAGCTTGATACATCAGTGATCCAAACCTAATTGCTTACACATGATAGACTTTCAACTATTTATTGTTAATCTTGAATGGTTTATATTCTTCCATCTTAGAAATTAAGCAATAACCTGAGTCCTGAGCTTATTTTATAATGAAAGGTCCCTTCTAATTTGCGGTAAACTTGGGTAGGGGCAACCCACTGATGTGCTTCACTACTTCTTTCAACATAAGGTCTCCCTCCACGAACTTCCTCGGTCTTACCAAGTTATCATATGACCTGGAAAGCTTTTTCGTACACGTTTGAAAGTGTTGCATCGCATTATCTCTGTGTTCATCCAACACTTCTAGCTACACATGTATACTCTGAGGGATCATGCTACTTCGCAAGGCATATCAAGCAGAGGGAACTTCTAACTCCATGGAAGGATTGCCTCAGCCCCATAAACAAGAGAGAACAGAGTATACCCTGTGGTCTTCCTCTTAGTTATTCGATAGGCCCACAATACGGCTAGTATCTTGTCATCCCATGATCCTGGGAAATCCTTCATTATTTTAGCCAAGATATTAACCAAAGTTTTGTTAGTTTCTTCGGCTTGACCATTTCCCTTTGGGTATACTACCGTCGAGGTATGATGAACAATGGAGTACTTGTCTGTAAGCATCGTTACTTCTGAATTGATAAAAGGGGTTCCATTGTCTGAAAGGATAACCTTTGGGATCCTAAAATGGTAAATGATGTATTCTCTGATGAAGTTGCTCACCACTCCCGTTGTTGCCCTTCTTAGTGGTATCGCTTCTGCCCACTTTGTGAATCACTTCGCTGCTACTAGTATCCATATCTCTCCCCTCAAAGAAGGGTGTATTTCCCTTACCAGGTCGAACGCCCAAGTGTGAAAAGGATAAGGCATTTCTAGGGAGGGTAGGTCCACCGATGGGGCTGAGATCATATTTCCATGAAGTTGGAAAGCCTTGCATTTTTTAACGAACTCAACAGAGTATTTCTCCATCATTGGCCAATAATACCCCAACGTCATCAACGGATCATACAACTTGGCCCCTCTTATATGAGCTGGTTCATGCGCTTGTGTGAGGACCTCAGCTTCTTCTTCTTTTGTGATGCAACGCAATGGTCTGTTGAAGTATCCCCTTCGGAAAAGCTTCCCCTCTTGAACATAGAAGCTCAGGGCCCTTCACTTAAGTCCCATCGCTTCAATCTTCTCTGTTGGGATAAGTCTGTCTTTAATGAAGTCAATATAGGGTTGTCTTCAGTCATCTTGAGCTTCCACGAAATGACATTCAACTGCTTTAAAGAATAACTGGTATTTGTTGCACTTTCGTTGTAGCTCTGTCACGTCTTGTTTCATTCTAGGCCAAAAATACCCCTCTCTTTAAATCCTTCGGTAGAGGGGTATCTCAGTTGTCTCACAGTTCTCTTCATATGTTCTCTTCAATCTTCGCTCTGCTTTTTCTGGACCGATGCACCTTGAAAACCATCCTCCCGCGTTCCTGAAGTAAAGGTTCCCCTAGTTTGTGAAGTATTGGGCTAATTCCCTTAGCCCTATAGTTCCTTCGCCGGACTCTAGTTGCTTCCTAATTTGTCCCCTTCAGTATGCGTCCTCCTCCATCGGTAGAATTGACTGTACTAATGAATGATCTATTCTTTGTTGGATCACGACTGTAGTTGCATCATTCTTCATGACCATTTTTTGGGCAATGGTAGCATAGGCGTCTGGATGGCGATTCATTATTTTGGGATGTCTCTCGATCTTCGTCTGATGGAACAAGCAAAGGAGCCTACGAATAATAGTCATGTATGGTGCCATACTCATGTGCTTTAACGCATATTCTCCATTCACCTACTAAATTACCAAGTTCGAATCACCTTTGATGCAAAGTGAATGAATTCCTCTTCAAAGAGCATATAGCAACCCCAACACCAATGCTTCATATTCTACCTCATTATTGGAACAAGGAAAATCTAGCTTGTAGTAAATATAAATCTCCTCCATTCCTTTTGAAAGAATAACCCCTGCTCCTCCTTTCTTTTTCGCCGAAGATCCATCAAACTGCATCGTCCATTCTTTATCCATTGCATCTAGGTGATTGGCCGTAAGTCGTCTCCTATAATACTTTTTTTGGGTGGCTCAAACATTCTCGAGGGGAATATTTCCAGCAGGTTGACGTACGCTTGTCTTTTAATCGCTCGAGGAACCACACATTTCAAGTCATATTCACAGAGGATAAGGAACCACCTAGCTGCCCTGCCAATTAATATAGTTTTTGTCAGCAAATACTTAATGGGATGACATCTAGTTACAATATGAATTGTAAAAGACATCTTATAATGTCTAAGCTTTTGCGCTACAAAGCCTAAGGCTAAGCAATGCCTTTCCAAGCTACTATATCTGACTTCTGGTCCATGGATGATCCTACTGAGGTAGTAGACTGTTCGTTCTTGACCGTCAATCTCTTGTTCTAGAAAAGCTCCCACGGACCTCGTGGTGGATGTGAGGTACAACTGCAACTATATTCCCGCCTTTGGGGGAACCACGGTCTGTGGTGAAATGAGCAACTTCTTTAGTCCAACGAGAGACTCCTAATGAACCCCCTCCCACTTGAATTTGGTTCTCTTTCGCAACAGTTGCATCAATGGGTGTGTTATTTCAGCTAATCCAGTCACAAACCTCCTAAGATAGGAAACTTTACTGAGGAAACTCTTCGGTTCCTTCGTCGTTCTTGGACTTGGAATTTCCAAGACCGCTCGTTGTTTGTCCTGGTCCATCTACACCCTTTGTCGATCAACCACAAATCCTAGAAATTTTCAACTTGTTACTCCAAAGACGCACTTCAGTGGGTTCATCTTCAATTTATACTTCCTGCATCGGGCAAACACCTTCCTCAAATTGCCCAGATGGGACTCCTCCTTCCTTGATTTGATGACCAAATCATCCACATAAAATTCCATAAATATTTGAAAGAAGTCATGAAAAATGGCCATCATTGTTCTCTGGTAAGTAGTCCCAGCGTTCTTAAGTCCAAACGACATCACCTTGTACATAAAGTTACCCAACAGGGTTCTGAACGTCATTTTCTCTGCATTCATGGGGTCCATCTTGATCTGGTTGTACCCTATGTACCCATCCATGAAGTTGTACATCTCGTGACCAGTTGTTGCATCTATCAGGCTATCGATGGAGGGCAGGGGGAACTCATCTTTGGGACAAGCTCTATTCAAATCCCTGAAATCCACACAGATCCTTATTTAGTTTTTATCTTTCTTTCCCATTGGGATAATACTGGATAGCCAGAGTGGGTGTTATATCGGCTTGATGAACCCTGCTATTAGTAAACGTCAGGCCTCTTCTTTGATCTTTAAGTCTAGTTCAGGCTTGTATGTTCTTGTTGCTCATTTCATCGGAATAGCTGAAGGAATCACGTTTAACTTGTGGCAGCTGACTCCCTAATCCAGCCCTTCCATCTCTGTGTATTTTTGCACAAAAACCTCTATGAACTCCCGAATCAACTCAACCAAAGCCTCTCGTTTCTCTCTATTGATTTCTTTCGAGATAAAAATAGGTCTTGGGTCCTCCTATTCTTTTCATAGGTTTAACTGCTCTAGTTATTGTTCCTGCAGTTTTAATTGATCTGCCATGTATTCTGGTTCCTCGACGAATTCCTCCACAAATTCCTGTATGTTGGAGCGGTCTATCACCATGCACTGTCCCCGTTGATCTACTAAAAAGCACTCATATATCGGGTCAGCCTCATTGTCAGCTTCTTCAGCCACCCGTTCACACCATTATAATCGATATATCACCTTTCCTTATTCGATCAAGACCTTTCTTGTACTATCTGCTGGTAGTTCTAGCTGCCTCCCATTTTTTCTCTCTAGAGGCTTCAGCCACTTTTTTTTTTAAAAATCGGCTCAGCACGCTTTGTCGTTGTACCTCTTTTTCCATTGGATCCACTCTGGGCCTCATCCTGTCTTTGAGTTACTTCGAGATGTTTTGGGGCTGAGGGATCACCTGGTGAGCTTCCTCGATTATTACTCTTGCGCTACTTAAAACCTTTTTATTCTGCTCGTTTAAGGGCCCCATCCTTTCTCTGATCGAGGGGACCCATACTCCCTCCATTCTTCTCGTTATGACCCGTACATCCTCCTCCAATTCTGTTTATAATTCCGTATCTACCAAGTGAGATTCCTCGACAGCAAAGGGCCTCTTTGTAGCCCAAATGGTCACCTTCATTCCCTTGATATTCGCCTTAGTGCATTGGTGGTACGTCTAGGGAACTAGCCCTTGGTTGTGCATCCACACTCTTCCTATCAGCAGATGGTAAGTAGTTGCACTCTCTATTACGTGAAACTTGATATGGGAACTCAGATTTCCCATAACGATCCCAACATTCACGTACCCAATGGATTTGGAAGACTGGTTCTCATATCCTGAAATCACCAAAGGCATGGGGACCAACCTTTCCTCCGAAATATTAGCTGTATGAAAAGAGTTGATTAGCATAATATTGATGGAAGCTCCCCCATCCATAAGAGTCCTTGCGAAACTAATTCCGTTAACGCTGGCGATCACATACAATCGCTTGTTATGAGGGAATCTTACAGCCCTATCTGCATCGCTAAAAGTTACTTTTGACAGAAACCTCCTCACCAACCTGGCCATGGGTCCCTTCCATCTCAGAGAAGGGACTGTGTTCTTCCTCGCAATGTCAAGTATTGCTTGGGTTATTTCCAACCTAATTTCTTTCGATATCCCCATTTGGTCGAAGAACCAGGTGAACTTTGGGGATTTTGAAACTGCACAATACTCTAGGATAGGATCTGCTTCCTCACCTTCAATGCTGTATACATCCTCCACATCTTTGGCGCTTGCCGCATCATAGGCTAGTACTACATTAACCATTCCCTTCATACAATCTTCCAGGGGTTCTTTGAACTTTTCCTGCTTCGTAGTTGGCTTTCTTTATTCTCTCTCTACTTCCTCGTCATAGGCCATCACCAAATTAGCCCCATGTGCTAGGAGTGGATTATTGTTAACATTCTGCGAAGGGATCTGCAACATCCCTGCCTTCACATACTTATCGATGATTCTCCTCAGCGTGAAACAACTCTTTGTTGGATGCTGGATCTTTCGATGAATTTGGTAATACTTGGGATCCGCCCTTGTCGTTGCATCGGGTTCCTCGACGGGAAAGCCTTTTGGTTCGTAGACTGTTCCTCCTTGGACCATTGCGTTATAATAACTGACAGACTCCTCCACTGTATAAGGCAGTGGTGGTGGGTCCTCCTTGTCTCTTCCAAACATCCTCTTATTGTCCTTCTTCGGTGCCTTTCCCCATCTTCTCCCTCGGTGTACCCTACTCGTAGGGGCTGAGACCTCCCTCCCATAGGTTGTATAGGCTTCTTAAACATCATAGGCACCACCACTGGATTTGGTCGCACCACCAAGGAGATATTTCTTGCTACTTTTAAGAACGCCAAAAAAATCCCCTCGCGTGTTTCATTAATGAGATGACGGATGTACTCGTGAAGCAACCCCTCCGCACAGATCTGCAATAACTTGGATTCTTTGGCCTCCTCCCTCACATTGAGGGACCTTTCCCTGAGCCTTCGAACATACGCCACCACTTCTTCCCCGGGTTGTTGCTTCTCCCTCCTCAATTGGGTCAAAGTAAACTCATCCTCCGCCAGAAAGAATTTTGGGACGAATAAGACGTGCATTTCCTCCCATGTAGAAACGCTCTTGGGAGCCGAATGAGAATATTAGGTATATGATTTATTGGTTAAGGATTTAGAAAACTCCCTCAACCTGAGTTTTTTTATTATTACAATGCGCCCTCAAGTGTTCAACGAAGCACTTAAAGTGCTCCTTCAGGTTTTCACCTTTCCCTGTGTATTTTAAAAAAAATAGGAGTAATATAATCTTTTGGATAGGGATCATCGTTGTATTCCTGGGGGTAAGGTGTTCAAAATTCGTCATAAACCGAAGCTACCTTGCCATCAGATTGCGAGGAGGATTTTACGAACTTCAACATCTCTTTCTGCATCTATTTCCTCACTTCCTCTATGGGTGATGCTATTGGGCAACAACTAACGGGACTATAGGCTGAGTGCCCGTTGCAGCTGGATCAATCAACACAGTTGGAGCCGTTGATACTCCCGACGTTCCCACTACTGGATTCACAATAGAGGGCATACTTACTGGGACTGTTCCTATTACGCCTATACTTGGTGGGGGCGTTGGGGCTACCCCCGGTGTCACAAAATAGTTGGATTCAAATCCTTCCAACATCGTTAAAGCTACCGGAGTTTGCAAAAACTCGTAAAACTTATTCATGAGGAGTGCCACTTGAGCTGGTCCCAAGCAGCACTCAACTCCCGATGGAACTCAAGGCTGCTCCCCCCTGAGGTTCCACGATCAGGGTCCTTCGGTGTTTTACTAGGTGTATCTAAGATGGTCAGGACAAGACCCAACGGTGCCTCACTTCTCAATCGTCCAAACCAAGTCCTTCTGAAGTTACCACAACGAGGTCATTCGATAGAGCATGAAAGATCTCCCGAGACCTGCCAAGCCTAGTCTCTCGCGAGTACCATTTGAGCTCACACTAAAACTCATTATTATTCTCGTTACATCATTACAACCGTTATAATTTATAGTCAATATAAACAAAGATACAATATGACTAAGTAACCCAACAAGCTAAAATATGAGTTACCATGCTAAGCTGCCTTGTTGAGATGCCACGCTAAGCTGCCTTAACCCTAGATACTGTTGTAAATAGGGGAATTATCCCTAATCTCAGGATTACCTTCAAGCCCCCTCTAGAGGCAACGATTGATTTATATCCGAGGCATCCCGGGAAGATTAGCACGAGTGGCGAAAGGACTCTCTTACCCCCAAATCCTTGCACGTGAGAGAGGGATTTCTTTAGTTTCCCCCCTCCAATTTCAAGCCTGACATGCATTAGAGGAATCCGACCCATATGGACACAGTGGTGAACTCCGTTGGGCACATTTTTAGAGGATTAGACTCTATTTCACATTAGTATAATTTCTTTTGCTCTCCTCCTTTTATATATGTGTACATATGCCTCCACTTGTATGTTCTCTTTTACTTTATACTAACGTCTTATGTATATGTACCAATCTTATCATGATGTTTATCTCTACCATGCTTTTTTCTCACAACGTGTATATACCATTTTGTATCCCATGCTTCACATTTTATAGTCACAATGTTTCACATCACCCACTCTCACTTGTTTATAGCTTTATGATTACATATGCATTTCACATACCATTTGTAGAAATCCAGGTTTAGTAACACTAGAACATACTCTCACATTCTTCTCACTTGTATATAGATTCTTGCTTACTCACAAATTTTACACACCACTTATAGATATTCATGCTTAGTCACACTAGCCCACACTTCCATTTTTCTCTCACTCATATATATCTACATGTTATCTTCACTCACATATATTCACAAGTCACTCCCTCGCCTTGAATATATTTTTCACTCACTTTTATATTCATATGCCTCACACTTTGTATTTATCACCGTCCTTTGTAGTGTCTCCATGCTTTATGAACATACTTGTTAGTTTTGTTTTCCCTAATTATCCCCCCTATCCCATGCCACTTATATATTTTATGCTCTCCCTCTTAGCGGTAGTATTTTCCTTATTTAGCATGCATATAACTGTCTAATAAGAAACTAATTAAGACTCGTGTATTCTTGCACACTACATTACTTGAGCATGCCAATATTGACCCAAATTGTGTCCCGTACTAGGTGGTCACTTCATGATGGGTAACGGTCTTGTAGGGCGTGCTTAACCTAAACGATATGACACCCACCTGCCGTCGGCCTCCTACCCTCGGTGTATATTAAACGGTTACCCCCATATCATACCACATGACCAAAGTCATGACAGGAGATATATAATATGGAACTCATTCACATACATTGAGTATATCGAATTCACTCTCACACATACCGTCTCCATGAGGTATATCGTGAGGAAATTCACGTACAATTAAGTATATCAAATGCTTTGTCCACACGTACCAATGAATGATTTTCCTTATAAACAAGAGGTATATCATGGAAGTCATTCCAAAGGGGGAAACCTTTTCACTGACCCACATATTGCATCAACGTTATATGGACATCTACCCTAGGACATTTAAAAATAGTTTGTCGATTATAATGTGAAACTCTGCTGAAATTTCGGGTCGCCTTAGCCCCCAAATTTTTGCACTATTTCTATAAATTTTTATGAGGGACCCTGTCCATGAGTCTGTAAACATGTCAAACCATGTTTTACATCATGTACCCTATCTTTTTCCCCAGGCATGGATCTCGTTCGATATTTTTTCTGCATCCTAGGCAAAACATAATACAAGTGGTACCTAATAATAACCATTCTGAGGATTTTTTTTTCACGCTTTTCAAAATATACTAAAAATATTTTTCCTTTTTCAAAAAAGAAAAAGAAAATACCAAAAATATTCCTCTTTCCTTCAAAATAATCCCAAAATCATTTTTTTCTCTCAAATGTGATCGCTTACAATGATTTTTAGCCCGACTTTCTATTGGCTCCAATCTTTCGTCAAATCACCCCGAAGCTCCACCACTTCCTCTCCTGCTTTTATCGAGTTTGATATCTCCCTACGAAGGTTATTAATAGAGAGCATTGACCAGGATGCAAATACTCAACCAAATCTGATGACCATCCTTATCCACCTCTGTGCTAAAATTGACAACCTCCAGACAGAAGTCTAAGAGATGCAACGAGACCGGGTCCAGACTCCCTAGGCCCCTAAGACCTAAATACTTTTTCCTCGTGCCATTGTTCCACCTACTCCTGAACCAGTTTGGGTCCTGGAAGAATATCAACATGTCCTGTGTGACCTACCTTCCAATGGGCCACCGCCAGCTCAACTATTAATCCCGAATCTTGACCAACCAAGGGTTAATCTACCAGTACCAGTGGATCCCAAGGAGGAAGAACTGAACAAGGTCAAAGAGAACTTTAGGTTACGGTCTAAGAGATAAGATCAAGTCCAAATCTCATGGAACTGCATGAACTACATCCACATGTCTCCCTCTCCCTAGGCAAAATTAATAGAGAGTTTTAAGAAGTCGGACATTGAGAAGTTCTGGACAGCGGGCTTCCCATTGTGCACCTACATAGATATTATCGTGGAATGAATCTCCTTAGGAAATTAAATAAAGTAATGGACTATATTTTCTAGAAAGCCCTTAAAGAAGGTGCCCTTAAGTGGTTCCTATACCTCGAGGAATATAAAATACGCATGTAGGAAAACGTGGCCAGAAAGTTCATGTCACAGTACAAGTATAATGGGGAATTGGAAGTCACACGCAGAGACATATAGCTTCTCAAGAAGAATCCAAGAGAGCCAGTCAATATCTTCATCAGAAAGTGGAAAGAGAAAGAATCTACCATGACCAACAAACCGTCAGAAGAAGAACAAATGAAATGCTAAATAAATATTTCTTACCCCATGTCCGAGTATTAATCGAAGGTCTGTACTACCTTCATTGTAGAGCCCTTCGAGAGGCGGGGGTAGAGATTGAAGAAGGATTTTCTAGTCACAAATCAGAATTTGAATGAAAGAGGATAATTGGGAAGTTTGCATCACAAAATTTTCATAAGTGGTCTAGTACCTCGGTCCCAATAATCAATAACATATCCCAACCTATCACTTCCTGGACACCTGATAGTCATCAAAAATTTTCTAATAGTGAGTATATTGAAGTCTATGATCCATTATCAAAAGCATACCAAGCCTTGCTTACTCAAAGTCTCATTAAATTTTTAAACCTCGACTGTTACCAGATCCCCTTCCCATAAATTTCAAACGTGACGCCCACTATGACTTCCACAAGATTACTAGACATACTACTGATCAATGCTTTGACCTAAAGAATGTGATCTAAAATCTCATAAAAAGGGGCATCATCACCCCATTAGCCAATCATAATCCCAATACCACCAATAATCCTCTCCCACCGCAAAAAAGTGGGGTGAATGCCATCCTTTCAGAAGAAGATCCATAATTTGACCCCTCAACCAGAATCAATCATGTTGAAACATCCGGCCTGCCTACCATCGCACTAAAACCCCTCAAAATCTTCACTTCTTTTCTTCTGCATCCTATAAGATTTGTCGATCGAGATCAGCTTCAAAAGTGCAGGTTGAAATTCCCCTCAAAACTGCAAGATGTTTAGTGATGTGTTTATAGAAGCCGGAGGTGGTTTTGAGAATATGATGAGTGGATTTTGCCAGTGGAAGAATTCAATCTAAATGATATCATGTAATTTATGTCAGATGTGTTCCTTTAGAAGAAATAGATATACCCCATCCCTAATTTACTTACGATCTTGAAGTTCTAAGGGTGTCTGATATCTTCATTCCATTACTTCACAATTGAGTAGGAAGATAAATATGATTAAGCCATAAAAGTTTTGAATGCATTGACTACTCTTAGAAGGTTGACATCATTGCCACTGGTTGGGGTGATGATTTTGATAGCTCAAACGATGATACAAAGGGTGAGGATTTCCCATCTTGCGGATTCCCTGAACCATGGTATGACCCCGCCATAAAGAAGATGAAATCATGTCTAAAAATATTCTTCAAGGATGACATTTCTTGGGATGAATGTAAAAAAATGAGGTAGGGCCTCCAACAAACAAAGCCATTAAAGCACTAAAAATTCTAGGGATAGTGATACCGATGAGTCATTCAACTGCACATACTGGGGCTGGACCTCTACATGATCCACCAGGAAACTGCATTGTCTGACTCTTCTAATAATATCACTATTGCTAAAGCAACCCTCCTCAATTTGCATGACATTCCCGTTCAATCAACCCACATCAATTAGAACTTTGTAGTCCATTATCTCCAGGAGATCATTGAGCCTACTAATTTTTCTTCTGTTTTTTATGTAATTGTAAAAGAAGCCTCCTTTGATAAGGTCCTCACTACTATATTTCTTATAAACTCTTTTAATGAAATAAATAATGATTTTACCATCTGTTTGTACCTTACATTAACTGTTTTGATTTTAATCAAACTTTTAATGAAGATGATTTAATAAATAAACAATTCTTAACTGATCTCAATAAGGAAAAAAATAAATAACATAACCGTGTTCAAACTAATGCTGATGAGACTATTGTTAATAATCTTGATTCTAGTAGCCATCTGCGTGAGATTAGGATAGGTTCCGCCCTTGACTAGCATGAGCAGTTGCAATTTGAAGAGATTGTGAAAGAGTTCATGGACGTATTTACATTGTCCTGTAATGGCATGCCTCGCATTAACCCATAGATAGCACAACAAGAGATCCATACCTTTATATAAAGAAAACCCATCAAGAAAAACTAAGAAAGATCCAAATAAAAGAGTCCCTAAAATTCAAAGATAAGGTGGTTAAATAGTTAAATGTAGACTTCATTCGCGTGGTCTAATATCCTACGTGACATGTCAACATTGTCCCGGTGCCAAAATTGAGAGGGACAACACTTCCAGTCACACTCTCAAGTCATTCATCGACTGTTTCGCCGAGTATAATCAGATTGAGATGCATCTGGGTCATTAGGAAAAGGCTACCTTCATCACCCCACGGGGAACCTTTTAGTACATATTCATACCATTCGGTCACAAGAATGTCGGGGCTACTCACTAGAGGGATGCTACAATCATTTTGCATGACCTTATCCATAAATAAGTCGAGGTCTATGACGATTATATGATCAGTACATCCAAGGCTCGAGAAGGACACATTCTTGACCTAAGAAAATTCTTTGAGTAATGATGACAGTATAAGATGTGACTCAACCCATAAAAATGTATCTTCGGTGTCACAAAAGGAAAACTCATTAGATTTATGGCCAGTGAAAAAGGAATTAAGGCAGACCCTGCCAAGCTAAAAGCCATACTCGAGAGGCCACCACTCCATACAGAGAAAGAAGTGTTTGGATTCCTAGATAAGATACAATACATCGGTATACATCGATCGGTTCATGAGCCAACTAACCTCTATTTGCGAGCCTATTATAAAACTTCTTCGAAATAATTCAGCTAAATTTTTGAACGAGGCATGTTTAGAAGCCTTCGATAATATCAAGCAATACCTCACCCAACCTCCGATACTCATACCTCCATAGTAAGGTCTCCCCTTCCTCCTATAATTGACTATCACCAACATTGCAACAGGGATTATGCTAGTCCAATACATTGAGGAATATCTCAAGGAGAGAACAATCTATTACACTGGTCGAAACTTATTCGGGTATTAGGTAAACTACAACGTTTGGAGAAGGAGTGTGTCACTTTGGTTTGTAGAAGCTAAAAAACTATATGTTTACATTCCCCATCAAACTGGTGTCCTAAGTGGATCCGATAAAATACATGTATGTCACACTCAAATCTATATAGGGGAGATCCATACCTGATTACCCTTTCGACAATCCCATGGAGGGAATTGAGATTTGAATCTCCAAATTCCTAAATGAAGACATCCTCTACACCTCTTACGAGGACCTCAGGTGGCATATATTCTTTGATGGACCTGTCAACAAGAAAAGGGTATGGTATTGGGATACTCTTGATCAACCCCGATGACTCTCACGCCCCTATTGCGATTAAGTTAGATTTCCCTTGCACCAACAACATGAGAGAATATGAGGCATATACCATAGGACTCAAGATCGTCCTCGAGAAAGTAATTAAATGCATGGACGTCTATGAAGACTTGGCCCTTACCGTGGGGTAAATCCTCAAGAAATGGAAAGTCAAAGATGAGAAGCTCCTACCCTTCCACGCTCACCTGAAGAGATTACCTCCCGATTCAAAGATGTCACCTTCTATTACCTTCCTCGCTCAAGGAACAGTCTCACCTACATATTAGCAACCTCAGCCTCCATGGTTGGATGCCTAAGGGAATAACATTATCCCCCTTCTTAGTCTAAAAATAGGTTATGCCCACTCACTTCTACCACATCGATCTCGTTACAGAAGAAGATTCAGATATGGAACGATTTCGGTATTATGACATTTGCCACCTCCTCAAACATGATTGGTATCCTCGATATACGAATAAGAAAGACCTTGCAACCCTTCATAAGATGGTTGCTCAGTAAATTATCTGTGACAAAGCGCTATTCAAGAGAAACTTTGATAGAACCCACTTGTATTATATAACAGGGGCTTGGATCGAAGACATGATGCAAAAAATCCATAGTGGGGAGTGTGGACCCCATATTAATGATCACATAGTGGGTCTTCAAGAGGTCTGATGAAGACCCACTAACTTCACATATCGGTAGTCTCCCCATTTCAATACAAGCTGTAAGTTCCCCGACCACGGTACATACCACCGAAGACTATTGGCTCCATGATTTACAAGCCAGTTTACCCAGCTCTTTGACATTGGGTAAAAACTGATGAAAGGCCTAGAAAAAAAGTTAGGAATGCTCGACAGAGGGTACTCAGGAGGGGATGCCAGGGCAGTCTCTCGAATAACTATATGAGCAACATAACAGGTCTCCCCTATAATAAGTCATTCAATACCTCCTTCCAGGAGTCCAAATTATTCAGGGTCTCTGCAAATATCACCTCACCTAGACTACAGTGGTAAGACATTCACAACACTATCATGGTACTTGAGGGTCAGTCATCATGTCACCAATCACCAAAAAAATCTTGGAAATTAGTCATAGGGCTATGACATTGGTAAAGACATTATAAATAAAATTCCTCCGATACAAGAACTCTTCACCATTAGGAGGAAGACATTCCCTACGTGCACAAGTGGTTGGGAAAATGGAAGAGATACATAACGCAACTCTGCTAGTGACATCTAGGGAATGGCATAAATCCATTATAACTATCACTGCACTTGGGTTGATACCTAACATAGTAGAAAACCCTTTGTAGGTGGGACATACCTCATCCAAGCTAAATCAAAAGAAGTGGTCTTCAAGTTACCCAAAATGTACTAGCGTTTCCAGAAGATTCCAGTTTATAGGGCAATTATGCCAAAAGGAGACATGACGTAAATTGGAAGCTTAATAATTAACATTATAAAGGCATATCGCCTCTACGACTTTGAGATAATCTGAGAAAGTTTCGAATATCGAAAGTACCATTACAGGAAAGGAAGAAAGGTTATAAAGGAAAGAATTTAAGTTGTGATGATGAAAACCACCACCAAAGTCCCCTTTTTATACTACAAACACCTAAAAAGGACAAGTAATTCGAGATAATTTCTAATCCTAAGTACCAAGAAGTACACAAGAAGTGCAATCAAAGTTAAGGAAGTGATTTTGACTTGACCTTTACGCCAATAGGCAAGCTAAAGGCTATGACGATCAAGAAACCCCCATTTTGGAATTTCCTTACTTTCCTCTTCTTTATATATTATTTTCAAAATAAAGATTCCTTTTACTTATGAACAATAAATCTTTGAGTCTCCCTATTATTTGTTTCATTTGACCTTATCTTTGCAATAAAAACCTCGGCAATAAATTGAAGTGCATGTAGAGCAAGCCACTAAATCAAGATAACATAAAAATGCATCTTATATTAACTTATAAAAAATGATTACATTATTCTTATAGGTACAATAGAATAGGAAAAAAGATAAATCGGGATGCATCCCGAACTCTCCAGAATCATATAAACGCCCCTCACATCAAGTACCCAGGCGAACACGCTTCCCTCGACGATGTGTAGTGCACCCCCTACTCCTAGAATCGGAGCTCTTATCGGATGTAGTCGGCGACACTAGACATAAATTGGTCGAATTTCTCACGTAATCCAACACTGACGCCATCTAGTCCAATTGTCCCTTAGTCATGTCATCGACAGGCAGATAGACTGCAAAAGGAACTAAAACACGAAAGATAAATTAAGTTAGTAATGAGAAGAAGAAAATAGCAAGTGGAAGAAAAGGAGATAAAGGGTCATACGTCTCTTTGAAGAGCCTCCTTAGGATGCCCCGTGAATCCATCTATCGCCGCATGAGGATGAGGAGGCACCGAATATGATAAAAAGGGGTAGAAATGTGGTAAAACATAACCTCCTCCGCTGCTGCCATTGCGCCTCCCCAGTGATATAAGTCGATGTCGCTGGTACGCTGATCCCCCCCCCCCCCCCCCCCCCGATCACGCTGCAGGTGGAGGCATGTTATTCACATCATAAATGCACGAAGACATCAAACAACTTATCTCAAAGTCCAGGTACTCCTAGCTTACCGCCATATCAACGTAGTGCATGTAGGGCTGACCCTCCATCGCCTCCGCCCTCGCCTCATCAGACATATCCTTTACCCGCCTCATATATTCTGGGGGCACAAATTGTGGGACCTCCAGCTCACCCTCTATAAACTGTTACCCCACTCTCTTTCCCGGGTAGTAGAAGTATCGAAACTCATACACCAGCAGCCTACTCAATTGGGCAAGCATGCCCGTAAGCTCCACGTCCATCGAAGACAAGTGCCAAACGTAAAAGGTCACATGTTTCCCCAAGAAGAACAATAGTCCATTAAAGTGCAAACAAAAGTATTGAAGTCACATAAAAGATAGACGCTAAAGCTTAACATATGCCTACCGATAGTGACATTTTCCCTCCCCCAAGAAACCCTGGAGTTCGTACCCAATGCCAATTGGCACCTCCCCAGCTATGCCTATCGGCAGCCCCCTTAAAATTTCGTTACAAAAATTCTAAAAAAATCTAAAAATTTCCCAAAATAATTTATAAAGATTCTCGAAAAGTCCCCATAAGGTCCAGAACATCACAACTTTGAGAAAAAATCATTAAGAAACATTTGAATATTTACAAATATCTCATTTATCCCTAGTAAGACCAGAAGCAATGTCAGTACTCACAAAACTCACAAAGATCTCATCAATCCCTTGTGGAATCAAAATCCAAATTCGCTTACACTCGCGATACCTCACCTCTCCCCAGTAGAACCAATGTTCAATTGAGCCTGCACTCGCTGTGATAACCCTTCTTTTTATATCTAATTCGGTTAGTTACGCCCAATTAAATTAAAGCGGAGCGTCGATATGTTGGCATTGGAAACACAATTTAAATAAGCACAGTAAAATAAGTATGTACACTTTCATACGTGTAACCATATCACATCATAACAACTATAACAAGTGAAACCAACTCATAACTATTAACTATAATAATCCATCAGTAATCTCAAACTGAAAATATAAAATGCCAATACATGCAGCCCAACATAAAACGGGAAAGAGTAATGCAACAATTCTCTCAAATCCCAAGTATAAACAAAGTGATATTAATATCTGATACCACCCTTAAGAAAGGGAAACGAACGACATAAATTAAAATAAAATAACTCCACGGCTATAGGAATCCTAACATTGATATGATCTCATCAGGCTCCATAGTCTATTGTCCAGCGGGACGAGGACCTGTCATATATTATACATATAGGAGAGGAGCAGGAAGCAAGATAGACGAACGTCAAAGCAAGAAAACAAGCTATAAGATTATAAGATGTACTTATAATGAAAGCACACTAGTCATTACTCGTCTCCAGTAATTAAGTTGTTAAATTACTCAATCAATGTTCCTATGTCGTGACTATCCAACCCAAACTCGAGTAACGTGTAGTCTCATATCGTATCATGATTAATCATTATTAATCTCATTTCAGTATTTATTGTATCAAAATATTTCCTTCAAGTATAATATCAAATGCATCGATTCGGGATATTACTTTAAGACATAAGCATAATATATCACACAACATGTCATATCAGATCACTATCGTTACTCGGGGGAACAAGTCGTACACACGAATATTCCCTTATATTACGTCGAAAGGGCGATAATACTAAGTCCTAAATCACATGGCATTCCAAGGTCTTTCTATTCTACCCGCATTACAACCATGTGTCCGGTTCCGATGGTTTATCTTCGACACAACACTCGAGCGAAACCTAACCGGATCAATCACAAAAAATCGCATTTAACATGTGCCTACGTCGATCGGAGGACTAGTCTAGTGTATACTCGACAATATACATGTAAAATAATTTCACGCTTATGTATATATACAATCGTGTCAAGTCTCTTACTCGAGTTATACAATAGTCATTATTTACAATATAACATAATTTACATCATTAATTTACTAATTCAACATCAAATCATTTCAAGGTTATATATCCCTAATAAACATAAGTATGTGATCAAGTTAGGATATTAGGCACAACACCACAATTATCTTTCTAAAAACATGAACACCCTTGGCGCTCATATTTCAACAACATGCTGCCCAGAATTTAAAATGCATATTCGAGGCACTTTCGATCCGTTTTTGGACAAACTTAAAACTACAAAGTTGTTTGGAGCATGATTTTCTACAAGGTGATGCGAGCAAGCTACCATAGCTGGCCTAAAACAGACCCGAAATTAACATATAATATTCACCCCTATTTTCGACAACTTTCTGCCTAGAATTGTAAAACGCCAATTTGAGAATTTTTGGATCCGTTTTTGGAAAAACTTAAAACTACAAAGTTGTTCGGAACGTGATTTTATACAAGGACATGCGAGAACGCTACCATATCCATCCTAAAACATACCCGAAACTAACATATACATTTTAGACCTCTTCACGATAACTTTCTGAGCAGAGCTATAAAACGCTTATTCGAGGATTTTCTGATCCATTTTTGAAAAAACTTAAAACTACAAAGTTGTCCAGAATATGATTTTCTACCAGGAAGTGTGGACAAAACATTCATTTTTGGAACCAAAAGAGCTAAAAATAGTTTTTAATATGACGATTTACTCCATTTCATAGATTTCTCAAATTCAAGAGATTGTTCTACAACTCAATCCCTATAATGATGTTATTGCATTTGAATCTACATAGAGGATGATCCTAATACATTGCATATCATTTTCAACATCAATTTCATATTAATTTAGGGTTCCAAATACATGTTCATGTGAAATTTCATTATAGATACATATTATACACATATAGGTTATTAACTTGCCTTGGATTGTATGGAAAAGTTGAATCCTCTTAAAATCCTCTTAGTTTTCTTCTCTTCTTACTCTCTCTATACCAAATCCTAGCCCCCTTTTGTAAAATGATAAAATGAAGACTTCTTCTCTTATTTTCTATTTATACCTAGGGTTAGTTTATTTACAAAAATGCCATTGCCCCAAATTTAACCCTCTCGATCCTTTTACGCGTTAATTCGCTTCTAATATTTAAGTCGCACATTCGTATCTCAATGAATTCATTTTAGTTTATCATTTCCAAACATTTCGAATATATATACTGACATAGTTTCGTTTCCAAACATTTCGACTTTTTATTGGCATAGTTTTTTTTTTCAATTTCAATTCAATCAAAAATGCGGGGTATTACATTATCCCCCTCTACGAACCGGATTTCGTCATCGAAATCCAAATTAAAACAAATCAATTCAAGTCAAGTAAGGTAGTTTCGATCGTACCTTTCATGAAGAGATATGGGTGACTAATTTGCAAGTCATCATCTCTCCCCCAAGTGGCCTGAGACTCATCATGATTACTCCACTTAACACGAACAAGAGGAGTGACTTTTGACCTCAACTGCTGCTTATGGCGATCTAGAATCCTGACAGTCCTTTCTTCATAGCTCCCATCAGGCTGCAGCTCAACCCCATCTAAATCTATGTGTATGTGTGAGTCCTCGGGACGTAAGAACTTCCTCAACATGGATACATGAAAAATATCGTTTACCCGTTGGAGCTGGTCGGGTAGGGATAAACGGTAGGCAATTGACCCCACCCTGTCCAACACTGTAAACGGACCCATGTATCGTGGTGAAAGCTTCCACTTGGCACCAAAGAGAACAATGCCTATCATGGGTGAGACCCTCAACAACACTTGGTCCCTAACGACGAACTCTAACTTCCTCCGCCTTATGTCAGCATAAGTCTACTGACGATATTGCGCGGCCTTCATCTGTGCATGACTCAAGTTTACCTTCTCTGAGGTCTCCCTAACAATATTCAGACCAAGCATCTAGTGCTCTCCTAACTCCAACCAACATGTAGGGGATCGACAAGGCCTGCCGTAAAAAGCCTCATATGGCTCTATGCCAATAGTTTGTCTAATAACTATTATTGTATGAGAACTCCACCAGTGTTAAATGTGTGTCCCAACCACCTTTGAAGTCCAACACACAAAATCGTAGCATTTCCTCCAAAATTTGGTTTACCCGCTCCGTCTGACCATCAAATTGAGGGTGGAACGCAGTACTCAAACTCAACTGGACTCCCATCGCCTCCTGAACATCGCCCCAAAAGTGTGAGATGAAGACACTGCCACGATCGGACACGATATCATGCGGTACCCCATGTAACTTCACAATCTCATTAATAAACACCGTGGTGTACTGCGCTGCCATATAATCCCTCCTTACTGAAGTGAAATGAGCCATTTTTGTCAGTCTGTCGATGATGACCCAAATCGAATCATGACCGTGCTGCGATCTTGGCAACCCAATAATGAAATCCATGGAGATACTTTCCCATTTCTAACTGTACAACCGAACTCTCACCACGAATCCTAACATAACTTAACTACTAAGTTGATCCAGAAATCAATACCCCCAAGTCCCGACTTGCTAAGTTTCGTGCGTGGAGTGTCTCGCAAGCAAAATCCAAACAAGGAACCCCTTCGATACACTACTGTCAGCTTTTCGAGATAAGGAATTTGTCAACTCAAGACCCCTAGTGATACAAGAATTATCTAACTCCATAAACCACTTATCTTTGGACTCAACGGTTCATCACACAATAAATAATCCAACTTCGCCTATTCAATACATATGTCACTATTCATCAATCATGCCTCGATACTCTACTCGGAATCGACTAACAATGTTGTCCTAACTACACTGTGAGTCACAATCCCAGACATCAGATACCACATCGAAAAGATGGTACTGAAATCTCAAAAGCCAACTCTACTCCGAGTAGTCAGTAACACTTTCCCGGTACTTCAATTGATGGTGAGTAAACCGATATGGAAACCCTTATGATCTACTAAGGTTGTACATGTGCATACGCATACAACTTATATGCACTTACGGATATTGTTATATCTTTCCAATTATGGACTTAGGTTAATAATACCAACAAGGTTAATACTCTCTCGAACAAGATAACATCGACAAAGTTTCATTTTAGGCGGTCAATGATCCATCACTCAATGGTTTCGAACTAACGCAAGATGCAATATGCCCCCTTGGACACCCCCAATTCCCATGGTTTGGTCTCTCTAACCCAAGGCAATGGACCCTCGCTTTATTCGACTTACCGATCTTTTGTTAAAAACACGTGTAGGAATTCAACCTCTTCGACAGGATTTTCCTAGGATTATGAGTATATAAGAATTTTCTCACCGAACATGAAATGAACTTGGTTCTTCAAACCACGAATAAGGCTTGTATATTTTCCAAGTAATGAGATAAGACAAAAAATTCCCACTTATCATACCAAATCAGAATATCGGATTTGGCACACTCACCATTCGGATACGCATCTTCCAACACACCAATGCTACCTGATCTTTATGAAGAACGGTGTGCTATCCAAAAGGTCAAATGTCGTAAATATGAGGTAGCGGGTACCTTCACGTACCGTGACCCCAATTAACACTCAATACTCTACGCATAACTGAAGTAAAAATTAAATATCTTACGAACCCATTTGCGGGTGTTTGCCCAAGAGTACACACCCTCCTTAAAAAAATTCTCAACAATGGTCGAAACATTCTCTTTTTGTCCCCCTACAGTGGAGGTTATGACAACCATTTCAATGAATGGGTCTAACATTTGAAACCCCAAAATGTCTCAATCCTTGTCATTAATGACGACACTCACTTGGCAACACTATCATCAATCACGTAAAAACCGACTGAGCTACACGCGACTCTTCTATTATCAAAAGACCATCATGGTGTGACTATTCGCTAGTATAGACGTCACCATAATCGAACATCTTACAATTGGTTTCAGAACGCGTCTTTAATCACACACGATCTAAGTAAACAACATGTCACTAACTACTCACTCGTGCTCCAATTCATTTAAATACATAACGAGGGCCACAACACAACCACTTTACCATATCTGATGGATTTAAAATCAAGCACCATAATTATCACGGTGCAATAAATTAGTACCCCCAATCATCGGGTGATAATATAAAACTGAACTTGTGGATATATCATCAACTCAAGCGATCATACTCGCATGAAAGGTAACGCCTATTAAACACTCCCTTGTGATGTTCTCACTCGACAACTTGTCCCTCGAGATTCTCTACTCACCGTAGGGTTTACAATTGGTAACTCCAGCTTAAGTCCATCCCTTAGCACACCCATATTCACGTCCAGATCTCGATAACTTTTAATAAATATACCGATGTTACAAAATAAGATAACCACATCTTATCGAGCACCCATTATAATCTAGGGCTTTACGAAGAACACTGAACTCCAATCATTACCAAATATGGAAAGAAGACTCCCTCGACAATTCTGGACTTCTCCAATGCCAATCCTCATATGACCTTGCGATACGAACTTCCTCATCCCTAATGTCCATGGCCAAGACATCGCAACATTACTGATAACTTCTCACGAGCTTATTTGGGATAACTTGCCGAAACATTCCACTCTAAACATGTGAGTTCCCAACCTACTAACATATCTTGTACATAACCGAAGACACACATAATCGGCCTTAAGTTCATTCCATTATGGATTTTATCCGATCAGAACACTATGACACCACTATGCCACCCCAATATAACATCTATCACTTGTGTGGAAACGTGTAGGTTTACACGCCTACCAAACTTCCCTGATATCAACACAATGTTTCAAGGACAATCACTTATCCATTCCAGATTCAGACTCATGTATCTCCCATTGAACATCATCAAATGGATGAATCTAGTTCGTGCTTTTCATAAGTATGATAACACTCTTACGTACACCAAAATTAGACCCTTCGGGTCATCCTTTGACAGGGTGGGACATACACCGATTTGGAGTAGTCCTCTCTCAAATCACAACCCTTCCTTTACATGTTCATGAGTAATAATATACTCTTATTATCACAAGACTTACTTCATTAACCATTCATTGATTAATACGTCATCGAATGCCTCGACAGTCTGTCCATCACGGGTGGAACGAGATAATTTCTTCTTAGGAAAATGTCACAACAACAACTGGACCACATAATTTTGAGGTATGACATATCTAAACCTCAACCCTTTTTCATTAGATACAACTTCAGACAACTACACACGCAAGTGGTACCAACAACTCAGTGGTACCAGAGGGTGGGCTATAACTTATACCAACTTCTTTACAGCCATAAGAGCGACACTATTCAAAGTTGATAATGCACAGCAAATATACGGGTGTTTCCTCCCCCTAAAGCACTAAAATTTAACTCAATCATTGAGTTCAACATTGGTTCTCTCGCCTACTGGTGGGTGATGAAACTACGATAGTTGCACGCGAATTGCGGTCTCTTAAAATTCTTGGACCCTTTGCCTTCCTAGAGTCCACGTCTCATCAAATCACCATCCTAAAAGATAGTAAGTTAACAAGTATCCAAAAAAAATTATTCAAGTGGATCACTAGTCATAATTACAACAAGTACTCACACACGGACCTCACGCGTACTATCCTGTAGTCGATCGGAGATTCACCTCATGCGTGGGACGTCTCACGAATGAAATCCAAACAAGGAACCCTCCTTATACACGAGGCTAGCTTCGAATCTCCCATCAAAATCGTAGCATGAATATCTTCCAAGTCATCGAATATAATACCTAATCGTAAGGCTCTACGTATCAAGGAAACGATGCATAAAAAACGTAACGGACGCCCTCAGATCCCTAAAGGCTCTAAAATCGTGCTCTGATACCAACTGTGACAACCCTGCTTTTTATATCTAATTCGGTTAGCTACGCCCAATTAAATTAAAGCGGAGCGTCAATATGTTGGCATTAGAAACATAATTTAAATAAACATAGTAAAGTAAACATGTACACTTTCATACGTGTAACCATATCACATCATAACAGCTATAACAATTGAAACCAACTCATAACTATTAACTGTAATAATCCATCAGTAATCTCAAACTGAAAATATAAAATGCCAATACATGCGGCCCAACATAAAACGGGAAAGAGTAATACAATAATTCTCTCAAGTGAAACCTAACCGGATCAATCACAAAAAATCGCATTCAACATGTGCCTACGTCGATCGGAGGACTAGTCTAGTGTATACTCGATAATATACATATAAAATAATTTCACGCTTATGTATATATACAATCGTGTCAAGTTTCTTACTCGAGTTATACAATAGTCATTATTTACAATATAACATAATTTACATCATTAATTTACTAATTCAAAATCAAATCATTTCAAGGTTATATATCCCTAATAACCATAAGTATGTGATCAAGTTAGGATATTAGACACAACACCACAATTATCTTTCGAAAAACATGAACACCCTTAGCGCTCTTACTTCAACAACATTCTGCCCATAATTTAAAATGCATATTCGAGGCTCTTCCGATCCGGTTTTGGACAAACTTAAAACTACAAAGTTGTTCGAAACATGATTTTATACAAGGACTCATGTGCACACTACCATAGCTGGCCTAAAACAAACCCGAAATTAACATATAATATTCACCCCTATTGTCGACAACTTTCTACCCAGAATTGTAAAACGCCGATTTGAGAATTTTTCGATCCGTTTTTGGAAAAACTTAAAACTACAAAGTTGTTCGGAACGTGATTTTCTATAAGTAAACGCGAACATGCTACCATATCTAGCCTAAAACATACCCGAAACTAACATATACAGTTCGGACCTGTTCACGACAACTTTCTGCGCAAAACTGTAAAACCCATATTCGAGGATTTTTCGATCCGTTTTTGAAAAAACTTAAAACTATAAAGTTTTCCAGAATATGATTTTCTATCGGGCATTGAGGACAAAACATCCATTTTCGGAACCAAAACAACTAAAAATAGTTTTTAATATGATGATTTACTCAATTTCATAGATTTCTCAAATTCAAGAGATTGTTCTACAACTTAATCCCTATAACGATGTTATTGCATTTAAATCTACATGGGAATGATCCTAATACATTGCATTTCACTTTTAACATCGATTTCATATTAATTTAGGGATCCAAATACATGTTCATGTGAAATTTCATTATAAATACATATCATACACATATAGGTTACTAACTTGCCTTGGATTGTATGGAGAAGTTTAATCCACATGAAATCCTCTTAACTTTCTTCTCTTCTTACTCTCTCTCTCTACCAAACCCTAGCCCCCTTTTGTGAAATAATAAAATGAAGATTTCTTCTCTTCTTTTCTATTTATACCTAGGGTTAGTTTATTTACAAAAATGCCATTGCCCCAAATTTAAGCCTCTCGATCCTTTTACGCGTTAATTCGCTTCTAATATTTAAGTCGCACATTTGTATCTCAATGAATTCATTTTAGCTTTTCATTTCCAAACATTTCGAATATATATACTAACATAGTTTCGTTTCCAAACATTTCGAATATTTATTGGCATAGTTTTTTTTTTCAATTTCAATTCAATAAAAAATGCAGGGTATTACACTCGCGATACCCAACCTTTACCCAACATAACTAAAATACAAGTGTGCTTGCACATGAAATATCACATCCCTCCCTAGTGAAGTCAAGGTTGGAAAATTTCCCTGCAAATTACTCTTTAGGTTCGAAGAATTGATCAAGGTTCGTAGAATCTGCATCGACCCTCTGAATTGATCATCTCAAATCTTTAGATCCACATAATTAAACTAGGTTCAAAGAATCGACGTCAATCCTTTGAATTGGTCATATCAACTCCTTAGAACCTCATAATTGACTCTGGATGGCAGAATTGACCTCAACCCTTCGAAACATTTATCTCAACTCTTTGGGTCCACAGAATTGACCTAGGTCAACAAAATTCACCTTGATCCTCTGTATCGATCATATGAACTCTTTAAGTTCTGCAGAATTGACTTTAACCCACTAAATTGATCATTTCAACTCTTTCGGTCCACATAATAGATATTGACCCGTTGAATTGGTAATTTAAACTCCCTAGGTCCGTTGAATCAACCTTGACCCACTGAAATGGTCATTTTAACTCATAAGTTCTGCTTAATCGACCTCGACCCCCTAAATATCTTGTTTTCATCCCTTAGGTCCACAAAATTGACTTCAACCATTTAACCTACCATCTTCTAACCTCTAGTAGGGTCCCCAACCCTTAAACATTGATGAGGTGTCTATTTTTCGATGACCTTCGCTTCTTCTAAGCTCGACCACAGAGTGGTTTTGTAGAGACCCCATCTTAGTATCTCCTAAGACCTTTTTAGGTCCGTGACACTCCCCTTCTGACCTAGATTTAGAGGTTATCTGGTTCTCTCAGGCTCCGTTTAACCACAATCAACTCTCTAAACTGAGCAAAGCTTATTAAAATCTCGTAGGGATATTAATCCCCTTTCCAATGGTCCATATCGTTCCCGAATCGGCCTCACAGTTCGTGTATACTCACCTTTTTACTCTGAGACATAATCGAAAGACAACCGATGCTCTTGAGTCCCATTTGACCACGATCAACTTTACAAATCGAGTGAAGTTCATCAATACCTCTTAAATACCTAAATCATATTTCCAATAATCCATATCACGTGTGAATCGAACTCACGGTTCGCACGTACTTGCCTTTTTCCTTTGAAACCTAATCTAGAGGACATCGAGCATTCTCGATCCCAATTTGACCTTAGTCACTCTTGAAACTGAGATAATCTCATTAAAATATTATGGGGCTCTGAATATACTTTCTAACTATCCGTATTGTGCTCTAATCGACCTTACAGTTTGCGCGTACTCACCTTTTTACACCCACAACTAAACTAGAGTCCTTTAATTGTTCTCGGGCCCCATTTGACCTTAGTTAACTCTCTGGCCTAAGGGAAGCTCATTGAAGCCTCATGGGTCTGAATCCACTTTCTAATGATCCATATAGTGTGAAAATCGTCCTTACGATTTGCATATACTCACCTTTTTACTCTGAGAACCCTCCATATAGAGGCCACTAAGCACTCACGGGCCCCATTTCACCTTAGTCAACTATCCAAACTGAGTGAAGCTATTGAAACCACATAGGTATATAAACCCCCTAATGTAAAATCCATATCATGTGTAAATAAGCCTCATGGTTCACATGTACTTGCCTTTTTACTCTGAGAACCCCGTCTAGAGATCATTGAGTGCTTTCAATCTCCGTTTAACTTTGGTCAACAATCAACCCGGGAGTGGCTCAATGGATTATTGTAGGGATCTAAATACCCTTTCCAATGATCCCGGTTGTGCATTATTCAAACTTACAATTTGCATTTTATGCCCATTTTTCAAAAAAGTCCGTTCCAAACTGCCTATAGGCACCCTAGACCCCTACCTTTCGACAAGGTGTACTTTTCTTGGATATTAAGCCAAGAGATATACCAATATCTAGGCTAGGGTCTATGCCAATTGGAACCCCTTCAAGACCTATTTTTCTACTATTTATGAAGAGCATGACCTCTTTCTAAAGGGTCCTTTTTGAAAGTCAGAACATTCCCCTCGAAATCAATGTACCAAAATTTTATTTTTCCAAACATTCTCTCCATTTCCTAACATCATTCTCCTCTATTTTCATCTTACTATCCATCCTTTCCTCAAAATTATTCAACCAATACAAAAATTAGCGTCCTAACCTTACAAATTCAGAATTAAAGTTCTCTAGAAGGTCTGCCCGTACTCATTTAAAACTCACTCAATTAGTAATAGTTGTTTGATTTTATTTTCACTTTTGATATATCTTTATTTTAGTTATTCACCTAAAAAATAATCTAACTTTTTACTATTTAGTACACACAAATCTTATTTTAATTAAATCTAAAAATCCAAAAAGACGGTTTTCTTATAAACCCTAAATTGGAATTTCCTTATTTTTCACACTTTCTACACTTGTGCACATTTTCTATTAAAAAAGCTAAAGGACGTTCTAAATTAGGGTATGGGTTAGACCCCACCCTTGAATATTATCGAACTACGTGAACTTTGATTCCTTTTAGGTTATGTAGGCTAAGCCAATTTTGGATTCGAGTCCTATTTCTTCATTTCTTCACTTTATGTTTTCTTGTACTTATTAGTATTGCGAGTTCGCCCACTCATACATATTTTTGTTTTTCTCTACATACATACTCATTTATTCATAGCGATTTGTGATTCGATAGATACCCACATTATACTCTTATGTTATTTCTTTCCTACACTCTTTAGAATGATTCTGCCCTGTCTTTCCAATGGCATGGGTCATACGATTTCTTTCTTACATTACTCACACTGCACACTAGTACATGCGTATCAAACTTTGAAAAAGAGGATAATATTATCATAGCCATGAGAGAACAAAAGGTTGGGTTGGAAGCCTAAAACCTTCCCATTCCTCAACTTAGTCCCAGGGCATTTGATTCATTTTGTTTTTCACGCATCAGTATGTCTTTTGATGTCGTTTTCTTAGTGCGACTGCCTTTTTTTGCCTTTCCTAAAAAATACATCGGCGATAAAATTCTTCGTGTTTCTCCCCTTTTTACTATCACCATCTTATATTCGAGGCAGCTCGCAAAGATCAACGCATGTGGAGGAAAGATGACTCCCTTAACCTCAAATCCCCAAACGCATGGGAGAGAAGGATTTCTCAAGTTTCCCCTCTAATTTTTGGGTCGGCCCACACCGAAGGAATTCGACCCGGATGGCTATATCCACGGATCCTAGTTTTATGGCAGTGAACGGTCCACAAGTTGTACTTAACTTTTTCACTTTTGAGATATTTTGATTAGTATCTCATGGGAAATTGTGCTAAGACATAATCTATGTTTGCTTACGGCCAACAAAGAATGTCTATTAGCCAATAGGAATGATTCACTTGAGTGTGTATCCTCTTTTATTCACACACACATCCGATAAATTCTTATTGGAAGACTCTTTCCTCTTTGTTGAGGTAAATTATAAGACGATAAACATTTTCAACATATTTCTTTAATCTTCTTTTGTATGATATTCAAGATTTTTATGATGAAAACGAATCAAAGAGATTGGGTGGGACGCGAAAGGTTTAAACGCAATTTACAATTTCATAAGAGTTAGGGAATTTAGGCTCATTTTGATGTTCTCCTTTTCGAAGCAGGTTTATGGTGTTTTACAAAGGCACCTACAACATGAGCTATGAAAAGCTTAAGTGCCTCACCAACCGTTTTGAAATCCTTTCCATGAAGGGCAACATAACTTTTGATGTATTCTATGTTCAATTTTGTAACATAATCAATTAGACGTTTACGCTCGTGAAGGTTATCAAAAGGAATATTATAATCCTTAAAATTCTTAGATGCCTACCCTGCTAAGTTCCGTGGCAAGGTTATATTATCAAAAAAATTTAAATCCTACTTCACATGCTTACTAGGGTAAAGAGTTGGTGGGAGCACTTCAAATAGATAAGGCACATTTTAATTGTCAACTTGGAGAACCTACAAAGTAGAAGAACTTGGCATTCAAAACCACAACTCAAAAGGTTGCTATGCCAGATACCCTTAATCTTAATGAAGAGGATATGACCTTGTTCAATATAAAGTTTGCCAAGACATGGAAAAATCCTTTCCAAACAAAAGGAAATCAGAATCGAATCCACCTATCTTTGAATCAGATTATAGAAATGGGGAGAAGAAGTAGGTTTCCCTAAATTTTGTCAAATTTTACACATGTGATGGCAAAGGACATTATTTTAAACAATGTACTACGAAAATGGGTCAAGGTATTGAAAAAAATATATATCAAGCAACTTTTAGTGATGTTGACTCAGAGTCCAATTAAGAAACTCCTAGTATTAATAATTTGTATTTTATGGCCTGGGGGAATTTAGAAGATTTTGATGATTTTTGGAATTTGATTTTCCTCCTCGTGTGTTGATGTTGATGATACCACATTTAAGTATTCATGAATTCTAAGGGTTCGCAACCTCTTACCTTTACCCATGCAAGAGATGAGGTCTTAAGGTCTAGCAGAGAGCTTTTTCAGACCAGAGTTAATCCTCAAAGACCATTTTGATATTTTAAAAGGGCCCATAGCACGATTAAAGGCCCTACGAGCGTAACTATGATCCCAATATATTTCGTCGCTCTATCAAACCTCAAAGGAACAACTCAGAGACCTCAAAATAAATAACTTAAAGATTCTTATCAACTTAGTGGACCTCCGAAAAATAATAATTGAACTCTGATAGGACTTTAGTCACTCTTCCATGAGTAAACCTTAATGATATGTCACGAAACAATGCTCAGTCCATTACAGGAGAGACTCTGCTAGTCCTAGACCCCTCAGATGTCTGGTCAAGCTCCTGGAACTTCTCTGGCGGTAGGTAGAAAGAACACACAATGTTATACCTCCCACCATGATTCACTCCCACAATAATTTAAGGATCAAATCCTCATTAAATTTTCCCATAAACTACCTTACACCATCTGTAAGCCTTTCACCAACACTCCACTGTGTTGCTATAGTCGTCAGACATCACTGGGTATACTACTGCTGTCAACTCATTCTCTCTCTTAGGGAATACATATATATAGGAGCCTTGTAAATTGTTAAAGTCAAGTTAATAAATTTAAAAATACCAGAAAATGAGCTACTACAGTAATAATAATTTCTCATTTTTGTATACACTGTTAACCCACTATGGGTACAACATATAAGAAGTTTTGGATCACTTCCAACCTCTAATATGTTGTATGTTCTATTGAGTCTTGAACAAGGATGAAGAATTTTTAAAGAAGTCCATCAATTACTTTATAAGGATCCTTTGATTAGTGACGCAGACTACATACACCTTATACCTCCTTAGCCAAGGTCTAAGAGGTCCTTATATTATAATACACTCATTTATAATGTAATATATAAAGAAACACCTTTCACATTGGATGTAAGATACTTATCTAAGGTCCAAACCACTTTATATACTTGTCTATTACTTTGACATTTCTCCTCACTAACTGGTCTATGGTCCCGTGGGGACCACATGTTGGGTTACAGGTCTCAAACGATTTCAACAACCACTAGTTTGTCACTGTCTTGAGAAATGTTGTTCCATTAAAATAAAGTCATATACAAACTTTTCTCCATTAAGATGACTATCGATGCCAAGTTATCTTGCTCTTTTAAATAGATGGACGTCCATCATAAGGAGATCCAATACTAACTCAATGATGTTCTCAGGAGGCTTCCTTTACCCCTAATGGTGGAGGAACTAGATAGATCCAAACATAACGGAACTAGGGAAAACCATTAGCCCCGATTATAAGGAGAAAATTATTAGGAAGATGTGGTTAGATCTCCACAATGTTCAGTCACTCATATATTGTTAGGGACAGGTTGTCACTTATCAATACAATGGAGGTTCTAGGTTGGCTAGGCAATGGGACATTGAGATAAACAAAATTCAAGACATATTGGAGAAATTACTCAACTAGTATAAGACACAAACTCCAAATTCCATAAAGTTGTCCCTCCTGAAGAATCTATCTCAATTCTCCAATGGGGTCTTCTCCCTATGTGAAAGATTACTAATATTAAGCCATTTGATGGGTCCTAAGATCCCATTGATCACTTGTAAACTTACATATCAATTATTGTTTTTTAAGATACCCCGAATGTGGTCCTGTGCATGGCCTTCCCCACTAGTCTTTCGGGGGCAATCAGACATTGGCTTGACAAGCTTAAACAAGGAACCATTAGAATTTTCACAAAGTTGGCTGAGTATTTTGTTATCCACTTTATAGGTACTCAGAAAGTGAGAAAACTAGTTACTCGACTGCTCCAATTCATACAAAAGTCCGACAAAGACCTCAAAGAGTAGGCTAAGAGATTAAACTAATAGGCTCTACAAGTGTATGACATAAATGAAACCATTTTTACAGCCACATTCATCCCATGTATTACACCACAGGACTTGCTAAGGTCCTTTAGTAAATGACCCCATCGGTCTATGATGGAGTCTCTGGATAGGGCTCAAAAGTACATGAATGAGGAATATGCGATCATCGCAAGGCCTACTCTAGCCTCCCCTCAACATGGGAAATGGAAGGATATATTCTCCCACCTTAGAGAGTCACCTGAGGTCACAGAGACCCAGAAAAAAAGAAGGGATGAAAAAAAATTAACCCATAGAAGGTAAGCACTTCACTCCACTCACAACCTGGTGGAAGAGGTCATCTCAGGCGTGGAAATATAAGATCTTCTACCTCTTACCAAGCCTATGAGTGCCTTAGAGGATAGGAGGGACATGTCTAAGTATAACTATTTGCATATTGACCATGTAGAAAAAATAAGTTATTGTTTACGATTAAAATAAGCCATTGAAAGAGTGATAAAAAGGGGATAAATCAATAAATTCATGGCCAAGGAAGGTGGAAAGAGTCAGCGTCACAAAAAATAAAGATGATGTCATTCTGATAAATGTGAATACTATCTTAGGAGGATATTTCGGTGGTGAACCCTCATTTAGAGCCTAAAATCTCATCTCAGGAGCATACAATAAGAAGGAATGCAATTCAATATTGTGTATCACTAGATCCAATCGCCAAAAGAAGCTCCCATGATGATACTTCTAGATACAGACTTGAGGATAATCCCCAATACACATGATGACCTTTACTCATCACTGTCATCATGGTTAATGAAAATATAAAGTTGGTATTGGTTGATATCGAGATATTAACATACATCTTATTCCTAGATTCTGCCAAGGCCATGTGACTCCCCATGAGGCACATACATCCCATCACCACTATATTGACTGGGTTAAATGGAGAACGAACATACTCCATAGGGTAAATCACTATTCCCTTTACATTTGACTCTAAGGATTTTGCTCCACTATTTATGTGTGTGTGTGTGTATATGTGTGTGTGTGTGTGTGTGTGTGCGTGTGCTATTTATTTTATTAAACATGCCTAATCGTGAGGGATCGTAGGTGGTTGCGAGTAGTGAGTAGTCCATCCTAGCATTGACCAACAGGTGTTAGGTTGATTCCCTAGGTCATAGTACTGTTGCCTCATCACTATCCATGCGTGAGGATAGGTGTTGGTTTCAAGTCCGATTAGGCACGATGTGGTTTGGTTGACTTCAGTATATATATTTTTGTTTGGAATTGTTGGTAAGATTTTGACCAGGTGGCTCAGTGTGAAGCGTGATGCCTGGAGTCGGATCGCAAATGAGGGATGTATGCACGAGATCCAAGATCTGGTAACACGGTTATATGTATATAACGCGTGATATATATGTTAGCTTTATATGGTATATTGCATATATTTATTTATAGCATGGGTGTAGCTATGTTATATTTATTACGTGATTATTTATATATAGTAAGTGTACCACTACAATATTGTTTATAAACATATACCTAGAAAAGGTAGTGTTACTTAGATAATGGAGGGTATTACCGGGATTGAACTTGAATAGCGATGATATGTCTTAGTTAGTCAGGATAGTTTTATTAGGATAAATCAATTGAACAAGTTAGGTGCACACTATAGTTAAGAGTTGAGGTTTCTCTCAAACGAGTGGGATCGACAAATTGTGAAAGTAATATACTACTATTTTAATCAATTTAAAACAATTATCTACTTGCAAAATATTTTTTATTTTATGGGATTTAACCCAAAGGCTTTTCTTTTTCCTTATTTATCTTAGACCCCAGGTGTGCAGCAAAAGCAGCTGGGACCACAAGGATAGATTCATTCTTTCCGTGCAGTAGCTGTGAACACTACATCTTTGATTAAATGCCTCAATATATTTTATGTAGATAGGATCATTCATTTCACTTTCATTTTTTGGCGCGTTCTCTGTAGATGGATAGGTTTTTATATTGGTATCAGACTTTTACATTTTAGTACTCGATTTATTTATTCAGTTTATTTAGTGAATGTTATTATTTGGTGATCGATGGTTTATTTGGTTCACTCTTGTTATCTATTCATGCATGAGGATTATTCATTCGTTTTAATTGTATGGTTTTATTTGTGTTATTTTATTATATTGCGATTGCGATAATGTTGCTGAGAATAAACCACATTGAGATTCCTATTTTATTTTAGTAGAGGATTGGCTACCCGGTATTAGAATAGGCGGGTTGTCACACCTTAATGTATTTTTATCAAGGATATGTGTATTTGTCCTCTGATATTACGCTTTCCTCGATTTTTATGTCCCTAATTTGTCTTTCAATATACTATTGGCCAAATTGGTAAATGTCTTAATTTGTTCTTATCTACCAATTATATCCTTTAGGAACTGAGTTCGAGGATGATTCTTAGCAAAGGATATGAGAGAAATGGGTTGTACTACCTTGATAATGTCTTTCACACCATGTCACATCGATACTTAGTGTTTCTATCTTTCCTAGTTCTATTTCATATGATGTTTCTCATATAATCTTGTGGCATGTCCCTTTAAGGCATGCCAATTTTCAGTTTCTATGTTGGTTATTTTCTTATCTATCTAAATCACAGACAAAAAGATTTTATGTGAAGCTTGTGGGATTTTTTAGCATAACAAAACTAGTTATATACCATATACCAAACTTGATCATAGTCTATTTGATTTGATTAATTCTAACATGGGGTCAATACTTGGTCACTGCCATTTTAGTCATCATTATTATGTGACATTTATGGATGTTTATACCTAGTGTACTTGGGTGTATCTCTTTAAAAATCAATATGAAGGCCTCCCATTATTTTTCCAATTTATTCAAATGATTATAATTCATTTTAATAAGTTCATAATATATGATCCATTAATGGGAGAGAGTATATCTTAAATGAATTTTGATCTCATTATAATCACAAAGGGATCTTATATCAACTCACTTGCCCATATACCCCCAAATATAATAGAGTGACACAAAACAAAAATTTCCATCTAATGGGGGTAGTTTGGTGTTGGTTAGGTGGTATGAAAGTTCCCTATATCTATTGACACCTTGATCACCTTACAACCTCTATTGTCACAAATTTCACCCTAAGTCCGATTTTAGGAGTGTAAGACAAATATTTTTGCCTTTAACCTACTAATATTCTATATTACATTCTTCCTTGTGTGTTTGAGTGCATTTGTAATTTTCATGATCATAGTCCTTATATATTGACACAATATCTATGATAAATCCATTCAATGTATTTTTTAAGGTACTTGTAAGGACAAATTTTCAATAGAGTAAATTTTTATGTATTATGATTTTATTCCGTATTTGGACAAAACTATTTGAGTCATAGGTTAGGACTTAAGCATGTTGACATTTCAATCCTATGACGTGATTTCTAGAGGACGTAGTGGCTAAGTCAAATGATCTACATAATTGTGGCATGTTTTGTTCTCGTTTCCGTCTTCGTGTTTCGAGGATATCTCAGATATGGATGCATATATATTTTTACCCTTGGAGATTTTATTTTTGAGTATTAATATTTTATAAAAGTACTTTTAATATTCTAAAATTATTTTACCCCTTTTAATATTTTTAAAAAGAAAAATTATTTTTTCGTAAGGTCGTCAGAAGACATTAGGTATGTCGTTTGAAATAGTCTATGAACTTCGTTAAATTGATCATGTTCCAACAAAACTTGGATCGAGAATTTTTTTTTCACTTTGTTGGAATCTCATTATAAGAGTCATTAGAAAGATGTTCAAACGAGATGCATGGTTTCGTTCAAACGAGATGTACCGCATTCAAACGAGCCTCTAAGTTTTTATTTGAACTCGAGATTTTCCAAACTTCTCTTTATCCTTATCTCATTTTTAAAAATCTTCCTATAAAGAGGAGTGCATAGCAACATTTTATTGAGAGACTTTTATTTTTTTGCCTTTGAGTTCCCAAACTCTTCGAAAAATATCTTTGATTTTACCCAAACCCTAAGTTTGCACCTAAATAAGTTTAGATCTAAGAATCATCTTACTATTCTTTTACATCTAGTTTGTGGGAACCAAAGTTTATTCCCCATGTCTTTGTGAGAACTATTTTTTATGGTGGATTACGTAACTGTTCATTATACATACCATAGACTCCGTAGTGTGTGACGGTTGTAAACTGTTTAGTGTCTCTGTTATGATAGTTTCATGGGTGGACTCCTGCATTGTCTAGTGGAAGAGTAGTTGAGGATTGAAGACTCGCCATGGTTTGCAAGGTTGCAATTCGTTGTGTAAGTCTTCAGTCAGTCTTGTGTAATTCCGTATTATAGTGAATTTGCATGTCTGGGCTGTCCGAGGTTTTTTCATTTGGGGTTTTCTCGTACATTGGGTGTTATGATTTATTTACTTTATTTTATCCTGCACTCACCTAGATGCATGTTTAGGTTAAGATATAATTGGTCATTCGGTTTAATCACAACTTGTTTAAAACTGTTGATAAGTTTCATTTGAGTAAATTATTTAATTGAAATTAAAATTTGAATTTTTTTAAAATAGTTGGTTTGTTTGTTTTGCATCCTTTGTTATATTAGTACCCTTCGGGCCTATAACACATAATAATGTTCTCAATACTCAATGCTTAAATGGTATTGATGTTATGACCCGGTGTCCAAGCATATGTATCACTCTTTTGGTGTTGTTTTTCATGAGGATATCCCTTTCTATGGGGGTAAATACTTTTTAGGCTCTTTTCTCCACATACCATGAGGATGAGGTTTCATCACTTATCCTACTTATCCCTATATTTGTCATGGATCCTCCTCCTATACAATTTCACTATTATTATCTCCATCGGCTTGCTTCACCAGATCTTTCTTAAGAACTATATAACTCATCATCTTCTTTATCGACATCTACTTATTATTTTCATTATGGTTATTGCTTTCGTATTCGAGTCCCCCTCCCTGATATGGGTTTGATATCATTACTAATTATCATATTTTCCAATATATTTTCTAAAATAGTCTTTAAGGTATATATGAAACCTTTTTAGGAGAGCTTGACTCCATCTCCATTACTCAATGTGTGTTTTAGGTTCTCTAGCACCCTTAGTGGGTGGAAGCCATGAAAGTATAAATTGATTGTTTAGAGTGTAAAAATATATCATAGCCCATTTTTTCACCTCTCAAGGAAAAGAATATTGAATTCAGATGGGTATTTAGTGTGAAGTATATGGAAAATGAATCGATCAATCATTATAAGGAAATGTTTGTAGCCAAAGGATTTGACGATGTTCTTGAAAAATATTTTAGTGCTACGTTTAGACCAGTGGCAAAGATTACTTCATTTTTCTTATGGATTTATCTTGTGATTTCTCACTCTTAGCCTCTACTTACTTTAATGCCAAAAGTACCTTTTTACATGAGTATGTCTTTAAGACTATCCTTACAGAACCCTCTATGAATGTTTGGGTGAGGTTGAGGTGAGGGAGAGTATACTAGGAAAGTTTTCCATCTTTGAAAGTCACTTTATAGCGTTACAAACTCTCTTAAGCTTGATTTATCAAAATTCAATTAGATGGGCATATCCACAGATTTTAGTAGATTATCTACCGCTTTTTTGACTTGTTATCGAAAAGATGCGCTTCTTATTTCATCATTTCTAGTTTATAACATATAACATAGGGGCCAGGTGAGCGATTAGCTCATTTCCATAAGAGTTTTTCTAAGAAATTCAGTCCAAACATACATGCCTTATTCGTCATCATCCTGATGGTAAATGCATCATTTTGTTTATATATATGAATGATATTATTATTATTATTATTATTATTATTATTATTATTATTATTATTATTATTATTATTATTATTATTATTATTATTATTATTATTATTATTATTATTATTATTATTATTATTATTCTTCTTCTTCTTCTTCTTCTTCTTCTTCTTCTTCTTCTTCTTCTTCTTCTTATTATTATTATTATTATTATTATTATTATTATTATTATTATTATTATTATTATTATTATTATTATTATTATTATTATTATTATTATTATTATTATTATTATTATTATTATTATTATTATTATTATTATTATTATTATTATTATTATTATTATTATTATTATTATTATTATTATTATTACTACTACAAGTGATTGTGTGTATGGTGTTGCCCAAGTAAAGCAAGATATTAGCAATGTGTTTAATATGAAGAACTTAGGTCCTCTCCACTACTTTCTTAGTATTGAGGTGTTTCAATTTTAACTTGGGATCTTTTTATCCTAGATTAAGTATACGTTGGGTCTTCTTAAGAATATTTAGATGATAAGTTGCCATCTGATTTCTACCTCTATGGACCCTAACATGAATCTCTATGAAAAAAGGCGTGATTTGATTCTTGATTCTTTAGTTTATTTGAGATTGGTTGATCACCTCATTTACTTAACTAACACATGGACGAATGTCACATATCAAACTTTATATACCTTGATTAGGGTAGTTATTCGTAAGTATGATCATATGCATAATAATCATTACCTATATTTCATTATGAGAATGCATGTCATGTGAGAAAACATATTTAACAGTGGATGAGTAATGAGCATAAAATAAATAGGTTGTATGCATCGGTATGCATGAAATATAAAAGAAATGATATGGGGTGCAGATATGAATATTAAAAGATGATAATAGGCTTACTTGAAAACATAATTACCAGTATTTTCAATGCATAATTTTGTTTAGACATGTTATTTTTAGTGCTGGTGTGGAATTGTGGATTTGGCACGAAAAAGTTATGGTTTAAAATTTTGGGAAGAATACTGTTATAGGTGTTAAAATCCTTCTATTATTTAATCAACACAATTAAAGTTGAGAAGAATATGATCATATACAATCAAACACAAGAATAGTATGTACGTGGCTTGATAGTGAGCCTATGTCCACGCGATGTTGCCATCTTTTCAATAATCATCTTTCGATATCAAAGATTACGTGCCCGTTTCCCTAGGATAAGTGTTACATTTATTAGGAAATAAAAGAGACTGTTCCATGCGGGACTCCTTGACTTTAGATAGCTATTTGCACTTAATCGATTGTATTTAATCCCAAGATATCTATTAATCGGTGTTATTAATCTCTATCTTCTCAATTGAAATTGTTTATGGATATCGTCAGATATGTTTCCTTCTCTTGACTATGGTCTAATTAGTCTCATAATTATACCTAAAGTTTTGGAACTAGTTGGGGGTGCCAAGGTTTACTCACTCCATTAATTTGGTCCCAAGTCGGGTTCACTTGATAATGTTTGGTCATCCATATACACTATGATCGAAGGGTATATCTGATGCCTTTGTTGGGAATTCAAACATTTCATTCTCCTAGTTATATTTTTGGGTGTATCTTAGTTATATGCCCAAATATTTAGGAGTACGCTGATAATCAGGAAACTACTAATGCAAATGAGGGTTGCATGTGAAATTGGTCATTTAGGAGCGTTCTAGCTAATGTTGACTTTTGCCTTGAGACTTGATCCATCCAACCAGCATCTCTTTTACTGATATTTTAATTCATTTTGATTTTGATATTTAAGTTCATTAGAGCTCACTCGTTCCTTCATAAATTTCAAGTCTTCTAATCTATCTTTCATCATTTATTTCTTTCGAATTTCCTCAAAACAATCTTATTTTTCCCTTTATGTTCTTTGTTATCTTGGTGCAAAAATGGTTTATGTCATAAACGATAACACCATAGAGCATTTTAGATGTCGTTTCATCCCTGAGTGGGTGACAATTGTGTTATGGTAGGGACCTATGGACAAATACAACATTGAAGGAGGCCATTGGCGATTTTCTTAATTCCTAGTTAAGATTAGCATTACCTCCCCACTAAATCACTTATTTCTTAATTTTTTTCCAGTTCTTCAATGCCATTCTTACCTAATGCTCCCCTAATACTTGGAGTATTGTTGGAATCCAATAAGGAATGCTGATAAAATGGTTTTGTTATGAAGGACTGGAACACTTGCCATCCTAAAGGGGGTGAGCACTATAGGGGGCTTAGGTGCCCCAAAGGGGATTATTAAATAGGCCTACGCTAATTTTGATATGTTTTTCTTTGACTATATTTTATTTTATTTACCAGCCTTAAATATTGTGATTTTTTTTATTGTGCAGATTGCTGCAAGAAGAAATTACCAAATCTTATATATATTAATTTCTTTAACTTAAAAATGTTTGGTCGTTGAGATATCCCCTTATATTTTCCAAGAAACTAAGGTCGGCTTAACTATTGTTGTCCTACACCTCGACCACCACATCATACATTACTCTCCTCTTAAACAGTGAACCAAAAATCCCAAAAGGTTTGTCAAAGCACGGGCCTTCAATAGTTACAAATACAGATACATTTGAGTTTTCCAATATTTGGCATCGAGGATAAGGATCCCTAGTTTGATTGAGGCAACTATTGCATGTGCTTCACCAACTTCCCATCCCTCTATATGGAAGGAGGTCAGGGGTCCATCTGAATCCATGACTTTGGGGGACTCCCCCGATAATACACAGGCACATCATACAATGAAGATCAAGACCAATCCAAGTCTTGTAATCCATCTTCCCACCTACAAGACCGTGGATGACCCCAATAATAAGGGGAAGGATCCTACTGTAGGGTCAGTAACAAAAAAACCATAATTTTTCTTGGCTTGCTGAAGGGAGCTTGCTTCCCCACCGACCATAATTTGGTAGGAAGACTTTCTTTTGATAGTTCGGTTTTATATGTTTCCCAGACTGTTTCTCATAAGTATTGATTTTCTTTGTTCTAATTCCATTGTGTTTAGACTTTCTTGTACTAATTGCCCCATTTTCTCCATTTTTTAGTTCATGTTCAACTTCTCAATCTTCTTTGTAGGAGATCCGACCATAAGAAGGAAAATGTTGAGTTAGGAAAGTCTCTAAAGGAGGCCCAAAAGTCATTAAGTGTTGCCTAGTAGAAGACCAAAGACCATGGCATATCAATGAAGGCCAATTATACTTCTTTAGCAATGAAATTGGAGGACAACACTACTACCTTCCATAAGGTCTA
Source organism: Sambucus nigra (assembly GCA_949130495.1). NCBI lineage: Eukaryota > Viridiplantae > Streptophyta > Magnoliopsida > Dipsacales > Adoxaceae > Sambucus > Sambucus nigra. Next base: position 60,865,738 of record OX422214.1, read on the forward strand.
GAACAAGACCTTTGTCATTTCTAATAAAAAGTTGGACTTCATAAAGAAGTCCTTATTCAAAAAGGGATGGGTTGATAACTTAACAAAGGCTAGGGTCCCTGCTGAGTTAGAGTTATTTGTAAATCATTCCCCTAATTACATCCTAATAATGATGAAGAATAAGAGAAGAACAGGCTGTATATCAGTCTACAGAGGCAGCCGACCAAAAAAAGGTTGTTCCATAGAAGGAGACTCCCGGTAAGTATATTAACTAAGTATATTTTTTGTATTTTCTCGAATATATTATTTTATTCATTCTTTTTCACTTTTGTTGTAAGGGCTTGCCCCACTCTTTATGAAAGAAATGATACCTAGCTTTTGTCTTCATACTGTTTTATTCAGATATTTCTTTGTACCCACCTGAATTGTTGATTAACTTAAATGTTTGAAATTACTTTTTCTATTCTAGTAATAACTTGGCCTTGGTGCCATTTTTCAAAGAGAGGAATATTTGGATTTCATTATTAGAAAAAATGCTCCTAGGCGAGCACGGATAGACTTCCTTATTGTTCGCCAAGCATTTAAGACAACGATAAAGGCTTAAAGAGATCAAACGAGTGTGCCATCAATCTTCAAGCCAAATTGAGGGAAGTCAATAACATAGTTATGCTATTGCAAACTGAGAATGTCTCTCTAAGATGGGAAATTGACAAGGATGGGTAAGCTTTAAACAAAATGCGACGATCAACCATATGATGCATCGTAAATTATGATATTAAGATCTCAGATTAGAAAGGGTCCTCGTATAGTCTGCGTCATAGGTTATGATAAAGGTTGGATAGATACTGTATGACACTTAAATAAATCCAGACAGGCAACCTATAAGCATGGCTGGAAAAATGCCCCAATTTTATGCAAAATCCTTAAGGATTCTCAGTTCCGGTATCAATTGAATTCTCCTTTCTCTTAGATACCTCCCCTTGGGAGTGTGAAATTATGGATACCTCTTGATGCAATCCCTATACAACAGGTGAAGAATTATCTTATCTACCTTGACAATTACGACGAGTTCCATCATAACCCTAAGTGGTCGCTGAGCTGCTATAGTTTAGGAGGTGAATCACTAAAAATTATGAAACTTCTTATGCCATTTTGTAATTTTCTTATCCATTTTGTAATCGACCGACTATGGATGTATTTGTAATTAATGAATATTTTGAATGAAAATTAACTAATATAATTTTATGTTTACATTCTCCCACTTTAATTTATATCGATCAAAAGTTCTTTTAGTCTTACCTTTTAGGATTATGTCATCATACTACCTTAGGCCTGTCACTCAGTTATGTTTAGAATGCATGTGGTCATTAGGAAATCCACCCTTTCAGGATTTTATCTAATTATTTCCGATCATATTACTTAATGCCTAGGGGTCCCCCGTAGGTCTTCATCTTTCTTTGGAAATTTATGATGTTTATGTGTTGTTAGTAATGAAATATGAAATATTAATATTATAACTAATTGTAATCATATTAATAAGATATCAAAACAAAAATCAAAGTTTGGTAAAAATAAAATAAGATGTCTTTGTACCTATATTGTCATGTCACTTGGAACAATCAGAAATCTTGATTAATTTGCATAGCACGTTAAAGCTTAAACTTTTGAAATAAAATTTCATAAATAAAACTTCCCAAGGTTGGATACATTCGAAGACCTAATTATCTCCTTACCCCCATTATTTCCTTACGGTGGGATCCTTTGAGGCTATATCTGATTAATTTGAATGTTCCTTCCGATTTAGGTCCCAATTTGTTATTTGAAGGATTCCTAACGCTTCCAATGGCCTTTCCCAGCATATAATCCCTGACCATGAACTTTCTCAGATTAACACCTTTGTCATACTTCTTTACAAACTATTGCTAGTAGGATGGCAATTTATCAAGGCTCATTCCCTTATCTTGTTAGCTAGGTCGAGCTCAGTTATAATGATTTTTCTTTTGATGATTTGATCGGCAATAGTCATTCTAATGTTTAGTGGCCCAACCTCCAATGGTATTACTACTTCCATTCCATAAGTTAAAGCGAATGGAAATTCCTCGATCGACCTCCTAGGAGTTATTTAATACTCTCATAGGACGTAGAGGAACTCGTCCCCATAAACATTTTTTATTTTTTCAGTATTTTCTTCATTACGTCCAACTATTTTATTGGAGGTCTCAACCTCCTCATTTATTTGAGAATAGGCCACCGAGCTATAGTAGTGTATAATATTATGTATATTAAAAATGTCTTGGAATTGGTCCCTCTTAATTTGCATTACATTACTATTAATAAGAGTCCTCGGCATATCACAATTGTTCACGATGTTCTCTAAATGAATTTGATTATGCCGATGCTTGTTGTATTCACTAAAGTTTTGAACTCTATCCGTTTGGCAAAATAATCTGTGCTGACAAGGAGATGCTTTTGATTCTCGAGTGATGTAGGCGGTACCCACAATGTTAAACCGTTATTTCTAAAAAGACCAAGGGTTGGTTAAGGTCTTGAGGTCGTCAGTTAGCCAGTAGAGAATTAGAGAGAATAATTATTACTTTTTCACATAGGAGATGATATCATTTTACATGAAGGGCCACAAATATACCTTTTTTATGGCTCTAAATACCATAGATCTTCCACCTGAATGACTCTCATAAATTCCATTATGTAGCTCATTGAGAACTTGGTCAATATCACTGGGATGCAAAAATTCTAGCTATGGCCCTATGAAGGATCTGTTATGGAGATTTTCTTCAAGGGAGTGATAAAATTGAGAAGCCTTAACTTTTATTTGATGATCCTATTTCTTATCGAAAGGCAGTGCATCTTACTATAAGTATATGATGATTAGGTCCACTGTAAGTTTTCTAAATAGTGAGCACTTGGTCGACCCTCTTTGGATTTATAATACTTGGCTGAGCGAGAAATTCTATCGCGATCATTCTCTTGAGGTTGGAGTTAAGAATTAAATCCAAAGTGGTTAAGGCAACTGTGTGACTGTTATTCCATCGGGCAAATTATTGGACTTTAAAGTACTTTAATTTGGTAACTAAGTCTTGAGAAATCTAGAGGTATGTTGACATGTTTTTATCTTTGGCGTTATGGTCGCATGATATATGTTGGATACTAGCCTTCAATCATAATAGACTTTAAGCTTAAAAGCGCTAAAGGACAAAGCCTTCTTTAATCTACTGACAAGATCCTTGTATTTAGCTTTGTTATAAAATGCCTTGAAGCCAGGTTATATTCCCTACTCGAGCACAATATGGTCTGGGGTTACTAGGATAATTCCTACCCCTAACCCTTTTAAAATGGATGCACCATCAACATAGAATGTCCATTTATTGAGTTGGTAAGGTTCCTTAGTGGTCACTTGATCCATGAGTTCCATTTCGTCACATCGATGCCCTCCAGTGAATTCAGCAATGAAGTCTTCCAAAACATGTCCTTTTATATCAGTTATCGGTTGATAATAAATATCACACCTCCCCAGTTACACCGATCATTTGGAAATTTATGTAGAGAGGTCGGCCTTTTTGAGGTATGCCTTTAATGGAAAGGAAGTTATAACTAAGATGGAGTGCGTCTTGCAGAAGTGCTTCAACTTTTACGAGGCTATCACAAATAAGTAGGCTAGGTATTTTATGGGAAGATAGTATTTATCGACATGCTAAACTGACTTTATGGTTAAACACCAAGAGATATAATTATATTGCATCACCTTACTTTAGGGACCTTAAGGAGCGAAAGTCGGCATAAGTAGAGTTTGATCTTTTTAAGTTCTTAAACATTCTTTGTTCTATATTTGGTTCTTATTGTTCCTTAATAGCGAAAAGAAAGGTAGGCACAATTTAGAGAATTTAAAGATTAGGATGTTTAGTGCTTCCAACATCCCGATCAGCTTTTCAATCTCCCTAATGATGTTAGGCGGTTCGTTAATGTTTTAATTCTTCAATCTGGTTGGGATTTCCTTCGATTCCCCTTTAACTGACTAGGCAACCCCAAAACTTATTGGACTAGACTCTAAAAGAGCACTTGGTTGCATTGAGTTTCATTTTCTAATATTTGAGTACCTCAAATGTGTTTTTCTCTAGATGGTTGCACGTATATCTTCATTACACATGCATGCCATCTATATATACCTCAATGGTGTCACCTAGTTGATGCTTAAATATCTTGGTGACTAGCCTTTGGTAGGTTGCACTTGAATATTTGAGTCCAAATGGCATGACCGTGTAGTTGTAGAGGTCAAGGGTTGTGATGAAAGAGTTCTTCTCCTGATAGGTCCTGAATAAGGGGATTTGGTGATAGCCTAAATAAGCGTCTAAGAATCTCATTAATTTATGTCTAGCTATAGCATCGACCAACTGGTCGATATTTGAGAGGGTAAAGTTGTCCTTAGGATAGGCTTTGGTTAGTTCGGTGAAGTCTATACAAACTCTCCACTTTGTATTTTCTCTTTCTACCTACCACTAGGTTCGAGAGATATTTAGGGAACTGAACTTATTTGACGGATCTTACCTATAGAAGTTTCTCTAGTTTCTCGTCCACTACCTTTACCTTCCCCGGGGATATTTGTCATTCCTTCTGTGTAATTGGTGGTAACGTCGGGTCCACGTGATGTCAATGGAATATCACCTCAGGATTGATGCTATGCATATCATAAAAATTCCAAGCCAACATATCATGTTTTCCTTTGAGAAAATAGTCAATCTCTTCATTCTCGTGATTGTTGAATGAATTCCTAATTAGAAAATTATTTTTTCGGGTAAGAATCACGACTTATTATATATATTCTATGGCTCTACCTGCGAGGGACACCCTTGTGTCGGTGTTTCATACTTTAGTTATTATTTAGAGTGGGTGTCTTCTTATATATTTTCTACCTTTTCCTCCCTCTTCTCTAATTTAGGTCTGATAGAGGTGATAAAGTACTGTCGAGAAGAATCTTGATTCTCGTGTATCCATACTTTACCCCCGATCAGTAATGCATTTGAGCTTTTGATTCTAGGTGGATGGAACTTCCTTCGTGGCATGATGATATCCTTTCCCCAAATTATTTTATTTGGAGAATCATTGTCCACTACTAAAAATTATGCCAATTTATATATGCCTTAGTTTGTACTGGGAGCACGATCTTCCCCATGGGCATCAAGATTTTTCATGCAAAGTCGACTATAGGGATGGTCACCTCGTTATAATATTCTATTTTTAAGTTGAGATTGTGAACAACTTCAAATGAAAGGCCTCCAAAGAACTTCCCTCATTGACTGGTAGCTTGTCCACATCCCATTTGGGAATTCAGGGAGTGATTACTAGTGCGTTATAATCTGAAACTCTAACTAGGCCTTCCTCGGTAAATATGATATGCTTAGAGTGGTTAATATATTTTGATCTCGAAAATTTCTTGAATTGATTTTAGGAAGGGTGATCCGAAGAGCATTTATGACCCTAGTAACCTTATTCAATTACATATTTATGTTGTTTTCGTAGACGTGGTTAGGGTGGAGGGCCTATGGATAAGTGTGAACTCATGTCCTATCTCTTAATTGTCTAGTCTGTTGTCCTACTATGGTTTGTTTAGTTGTGGACTTTATGTTCTTTTTCTCCAGATAGTCGTCTCGATAACCTTCATTGGCAAGTTATTCTAGGTGTGACTTGAGTGCTTTAAAATTCTGTGCCTTGTGTCCATGATCCTTATGAGAGGAAGATATCAAATTTATGTTTCTCTTCGATGGGCTCCTTGTTATCTTCCTCGTCCACATAAGTACTATTGATCCTTAAGTTTATTTAGGATCTTATAGATCGGATCCTTAAAGACTATGTTGATGGGTTAATGGGCCTTACTAAGATATGACTTATCGCCTCCCGTAGATATATTGTTCTTTTTCCCCCCTTATTGAGTGAGTTCTCCTTATCCCCATTCTTTCTCTCTTTTGGTTAACCATTATCTTGTTGACTGCCTACTACCACATATTATACCTTGGCATATTTCTCAATATGGGGCGTGAGGTATTCGAAGGTATTAGCCTCTTTCTTTGTGAGGGACTAATGCAATATGGAGCTTCTCGGCAGGCCAATCTTAAATAAGGCCATTTCAACTTGCTCAGAGGAGTCCTTCACTTCGTTATATGTTTCCTTATATTACCGAGCATATTCATGTAGGGTCTCTAGGGGATTCTTCTTCATTATGAGGAGTGAGTCCATCCTATTTGGATAGGTGTCTCTGGTCATGAATCTGGCGATGAAAGCCTCCATAAGCTGCTTGAAAATGGTTACTGACTAATGTGGTAATTTTCATACCACTTTTGTGAAAAATCCTCAAAACTAGAAGGAATGATATGGCATATGTGGGCATCATCATTTCTCCAAAGGAACATGGCCTGCCAATATTGGAAAACATGATCGGTGGGATCAAACTTCCCATCACGAAACTTAAATTGGTGAATGAAAAGCTTTTAAAAGGTCCTCAATCGACCATAATAAATGGTATTTTATTTGACTGATGAGGGACCTCATGACCATCTCCTTAGTGAACCTGGTTCTAGATGAGGTGGATGATCATCCATATTTTTTGGATATATGTGGATGAGGTCATTCTTCTTACGACTACTAATGTCATGGTCTCTTTTATTCGAATAGCCACTTTGTCTAGAATGCGCCATGAACGCCTTCCTTGGCTACAAGTTTTATTCACCTGAGGTCTAGGATTACATGTGTGATATTTATATTTATCTCCATAGAGCACCCGCCTTATTCGTTTTAGGCTACATTGAAGGAAGGCATTCTCTTCTTAATTGTGGCAAGTGGCATCCTTCTGCTGACGGAGTCATCGTTCTTATGTATCCATGAGTTGTGCGATTTTATGAGATCATAGTGGCTTATTGTTATATGTACTTTGATCTCTTTATGGATGATAACATGATTTAGGAGTGCTTCGGCTTCTATGAGGCTGGATCTCGAACATGGTTTCAGGAGTCTCATTGTCGTTGAGTCTGTCTCACTATTCGACTTGAGGTGGAAAATGTTGACTATGCAAATGAGACATGATTGATTGCCAAATGAATTTGTTCGTTTGAAGGAGGAAAATTATTTCCCACAAACAGTGTCAATTGCAGGTGATAAAATTCTATTTGTATTTAATTAACACAGTGAAAGTCATGAAGAATATAAACATGCACAATCACACATAAGAACAATTTTTACGTGGTTCAATAATGAGCCTCTATGCCCGGGTTATTGATCTCTCTTTATTAGTTGTTATTTGATAAAAAAGATTGCATGACCCTTTTTCCTGGGTAAATCTTACATTTATAGAGGAAAGAAAAGAGTTTGTGTCATGTGGGACTCCTTGACCTTAGATAATTATCTGCATTTGGTCAGCTATATTATCTTGAGATTTCCACTGATCATCATTATCAACCGCTGTCTTCTCTCTTGAAAATCTTTGACGATATCGTTAGACACGTGTCCGCCTTTTGACTATGATTGAATTATGCCTCAGAACCACATTCCTCTTTACGCCCAATTTCAACACAGTAAATTTATGATTTTGGCCAAACAAAAATTATGAAAGTTATATATCTTTAAGTACATATGCATGTCCACACACGGGAAGTTAATCAGAGACTGGAATTACGAGTTTGACTATTTTATAAAAAAAAATGCTTAAATTTTCTTACAATAAAACGTTTTTATTGGCCACATCTATTTCTACATATAATATGTCACCACTACATGGTTAAGCACATGACTATGTTTTTTGCTATTATACAAGCCTTTTTAGCCTTCTCCTTTATTAAAACCACTTGTGGGTTTGAGACAAATATGCCTTACGGGGAGAATTAAGGAGCTTAGGAAGATATATTTAAAAAATGATCATAAATCAAGGAGTTCTTGAGAGGTATTAATATTTTCATTAAAGTTGATCATATATTTCTCATTTCAAAACGAATGAAATGGTAATTATTTTCCCTTATTTGTTAATTTGGGTAATAATTAATTAGATTCATTCCTTATGGCTAGTATAAAAGTTGCTTATTATGTTAAGAATAAAACGTATGTATAATTAGTATACCAATCACCTTAATTACTTAAAAAACAGGATCAATGGTTGATTATTGAAGATTTATGCTATTTATCTGTAACATTAATTGATTAACATTGATTAGAGTATATGAAGAATGATTACATAGTTTTGATCACCCAAAATTTGACTACACCTTGGGAATTTATATAAATATAATAAAGTGTAGGCTTAGGCATTTATTTTTAAGAAATTTCAAGGATTGTCATATTATTTACTAATATTAACATTTTTGTGTATTACGATTCAAAGTCATATTAAAACATAATAAGAAGTATGTTTTATGTCTAGATGGGTACACATTTCAAATATCCACGAGATAGATATGATTATGTATTTAATATTAATATCGTATTATTGTTGGTTTATATGGAATACTAACCTTTTTGAGGTGTTAGGCAAGGAAAGGGGATCTTTCGCAACACATGGTAGACGATATTGAATTTTGATAATAAAATAGACTCGAGGTGAGTGTACATTTATACATATATATATATATATATATATATATATATATATATATATATATATATATATATATATATATATATATATAGATATACACGAGTTCAGTGTCAAGGTCGGTGTTGTTTCAGAGTCATGTCTATGGCCTTCTGCATGTGTTATTATATATATGTTTATATTATGTCAAATGATGTGTAGCCCTAATTAGATGGTGTGAACTTGATTAGTATGTGGTATTTGAGGCATGTTATGGAATAAATTAATAGTTGGTTTATTTACTTTAGCTTATATAATAACTGTTGTTCATATCCTCACAAAATAGCTTTAAATTGGTTGTGGCTTACATAGCTTTAAAGTTATGGGATATTTATGTGTTTTCCATTACATATGTTAACCCTAATTGTGATATTAGTGAGAATCTGCGGGTGGAGTGTGACACTGGATTTGACATTTATCATGAGTGTTGATGTAAAAAACTAGATTGCTCTAATTATTCAATCACAGATAAATAAATAAGACAAAGATTTTTAAAGTGGTTCGGCTAGGAATAAAGCCTACGTCCACTGTTATGTTATTGCTGAGTGTTTGTGGAATTCTTGATTACAAGTTCCCTCAAGAAATTCCGGTCCCTTTGAATGGGTTTGATACAAGGTATTTATAGCCTTGAGGCTGTACATGAAAGGTTCGATACATTAAATGATATACATGTGAAAGGGTAATACTTTTAATGCAGCGTGCGCGTCAAGAATATAAACATTCAATGAATAGTTGAGCTGTTGATTATCTGGCAATTAATGATATGACCGAGGTGCAGCTCGGACCGCCATAGTTGCTTGCTGATCAGGAGTTCCTCGGAGCACTAGAGTATCTCGGAGCACTAGAGTACCTCGGAGTGCTAGAGTTCCTCGGTGCGCAAGAGTTCCTCGGTGTATCCTCATTGCTCGGAAAGAATCATGGTTGGTCGGGAAATGAACTTCCTCTCTGCTATTGTGCCACGTAGATTGACACGTGTCTTTGTATTATTCGTCCACATCAGCATATTAATTTTGGTATCAACAGAAGCCCCCAATGTTTCATATTTCGAATTTTGAGAAGTATGGAACATTCTTTCTCGGTATATGGCAATATTAAATGACCTTCCCGGGTTTCAGGAACATTGCATTCAAATTTCCTTCTCATTTCGCAGTTTCCGCCTTTTTTATAAGCGCTTCGATCTTCGTGCAATTTTTGTCCTTTTAGCCGCCGGAAGTTCAGTAGTTTCTTTTTGGTAATCATTTCTTTCGCCGCTTTCCAATGCAAAGTATTTAAACTTCTTTGGTAACCCTACCGTCGTCCATGTTTTTCCAATTTTCTGCATTCAAACTTTCTATTCTCTTCTTCTCTCTTGTGCGTTCATCCTTGTTTCTGTTCGTTGTTGACAGCTCTCCCTTCTTCCTGTAAGTTTTTTCTTCCTTCTTCTTTTACTCACCATGGTTTATATTATTGAATCTGTTGAAAAATTCCGTTCTGATTTTTCCATCCCATCTTGGGTAATTTTGGAAGAGTTTTCTGGAACTCAAGATTACTTTCATTTGGCTGAGGGACATTGGTTCCCCAGTCTTTTTATTGCTGAATGTGGTTTTTCCTTTCCACCAAATCCATTGAGTCTCGAATTTTGTCAATATTTTGATCTTGTCCCTGCAAGAATAGCCCCCAATTCATGGAGAATAATTAATGGGGTACACAAATTAAATCTAACTCATGGGACTCGTATTGGGATCCCTGAGATTATGTATTGCTATAAGTGGGCCACTCTAGATAATATTTATTACTTAAAAACTAGGTTTTTGAATAGGGCTCTTGTAGTTAACCTCCCTGACTCAAATAAAGATTATTTTGAACATGGGTTGGTTATAAAAAATTGGCAATATGCCCCTTTAACTGGAGATGAAGTGTACAACGGTCCCAGATGCCCCCCATATGGCAATGGGATAGGTTTATTTTTCATTTTAATTTACTTATAAAATTATGCTTTCATCATGTTTGACAAAATGTATGACTGATATCTCATTACGTATTTATTTGCAGTTGATAGCAAAAGAAGAACTCCAAAAGAATAAGAGGTTAATATCAAGCATCTGAAACTTATCTGGGGTTTGCACAAGAACATTGCAGACGAACACATCAGGTCTGCCTCATATCTGCTACAGTATAAGAGTTACACAACCTCTTATACTGCTCGCCCTGTTGAACCAACTTCAACTCCAGAAGGTTCATCTTCAGATTCTCCTCTTCCTTTAAGTCAGAGGATGGGTAAGAAAAGAGCTCCTCCTGCTCTCTTTGATGATGTTACTTCTGTTGCTGGAACCAAGAAAAGCAAAACTGATGCCCCAGAGGGGACTAAAAAAGCGGATGCTGGGTCTTCTAAAGCTACCGAGAAGCCCCCAATGGTTCCGAGCAAGAAAAATGCTCCTGTAGATGTAATTACAATTTCTCCGACCAAGACCTCTTTGGTTGAAGGTTCTGACCACCCGTTGAAGAGATTGAGGAAATCATCCTTAGTTACTTCGGCTGAAACTGCCTCCTCCCTACCTGCTGGTGGTACTGATGTTCCAAACATCATTCTTCCAAGTTCTGCAATGAGCTCGGTCGTACCCGAGGTCCATGGTATTGATGAAAGAATTCCTAGGGATACGCTGACATCCCTAGCTGCTCGTCACCTTGCTTCAGTAAGTTTCTCATACTTCTAGTTTTTCTTTCTTTCTCTGAAAGCTTGCATTTTGTATTGACTTTGCTATTTTTCTCATCTTTCAGTTGGTGAACTGTTTTAATAATATTGTGAAGAAGGATGAAGCTATTAAAGCTTCAAGCTCCTCGTCAGGTGTAGAGGATGCTCTATTGGGTTTGACCCAGTCTTTAAAGGAATCTCGTCAACAGTATGTTGACGAAAAAGCTGTTTGGGAGAAGAAATTAGCTGTGGCTGAAGCTGAGAAAGTGAAAATGGCCGAAACCTCCAAGAATTTGGAGGAGAAAGTAAAGGGTTTAAAGGTTAAACATCAGGAATATGATGGCCAGCTGAAAAAGGCAGAGGAAGAGTTATCTACCCTGCAAGATATCAAGGTCAAAAAAGAGGAATTGGATGTGAAGCTCTCCTCGGAGAAGTTGAGGAGAAAGGTCGCAATCAAGAAGCATTTCAGTGCTGGTTGGGAGAAAGGATGGGATAAAGGGATTGCTGCCATGACATCCCAAGTCCAATATGGGAAGTTGAAATACTTCCATGATGGTTGGGTAGCTGCTCTGCAAGAGTTGAAGGTCAAAAACGATTCTGATCTATTCCAACGACATCTCCCTGGTCCTCCTCCAGCAATTGTGGAAGAAGAAGAAGAAGATGAGCCTGCCTCAGATGAGTCTTCTATGGCTATGGGTGACCCAGTCTCTGCTTCTCAACCCTCTGTCGTCGAGGACGTTTCTTCTATGCCTCCTCCTGCCGAGAAGATTCCTGCTGATCAAACTGTTGTTACCACCGAGCAACTGAACTCCTCGTCCCAGCCTCCCGAGAAAGTCTTGGGGGACAAGGAAAAGGTGTGAAGTTGTTCGGTATCATTTCTATATTTCATTACTTGTAATCGAACACTGTAATCCTTTTGTGATCTAATAAAATACATCTTTGCTCATCTCTGTTGTTGATGATTTGTTTTTGTTGATTGTTTTTTTTTCGTCCTTAGTTTGTTGCTAGAATGGAATTGATCTCTTCAACTGATACCGAGCTGATGCAGCAATGTCACCAATACTATAAGGCTGGTCATACAATCCTTAGTACATCAGAAATTGCTGATATCCTTGGCCATGGTGCCTCAGAACAGGCAATTGAGGCTTATCAGTACTTGAAAGATTTACTCGACCGAGCAGTGGCCAACAATGTCGCTTACTATGACTTGATTGAAGAGCTTCATGGTTCCATAGAGGATCTTCAAAATCAACACAATGAATCAATGGCTTCGTTGCATAAGGATTATGAAAATAGGTATCAGCAGCTCTCTTCTGAAACAGGCCATAAGAAAATCATTGCTGGATATGATATTAGGGAAAGGACCCTAAAAGGTGAAGTTGAAGCTTGCAGGCAGATTGCCGAGATCCTGGAACAAGAAAATAATAATCTGCAGAAAAAGTTGGCTCAATATGAATCTGCTGCCTCATCTTCCACTGCATTAGTTCCAGTTACTGATGAAGGTTTCTCGTTCTTAGAAGTCGAAAACGCCAAATTAAGGCAAGAACTGGATGACTTAAGAAAATCTGCCATTTCTGGAACTGCTCGGGGACGAGGAAGAGGTTCTCGGGGACGAGGAAGAATTGTCGAGGAGCAAAGTTCTCCAGTTGCTTCTCGGAGCCGATCAAGAGTTCTTAGCCGCAATGTTGAAGAAACTCGTACCCAATCTACTCTGGAAACTCAAGCATTCCAACTGAAGGCTAAGGATCGTGCTCTGTCTGAATTGTCCGAGAAAAACTTATTTTTAGAAGATCAACTGGCTGCGACAAAGTCTGCTCTTCAAACTAAGGATCTTTTTGCCAAAAACCTTCTCGAGCAATTGGATAGATTAACCTTTCAATTTCATAAACAACCCAGGGAATTCTGGATGGCAGGATATAATGAAGCTCTTGTTCATCTGGATGCTCGTATTGAACATGCCAACAATGAAGGTTACAAGCAGGGATGGTTGAACGCACTGGGTGTGTTAAATTGGAGCAAGGGCATTTCTTATGGGATTATCATGCTCCTGGGCTACTTGATTTGCCTGTGCCACCTTTCAAATTGGACATGGCCTGGATCCCAGCTCGTTCCATTCCTCGCAGCTTAATTTCAAAATACCTCGGTGATTATAGCCTTTATTCCCAAGTTGAATTATCTCGTCCTGAGCATCTTTTGGATACACCTTCTATGATGAACGTCAGAATGCTCAGAGATGTTAATTTCATTAATTCTCCTCTTTGCCTAGAGGATCCTCCTGCTGGCGAGGAGCCTGTTTCAAAGAATAAAGGAAAGAAACCAATAGAATAGGTTTTCAGTTAGTATATTCATGTAACTTGTAATTTATTCTAGATTTTTAATGAAAAGACTTTCATTTTCTGTTTGCCAATTTTGCTATTGTCTTGTGTTTATCAAACACTTTTATATTTGTGCATATGTATCTGTTAAAAAGATAACGATATTGTGTTGTCCATCAACTTAATAATAAAAATTTACAAGTATGAAGGTTGTTCAATCACTTAATAATAAAGTAATGAGTATAAATTGTTCAAACTGTTTCCAACCAACCAAGGTGGATAAATAATGTTTGTCGACCAACTACAGTTGATAGATTTTCATCTCCGACCAGCCATACTTGGTTCAATTTCAAATATAAAAATGTGTCCGACCAACTAAGGTCAATAATTTGTCCTCGTCGACCAACTACAGTTAGTGGGTCTTTATCCCCGACCAACTATACTTGGTGTATTTTGGAATATTTTGTTTTTCCTAACCAAAGGAGTAGTTTTTGGCTCCTTAGAGCATTTTTTGGCTCCTTAGAACACTTTTTGGCTTTTGGCTCCTTAGAGCACTTTTGGCTCCTTAGAGCACTTTTTGGCTCCTTAGAGCACTTTTGGCTCCTTAGAGCCAGCACTTTTTGGCTCCTTAGAGCCAGCACTTTTTGGCTCCTTAGAGCACTTTTTGGCTCCTTAGAGCACTTTTGGCTCCTTAGAGCACTTTTCCTTAGAGCACTTTTTGGCTCCTTAGAGCTTCTCCTAACCAAAGGAGTATTTGTTGTGCGTAGTGTATTACACTAGTATTCCCCGAAAAACTTTCAACCAGAAGGAAAATGGCGAAACATCCTCGTTTTATTCATAATGAAGGAAATGCTTTACATTTTACATTACTGATAATACTTGCGCAGGTGTTCAGCATTCCATGCATTCTTAAATTCTTTTCCCTCTAGAGTTGCTGTTCTATAAGTTCCTGGACGAACAACCTCTATAACTCGGTAAGGTCCATGCCAGTTTGCCTCCAACTTATTTTGCTTCTGAATGACTTTCTTTAGAACATAATCCCCTTCTTTTAAATCACATTTCTTCACCCTTTTGTTGTAGAACAGAGCTGTACGTTGTTGATAAGCTGCATTCCTAATAGCTGCCTCCTCTCTAACCTCCTCGAGCATATCCAAATCCAGTCTTCTCATCAAATCGCTGACTGGGGAATTGAAATTCAGTACTCTATGAGTTGGAAGACCCAACTCGGCAGGTATCACAGCCTCACTTCCAAATGCTAACATATATGGTGATTCTCCAGTTGTTGCTCGGGGAGTTATTCGGTAAGCCCATAGTACTGATTGGAGCTCATTAATCCAATTTGCTTTGGCTTCACTTAACCTCTTCTTCAAACCATTTAGTAATGTTCTGTTCGTCACCTCAGTCTGTCCATTGCTTTGGGGATGGCCTAGTGCTGAATGATACTTCAAAATGTTTGACTGATGACAATAGGTAGCAAATTCTTCATTATCGAATTGTGTTCCATGGTCTGTGATGAAAGCATGGGGGAGACCATATCGGCAAATGATGTTCTTCCAAAGGAACTGATATACCTTCTCGTACGTCATATCAATTAGTGGTTCAGCTTCTACCCACTTAGTAAAATAATCTACTGCCACGACGAGATACTTGAACCTTCCTCGGGTCATCGGCAATGGTCCAACCAGATCAACCCCCCACATGGCAAATGGCCAAGGTGAAGTTATGGGTGTCAACAATGCTTGTGGAGTTCTTCGGATGGAGGAAAAACGTTGGCACTTGTCACACTTCTTAGCATAGGCTATACAATCAGCCCTCATCGTCAGCCAGTAATATCCCTGTGTCATTACCCTTTGCAAAAGTGTCCGACCTGCTACATGAGCTCCACAAGATCCTTCATGGATTTCTTTAATCAATTCTTTGACTTCTGATGGATGCACACATCTCTGCAAACCTGCCATAATTCCTCTTCTATACAAAACACCATTAGTTAACACATACCGAGCAACTTTATACTTCAATTTCTTGGCAGCTAGTTTGTCCTCCGGTAATTTTCCTTCTTCAATGTATGCCCTGATAGGATCCATCCAAGATGGTTCTAAATCAAGGGTAATAATCTTCACCGTCAGATCTTCTTCTATGCTCCGACTTTCTAATACTTCAATTGGTATTGTTCTTTGCAGCTCGGTGCGCGTAGCTGACGCTAATCGGGCCAATGCATCTGCTCTAGCATTCTCCATCCTCGGTATCCTCACCAATTGAATAGCATCAAATTCTGTCAGTAACTCCATCACCTTTGCATGGTACTTCACCATTAACTCTCCCTTCACTGCATATATCCCCATCATTTGATTCACAATTAATTGAGAATCACTGAAAACAATTACTTGCCGTGCTTCCATGACTTTCGCCAAATAAAAACCTGCTATCATAGCCTCATACTCAGCCTCATTATTGGAAGCTTTGAATTGGAATCTCAAGGCATACTCCATGTCTATATCATCTGGGGTGTTTAAAACAATCCCTGCTCCACAACCAGCTGTGCAAGATGATCCATCTACATATAATCTCCATGTAGGTACCTCGTCTTCAAATTTCTTGTCTGTCAGAGTTCCTCGGTAAAATATCTGCTGTTTTGTTCTATCATCCCCTGGTATCTTTCGCTCCTCGTTGGTCATCTGTTCGCACCCTTTTACCAACCTTAGTTGGTCTGGGTTTGAATATGATGATTTTTCTACCTCCACAAGTCCTTTTAACAACCTTGGTTGGTCTGGACCTGTTTCTGTTGATCCTGTATCGTCCACAGGTAGGTCAGCAAGCACCTTTTGCTCCTCGGGGGTATCAGGGTATGTGAACTCTGCTATAAAATCTGCTACAGCTTGCCCCTTCAATGATGATCTGGGTTCATACACAATGTCATATTCACCGAGTTCTATTGCCCAATACATCAATCTCCCTGATTTTTCTGGCTTGTGAAGGGCTTGTCTTAATGGCATGTCGGTATACACGATGATGATATGGGCCTGGAAGTATGGCCTCATTCTTCTACTTGCTTCAATTAATGCCAATGCCAATTTTTCTAGCTTTGGGTACCTGATTTCTGCACCTCGGAAAGCCTTACTTGTGTAATAAATTGGCTTTTGGACTCCATTCTCCAATCTGATCAACGTCGAGCTAACTGCATTCTCTGATACTGCCAAATACAAGTACAACTTCTCTCCAGTTATTGGCCTGGACAACAATGGTGGTGTTCCCAAATACTTCTTCAAATCTTGAAAGGCCTTTTCACATTCATCAGTCCACTCAAAACTTTTTCGCAGTGTTTTGAAGAATGGGAGGCATTTATCAGTTGCTCGGGATACAAATCTGTTGAGCGCTGCAACTCGTCCCGTAAGACTCTGTACTTCTTTCCTCGTCGTTGGAGATCGCAGCCCTAAAAGAGCTTTGATCTTTTCTGGATTTGCCTCAATACCTCGTTGGTTGACGATGTATCCGAGGAACATTCCTTCTCGTACTCCAAAGGTACACTTCGTCGGGTTGAGCTTCATTTGGTATTTATCCAGTTGATCAAAGGTCTGGCCTAAGTCAACTAGATGATCAGTAGCTCTCTTACTTTTGGTGAGCATGTCGTCGACATACACCTCCATGTTGCAACTGATTTGTTCGGCAAAAACCTTGTTCATCAGCCGCTGATATGTTGCACCTGCATTTTTTAAACCAAAAGGCATAACATTATAACAATAAGTTTCCCTTGGGGTAATAAAAGAAGTACTTTCCCTGTCTTCAGGTTTTATTTTGATCTGGTTATAGCCAGAATATGCATCCATGAAGCTGAGCAGCTCATGTCCCGAGGTAGCGTCCACTAGCTGGCCGATTCTGGGCAATGGAAAATGATCTTTTGGACATGCTTTGTTGAGATCGGTGAAATCAACGCACATTCTCCATTTGTTGTTCTTCTTCTTTACCATCACCACATTTGCCAACCAATCTGGATATTTTACATCTTCAATGAATTGAGCTTTCTGGAGCTTCTCGACCTCCTCTTGTATGGCCTGATTCTTCTCGGGACTAAACACTCTTCTTCTCTGCTTCACAGGATTGATCTCCTTATTCACATTGAGCTCATGACATAAGCAGTTTGGATCTATTCCTGGCATGTCTTCATGACTCCAAGCAAAAGTATTCTTCCTGTTCTTCAAGAAAGTTATCAACTCCTGTTTTATTGAAACATCTAACGACGATCCTATCTGGGTTACTCGTTCAGGATGCTCGTCGTCCAGAATAACATTTTCTGTAGACTCCACTACCTGTCCTTTTACAAGTTGAGATTCATCCCTAGGGTCAAGAGTTTCAATTTCTGTACCCTCTTCCACTTGGTAAGTAATAGTCTTTTTCCTTGATTCCTCAAGTTCTTCTTGCTCGGCAGACGAATAATAGCACTCCCGAGCTACTTTTTGATCACCTTTCATAATTTCGACTCCAAAATTCGTTGGGAATTTCAAACACTGATGTACTGTAGATGGAACTGCTTCGAACTTTTTCAATCCAACTCTTCCCATGATGATGTTGTAAGCTGACTGCACATTCTTATCCATCACAAAGAAGCGTATTCTTTCTGTTCGACAAGCAGGCCAAGTTCCAATGAGTATATCCAACTTGATCGTCCCAAGTGGAAAAACTTTTTCGCCAGCAAAACCCAGAAGGGGTCTGTGATAAGGTTCCAATTGAGATAATTTCAAACTCAAGCTATCAAAGCATGAATAATACATGATGTCTGCCGAACTACCATTGTCTACTAACACCCTTGAAATGACCACATCCTTCATCCTCATTTTGATCACCAAAGGATCGTCATGGGGGTAAAGAACACCTGCCAGATCATTTTTTGAAAAACCAATCACTAGCTTCTCTTTGTTTACCTTCCTCGGATGATCATCCTCGGCCAGGTTTATTCGCTGAATATATGAACAAGCTTGAGCCTCTCCGAGGTAAGATTTTCTTTCTGCAGTAAGGTCTCCTCCTCCTGCATCTCCTCCTGTAATAACATTACAATCAAATGACCCAAAACGTATGGAAAATACCTCTCGTTCAGGCTGCCTTGGCTTCTTGGGAAGATCAGGGTCATCATCTGGATCATCTTCATGGTCCCTCTTCTTTTTCTCCTCTACACGACGAGGAGATCTAGATCTCTCTCTAGTTCTGTCATCATTCTTCCTTTCACCTCTGCGATCTACATACTTTGACAACTTTCCTCTTCGGATTAGTGTTTCAATCTCGTTCTGAAGGGCTATGCAATTTTTGGTCATATGGCCATGATCTCTGTGAAACTCGCAATATTTGGCCTTATTCCTCAGATCGGGATTTGTCTTCAGTTTCTCTGGCCACTTGATTTCCTCGCTATTCTTGATTTCTTCCAAAACATGATTAATACCCTTTTTCAATGGGGTATAATTATCGTACTTCTTTAGGACTTCCAACGTTGTCCTATTATTCTTGTAATGCTTGTCACCACCATTTCCTTTCTGATCTCTCTTCTTAGACTTGTCGACCTCCACTTTTACTTCTTTATCCATATTCTTCTTCGCAGCCATAGCCTCCTCGGCATTCATAATTTTGGCTGCTTTTGCCATCAACTCGGACATAGTTTTAGGTGGATCTTTGGCCAAGGTCTAGTACAGCTTATTAGGCAGTAAACCACTCATCAAAGCAGTGATTGCTGTCTTTTCTTCGTAATCTACGACTTACAACTTTTCATTATTAAAACGAGTTATGTAATCTCTAGTACTTTCACCTGATTTTTGTCTAACGCTTAACAAATGTGCTACTCTCTTTACCGGCTTCGCCCCAAAACAAAAATTTCCAATGAACAACTTGGCTAATTGAATAAAAGTTAAAATCTTACTCCGAGGAAGATTGTTATACCATATCTGTGCAGATCCGGTAAGAGTTCCCGAGAACGCTCTACACCTCATCTCGTCGGGGACGGCATATATGTCGGCAGCAGCTTGGTATTGTTCTATATGAAGTACAGGATCTTTTTTTCCATCGTACTTAGGGGTCACTACAGGTGCTTTGAATTTCGATGGTGTAGGGAAATCCACAATGGCTTGCACAAAAGGTGTCCCTTGAACAAAAGTTCTCTGCAAGGGGTTCCTCGCCTTAGCCATTTCTCCCAATCTATCCTCCAACCGTTGAATGGAACCTTTCCATGCTTCATTCCCTTCCTCAGGCCGCCTAGTCCGAACAATTGATTGTTCTGACATAGCTTCCTGAGATTTATCTCGACGAGTAGCTGGTCGTGATTGTGCTGATCCTTCTCTTAAACCTGATGGTGGCCATAAACTTCTCGATGGAGCTCTAGGTGGACTCATATTCCTCCTTGGTCCTAATCGACTGAAAGGAGACACCCTGCTTAATCTTTCTAAAGCGCTAGTTCTCTCCGGGGAGAGAGTGATACGTTGATCTGTATCCGTGGCCCGTATTGATGAAGTTCGCCCAGGCTGATAAGAAGAATCATTAGATTTCTCATTACGATATGACCCAGTACGTCTGGATCGCGATTGCCTACGATCACTCCTTTGCCCTGAATAGGTAGGTGCACCACCTTGAAGAGTTTGAATGAGTTGCCTCATAGATTCTTGCATGGCGGTTTGTCCTTGAGCCAGATTTGTCATAATTCCAGCCAGATCTGGAGTTGCAGATGGATTTGGAGGATTTCCAGCATTTCCAGCATTTCGATTACTGGATTCTGGATTATCTGCCATTGATAACAAATGATTTTTGTGAAAAAGGATAGTAACAGTCGTTTCCCATAGACGGCGCCAATCTGTTGATGTAAAAAACTAGATTGCTCTAATTATTCAATCACAGATAAATAAATAAGACAAAGATTTTTAAAGTGGTTCGGCTAGGAATAAAACCTACGTCCACTGTTATGTTATTGCTGAGTGTTTGTGGAATTCTTGATTACAAGTTCCCTCAAGAAATTCCGGTCCCCTTGAATGGGTTTGATACAAGGTATTTATAGCCTTGAGGCTGTACATGAAAGGTTCGATACATTAAATGATATACATGTGAAAGGGTAATACTTTTAATGCAGCGTGCGCGTCAAGAATATAAACATTCAATGAATAGTTGAGCTGTTGATTATCTGGCAATTAATGATATGGCCGAGGTGCAGCTTGGACCGCCATAGTTGCTTGCTGATCAGGAGTTCCTCGGAGCACTAGAGTATCTCGGAGCACTAGAGTACCTCGGAGTGCTAGAGTCCCTCGGTGCGCAAGAGTTCCTCGGTGTATCCTCGTTGCTCGAAAAGAATCATGGTTGGTCGGGAAATGAACTTCCTCTCTGCTATTGTGCCACGTAGATTGACACGTGTCTTTGTATTATTCGTCCACATCAGCATATTAATTTTGGTACCAACAATGAGTATGGTTATATAGATTATATATGCTCTTCATGTCTCTCATTTGGGTGTTGTTTACCACATTTCAAGCCAAGTCCAGGAATTGGGTTGTTTCATTCCTTAGGGAATTAGATTAGCCTCTTATGTTATACTAATACATAATATTTTGGGTTTAAGATAGTTAGGTTTTCCACCTTAAGATTTTTCATGTTCCATGGTTACCACCTAATATTTTGGAATCGAAAATGTACACCGTTGCTTCGTGTTATTTAGATAAGGTTGAGTACCTTGCGATGGCTTGGGAAACATGTGTAAGTTTATGGTTTTAATCGATTATTCGACAATTATGATGTCTAAGGGAGGATCTTTGGAGCTATTTTATGAAAATAAGTCAGTTATTATGCTTTCATCTGATTTTGTGCTCCATGAGAAGCACAAGGATATGTATATCCACTTTATTCCGAAAAAGTGAGGTATGTTTTTATTTGTCCTCGTATCTTCTCTTCATATCAGACAACACGTTTCTCCATCAAATCGTTCGAGTTCTCTCTTCTCAATTATATCATTGCCAACTTGGTATTGGTTGGTATTTTAGTTCCATATATTGAGGGCAAGCTTTGGATTTCTTGTTTTTATTGTAATCTTTCATTTATGTTGGGTCCTCCATGTTTTGGGCATTGGTTGTGCCATCCTTTTACATTTGTTCTTGTATAATCTCGAACCCTCTACATCTATATTATTTTAAATAAATAAAATTATTGATATCTTATTTCGAAAAGCCTTCACAATTTTTTTTTTTGTTACATGATAATTCCATACGAATCCACCACACTAAAATAAGATTTTGGTCACTTTTCACTCGCTAGGAGTTGTTTTTGTAAAAAACCTTGATAAAAAATCATGAAGACAATATCAAGGTCTTTGACCATGATATGACCGTGACAATGACTTATCATGGTCTTGTCACGATCAAAGACCTTGAAAAGTTTATTATCACGATCATGTCATGATCAAAGACCGTGACAACATTTTTTTGTTGTCACATTATTTGACTGTAACACAATTGTGATAAAAACGTAAATTGAAACCATACCTATTTCATTTCATCGCTTCTTTCACCATCTTTCTCTCTCTCTCTCTCTCTCTCTCTCTCTCTCTTTCTCTCTTCATTTGAAGTTAAGTCTCCTCTCATTTGTTTTTCAGATTTATTAATCCATTAGTTTGTTGTTGTTGGTGTTTGGAATTCATATTTAATTTTGGGGGGTTACTTGAGCATGGTCTTCTTATATGAAGTTTCGAAGAATATTAATGGAATTTGGTGTTTGGGAATTTTTTTATGGTATATGGAGTGAAAAACAATTTAATGGGCTGTGACAAATTCTATATAGTGTTAGGAAAAATGTCAATAACATATGATCTCGGGGCATATTTGGTTTAAAATGGTGTTTGGAATGAATTCACATATTTTTTGTTGATTGTTAAAGTTGACTCGTGTTTCTAAAATAAATAATTGGGTTAACTTCAGGCCAATTGAACTATCAAATAAATCTTTTACTTTGGCCCACCAAGTGTTTGAAAAATTGCCTCATCCAATTTTTAAGTTGTTTGTTCACACCATTCACTTATAGAAATTTTTACATCAATTACATTGAATTTTTCTTGTATAGTTCCTTGTTGTGAACCTTTGTCAATGGTTGTAGCGTGGAAATAAAGTTTGGGGTTATATATATATATATATATATATATATATATATATATATATATGTGTGTGTGTGTGTGTGTGTAAACGTGAATGCATAAATCTTAAATCTATGTAATTATCAAACAATGCATGTTTTTGACGTTACCGCTAATTACCAAATAAGCTAGCAATTTCTTTTTCTTTGATAAAGCCCAATTTATATCTACTTTGATGAATCCAAATTTATATCTTCTTTCATATTGTTTTTTGGGGTTCTTGAATTGTTGTTGCCAGGTGAATTTGGACATTTAAATGGTCATTGAGTTGGTTGGCCTTAGGCATTTCTAATATTTAGGGTTGTGATTCGGCCGAATAGTGACATGTGATGTGAGTTAGACCAAGGCATATATTTAGATATGGAAATATAAATAAGACATAAATGAAACATACTTACCATGGAAATATAAATAGGACATAAATGAAACGTACTTACCATGGAAATATAAATAAAATGTGGTGAGCAATATAAATTTTAAAAATAAATTAAAAGTAGGGTAAAATTATATATAATTATATGCCTCGTAAGTTACAGATGGTGCGCATAGATGCTAGCCTTATAGTTCTTATGCGTGCGCATTCAATAGCCCTTAGACCCGTTCGAGAGTCATTACACATGTAATGAGATCTCTCAAATTATTTCGTTTGGATAGTTTAGGACAGCATAGTTTCTGCATAATAATGTACTTAGAGGCTTACACTTGTTACTTTTGGGGTAAGTTATGCTGTCGTCTCTTAATGTTCTCTAGGTACATATTAGATAATGGGGTGTTTTGTGTTATTTCAATTGATAAATTGAAATGGGATGAAAACTTGAGAATCTATGTCGTGTACTTGGAGAACTATGGGGAGATGCTGCCGAATTTTCCTTTGACTGAAATAATATGGATGAGATACTAAGTGTATTATAGAAATATGGGGTCTTGATTGCGATCAGACCACTCACCCTTTAGAAGAAATGGAGGAAATAAGATTCATAAGGCATCTTATGTTAATAATGAAATTAATTTATATTGTATTGTATTTATTTGACAAGAACAATTCGGCTTGGCCCCACATTTACGCGACTCCACATTGGAAAAATTAAGAGATCAATATAAATTGAGGAAGAAAAATATGCGTGTATGGTAATTTGATTGGTATCGGGAGTCCATCTTATGACTTAGGGACACGATACCCGCGAAGGAGCCAATCACATTGGCAAGCTGGAAACACTTTGTCGATAATGAGGTATTGAAGAGGCAACTATTCTCTCATGAATCGGGGAAGACAAAGCATGCCAATAAGGTCTACGTGCACTACACCAAAGCAGTCGACTTGTCAAGGTATAAAACCGTGACAAGTCAAACTTGTCAAGGTCTTTGACCATGACAAGTCTAGGGGTGACAATTGTTTCTGTCACGGACTTGTCATGGTCAAAGATCGTGACAAGTTCATTAGACTTGTCATAGTCTTGTTACGGTCTTTGACCTTGACAAGTTTTGTCACGGTCAAAGACAAAGACAAGGCCGTGACAAAGTAAAAAAAATATAACTGTAAAAAATTATGACAAGATTCTTTATCACGGACTTGTCACGTATTTTGACCAGGATAATTCTGGACATAATTTTAAAAAAACTACTGGGAAGTATGACCACCGCCACTGCCCAACAGTATATTTGTACCTGTTATAGAAAAATTATACATGTAGAAATAACAAATATCCAAATAAAATAGAAACAATGTACCAAATCAATACGTACCAAATCATGGCATATATAATCCATATACAAATAAAATAGAAACACAAATATTCAATATCCAAATAAAAAAGATAGACATAATGTCATGGTAGAGGGTCTTTAGCAAGTTGAAGGAGGAAGGATGGCCAAACGATATATCCATTGAGAACCCCATCAATTCGCTGAACGCTACATTGTTCACGCAACCACAGAGGTGAGTTCTCTTTTTCGATCACCACATGGGTGATGATCACCATTGCCTCAATTATTTAGAGGGGACATCCATGAACCAACATACCCGGGAGGAAGGAAGTGTCCCTTAACCCCATCGATATCCGCTCCCCACAATATATGTCGATTAGAAAGACGCTCTGCCAATCGATTGTTGACATAGGCCTCTCGACGGGAGTCGAGATGGGAAATGGATCATATGGCAGCGAGTCTGTGCGTATCAACGATGAAACAGAGACATAATCATCTACCTATACCTCCATATCCTTCTCATTACCCTTCCCCTTCTCCTTCCGCTTACCCAACTGACGTTTTATGAAGGCGTACATGTCTAGGACCGTTGCCTCCAACCTTGATAGATTATCGTTATGGGTTTCCACTTTATGTGCCAACCCGGTGTTGCTCGTCTCCATTTCAACGATCCTCGACTTCCCCACCCGCGGGCTCACACCCCTAGTCATCCCCTTGTGATCCGTCCCGAGAACTTGGCTGAGTGTGTCTGTAGCCAAAGATGCTTTGTCAGCATCAGACTGCAACTCATGCACTTCCTTAAGCTTTGCCTGAAACGATAAAAAGTAAATGATTAGTTAATTAAGTAAATAAAAAAAATTATAATGTAACTAAAAAAATTAAAATTTATAACTTACAATCGAGGCTGCGACGCTCGGGGTCACCTCCTTGTCCTTGCCATTCTTCGTCCGAATTTCCACACATGCATCAAGCGTATGTGGCCTAACCCAGGGCCACTCCCTTTCTCCTGAAATAAAATAATGCGGAATTAGTAAGTAATGCAAAGTAATTCTAAATTAGAATAACATAAAACTAAAATTAAAGAAAAATAAAACTTACCATCATGTGATCCACGTCAGTGTAAGATGTTCGCCCGAAGTAATGCACGTCCAACTTTTTTGCCCGGTTCTTCCCCTCGATTGGCGAGTGTAACACCCATACTTTTAATGATTTTTAAATATTGGATTAATTAAATTAAATATGGGAAATTAATTGATTATTAATCCGGATTAAAATAAATATTAACAAGCGAGATAAGGGTTAGTATTTATTTATGTGAACTCTATTGAATATTACTTGACGATGATGGAAACAACACCACCCTTCAAGGTGTTTGTAAGCTCAATTCAGTGTTAACAATGGAAACATAATGGTACATACACATATAATAGAGGGAGGTAAGGAGAAGAGGATTCACACCGGAATATAAGTCGTTCAGCCAATTAGGCCTATGTCCATTGTGCAAGTGTATGATATGTATCACTATATGAGGGCTCTAATGGCCATAGATACAATCGGTCAAGCTTTCTCTCTCTACTGTGAATTTAGACAGAGTTTCAACTAGGGTTGCTGGTTTTGGATCCTTTTCAAGGTAGAGGATGACCTCTATATATAGTGCCTGGGGGGGGTGTAGTGTACCCCCCAAGCACGCAATGAGTATGTGCATGAGGATCGAACCAGTATGAGAATGACACCTGGATGACCTCATGTAGATAATGATGACCTAAATATTCCCTCACGTGGGGGGAACGATTCGGTTATAACTGATTTGTGCACACGTGTTCCTATCCCCACATACGTGCAGAAGAGCTCGACCATCGGTGATTGGTCACAACCTCGACCTAGAAGAGGACGAGGTGGTAACCTTGGTTTAACAGGAGAGACGGAGTATGACACGTTAAATTATGACGTCGGCCTGGGCCGAGGTGATGGTGGTACAGTAGGTACATCGGTTGATCCTTAGTTGAGATTGGTGCTGATGACGGGTAACCTCTTCATCTTCCGAGACGAGGTTACAATCATTAGAAGACTAGTTGGATAACCTTCCCTGGATCATGGATACCTCACTTACCGAGGTAGCTAGTAACGTCGACCGTGGCCAACCTTGCCTAGGACGAGACCGCTAGGTGATGATCCAAGGTCCCTCAAGCATCGACCATATCCATGGCCGAGGTTGATGTCTCTGAGCCGAGGGGGTACATTCAGGGCATATCAATCACCCCCCATCCCTTAGTTACATGTGAGAGCAGGTGACTGTGGGGTCTACAACTCCGAGGTCCTTCTGCCCTGTGCCAATGTTCCTTTGACACTTGTCAATTGCTGAAGTGTGAGGCATGCCTGGCAAGCACGTGATGCCAGGCGTCCTTCGGGGCTCCCAAAGAAATAATGAGCCTTGGAATGCGTGTATTAGGTGTTGAGGGTTATACCCCCCTTTATTCTCTTTCTTCTTCATTTCTCTCCTTCTCCGAATTTAGTCATTTCGATAACTTTTTCTCTCTAGAAGAGCTCTGATTTGAAGTGCATTTAGGTGTTCATTCCTTGGGATTCCTTATTTCTTCTCATCACCTTTCTTTAGGTACCCCTTGCCATCCCTTCTTCTTCATTTTTCTTCCTTTGTTATTGCTTTTACATTTTTCGGTGAGCTTCAAGAGGTTTTCAGTGGAAATATTGGTTTTTCCGACGAACTGTTCTTAATTGTTCTTCGTCATTTTTGTTCAAAGTTTAATAGCTCAATCTTTAATTCCATTTGCCAATCTTGTTTGTAATTTAGGAGAGTCAATAAGTCTAGAGCCTGCCTTATATGCTCAGACCCCTTTACCAGCTTTTAGAGGAGTTCCCCTCTCTTGGAGAGAAGACCTTAGAGAAAATTAGGCAAATAGAACGAGCGCATGAGGAAGCTCGTAGGTCAGAGGAATTACCCCTCAGACCTATCTTTCCACCACCTCTGAAGGTCATATACCTTGAACCAACCGAACCAGTTAACCAAGCAGAGGTCCCAGCTGAACCCTATCTAATGTCGGAGGCTGAGTCATCCACCCCAGACCCTATGTCTGTGGACTCCTTCCAAGAGGCCATGGACTTCTCAAATCAATAAGATCAGGTCCCTCAGCAGGTAGAGGTCTCCAGTCGGGCCTCGTCTCACAAAAGTTCAAGCACATCAACCTCTTACTCAGAGGTCAAAATTATTGGACCCAGTGTGGCTGTTCCATCGATTCTTGAAGCCATTCCTCTATCAGCAGTCACAGGGGATGAGTTGGCTCAGAGGTTTCCAAGTAGTGCCCCATCGTCTGCTCGGGCCGACGTTGAGTTAGATGATGATAATGGTGTGGAGAGTGATGTTGACACCTCTGAGGCGACCGAGATTGAGAGTACAATCAGTGAGGTCGACCTTATGGCCTTCAGACATATATATTCCATAAGTCCCTCCATAAAACTCAGTAGACCTCTGAGCGAAGAGAGGGATTATGATGGCCGAGATGGTGAGATTTGCCTATATGAGCAGATGTTCAAGTTGGCATTTCATTTGCCCATCCATCCCATCATCGGGGCTATATTAGACTATATAAACTTGGCTCCTTCCCAGTTGTCACCCAATGCTTAGAGGGTAATAATTGGAGCCATTCTCCTATGGAAGGCTGTCCATCACTCAGACCTTCCAGTCCAAGTATTCACGGGGTGTTATGTCCCTTCATCTGCCAGGAATCATCCGAGCTATTATCATTTCTTAGCTCGAAAGTCAAATAAAAAGATGCTGTAGATCACCCAAACCTCGAACCATAACTGGAAGCCACGCTATTTCTTTGCATCAGGTCCCTGGGAATTTGGTCTAAGTGCCCCCACTTCCTCATTAGAGCCGAGAATGCCCCTGAGATGGGGAAAGATAACGATGGTTGCCAGGGCTGACCCCGGGCTAAGCCTAAATAATCTTTATAAGGTCAAAGACCTTAAGGATCAGGGGGAGCATAGCCTGCTTATCAAATTCGAACATCTGATGACCCCCTACAATCTCTCTGAGACAGGGCTTGGGGGAAGTCCTTTGACAGAGCTTCATAAGTCTTTTTATTTTAACAAGTTATACCTCTAAATTTTGTATATCTGATTTTCTAACTCAGAACTATCCATCTTGCAGAGCGCCCAAAAGGAATATCTGATGAGTTATGGGAGATGGCCGCCCCCAGTCTGACAAAGCTCGTAAAAAAAGATGGGCTGAATGCTCCTCCTCCCCCTCCATCTACCTCGAGGGTTGAGGCCACCAAAAAGAGGAAGGTTGCTGACCCTGCCCCTGAGGATCAGAGGCAGAAGAAGAAGAAGGGGGGATCGTGCCATCCCTATTTCTTCTGAAGATGATTTGATTGCTCGTCTTGAGCAATTAAAGATTGGTGATAGTGTCATTGACCAAAGTATGAATGCCTTGGATGCTATTGGCAGTGTCATGACTAAGTCTGACAAGCACTTTTGTCGGTCCATGGATAAGCCTTTGCTGGTTGCATTCTCCCTTCATCGTACCATCTAGGTAAGACCTTTAACTATTGCTTCTAAATGTGTAAAATCAATATTTGAACTATTTCAGACCTTAGTCTGACATCTTTGCACATGTTCTGCAGGGTCTTCTCACCATGCATCATTATGTCAACTGGACCTTGGGTAAGCTTCCTCTGATAGAGAAGGGCCAAGAGGCCGAGAAGACTGAAGCCACATTGAACGCTGAAGTGGAACGTCTGAAGACTGCTTTGAAAAAGGCTGAGAGCGATGTGAAGGGACTGAAGAAGTATTTGGATAAACATAGCGAAGACCACAACTCTGCCCTGAAGGCTCAGGCTGACTCTCTCTAGCATAAAGTCGATGTTGTTGTTAAGGCTGCATTAGATGATGCCTCCGAGAAGATCTTAGAGGAGTACAAGGTCTCTGATGAATTCGTCAGCTTCGGCTTTGAATATCTGGAGAGGGGGGTTAAGGCAACTGGAAAATGGGCTTCCATAAAGGAGAAGTAATCATGAAGCCTTGTAGATGCTGAATTCATCGGCCCGGGCTATGACGACCCTAAGTTTGCTCAGGCCTCGCAGGAGGTTGAAGAAGAGGGAGGTGATGTACCCACGGAGACTGCCCCCCAAGGAGACACCATGAATGAAGATGTCGGTGCTCAAGATGATGGGGTGGAAGTGACCACCCTCGGTTAAGGAAATGCATAGATGTCCACTAACCCTGATACTACAAACACTTAAATTCTTGCGAAGCTTTATTCTATCTTTTGTAACTCTTAATTAATTGTAACCTCTGATGAATGATGTTACTTTATATCACTTGCAATTTGTAACTTAATCTGTCAACCTCTGAGGAGGGATTTTATTTCTTTTCTAGCTGATTTGTTTATTGAATGCCTTTCTTTTCCATGCAATGTGTTTTGTTCTGAAGTCTTGGTACAATGATGATTCTTTGTTAAACCAAATTAATGATGTTTAAGGTCTGAGGTCATCCAAGCATGGTCTTACCTCAGACCTTATCATCATATTATGATGTTATAAAGTCTGAGGTCATCATTAAGATGTTATCCCCGTAAATAATTTCACCAAATTAATGATGTTAAGGGTTTAAGGTCATCCAAGTATGATGTCTGACCTCAGACCTTGTCACCATATTATGATGTTATAATATCTGAGGCCATCACTAAGATGTTATCCCCATAATAATTTCACCAAATTAATGATGTTAAGGGTCTGAGGTAATCCAAGTATGATGTCTGACCTCGGACCTTGTCACCATATTATTATGTTATAAGGTCTGAAGCCATCACTAAGATGTTATCCCCATAAATAATTTCACCAAAGTAATGATGTTTAGGGTCTGAGGTCATCCAAGTATGATGTCCTACCTCAGACCTTGTCACCAAATTATGATGTTATAAGGTCTGAGGTCATCACACAAGATGTTATCCTCATAAATAATTTTACCAAATTAATGATGTTAAGGGTCCGAGGTCATCCAAGTATGATGTCTGACCTCAGACATTGTCACCAAATCATGATGTTTATAAGGTCGGAGGTCATCACTAAGATGTTATCCCCATAAATAATTTTACCAAATTAATGATGTTAAAGGTCTGAGGTCATCCAAGTATGATGTCTGGCCTCGGACCTTGTCACCACATTATGATGTTATAAGGTTTGAGGCCATCACTAAGATGTTATCCCCATAAATAATTTTACCAAATTAATGATGTTAAGGGTCTAAGATCATCCAAGTATGATGTCTGACCTCAGACCTTGTCACCAATTCATGATGTTATAAGGTCCGAGGTCATCACTAAGATGTTATCCCCATAAATAATTTCACTAAATTAATGATGTTAAGGGTTGGGGTCATCTAAGTATGGTCTTACCTCGGACCCTGTCACCATATTATGATGTTATAAGGTTTGAGGCCATCACTAAGATATTATCCCCATAAATTCTACCACTAGAGCACAATGAACCAAGAATAGACATGGAAATTGATCTTCTCATTGATAATCTCTTCCTAAGATGATAGATTTACACACTCTCTTGCAACATCATATGTAATACTTCTTTAAATGATCAGCATTACAGGGATTGGAAAAAGGTTCTCCTTCGAGGTTCTCTAGCCTATAGGTTCCTGGTACAACCTCCTTAATTACTTTGTAAGGACCATGCCAATTTGGGTGAAGCTTGTTTGCCTTCTGTAACGTCTTCTTCGGCATCAGTTCCCCTACAGCTATGGGTCTTGATTTTACCCTTTGATTGTAGAACTTTTCTATACTCTGCTGGTAAGCTGCTTGCCTGATTTTTGCGTCTTCCCTTCTCTCCTCAATCAAGTCTAGGTCGAGTTTTCTTTCCTCTCCATTCTTATTGGGGTCGTAGGTCTGAACGCTATGAATAGGGAGTCCTACCTCTGTGGGTATGACGACTTCTGAGCCATGTGATAACATAAATTGGGTCTCCCCCGTAGGTGTCCTAGCCGTCGTTTTATAGGCCCAAAGAATAGCATAAACCTCTTCAGTCCACCTTCCCTTAGCCTCCTCCAACCTCTTCTTGATCCCTTCGAGGATTGTTCTGTTAGTGACTTCGGTCTGACCGTTTGCTAGAGGTCGGCCAGGAGAAGAGAAAAATTTCTTTATCCCAACTCTCTTTCGCAATATTTTTCTAGGGAAGAATTCTTGAACTGGGTTCTATTATCTGAAATGAGGGTATTTGGGAGGCCATGTCTGCATATGATGTTCTTCCAAATAAATTGAAAGGTATTCTGATCTGTAATCGTGATCATCGGCTCTGCCTCTACCCACTTGTAGAAGTAATCAATGGAAACTATCAAAAATCGATAATTTTTTATGACCCTTGGCAGGCGACCTACTAAGTCAATCCCCCATACTACGAATAGCCAAGGGGAACTGATAGACGTCATAGGCTGATGAGGCTGATGGGGGATTCTGGAAAATCTTTGACATTTATCGCACCTCTTTACGTAAGCTGCAGCATCCTTTGCCAAGGTTGGCCACCAGTACCCCCGCGTAATAATTCTTTTAGCCAAGGGTCTTCCTCCTATGTGACTGGAGCAAGAACCCTCATGTACCTCCTATAAGATACGGGGAACTTTCGTGGGATGAACGCAACTGAGGAGAGGTAGTAGGAATCCCTTCTTTTACAGGACGTTTCCCACTGTGGAGAATTTTGCAGCTCTCTATCTTAATTTCCTGATTTTTATCTTTTATTCCGACAGTTCTCCCTCTCTGATATACCTGATAAGGGGGTCCATCCAAGAATCCCCTAGGTTCAGATTGAGGCAGGGGGTACTAACCTCTTCTTCTTCAATGGTTGTTCTGGGAAAGATCTCGACAGGGACTGTTCTACAGATATCTGTCTTCGTTGTCGAAGCCAACCTTGCTAAGGCATCTACGTGGCTATTATTTTGTGGAGGTACTTTCTTCATCTTTACCGCTTCGATTCCTTCCAATATCGTTCTCACACTCTTCAGGTATTTAGCCATCCTTTCATCTTTGTCCTCAAAAACCCCTAAGACTTGATTAATAACTAACCTTGAGTCACTATGAAGTAGAAGTCGTCCTACAACCAGAGTTTTTTCCAATAAGATACCTGCTATCATGGATTCATATTCTGACTCATTGTTCGATGCCCTAAAGTTAAACCTTAGGGAAGATTCGATATTAGTACCATCCGGGGCTGAGAGTATCAACCTCGCACCGCTCCCACTTTCACAAGATGACCCATAGACAAAGAGGTTCCAAATGTCTCTATCTGATGAGAAGCCACCTTCTAACATTATTCCTTATCTGAGTAGGTACCAGTCTTCCTCATTCTCGGCCATTCTGTTCCTAGTCCCCCTGGATACAACCTCTTTCGGATCTCGAAAGACATTCACGTTTGACCCTTCTGCAGTCTCTGATCTGTTCTCAATCTCTGTCTCTCTGGATATAACCTCTTCCGGCATTCGAAAGACGTTCATGTTTAACCCCTCTGCAGTCTCTGAGTTATTCTCAATATTGGTCTCTTCCCATGTGAACTCAGCAATGAAGTCTGCAAGCGCCTGCCCTTTGATGGCTACCCTAGGCTGATAAGTAAGGTCATATTCCCCCAATTCAATGGCCTAGGTTATCAGTCTACCCGACTTCTCAGGTTTATGGAGGACCTGTCTTAATGAGGAGTCGGTGAGAATGACCATGGAATGGGCTTGAAAGTAGGGCTTCATCTTCCTAGAAGCATTATCAGAGCGTACACTACACCAAAACCAGCATTTTGGCACACCATAATATTAAAAACCTGGCACAGTTTAAAACTGTGCCAGATTTTAGCAAGGTTTAATAGAAATTTGGCACACTTTAAAACAGTGCCAAAATTTGGCACTGTTTTAAAGTGTGCCAAAATTGAGTACACTTACTAAAATATAT
This sequence comes from Sambucus nigra, assembly GCA_949130495.1. NCBI lineage: Eukaryota > Viridiplantae > Streptophyta > Magnoliopsida > Dipsacales > Adoxaceae > Sambucus > Sambucus nigra. The sequence goes on from OX422214.1 coordinate 60,899,128, forward strand.
AATACCAAAAAAAACTCTTTTTCTATCCCTTTTCATTCCCGATTCCCGCTCTGCGCCCGATTCCAGATCACGGTCTCTCTCTCCGGTTTGCGATCTGCCGTGCGCCGACCCGCTCTCTCTCTGTCTCTCCAGTGCTAACTCAATCTCTCTCTCTCCAGCGCTAACTCAACCACTCTCTCTCTCTCCGACGCTAACTCACGAACACCTCTACGGCTGGCGCTTTCTCTCCACTCAGGTATTATTATTTTTTTAACCTAAGTTTGGTATAGGATTTGATAAGTGATTTGATTCAAGAGTTTATGATGTACGTGATTTGATTCGTGCTTGCTTTTTAGGGTTTTGGTTTTAGGAAGAAGATGAAGTTGAAGGGTGTTTTAGGGGTTAAGTTTACTTAGAAAATAAGTATTTTAGGAGTTTCAATCTTTGTTACATCATATTGGACTCAACAAAAGTGGAGATGGTCATGAATTCTTTTTGTGTATACAGATTGTCAGTACATATTTTCTGTGAAAGTATAATTAAAGTCTTACCCAATGACGATATAATTGTGTGTTTAAATAGGTGGTTGGGTACATGGGGGAAGAACAATTAGGGCAGGCATTGTTAAATCTCTTTGTAATTTGATTGCCAAGTATTGCCCTTATGTGGGTTCCTTTTTTAAATGCCCAAATTTTATTAAATGTTGTTTTAGTTTATGTTCTTTTGTAATTTGGGATGTGAATTTTTGTGGAAACCAGGCACTTGTTAACATGATAAGCAACCCGGTGAATTCCACTGTCCCAATTGCTGCTGAGGTCTTCAAGAAAGCAGGGACTTATGATGAGAAGAAACTGTTTGGCATGACCATGCTTGATGTCGTTAGGGCTAAGACTTTTTATGCCGGAAAGGCAAAGTTATTGGTGTAGTGTGTTTAGTGGAAAAAAATTTGGTGTTGACGCTTGCATAACTGCAATCTTGGTAAGAAATTAACATGTCTTTTATGTTTTGGATATCTATATTTGGTGTTAACGTTTGCATAGCTACGAGTTCGAATTTGGATCTTCAATAAATTTAAGGTGTTCTTTTACTGATTTGAATATCATGTCTGGGAAGGATGCTGAATATTCTAATGTGTATAATCGTAGCATTAGATTATTGTTTTAATACATGCCTAAGGAGTTTCATTTTAGGCATAACATAGTCGGATCCAAATTTTTGGTGTGGTTTGGGTGGTAATCTAAAGAGAGCATCAAGCAAATGCACTTTGTTTACATTCTTCCCCCCATCAATTATTTACTGGTAATGTAAATTTAGTTATTAAATTAGTTGTTGGATGTGTACACCAATATAAATTTTCCTTGTTTTTTATGTGGTCGAGTCATTTTATCAAACAATATGTATGACTCATCCATCTTTACTATCCGGGGGTGGGGGTGGGGGCATTCCAAGAAATGAAGGTGTCTGAAGGTGGACTTGGACCTTGGGAACTATGAGCAGTTCCTAGATATCAAGTTGACACGGGATAATAATATCACAACCGGAAAGATTTACCAGGCAAGCGAGTTACATGTTTTTTTCCTAATAATAAAGCAAGTGGGTTAAGTTGAAAGTCTTCTTACTCTTACCTTATAATCTATAATCTATGTTGATAGAAATTCTTAAGATCAATAGGCTAGCTATTTTTTTGACTCATTGTATTGATTGCTTTTCTTCTCTGTTAGTCTGTCATTGATAAAGAGATAAAGGGGGATTATCTTGAAAAAACTATTCCGATTCTTTCACTGTTGCTGAAATGTATCTATTATATTGTTCAATCACTTATATTCCTATCTTCACATGTTACTTCCCTTGTTCAGGTTGCACTTCATATCACAGATGCCATTCAAGATTGGATTGAACGTGTAACAACTATACTGGTGGACTGGGAAGAACGACCACCTGATGTTTGTGTCATAGAATTGGTACTATAGGTAAATTAATAACTATATGCAACCTGTGGCACAATGAGGGGCTTCATACTTTTGTTGGATTAAAATGGACTTTTGCTTGAAGCAGGAGACATTGAGTCAATGCCATTTATTGATGCTTTTGGACAATTCTCTTATTGCTTTGGTAAGTTACATACACGTGTAATAATGCGTACATAAATAAACATAAGGTGTGATACTTCTATTTAAAATGAGAATTACAATGTCAGTGAAATAATTCCATTTTCTTTTTTTAGAAAACAAAGCAGATACTTTCAAGAAGTCATGGCACGAAGAGTTCATCGGGTGGCTATCAAAATGCAAATGAAATCTGGTTAGTCTCAAATTCTCTTAAAATTTGTAGTAGCATTAAATAGAAAAATGGTCTGAAATAGCGACAAGTAGCTAAACGTAAAATGACTAACTTTATGAGCTTATTTAGTTAAATTGGTGGAAGGGATTTGCATGGTGGTTTGGTTTTGGAATTTGCTGCTGCTGTTAAGTTTATTTCAAATGTAAAAACGGGTTCGATTTAATGAATAAACAAATGAAATTATGTCAAAATTTTCTAAAATCAATAAACTTTCTAAATTGATTAATGTACGCATTTAGACTTAAAAACAAGCCGTTAAAGGGTGAAAACCCAAACCAACCCCCAAACGACCCCACAGGAGGCAGGAACACCTCGTACGGGACCAATGTAACTTGTAGGAACTGACCGCGTAGTCTCGGGTCTCCCGGTTTGAGAGTATGACGATAATTTGCAAAAATCACACTTAGACTTAAAAATAAGCCGTTAAAGGGTGAAAACCCAAACAAGCCCCAAAACGACCCCGTAGGCGGGACGAACACCTCGCACGGGACTAATGTAACTTTTTGGAACTGACTGCGTAGTCCCGGGTCTCCTGGTTTGAGAGTATGACGATAACTTTAAAAAATCACACTTAGACTTAAAATAAGCCGTTAAAGGGTGAAAACCCAAACTAGCCTCCAAACGACCTCGTAGGGGGAACGAACACCTCGCACGGGACCAATGTAACTTATAGGAACTGACCGCGTAGTCCCGAGTCTCCCGGTTTGAGAGTATGACGACAATTTGCAAAAATCACACTTAGACTTACAAACAAGTCGTTAAAGGGTGAAACCCCAAACTAGCCCCCAAACGACCCCGTAGGAGGCACGGACACCTCGCACGGGACCAATGTAACTTGTAGGAACTGACTGCCTAGTCCCGGGTCTCCCAGTTTGAGAGTATGACGATAATTTAAAAAAATCACACTTAGACTTAAAAATAAGCCGTTAAAGGGTGAAAACTCAAACCAGCCTCCAAACGACCCCTTAGGGGGCACGAACACCTCGTACGGGACCAATGTAACTTGTAAGAACTGATCGCGTAGTCCTAGGTCTCTCGATTTGAGAATATGACGATAATTTGCAAAAATCAACAGTTAAACTTAAAAATAAGTCGGTAAAGGGTAAAAACACAAACCACCCCCCAAACGACCTTGTAGGGGGCACGAACACCTCGCCCGGGATTAATGTAACTTGTTGGAATTAATCACGTAGTCCCGGGTCTCCCGGTTTGAGAATATGATGATAATTTGTAAAACTCACACTTAGACATAAAAAAGGTGAAAACCTAAACCAACCCCCAAACGACCCCATAGGAGGCACGAACACCTCGCACGGGACCAATGTAACTTGTTGGAACTGACCGCGTAGTGCCGTGTCTCTGGATTTGAGAATATGACGATAATTTGCAAAAATCACACTTTGACTTAAAAACAAGCCGTTAAAGGGTGAAAATCCAAACCATCCCCCAAATGACCCCGTAAAAGGCACGAACACCTCGCACGGGACCAATGTAACTTGTAGGAATTGACCACGTAGTCCCGGGTCTTCCGGTATGAGAATATGACGATAATTTGCAAAACTCAACACTTAAATTTAAAAAGAAGCCGTTAAAGGGTGAAAACCCAAACCAGCCCCCAAACAACCCCGTAGGAGGCTCGAACACCTCGCACGGGACCATTGTAACTTGTAGGAACTGACCACGTAGTTTCGGGTCTCCCGGTTTGAGAATATGACGATAATATCCACTCCTATATGTAATTTTTTAGTTTGAGTAAATTTTTTTTTTTGTAAATTATTGGATTACTAATATCGTATCTTTTTTGTATCATATTTTTTTTGCAGGATAACAGTTTATCGTTGGCATTTATTCACGTGGAACACACAGAGAACTCAATGGTTTACAATAAGGGGTTTATTCATTATTCTATTTTTTTGTGTTATGGCCGTGCGGGCTTTATGTTAGGCATGTTTTGTATTAGCAGGTTTTGGAATGTCCAGAAAATAGAGGAAACACTGCCCAATTTTTTTTTGGCTTGTGAACAATTAAAGACTTGTTATATTTTGAAGTTTGTATGTACATTAGTTTACCAACAACGTGCAATATTTTTAATTTTTGAATTTTTGTGCTTTCAATTAATTAATTTTTTTTTTCTTTTTATAAAAAAATTTGGCACAGTTCAAAACCGTGGCAAAAGTGTATCATATTTTGGCACGGTTTTGAACTGTGCCAAATTTTTTTAAACAGTACTGAATCTGGCACAGTTAAAAACTGTGCCAAAAGTGTGCCAGAAATATCAAATTCTGGCACGGTTTAAAAGTGTGCCAGAAGTGTTCCTGTTTGGCCAAATCTGGCACACTTTTGAGCCGTCCCAGAAAAAAATGGCCATTTTGGAACACCTTATTCTGGCACAGTTCAAAACCGTGCCAGATTTGATCTGGCACAGTTTTAAATCGTTCCAGATTCCTGTTTTTGGTGTAGTGGTAGGCCAATTTTTCCATTCGAGGGTAATTCTGCCCAGACCCCTGAAGGGCCTTACTGTTGAAGTATATAGGCCTTTGAATCCCAACGTCTTCCCATATAATTGCCACACTTATAGCGGATTCAAAGACTGCTAGATAGACGTACAACTTCTCTCCAGTTGTGAGCCGAGATAAGAGCAAGGGAGATCCAAGGTATGACTTGAGTTGATCAAAAGCCTCATCACACTCTTTGTCCCACTTGAAGGCCTTTCTAAGAACCTTGAAGAACGGAAGACACTTATCGGTCGCCCTGGAGACAAATCTGTTGAGTGCAGCCACTCTTCCAGTGAGCCTCTGAACGTCCTTGATACTCCTAAGTTGTCGAGTAAAACCTTTATTTTCTTCGGGTTCGCCTCTATTCCTCTTTGATTGACGATGAATCCAAGAAACTTCCCAGCTCCAACCCCGAAGACACACTTTGACGGGTTGAGTTTCATTCTGTATAGGTTCATGTTATTGAAGGTCTTTTCCAAGTCTGCCTTATGAGTGCAGGTCGTTAAGCTCTTCGTCAACATATCGTCTACATACACCTCCATGGTCTTGCCTATTTGGTCTTCAAACATCTTATTCACCAGACGTTGATATGTTACCCCTGCATTTTTCAATCCGAAGGGCATCACCTTGTAGCAAGTCTTCAGCATCCATGAAGATCTGATTGTAGCCTGAATACGCATCCATGAAGCTCATGAGCTCGTGTCCTGCAGTTTCATCTACCATCTGGTCAATCCGGGGTAGGGGATAATTGTCCTTTGGGCAAGACTTGTTCAGGTCAGTAAAATTTACACACATTCTCCACTTTCCATTGGCCTTCGGCACAATGACTGCGTTTGATAGCCATTCCAGATATATCACTTCCCTGATGAATTCAGCCTCTTCCAACTTTCAGACCTCTTCCCGGATGATGTCATACTTCTCCCTGGAGTAAACTCTTCGTCTTTGTATGATTGGCTTAGCGTCCTTAGTCACATTCAGCCTGTGGCACATAATTTTAAGGCTGATGCCTGGCATGTCTGCGTGACTCCATGCGAAGACACTCTTCCTCCTCCTCAGGTTGTTTACCAGCTCCTCCTTGATCTATACTTTTAAGGCTTTGCCGACCTGGACGGTTTTTTCCGATTCGTCCTCATTGAGGATGATGGATTCTACCTCTTTCGCGGCCTCTCCCTTCTTCAACTTTATTTCATCTCCAGGGTCAAGGGTATTGATGTTATAAGTGGTAGTAGCTCTCTTATGGGCCTCTCTCTCTTCAGCCGAGTTGAAGTAACATTCTCGCGCTATGGTCTGATCACCCTAAACTTCCCCTACCCCGTAGGGGGTCGGTAATTTTAGTATCTAGTGGACCGTCGATGGCACGTCTTCAAACTCTTTAAGGGCTACTCTTCCTATGATGAGGTTATAGGTCGAGAAGACATTTTCGTCCATAATGAAAAAATTGATCTTCTGGCTTAACCTCTTAGGCCACTCATCACCCATTCATACGTCCATCTCATACATGCCTAGTGGATGGACCTTTTCACCGCAGAACCCCATTAACAGATAATGATAGGGCACTAGCCTAGCTCTGCTAAGGCCCAGGCTTTTGAAGCAAGGCCAGAAGATCACATCTGCCGAACTTCCTCCGTCTACAAGAATTCTCTGCACCTCACATCCATGAACTCTTGTCGTGATCACCAAAGGGTCATCATTTGGATCTAGGATGCCTTTGAAGTCGAGTTGGGAGAACCCAGCTACCAGAGTATCCATGTCTATCCTCTTTCTCTTCCGCGTAGTCTCGAAAGATGTTAGGTTCACCACTTCAAGTTTGGCCACTGATTTGGCCTCTGCCACATGAGCTTTTCTGTCAGCAACCTCACAACCACTCCCCACAAGTCCTCGGTATATGGTGTTAATGCCAAAGGAGGTCATACCAACCCTCTTTACTGGGGTGTTATCATCTTTTGACGGGAGGTCTGGATCGTCTTTATCATCTTCGTCTGAGTCTCCATCCTTTCGTGCCGGGGAATTGTCATGACATGTATCGTTCCTCTTCTTTTTAGAGTCATCTCTCCCCTTTTTGGGATCTTTGCCATTAACATATTTCCTCAACTTTCCCAACCTCAACATCTTCTTGATCTCATTCTTCAAGGAGAAGCACTTGTCTGTTATATAGCCATGGTCTTGGTAGAACTCACACCATAAGCTCTGGTTCCTCTTGTGTGGAGGAGCCTTTAGCTTCTCTGGCCATCTTAGGGATCGATCATTTTTTTATCTCATTGAGGATGTGTTCACAGCTTACAGTAAGAGGGGTATAATGTGCAAACTTATCATCAGCTGACCTCTTCTTTCCATCCTTCTTTATTTGAAACTTTTCGCTGCTACTGCCATTTTTGTCTTCATATTTAGCGGCCATGGCTTCCTCAGCGTTCATGACCTTTCTTGCAGTTGCCAGTAGCTCCTCCATGGATTTTGGAGGGTCTTTCGTAAGTTTCCACAATAACTTTCCCTTCTGAAGACCTCCTATGAGGGCGGTCATGGCAATATTCTCTTCGTAATCCTCAACCTCAAGTTTTTCTTTATTGAACCTGGCGATATAGTCTCTTAGGGTCTCATGCTTACCTTGCTTAACATACAACAGATGGGTGTTCTTCTTTTGAGGTCTTACCCCAAAGCAGAAGTTATGGATGAATCGTTCAGCCAAGCCCTTGAAGTTCTCTATAGAATTTTTCAGAAGAGAAGTAAACCATATGTGCGCTGATCCTGTCAAAGTTTCGAAGAAGGCACGACACTTCATCTCATTCGGTATTGAGTAGATGTCTGCCAACGACTGATACATCTCAATGTGATGTACAAGGTAGGTACTACCATCATACTTGGGAGTCATTGTAGGTGGCTTGAACTTAGCTGGGGTAGGGAAGCTTACTATTTGAGCCACGAACAGAGAGCCTTCTGAGAAACCTCTTTGCAGTGGGTCCCTACTTTTGATGAGGTATCTTATCTTGTTCCCAAGACATTGAATAGAGTCGTTCCATGGTCTAGCAAGGTCGACCTGGCCGAGGTTGTCCCCAGCCACCTCCAAGGGGTGGACTGAGGGTTCCCCAGCCACAGTACAATGTCTGCTCTTGACCTCTTCCTGGTCTCTACCTCTTCTTGCATGGGGTCGGCCTTGATGAGGCCGACATTTCCCCTCTTCCCTTTGTGAGCCAGCTGCACTTCTCGACCTTCATAACCTCTGTCTTAGGTCATTCACCGGGCCTAGACTTTTAAAAGACGATCCTCTGCTCAGTAGATTAAAAGTTGATCCCCGTTGTTGGGTGTCGTCACCCCTTCGGCCTCCATAACCCTGGCTCCGATTAGCAAGACGAACTGTGTTGTTCGAGATTTTATAGGGCTCCCAACAGTCTTCTCGGATATTTTTCGCCTCTAGATCATCATACCGGTCCACTGGGAAAGTTTTTCCTTGCCTCCCCAGGCGCAAGCGCCTAGGGTCAGCAATGTTCCTCCTCCGCTGTGGGGTTGGTTAGTCTTTCCGCGATGCCTGGGGTGGTCCCCTGGCGTCAGGATGAGGCTGAACATTCGCCGGAGTGATCATTTACGGTGAGACTCCAGGTGGCCTCATCATATTTTGGCTGAACTGTGCGAATTTCTCCTGCATTGCTTGTTGCGTTGCAGCCAAAGACCTCAAGGCTATAACCACCTCCGCCATTTCAGATTGGGGAGGTGCCTAGCTTGAGCTAGGTTCCGCCGCACCAGGCGGCGAAAGAGATGGTGGTAATTCCAGTGCCATGCGTTAGCACAAAAGAGCTGGTGTAGTAAATGAGCTTAATACCTTACAGGACCTCTTTCAATGGTGAAATAGCTCTGCGCAAAAGGGGGAGGCCTGGTTCACCACCAGAGCCTCCAGTGAGGTTAAGCAGCGGATGAGGAAGAGATAGCTTCTCGTTCCCACAAACGGCGCCAAAATGATGATGCTGGAAATAGCACCACCCTTCAAGGTGTTTGTAAGCTCAATTCAGTGTTAACAATGGCAGCATAATGGTACATACACATATAATAGAGGGAGGTGAGGAGAAGAGGATTCACACCGGAATATAAGTGGTTCAGCCAATTAGGCCTACGTCCACTGTGCAAATGTATGATGTGTATCACTGTATGAGGGATTTAATGGCCATAGATACAATCTCTCAAGCTTTCTCTCTCTACTGTGTATTTAGACAGAGTTTTAGCTAGGGTTGCTGGTTTCAAATCCTTTTCAAGATAGAGGATAACCTCTATATATAATGCCTGGGGGGTGTAGTGTACCCCCCAAGCATGCAATGAGTACGTGCATGAGGATTGAACCAGTATGAGAATGACACCTGGCTGATCTCATGTAGATAATCATGACCTCAATATTCCCTCACGTGGGGGGAATGATTCGGTTATAACTGATTTGTGCACACGTGTTCCTAGCCCCACATACGCGCAGAAGAGCTCGGCCATCTTTGATTGGTCACAACCTCGGCCTGGAATAGGACGAGGTGGTGACCTTGGTTCAGCAGGAGAGCCGGAGTATGACATGTTGAGTTATGACATCGGCCTGGGCCGAGGTGATGGTGGTGCAGCAGGTTCATCGACTGATCCTTAGCTGAGATTGGTGCTGATGACGGATAACCTCTTCATCTTTCGAGCCGAGGTTGCAATCATTGGAAGACCAGTTGGATAAACTTACCTGGATCATGGAGACCTCACTTCTCGAGGTAGCTAGCAACGTCGGCCGTGGTCGACCTTGCCTAGGATGAGACCGCTAGGTGATGATTCGAGGTCCCTCCAACATCGGCCATATCCATGGCCGAGGTTGATGTTTCTGAGCTGAGGGGGTACATTAGGGCATATCATTACTTAGTGAGTAAAGTAATATGTGGCTATGAATTTATTAAAATTATCGCAAGTAAAAAATATGAGAGTTATAATAATTAAGTCGGGACGCGCATGACAGTTGTGTCGGGACTCAATTTAATGAGATAGAATGTAATTAATTTTTACGTCATCCGTATGATCATTTTGAGTGCACCAAAGTTTCCAAAAGGGTTGAGTTAGTCAAAAAAGTCTACCCGAGGGTTTAGTTTAGGCGCCAAGGCAGTTTTAAGTCAATCCAACACCGCATGAGGGTATTTTAGTCATTTAAATTTTAAAGGAAAATAAACCTACAAAATTCTAAGGGTTATGTCAGATGACAGGTTATGTCTATTAGGGTTAGAAATCACAAAGTTTCAAAGAGGCTATAGGAGGAAGAAGAGAGGAGGTTTCCAAGGCTAGAACCACCATTGTTGCACCTTTTGCACTACTGTCACCAACAACGCGTAGATCTGGAAGAGAGCATCAAACCCCTACCCATCTTTTCCAACGGATCAGACCTTCTTTATAAGGCAAGTATCTATCTTTCATAATTATGAAAGAATATAATATCCATGTTAGGAGTATACGATGTTTTTATGAAAATCACATGTTTCGGCTTAATTTGGAAAACATAAAACATGATCTTTGATAGGTATTGGATATAACTTGATCTCTTTTATGTTTAGAAATCGAAATCAGATCATAAGAAGTTAAGAAAATGAATTGAATCTGAAGTTCTTGATGGTTTCAATAATGAAAAGAGAAATCTAGGGTTCTTACATGAAAATTAAGGGATTTATTCGATTAGATATTTATTCATACTTTATTGATGATTCTTGTACGTTAGAATTCGCCATCCTATGTTGATATGATGTTTTATAAACTTGTTTAGGAGTTTGGGGATCAAATCATGGAGTTTTGGGGGTATGTAAGTAATGGAAAAACGTTAATGGCTAAGCAGATGATACCAGACCCCTCGAATCGGTTCATATGTTCCCCGAATCGGTTCGGGGTACCTGACAATTCTGGGTCTCGGGTCTTAATTATTTAAGGACAAGTTTGAGTTGCAATTACTTTATAATTTCAGATATTCATGATTAGTACTGTATGAGGTATAGTTCTTAATACTTTCACAAAAATTAAGATGAATACGAGTGAATTATGAGGCTTAATTTGTCATCGATAAATTGTTCGTGAATTAAAATGGGCTACGGAGTGTATGAGCGATCCCAAACGTGGAACCAACATTAGAGGGACATTATACCTACTTAATTAGTCGTATAAATGGTTATAATATTTTGAGTAAAGAGGGATGTTCGGAATAGCACGGGGTACCTGATGTACCGGGACTTGATGGAAGAGTATGCACGTACCGCCGGATAGCCTTTGGGGAGCTGTATTAGAATATATATGATAGTGTGATGAATATATATATACTTGTTATATGTTCTACCATGTGGAATTATAGACATAAGGAAGATAGTGAAATCTAAAATAACTTAAGTATGAGAACACTTAACTTGATTTATGAAAACTCTTATTTGAATTAAAAGAAGTGAAATTATTTAATGTGGTATTTCGTGGGAAAAACACGAGTGGGTACCTAAAGTGATAATAGGAAGACATTACATTCGTATTAGTTAGGCAGGGATAACGTTAACTAGAATGTTTAGAGGTACGCTAGGTGTGCACAATAGTTGAGAGGTGAGAATCTTAAGAGAGAGCTCTAAAAGCTAACATGTGTACCGCATTTTAAATACTTGTTAAACTATTTTAAAATATTTTACACTCGGGCTCTGACCCGCCTCTTGTAAAATCTCTTTCTCTTGTGAAATTATTTTTAGGTGTCCTGCCATTGGGACGCCAATCTTAGACTATCCGACCATTTGATATGTTGCAGCTATTGTGGGAGTTACAGATCCTCGTGATTAGATGCCTCCACTCTTATTTTCATTTAGTTCCTATTTTATCCATTTCGATTAGGGCATGTGTTGCTCCTTTCCAGTTATTATTATGTCAAAAAGATACTGTACTCATTTTATTTTAGTATTGAGTCTGTAGTTGGATTCAGTTTTATATTTGTTTGTTGGATATGAGACTTTGAACTCGAGCATTTATTCCAGTCTTATTTATTTCAGCAGTTGGTTTTATATACAGTATTGTCTTTATTCACGAGTACGATGAATGAGTTAATGATTAAAATTAATTGAATTTAAAATAAAATGGGTTAAATATTTTGACACTGTTTTAATTAAATATTAGGTGATTAATTAAGAAAACGTTTTTCGACAGTGATGTTAAGACTGAACCACCGGATATTCTGATTTAATTTAATAAAGGACGAGTGTCCTGGTATTTAATTAGGCGAGGTCTCATAGTGAGATACCAATTGGTATACCATCATGTGCTCCATCCCCAATTCTCCCGATTCGCCCTCTAATCAATGTACCCCGGGCCACGTTTGCCTTCAACAACTCTAGCGATCTAATCATTAATGCCATTTTATTCTCAATAATGGACCCTAATTTGCCCATTTTGTGGGCCTACAGGCCAAGGAACCCTCATTGCCTCCGCTGTCGCATTGGGATGAAGACATTTTCTGGAAAAATTGTTATTTTTAGTACAAATATGTATATGGAGTTTGAATTAATGCTCAAATACGATAATAACAATACATACGATACCAATTTATATCAATTTCAATTTATACCAATAACAATACCAATTTATACCGATATATACCAATACCAATACCCAATACCAAATTTAATTTACACACACTGTACCCCCCCACCCCCCAATGCACACTGCCCCCTCCCCCCCAACACACACTCTCGGGTCATGGACTTTGAATTAATTCTTAAATTGGTTAAAATCCAAATTAACATATTCATTAACCATAAAAACAATTTTGATTCAAATCCGATAATAACAAAGCACTATAAGAATACACCCACTGGTTATTACAAGCATTAAAATAATCAAGTGCAAATGAATAAAAAGCATTAAATTGTCTTCCAATAATAAAAAAGAACTAGAATAATACAACCACTAGTCATTACAAATAATGGGAATACTTATTACAAATCTAAAAATTGTTTCAAATTCGGGTTATCATAAAAAATGGATTGATATTCAATGGGAGCAACCAAGTCATCCACACTACAGTTTAGACACTTGATGCATGGAGGACAATTGACCACGGATCGTTGTTGATATACTCCGAGTAAAAGACTTTCTTGACTTTTGAAATGTACAAACAAACGGCTCATCGCTCATGTGTTTATTTCTCTTCAACTTGGACAAGTCAACCATGATCAAATTGGTTCTAGGGTCAACTTTGGAAGCATTTTTATCCTCAACTCTTACCCAATCACAGTAAATACAAACTTTTTGAAGCTTACATAGTCCAATTCAAAAATATTTCGAATTACACCATAGTAAGTCATTTAAGCTTCAACGAGGTTTTTATCTTTGCGCTTGCTTGAAAGAAAGTAAGAGCCTTGTATGAAATTCCCAAGTTCTTTACATTTGTATTTTCATCGTATACCTCTGCACCGAATTTGTAATGTTCAATCGATACTTTTATACTCTTGTGCCATAAACAAGGGTCCAGTGGCTTGATGAGTAAGCCTTGATGTTCCATCACCCGTCTTGAAGAGCTGAGAATATAGATAAATTAATTAGGTTAGTTGTAAATCTTTATTATAATGTGACATTTAATAATAACCATTTTCATTATAATTATCTCGTGTGACAATCAAAACCTAAATTCACTTTCTGATTGCGCCATTACTTTTCGTCTTTTATTGTTCTCATGGGCTTCACATTTTCTACATAGATCGTAACGAATGCATTATAAAATTAATCATGTATAAAAATTAAAATAATATAAAAGTTCAAATAATTTAAACTTACTTTTTCCATTCTTCGACATCTTCATGTGTGTCAAATAGATAATGAGTTACTTGCTCACATTGTAAACTCGTTAATTTCACTCATTTGCTCATCACATAACCACCCTCACCAACGAACTCATCAATGTCATCCACGCTGATTAAGTCAGTCATATATTCTGAGTGTATATTGATGACTCCATGGTGATGTATTCCTCTGCAATTGATCCTTCAATGGATCATGTATTCTTGACGTAATCTTTGAAAACTTTCATCAATCTTTCAAATGGATACATCCATTGATATCTAACTAGGCCGCAAAGAAGTGCCTCGTCGCATAGGTGTACCAACAAGTGAACACTTATGTCAAAGAAAGATGGGTATTGATACAAAAAGCTAGAATAAATATAATTCTTTAATCACAAATAAATAAGTAAAAATAAGAGACAAAGAGGTTTTTAAAGTGGTTCAGCTCTGAGGAAAGCCTAGATCCCCTTTGCTTCTTATTGCCTTGTGTTTACCTTCCAATCAATGGTATGGATCCCCCCCTTGATGAAGGGATTACAATGTATTCATAGCCCGGTAGGGAGATAAAGAGGCGGAATGTTAAAGGTTGGAATGCCTTTATAAATTAGGCATGTACATCAGTACATAGTGTTCATAATGTATGTGGCTACTGGCATTTTACTGACCAGGCTGGTCGGTTTTCCTGTTGTTAGTCGGTCTTCTCAGAGTTGATCGACATTTTGACTATTGGTAGGCAGTTCAGGTCTTGGTCGGTGACTATTTCTTGCTGACTAGGATTATTGACACATTGAATGACATGTGTCTCTTTCTAATTGCTCCGTATAAGAGGGTAACTTTTTGTATCAACATAAGCCCCCAATGTTTCATGCTTGATATTGACATGAAAGTATGGAACATTCAATTCTTATTGTAGTTCGAGCTACATTCCTGATTCTTAGTCAGTTGCCGACTTCCAACACTTGTAAATTTATTAACTATGTTGATAACGGGTACTGTTGATGGCATTTTTGCAATTACCCATAAATATAACAAATTGTTTGAGGGCATATACATTTTTTTTTTCTTTAGCCACCAAAATTTCAATCGTTGTTTCACTTTAATCATTATGTTAGTCGATTTTTGAGGCAATATATAAAAGGTGGTAAAACCCCGGTTGTCTCTTACTTCAAACCTCTTATGTTTTTGCTATAATTTCTTGAGATTTTTGTGCAATCGCTCTTCCTGTCCCATGGTTCTTACTGAATCCTTAAGCTTTTGTAAGAATCTTTTCCCTTTTTTCTTTTCCCTATATTGAATCATGGTTTACTTCGTAGTTTCTCTAGATGAATTTAGGAATGAACGGGATATACCTTCTTGGGTAGATTTAGAACTCCCTAGTCCTCCTGTAGATCTTTTTTCTTTATCTGAGAGTTTTCACCCAAATCCCTTTTATTTGGAGTTTTACCAATATTTTGATGTAGTACCTACTAGAGCAGCCCCCAATACTTGGAGGGTTGTTAATGGCGTTTATAGGCTCAATAAACTCCATGGGACCCATATAAGCATCCAAGAAGTCATGTTTTGTTATAAGTGGGTCTCCAGTAACAATACTTATAATTTGAAAACTAGGGATGTAAATAAGGCTTTAGTAGTTAACCGTCATGACTCCAACATAGACTATTTTGATCGTGGAGTTATTGCTAAAAATTATCAATATGGCCCTTTAACAGGGAGTGAAGTATACAAGGGGCCAAAGTACCCTTAAGATGGTCATGGAATAGGTTATTTTCATTGTCATGTGACTTTGTTGATAATTTATTGGCTGTCATACTAAATGAATTTATTTTTCCTTGATTGCAGTTGATCTAAATAAAAAGTGTCCTCAAGAAAATGAAGTTAAGCTTACTCAGCTTAAGTCTCTTTGGGGCATTCACCAGAAGACTGGGGAAGAGAACACTAAATCGGACTCTCACCTGATGAAGTACAAGAACTCCTTCACATCCTTCGTTGCTCGTCCTACCCCTGTTGTTCCTTCCCTTATCATCGACCTTGATCAAGACCCAGTTTCCACCTCCCACACCACCGCATCTGATAGTGGCGAGTTTGTTCCCGGCCCCTCTTTATCCTTGGACTCTGACCTACCTCTTACTCCTGCCATGGTGAAGAGGAAGTTCCCTAATATAATGGGAGATATTGCTACTATTGGCTCCCTTAAATTTGTTGATGGTGGGGCCACCAATAAAGGGGATGCTGGAAAAATGCCCCCAACCAAGAAAAATGATGAGTCCCACCTCAAAAGCCTGAAGGTAGGTCTCTCTTCTAGAATTTCAGAAGGAAATATTGTTGTTGCTGAGTAATAAGACTTGGTCGATTTATCTGCTGACATTGGCTCTCTAATAGCCATTGGCCCTGGCTTAGCGAGGCAATTAATAAGATTTGGCACTTTTACAAATCACAGGGGTTCTACATCTGCAATGCCCCATTTAAAAATTTCTGAAAGGGCTCTTAGATGCTTTCTTTGGTAAGAATCATTACTTTTTCATACATATATATTTTTTAATAAACTTCTTGTACTGACTTGGTCTTTCTTATATTCGCAGTTCCTGGTTGATTTTAACCAGATGTTGGAGAAGGATGATGCACTTGGTTCTTCATTAAATGAGGTAGAAGAGGCCTTTGAGTTCCTAAAAAAGTCCTTGGTTGACTCCCAACAAGAACTGAAATATGAAAAGAAAATTCGGGAGAACGAAATAAAAGTTACTGAAGGAGCCTAGAAAAAAAGGCTGCGGGTAAGGCTGTTGCAGCTCGGGGGCAGGTTATTGAGCTGAAGAAGAACATAGCTACTGAGAAGGCCAAAAGGATGAAGGCTAAAAAAGCCTCTTTCAACAAGGGATGAGGGAAGTCTATAACTGTTGCTTCTGTTCATATTGAGTATATAAAGAAATGATATAAGGACTGTTGGTCGACAGGAATTACTGAGGTTGGCACTCCTAAAGAGTCAAAGCTTTTCCTATGGCATGGCCCTGGTTCCCCACCAAATTTAGATGAGTAAGTTGAAGATGATGTGTTGTTAGGTTATTCCACCCTAGTTCTAGAGTCTGTTGCTGAAAAACTGCAGATAGCTGCTGAATCTTCTCTACCTTCCTCCTTTGAGCATATCACACCACTTATTCCTGCCTCCAATCAAGCTGGAGCTACTTCTAATTGAGAGAATGTGTAGATTTTCTCGGCGATCATCTTTTACTCTCATTTTTACTTTTTTTTTAACTTCAATGTATTTGTAATCTGACTTTATATCAATGAAGATGAGTATTTCCTTCCTTTGCGTTTGTCATCTTTTGATTATTGTTTTAAACTCTTTACTCTGTTGTTAATTGGATATTTTTTACTCTTATAGTTCATGGCCAAAATGGATTAACTTTCCTCTACTGAGTCTAAACTACTCAAGAGATGCACTAATCTGTTCAAGGCTGGTCATATTACTTTGTTTGAGGAAGATCTGTCAAACTTGCTCGGGGCTGATGCTTTGAATTAAGCCAAGGAAGCTTATTTTTACTTTAGGTGTCTTTGTAATTGGGTAGTGGCTAATAATGTAGCTTACTTTGAAATGATTGAAGAGATTTAAGAAGACCAGAAAGAAGACAAGTCTCTCTTGCATGCTGATTATGAAGAGAAGTACAAAGCTCTGAGTGAAGCTTGGGGCTTTGAGGAAAAATTAGAGAAGCATGCATTATCTTTCAAGAGGAACGAGTTTTTACTTAAGTGTGAAGTGGATGAAGCTAGATCCATTACTAAGTTATTGGAAGAAGAGAATAACAGTTTGAGGACTGAGTTGAAGTCCTTGAAGTATCCTTCAACTAATTCTGTTGTTGATGATGGAGTTTTATTCTTGGAGAATGAAAATGCTAGGCTAAGGGAAGAATTATAGGCTTTGAAGACAACTAAATATCCTTCTTCCTTCGGATCAAAGGCTAACTCTGGTGGTTGAGATACAACTGATGAGACCAGGACTCAACAAATACTTTCAAATTAGGATGCACAACTAAAGGCCAAGAAGTCAGCCATTACTGAGATATCTCAGAAGATCCAAGCCCAGACCGAGCAACTTTCAACCAGTTTCTTTCACTACAGGCTAAGGATGGAGTGTTGAAGAAGCTGGAACATCAAGTTGAGTGATTAACTTTCGAGTTTCACAAGCAACCTAGGCAAGTTTGGGTGGAAAGGTACAATAAATCTCTTGGTCGATTTGATGATCATTTCATTCAGACTCAGCGTGAAGACTATAAATAGGGCTGGGCCAATTGCCTAACAGTGTGACAAATGCCCCTTCAAGGTAGATGTTATCTGGATACTTGTAGAATCCATTCCCCAGTGCTTGATCTCTAATTATTTAGGGGATTATGGTATACACGATGAGCTAGAAATAGTTCGACGTCCTCATCTGATGGATACTTTGATCAGCAGTAATAGGAGGATGCTTCAAGATTTTAACTTCATCAATTCTCCATTCACATTGTATGATCCTCTAGTAGGCATGGAACCAGCACCGAGCTCCCTCCTTCAAGACTAAAGGAAAGCATCCAATAAAATCATTTGCTCTTGTATTTCAATTATAAACAGTATGTGTATGTATTGATCGTTTATATAAATGAAAAACATTTGATTCACTTATCTTGTTAATTTATGGATGTGAATGACTTTTTTATTTCATTAGTTCTACTGATACATTTAGACATTTACCTAAATTCAGTACCAATTACTAATGAGATTATCATAGGTTCAACTAATATAATTATATTTTTAAGTTTAGTTTCAGTTACCATTGATGTGGCCATAGGTTCTACTAGCACGCTTATATTTCTAAGTTTAGTACCAGTTACCCATGGTATCGCCATAGGTTCTACTAATGCACCTAATTTGTTTAGGTTTATCATTAGTTACCAGTGGTGACCAAATATACGTGGAATATGTGTCTACATTTCTATTTAGGAATCTTCACAATGTTCTTCTCCCATTTTGCCCGGTTTGGATAAAGCTTGTTGATTTTTATACAAAGTTTTATCCCTAGTTGTATTGACCAAGTATTTAGGACTTAGAATCCTATCTTAACTTGTTTTTTTTTTGTGTTTTCAATCAACTTTTGCTTATTCGGACCAACTTTTGCTTGTTCCTGCCTATTTTTTATTATCTCTCGACCTAGTATGTGTATTGTGGGGATGCATATCACCAGTACTCCAAAAAAATAAAAAAATGGAAGAAACCAACATTTTATTGATACTAAAGCTAAATGATTACAAAGATTTGCCTTATTGCATTTCTAGTAATACTTCTTAAGGTGCTCGGCATGCCAAGGAATTTTGAATTCTTGCTCTTTGAAAGTTTCAATTTTGGAAATGCCATGTCAGACAACTACTGAGATACGATACGGTCCATGAAAGTTAGCTTCAAGTTTGTAAGTCTTCTGAATCACCTTTTTAAGAAGATAACCCCCCTCTTTTAAGTTCATCGGTTTCATCCTTTTGTTATAAAAGTGTTTTGTTCTTTGTTGATTCACGCACCTTTTCCAACCGGTACAAGTCCAATCTTCGCATCAACTCACTAATAGGAGAATCAAAATTTAACACTTTATGAGTTGGCAAACCTAGTTCAGCTGGTATGACTACTTCCATCCCAAATTCTAACATGTATGGTGTTTCTCCGATAGCAGCTCTTGGAGTTGTTTGGTATGCCCACAAAACTGAGTGTAGCTCATTAATCCAGTTCTCTTTAGCATCATCAAGTGTTTTCTTCAACCCATTAATCAAAGTTCTATTCGTCACTTCAATTTTCCCATTACTTTGAGGGTGACCTGGAGTAGAGTACAACTTCTGAATCTTAGATTGGGCATAGTAGGTAATAAATTCCTCATTATCCAATTGTGTACCATGGTCTGTGAAGAAGGCATAAGGCAATACATATCTACATATAATGTTTCTCAAGATAAACTGGTATACTTTGTCATACGGCATATTTACAAATGACTCTGCCTCAACCCATTTGGTGAAGTAATCCACAGCTACGACCAAGTATTTGAGTCTTCCTCGGGTGGTCGGCAGTGTCCTGACCAAGTCTATTCCCCAAATAAAAAATGGCCAAGTTGAGGTGATTATATTCAGAGCATCCTTTGGGGTTTGTGAATGTTGGAAAATCTTTGACACTTGTCATATTTCCTTATGAAAGCTGTACAATCAACCCTCATGGTCGGCCAATAGTATTCCTGTGTCTTCATTCATTGCAATAATGGCCTTCCTACTATATGAGAGCCACAAGACCCTTCATGAATTTCTTCTATCAAATCTTATACCTCCATTGGGTGGACATAATGTTGCAATGTAGTTGTTAATCATCTCCTATAAACACTCCTTTATCTATCACATATCTTGTTGCTTTGTACTTAAGATTTTTAGCCTCAATCGAATCTTCTAGCAAGATTCCTTCTTCAATATAAGTTATGATGGGATCCATCCAGGATGATCCCATATCTACTGTAATGAAATTAATCGTCAAGCCTTCATCATTTCTTCGATTGGCTAAAATTTCAATGGTAATAGTTCTCCGGAGCTCGATTCTGGTTGTTGATGCTAACCGAGCAAGTGCATCATCTCAGGTGTTTTCCAATTTTGAAAATTTTCTCATCCAAAAATTAGGTAATTTTTCTATGGCTTCCAATGCTTTGGCTAAGTATCTTGTCATTAGTACTCCTTTGGCTCCGTACAAACTCATGATTTGATTCACCACTAATTTAGAATCACTATGCGCCACAACTTTCTTGACGCTTAGTGATTGAGCCAAACTTAAGCCCATAATGAGAGATTCATACTCTGCTTTGAGTATTATACCTTGCCCATAATTGGACTCGCAATGCATATTCAATGTCTATCCCATCAGGGGCTTTGAGTATTATAACTTCTCCACTTCCTGTTGCACATGATGACCCATATACATACAAGTTCCATACGGGGATGCAACTATCAAATGTTTGGTTTGTTAATATCCCATGATGGAATATTTTACTTCTTTCCCCCTCAATCTTTTGGCCATCTCCTGTGTCCTGGTGGATGTCTCCAGTAGGTCGGCAATAATTTTCTCTAAGCGCTCCCCTAATGGGATCTTCTTGGGACGTTGGTCGATGATGACTTCGATTGGGCTTCCCCTCATTTGGGTTTGCTCTACCTAAATGCTCCGTTGCTCGGGAACCTCCGAATAAGTGAATTCGGTAATGAAGTCTGCTACAGCCTGGCCCTTTAATGAGGACCTTAGCTAATACACAATATTGTACTCCCCTAGTTCTATCGCCCAATATATTAACCTCCTAGACTTTTTTGGTTTATGCAAGGCTTGTTGAAGAGGCATACCAGTGTACACCATAATAGTATGAGCCTAGAATAAGGTTTCAACAGTGTACACCACAATTAATGGCAAAGCTAACTTCTCCAAGCGCGGATATCTAATTTCTTCTCCCCAGAAGGATTTGCTTATGTAGTAGATAGGATTTTGAACTCTGTTATCTTCTCGTATCAGGGCGGAACTTAGAGCGGACTCAGAGATGACCAAGTATAAGTTCAACTTTTCTCCCAAAACTTGTTGGGAGAGAAACCGGGGTGATCCAAAATACTTTTTCAACTCCAAAAAATATTTCTCACATTCGTCATTCCCTTCAAATCTTTTCCTCAGCACTTTAAAGAATGTTAAACACTTATTTGTAGCTCGGGATACAAATTTATTCAATGCTGCTACTTGTCTAGTGATCCTTTGCACTTCCTTTTTATAGGTCGAGGATTTCATTATAATCAATGCCTTAATTTTGTCTTGATTAGCCTCACTTCTCCTCTGATTCACTATATACCCAAGAAACATGCCTTCTTGGACACCAAATACGCACTTGGTCGCATTTATCTTCATTAAGTGCTTCTCCAGTTGATAAAAGGTTTAGTTGAGGTCGACAATGTGGTCAAATACTTTTTTGCTCTTCCTTAACATGTCATCTACTATACCTCCATATTCTTGCCAATTTGCTCCTCAAAGGCTTTGCTCACCAACCTCTGGTAAGTAGCACCTACATTTTTCAAACCAAATGACATAACATTATAGTAATAGGTTCCTCGGGGTGTAATGAAAGAAGTACTTTCCCTATCTTCAGGATTTATCTTAATTTGGTTATAACCAGAATAATCATCCATAAAACTCAATAGCTCATGTTCTGACGTAGCATCCACAAGCTGATCAATCCTAGGCAAAAAAAATGGTCCTTTGAATAGGTTTTATTTAAATCAGTAAAGTCCACACACATTCTCCTCTCATTATTTTTCTTCTTGACCAAAGCAATGTTGGCCAACCAATCTGGGTACTTAATATTTTCAATAAATGAAGATTTTTTAAGCTTCTCTACCTCATCCTGAATAGCCTGGTTCTTCTCAGGGCTGAACACCTTGCGCCTTTGATTTACTGGCTTAGCCTCTTTATTATCGTTGAGTTTATAGAAGAGAAAATTAGGGTTAATCCCGGGAATATCTTTGTGGATCCAAGCGAACACATGCTTTCTTCGTCTTACGAATGTCACTAGTTCCTGTTTCAAAATAGGATCTATTGTTATTCCTATTTGAGTAGTTCATTCTGTCTTGTCATCATCAAAAATGATACTCTCCGTGTCTTCCACAATCTGACCTTTCGCTAACTCTATCTCCTCCTTTGGATCTAAAGTTTCAAACTCAGATTCATTATTGGGCTCAGTAGTGTCCCCTAGTAAGTGGTGGTCTTTTTCTTCAACTCCTCCAGATCCTCTTGCTCGGAAGAAGAGTAATAGCATTCCCGAGCTAATTTCTGGTCTTTAACCACGCCTACTCCAAAGTTTGTTGGGAACTTCAAGCACTGGTGAACTATAGATGTAACCGCTTCAAATTTCTTCAACCCTACTCTGCCCATGATGACATTGTAGGCTGACTGCACATCCTTGGCATTACAAAGAAATGAACTTTCACAGTCTGATTTGCTAGCTAAGTGTCGAGCAACACCTCCAACTTGATTGCCCCCAAAGGATATACTTTTTCAATAAAAAAACCAATCAAGGGTCTATGATAGGGGTCTAACTGACTGAGTTTTAAGTCCAACTTTTGAAAGTAAGAATAAAACATGATATCTGTTTAGCTACCATTGTCAATCATAACCCTGGAAACAATTATATCCTGATATCTAAACTTGACCACCAAAGGGTCATCATGGGTTCCATGGGGGTTCAAAACTCTCAATCACCAATTTATCCTTATTCACCTTCCTTGACCGATCTTCCTCGGCTAGGTTGATCCTCTGGATATAAGACCAAGATAGAGCCTCATTGAGGTAAGCCTTTCTTTACGTCATGTGATCCCCTCCTCCAGCATCTTGACCTGTAATCATTTGGCAATCAAAATAACCAAAACTAAGTGTGAATAACTCGTGTTCTGGCTGCCTAGGCTTCTTAGAGAGCTCGGGATTATCTTCAGGATCATCTTCATGACTCCTTTTCTTCTCTTCCCAGGGCTTGTATGGAGATTTTGACCTTCACCGAGCTCCACCATTATCCTGGTGATCAATAAATTTATCTAGCTTTCCTCTTCGGATGGGATTTCAATTTCATTCTGGAGAGCAATACAACGATCAGTAGTATGTCCGTGGTCTCTGTGAAATTCACAATATTTGGACCTGTACCTTTTTCCAGTAGGTTCTCTTAGGTTCTCAGGCCAATGTACTTCCTTACTATGCTTTATTTCCTCCAAAACATAGTGGATACCCATCGTTAATGGAATGCAATTATTATACTTCCTGAGTCTGTCATCAATCCCTTCTTCTTCGAATCTTTCTGTTCCTTGTTCTCCTTTTTATGGATTTTTCCTTCAGACTTTGCAATCGAGCTCTGCTTTGCTACCATGGCTTCCTCGGCATTCATGATCTTAGATGCCTTGGCCATTAACTCCATCATTGTTTTAGGAGGATCCTTAGCAAGTGTGTAATAAAGCTTATTGGGAAGCATACCACTCATAAGGGTTGTAATTGAGGTCTTTTCCTCATAATCAATGACCTCCAGTTTCTCGTCATTGAAACGAGTAATGTAGTCCCTTGTACTTTCACCTACACGCCGCCTTACACTTAACAAGTGAGCAACACTTTTCACTGTCTTGGCTCTAAGGCAAAAGTTACCAATGAATAGCTCGACAAGTTAGTTGAAATTAGAAATTTATCCCCGAGGAAGGATATTTTATTAAATTTGAGCAAGACCTACAATTCTTCCTAAGAATTGAACATCTCATTTCATCAGGAATAGCACAAATCAGTTTCTTTAAACTTTGAAGGAGTAGGAAAGTACACAATATCTTGCACAAAAGGAGATCCGCTCACAAAACTTCGTTGTAAAGGGTGTAACACCCAGCATAATTAAATACCGGGTGACCAATCCTTTATTAAATTAAAACAGGATATTCAGTTGGTTCATTCTTGGCATCACTGTTAAAAACTTTTATTTACTAACCACCTAGTATTTAAAAAGTTGATGCTAAATTTTTTATCTTTTTAATTAACATAAACCAAACGACGAACAATATCACATTCCACCATTTAAGTATCAAACGCATAATGAATAATGACATAGTAATAATTATATTTAAATCATACAATCTAGTTAAAAATATCCATACAATATTCCGAAATAAAATTAACTCCACATTCTATCACATCAGAATGGAACTCAACATCACTGAATAAAATGGACGACATGTCTGGCTGGAAAGAAAGTTCATAATGAAGTGAGGAATCTAATATCAATAACCTGCAACTTCCACCACAGTTATAGCACGCTAAAAGATATAATCTACTAACCATGGTGTCCCTATGGCTGGGCACCTAAAATGGTTTATAAAAGGAATAGAGATTTGGAGAAAAACGGGTTAGAGCCGGAGTAAAGCAGTTTTAAAAGTTTAGAAAGTGTTTAAATGAAAAATTTGCAAATACTATATTCATGTTAGGTTCACGTGCTCTCACTTGAGATGCTCACCTCTAAACTAATATGCACCTAACGTATATCTCTAACCCTTCCTGATTATACTACCCCGACAAACTATTTCAATCCAAGTCTATTTCTATACCAACTAATTCTTTGTTCTTACCCACATCGCCCATCCAATACGTTACCAATTAATTTATATCAAAGAGTCAAGCATAAATTTCTCATCTTATATTTAATCTTTTTTGTACTAAGATCATGTAAAATGTCACTATTTTCTCATCTACTAAATACACACAATAGCATAAATCATAAGTGTGTGTGTATATATATATATTACTTTAAATATATATTTACTACTACAGCACCCCTAGGCTGAGACCTACGGTGTATGCATACTCTGCTATCATGTCCTAATACCTCACGTACTAAATAAAGGACTATTAGTTCAGTTTCTCACTCAAACGATAAATACAAAACACACATATTAGAGGCGGACATAGTTTCAACCCTATAGGATATGCACATACCTACACACCAATATGATCATCAACACTATTGTTCACACAGATAGTTCGTACTTAGGTTATATGTTTTGAGGTACAAGTCAAAAATCCCCCCGAAGGCTCATTAAAATATGACTGCCCTAAGACGGAAACCTACCGTGATAGAAAACAGCGTAGGTATATCATACACCTAATATCACAATCAATATAATATATGCATACACTCATCCTATGCATACATAGAGTATATTTCAAGTTTATCCCATAAACTAATAATTCACATTTTATTCAGATTTTCCATTACTCCTAACATCTCTTATTAATCGAAAGGATATAAATAATTTAATTAATTATTCTAGTAGCTACCTTCAACCCATACTTATTGGTCCAAAACCCAGACTCATTATAATAAGACCGGATTATATTTTAATTCCCAATAATCATTTTTCTCGATAAAGTTACATTTTGCCCAGAAATATAAAATTACAATTTGAGATTTTTCTGATCTGATTTAGAAAAACTTAAAACTACAAAGTTGTACAGAACATGATTTTATACAATAAATCTTGAGCACACTACCAATTTCCACTTAAAACAGTCCTAAAATTATCATACAATGTTAGTCCTTTTTCTATAATAATTTTTCATGCATTTTCTCCACTATTGTTTGGATGTTCAATCTTTCATTCTATAACTCCGAACTCCCAAACAAATATCCCCAGCAATATATATATATATATATGATTTCTAATATTTTTTATTCATCAAATCATCAAAAGCTCAACTTAAATTGGATTAATTCATGGTTGTTCTCTGAAACATTATTTTACTATTTATCATCAAGAACACATGTAAAACACATACTTCTCCCAATTTTAATTATTATAATTTCATCAATATTCATCTTCTAACATAAGAATTATATATTACTATCAATTATCCCAAAAATATAATTTTTAATTTCTCAATTTATCATAACCTTTCATGAATTCAAAAATAGTAAACATCATATTTTAACATGAATATGACATTCAACTAAAATTCAGCAAGATAAAAACTTGTCTTTTAATGTAGGTCTGATTCTTTGAAGAATAAATATATGGTTGTAGTCCCCTCCCTTTGATTTAAACTTTGATGATGATACTCCATGTTTGTTCTTGCATAGATTCTTCTAATCTTCCCTTCGAATCTTGAAATTCCTTCTCAGTTCTCTTCCCTTTCTCGCTAACACTTTGTATAACTCTCCTAACTTTTGGTTTTGTGAAAATGACTCTTCCCTAAGACCAAACCTTTCATTTTATAAGTGTAATCCCATTTTTAACTTTTCAATTACTAGTAAGAAGCCCAAAAGTCACCTAAATAAGTCCCAATTAATTTAAAAGTCCCCGAGACCCGGACATAACTCCCGGGTACTCAATTTTAACTATTTTGACCCTTCCGGACACATTGTTGCACTGAAAATGACCATATGAATTACCAAAAATGAATATATATTTTATTTTTTAATTTAAGTCCCAACACGACTGACACAAGCGTCCATACTACATTATCATAACTGTCATATTTGTCACTCATGAAAAGTTTAATCTTCTCACATCGTTATTATTACTCATTCACTAAGTAATATTCAATATTAATAAATATTAACCCTTATCTCACTAATTATTTTAATCCGAATTAATCTCCAATTAAATTTTTTCCATTATTTAAATTAGTCCCATATTAAAAATTATGGGGTATTACAAAGGGTTCTTTGCCTTCGCCATTTCTCCCAACCTATCTTCCAATCGTTGAATAGAGCCCTTCCATGTATTATTACCAGCATCCGATTTATGCATTACATCTTGGTTGTTTGGACAAACCGTATGTGATGAACTCTCCTCTTGTGAGGTCTGCTCGTCACGGACAGATCGTCAGGCATTTGATCTAGATTGGGCTGAGCCCTCACGTTGATCGGTTAGTCGTCGAGTATTCCTCAACATTGCCTTAGGAACATTTCTATTCCCCCTGGGTCCTAGACGATCAAAGGGAGATGCTCGGCTTAAAATTTCTAAAGCACACAATCTTTCAGGGGTAAAATATTGCTCATCATATGGCTCCGAAGTTCTAAGTGAAGAACTTTCTCCTGGATGGTAGGATGTATCTCTTATAGTCCTGGATTGGCTATGCCTGCTATTTTTTGGAGGTGGTGGTGGCATATTTCCACGAGTAAATAAAGCAAGAGACCCGACTTTCAGTGTTTGGGCTAAATGCCTAATGGTATCTTGCATAGCCTCATGTCCTTTAGCAAGGCTAGCCAGGATTCCAGTCAAATCATTATTTGTCGTTGGAGTGGATGGATCAGGAAAAATGCGTCATTCCTGGTACTTGATTCAGGAATATTAGTCATGTTTGGTAAATGAATGAGTAAAAAAATTAAGAAATATGTTCCCACAGATGGCGCCAATCTGTTGAAGAGTAGAAATGCCCTATATCATCTTATAGGCATCAACAGGAGATAAAGTGAAGGTATGAAGATGAGATTGAAGATGAAATGAGGATAAACAATCACATTAAACATATAAGAGACAAAGATTTTTAAATTGGTTTGGTTATTGAAGAAATCTTACGTCCATTGTTATGTTATTCTAGGGAGTTTACAATAGCATAATGTGGTGTGTTGAGAATGATTGAATTGATCTCTAGTCTTGAGAGAGATAGATATGTAGAGATATGTATGTGTAGAGATATACATAGAGAGATGTATGTGTAGAGATATGAAGAAAGATATATGTGTAGAGCTATGTGGAGAGATGTCCCTTTAGCTAATGGAGAGCATGTATTTACAGTGATAGGAGTCCAATAGATATATGTCTTTATATATTCACACATTTATATCTACATACAATGAATATAACTGTTGGTCTTCTCAAGTAAGTGACTGTTGGCTATTCCACACCAGTGGCTTTTGATTTTCTGGATGATTCATCTTTTTTAGGCAAGTCGGGCGGTACACCGACTAACTGTCCTCAGGTGCCGGCTAACTCTCCTTGGGATCCGACCAAATAATTAATCGCCACTTAGGATGACAGGTGTGTGACACCCCGCCTAATAAAATACCGGGTGATCAGTCCTATACCAAATTAAAACAGGAATCCCAGTTGGTTCATCCTTAGCATCACTGTCGAAAACTTTTTAAAACTTACTAACCACCTAGTATTTCAAAAGCTGGTGCCAATTTTAACTTTTTAATTAACAAGAACAGTACATGCGGAATTAATGTAAACCATTCACACAACTGAATGAAATCAACTGAATAAATAAATTAAACAACTTACCGAATAAATCATCAGTCACCAAAGTAAAAATGATACAATGCAACATCCAACATCTGAATAAAATATAACTGAAAACTGTACTGAGAGGTCTGGGCAACAAGCCCTAAGTAAAACTGAACTGAGAAAAGATTCCTACTCTAGGAATGAATGAGCGATGCGTCTAATCCAAACTCCTGCTAGCATCCACATATGTCGCAGCTCCGTATCCCTGGAATAGAGTATCAATCCTGGCGTCCCTGTGGCTGGACACCTAAAAGGTTTTGGAAAATAGTTTTTATAGCAAGGGGTTAGAACCCAAAACATTTTGAAAATATTTAGCAAGTGAATTAACTGCAGTAATTTAAAATGCATGAATGCTCTTCATATTAAAGTTAGTGTCGCACCCTCTTGTGGACATTCTCACCCCTCCACTAATGTGCACACCTAACGGTTACCTTAACCCCACCTAGTTGTACTACCCCGTCCAACTAGTCCTGGTGTAACCTTCCCTTGCCATACTACTCTAACCCAAGTATTATTATTTCCGAGTTATAAGTTATCTCACTAATCAACTTATTTAATTCCTTCTTAATTAATAGCCTATAACCGTAACACAAGTTATATCAATTAAATATATCACACACTGTATTATTCCCAAAAATGTTTAACTTAATTAATTTCTCATTAATTAACAGCATATAACTGTAACCCGAGTTATATAAAATAAATACATCACACACTGTATTATTACTTACATATAATATTCATTACCATATTATATGTATCTTACTAAAACATCCATATATATATAATAAGTGTACCCATCCTTCCGAGTATACCCTCACTGGATGATTCCCTCTCAAGTGCCATCTCACTAGGTGTGCTCAAATAACCTAGTTACCCAAGTTGGATTCGCTCACCAATCTGGTTCAAAACAAAACGAAGTGGAGGCGGTCATATTCCTTCCCTGAAAGTGAGATAAGCCCCACACCCATATAACGGACGCTATGACCTGGGGATATACTCACCCTACTCCTCAAGCTAGGGGGTTCACCCACATCGCGCAACCTCCTTTGATAGCACTAGAGAATATAATTTAATAAATATCTAATCACTGATATTTAGTAGCACACACAATATATACACACATATATATATATATACTATCACTACACCGTATATATATATATATATATATATATATATATATATATATATATATATATATATATATATATATATATATATATATATATATATATAAAATAAACCCCGGCTTTACCGTGTACTCACAATCCGTAACACTAGCCTGAAATCCCGAGTCTCTCGCCTGACTCGACCAATTAAGTTTTCTCACTTATTATATTATTATTATCCCGAGTCTATGGTCTGACTCTAATTTAATTAATTCCCATATTAATTAATGTAATACTTTTCCCGAGTCTATGGTCCGACTCTGTGTTAATTAATTTACACACTTAATTAATTAATACCAATCCAAGTCTATGGTCCGACTTTCATTTAATTAATTTCACCCAATTAATTTCTATAATGATAGCCCGAGTCTATACCTCCACCCTTATTTAATTTAATATCACCTAAATTAACTTATTACCTCCCTGAGTCTACCATCCGTCTCTAATTAAATTAATTACCCACCTATTAATTTAATACCTTCCCGAGTCTACAATCCGACTCTAATTATATAATTAGCACAATTATCAATTTAATACCAATCCGAGTCTGCGGTCCGACTCTATTTAAATTAATTTACACACTAATTAATTTATTTCCTTCCCGAGCCTACAACCCAACTCTAGCTAATTAATTGCACAATAATTAATTTACCACTTTCCCGAGTCTATATTCCGACTCTACCTTAATTAATTTATCTCCAACCTTAATTCACTACCTTGGCGTCGCTTAGCCAATATACCCGGACTCACTCACTTGATCTGTATCTCTCTATTTTGGAATAACATCCCTCAATTTCCTCCATAGAGTTTCCCCACATAAATTGCCCCTAGTCCCAATTACTATTCCCCATAATTACTAGGAATATGTATTTCATAATTATATAACACTAATTAATGTATGAAAATTAATATATAATTAATTTCCCCCTTATCTCACACACAGGCCGAACTGCCCAGAATTAACCATCGTCGATCGATCAATGCCCCCCGATCGATCGATCGATCCCTTCGTTCCAGCTCTCCTTCCTTGCTGAATTTCACCATTAACGAAAATTAAGGTTTTTAATCCAAAGTCTAAACCTCAAATCACATTATCCCACCACATAAACATAGTTATTCCACATCCTACACATCAAGGGACCTTAGGATAATCAATTTATCTACTTATCTCATGATTTTCGAAATGGGTCTTTCTTCACAAAAATTCAATTATCTATTTTACTATCCAATTTCCAGATTTAATTTCTACTCTTTTATGTTATGGATTTCTCATTCAAATCATATGTACATATTCAGATATCAATCGCCTATCTAAATCTTACTTTGAATCTCATTCAAGTGTCCCATAAACAAAAACCCCATTTTGTACCCATTTATACCCAAAACGAATTTTAGTATACACATCACTAAAATATGAATTGGATATCACAATTTAGAAGTAAAAACAGTTAACCACTTGCCTGGAATTGTTCGTAGGGTCTGATCCGTCATCGACATCCCTTAATTTGGCTCCAATAACCTCCAATTTGCCTTTTGATTGTTTCCCCCAATCTCCCTCTCAAACCCTAGGTTAGAATAATGTTGGCTGCTCCTTTTCCTTTTCTTAGGTTTAGGTTTAAAAACACAAATCCCGTTTTTTGCCTAATGGGCTAAATTAAAATAGCCCAAATCACCCCATGTGGGCCCGGCTATGCCCAAAAATATCTCGAGATCCAATTACTACCCCCGGGTACTCTTTTCTGACTATCTCGACCCATCCGGACTCAACCGCATAGTCAGAATTGACATCCGAATTACTTTATAAAAATCCTTATCTCACACCCAATTTAGTCTATACCGACTCCCGGCTGGGATAAGTGTATACCTCGTCATTAATACTCGAAATGACGTAATTAAATTATTGCTATTCACTTAGTAAATAAATTTCCCTAAACATTAACCATTCACTCCCCGATTAATATTTAAATATATATATTGCCGTAATTAATTCAATTAAAATTACAACACGCCAGTAATTTAAAATTCCCGAATTAATTAAATATTAACTATATAAAAATACGGGGTGTTACATACTTCTCCCTTACAATGGAATTTCGTCCTCGAAATTAAGATAAACCTAGTATTCCAGTATTCACATATTACTCACTAGTCAAGTTCCTCCAATCCCGTTATATCTATCCCATCCGATTCTAACCATACGTTACACAAGTATGCATTTAACTTTACCAGGGCACCCATACACCCTATACCCGTGCTTATCCGCACAAAATTTTTCCTTAATTAACCCGGGTTCCCATTCACCCTATCCCCGCGCTCTATCGCACGAAAGTTACCCGACTATGCTAGTCGTAACCCGTAATAAGATTTTGAACCCGTAGTCATATTACACACACATACACACACACACACATATATATATATACATATATATCTACTGCCCGGGTACCCAACCCATGTGCTAACGTCCAAATATATCACCATAAATACTTGTCTCCCCACACAAAAGTATATACGCTTACCCTTATGCTACCAAGGACAGCGTAAAATACCGCGCCCTTACTATCACTAGTCCTTGCGCAAAATAAACCCCGAGCTATCTCTCTTTGCTCGAAAATCAATTTAACCACCCTGATTCACTTCAGTAAACATCCCTATTTACCGGGATAAAATGTGAGAACACAAAACCTCACTATGTGCTATTGCACCACGTAATACAACGTATATATACGCCCCCTCCGGTGATACCTAGTACCAACCATACCCTGGGGTCGCGGACACCAAAATTTAACTCCACTATCCACAATAGTTAAATTCCATCGCTATCCAGCCGATGTTTAAAAAATATTATCAACCCTACTCCCATAATTCACAAAAGTAATCATTCCTCGAATATTTCAACCAATCACTTAGTGTACGCCTCCATTCTCCCATGAAGAACACTAAGGAACTCCGCTACCCTACGAAAAGTTTACCCACATGCTATGGCTGCTACCGCCAACGCACCCACTAAGTTCGACTCACCTGCGAACTCTAGCGAAAAATAAGTCTTATACTGTGACGTCCTCTTTGTCACTCAACAATATACCCCATGCTCCTAGGATAAAATAATTACTTCTATACTCTAGCTGCAACAACTTGTTCTTGATTTTTCGGAGCAGCTTCTCCCTGCCCGAATGCACCCGTGATTTGCTTTAGTGGCTGTACATCCAGGACCTCGTCCTGTAGTTGACCCCTGCCTTGCTTAAGGCAATATCTCTTCATGTGTCCCGCTTTTCCGACAAACGAAACACTTTCTAATATGTTCACCCTGCCACTGATCCCTTCCATGTCAACCTTGTTGGAATTCCTTGCCATCCCGCCGATAGCCTCTAGTTCTAGATCGTTTGGCATGATTTCTCTGTCGGAAATCCTGCCTCTGATCTCCCCCAGTCTGCTACTGGGATACCCCACTGGTATTGTTCCTTTCTGCCTCATCCGACTGGCGAATCCCCACTCCCCTCCCGCTTCCTTTCGCGTGGAAGCGATATTCCCGACAGTGCCGGAGTGTTGTGTTAATGACATAAGTATTATCAACTAATGCGGAATTTTTAATTAAATGTTGTCTGATTCTCCAAACTAACCCATACATAAACCTTGCTTTCTTTCTCTTTTCCATACTTACCTCATCCGGTACAAAATTTTGCGAACGAGTGAAATCTTCCTCGTAATCGGCCACTGAACGGTCTCCCTTTGAGTCACCTCATAAAATTTTCTCCTCATTTCGGTCTCGACCATTGAAGGAAAAATAATTTCAGTCGAACCGCACCCAAACTCTGCAGTAGCTAGTGTGTCCCTTTCCTCAACTGTGGTGATCGACTCCCACCACTGTAGCATCGCTCCCACTAACTACAAGTGGTTAGCATTTACTTTCGCACCCCATCGTAATCTCCTATGCATAGGTGACGTTGGATCCTCTCTTCCTTGACACGTTAGTACTACACCTGAACCCCCTCACAACTCTGGTGGGTTCCCGCTAAAATAACCTCTCTTTATTGTTTCCACCCCGACGACCCTGTGTGAGTCTGAACATCCGATGCCACTAACACTTGTGGCTGATCCCGTCGAAGGTACCCTGCCGTTGTGACCACCGTTGCTCCAACTGCCTGCGCCACTATTTCAGTGACCTATGCCGTCAAATTCATCTCTGGCCGTTGCTACGGTAGCTCTTTCTCCTAACGGGCCTCCTTCGTCTCATCTCCCCCTGCTGCCCTAGCTGCTCTCTCTCTCCTGGGCGTCATCTGGAATGAGAATCGAATTTTGTATGAGTTCACTCTCAAATATAAATTTCGCAGAAGAACGTATATGCGCATACGTATGAGAATACAACAATCCTATAATAGGGCTCTATATCAAAGATTGTCAAGCAGAAACGAGAAAAGTCGCACATATCCTAAGGACACTAGAACCTGATGCTCTGATACCATCTGTGACACCCCGCCTAATAAAATACCGGGTGATCAATCCTATACCAAATTAAAACAGGAATCCCAGTTGGTTCATCCTTAGCATCACTGTCGAATTTTTTTTAAAACTTACTAACCACCTAGTATTTCAAAATCTGGTGCCAATTTTAACTTTTTAATTAACAAGAACAGTACATGCGGAATTAATGTAAACCATTCACACAACTGAATGAAATCAACTGAATAAATAAATTAAACAACTTACCGAATAAATCATCAGTCACCAAAGTAAAAATGATACAATGCAACATCCAACATCTGAATAAAATATAACTGAAAACTGTACTGAGAGGTCTGGGCAACAAGCCCTAAGTAAAACTGAACTGAGAAAAGATTCCTACTCTAGGAATGAATGAACGATGCGTCTAATCCAAACTCCTGCTAGCATCCACATATGTCGCAGCTCCGTATCCCTGGAATAGAGTATCAATCCTGGCGTCCCTGTGGCTGGACACCTAAAAGGTTTTGGAAAATAGTTTTTATAGCAAGGGGTTAGAACCCAAAACATTTTGAAAATATTTAGCAAGTGAATTAACTGCAGTAATTTAAAATGCATGAATGCTCTTCATATTAAAGTTAGTGTCGCACCCTCTTGTGGACATTCTCACCCCTCCACTAATGTGCACACCTAACGGTTACCTTAACCCCACCTAGTTGTACTACCCCGTCCAACTAGTCCTGGTGTAACCTTCCCTTGCCATACTACTCTAACCCAAGTATTATTATTTCCGAGTTATAAGTTATCTCACTAATCAACTTATTTAATTCCTTCTTAATTAATAGCCTATAACCGTAACACAAGTTATATCAATTAAATATATCACACACTGTATTATTCCCAAAAATGTTTAACTTAATTAATTTCTCATTAATTAACAGCATATAACTGTAACCCGAGTTATATAAAATAAATACATCACACACTGTATTATTACTTACATATAATATTCATTACCATATTATATGTATCTTACTAAAACATCCATATATATATATAATAAGTGTACCCATCCTTCCGAGTATACCCTCACTGGATGATTCCCTCTCAAGTGCCATCTCACTAGGTGTGCTCAAATAACCTAGTTACCCAAGTTGGATTCGTTCACCAATCTGGTTCAAAACAAAACGAAGTGGAGGCGGTCATATTCCTTCCCTGAAAGTGAGATAAGCCCCACACCCATATAACGGACGCTATGACCTGGGGATATACTCACCCTACTCCTCAAGCTAGGGGGTTCACCCACATCGCGCAACCTCCTTTGATAGCACTAGAGAATATAATTTAATAAATATCTAATCACTGATATTTAGTAGCACACACAATATATACACACATATATATATATATACTATCACTACACCGTATATATATATATATATATATATATATATATATATATATATATATATATAAAATAAACCCCGGCTTTACCGTGTACTCACAATCCGTAACACTAGCCTGAAATCCCGAGTCTCTCGCCTGACTCGACCAATTAAGTTTTCTCACTTATTATATTATTATTATCCCGAGTCTATGGTCTGACTCTAATTTAATTAATTCCCATATTAATTAATGTAATACTTTTCCCGAGTCTATGGTCCGACTCTGTGTTAATTAATTTACACACTTAATTAATTAATACCAATCCAAGTCTATGGTCCGACTTTCATTTAATTAATTTCACCCAATTAATTTCTATAATGATAGCCCGAGTCTATACCTCCACCC
The DNA here is from genome assembly GCA_949130495.1 of Sambucus nigra. Classification (NCBI taxonomy): domain Eukaryota; kingdom Viridiplantae; phylum Streptophyta; class Magnoliopsida; order Dipsacales; family Adoxaceae; genus Sambucus; species Sambucus nigra. The sequence continues at coordinate 60,934,944 of OX422214.1, forward strand.
TTATTTAATTTAATATCACCTAAATTAACTTATTACCTCCCTGAGTCTACCATCCGTCTCTAATTAAATTAATTACCCACCTATTAATTTAATACCTTCCCGAGTCTACAATCCGACTCTAATTATATAATTAGCACAATTATCAATTTAATACCAATCCGAGTCTGCGGTCCGACTCTATTTAAATTAATTTACACACTAATTAATTTATTTCCTTCCCGAGCCTACAACCCAACTCTAGCTAATTAATTGCACAATAATTAATTTACCACTTTCCCGAGTCTATATTCCGACTCTACCTTAATTAATTTATCTCCAACCTTAATTCACTACCTTGGCGTCGCTTAGCCAATATACCCGGACTCACTCACTTGATCCGTATCTCCCTATTTTGGAATAACATCCCTCAATTTCCTCCATAGAGTTTCCCCACATAAATTGCCCCTAGTCCCAATTACTATTCCCCATAATTACTAGGAATATGTATTTCATAATTATATAACACTAATTAATGTATGAAAATTAATATATAATTAATTTCCCCCTTATCTCACACACAGGCCGAACTGCCCAGAATTAACCATCGTCGATCGATCAATGCCCCCCGATCGATCGATCGATCCCTTCGTTCCAGCCCTCCTTCCTTGCTGAATTTCACCATTAACGAAAATTAAGGTTTTTAATCCAAAGTCTAAACCTCAAATCACATTATCCCACCACATAAACATAGTTATTCCACATCCTACACATCAAGGGACCTTAGGATAATCAATTTATCTACTTATCTCATGATTTTCTAAATGGGTCTTTCTTCACAAAAATTCAATTATCTATTTTACAATCCAATTTCCAGATTTAATTTCTACTCTTTTATGTTCTGGATTTCTCATTCAAATCATATGTACATATTCAGATATCAATCGCCTATCTAAATCTTACTTTGAATCTCATTCAAGTGTCCCATAAACAAAAACCCCATTTTGTACCCATTTATACCCAAAACGAATTTTAGTATACACATCACTAAAATATGAATTGGATATCACAATTTAGAAGTAAAAACAGTTAACCACTTGCCTGGAATTGTTCGTAGGGTCTGATCCGTCATCGACATCCCTTAATTTGGCTCCAATAACCTCCAATTTGCCTTTTGATTGTTTCCCCCAATCTCCCTCTCAAACCCTAGGTTAGAATAATGTTGGCTGCTCCTTTTCCTTTTCTTAGGTTTAGGTTTAAAAACACAAATCCCGTTTTTTGCCTAATGGGCTAAATTAAAATAGCCCAAATCACCCCATGTGGGCCCGGCTATGTCCAAAAATATCTCGAGATCCAATTACTACCCCCGGGTACTCTTTTCTGACTATCTCGACCCATCCGGACTCAACCGCATAGTCAGAATTGACATCCGAATTACTTTATAAAAATCCTTATCTCACACCCAATTTAGTCTATACCGACTCCCAGCTGGGATAAGTGTATACCTCGTCATTAATACTCGAAATGACGTAATTAAATTATTTCTATTCACTTAGTAAATAAATTTCCCTAAACATTAACCATTCACTCCCCGATTAATATTTAAATATATATATTGCCGTAATTAATTCAATTAAAATTACAACACGCCAGTAATTTAAAATTCCCGAATTAATTAAATATTAACTATATAAAAATACGGGGTGTTACATACTTCCCTCCTTACAAAGGAATTTCGTCCTCAAAATTAAGATAAACCTAGTGTTCCAGTATTCACATATTACTCACTAGTCAAGATCCTCCAATCCCGTTATATCTATCCCATCCGATTCTAACCATACGTTACACAAGTATGCATTTAACTTTACTAGGGCACCCATACACCCTATACCCGTGCTTATCCGCACAAAATTTTTCCTTAATTAACCCGGGTGCCCATTCACCCTATCCCCGCGCTCTACCGCACGAAAGTTACCCGACTATGCTAGTCGTAACCCGTAATAAGATTTTGAACCCGTAGTCATATTACACACACACACATACACACACACACACACATATATATATACATATATATCTACTGCCCGGGTACCCAACCCATGTGCTAACGTCCAAATATATCACCATAAATACTTGTCTCCCCACACAAAAGTATATACGCTTACCCTTATGCTACCAAGGACAGCGTAAAATACCGCGCCCTTACTATCACTAGTCCTTGCGCAAAATAAACCCCGAGCTATCTCTCTTTGCTCGAAAATCAATTTAACCACCCTGATTCACTTCAGTAAACATCCCTATTTACCGGGATAAAATGTGAGAACACAAAACCTCACTATGTGCTATTGCACCACGTAATACGACATATATATACGCCCCCTCCGGTGATACCTAGTACCAACCATACCCTGGTGTCGCGGACACCAAAATTTAACTCCACTATCCACAATAGTTAAATTCCATCGCTATCCAGCCGATGTTTAAAAAATATTATCAACCCTACTCCCATAATTCACAAAAGTAATCATTCCTCTCATATTTCAACCAATCACTTAGTGTACGCCTCCATTCTCCCATAAAGAACACTAAGGAACTCCGCTACCCTACGAAAAGTTTACCCACATGCTATGGCTGCTACCGCCAACGCACCCACTAAGTTCGACTCACCTGCGAACTCTAGCGAAAAATAAGTCTTATACTGTGACGTCGTCTTTGTCACTCAACAATATACCCCATGCCCCTAGGGTAAAATAATTACTTCTATACTCTAGCTGCAACAACTGGTTCTTGATTTTTCGGAGCAGCTTCTCCCTGTCCGAATGCACCCGTGATTTGCTTTAGTGACTGTACATCCAGGACCTCGTCCTGTAGTTGACCCCTGCCTTGCTTAAGGCAATATCTCTTCATGTGACCCGCTTTTCCGACAAACGAAACACTTTCTAATATGTTCACCCTGCCACTGATCCCTTCCATGTCAACCTTGTTGGAATTCCTTTCCATCCTGCCAATAGCCTCCAGTTCTAGATCGTTTGGCATGATTTCTCTGTCGGAAATCCTGCCCCTGATCTCCCCCAGTCTGCTGCTGGGATACCCCACTGGTATTGTTCCTTTCTGCCTCATCCGACTGGCTAATCCCCACTCCCCTCCCGCTTCCTTTCGCGTGGAAGCGATATTCTCGACAGTGCCGGAGTGTTCTGTTAATGACATAAGTATTATCAACTAATGCGGAATTTTTAATTAAATGTTGTCTGATTCTCCAAACTAACCCATACATAAACCTTGCTTTCTTTCTCTTTTCCTTACTTACCTCATCCGGTACAAAATTTTGCCAACGAGTGAAATCTTCCTCGTAATCGGCCACTGAACGGTCTCCCTTTGATTCACCTCACACAATTTTCTCCTCATTTCGGTCTCGACCGTTGCAGGAAAAATACTTGCAGTCGAATCGCACCCAAACTCTGCAGTAGTGTGTCCCTTTCCTCAACTGTGGTGATCGACTCCCACCACTGTAGCATCGCTCCCACTAACTACAAGTGGTTAGCATTTACTTTCGCACCCCATCGCAATCTCCTATGCATAGGTGACGTTGGATCCTCTCTTCCTTGACACGTTAGTACTACACCTGAACCCCCTTGCAACTCTGGTGGGTTCCCGCTAAAATAACCTCTCTTTATTGTTTCCACCCCGACGACCCTGTGTGAGTCTGAACATCCGACGCCACTAACACTTGTGGCTGATCCCGTCGAAGGTACCCTGCCGTTGTGACCACCGTTGCTCCAACTGCCTGCGCCACTATTTCAGTGACCTATGCCGCCAAATTCATCTCTGGCCGTTGCTACGGTAGCTCTTGCTCCTAACGGGCCTCCTTCGTCTCATCTCCCCCTGCTGCCCTAGCTGCTCTCTCTCTCCTGGGCGTCATCTGGAATGAGAATCGAATTTTGTATGAGTTCACTCTCAAATATAAATTTCGCAGAAGAACGTATATGCGCATACGTATGAGAATACAACAATCCTATAATAGGGCTCTATATCAAAGATTGTCAAGCAGAAACGTGAAAAGTCGCACAGATCCTAAGGACACTAGAACCTGATGCTCTGATACCATCTGTGACACCCCGCCTAATAAAATACCGGGTGATCAGTCCTATACCAAATTAAAACAGGAATCCCAGTTGGTTCATCCTTAGCATCACTGTCGAAAACTTTTTAAAACTTACTAACCACCTAGTATTTCAAAAGCTGGTGCCAATTTTAACTTTTTAATTAACAAGAACAGTACATGCGGAATTAATGTAAACCATTCACAAAACTGAATGAAATCAACTGAATAAATAAATTAAACAACTTGCCGAATAAATCATCAGCCACCAAAGTAAAAATGATACAATACAACATCCAACATCTGAATAAAATATAACTGAAAACTGTACTGAGAGGTCTGGGCAACAAGCCCTAAGTAAAACTGAACTGAGAAAAGATTCCTACTCTAGGAATGAATGAACGATGCGTCTAATCCAAACTCCTGCTAGCATCCACATATGTCGCAGCTCCGTATCCCTGGAATAGAGTATCAATCCTGGCGTCCCTGTGGCTGGACACCTAAAAGGTTTTGGAAAATCGTTTTTATAGCAAGGGGTTAGAACCCAAAACATTTTGAAAATATTTAGCAAGTGAATTAACTGAAGTAATTTAAAATTCATGAATGCTCTTCATATTAAAGTTAGTGTCGCACCCTCTTATGGACATTCTCACCCCTCCACTAATGTGCACACCTAACGGTTACCTTAACCCCACCTAGTTGTACTACCCCGTCCAACTAGTCCTGGTGTAAACTCCCCTTGCCATACTACTCTAACCCGAGTATTATTATTTTCGAGTTATAAGTTATCTCACTAATCCACTTATTTAATTCATTCTTAATTAATAGCCTATAACCGTAACACAAGTTATATCAATTAAATATATCACACACTGTATTATTCCTAAAAATGTTTAACTTAATTAATTTCTCATTAATTAACAGCATATAACTGTAACCCGAGTTATATAAAATAAATACATCACACACTGTATTATTACTTACATATAATATTCATTACCATATTATATGTATCTTACTAAAACATCCTGATGAGTGCATTATTTTGTATATTTTATACCCAAATTTATACTTTGTTAGTCCCATTTTAGTGTATTTAATAAGTTCTTAGGACTATTTTCTTAAAAAGAGGAAAAAATGCGAGAATGATTGAATTCATATTGAAAATGGTAATTTTAACTCAAAAATGGGCACTTCGATAATTTTATAATATTCTTGTGCTAATTTGTGAAAAAAGTTGCCTAGTGAAATCTTTGCAGATAATGATGGAATTTGGTGCAAATTGATGATCAATTCAAAAAAGGCGCGAAAATGCTGATTTTTACGGTCGTTCGAAAAAAATGCTGTTTTTGCACTTGTGAAATCTTAAAAAAGTCGGAAATTTTTATTCTCCGATTTGGACGAAACTCGGCATGCGTGTTCAGGAAGAAAAGATAAGAGTTTTCGAGTGGGGGGAAATTTCGTCCCTTATCACGATCCAAAGATTAAAGAGGTGGAGAGATAGCTACCAACACTATTCGGCCAATCAGAAAGAGTCCCACCACAACTCAAATACCTCACCACTTGTCCTATAAAAAGGACCCTTGGGATCATAATTTCGAAGACAATTAGAGAGGACTTTCGTGGAGGATTTCGGGGAGCAACTTTGAGTGATTGTAATCAATTTGAGGGTCAAGTTTTTATCATTTTTTTAGGGGATTCAAGATTCTTGTGAGAGAACTATTTGTAAGTTTGGTTTATTAATGAAGATCTCTACTCATTCTTGCAATTTCTCTTTCATTATGGTAGCTTGATTCTTATATTAGGAGTAGGGTGAAGTTTATCATAGTTAACTAATATTGTCACGTTAATTTTATCGTTGTTTATTCCCTACTTGTTTTAATTGTTATTAAAGATTCGGTATTCATTTTAAAGCGACACGAGAGTGTGTTTTAGAACCTTCAAGATTGTTTTGTCAAATCAAGTTTTGAGATTTAAAAATAGTAATTTTTGATGGATTATGCTTGCACTTTGATTGTTTTGATAGTCCATGCTTAAATACATTTGCGAATTTTAAAACTTGTATTTTCTAAGGGAATAGGGATTTCAGCCGTCTATTAGAGACGTTAAAAATATTTTGATCATAACCGTCATATTTTCCGAATTAAACACGGCGAGAGTCGGTTTAATTTGAGTTATAAAAAGGGAATGGCAACATTAAATTAGTGTGCAATATTAGTTACGTGATAAATGGACCCCGAATCCTAATTATTTCTTAATTGTTTACAAATCTCTTGCGTTACTCTCATTTATCGTAGTTGCTTTTATTTTGTATAATTTATAATTATTCTCTACCCCATTTGATCTAGTTGGACAGTTGTAATTCTTTTAATAATTAAAATTGACAAATCCTCGTGGGTTCGACCCGTACTTACACTCGCTATTCTATAATAGCCCGTGCACTTGCGGTATTTTATAAATTGACAACAAGTTTTTGGCGCCGTTGCCGGGGATTTGACAATTTTTTTTTTAAAAGAAGTTGTGACTTTCGGACTAGTTTGTTTTACTTTTTGCATTTTTTTTGTAAAAATTTCAAAATAAAAAAAAAAAGAAAAAAAAAGAAAAACTCTTAACGAGGCTAGAATTAAAAGCTACTTCAACGCGAACTTGTCAAATCGATTCCGTTTCACCTTGTCTAGGATTGGTGGTTTTTAATGAGTCTTCGTACCGACCCCCTACCTGGAGGTGAAATCGAAATTTGAGGAGACAACCGTAGTTGGTCCTCTTTTAAATTCTCCCTTGTCAAAGGGTAGAAGCTATCCAAAATAAATAAATAAATTCATGTGTTGTAAATTACAATGGGTGATCCTCATATTGTCATCCCGTCATCTTTCTCATATTCCTCAATGGATCCTGTGGACGTGTTTTTACAAAATACTGAAAATCTAGATGACTACGTATTTCAATTTAATTCAGATGGGTCAGTAGTCATTTTAAAAATTAAAGAAGGTATGGATGAGACTCCAACCCCTGTAATTACTATCGGTCCACCAAAGTGTATCAATTGGAGAGAGGTGAACAAACGGTATAATGATGCTATTTCTAAAAATAATCATGAATTAATTGGGAATAATCAATTTTGTGAGGAGAAAAAAATTGACAATCTTGACACGTGTAATACTTGTGATGATTTGGATGTTTGTCAAGATTTTTCTCCTAATTTAATTGAGCAGAATGCTGCTTCTTTTTATATGTGGGAAAATTTATTTGAGGATTCGTCATCCGATTTTACTGATACTTTAAGTATTTATGACGATCCTCCTGTTTTTGATGAAGAAAGTGTATCACCCAGTGATAGATCTTCTTCCCACGCTTTTCATAAAATCTCACATTTAGGAGTAGAGTATGCATCCCCAATTTTACTTGACTATTTTCGAAAAAGGGATAATAAATATTTGGATCCTTATTGCAATTTATTACCTCCATGTGATGCATCGACATATGATTCAGGCGATTCAAATTTATTTATTATTGATGATGTCGGTACTCACCATTATGATCATAGATTTAAGATTGAAATTTGTGTTGTGCGGTCATGCTCTCAAATTTATGATATTTTGGCACTTAGTGCTATAAAGTTTATTGATTGGAATGACCCACAACTATTTCGATTATTAATTTATGGTGAGGATGGTAATTGTCATGTGTTTGTATATTATTTGTGTATTTTTTTCTTTTAGTTAACATATATCATCTTTTTACTTCTTTGCTTTATTTTATTTGTCCATATTTTTATTTGAGCATACATTGAGGACAATGTAAAATTTAGGTTTGGGGGTAAGGATGATATTTTTGAAAAAAAAAAATCAGATTTAAAAAATTCAAAAAGATTTTCAATATAATTGAGTTTTGAAACGATTTCTTAATATAGAATTAATTCATGGATCTCTCATCTTATGAAATTTTTACACATTAGCCGTATAATATGATCGAAAATGGATATTGAGGCGAAAGTTAATATGCTTAACGAATAAATGTGGAGATTTTAGCCTGATGAGATTTTGTGCCATTCATCGTTTTTCAGAGATTTAAATCAGTCCGAGTTAAAATTACTCAATCTTTCCTTCAGTGATAAATTCGTTGATGATCTCAAATTATTTGTTTTGTTCGATTACTGAAAACAAAATGTCAAAATATGAATCTTAAGCACTAGAAGTCTTAGTAAGTCGTCTTGAGACACAAATCAACTGAACGACACTTGAGAAATGAGATTAGGCCATCGTTTGAAAGCCCAAAATTAAGCCTAAAATCCAACCTTTTTACATTATTCCGTTGCAAGCCCATTTGAGCCAAAAAGAAAATATGTCTTTTATTGAAAACCCATTGTCCGACCTAACTCCAACTGAGAGTTTGAAGCCCATAAAAAGAAGTCATACCCATTATCGGAGAATACTGGGGTAACATTACGGTTGAAAAAAAAAAGGCCAAAAAAAAAAAAAGAAAAAAAAAATCGCAAAAGATTGATGTGTCGGAAAAAAGGGGAAGAAAAAAAAAAGGTGAAAAAAAAATGTGATTTCGAAAAGAAAAAGCGAAAGAAAAAGAAAAATGGATGTTGGAAGAAAAGTGCCTAAAAGTCAAAATACCGAAAAACCTCTATATTCTTAGAAATTTTGAACTCCAAAAACAGCCATTCTTTCTAGCCAAAATTCGAGCCTACAATACAACCAAAGAAAGTCCTAATAGATCTCATGGGAAGTTAGTTATAGTGTGGAGAGAAGACGAATAGGATCTATGGTGTGATTCAATGTTTTCAAAAAGTAATCGATTTTCTGTTCATGAGATCATATTCATCCATTGTATAAAAATCCATTTTTGATTATGTATATGTGAAATTTGTTCATATAAATTTACTCTTTTATTCACATATACCGAGAGAAAATAACCCATTTCCGAGTGTTCGATTGTGAGTGCATTCTGTGAGATTTTGAAATCAAAACGAACTTTCGGATAAGAAATGCAACGATCAAATCTTTTGAAATTGACGGTTATATTGGCTATGCACACACAGACACAATAAGTTGAGATTGAGAAATGAAGTTCTACTATATTTATGAAGTTTGCATTCAAACTTGGTTATATTACATTTTAGTCATTTGTATTGAGTCAAGCTTTTGAATTTTGTGGGTATATTCACTGCAAACCCTCACGAGACAAAACTCGTCCACTAGGGTAACCTAGGGGTTTAACGGCTTGTTGCACATGCTAAGTGCAATCGTGATTCCTACGAAAGTGAGTTAAATTTTAATTTTTAGTTTTGCTCGAGGACTAGCAAAGTTTAGGTTTGGGGGTATTTGATGAGTGCATTATTTTGTATATTTTATACCCAAATTTATACTTTGTTAGTCCCATTTTAGTGTATTTAATAAGTTCTTAGGACTATTTTCTTAAAAAGAGGAAAAAATGCGAGAATGATTGAATTCATATTGAAAATGGTAATTTTAACTCAAAAATGGGCACTTCGATAATTTTATAATATTCTTGTGCTAATTTGTGAAAAAAGTTGCCTAGTGAAATCTTTGCAGATAATGATGGAATTTGGTGCAAATTGATGATCAATTCAAAAAAGGCGCGAAAATGCTGATTTTTACGGTCGTTCGAAAAAAATGCTGTTTTTGCACTTGTGAAATCTTAAAAAAGTCGGAAATTTTTATTCTCCGATTTGGACGAAACTCGGCATGCGTGTTCAGGAAGAAAAGATAAGAGTTTTCGAGTGGGGGGAAATTTCGTCCCTTATCACGATCCAAAGATTAAAGAGGTGGAGAGATAGCTACCAACACTATTCGGCCAATCAGAAAGAGTCCCACCACAACTCAAATACCTCACCACTTGTCCTATAAAAAGGACCCTTGGGATCATAATTTCGAAGACAATTAGAGAGGACTTTCGTGGAGGATTTCGGGGAGCAACTTTGAGTGATTGTAATCAATTTGAGGGTCAAGTTTTTATCATTTTTTTAGGGGATTCAAGATTCTTGTGAGAGAACTATTTGTAAGTTTGGTTTATTAATGAAGATCTCTACTCATTCTTGCAATTTCTCTTTCATTATGGTAGCTTGATTCTTATATTAGGAGTAGGGTGAAGTTTATCATAGTTAACTAATATTGTCACGTTAATTTTATCGTTGTTTATTCCCTACTTGTTTTAATTGTTATTAAAGATTCGGTATTCATTTTAAAGCGACACGAGAGTGTGTTTTAGAACCTTCAAGATTGTTTTGTCAAATCAAGTTTTGAGATTTAAAAATAGTAATTTTTGATGGATTATGCTTGCACTTTGATTGTTTTGATAGTCCATGCTTAAATACATTTGCGAATTTTAAAACTTGTATTTTCTAAGGGAATAGGGATTTCAGCCGTCTATTAGAGACGTTAAAAATATTTTGATCATAACCGTCATATTTTCCGAATTAAACACGGCGAGAGTCGGTTTAATTTGAGTTATAAAAAGGGAATGGCAACATTAAATTAGTGTGCAATATTAGTTACGTGATAAATGGACCCCGAATCCTAATTATTTCTTAATTGTTTACAAACCTCTTGCGTTACTCTCATTTATCGTAGTTGCTTTTATTTTGTATAATTTATAATTATTCTCTACCCCATTTGATCTAGTTGGACAGTTGTAATTCTTTTAATAATTAAAATTGACAAATCCTCGTGGGTTCGACCCGTACTTACACTCGCTATTCTATAATAGCCCGTGCACTTGCGGTATTTTATAAATTGACAACACATCCATACATATATAATAAGTGTATTCATCCTTCCGAGTATACCCTCACTGGATGATTCCCTCTCAAGTGCCATCTCACTAGGTGTGCTCAAATAACCTAGTTACCCAAGTTGGATTCGCTCACCAATCTGGTTCAAAACAAAACGAAGTGGAGGCGGTCATATTCCTTCCCTGAAAGTGAGATAAGCCCCTCACCCATATAACGGACGCTATGACCTGGGGATATACTCACCCTACTCCTCAAGCTAGGGGATTCACCCACATCGCGCAACCTCCCTTGATAGCACTAGAGAATATAATTTAATAAATATCTAATCACTGATATTTAGTAGCACACACAATATATACACATATATATATACTATCACTACACCGTATATGTATATATAAAATAAACCCCGGATTTACCGTGTACTCACAACCCGTAACACTAGCCTGAAATCCCGAGTCTCTCGCCTGACTCGACCAATTAAGTTTTCTCACTTATTATATTATTATTATCCCGAGTCTATGGTCTGACTCTAATTTAATTAATTCCCATATTAATTAATGTAATACTTTCCCCGAGTCTATGGTCCGACTCTGTGTTAATTAATTTACACACTTAATTAATTAATACCAATCCAAGTCTATGGTCCGACTTTCATTTAATTAATTTCACCCAATTAATTTCTATAATGATAGCCCGAGTCTATACCTCCACCCTTATTTAATTTAATATCACCTAAATTAACTTATTACCTCCCTGAGTCTACCATCCGTCTCTAATTAAATTAATTACCCACCTATTAATTTAATACCTTCCCGAGTCTACAATCCGACTCTAATTATATAATTAGCACAATTATCAATTTAATACCAATCCGAGTCTGCGGTCCGACTCTATTTAAATTAATTTACACACTAATTAATTTATTTCCTTCCCGAGCCTACAGCCCAACTCTAGCTAATTAATTGCACATTAATTAATTTACCACTTTCCCGAGTCTATATTCCGACTCTACCTTAATTAATTTATCTCCAACCTTAATTCACTACCTTGGCGTCGCTTAGCCAATATACCCGGACTCACTCACTTGATCCGTATCTCCCTATTTTGGAATAACATCCCTCAATTTCCTCCATAGAGTTTCCCCACATAAATTGCCCCTAGTCCCAATTACTATTCCCCATAATTACTAGGAATATGTATTTCATAATTATATAACACTAATTAATGTATGAAAATTAATATATAATTAATTTCCCCCTTATCTCACACACAGGCCGAACTGCCCAGAATTAACCATCGTCGATCGATCGATGCCCCCCGGTCGATCGATCGATCCCTTCGTTCCAGCTCTCCTTCCTTGCTGAATTTCACCATTAACGAAAATTAAGGTTTTTAATCCAAAGTCTAAACCTCAAATCACATTATCCCACCACATAAACATAGTTATTCCACATCCTACACATCAAGGGACCTTAGGATAATCAATTTATCTACTTATCTCATGATTTTCGAAATGGGTCTTTCTTCACAAAAATTCAATTATCTGTTTTACAATCCAATTTCCAGATTTAATTTCTACTCTTTTATGTTCTGGATTTCTCATTCAAATCATATGTACATATTCAGATATCAATCGCCTATCTAAATCTTACTTTGAATCTCATTCAAGTGTCCCATAAACAAAAACCCCATTTTGTACCCATTTATACCCAAAACGAATTTTAGTATACACATCACTAAAATATGAATTGGATATCACAATTTAGAAGTAAAAACAGTTAACCACTTTCCTGGAATTGTTCGTAGGGTCAGATCCGTCGTCGACATCCCTTAATTTGGCTCCAATAACCTCCAATTTGCCTTTTGATTGTTTCCCCCAATCTCCCTCTCAAACCCTAGGTTAGAATAATGTTGGCTGCTCCTTTTCCTTTTCTTAGGTTTAGGTTTAAAAACACAAATCCCGTTTTTTGCCTAATGGGCTAAATTAAAATAGCCCAAATCACCCCATGTGGGCCCGGCTATGCCCAAAAATATCTCGAGATCCAATTACTACCCCCGGGTACTCTTTTCTGACTATCTCGACCCATCCAGACTCAACTGCGCAGTCAGAATTGACATCCGAATTACTTTATAAAAATCCTTATCTCACACCCAATTTAGTCTATACCGACTCCCGGCTGGGATAAGTGTATACCTCGTCATTAATACTCGAAATGACGTAATTAAATTATTGCTATTCACTTAGTAAATAAATTTCCCTAAACATTAACCATTCACTCCCCGATTAATATTTAAATATATATATTGCCGTAATTAATTCAATTAAAATTACAACACACCAGTAATTTAAAATTCCCGAATTAATTAAATATTAACTATATAAAAATACGGGGTGTTACAAGGTGTTCCTTTCTTATTGGTCCACGTAGATGGGTAATTTTTGGCATCAGTAGTGGGGGAAAGTACTTCTTCAACATATAAATCACTTCATTCACCGTCAATTTTACGGTCACTATGTGATCTCGATTGACTACCTTCTCACATAAAAGTGTGAAGCAGATACTAATTTTCATAATAGCCCTCTGCATATCTGTGTGCTTCGAGAAATAGTACATAAACAATAGCGACACCAATTGCATGATTAAATGCCATTCGTGGGACTTACACTTATGTAAATCATGGGTAGCATAATTTATAATCCTTTGAAATTTGGACAAAAAATTCGTTGAAACCTTCAAATTATATATTATGTCTGAAAGCACCTTCATTTCCTCACTCGTCAAAGTAAAAGCACCAGGGGGAATTATTGTCCTTCCCCTATTATCTTCTTCCAACCATATTTATGGCTTAAGTTTCAACGCTTTAAGTTCTTTTCGTGCATTTTCTCCATCCTTCAAATGACTCCTCCCCATGCATGTGCCCACAATATGTTCAACGATGTTCTTCTCTGTGTGCATCACATCCAATACATAGCACACCAGGTTATTCTTCCAATAAGGCAAGTCAAATAAAATTGACTTCCTAGATCATGCATTTCTTGTCTCAGTTTCATTCCCAGTTGGGGTCTTCTTATGCTTGACATTCTTAAATTTAGGATTCATATCTAGCATATTAGGGCCACAATCAGAAGATTTACTTTTAATTTCTGAGGCTGAAAGTTTTCTCAACGGTAGCCTGTGTTCAACCCCCCGGTAAAAAATTAGAACCTTTCTCAAATCTAAAACTATGAGCGGGGGGTAAAAATGTCATATGGCAATGGTATACATTTTTTTAGCTAGAGGAGAGATGAAGAAATTCAGTCTCCTCTCCACAAATAGAACACCACAAATAAGCATGTACTACACAACCGGATAATGTCCCATAAGCTGAAAAATCATGAATTGTCCACATCAACATAGCTTTTAGCGTAAACTCTTCTTTGCTAAAAGAGTCAAATACTTGCATTACCTCTTCCCAAAACTCATTTAATTCTTCTACCAAAGGAGCCAGGTAGACATCAATGTCCTCACTTGGTGCCTTTGGCCCAGGTATCAATAAATACATCATCTAAAATTAAGGTCTCATACATTGTGAAGGAGGGGGGTTGAGTGGGGCTAGGATCACTGTCCATACACTCTGATTGGTTCTTAGATTTCCAAATGGATTGAAACTATCTGTTGATATTGTCAAACGAATGTTACGCTATTCTCAAGAAAAATCGGGATACCGAAACTCAACCTCTTCCAGGTTGTATAATCAATAGAAGGATAGCTATAAATAATCACCTATTGAATACGTTCGTATAAGAACTAGAAGGCTAGTTATAAATTAGTTATAAATGTTACAGAACCGTTATGTCGCGCATTCAAATGAGAATGCATGTAGGCATGCACCCCTGAAGCAAGTGTTATATAAGAAGTTGACTTAATGCAAATTTACTCTTGCATTAAAATTCTAATTCTAATTCAAATTCAAATTCAAATTCAAATTCAAATTCAAATTCAAATTCAAATTCAAATTCAATTTTAATTTTAATTTGAAATTAAATTTCAATTTATAATATTAATTCCTACTTACTCCATCTCCTCTAAAGGGTGAGTGGTCCTATCCCATTCAAAACCGCATATTTCAGTAATATACTTAACAACTCATGCACATTGTTCAAATCCCCATAGTTCTCCAAGTAAATGACGTAGATTCGCAAGTGTGAGTGTTATTTCAATTTATCAATTGAAATAACACTTAACATCGCATCATCTAGTATGTACCCAGAGAACATTAAGATACGACTGCAGATCTTTCTCCAAAAGTAACAAGTGTAAGCCACTCAAAATATTATTATACAGAAACTATGCAGTCCCAAACTGTCCAAGTGGGACAATACGAGAGATCTCATTACAGGGGTAATGACTCTCGAACGGGTTTAAGGGAAATTTAATGCGTACGCATAAGAACTAGAATGGTAGTATCTATGCGCACTATATGTAATTTAAAGTATGTTTCATTTAATTATATCTTATCATAATTCGAGAGATTTCATTTAATTATGTAATTTAAAGTATGTTTCATTAAATTTAAAGTACACATAAGAACTAAAACTTATAACAATATCAATACCAATTCAAATTCAATTCCAATTTATACCAATTTATACCAATATCAACACCAATTCAAATTTAATTTCAGTTTATAACAATTTACACCAATATCAATACCAATTCAAATTCAATTTCAATATATACCAATTCAATTCCATTGAAATTGAATTTCAATTTCGATTTCAATTTCACTTTCGTTCAATTTCAATTCAATTCAATTCAAATTCAATATCTATACGAATGCAATTCATGTTATAAGGCTGGGGAACATCAAATCGTTAAATTCAAATTCAGTAACACACACGCTAATTCATACACACACACACACACACACACACACACACACACACACACACACACACTGCCCCTCACCTCCAACACACAGACACACACACCCTACCCCACTTCCTCCCCTGCCGCCCCCACACCTACACACACACACACGCACACGCACACGCACACGCACACGCACACGCAGACCCCCCCCCCCCACACACACACACCTACACATTCACACGCAGTCCTACACATACACATATACACACACACATACACAAAGGAAAAAGAGAGAGAGAAAAAAATAACCTGAAAATGTAGAGAGCGAGAAAGAGAGGGAGAGAGAGAGAGAATCGTCGCGCAGAGAAGAGAGAAAATGGAGGGAAAGGAAACGGTGGGAAAAAAAGAGGTGCTAGGGTTATTTGTTAAAAGAGTTGTAACGGAACTGTCAAGGTCATTGACTGTGAGAACTCTTTAAAGTTGCCGTGATCATTGGCCTCGACAAGTCCGTGACAACTGTACATGTCAGGGACATGTCACGGTCAATGACCGTGACAACCCCTTGTTACGGACTTGTCACGGCCATTGATTGTGACAAAAATGCGTGTTTTTACGATTAATGACCGTGACAAGTCTGGTCGGATCAAAGATGACAATTTAACCTTTTTGGTGTAGTGGTGCACTACTCTGGGCATACGTCTTATACCGAGATGGAGCATAGAATGATAAGTTTTGAATGTTCTTTCATGTTAGTTTTATTTTATTCAATTTAGTGATAGTTATATACTAATTTACTAATTTTGCATTATTTAATTTCAGGAAATAGGGAGTGGTCATGGGGGTAAGCCACATAGGCTCAATGCCTACGTGAAAATTCGAACAAAAAAGGGAAGGATAAGGAGGTGGATCCGACCGTAACCGCCACTATTATAAGTCATCATTTTAATTACATTATAAAAGTAAAAATTTATAATCACATATTTTTTTTTTATTAATTTATCTAATCTTGTACTTTTTGTTGTTTCAAAAAAATCTTAAAGAAGTGCACAACTCGTAGAGTGATGCCGACAAGGCATATCTGGTTACAGACGCACTAAGCTAAGCGCTCGGGTGGGATCACATGGGACGTACTCCGGGGGTGAGATCTCGGTTGGGAAAGTCGAGGCTCACCGAAATTGCATTGAGCAACACTAGGCTAGCACGCAAGGAGGACAATTTGACGACCAACAAAACGTTGAGATGTTTGACAACTTGGAGAGAACAATGCAAAAAATATTTGCGTTCATCAAGCGTGCTCTTAAAAGATAGATTGAGTCGAGCTCAGGGAAGGGCAAGAAAAAAGTGGTGGATGAGGGGACCACTGCTCTGTCTTTCACACCCTCACCCTCACCGATACCCCCTCATCTCCTTATGCCATATTCATCACACCCACCCATACCCCTGCGTCCTAAGGCCATTTTGAACAATTGGTTGTGATAGTGTGTATATAGTAGACACACGAGGTGGCAATAAAATATCTAAGGGGTTAAGAGACTTTTTTACACGCCCATGTACTATGGTGCATAACCGTTTGTTGCAACTGCTCGAGGTACGGGTCCGCATCATGGAAGTGTTAATGGAAAAAGAGAATGAACCTGTGTCGTTGAACGAACAGTGCGACATTCGAAATATTGAGGGTTGTCTATATTCTTATGTAGTATGTCTCACCTTTCTCATTCAAATTAATAACGAATGAACAATTTGTCATAATTTGATTAGTAATTGTTTAGTTTTTTATTATTATGAATGTGAATATTAAATGTTATTTATTGTTTGATAATGAATGAATAATGTTATATGGCTTAGATATTATGAATGAATGAATGTTGGTTGAGAAAATATACCATATATTTGATGTAACAAGTTATAATATACTACTGGGCAGTGGCAGTGACCATATTTTCCATCAGTTGTTTTCTTTACTACTGCTCAGTACTGTCGCGGACTTTGAACGTGATAATACCATGTCAAGTTATCAATTATCACAGACGTGTCCCAGTCAAAGCCCGTGACAAGACATTATCATCACGATCTTGTAAAGATTGTTGACCGTGACACGACCGTGATAAGGAGAAATGTGTCACGAACTTTGACCGTGATACATCCGTGACAAAAAAGTTATCACCCTCAATCATGTCACTTTTTTTTACCGTGACAAAATCGACTTGTCAAGGTTTTTGACCATGATAAGTTTTTCTTTTTGGTGTAGTGACCTTCAATGCATCTCAAACAACTTGATATAAAGACAACATTAATCAATCCTAATAACCATGGGAGGGGAGCTAACATATCAAGAGAGAAGATATGATGCAGGTCCCCATCATTATATCATAGCGCATCACTATTCATTAGGAGATGGTATGCATGTATGTATGTAAGGGACTACTGATGATATCGTTAAAATAGGTTTTGATTTGTCTCCTTTTTGTGTCTCCTGACATGACCTGATATCTGTGCACATAGACTAGATTGCACATCATTAATAAAAATAATTTTTCCATTACATTGTGTCCGTAGACATCAATCTCAATAATAAGGCCATCCACAATGGGTGGATTTTAAATACCATAAATATGGAGTATACACGGATGGAATTTGAGTGTGAATCACAGTGGGATCCTGTAAAAATGGGGTAAAGGTTGTAGCCGTCTAAGGTCACAAATTAATTTTTTAGACGTGAGTTCTCACGTCTAAGGAGTTTGAGTGCTTCAATGGATAATATTCTCATGTTCAGAAGCGAAACAGTTCCCTTTCTAGAACAAACGCAAGAGTTTTTTCCTTTTAGACTTTAAACAGAAAAATTTATCCTATCTAACACAATGTTCCCCACTGTCGAATATTCCATAACACGCGCATAACTTTGCTGGAGGGTTAAGAGACCCCCTTCGTTTTCAAATGAATTTGACTCCCAATGTGACCTATTTATGGGTTTAAAGGACCCATTGTGGATGGCCTAACATGAGGTGGGTAGAGTATGGAGGGGCGCCTTGGCTCCCCCAGTGTATAACGTACACGTGGAGACTAATTTTGACGTCATGAGCATCAAGGTGCTATGGCCAGAGCTACAGGTCCCTCATACTAGTACACGTACACACGGTCCGACAGTGTATGATGTAGATGCCTAGTACGAGCATCTTGCTTTCATCTAATAGTGAATCGCACGGGTTATCACTGCTCAAAGGATATAGGACTATATACCGATTTATTCATATTATGAGAAAGACTTGCTCGATATTATGTTTGATCTTTATCGAACTCCACTATTACGTACATTCTTTTAAAGATAAATTTGCATAATCGAATTCAATTTCTTAGGTATGATTTATTTGTGTAATATGTACGATGTGCCTCATAAGTGATTGAGTGAGCATGTCCGACTCAATCGAAGAGTGCGAGAGATGTTATACACGGAAACACGCGACCCCTGCTAGCACATTTATTAGACACAAAACACCATTATGCAGACTACGAACGAGTTTCAAGCTTGTCGATTTGGGCGAGATGACAATCAACATGAGCAAGATGCGATCCCTCACGAGTTCGAGTCATTCCAAACATATGAAAATGACCCTTTCTTATTTTTAATCCATCATGTTCTTATCCGGCATCACCCTCTCTTCTCTCATCTCAATGAAAATAATAAAGCTGAAAAGAGAGCTGTTTAAAAAAGACAGTTCTAAACAAATTTGTCAAAAGCCGTTTCCTAGCAATTGAGCTGCCTTCTCTAGAATCACAAGGCCCTCATTGTTGAGTCACCATTTGTTCATCTGTTGCTTTCCTTTGAGTCATGATTGACGGTGATCTTCAACCTTTTTCCCCACAATTTGTATTTTTTTACAAACACTTTTTCTCTATGGTACAAGTTTAACTAGAATCTTTTTTTTGGGTACATAGTTTACTAACCACCTTTTTTGGTACATAGTGTGTAAAAATTCTACCCAAACTGGTCCAATGTGATAAAGAATAAAGGACCATATGTGGTCCATCTGGATTAAACATCAATAATTTCTCAAATTTCGGAAATGTTTTATATGATGTCTGTAGGCATCATATGCCCTAATAATTCATCTTTGGATATCATTATTCTGGATACTTTCTTCTCATTAATGAGCCACCAGATAGTACAAAATCATTATAGGTTCTATTATTTTTTATTCTTCTCTTTGTTTGCTTTCAAAACAAGAAACAACTCTTCCATGGGGCACTAATTGATTTGTTGGGTCATTGCCATAATATATAAACAAAGAGTATATGACATTATACAAAGGTAGTCAGTATTTAAGTTAGGTGCGCGTGGGAGGTGAGTTCTGCACAGTACCCCCATGTTTAGTTTGCACGGGGGAGTCTAAAGACCTCATTCGTGTGAAGGTTCGGGGTTAAAAAACAAAAAAGTAAAAATGTGCTTAAAACGATGCTTTCGTTCAAAAAAATAATAGAGTTCGCAATTCAGTATGATTATGTGGCAAACAAAGATTTTTTTTACTCGTCCAATTAAATATTTTATCTGCTCACTCTCTCTTATGGCAATAAATATTACGATGTTAAACGTTATCGTATATACAAACTTAACAGATATACATTTAAAAATTTTCATGTACATTACAAAAAATTACTTATGCATTACAAAGCAAGGATCACGTTGAAAATGAGCACTACACAGGGCTCGGTCAATGACGAATTTGGTTCGAACTCTATTTATGAGACTTGGGTCATTCTATTTGAATTGGACCTCTGGGCATTTTTTTCCATTTAAACATCGTAATATTTATTTATATGTCGGTTTGTTGATTGTGACTATTCACCACCTTACTCACAAATATTTTTGAGCCCCTAAATTGCCCGTGATATTATATTATAAGAGAAACGCATAACTGGTAGACTTTATTTTTGAATTTTTTTTATTATGACGAAGGGCAATAAAAAAAATATACGAAAGTGGGAAGCCATAAACTGAAAAATTGAAAAAGAAAAAAAAAACAATCCAGAGTTTATCAATTACATCACGATTTAAACAAAAGTCAAATAAGTTCAAAATGATCATTTATTTCGATGGCCATGGAAATATATAAATTTTCTTTTGGTGCCGTGTACAAAATCAATGTTTAGTTAAACTAAAATGATATTTAATCTTTTGTTAACATAAAAAGGTAATTATGCCTTCGCTGGTTGGCACTTGGTTTTGTAAACGTGCATTGCTAAGGGAAGAGGCCAAATTACTCGCATGTTTATAGTTTCACAAGAATTCTTATTTTGCATAACCGGTACATGTACGGTATGTAATATTTATCATTGTACTTGCCTAAAACTAATAAGAAGCAAACTATAACGAAACAAATATACAAAATGAGCAATAACAGAATTTATAGAAAGTTCCAAAAAAGTTCTACGATTTAAAACCATTTCTAAAATTTAATTTGAAAGACTTAATATAACTCTCAAAAAATTAGCCTCAGACCAGCTTGTCAACAGTAAGATTAACGTCAGATTTTCTATATCATAAATTATAATAGGTTTCGTTATGTTTATTATCAAGGCAGTTGTATTTTTATGATTTTATCCTTTCTCTACGTTTTTAAATGATATATTGACACCCCACCAACTTTTCTATTCTTTTTGTTTGTTAGATTGTTTCCAAGAATGTCTCTTGAATCACTTTGTGCGCACCAAATTAATTTTTTGGGTCAATTCAAATCGACATATAGGATGGGCAAGGGCGGAGCTAGGATTCCTCGAAGGAGTGGGCTAAAATTAAAAACGGATCCGAGAATTTTTCTCAATGAGGCCGAAGTTCCAGCCAATGTCTGGGGTTGAGGGCGATTTCCCAACAAGAGAAATTTATGAAGTTTTTGTATCTATTTATCTATATTATTTTTTATTTTCCAACAATTTTTAACCTTTACACATTTTGGGGTTATTTTTTATTAACATTTTAAATTCAAGTAGCAATTTTCAACCCTTACAGATTTTTTTTCAATTTTGCAGGGGCGGGCTACAGCCCTGGTGGGCCCACCCCTGGATCCGCCCTTGACGATGGGCCTCGCAATGTCACAAGAAAATAATTCTTTCATGCTACGCCCAAAGATGTCGCTATCAAATTCCAAACCCGAGATGGGCCTCGCAATAAAATAATTCCTTGATGCTATACCCAAAGATGTTGCTACCAAATTCCAACCCCGAGATGTTCGGATTTTAAGTTACACTCTTAGCATTGTTAATGAAACTATGGTTATAATTTAATAAATTATTTACAATTGTATCTTATTCTAGAATCAAACATTTTTTTTTCAAGTTTACGTGAGGGTTGGGGATGAAGTTTCCATTTCAAAAATAGCATTTTTCAGAGCACTAGACGTTAAGTCTCATTATCACACAAATTATCTTGAAAGGTATGCAGCGACACCATATTTTGTCAAGCTTAAGAATTTTATCTAAAGCCACCAAGGGACTAGATAAAAATCCAAATTCAATTCAAATCAGACTTGTTTATACTTAATCATTTTTTTATTCTGATAACTCATTTATTCGTTTCTTGAATTGATATTTGGTAATAACTGATATCGTATCAAAGATCAAGAATCAATGGAAAAGAAAAAAGAGGCGCTAGAGTTTCATATTATCATAAATTAGAATGCAATACAATAAAAAGAAGGAGAATTAATATATGACTTACTACAATCACCTAACAATAAAAGAGAAAATACTAAAATGCCCTTAATACTAAATAAAATTGTAATATAAACTCTAATAATAACCAGATTTGATTTGACCCAATTTTATTATCACTAATAAAAGTATTATTATTAATATTATTATATAAAGTAAATATCAGGATTAAACGTAATATAATTAGTATATATTGACATATGTTTGATATTAATATGTATCTTACGTATATTATATATAATAAGATAATCGGATTGAAAATAACTAACTGCTTGATACATTAGAATAGGAAGATCATCTCACATTGTTAAGGACATCTCCTACTCAAAGGAAAAATTGCAAAATCCATAAAAGACAATCTTTTCATTGGTAATTTGAATGGAAAAGTTCATCTTCTTTACTAACTTTTTTATTTCTGTTATCCAAATTAAAGAAATGTAAAATAAATTACGTGTCACCTATCTTTTCTTTTTCTATAATTCGTTTATCATGTGTTAAGAGTCCCATTTAAAGTTCATAATTGTTTTATAAATATTTTTTTTCATTTTTCAACCATTTAACTTTAGTAACACGTTAAATCAACATCACTTGATGTTGAGCTTCTACTCTACAAATTGAAATTTCACATTATTTTTAGGGATATAATCCTTAAATAGGAACAAAATCAACCCAATATAAAGGCCCTCAATTTGTTAATAACTTTTAAGCATTCTTCTTCTTCCATAGCTAGGATTTTACACTAAAATATATAAATATGTTAACTATGATATCTGCTAACAGCAACAGATGGAGAGCAGGCAGATGAATGTCTTATATAATCATTGTTCACTGAATACTATAATAATTTATGTTAGTATATCAAATACTTCCAACCATGTGCTCCATTCAATAAAGCATATATAACAAGGAAACTGATCCTACAAATGGCCCACAATAAAAATAAACAATGGTTGCTTTTAACTTGACGGGTGGCGGGGTTTAAAATAAGATTGTGGATTAAGTAACACATGCTTGACAAGTTCGTATATGTTCTAATCAGTCGAAAACGAGAGCTTTCTGAAACTTGTACGAATTAAGTATTAACTTTAAACTTTTATAATTAATTTGATAATTTGTTAATTTAAGTATTAATAATTTTGAATTGATGAATTAGTTAGTTAATTCAATAATCGAATTGTTTAACATGTTTAAAACATGTACATGATTTTTCTAAATTAGAAGTCGGGATTTGTTGTACGTATTAGGTCTGAATTAGTTTAGAACTTTTAAAATTACTTTTTTAAAAATATAAATTTATTATGGATCACAATCATCTATCGTAATTATAACCTTAACAAATTTGTTCGAAGTCCTGGCATGGGTCACGATCGTGAGCCACGACGAGCTGATATATTGGTCACTGGGTCACGATCGTAAATCGTGACAAGCTAATATATTAGCACAGTGTGGCTCACGGTCTTGAACCTTGACAAGCTAATATATTGGGTGTGGCGTGGGTCACGATCATGAACCATGATTGTTTCCCGAAATTGAGCTTTTGGATGGATTTGTGACTAGTGCGTATAGTCACGATTGTTGGTCATGACTAGTTAAATGGTTATGGTAGATTTTGTCCCAGGTTAGGAAAGATTTGCACTATGTTTGACCCTCTTGATAAAATATGCTTACTTTTTTTAAGAACTACTTCTTTAAAATGTGTTAGATTTGTGAGATGAATCCATTTTGATTGATAAACTTCAGTTAAAATTTCTCATGTTAAGGTAAAAAAATGCGGGGTAAAATATTTGAATTCAATCGCCCACTAATATGATATCTTTATATTTCCTATAATTTTATGTTTTTTGTTCAATATATATTTTTATTGAACAAATACACAATACGAGTATACATACATATACATGTGTGTGTGTGTGTGTGTGTGTGTGCGCGCGCACAAAATGTAGGCAATAGTGAAAAGATGGATGAAAGTGGTGTCAACCGTGTTTGTTAAAGCGAACAGGGAGGAGAAACGAACGCGTAAGGTATCATCTTATAATTTGATCCAAACCTATGTGGGTTCAGCTTGATCCGATCCATGTGAACCTACCCATATTAGGTCCTCTCTCTCTCACACACACACACTCTCTCTCTCTCTCTCTCTCTCTCTCTATATATATATATATATATATATATATATATACCATTATTTCTCTATCTTTTTATCAACTTCTTTTTTCTCTTCTACTAGTTACTCTCACAAAACAAACACATATATTTACTATACATACATTTATACATGGGAGAAGAATACAAAAATTGGGAAGAGATTTTCTTAGGAGTGGTTAAAAGTCATTGCCATAAAAATCACACACACGCACACACACACACACACACACACACACACACACACACATATATATATATACACACACCTAGGTATATGTATCCATATAATAAATGGGAATGGTGTTTTCGACCTCTCCTAACCAATGACTCGTAACATATATATATACACACACCTAGGTATATGTATCCATATAATAAATGGGAATGGTGTTTTCGACCTCTCCTAACCAATGACTCGTATTAAAATTTCAAATTTATATTTGATGGCGCATGTAGAGAATGAAGATTACAATGTTGGGATTTTATGGTGGGATAATAATCATTTGTAAATTTCATATTCATAATATATAGAATATGTCAAAATTTATAAACAATGTGACATATTTCTCGTGGTACTATTTAATTTAATTGAAATTTATGTCAGTCTTCTCACAGTTTCCCACGTAACTTTTCTCTAACACTCTATTAAAAAACTACATTTTATTTTGCCATAGTTGAAGACACCCTATCTCAACACCTCTACACTCTTTCATAAGATCCAAACAAAGTCCTTTCACTCTTAGACCTCCGGCCCTTCTTCAAATCCTAACTAGAGAACAACGATGCTCTCTTTGGGTCCATTTTGACTTTGTTCAGCTATCAAATCCTATAGTATTTTTCAAAGAAAACCATAGATCTCTGACTCCCATTTTAAACAGTCTTGATCGTGCGTAAAATGGATTATTAAATGAAGCTAATGGAGCTTGCTTAGCAAGGAAGTCTGGTAAAAGGTGACCTACCGATAGACAGGTTCTTCAGGCAAACTTGTGCTTTACCCTTTTATGGTTTTATTATTTAAGGAAATCCTGATCTCATTTGAATAGTTCTTCAATTTTAGTGCGACAACAACCTCGAAATTAGTCTACATCCTTACCCCAACATTCTCTTCAAATTACATAACCCTGCTCAACCATCACCCTAATGCCACAATTATTTTTTTTAAACATCCAAAACAAAATTTGAAAAACCTTGAAGGACCAAAACCTCTTTGCCTTTACTATTTTTAATAAATATAATTTTTCATGTTTTAGTGCTTTATTCTTTATTTTATTATTGGCTCCAAAATTACTTTAATTCCACCTTTTTTATTATTAAATGCATTCCCAAACTTATTTCTAATAAATAAAAAAACCCTAAAAAATGGTTTAAATGATATTACCCATTTGGGGCTGTTTTCATCATATTTCATATTATTTTCTCAAATTTCACTCTTTTTCTCCAAACAAAAGGATACACTTTGAATTCGGACTATGACTTAAATTTACTCTTATATATTGTGCGAACTATATGGACTTTGATGCTTTTTGGCTATGTATGCATCCTAAAATAATATTTGGGGTTCAAGTTCGTTTTTATTCATTTAGTTTAGTTTATTCCAAGTTTTTATCATTTTACTCATTTATTTAGTTCATTTTATTTATGCTTATTGGTATTCCACTTTCATTACGCTTATGACAGTCCCATTTATGTATATTAACTTTTCCACACTGAGATTATGATTTTGGGGCATCGCTCATATTCGTATTCACTTTGTCAAATTTTATTATACAGGGTTTAAATTTTATTATACAGGAAAACATAGAAATAAGAACGGAGTTGAAATAATAGTAGATATGAACTTTAAGGACGATATCATAACCGTTAATAGGAAAGGTGATAGACTTATACTTGTAAAATTAGTATTAGGTGAAAATATAATTAATATTGTTAGTGCTTATGCACCTCAAGTAGGATTAGATGAGCACACTAAAGTACAATTTTGGGAACAAATGGATGAACTAATTCAAGAAATACCCGTAGGTGAGAAAATCTATATAGGGGGAGATTTTAATGGCCATGTAGGAGAAGATCGTGTAGGATATGAGATAGTGCATGGAGGATATGGTTTTGGAGATAGGAACGACGGGGGAGAGTCTATTTTAGATTTTACGATGGCTTATGATTTTGTACTAGTAAATACATGTTTTAAAAAGAGGCTTGAACACTTAATAACTTATAAAAGTGGAACGCACAAGAGCCAAATAGATTTTTTTATTACTAGAAAAGGAGATCGATTAACGTGTAAAGATTGTAAGGTTATCCCGGGAGAGAGTTTAACCTCACAACATAGGATAATGGTGTTGGATATAAATATTAAAAATCAATCACGGGTGCGAAAAGTGAAGATTAACCCACGAACTAGGTGGTGGAACTTAAAAGGAGAGAAATTAGAACTATTTAAATATAAATTATTAATTGAAGCAACATGGAATAGTGAAGAAGAGACTAACATAATGTGGAATAAGATGGCCACATGCATTAGGAGAATATCAAAAGAAATTCTTGGAGAATCAAAAGGCAAGGGGCCACAGTCTAAAGAAAATTGGTGGTGGAATGAAGAAGTACAAAATATAGTAAAAATTAAAAGGGGGTGCTTTAAAACATGGCAAACAAATAGAAATAAAGAAAATTTTGAGAAATATAAATGGGCTAAAAAGGAAGTTAAGAAAGTGGTAAGAGATGCTAAGTTAAAAGCGTATGGTGATCTTTATACAAAATTAGGTACACAAGAAGGAGAAAAAAGTATTTATAAGCTTTCTAAACTTAGGGACAGGAAAACAAAAGATTTTAATAACGTTAAGTGTATCAAAAGTGATGATTCGAGAGTCCTAGTCAAAGATGATGAAATTATGAAAAGATGGAAAAACTACTTTGAGAGGTTATTAAATGGAGATAATGGGAGTAAATTATATATAGAGGAACTTAGGGAGACTCGAGAAAATATATTTTTTTGCAGAATTAGGACAACAGAGGTCAGGATTGCTCTAAAAAAGATGAAAATATGGAAGGCTTTAAGACCAGATGGTATCCCTATTGAGGTTTGGAAGTACTTAGGGGAGGATGGAGTATCATGGCTGTGGGTACCCAGAATTTAGAACCATGGGCCTGGACGAGTAGCCTTGTCCTGGCGGCCCAAAGTCCAGGCCCTTCATCTTTTATATTGATCCGGTCTCCCCCCACGATCCCATGGAGGGAAGTTATAGGGGAGATGGGAAACGTGGAGGAACCCATCACCTCCACTTACCTACATGTAAATGTATATATTAAACCCTAGGTCCGGGGCAAAAGGACAAGTTGTATTCTCTGTAATCAATCTCCAGAGTATATAGAAATAATACTGACTGCACCACCGTGGACGTAGGCACATCTTTGCTGAACCACGTATATCTTTTGTTGTGTGATTGACATTTTGTTTTCCTTGTTCTTTCTCGGTAATTCATTCTCTCATATTTATTTGTGTTACATAATAATTGTCACCACAATTGGCGCCGTCTGTGGGAAACGTTCATCTTTCCCTGAGAAGAGCCCACACCAAGAAAGGAGTCTAAAATGTCTGGTCACAGCAGCAATGCCCCTCAAGCAGGAGATATTCAAGAGACACCTGCTCCTCGCAGGATTAGTCCTGAAGTCCGGCGATCAGATCAGAGAGCTCACCCGGAAAGGCCAGCCTCAGAGGAAAGTCAGGGACCAACGAGGTCCACACAGATATCCAGATTAATTGATGCATACGAGGCAAGGCTCCACGAGCAGAGGGAGTATTCTCGCAGATACGAGGTTGAGAATGCTCGCTTGAAAAGAATACTGGAAAGACTGGAGAGGGAATTACGTCCTGATACCAGGACACGCCCATATCGCACTCCTAGCCCTCTGGCGAGCAAGTCTCTCAGTCGAGGAAGGAGCTCTAGGCGAGAATATCAAAAGGTCGAAGGTGTCGAATCAGACGACGACCTCCGCGAACAGATGCGAAGAGCTCGTCGCTACCAGAGCCCTGCTCGCAGCGACGAGAACATACGAAACCTAGTCCGCAGAGAGATGGACTAACATCCTGCTCGCCACGGAGCAAGATCATCCAGAGAACTCGCGAGGAGAGCTCTCAAAACCCAGATGAAGTCAACCTTCATAAGGGAAACCGAAGAGGAAGAGGCTCCCAAGAAATTTGCCATTCCAAGGTTCAAGATTTACGACGGGAAAACTGATCCCATCGATCACATTCGACAATATCGATAGGCCATGACCCTCTGGAATCACCGAGATGCCCTGATGTGCCACATTTTTCCCTCGAGCTTGCATGATGTAGCACAGAAGTGGTTCGAAAGGCTTCCCCACCGTTCGATCAAGAATTTCAAATCCCTAGTTGAACTCTTTACGGCCCGATTCATTACCAGTAGTTCCCACCCCAAAAGGATGGATGCTCTGCTAATAATGAAGAAAACGCCTCAAGAAACCCTACGAGAATATTTGAAAAGGTACTCGGAGTTATTCAACGAGATCGAGGACTGCGCGGAAGAGGTGGCAGTGACTTCCTTCAAAATTGGGTTTCCTAGCTCTTCCCTCCTTTACCAGTCCCTGATGAAGAAGGAAGCAATGACTATTGACGACCTGATGGCCCGGATCGAGAAATACGCAAAGGTGGAAGATGTCACCCGCCTTAATGCAGGAGAAAACGGTCGAGCTAAACTCACTACCAAGGGAAGTGAGAAAACTGAGAACCAGAAAAAAGGAGGAAAGAGTGGGGGCAAAAATGGCTCCAAGAACGGAGGGAACCCTGATGCGTCGAAATCATTCCAGGCGGTCAACACCGTCTTCAAAGAACCAATTTACAAAATTCTCGCGAAGATCAAGGATGAGCCGTTCATCAAGTGGCCCCGGAAAATGGGAGGAGATCCCTCGAAGAGGAACAACGCATTAAGATGCGCTTTCCATAAAGAGGGAGGACATAAGACCGAACACTGTAAAGATCTTAAGTCTCACCTCGAGGAGTTGGCCCAGTCTGGGCACTTGAATGACTACGTGGAAAAAAGGGTAGAGAAAGTGGCTGCCAACAGAGAAGCGAGACCCGATAACGTACTGGAGGAAGACGCTGGACATGAGTTTGTAGTAATCCACGGAGCGTCTGACATCAAGCAAATACAAGGGAACTCAGCTCAGATGGAAGTGAAAAAACTTACAGCGGTAATGCAGGCCTTTCAAATCGATCCAGCAAAGTCCCAGTCAGGAAAGTGTAGACGAGCAGAGGACGTCAACTATAATAAGTATATTATTTTCACAGAAGAAGATCTGGTGGGAGTAAGGACCCCACATCATGATGCTCTGGTCATTACCCTCAGGATAGCCAACTTCGACGTTGACAAGTTGCTCGTCGATCAAGGAAGCTCATCTGAAGTAATGTACCTCGACTTATTCAGAAAGTTGAAGTTGAGCGTCACCGACCTAAAGGAAGCTACTTTTCCTTTGGTCGACTTCGCTGGAAAAATGACTATGCCCCTGGGCAAGATAGTACTGCCAGTACGTGCTGGAAACATCTCCAAGATGATTGAGTTTTTGGTAGTCGACATCGACTCGCCATACTAAGCCATCCTCGGTAGGGGATGGCTTCATGCGATAAAGGAAGTCCCCTCGACCTACCATCAGAAGCTCAAATATGTAACCGAGCAAGGAGTAATGGAGAAGCACGGTGACCAAGCAATAGCGAGAAGGTGCTTCACAGCAGCCATCCGACCAAAGCCAGAGAAGAAATCCGGTCAACCCAACAAGAAAGATGAAGAAGGTGAGATGCCTTCCAAATAGCAATTAAAGTACAGAAGACCCGAAGTAGAGGAAACCAGGCTCCTCCCCTCCGAGCATCTTGTCGAGGACCTAATAGAAATTATGGCCGAAGATGGTGACAGTAGCAGAGTTTTTTTTATAGGAGCATCTCTCACTAACGAAGAGCAGAGGGAGTTGACGACCTTGCTGAGATGCAACATAGATGTTTTCGCATGGGAACCGTACGAGCTGCCCGGAATTGATCCTAGTGTGGTCTGTCATCAGTTGCACATCGACCCCACATTCAAGCCAATCACGCAGAAGGAACGCCGAACTGCACCTGAGAAGGCTAAAGCGATAGAAAAGGAAGTCGAGAAACTGCTGGATGTAGGATCCATACGGGAAGTGGAATTCCCCAAGTGGTTATCTAATCCGGTAGTAGTTCTGAAGAGTAATGGGAAGTGGAGAGTTTGCATCGACTTCACCGACCTCGACAAAGCATGACCCAAGGATAGTTTCCCCCTCCCAAAGATAGACCAACTAGTAGATGCCACCGCAGCTCACGAGCGAATGAGTTTCCTGGACGCATACTCGGGATATCATCAGATCCCCTTGTATGAACCAGACCAGGAAAAAATGGCGTTCATCACGACAGTTGGTTTATATTGTTACAAGGTCATGCCTTTTGGGATAAAAAATGCCTGGGCAACCTATCAGCGGCTGGTTACTAAAATGTTCAAGAGCCAAATGGGAGACACAATGGAGGTATACATCGATGACATGCTCGTTAAGAGCAAGAAGAAATAAGATCACCTCTCGGACTTGTCAAGTACCTTCGAAACCCTCAGGAAGTACCGAATGAAACTTAATGCGAGCAAGTGTTCCTTCGGTGTCCAGTCACGAATATTTCTTGGGTACTTTGTCAGTAAGCGAGGCATAGAAGCTAATCCAGACCAGATCGATGCAATCAATAGAGTGAAACCTCCTCGCACAATCCGGGACGTGCAGAAGCTCACTGGGATGCTCGCTGCCTTAAATCGTTTCATTTCCAGATCCTCCGAGAAGTGCAAGCCTTTTTTCCAGCTCCTGAAGGGGAGTAAATCGATAGAATGGAACCTAGATTGCTCGCGAGCATTGGACGAGCTTAAATCCTACCTAAGCACTCCACCACTGCTTGCCATACCAAAATAAAAGGATTCTTTATACCTGTACCTATCTGTATCCAATCATACCGTCAGCTCTGCGCTAATATGCGAGGTGGCAGGGATCCAACACCCCGTTTATTACGCAAGCAAAACCTTATTAGACGCCGAGCAAAGGTACCTACCATTGGAGAAGCTCGCCTTCGCCCTAGTAATAGCCTCAAGGAAGCTAAAGCATTATTTCGAAGCTCACACTATCGTCGTCCTTACATTGCACCCCCTTAAGGTAGTCCTAAGGAAGGCGGATTTATCGGGTAGACTGTCTAAGTGGTCAGTCGATCTCGGACGGTTTGACATCCAATTTCAACCAAGGACAGCTATCAAGGGACAGATCATTGCTGATTTCATAGTCGAATTCACGGGCGAAGAACTCTCCGACCAGCCTCAGCCAACAAAGCAAAATAACCAAGCGACAGTGGAAAATTGGAAACTATTCGTTGATGAAGCCTCCAACTCAAAGGGGGAAGGGGTAGGCATTATTCTCATCACTCCAGAAAACACAATCCTTGAACAAGGAACCAGGCTGGGATTCGCAGCCTCTAACAACAAAGCAGAGTTCAAAGCCCTAATAGTAGGTCTCCAAAAAGCGCAAACTCTGGGAGCGAAATGTTTACAGGTGTTCTGCGATTCACAACTAGTCTCCAACCAGATAAGTGGAGATTATAATGCCAAGGATGAAAGAATGGCAGCCTACCTCGCCTTGGTGAAAAAACTAATGATGAGCTTCGAGGAGATCAACATCCAGCAGTTTCCTAGGGGGCAAAACAGTCATGCTGATGCCTTAGCAGCCCTGAGTTCAGCAGTTGACTCCAGCCTTAAAAGGGTCACCCCCATTGATTTCCTCATTTGTTCGAGCATTAACCACAACAGCAAGCTGTCAAACGTGGGTCAAATACTCCAGGTGGGATCAGCCCCCAGCTGGATGGACCCCTTAAAATACTATTTAAAGGAGGGCACGCTCCCAGAGGACAAGAAAACTGCCCACCAGATAAGAGTCAAAGCTGCTCGCTTTCATTTATCTATAGGGGTGACTTGTATAAGAAATCCTTCTTCGGTCCCTATCTTAGATGCGTCCATCCAAGCGATGTCGAGCAAGTATTGCACGAGCTTCATGACGGAATCTGTGGAAGTCACGTTGGAGGAAGGTCTCTAGCCTTTCGAGCAATGAAGGAAGGTTATTGGTGGCCATATATGCAAAAGGACTCCGCGGTATATGTCCGAAAATGTCTGAAATGCTAACTCCACGCTCCTATGGTCCATCAACCCGCCAGCGACCTAAAATCCCTAACCAGCCCATGGTCCTTCGCCCAATGGGGAATGGACATCGTGGGACCACTACCCACCGCTACCGATAATCGTAAATACCTATTGGTCGCAACTAACTACTTCACCAAATGGATCGAGGCAGAACTATTGGCGAACATCCGAGATGTTGATATGATACGATTCATATGGAGGAATATAATCACTCGATTCGGAATCCCCAGAACCATCATCACTGATAATGGGACACAATTTGAGAGTGGCCCCTTTCAAGACTTCTGTAATGAACACGAAATTAGGCACAACTTCAGTTCGGTGGCCTACCCTCAGAGCAATGGACAAGAAGAGGCTTCCAACAAAACTTTGGTCGATGGATTGAAGAAGCGGTTAGAACGAGCCAAAGGCGCATGGGCAACCAAGCTACCCCACATCCTATGGGCATACCGAACTACCCCTCGATGAGCAACAGGAGAAACGCCATTCTCACTAACATATGGTATGAAAGCAGTCATCCCACTAGAAGCGGGATTGCCAACAATGAGATTCAACCTTGTCGAGCAAGGACAGAATGATGAGACATTACTCGCTGAACTCGACCTGGCCGACGAGCGTAGAGAATTTGCCCTGGTAAAACTTGCGAGCTGTCAGCAACAGCTCGCTAAACACTACCACAAAAGGGTTAACCCAAGAAGATTCCAAGTTGCGGACTATGTTCTAAGAAAAGTCATGGGAAACGCGGTAAAGTCATCAAATGGCAAGCTAGGCCCAAACTGGGAAGGACCCTTTAAAATAACTAAAGACGACCTGCAAGGTGCCTATCATTTGGAAACGATAGAGGGCAGAGAGATACCACGAGCATGGAACGCAGCGAATCTCAAGAAATTCTATTTTTAAAAATTCTATTGTCAAATCTTTTTCTTGCATTTATTATGTGAAAGGACAGTTCATCTCTCTTATTACTAATGAAAGTTACTTAAATTCATTACCCTCTGATCAGTAACAGTTGCATTTAATCACACATCTTTTCCAAATCACAAGCACGATGGTCGATATACCAGGGGAATACCCCTCCTCAGGTTATCGTCATGAATCACGAGAGACCTCTTAACATTGCCCCTGGCAATATATAAAGCCCTACAGAGTATTCTTAGGTAATGCGACCAGATTTTTATACTCGCCATCAAACCTACTCTGGTTGAGCAAAATCCTGATCGGATGAAGACGTCCAGTACGAGGTGTGTCCTCGCCAATTGCCCTGTTTAGGCCTAAGGAAGTGTGACGACACAACCTAAAAGGTAAAATGGGGCATAATGGTATTTTGGTATTATACTGGACTGGGGGGACACTTGCATGACAAATAAAAAAGGATTATGAAGCAGCAAGAATATAAAAAGATTGGATGAACACGTTTAGTCGGCAAAATTGCCCAAAACACGAACTTTTCATTAATCTCTTATATTTACAACAATGATAATACATGTTTAGTCGGCGAAGCTCGCCCAAAGCATTTACATTATCAAAAGTAAAAAAGAATAACAATTCGCAAAATCTCAAGGAGGTGGAAGCCTCCGAACAAGATAGTCTGCCACTTTTGCTCTTCTTCCGTCATCAGGAGCGGGGGCTAGCTCTTCCACAACCTCATTTGCATCCAACTCCAATAGATGCCGAGGAATAGCATCGATGGGGATCCATTGATCATCTCTCCTGAATGGATTGGGCATCAGTGTGGAGGAGGACATCTCGTGACGATACCATAACACCGAGTTCATCAAGACCTGCAGCTCTTTTAGGGCACTTAACCACCCTCTGATGAAAGAAAGTTCCTCGAACTCAGACAGTCTTGTTGGAGCATCTAGCCAGCCTTAATCGTAACCATCAGCCCACACTTGGCGAGGACCTTTCTTGAATAAATGCCACAGTCGGGTAACGTCCCTTTGAAGCCCAACAACAATTACATATGCTCGTCAAACATCATCGCGGAGCTCTTCCATCTCCCTATCAGGATGTTCTTCGGCTTCCCTGTTCCTGCCCCTGGCGCCCCTACCAGCTCGCGGAAGGGAAGGATGAGATCCAGCTCGTGATGACGAGGAGCCTTGCAGGACTGCTAAAACGGTGCTCGACGCATGCTCCTTAAGCTTTAAGACTTCCCTCCTCAGATCTTCATTCTCCTGCTGCAGGAACTCCCCAACTTGGTTGATCTCGTTGGCCTCTAGTATCCTTGCTCTCAGTGCACTGACTTCCTCTTGCACTGAGGCACCAATGTCTTCCATTTCTTGGAGCCTATCCTTTAGCTTAGCCACTAGCTCGGACTGCTCCTTATATTTTTGATTCCTAGACCTAAGTGACTTGCAAAGTCTAACAAAGGCCTGACGAACTTCAGGGCTTGCATTAGGACCAAGGGTCCTGCCCAGTTGGGAAGTAGCGGGAATGTAATCATCCACATCAACCAACTACAAGTAAGATAAAGATAGAGGAGAGAAAGAAATCAGCACAAGCAAAAAGTAGAGCCTTTTTATTTCATCAATAAAAGTCAAGTACATCAAGCAGAAACTGGAAAAATTATAAGCAAAAGTACAAAGATAGTCCTAAAAACAGATTAAGTAGCAACCTCAGGCTGCCTAGAGGTGGCTGGCTGCTTCCCCATATCAGCAGCAGTAGAGGCATCCCCCTCTGCAGGGATGCCCTCAGTCGCCTGGGCAGGACAAACACCGGCAAGAATTGACTGATCAACACCCTCAATGGCTGGGGCAGGAGCTTCCTCGTCCACAGTTGGCTTTGGGCCCGAGTCATGCTCGTCGAACAGAGGAGACTCAACATCAACACCGGCAGCTAAAAGAGCCTTGTTCCAGCCCTTCTTGAAGTTCAGACGGCTGATGTAGCCTATCTGAACCTCGACATCTTCGTAAGCAGCAGTCCACCCGGAGTTGTATGAATCCTCCTTGATGGTGGCTACCTGGGACTCTTTCACCTTTAGCTGCTCGGTCAGAACCTTGTTCTCCTCCACGAGATCCAGCTTGCTCGATCAGACTAAGTCATAAGCCTTCCTCAGCTCGCTCAGCTCCTTAACCGCCGCATCCCTCTCTCGATTAGAGTTGACGAGGGCCAAATCAGAGGAAACTCGAGCTGCATCAGCAGTCTTTAAGTTAGCCTCTAGCTGAGAACCCCTGACTTCCAGAATGGACTTCTGCTGCTCCAGTTCACCGTTCCTTCTCACCAGCTCGTCGCGAGAGCGATAGAGCATAGCGAAGTCAGTCACAAACTGCCAGAAATAAAGAAAAAGTCAAGAAGAAGAAGCAACTAAAAATTGTTAAAAAATTGAAAAATGGAGATGATCTTACCAAGGCTAGCCTCTAGTTAGCTTGCAGGGCCAATTGATCAGACCCCAGAACCCTCTGTCGATCTGCAGGGAGAACTGCCCTCTCGAGCAGCGCAGGAGCTAGCTGAGGAGAAATGGCAACTGAGGCCCCCTCGGGAAAAGCAGATACCGGGACCAAGGCTTGCCCAGCCTTCGTCCTTGGCTCCATCTTTCTCCTCTCATCCTCTTTCCCCTTCTCCATTCTCTTCCTCTCATCCATTCTCTTCTTTTCCTCCACTTTCTTTCTCTCCTCCTCCTTTTTTCTCTCCCTCTCTTTCACCTGCTCTTCCTCTCTCCTCTTCCTATCTTGTTCCTGAATAGAAGACCGAGAACTAGTAGCCACGGCCCCAGAAGTATACTTCTATTTCTTTGACCTTTGTGCAAGAAGCACGTCATCATTATCATTATCATCTCTAATCAAATTCTTCCTTCGAGGCATCTCTTCACCTGAACTGCTGAAAGTGCTCGACGATCCTCGAGCTTCAGAATCCTCCTCACAGTCAGAAGAACTGCTAATGTCAGAGCTCCCTTCACCCAAATTTCCTGCAGGCTCACTCTCAGAGCTTCTCTCTTCTTTGTCCAACTGGATAGGCTCAGCAGTAGTCTCTCCAAAAGAATCAAACTCTGGTACACTGTCCACAGGCTGTGCTATGAAGCTGGAGCCTACGTTCTTATACTCAAGCAAAAAGGCATCAGACCTGGGATGCTCGCCGTCACCCAGAGGATCTCTGATATTCCAAGCTTTCACTAACTCTGAGATACGAACCTCGCTAAGAGCAGGCTTCAAGTTCTTTGACCTCGATGTGGAAGAAAAATCAAAGAGGGGTTAGAAAAGTCATAAATCAGCAAAGATTGAAACAACAGTACAATGTCTACCAATATATTCTTTCCCATAAAAAGGAACAGTGAACCTCTCAGACCTCGACCCTTCAAATTGGGGAGAGAATTGCCAATTTCTAATAAGGAAACCCTCTTGCCAATAGTTCTTATGGGAATCAGGTAGATTTACTACCAATACCCTGTCAGGACTCCTAGCTTTGAGGTACAGGACACCTGAGCTAGTTCGAGAAAAGGAGTAATAGAAACAGACCTCGGCAAGTCCTAACCTAGTGCCATACAATTGATTTATCATATGCACACCGTTCACTATTTTCCACACATTGGGCGAGCATTGTGCGGGGACGATATTGAAATAGCCAAAAAAAATGCAAAAATAGATCATTAGGGGGAAAAGTAAGTCCTCCTGGGAAAGCAACAAAATATGGATCCAGTGGGCATCCTCTATATCCCTAACGTTCCTAGGAGGCGAGGCACAACACTCAATCTCTACCCACTCAGGAATGTTGTAGAACTTTCTAAATTCAGAGATTGATTTATTTCCAATCTTCGCCATTGGAAAACTCAAAGAAAAGCTACAAACCAAAGAGAAAGTGCAAAGAAAGGGCACGAGAAACTTACAAAACAGAAGATTGATTCAAGTGATGAAGAAGCACGAGCTCAAGACGACTAAGAAGCAATGGGAATGGAGATTGAGAGAAAAAGGAACGAGGCGCTAGAGTTCTCAGAAGATAGAAGAGTGCTGGAAAGTCTGAAACGACGGAAAAAATGTGGCTATTCCAATGAGCCTTCAAAATCTAATCATAATGCACAGTAAGCGAAGCGGCTGCCACCAAAATCAACTCCACAGCTCCCGAGGAATTGCAACACAGCCATTATGGCTAATCATTTAAATCTGTTGAGCCCATATACATGGCACAACAAATTTAGGGGAAATTGTGGGTACCCAGAATTTAGAACCATGGTCCTGGACGAGTAGCCCAGTCCTGGAAGCCCAAAGTCCAGGCCCTTCATCTTTTATATTGATCCGGTCTCCCCTCACGATCCCATGGAGGGAAGTTATAGGGGAGATGGGAAACGTGGAGGAACCCATCACCTCCACTTACCTACATGTAAATGTATATATTAAACCCTAGGTCCGGGGCAAAAGGACAAGTTGTATTCTCTGTAATCACTCTCCAGAGTATATAGAAATAATACTGACTGCACCACCGTGGACGTAGGCACATCTTTGTTGAACCACGTATATCTTTTGTTGTGTGATCGATATTTTGTTTTCCTTGTTCTTTCTCGGCAATTGCTTCTCTCATATTTATTTGTGTTGCATAATAATTTTCACCACAATGGCTTACAAAATTATTCAATAGAATTTTAATGACTAATAGGATGCCCGATGAATGGAGAAAAAGTGTTTTAGTACCTATTTATAAAAATAAAGGGGACATACAAAGTTGTTCAAATTATTGTGGTATTAAGTTAATGAGTCATACAATGAAACTTTGGGAGAGAGTGATTGAATATAGATTGAGATTAAAGACAACAATATCTGAGAATCAATTTGGGTTTATGCCTGGAAGATCAACAATGGAAACAATCTATTTATTGAGGAGATTAATGGAGAGGTATAGGGAGAAAAAGAAGGATCTTCATATGATTTTTATAGATTTGGAGAAGGCGTATGATATGATACCCATATATATAATATGGTGGGTTCTACATAAAAGAGGAGTGACTCGCAGATATATTGATGTGATCAAGGATATGTATGATGGTGCGATGACTACAGTGAGAACATCAACCGGAGAAAGTATTGAATTTTTAATTACGGTAGGTCTACACCAAGGTTCAGCATTAAGTCCTTATCTCTTTGCGCTTGTTATGGATGAGTTGACTGGACAAATACAAGATGAGGTGCCATGGTGTATGCTATTTACAGATGATATTGTTTTAGTGGATGAGACTAAGACAGGGATTAATGCTAGGTTGGAATTGTGGAGAGAAACTTTAGAAACAAGAGGATTTAATATAAGCAGAACTAAAACAGAATATATGGAGTGAAATTTTAGTAGTAATAGGAGGATAAATGGAGATGTGGTGAAATTGGAGGGTCAAGAGATACCTAGAAACGATCATTTTCGTTACTTAGGATCGATTATCCAAAAAGATGGAGATATTAGCGATGATGTTACTCATAGGATTAGAGCAGGCTGTGTTAAGTGGAGAAGTGCTACCGGCGTTTTGTGTGATAGGCATATACCTTTGAAGTTAAAAGATAAATATTATAGGATGGCCATTAGACCCGCCATGTTATATGGGACAGAGTGTTGGCAACCAAGAAACAAAATGTGCAGAAAATGGGTGTGGCGGAGATGCGAATGCTAAGATGGATTTGTGGTAAAACTCAAAAGGATAAAATTAAAAATGAACAAATTCTTGAAATGGTAAAAGTAGCTCCTATAGAAGATAAATTGAGAGAAAATCGACTTAGATGGTTTGGACACGTCAAGCGTAGACCAATGGATGATCCTGTAAGGAAGAGTGATTTAGTTAGTATTGATGGTAACACAAGGGGTAGATGTAGGCCTAAATTGACTTGGTGGGATATTATAAAAAAGGACATGATGTCATGTAGTTTAACCGAAGATATTACACTGGATAGAATGGAATGAAAAAATAGGATTCATGTAGCCGACCCCAAATAATTGGGAAAAGGCTTTATTGAGTTGAGTTGAGTTAAATTGGCCCCATTTTTGTGTACTCATTTTTTTATAGTGAGGTTACGCCCATAAGAGAAGGATAACATGTTGTTAAGCCCATAAGAGACCGAAAGGGTAGAGTAGGTGCCTAATATCTTCCTACTCCAAAATATATTCTTCGAGGTCAAAGTCATTGGTTTTGCATGCATCAATTGTCTTTAGTTGCCTCTATTGAGGTTGCTCCTTCTTTTGTCTGTTTTTATTAGACTAGGCTCGCGACTCTTATTTCTACACATTCACCCACCTCATATGCTGATGACGGTTGTTTAAATCTTTTGTACCCTGAAGGTTCTCATTCCCCTATATTCGCCCTGCAGTTCTGAAGCCATCCTCGATTGTGTGGTTCGACACGTTAAATGGTAGCTAATTTCATAGACACATGAGCGGTATTTGAGACCTTGAGCACCATGTGTTGGATCCTCATTGCATCGGTCCACTACTTTGTGCGTGTCGTCGGAATGGTTATAGTTGCGACTCTACTGGGGAGATTTTAAGGACTAGAATATGTTTATGTAGGTTTTTATTTTCCTCTCTTTATCCATCTCCTTTTTCCCATGTATATGTATCTTTTATCTTATTTTCACTTGTAAATTTACTTCTATAATGTTCTATTTCAATTTCTTGTACATACTTACACGTTCCCTATGACATATTCTTGTCATTCATTTTAGTTCACTCTTGTATATCCCACTTCATCTAGTGTACAAGCTTACCTTTTT
This sequence comes from Sambucus nigra, assembly GCA_949130495.1. Lineage (NCBI taxonomy): Eukaryota > Viridiplantae > Streptophyta > Magnoliopsida > Dipsacales > Adoxaceae > Sambucus > Sambucus nigra. The sequence goes on from OX422214.1 coordinate 60,975,398, forward strand.
AACACTTGTAAATACTAATATATTTTTCACTTGCACATATTTACCTCTTTCTCACATGTATATCCTCCCATTTATCTCATGTTTCACTTCACTTGTATATATTCAGATTCTTCGTTTTACCTATACATATTTTACATGATTCATTTCACTTGTACATATTCATATGCTTCACTGCACTTGTAAATTCTCACATGTTCTTACTTCACTCGTATATTCACGTGTCTTACTCCACTAGTATTTATTAGATATTTATTACATGCTAGTAGTACATGCTTCCCCATTTACTTTATGCATAAGAGTTTTACATATCTCTCTTATCATGCATAGTACTTTGCACAAAAATACTAATAAGACTCATACATTTTCATACTACAACGTACTAGAACAGTGCTTTGACCCTATATTTGTTCCGTAGTGGGGAGAACTTTGTGATGGGTTGCCGATCCTTGTGGGTACAGTTAACATAAGCAATATGCTCCCACCTTCCATTACCCAAGTACCCTCGATGTATATCAACGGTTCCCCAGCATCCAACCATTTCATTGAACTCGCGATAAGAGGTATATAGCAAGAATTTTTTTTTAAATAAAATAACATATAACCTTTTTTTCTCAAATAAACCCATTATGTCTCAGTTTTAATCCCATTCCCTCAAGCTTGGCCTTATGTCATATTTGTTATGATCTGCTATCTAAACACGTCACAGTTCTACCTCACAATCTTCACCGCCTCTCTTATACTCCTTCTTATCTATCTCCTAATGCATGTGAGAGATTGAGGGACCTTATTTCACCCTCTTTTCTCCCTAACATTCCATATTTAACCCAGATTGCTCCTGATTTTCCTTATTTTGTCTTGATTTTTTCAAGTTTGGTATAGTTTTATTCTAGTTTTGCTAAAGGTTTATCCCTCGTTTTTTCCTTTTTGTTATTGATATCGAATCAGTTCATTCCGAAACATGCCCTATCCATCGCCTATGTGGTTGTCGGATGGTTTAGATCAATATCCCTTTGGTAGGTTATTTTCCAAATCTTTTATAGATTTTTGACTCATCATCCCTATTTCCTTTGTAGATCTCAGGCGTGAAAGATAGATCGGGATACCATCCGTTTATAGTCGCAGGTCTGTGGTCCACATCTTTTTGTTTAGTATTTTCTTGGTTGGTGGATTATTCTTAGAAATTTGCAAATCTTGTGTTGTTTATGTATTTTTTTTTATTTGATGGTGTATTTGTTCTTCTTAACATATTAATTTTCTTCTTTGTAAAAGATTTTGTGTGCTGGAAACTTTTGTATTGCCCTTGTGGCTTGAGTTTAATGATATGATGGATTTTGTTGGTAAAAAACAATGGATCAAATACCAAAAAGTTTCTCAAATATTTTTTAATACACATTTAGTCCAAGTAGTTTATTTTGTACTAAAAAGTCTCTTATTCTCTTATCTTTAAAGGTTCGCATCGGAGGCATGGTAAAGACTTTTGGACAATAGTGAAAAACTTTTTAGTGCAAAATAAAAAGTCTTGAACTAAACATGTATTAAAAAAAATTCGAGTGACTATGTGATATATGCCCAAAAAATAGTTGAGAATATCTAATCTTCCCAGCACACCAACCTTTGAATTGATAAGGGAACAATAACATAATAATGATATGACATTGCTTAATTATAGGAATAATAAACAGATTATAATAATTTAGAAAAAAATCCTTAACCTTTTATATTCTTTTGTGTTCATTCAATTCTTAATGAGATTAATTTAAACGTGACAACATTAAAGTTTGAGTCCACATTAGGATTATCTTAATTGAAATTGCCATTGCTCATGAAAATAGAATGAAAATATCTTGTGCATGCGCATATATGGTTTGAAAATTTGATACATATAGAACCTAATATATTTTTCTTACCAAACTGTCCCTATGACTTTGTCCCTCTCAACATGAGCGCATGGCCCCATTGCTTTTAAATTGGTAGTTGAGTATGTTAATTAAGCAACCGTTATCATCGTCCGGTTGGTGACTCTCCAGTCTTGCTGGATGTGATAGATTGGTATTGATCATTCTTGCATCACAATCGATGTGTTTGGGCATTTTCAAACCATGTGAGGATGATTGTATGCAAAAAGTGTCAAACACATTATGGCCCATATAAATTACCTATGCATATCTTTCAATAATAATATTAATTTACCATGAAGATTATAAAAACAAAATACTCAACTATTGGTGAAATTTCATGGAGTAAAACCATCTACAAGGCATTTGTACATTTTTGCTCACTCAAACCCCTTCAATGCATTTTTATTTCTCAAAAAAGTAGATTTGCTTCAAAACTTTAAATAAAAGTGTTTCGCGACAACTGAAGTGTCACGGAAAGAATGAAAACATATAAAAATAAAGGGGATTTTGAAAAAAGGTCCTCGTAATGCTTAAAATGTATAAAAATAGGACACTTCGTATAATTTTATAAATTTAGTCCCTATACTAAAAATACCACGAAAAATGGTGAAAAATAGTGCCGCTAGCGCAGACAAAAAAAATAAAGGGTATTGTACCACAGGGACTAGATTTATAAATGCTATTGTACCAAAGAAATTAGATTTATAAACTTGAAAAACATTGTCCTAAAAATCCATATATATAAAGAAGCATGACCTTTATCATAATTCTCTAAAAAATAAAAGATAAAAATGCAAAAAACATTAAAAGACAAAAAAAAATTGTGTGACAAGTTAACTGTTACAGGTGCATAATATTTTCACTACCGGATTTGCAAAATGAATTTTGCTTAGTCGAAAAACTTTTGCAAATATGTGGATGGCTTTGGAAAGTTAAAAATAGAAAATGGGCCGACAAAAATAATATTTGTTCTAATTATGAGACAATATGTTTTGGAAAAGCGTGTCATGCACATTTCGTTATGACTAAGGGAAAATATAAAAAAAACAATGGATATTATTACAATTTCCAACAGCATACTAGCATATGAAAATATGATGTTTCTATACTTTAATGCTACACTGTAACCTTACTTTAACATCCACAATTGTCAAGTAAGAAAAAAGGACAGATATTATTACAATTAACAATAGTATACTATAAAAAGCCATATGAGAATAGGATGCTAGTATACTTTGATACTTTTTTTACCTTAATATAATATCCGTAGCGATTTTTTTTTTTGGTACGGAGGGTAATTTTCGGGTCAACTTACGCGCACTTCGAGACGAATTCCTTCGTTTCGAACAAGACTTTCGAAACAGGCGGTGTGAAATCACACAATTAAGCACACCCATAAACAACCCGCGGGGTGTGACTCTTGCGGTGACTCGAACTAACGACCTCTCGAAAGCATACCCAAAGTCTAACCAACTGATCCAACGGCTCAAGTTCCATCCGCAGCTATTACCTTTAGTTGTTAATCTTGAAAAAAATGTGTGAAGCAAATATGAATATGTGAATGGCTGATATTAGGACACCAGGATCACTAAGGTCTGATGTGACTCCAAAATCTAGAAGAAATAAAATTAGAGACAGGAGAAGTCTATGGATACGGTTCTAAGCCCATATGTTATTGTGATGTCGTCTTAATCTGTTACTTATTTGAATATAATTTTGTTTCTTCTTTTCATAAGTAGAGGCTTCCTTCTATTTCTGCCAATTGAATTCTTATGTTATGAATTTGCCTCTCGGGTAGTAATTTTAGCACTAAAAAATCTTCAGCTTAATAAAAATAATTCACTCACCTTTCCATGTGGATTTATTGTTGAACCTCATTAAGTCTCATTTTCTTTATCGTTTTTTTATTTATCGTGGTATGTAACAAACTTGTTTGTATCCGAATATATCACATACCGTGTGACATTAGTAATGTCACCCTATTTTTTTTCTTAATTTCATATTGAATATTACATTTTTTCTCAATTAATCTTGAAAAATTCTTTTAGTTGTACCTAATTAGAAGTTGTAACAATGCAAAGTTGTAAAAAAAAAAAGGAAAAATAAATGAAAATACGCCAAACGGGGTGTTATTGCTATGGTAGTAGGCGTTTAGTAGATTAGATATTGATTCAAATTCGACCGTTTTTGGTTGTGAATAGTAAAATAATTACCCAATTCTTGATTAAGAGCCATATCTGGGATAAATTGAGCTAAATTGAGGTTGCTAAGCGCCCTATCCTATAAATCCAATTTATTTATGAATGAATGTATAAATTAATTTCAAAATAATCAGATTATTGGATTTGGATCAAATTATCGTATTCTTAGATATCCAAATTGAGTTGAATTATTTTTACATACCTCGATAATTGGATTGATCGGATCAAGTAAAATTTTAACAGATTAAATAATTTAATATTGATTGAACTCCAACATGTTTATAAGGGCTATACGTAGCAAAAGCATGTAATGAGTAAGGTTATTTTAGTCCCCTTAAAACACATTTTATTCTGTGGCCATTTAAATTAAAGTTGAAAAATGAGAGAAAAAAATAAGAGCGAAATGTCATATTTTTGGAGTTTCTCATGAAAATCAATTCTTTGGGGATTTGGATAAGAAATGTCTTCCATAAAAATAATAAAAATATGAAACATTTTTCCTATTTATGATTATTGTTTTTATAAAATGAATTTGAAATCAAGCATTACAAAAATACAAATAAAAACTAAAATTATTGTTCTTCATTAAAAAGAATTAAATACCAATCAAATGAATCCTAAATGTAAACGCATCCCAAATTATGAAAAAAGGACAAACTTCTCAAAGTATGAATAGAATCATACAACATCATTAATAATCCTAAAGAACGTATGCACGTGTATTCGAATCATACCACATCAACAAAGATTTTTTTGTTTGAGGAATTAGGATTCGTTCAATCAACTGAACATGTCACTCAGTCTTCTTGTTAAAAAAAAAAATTCATGCCAAAAGTTTGACATGAATAAAGTATTTGGCTGAAATTGACATTTCGAGTGTTGTTGAAGAAAACCAATTTTATGTAGGGTCAATTATTTAATAGTTCCTACTATAAATATATATTTTTTAAAAAGGACACATATTTTTAGTTTAATCCATTTAGTCCCTCAAGCACTCAATATTCTCTTATTTTTAGAGGTCCGCGCCAGCGGCACTCCCTTTCCAAAATATGTGACAAATGACTTTTTGAGGCAAAATAAAAAGGCGTGGACTAAATGAGTATTAAAAAATGTTTGAGGGACTATTTGGTATATGTCCCTTTTATGTAATGGAATTAGAATCAAAATATTACAATTTCAACTCGAATGTATGAGGCATAATATTTGGGAGTTTGGATGGGTTGCGCAATTTCATGGATCAAAGTTCCAAAACAAAGGTAAAATGGTAAAGTCATGCTTATCTTATTTTTACCTTTTTTTTTATAAATAAAATCGCGAAATGAAGGGGACAATTTACCGATCAAGGTTGCAATGGATGTGTAATCTTGAACTTGAAACTTGTGAATACGAAGATATTTAAAAGAGTTAATTATATTTGGACTCCCGAACAGTACCTCCTTTTACACTTTACCGTTCGAACTTCAAATTTTTAGACTTGGTAATCCAAACTTTTAAAAAACACTTCAAGTAATCCCAAAACCTTAGCGGTGATAAGTTTCTTATCGGAAGGTTGGTTATATGCACATGAGGGTATTTTGGTCGATGCCAATATAAAATATTTTAAAAAGAGAAATTACAGAAAAATATTTACAAAATCTTTTAATTACACAAAAAATTGGAAATTATACAAAAAATTACAAACTAGAAATTACAAATAAATATTTTAGAAATTAAGTTTAAAAATACTGGAAAAAATGACAATATTTTGGAATATACAAAAAAACTTTTAAAGAATATAAAAAATATTAAAAAAAAAAAAAATATGTTAAAAAAAGGAAATAATATCTGGCAAAAAAATCCAACCATAATAAAAATGTAAAAATAATTTCTTGAAAACGAAAATTCCATGAAAAAATATCTCTTCGATTATGGTTTTGGGTAAGATTAATACGTCAACACCCCTAACCGTGGCTATAGGCCTACTTACACATCTGAAGCATTGGGTCCTAACCACGAGCATATACCAATAAGCGAACAAAGGTACCCTCAAGGTTCGTTGAGTAAATGGGTCGCTCGACTCCCACCATCATACTAGGTGGAGATGAAACGCTCATACTCTGCACAAGAAACCCAGTGAAGTATGTTATATTGGGGTTGGGGTTGGGGTGGAACATCTTTGGCTCTTTGTCACGTGGAGGAAGATAACCAACAAAAAAAATAATGGGAAAATGGTATGGGTAACATGCGAGAAGCATAAGTACCTAGTCTAGGAATCAACTATAATCAAGGGCGGATCCAGGGGTGGGCCCACCAGGGCTGTAGCCCGCCCCTCCAAAATTGAAAAAAAGTCAGTAAGGGTTGAAAGTTGCTACTTGAATTTAAAATGTTATTAAAAAATAACCCCAAAATGTGTAAAGGTTAAAAATTGTTGAAAAATAAAAAATAATATAGATAAATAGATACAAAAACTTCATAAATTTCTCTTGTTGGGAAATCGCCCTCAACCCCGGACATTGGCTGGAACTTCGACCTCATTGAGAAAAATTCTCGGATCCGTTTTTAATTTTAGCCCACCCCTTCGAGGAATCCTAGCTCCGCCCTTGACTATAATCCAACCATAACACCAATCTACATACACCAACAAAAGGATCCTACCAAACAAAGAATAAACCTGCATAAACACTAATGACCAACAGTATATACCTAACAGAATTTCTAATTTTTTTTTTGGTAAATCAGGGTATCCACTAACGACTCCATGCCCAAGACGGAGATCGAACCCCCGACACTTGGTTAAGGGAGGAAGAGCCCTTCCGCTCTACCACACCTCCTAGGTTACAGAAGTTCTAATCACTGGCGAATGCCCAAAAAATATTTGATCTTTAAAATTTTATTTTCCATATTTTTTAATACACACAGATATATATTTTCCTTATTGTTTTGGGTCCCGCTAGGGCATCAACCAATGCATTAAAAATTTGTAGCTATTTTTGTCTTATTCATGGGACCACGAAATGAGTCTACCTGACATTACTCATATAAAAAATAGGTCTCTGGCGGGTGCAAGAGACGGACGTAAGAACCGGTCTTTTAAAAAAACAAAGGAAGACAAAGTTGAATGTTGAAAAGTCAAAACAAAACAAAATTAAGGTATAGTCTTTTTCTTATGTGGCCATGTTGTATATTTTATGAAATGTCATCTTATTTGGTCAAACTTTAGAGTCAATTTTAATTAAGACACATATGTTAAAAGTGATTTGTCTTAGTACCAATGTGTTCCTTGTAGCAAGAAAATTAATTTGGTATACTCACTTGTTCAAAATAGTGAAGTAATGAATGAAAAATTTGGACTTAAAGTGACCCATTTGAGTTTAAGCTGGATGGTGTAACATAGTTAAGTGGGTTTGTCCCACATTGAAAAAGTGATAGAAATACTTGGAGTTAATATACCCAAGTTATGGGACTAAGGCTTGAATGCATTGTACTATCCCAACTCTTTGAAGGGGAGATGACCTACACTATGCATGTGTTGGGCTTGGGCCAAAACCCGCGCGTCGCCGCCGCCGTCCGTCAGTCCGGGTCGTGGGTCGTTCTTGAGTAACTATTAAATTTTAATGGACCTTTGGGCTTTAAAATTTATTTTCTGAACCAAAAAATCTGGATTAATTACGGATTAATTATTTTCCGCATTAATTAATTATTTAAAAACGCTGTTGTTTTTTAATTAATTAATTAAAACGTTAAGTTGCTTTATTAGAGAGATGCGATTGTACAAACAGTCATATCTTTTCGGGAAAAGCCATGAGTTATATCCCTTCACCACTTATAAAAAGGACCATATGCAGTTCATTTAAAAGATTAGAAAATCTACCCAAATTCCCTACTAGTGTCCATGTTCCCTTCTTACTGCTTGAGAATAATTCGCTATTGCTGGTTCGTGGAACTGGTGCACTGAAGTACTTCTTATAACAGTCGTTGTCCGTTTCATCCTGAGAGGCAGACGTCCGTTGAATTTTCCGTCAGCACCGTAGTCGGGGCGTATTCTGTCTTAAGGAGAGATAGTTCAACTTTCGACTCGGTCAAAATTCAACAAGTGATTGTTTCAATCACAAACTGTATATTCTTCTTATCTCCCTTTACTGTTCTATTTTTTTAGAGTAATTAATTAATTAGTTTTAATTACTGTTTATTTATTGATATATATATATATATATATATATTAATTTTTCATAATCTAGTAAACAACAATCTTAAGACAGAATAGTTATATATTTTTGTGTCTTCACTAAATAAAATTTTCTTTATTAAAATTACATTGGTAATTTTTGCATATTTTATACACACACTAAAATGTGTTTACATTGAATATCTCTTTTTCCTACAATTTTTATATACATTTCATAAATTGGTTTTGTGTTATTCCATAACAGAATAATGGCTACTGAATCCTCTGAAAATGTGATGATTGTTCCTCAAAACGATGTTGCGGTTTGTATTCCTACTACCGTTCTGACTCATTTAACTCATGGAGAAAAATCTAAAAAGTTTAATGGTACTAATTTCAAACGTTGGCAACAAAAGATGTTATTTTATTTAACTACCATTAATCTTGCGAGGTTTATTAACGAAGATGGTCCTGTGGTTAATGAAAATGAAACGGATAAGACAACTTTGCTAGCTATAGAAGCATGGAAACATTCAAATTTTATTTGCAAAAACTATATCCTTAATGGAGTGGACAATAAACTTTATAATGTATATAGTCCAATCAAAATCGCTAAATAGTTATGCGAGTCTTTGGATAAAAAATATAAAACCGAGGATGCCGGCATGAAAAAATTCGTGGTTTGTAGATTTCTCGAGTATAAAATGATTGATTCAAAGACTGTCATAAGCCAAGTCCAAGAGCTTCAATTCATTTTTCATGAAATACTTGCTGAAAATATGGTCATAAGTGAAACATTTCAAGTTGCTACGGTAATTGAAAAATTACCTCCTTCTTGGAAGGATTTCAAAAATTATTTGAAGCATAAATGAAAAGAAATAGGAGTTAAAGATTTAATTATTCGGTTAAGTATAGAAGAAGATAATCGTAAATCTGAAAAGAAAAATGGTATCCATACTATGTCTGCAAAAGAAAATATTGTTGAGTATGGACAAAAATTCAATAAAAAGAGGAAGCATAAAAATGACGGCACAAGTCAATAAGGCAGTGCTAAGAAGTTCAAAGGAAAATGTTTTAATTTCAACAAAGAAGGTCATAGGGCCAAGGATTTTCGTAACTCGAAAAAATAAGAGAACTTCAAGAAGAAAGCACCACAAGCCAACATGACAGAAGTTGATGCATTATCCGACGATGTTTCCAATGTTTCTCTCTCCGCAGTTGTATCTGAATTAAATTTTTGGTGGGTAATACCAAAGAGTGGTGGGTTGATACAGGCGCTACACGCCATGTATGTTCCGATAAAAGTATGTTCACAACCTAGCAACCAATTGCAAACGGAGAACAATTATTCATGGGAAACTCCTCCACCTCGAAGGTTGAAGGTAAAGGCAAAGTAGTGCTGAAAATGAGTTTGGGGAAGCGTCTCGCACTCAACGATGTATTGCATGTGCCTGACATCAGAAAAAACCTAGTTTCCGGTTCCGTTCTAAGCAAGAAAGGATTTATGCTAGTCTTTGTTGGAGACAAATTTGTACTAAGTAAAGATGGAATGTATGTAGGGAAAGGATATATGTGTGATGGGATGTTCAAATTGAACGTCATGACTGTTGTACCTAAAAGTAACAATGATAATAATAATATGATATCTTCTTCTTATATGCTTGAGTCTATGGATATGTGGCATGATAGACTTGGAAATGTTAATTATAATACTTTAAGTAAATTAATTCACTTAGAATTAATTCCTAAATTTAGCATTGATACAAGTCACAAATGTGAAACATGTGTAGAAGATAAATTAACTAAAACACCTTTCCATTCAATTGAAAGGAATAGTGAACCTTTAGATTTAATTCACACCGATATATATGATTTAAAATTTGTTCAAACTAGAGGTGGAAAAAATTGCTTTATTACCTTTGTGGATGATTGCAATAGATATTGTTATGTTTATCTTTTAAGAAGAAAAGATGAAGCAATTAAAGCTTTTAAGCAATACAAGATTGAAGTTGAGAATCAACTTGGTAAAAAGATTAAAGAATTAAGAAGCGATAGAGGTGGTGAATACGAATATCCTTTTAAGGAAATATGTTTAGAAAATGTTATTATTCACCAAACTACCGCACCTTGCTCTCCTCAATCAAATGGGATTGCGAAACGTAAAAATCAAACATTAAAATAAATGATGAATGCATTATTAATAAGTTCGGGATTACCCCAAAACATGGGGGGGGGAAGCATTGCTTTCAGCTAATTACATTCTCAACAAATTGATTCATAAGAAAACAAATAAGATACCCTATGAGTTGTGAAAAGGACGCAAGCCTTCATAAAAATACTTAAAAGTGTGGGGGTGTCTTGCAAAAGTACTAATTCCTCAACCTAAAAAGGTGAAAATTGGCCCAAAAACTATTGACTGCATATTCATTAGTTATGCACATAATAGTAATGCATATCGATTTCTTGTGCATAAGTCTGACATTCCTGAAATTCATGAAAATACAATCATAGAATCTAGGAAGGCATCATTCTTTAAAAATATCTTTCATTGTAAGAATACACAAGAAACAACTTCTAACAAAAGAATGCTTGAAGTTACAAATGGTGAACCTCGAAATATTATTGAGGAAGAACCTAGACGTAACAAAAGAGCTAAGATTTTAAAATCTTTCGATCCAAATTTTCTAACATATATGTTAGAAAGTGAACCTCAAATGGTAAAAGAAGCTCTATCCTCTTCGGAAGCCTCATATGGGAAAGAAGCTATCAATAGTGAAATTGAATCCATTTTGCTAAATCATACATGGGAACTAGTGGACCTACCACCAGGGACAAACCGTTAGGGTGTAAATGGATATTCAAACGAAAAATGAAAGATGATGGAACCACTGATAAGTATAAGGCTAGACTTGTAGCTAAAGGATACAAGCAAGAAGAGGGAATAGATTATTTCGACACATATTCACCCGTTAATTGGATTACATCCATTAGAATATTAATTACAATTGCAGCAATACATAAATTGGGAATACACTAAATGGATGTTAAAACGACATTTTTGAATGGTGAATTAGATTAAGAAATATATATGGAACAACCAGAAGGTTTTAGATCTCCTGGAAATGAAATGAAAGTATGTAAACTTCTGAAGTCATTATATGGGTTGAAATAAGCAACTAAACAATGGCATGAAGAATTTGACAATGTCATGAAGTCAAATGGTTTCAAAATAAATGAGTGTGATAAATGTGTTTACATAAAAAGCACTCAAGCGGGGCATGTGATTGTATGTCTATATGTAGATGATATGCTAGTAATTGGTAATAATAATAATGTCATCAATTCTACGAAACAAATGTTGACTAGTAGATTTGAAATAAAGGACAAGGGATTGGCAGATGTCATCCTAGAAATTAAAATTATTAGAACCCCTCAAGGAATTATCTTATCTCAATCACATTACGTTGAAAAAATGCTTCAAAATTATAATAAATATGATCAAAGTCCAATGAGAACACCTGTAGATCCAAGTCATCACCTCCTTAAAAATAAAGGTGAAGGTATATCTCAATTAGAGTATTCTCGTATTATTGGAAGTTTGATGTATTTATCAAACTCTACTCGACCTAATATAGCCTACTCGATTAGTAAGCTCAGTCGATATACGAGTAATCCTGAGAAAGATCATTGAAAAGCCTTGATAAGAGTTCTTCGAACTCTTTGGGGGATGGGTTGCACTACGAACGATATCCAGTTATACTTGAAGGTTATAGCGATGCAAATTGGATATCTGTCTCATATGATTCGAAATCCACAAGTGGATATGTATTTACCCTTGGAGGTGCAGCCATATCTTGGAAATCCTCTAAGCAAACGTGTATTGGAAGATCCACGATGGAATCTAGATTTATTGCTTTAGATAAAGCTGGGGAAGAGGCTGAATGACTTAGAAACTTCTTAGAGGATATTCCAATGTGGTCAAAGCCCGTGCCACCTATCATTATACATTGTGATAGTCAATCGAAAATTGCTAGGGCTAAAAATAATAACTATAACGGTAAATCACGACATATACGTCGTTAACACCAAACCGTTAGACAATTGCTCTCAAATGGAATTATTTTTGTTGATTGTGTAAAGTCAAAGGAAAATATTGCGGATCCACTAACTAAAGGTATACCTGGAGAGCAAGTTGCAAGTTCATCACGTGGAATGGGCCTAAAGCCTGTAAAATTCTAAAGAGTCGTCTTAATGGAAACCCAACCTAAATGACTGGAGATACCAAGAAATAGGTTCAAAGGGATAACCTAATTATGATGACTTAGTTTTCACTGAGAAGTAATACTTTAATTACTTCCTCCCATTCCAAAGATGTGCCAGTGCACAAACTTCCGCGTGTATAAGGATAAACTATGTTTTTAATGATTTCTATATCTTTAATGTATAGGTCAAGTGGGGTATTAACATGATACTCTTTATAGAAATCACCTATGTGAGTGAGAAGGGGCCGCTTCTATGAGAATAACGAAGGTTATTTCTCTATCACACTCATGAAATCAGGAGGTATCCAAGGCTAAAATTGACACAACAATGAGAACCAATAAGGTTGGAAAGACATTGTGTGAATACTATTGTCTCAGTTTACACAAATGGTCGATCAATTCAAGACATCAAGTTCATTGATTGGCTAGTAAGCTCGATAGTTTCTCACTAGGAAAGATTCAAAGCCACAAGCTATCTTTTTCGATGCAATGTTTTTTCCTAAAACAACTCTCTGTTTGCATCTATATTCGTTTGATTCTACCAAATTTCATTCATGTGGGGGATTGTTGTATATTTTATGAAATGCCAGCTTATTTGGTCAAACTTTAGAGTCAATTTTAATTAAGACACATATGTTAAAAGTGTTATCTTAGTACCAATGTGTTCCTTTTATCAAGGAGATTAATTTGGTATACTCACATGTTCAAAATAGTTAAGTAATGAATGAAAAATTTGGACTTAAAGTGACCCATTTGAGTTTAAGCAAGATGGTGTAACATAGTTAAGTGGGTTTGTCCCACATTGGAAAAGTGGTAGAAATACTTGGAGTTAATATACCCAAGTTATGGGACTAAGGCTTGGATGCCTTGGGCTATCCCAACTCTTTGAAGGGGAGATGAGCTACACTATGCATGTGTTGTTCTTGGGCCAAAAGCCCGCGCACCATCGCCGCCGTCCGTCCGTCCGGGTCGTGGGTCGTTCTTGAGTAACTATTAAATTTTTTGGACAAATTTTAATTGACCTTTGGGCTTTAAAATTTATTTTCTGAACCAAAAAAGCTGGATTAATTATTTTTCACATTAATTAATTATTTAAAAATGCTGTCATTTTTTAATTAATTAATTATAACGTTAAGTTGCTTTATTAGAGAGATGCGACTGTACAAACAGTTATATCTTTTCTGGGAAAAGCCATGAGTTGCAACCCTTCACCACTTAAAAAAAGGACCATATGCAGTCCATTTAAAAGATTAGAAAATCTACCCAAATTTCCTACTACTGTCCTTGTTCGCTTCTTACTGCTTGAGAGTAATTCGCCATTGGTGGTTCGTGGGACTATTGCACTGAAGTGCTTCTTGTAACAGTCGTTGATCATTTCATCCTGAGAGGCAGACGCCCGTTGAATTTTCCATCAGCACCGTAGCAGGGGCGTATTCTTTCTTAAGAAGAGGTAGTTCAACTTTCGACTCGGTCAAAATTCTAGAACTGATTGTTTCAATCACAAACTGTATGTTCTTCTTATCTCCCTTTACTGTTTTGTTTTTCTCGAGTAATTAATTAATTAATTTTAATTACTGTTTATTTATTTGGTGATATATATATTAATTTTTCGTAATTCGATAAACAACAGGCCCCACGTAATCATTTTGTAAGCCTTTATCATTTGTAAGCCTTTATCATCTTCACTCATTCTCTCTCTCTCTAATCATCCAACAGAGATATTAATATATATATCTTTGCTCTCTCTCTAATCTTCCAACAGAGATATTATATTTTAAACCTTCTCATCAATTTAATAATGTTTATTTGTGATGTCTTTAGTTTATATCCATTTTTTTTGTATATTGTTGTTTTTTGTTCAATCATTTGTGAAAATCCAATTTTTTTTGTTTATCGTTGTTGTTTTAACAAATCCATGTTTTTAAAATAAAACACACTTAAGCTTTTTTTTTTCGTCTTAAAAAACCCAATTTTTTTTTTCTTTTTTTATTTCTTTTGCTGTTTTTTCCCAAATAAATATTGGTGTTATTTCTTTAACCCATCAAAACAGTGAAAGAAATAAAATTAGAAAAAATAATTTGGATTTTCTGGAGAGAAAAAAATAGCTTAAGTGTATTTTTTTTTTAATTTAGGATTTTTTAGATTGTTTTGTCTAGATAAATTGTGATATTAGATTTTTTGGGCATTTGAAATTAGAACAATAAAAAAATCATTCATTCTATTTTAAGATTGAGGAAAATGATGAAAAAAATTTACAAAAGTTATTGATACAGTTTAATTTTCTTTTTTAATAATGTTTATTATTTGTATTGTTATTATTTATAGGTTTGATCTAAAATGGATAATGTGGAAATTGAGCAGCAAAATGGAGAAAATTTACAATGGGATGGGGGGGGGGGGGGGGGGGGGGATATGGATTTTGAAATACAAAGTGAAGAAAGAGATTCGGAATACACTCCACAAGTAGCACCCGAATTAAAGCCTAAATTGCGTCTTAAAACGGTAGAAGAAGTTAAAAAATTCTATAATGATTATGCGAGAGAATCTCGTTTTAGCGTTAGAAAGTTGTCTGAAAAAAGAGATACGGGACTGATGATATCATTAGGAAAGAGTTTGTTTGTTGGAAACAAAGGAAGGGTAAACTTCTTGTCGACAATGAGGTGGAAAGGCGTCGGGGATCGCTGAAAGTGGGATGTAATGTAAAACTTACTGTTGTGATGTCCCAAAATACAAAACTTGCTGTTGTGAGTGACAATAAATGGCTAAAATCAATTTATCAAATTCGTTCAAAATGGGTGCCGACTTTTGTGAATCATATTTTTTCGGTGGAAATGTCGAGTAGCCAACGTGCGGAAAGCTCCCACTCCTTTTTTAAAAAATACGTTTCAAAAAATATTTCATTGGTTGAATTTATGATCCAATTTGGGAGGGGTCTAATGCGTCAACATCATGAAGAAGTAATGGTGGATCATAAAGATTTTATTGAGAAGCCTAAGTTGAAAATCGTCCATGACTTTTTGATACATATGGTTGATGTGTGCACAAATGAAATGTTCTAAAAATTTCAGGATGAAATCCTAGAGAGCTTCACGTATAAATTTGAGCTTGTTAAGGAAGATGAAAGCCGTTGTTTGTATAAGATTCAGAAATCAAATATGCGAGTTATAAAATATGACAAGGTATTAGATTTCGCTTCTTATGCTTGCAAAAAGTTTGAATGCTCTGGAATCCCGTGTCAACATGTTTTGGGGTACTTGCACAAAATGCATGATTATGAAAAATTACCGAACCAATACATTTTGAGTAGGTGGACCAAAGCGACAAAATCTAGGGTGGTAGTGGATGATATTGGTTGTGAAATTATTGATGATAAATCACATCTACTAAAGAGGTCTCAATTAATTCAATTGGCATTACTACGTTGAATCTAGCTAAGTGCGGGCAAAGGGGTGTGGTAAAAGGTTGAAAGGTGGTAAGGAGAAAGCATTGGGGAAGGACAAAGTTCGAACTCAAGAAAGTGTAATGGGTGTGGTTTGGTTGGTCAGTCACATGATAACATAAATTATCCAATGCTAACTAATATGTAAGTATTTATAGATTATTTATTCATTTACATTTTCTAGGCAAATAAATAAGAAACTAACTTGGAAAATGCATGTAGGTATTCATCACGTCAAGAAGATTGTGAAGAGATCCAAGATGATGATAGTTATTCATCCGAGGGTGAATAGTACAATTTTTTACAAAGTAATGAGAAAAATAGAATATTATGTATTTTTTACATAAATGTCTAACTCTTTATGTTCGATTTCAGGAATATCATTGTAATTTATATGGATGAAAAGGGATGAATTTTGTAGTTGGAAGAATTATGTTTTTCCTATTTGGATATTTTTATTTGGATGAATTTATTTGAATTTGGATGGATATTTTTTTTGGATAAATGTATTTGAATTTGGATGGGTATTTTGATTTGGATGAATGTATTTGGAAGGATATTTTTATTTGGATGAGTGTATTTTTATTTTTATTTGAATGATAATTAGCAATTGAAGTGGAGTTATTTTGATACTGTTATTTTTATTTGGATATTGTTATTTGGAAACAAGCACATTAATAACAAATAAATAAAAAGAAGTCGAGTTAAAAAAAATAAAATGAGGTAAAAAGTGTCTCCCATATATTTGGAAAAAATAAAAAGAAAGTGTGAAATATGTCTCCTAACATTTGTTGAATGGAGAAAGCATTGTATAAAAAAGTATAAAATGGGTTTTGTTTTTGCTATAAAGATGGTAAAAAGTAGACGGAAGAGAGAGAGTGTATTTTTGTTGTAACAAATGAAAAGATACTACTTTTGACCCAATTCCCATTTGTTTACACACGTGATCTTTGTTCTCTTTAGAGACCCGTTAGTACACCCGCTAATGACACCCGCTGGAGATCCCTCCTCTTTCCACACATAATAATATGTATACACAAAAAATTATATGTGTACAAAAGAGATTGTGAATGATCCACCTTCTTCAGCTTAGGAAAGTTTCTAGGAGGAAGGTAAAGAGGTGTGTTGGTTGACCCATTGGCAAATGTAATATCTTTCTTCGCCTTGGACTCTCACAAACCGTTGTAACTAAGACTCGTTTTATCTTCTGATGATTGAGATGTCACAAGAAACATCTTTTAAATATTCTCGAAATGTATTCTAATTAAAACTCTACCTTCTTATACTTTTGATAATCTTTATTGAGATTATTATATTTTGAATCTAAGACATCACTTGCACATAACAACTCAAGGAGAGTCATCTTCAAGGTAGCGAACTTGTCATGTAAGGGATCGATATCTTTCTGCCTCAATTTTAACTTCTCAATGAGAGTAGCTTCAGGTTTTTTCAAGATAATTATAACAACCCCCATTTTCTCACGTAAAGGATAGCCAAGCACGATACGCCGAAGATGGGTCTTATCAATAATTTATACCATTCTTAGCATTGAAGGAAATAAAAACTTTTTTCATTTTATATTAAAATCTACAATGAAGACAAACTGATTTAACACATGAATAATAAAACCTGAATCATCATACAATGTCTGTAATGTAAAGCGAAGTATAAATGTTATGAATAAACGCTTGGACTTATGCCCGTATAAATCCTAATGTGGAATAAAATGACAAAAATATGAAGTACGACATATACTAGAATCAATGGAGTGAAATCCTCAACGTCCAATGAAACTGCAAGTCTAATCATCATCCATCCTTCTATCCCTATCACTAATAATACCTGGGGGGAAATCATTTATAATTTGGGTCAGAGCCCGAGGTGTGCAAGGATTATTCACTAGCAAATATGCAATTTATTACCAACTTATACTTCACGTCTCCCCATCGATGCTCACATGTAATGAGTACCTCACCTCTCATCTAGAAGCATTTCTACTCGTATGCTCAATCAAATGACAATTGTAACTTCCATTATTTAATTAGTCATGTATAGAATAATCCATTCAGCTATGTAATAACTAAAAGTGGGTACTCATGTCTGACACCGTAAATCCCCGCTTAGATTTCATAATATAAATTTCACAATTTACATAAACTAGGTGCATATTATAACGTCACAACATATCGTAACCCTTGTTTATCTCTTCAAATCATTTATTGATTAAATTCATATTCTCTGTCGTCTACCCCGTTAGACTATAAGTTTAACTCCCTTAGATTACCAAATCATTATTCTCATTTAGTAATTGGCTATTCCGTTACTCACTCTCTTTAATGTTAGTCTACTCCATTTGACTATTCAATTATTATTTTTATTGATAATTATTTGCCACATTATTCATTAGGACGTATCTAGTCCTTAATTAACCATATTATTTTATAAGCCCATCTTTATTATCATTAAGCATTGTCTACATCTTTAGACTAAAAGGGCACATTTTGGTATAAGGTATAAGGTATAAGGTATATGATAATATATATATATATATATATATATATATATATATATATATATATATATATATATATATATATATATATATATATATATATATATATGTGTGTGTGTGTGTGTGTGTGTGTGTGACACACAAGGGCATCTATCGTTGGTGTCTCGCTCGTACTTGTTGATGCAAAAAAAACTAACTAGGGCTAATTAATTAATCACATATACAATAAGTAAATCAAACAAGACACAATAAATTTTAAAGTGGCTCGGCTCAAAGGAATAGCCTATGTCCACTGTTCTGTATTGATTGCCTTGAGTTGTTTTCCCCCTCTATTGCAATGAGGGTGATACAATGTATTTATAGCCCAAGAGGGGTCTTGATAGTTGTCATGTGAAACGATGGAATGCCTTAATTTATTAGGCATTTACATCAATACATAATGAGAATTAAATATATAGATGTTGTCGCTTCATTGGCAATATAGGCTACAAGACTGATAGCATTTGGTTGGCTCAAATTGGATTTTCGGTTGTTCGTCGGGTAACCATGTTGGTAGGGCTTCCTTGTTGGTAAGGTAATCATGTTGGTCGAGCTTCCTTGTTGGTCGGGCTTTTCTATCATGCTGACTTGAACTTGTACCACATTGGTTGACACGTGCTAGCTTGTAATTGGTCCACATAGGATAGTTAAATTTTGGTATCAACAGAAGCCCCCAATGTTTCATACATCGAGTTGATGTAAAAGTGTGGAATATTATGCTTCACCAGTAGTTCAGGCTATTTTTTTTAGCTGCAAACCTTCCAGACTTGTGAAATTTTTCCACTTGATTGACGATTTTTGGGCGCAAATGGCAATTTTGTAAATATTTCATATTTTAGCGAACTTGTAGGGGGTATCTTCATCTTTTCCTTTGTTATCCACCGTAAACTCAAACGTCGTTCGCTTTAATCGTTACTTTTCCCAGTTTCGATGCGTCTTATAAAAAGGGCGGTAAAAACTTCGATCATCTTTTACCTCTTACTTCTGATTCTGCTGCTGTGTTCTTTAAACTTTTGTGAAATCATTTTCTTTTCTGTCTTCAGTTCTTGCTGAATCCTTAAACTTTTGTAAGAATTTTTCTTCTCTTTTTCTTTATTTTCTTCATCATGGTTTATTCTATCAAGTCACTTGATAAGTTCAGAATTTATTTTAATATTCCATCTTGGTTGTGTTAGAACATCCCACATTTCCTTATGTTTTTTCCTCTCTTGCTGAGGGTCATTAATACCCTTCCATATTTATTATTGAATGTGGTTTCACGTTTCCTCCCAATCCCCTATGTTTGGAGTTTTGTCAATATTTTGGCATTGTACCTGCAAGAGTGGCTCCTAACACACGGAGAGTTGTAAATGGAGTTTATAGGTTAAATCAAATTCATGGAACCCATCTAGAGATTTCAAAAATTATGTTTTGTTATAAATGGGTAACTAGTGATACCACCTTTTATTTGAAAACTAGGGCGGTTAGTAAAGCTTTGGTAGTTAATCTCCCTGATTCTAATAGGGATTATTTTGATCACGGGGTAGTTGTAAAAAATTGGCAAGATGCCCCTTTAATTGGAGGCGCTAAATATCAAGAACCTAGATGTTCGCTCTTTGATAATGGAATAGGTTATTTTATGTTTTAGTAAATTTGCCCTGTTTATGTTTGATAAAATGTCATATTAACTGTTGTTTTATAAATTGATTTGCAGTTGAGCTAAAAAGAAAGTGCCCCAAAGAGAGTGAAGCAAATTTGAAAGAGTTGAAGTTTATCTGTGGTCTTCATAAGGTAGTTGCTGAAGAGAACGTTAGGTCTGCCTCCTATCTACTCCAGTACAAAAATATTGTTTCTTCTTTTATTGCCAGACCTGATGCCTCTCCTGCTCTGGAAATTAATCTTGAATAAGTGGTTGCTATTGATTATGATATTCCTCTGTCTGAAATTATAAAGAAGAGGAAGTTTCCTGACTTTTACAGCAGTAGTGCTTCTGGCTCCCAATCATTTGTTGAAGGAGCCAAGAATAAAATAGGGGATGTTATGAAGCCCCTAGCCCCCAAAGACCTGGATCCTAAGGATGTAGCTCCCAAAGAGGTTAAAGTTCCTCTTAGGAGACTTAGGAGAGGGCTTGTAGAGAAGCAAGTCGACCAGGTGACCGATCAACTGTCCTTGGTTGATTTAACCTCTTATAATGTTGTTCCTCCAGCAACTATTGCTCCTGGTTTGGCTAGAAGGTTGATCAAGTCTGGTACTCTTCCAGGACACATGGGGGTGGATGTCAATCTCCCTAGAACGAGGGTCTCTGAATTGGCTGCTCAGAACCTTGCATCAGTCAGTAATTTCCATTGTCTTGGTTTGGTTGTCATTTATATCCCTGATATGCTCACTTTCATCTTCATATTTTTAGGTCCTGGTACACTTCAATAATATGCTGCAGAAGGATGATACAATTAAAGTTTCTTCTTCTACTTCAAATGAGGTGGAGAAATCCTTGTCTGGTTTGAAGAACTCTCTTCTTGAATCTTAGCAGGCCCTGGAGATTGAGAAGAGAACTAGACAGCTGAAACTTCTCATCACACGTCTGATACAAATGCCCTTGAAGTGGAGCGCATGGCAAAGGAAGATGGTCTCCAGAAAGAGGAAGCTGAGCGCAGGGCAGAGGAAGATAAGCGCATGAAAAAGGCTGCTGAAGAGCTTATATCTTCTTCTAGAGCTAAGAGAAAGTCTATTATGAAAGCTTCCTTCAGTGTTGGTTGGGACTAGGGCTGGAATAAAGCCATTTCTATTGCTTATGCTTAGATTGAGTATGTGAAGCAAACATACTTCAGAGATGGTTGGGTTGCTTCCCTTCAAGAGTTGAACACATGTGGAGATTGTAAACTTTTTTAGAGGTACATTCATGTTCCTCCTCCAGTTATAGAAGATGAGGTTGGAGATGAGGCTATCTCTATAGAGTCTTCATTTATGGTTGAGTCTACTTCCAAACAACCTGAAATCCTTGAGTCTTCTTTTCCTCCAACTGAACAAATCGAGCAACTCCAGCCCGTAGTCCCTTCTTCTGAGCATAACAAGAAGGTTTAAAGTGATAGGGAGAACGTGTAAAGTTATTTGGCATTTGTAACACCCTGCCTAATTAAATATCGGGTGATCAGTTATTTATAAAATAAAAAATCAAGGTGAACGGTTGGTTCATTCTCAACATCACTGTCGCAAAACAATTATTTCCAATTTAAACACCCTAAATAATTATGCTAAGTGTCAAAACAATTTCAAGTCTTATTTTCATTTTATTAAATTTCAATATGAAAACCTTTTTAATACCCAATAGTTTAAGAATCACATACATACTAAGGATGGAAATTAACACACAAGAATTAAACCATCACGATAAACCAAACCATGTGTAAGAACTATAAATGAAGTCATCCAGACAAGAGTTAACTCCCAAGGAGTACTGAGTACCGAAAATATAAATGAAGATAAATCTCTAATAAAATCCAAACAAAGTAGGAAATTGGGCGACACATGCCCTAACCAAGTATATCTAAAGTAAGAACATAAGCACTGACGAGGTCGTCTAAAGTAAAGGCCTGCCACTCCTACATAAGCTGCAGCTCGTCCAGTCCAAAGAATCTAAGCATGATGCCCCTGTGGCTGGGCACCTCTAATACATACATATATATATAAGAGAAAAAGAAATAATAGGAAATGGGTCAAATCCCGAGTGTAAACAGTTTAAAAATAGTTTTGAAAGTATTTAAAATGCCTACTGGCTAATATAACCACCATGTTAGTGCGCGACACTCTCTTGAGAATTCTCACCTCTCATCTAGTGTGCACGCCTACCGTACTACTGATCACATAGGTCTATCTAACTTATCCTCCCATAAAGTTATATGCCAAGAAGTACTAAAGCCATAATATTTATTTTTAGAAACTCACAATATTCCGTATTCTTACGTTGCATAGAACCACTTAGTTATTCGTTACAAAATTTACGAACACTTATTATTAAGCTGAAGCATTGATTCATTACTTAACTACTTATACACACAGTATAAAGTTTCCATATATATATATATACACACACACTATCGGCACCCCACATATATCTATGGTGCTGGCATACTCTACTATCAAGTCCCCGTTTAACTCATCCTAAGGGAAATACTAGTCTGGAATCACTCTCGAACTGTATTAACACAATACACATACAAATGGAGGCGAAGCATAGTTTCAAATATTAAGAGGTCGGCACATACCCTCACATCTCTTAGAATATCTGACTATCATTTTCAGATAGCCTGTATTTATGATACTATCTTCTAGGGCACGAGTAAATATCACCCATAAAGGTCCAATCGAGATAAGACGATCTCGACGCGAAAACCTTCGTGATAGAAAGTATCCCGGGTATGGTTTTTACACAGATACAAAATATATGCACAACCACACAGTCATATATATAAATATTCATATTTTCCAAATTAGGTTCACCTAGGACCCATAATTATTATCACCCGTTCTTAGCACATATTTTACTCAATTACCTCGCATAACGGATTCGTCTATTTTATTCTCATTTATAATTTACTTCATACTTATTTCTTATCGCTCGAAGTATTCTCTCTCACTAAGTATCAATTTCAGTAGGTATACCCTCACTTACCTTCTAGTCTAAATCTTTCACGAGTCTCAATCTTTTAGTAAACGTATGCACAATCTTTTAGTAAACGTACATATGATCAAGATTTCAGACTGTATGGTTTCTCCCTACAACTCATATAAATTCTCTTCCAAAACATATAATTCTTCAATTAAAACATATGATTTTCATTCCTAGACTTACATGGAAGGAATACCAACTAGAAATCAGCAAGATAGATACTTTCCTGGGATTCAAGGATCTGATTTGTTGATGAAAAAGATATGGTTGGGTTCCTCATCGTGCGATCTACGTTTTGGTGGCGGTGGCGGTGCAATCGGGTGAGTTCTAGGCCTTGGATTGATTGGAAATGTGACACCCCGCCTAATTAAACATCGGGTGATCAGGCCTTTATTAAATTAAAACAGGTTTCTCAAATGGTTCATTCTTAGCATCACTGTCGAAAACTTTTTAATTACTAATCCCCTAAGTATAATTAGACCGGTGCCAAATTTTATCTTTCTTAAAACAGATAAATCAACCATGTGGAACCAAGTACAAACAATCATGTACTATAATTCAAACAACAAAGTAAAAGTACAACAGAACAAAATTATTACCGAATAAACCATCGGCTAAAAATTCCAAACAACAATAGAATAACCACTAGTCTGAAACTAACATCTGAGACTAATACCGGACCACAAGTCCATGCATAGAAGAGTGTGAGATCATGTACTAGATTTGAATGAGAGATATCGTCTAGTCAAAATCCTGTAAGCATCAACTGTGCTACAACTCCGAGTCTCTGGAATGGAATCATCATACATGGCATCCCTGTGGCTGGACACCTAAAAGGTTTTGAAAATATTTTATAGCAAGAGTTAGTACTCAAAACATTTGAAAATATTTAGCAAGCGTTTATCATAATATAAAATGCGGTTATTGATTACACATGTTAGGTTCTCGTACACTCTCTTGAGTTACTCACCCCTCATCTTTTGTGCACACCTAACGTTCTACACTTAGTTTATCTAGCCATACCTCCCAAGCTAACTAAAACCAAAGTAGTCAACTGAACTTATCTGTACCCAAGTTCCAGTACCGCCCATACAGTACAACCGTTTCACTAACATCTCGCGTATGTTAATTAATTCTCAAGTAACATTTCATCTATGTTATTTTTCAAGACTTCCCATCTAGTTTCACTACTAAAATTACTACAATTCTCACAATTGTTGACTTCCCATTTATGTAATTAAGTTTCACTACTTGAATTACTAAATAGATTTTCTCTATCTAAAGGTGCATTTCGTAATTAAGTTTCACTACTTCACTTACCAATTCAGTATGTATCTTTAAATACATAATATGTATCAATCTACTAACACACGGAAGTAAGATATCATCAAGTATATATATTTCACATACGATATATACTAAATATCAGTCATTGCTATTTTACCCTTTTTATACACGTAAAGGACTCTTGGTTCGGAATGATACATCGACCCTAATTATTTATATACACAAATAAAGATCTCTTGGTTTGGAATGACTCATCGACCCCAACTATTTTTAAAAATATATATATACACATATTCTGGTTCGGGACTCTCTCATCGCGACACCAGTTCAAAGTTTGGTTCGGCATTTCTCACCGACCCCAAACATATAATAACTTTATGTTAGTTCGGAATGTCTCATCGACCCTAACATAATTAGTTTAGGTATAATCTCTCTACCTAAAAGATCACATAATTCAGTAGGTACACGCCCGACCTATTAATCATATACGTACGTAATATTTTAATCTCATATATCTACCGTACAATATTCGCTTTACGATTTATCTCATTAATCGTATTTATTTGAGTATTCACACAACTCTAAGGTTCCTAGTTACTCCTTATATATAATTTCAGTAGTTATTTCTTACCCTACTGGTCTATTACTTAAATTGAATTTACTTCGCCCCGTAACTCAATTTCCGAAATCCCCGATACTCTACTAAATCGGATTATTCTCCTCGGTCCGTAATCCAAGCCCTAAACCCAATGGCCTTATCGGACCTCAACAATATACCTACTGGTCTTATTCTCACTCCCATATAAGTATAATGTAAATCCTAGAATATTCATTCATTTACGAACTCAACGAAGAATTAAACACAAAATTTTCGAGAAACAACTTGCTTCGATCGATCGACGGCTGGGTTCGATCGATCGACATAGTCGATCGATCGATAGTTCGAGATTGATCGATCGATCGAACAGGGACAGACGCAGTTGTCTTCTTCGTTAAGATTTTTCCTCCATTAACAAACCTTCAAACTCCATCATAGTCCATCAAACTTTGACCCAATGCTCCTAACATATTTCCACATATACTAGGACAGTTTCTAACGTGTCAAATACATCAAAACTCCAATTACTTTAAAGAAATAATGAATTAAAATCCAGAATTTCTTGAAACTCTAGTTATGGTGTTCTTCCCATATTATCATTAAAAATCCAGATTTTAATCCGAAAAATCATCAAGTCTAATCTGAATCTTAACCCTCTACATAAGGTAAATCATTCTACATGCGATTCATATCCCAACATGTATAAATAACATCTTTCTCTAATCAAAACAATGATTTAAACAACACTGTTCAAAAATCCTACACATGGGTATTATAACTTTATAGTTTTTGCAATAAACAACTTGCCTTATGATCAGTAGGGTCTGATTTCATGGTTGTTGTTGATGATTAATGATCTTCATCCTTCAATCCTTCTTCCCCAACAAGTTGATGGTAAAAATCCCTTTGAATCCTTCCCAATTCTTCTTTTTGCCTTAGAAAGTTGTGCCTCTCTTCTCTCTAATGGTATTGGTGTTGTCATGGGTGTTCTAACCCTAATTCCTCTATCATACGGCTGATATAAAACTCTCAATTTCGTAGGTCTCCATACCCTATTATGTTAAAAGACCAAAACGTCCCCGAACGATCTCGGTTTAGTCCAAAATTACCCCAGGACTCAACTAGTACCCCCGGGTATACTATTTTGACTAATTTGACCCTTCCGGACTCATCGGTGACCTCTAAATTATCATTTGAGTCACTTACAAATATTACTCGTTCTCACCCCAACAAGATCTACACGCGCTAAGTAACTATTTACCACTCGCAATAAGTAAATAAAATGAGGCAATATAAACCGGTATCTATCTCTCGATTAATATTCCATAATTACAATTTTTAAATAAAACTCTTTAAATTACTACTCTTACGTAATTTAAATTAAGCCGTAATTTTCTCATTTAATTCTCCAATCAAATTAAATAGAATTATTTGGAATATTCAGAAATACGGGGTATTACAGGAAACTCTTCACCTTCTTCTCTAATCTCTTCACCTTATTTTCTAATGGCTGGGCTTAGGTAATTTGTTTGTTAACCCTAAGAGACAAATCCAAATGGCTAATATATACTAAGAAATTTTGTGGGTTTAATTACCCAAAAATACAAAATGTCTATAATACCCTCCCGGGATGTCAATTAGGCCTAAAAACGTCCCGAGATTCAAACTAAACCCTCGGGTACACTTTTCTGACTATTTCGACCCTTTTGGACATTTTGGCGCGCTCAAAATGACCATACGTGCGACTTATAATATATTCACTTTTATAATAATAATTTAGTCCTAACACGACACAGGCGCGTCCCATTATACTATTTAAAAGATATTCAAGTATTCCCATGTATTTTATCCGAATTAAACAGAAAAGGGAGAAACATACAGTTTACCAGGAGGGATCGATCGATCGAGGAATTGGGTCGATCGATCGATGCTCTTGGTCGATCGATCGATCAAGCAGTTCTTGCCCAGTTTTTTGAAATTTTCAACCTACGGGTTCAACCATTCTAACCCATCCAAACCTCTATAATTTCATCCCAAACTACCAACCAAGTTATCCAAATGTATAAGCAATGTATATAAATAAGTTCTAACGTAACAACATCAATAAATCCTCAATGAATCAATCAAAAAGGGGTTTAATCTCAAATTTATTTATAAAACCAAATTTTGCATGAATAATCACAAACCTCTATTTTAATCCATATTTTCTTCCCAAATATCATAATAAATTTGTGGATAATCCTCTACATATGATCACGATTTCAGACTATATGGATTCTCCCTACAACTCATATAAATTCTCTTCCAAAACATATAATTCTTTAATTAAAACATATGATTTTCATTCCTAGACTAACATGGAAGGAATACCAACTAGAAATCAGCAAGATAGATACTTTCTTGAGATTCAAGGATCTGATTTGTTGATAAAAAAGATATGGTTGTGTTCCTTGTCGTGCGATCTACGTTTTGGTGGCGGTGGTGGTGCAATCGGGTGAGTTCTAGGCCTTAGATTGCTTGGAAACTCTTCACCTTCTTCTCTAATCTCTTCACCTTCTTCTCTAATGGCTGGGCTTAGGTTTTGTATTTGCTAACCCTAATAGACAACTCCAAATGGCTAATATATACTAAGAAAATTCGTGGGTTTAATTATCCAAAAATACAAAATATCTATAATACCCTCTCGGGATGTCAATTAGGACTGAAAATTCCCCGAGATACAAACTAAACCTTGGGTACACTTTTCTGACTATCTCGACCCTTCCGGACACTTTGGGTCACTCAAAAAGACCATATGGGCGACTTATAATATTTACACTTTTATAATAATAATTTAGTCCTGACACGACACAGGCGCGTCCCGACTTAAATTTTCATAATTGCCATTTTATTCACTCGTGACAATTTTAATAAAATCAATCTTATATATTACTTTACTCATCTAGTAATATTCAACAAATTCCCAATAATTAATAACTCACGTCACGTTGGTAAATATTTAAAATAAAATTCTGAATTAATATTAAATTAATATCTCAATTAAATTTAATAAATCCCCAATTTTAAAAGCCATAAAAATATGGGGTGTTACATTTTCCCTTTTGCCTTTGTTGTTTATTTTTTTATTTTTTTTTATTTTACTTGAACTCAGTGTTATCAATAAAAGAACCCTTTGTTATTCCTTTTTTGTCTCATGTTGATTATACATGTTCTCCATCCTTTTTGTTGATTGGTGGTTATTTCTTCTTGCTAGTTTATAACGAAGATGGAATAACTGTCTTCCCATGATACCGAGCTATTGAGGAAGTTCAATGTTTTTTTCAATACTGTTCATACGGACTTATCCGAAGAATAAATCACTCAGTTGCTCAGTGATGATACATCCAAGCAGGTTAAATAATCTTACAAGTACGTGAAGTACTTACTTGATCGGGCGGTACCAAATAATATTGCCTACTATGAAATGATAGAGGAACTTCAAGAACAGTATAAATAATCTACTACGCTGTTGCACCAGAGCTATGAGTAGAAATATCAAAGCTTAAGTGCAGTTTGGGATTTTGATAATTTTGTCTCTGTTTATAATAAAAAGGAAACTTTACTTATGCTTGAAGTTGGAGAAACTAGGGTTGTTGCCTAACTCCTGGAAAAGGAGATTAATAATTTAAGGGATGAAGTAAATCTTTTAAAGTCTGCCTCTGGAGCTGTTGTTACTACTATAGATGAAGGTTATTTATTTTTAGAAGATGAGAATGAAACATTAAGAGATAAATTGGAGGCCTTGAAAAACATTAACTTTGCATCTTCCTCCCGAGATAGAAATAGGCCAGGCCGTGGAAACATAGAGGAAATCAGGACTTAACAATCCCTTGTCAATCAAGTTTCACAGCTAAAAGCAAAAGATGGAGTTATTATTGAGATGTCCCAAGAGCTGCAGACCTTATCTGAATAACTATCCACTCAATCTTCCCAATTATAGGTTAAGTATGGGGTACCGAAGAAGATGCAATCACAAGTTAATATATTAACTTTTCAATTCCATAAACATCCCATAGAAGTTTGGATGGATGGGTATAATCAAGCATTGGGACATTTTGATGATAGACTTCAACAAGACCAGAACGAATCCTACAAATGGGGTTGGATAAACGCTTTAACTGTGATGAAGGTGGATGGGAACGACTCTGTACGGGATTGGTATGATCCGAGATTGCTGCATCTTGACAATCCTGCATTCAAGTTAGATGTTAACTTGATACATGTTCATCATATTCTCCAATGTTTGATTTCTAAGTACTTGGGGGATTACGAACTGCGTGATGAACTAGAGATCATCCAACCACCTTGTTGATGCAAAAAACTAGACTAAGCCTAATTAATTGATCACATATAAATTAAGTAAAACAAATAAGACATAAGAAAACTTTTTAAAGTGGTTCGGCTCAATGGAATAGCCTACGTCCACTGTTATGTATTGACTGCTTTGAGTTGTTTTTCGATCTCTTGCAATGAGGGTGATACAATGTATTTATAGCCCAAAGGGGGGTCTTAATCGTTGTCATGTGAAATTATGGAATGCCTTTATTTGTTAGGCATTTACATTAACACATAATGAGAATTAATTATATGAACGTTGTTGCTTCACAAGAAATACGGGTTATAAGACTGCTGGCGCTTGGTTGACTGTACATAATGACTTTTCAGCTGCTGGTTGGGTAACTATGTTGGTCGGGCTTCCTTGTTGGTCGGGCTTCTAAGTTGTTCGGGCTTTTCTATCATTTTGACCTGGACTTATGCCACATAGCACGACACATGCTGGCTTGTAATTAGTCCATGTAAGATGGTAAATTTTGGTATCAAGAGAAGCCCCCAATGTCTTATACTTGAAGTTTATGTGAAAGTGTGGAATATTATGCTTTGGCAGTAGCTCAGGTTGTTTGGTTGGTTATAGAGCTTCCAGACTTGTGAAATTTATTCATTTAACAGTTTTTTAGCGCGAATGGCAATTTTATAAATATTTCAAATTTTAGCGAATACTTTAGGGTATGTTTGTCTTTTCATCTGTTAGTCGTCGTAAATCCAACCGTCGTTACTTGGCTCAGTTTCCGATGCGTCTTATAAAAAGGGCGGTAAAAACTTCGATCCTTCTTTACCTCTTACTTATGATTCTGCTGCAGTGTTCTTTGCTTTCTTGCGATCATTTTCTTTTCTGTCTTCAGTTCTTGCTGAATCCTTAAATTTTTGTAAGAATCTCTCTTCTCTTCTTCTTTATTTTCTTCATCATGGTTTACTCTATCGAGTCACTTGATAAGTTCAGAACTGATTTTAATATTTCATATTGGGTTGTATTAGAACATCCCACTTTTCACTACACCAAAAAGGCCAAATTGTAACCCTTTAGCCGTCCAGACTTGTCAAGGTCATTGACCATGAAAAAAATATGTTCTTTATTAAGATCAATGACCGTGATAAGGTTTTGTCATGGTCATTGACCGTGATAAGTCCGTGACAAGTACAGTTGTCACGGACTTATCTCGGTCAATGACCGTGACAATTCTTATTATATTGTCACGGTCAAAGACCGTGACATGTCCGTGACAAGTTTAGCAGCAAATAACCCTTTCCCCTCCTTTTTTTCTCACCGCTTTGTTTCCCTCCACTCTCTATCTCTCTCTCTCTCTCTCTCTTACATTTGTGTACATATATATATATATATATATATATATATATATATATATATATATATATATATATATATATATATATATATATATATATATATATATATATGTGTGTGTGTGTGTGTGTGTGTGTGTGTGTGTGGTGGGTGGGGGCTGGGGAGGGGAGGGGGTGTATGTGGGTGTGCGTGTGTGTGTGGTGGGGGTGGGGTTGTGTGTGTGTGTGTGGTTGGGGAAGGGGGTGGGGTAGGGGGTGGGGGATGTGTGTGTGTGTGCATGTGTGTATGTGCATGTGTGTGTAGTGTGCATGTATGCGTGTGTTTGTGCGTATGTGAGGGAGGGGAAATGATGCGGGGGGTGGGGCTGCGTGGGCGCGCGCGCGCGTGTGTGTGTGTGTGGGGGGGGGGGGGGTGGGGGGAGGGGGTAGTTAATTTTTTTTATTAAATTTTGATTGGTTTATTAGATATTTTCCCTCATATTCAACTAGTGTCCCTTGAAAACAAATTGATTGATTATTAATTTTTTTAGTAAATTAATATATGAAAGTAGGATTGCCCCTCATTGTAAATTAGTAAATTAATAATTGTATACTTTAATTGTTAGTCTAATTGATTAAAAGAATTAATTGAGTAGATGAATTAGAAGGAGTACGGGATACACATTTATTTTTGCCATTGCGGTTGGATTATAGTGGATCGATGTTGGGTTGGTTAATTTTAAAAGTGGCATGATCACTGGATTATTGTCCATATGGGGGTGGGATTTTTCAACTTTTTTTGAAAATTACTTTGTATAACGAACAATATATATATACTTGAAATTACATATAGTGCGCATAAATAGTATCATTCTAGTTCTTATGCGTACTCATTCAATATCCCTTAGACCCGTTCGAGATTCATTACCCCAATAATGAGATCTCTCGAATTATCCCATTTGGATAGTTTGGGACTGCATGATTTCTTTATAATAATATTCTTAGTGGCTTAAAGTTGTTACTTTTGGAGGAAGTTCTGCAGTCATATCCTAATGTTCTCTGGGTACATACTAGATTGACAAGTGTAACTGTTATTTCAATTGATCAATTGAAATAACACACACACTTGCCAATCTACGTCGTGTACTTGGAGAACTACGGGGATACGTTGCCAAATTTTTCTCAAATCGTAACAATGTGTATGAGTTGTTAAGTATATTACACAAATATGCGGTCTTGAATGGGATATGACCACTCACTCTTTAAAAGAGATAGAGGAAATAGGAATTTCTATTATAAATTGAATTTAAATTTGAAATTTAAGAATCGAAGACATAATTAAATAAAACATACTATAAATCTAATTTTTGTTTATACTAATCCATGAATATACCCTTCTTACCTTTAACAGGTGATTAGTTGTGGTAGTTGTGATGGGATATCCGAAATATAAAGAGTGGATGGGTGAGACAAATAGAATGGGGGATGTGTTTCGCAGAGGTGCTAATGAATTTATGAAATACGCAAAGAGATGTCATAATGATGGCGAGTTTCCATGTTCGTGTGCTAGGTGTAAGAATGGTAAGGTGTTTGGGTGGAAAACAGTTGAACTACATTTGTTAAGATCGGGTTTGCAAGATAGTTATTGATTTTGGAGTCTTCACAGTGAATTAAAAGTTCCTTTTGTCCCCGAACAACCTTCACAACAACCTTCAACAAGTAGGATAGATGTAGAAGGGGCGACATAGATCATAATATGTTAGAGGGTTTAGTTGATGATGTGTACGGAGTTTATGAAGTAGGGGAGAATGAGGTTATTGATGATGTACAAGGTTCAAGTGCTCGTGAAGATATCATGATAAACCTTGATGATGACTACCAAAGTTTAAAATTTAAGGTGACCCAATCGTTATACTCTTGCTGTGAGAAAGATCAAAGAACTTTACACGCCATGGTTGGTCTGTACAGTTTGAAGACGCAATACGGTTTGTCTGGAAATAATGTGACAGGAATTCTGAAATGGGTGAAGGGGTTACTACCCATGGAGAATACGCTTCCAAATAGCTATCCTATTATGAAGAACAGTTTGAAAGGTTTGGGAATGAAGTATAAATCGATTCATGCTTGTGTGTATGACTGCATACTATACCGAAAGGAGTATGAAAATCTCGATCGTTGTCCGGTATGCGATGAACCTAGATATGTCCAATCTACTAGTAAGGAAGGCACAAGCTCAAAAGTGCCTCAAAAAGTGTTAAAATATTTTCCGATTGGGCTTAGATTAAAGTAAATTTTTACAATACCATGGATAGCGGAGGCAATGACTTGGCATTCTTGCTTAGAAGTAGGGGTAATCTCATGCGTCATCCTATTGATTCTACAACTGGGAGGAGGATGAATTATGAGTATCTTGATTTTTCTCAAGAACAGTGCAACATTCGTTTGGCTATATAAATAGATGGTTTCAATCCATTTGTAAATCTAAGAACCAATCAGAGAGTATGGAAAGTGATCCTAACCCCACTCAACCTCCCACCTTCATAGTGTATGGGACCTGAATTTTCGATTATGTCTTTGTTGATACCTGGGCCAAAGGCACCAAGTGATGACATCGACGTCTACCCGGATCCATTGGTAGAAGAATTAAATGAGTTATGGGAAAAGGGTGTGCAATCAGTTAACTCTTTTAGAAAAGAAGAATTTACAATGAAAGCTATATTGATGTGGGCAATTCATGATTTTCCAGCATATGGGACATTATTCGGTTGTGTAGTACATGGTTATTTGGGGTGTCCTATTTATGGAGGGGAGACTGAATCTCTTCGTTTATACTTTAGATCAAAGAATGTATACCATTGCCATAGGAGGCTTCTACACCCGGCTCATAGTTTCAGATTTGAGAAAGGTTCTAATTTTCTATTGGGCGGGGTTGAACATAGGCTACCGCCGAGACAACTTTTAGGTTCAGAAATTGAAAGTAAATCTTCTGAATGTGGCCCTAATATGCCAGCTAGGAATCCCAAATTTAAGAATGTCAAGCATAAGAAGACCCTAACTGGGTATGAAAATGAGCCAAGAAAGGCATGGTCTAGGAGGTCAATTTTATTTGACTTAACTTATAGGAAGAATAACCCGGTGCACCATGTATTAGATGTGTGATGCATGCAGAGAAGAACTTCGCTGAACATATTGTGGGCACTTGCCTTGGGGGAGCCATTCGAAGGGTGGAGAAAATGCACAAAAAGACCTTAAATCGTTAAAACTTAAGCCACAACTATGGTTGAAAGAAGATAGTAGGGGAAGGACAATAATTCCCCCTGGTACGTTTACTTTGGCGAGTGGGGAAAGGAAGGTGCTTTTAAACACAATATATAATTTGAAGGGTCCATCTAATTTTTCGTCCAACTTGCCAAGGATTGTGAATTATACTACTTGTGATTTACATAAGTGTAAGTCCCACAATTGGCATCTGATCATGCAATTGGTTCCTCTATTATTTAAGAATTGTTTATCCAAGCACAAGGATTTGCGGAGTGCTATTATGAAAGTTAGTGTTGCCTTCTCACTCTTGTGTGAGAAGGTAGTAAATTGAGAACACATAGTGGCCGCAAAATTGGTGGTGATCGAAGCGATTTGTGTGTTGGAGAGGTACTTTCCCCCAATATTCTTCGACATAAGTTTTCACCTGTTGGTACACCTATGCGACGAGGCACTTATTTGTGGTCCAGTTCGATATCGGTGGATGTATCCGTTTAAAATATTGATGAAAGTTTTTAAAGATTAAGTCAAAAATACGCGATACTTTGCAGGATCAATTTCATAGGAATACATCACCGTGGAGTCATCAATATGTACTCGGGAATATATGCCTGAATCGACCAGCATTGATGACACTGATGAGTTCTTTGATGATGGTGGTCATGTGATGGGAAAATAAGTTTGCAATATGAACAAGTAGCTCGTTATCTATTTGACACACATGAAGATATCGAAAAATGGAAAAAGTAAGTTTCAATTATTATAATTTTTAACATTATTTTAGATTATTTTATACATGATTAATTTTGTAATGTGCAGAAAATATGAAGCATATGAGAACAATAAAAGACGAAAGATAATGGTACAATCAGACAGCGAATTTAGGTTGTGGTTGACACAAGAGGTAATTATAATGAAAATGTTCATTATATAACTTTACATTACACTCAAATTTTACAACTAATATAATTAATTTATCTATATTCTCATCTCTTAAAGACAGATGATAAGACATCAAGGCTTGCTCGTCTAGCCACTGGACCCTTGTTCGTGGCACAAGAGTACAAAAAGTATCAATTGAAATGTTACGTTTTTGGCGCTAAAGTGTACGAAGAAAGTATAAATGTACATAAATCGGGCCTTTCATACAAGGCTCTTACCTTCTTTCGAGCGAGCACAAAAGATAAAAACCTCGTTGAGTTGAAATGACTTACTATGGTGTAATCCGAAATATATTTGAATTGGATTATATAAGCTTCAAAGAGGGTGTATTTTACTGTAAATGGGTAAGAGTTGAGGATAAAAATGCTTATAAAGTTGATCCTGTCACCAATTTGATCATGGTTGACTTGTCCAAGTTGAAGAGCAACGTTCACGTGAGCGATGAGCCGTTTGTTTGTGCATTTCAAAAGGTTAACCAAGTGTTTTACTCGGAGTATATCAACAACGAGTCGTGGTTATTTTTTCTACACCCACCAAAGCGTCTAAATAGTAGTGTGGATGACTTGGCTGCTCCTACCGAATATCAATCCATTTTTTATGATAACCCGAATTTGAAATAATTTTTCAATTTGTAATAAATATTCCAATTTGTACTTTATCAATCCATTTTTAATGCTTTTAATTTATTTTCACTTTATCATTTTCTCTCTTGTGTTGTGTGTGTGTGTGTGGGGGGGGGGGGGGGGGGAGTAGGGTTGGGGGTGGGGATGTTTCAGATTTGTAGTAATTGTAGATATTATGAGCTAGATGTTGTTGTTTTGGAATTCAGAATTGAGGTCTTAAACAGTAACAATTAATTTGGATTTGTAGTAATTGTACATATTTGCATGTCTTCTGCTAATTCATTTTGATTTGTACTAATAACAACATTTTTTTACAGCAAATGTCTCCATCAGGTATTAAGGTAAGGATGATGATGTTAGTTATGATGATGTCGTCTGGGCTCGGTGGTAGCGGAGGCGTCGAGGGCTCCTTGGCCCCTAGGCTCCCAAAATATGGCAAATTGGGGATGGCCGTTGAGAATAAGACTGGGCTATTAGCGAGATTCCTCGAGCTGGTGAAGACGATCATCGACCCGAGGTACACTAGATGGAGGGAGGTTCCAAATGATCTCAAGTTAGCAGTTTGGGTGGCACTACAGGTAATGTATTTATATTTATATTTATATGAATATTTCAATTCCAATTTCAATTTCGATTTATATTTATATTTATTTGCAACTAACATTGTATTTGTTGGACATGAACAATTCAGCTTGGATCCAAAGCTACGCGATTCCGTCTTAGAGTAGTTGAGGGAGAAACACAAGACGTGGAAGAAAAATATGTGGACCCGGTACTTTGGGAAGACCCGAGAGTCCGGTATCCGAATGCGTGAATCTGTCCCGCCGAAGGATCCATTCTCATTGGCAAAATGGAAACAATTCATTGACAATAAGATCGGGGAGCGATAATTGGCATCTCGTCAATCGTGAAGGGAAGACTGGGTAAACATGACGGACGTGCACTATTCCGACCAGACGTCTTACGCCGAGGTGGAGCATAGGATGATGATAAGATTTAATTTTTCTATAACTACAGAAATATATTATTCTGCATTATTTTACTTTACGGGGCCGATACTAATTTTACTTTATTTTATTTCAGGGGATAGGGAGTGGCCCTAGGGGTAGTCCACATAGACTCGATACTTATGTGGCCAAAGGGGAAAGATAAGGAGGTGTCCCCGAGCATCGCGGCCACGATTGTAAGTAATCTGATAGTTTACTTTTTGTTAATAACGTTATAATTTTTTATTTACTTATTTTACTAATCATGTGCTTTTTTTCGTTTCAGGCAAAACTTAAGGAAGTGCATGAGTCGTAGTCTGATGACGACAAGGAATCTTTGTCCAGAGACGCACTCAGCCAAGTTCTTGGTGCTGATTGCAAGGGGAGGATAAAGGGGGTGAGATCACAGGTGGCTAAATCTAGGATCATCGGATTAGAGATGAGCAACACCGGGTTAGCTCGAACAGTGGACTCACATGACGCGAAGCTGTCCCGTTTGGAGGCAACGTTCCAAGATATGTTCTCATTCATGAAGCATTCGTTGGGCGGAAACCGTAAGGGGAAAGGGAAGGAGAAGGTGGTGGAGGAGGAAGTGCATGAGGAGGAGGTGCATGATGATGAGGATGTGGACCTCGTTGCTTCATCGCCGACATGTGCAAACTTTGATGATCCACTCCCCTATTTGGCTCCCTTCAACCGACCGATGTCGACACTTGGTTGGCCAAGCGTGTTTATACTGGACATATTTGTTGGACAGCGGATAGGGTGGGGGTTGAGGGACCCGAATACCGTTTAGGGTATGCAAGTTCATGGACGTTTGCTTCAAGACATCAAGTCCAAGGTGCTCGTCATGCATGTGATACCCGAGAAGGAGAACTCCCCCTTGTGGTTGCGCGAACAATGCAGCACGATGTATATTGCTAGGTGTGTTAATTCGTATATCGTGTGGCCTACTCACCTCCTCAGATTTAACCTTACCCCAGACATTTAGTGACATTATTTGAATTGAATTGTTGTTTCAAGTTGTTATATTTGAATTCTATTCGGATTATATCTTGATGCATATTGTTTTGATTGTATATTTTCATTATGTCTATTTTATTTAGATATATAATGTTTGAATAGGTACAACGTTGCTATAACAGGTACAAATATACTGTTGGGCAGTGGCAGTGGCCATACTGCCCAGCAGATTTTTTTTTTCAATTCAGCCCAGAATTGTCACGATCATTGACCATGATAATTTTTTAAAGAGTGTCACGGATTTGTCACGGTCCTTAACCGTGATAAAACTTGTCAAGGTCAAGGACCGTGACAAGTTCGTGACAAAAAAAGTTGTCACCCCCAGAATTATCCGGTCATTGACTTTGATGAGTCTAACTGTCAAGGTCAATGACCGTGATAATTTGACAGATTTGGTGTAGTGTTTCCTTTTGATTTTTTCTCCCTTGCTGAGGGTCATTGGTTCCCCTATATCTTTTTTTCTTAATGTGGCTTCAAGTTTTCTCCCAATCCCTTGTGTTTGGAGTTTTGTCAATATTTTGACATTGTAACTGCAAGAATGGATCCTAACACATGGAGAGTTGTTAATGAAGTTTATAAGTTAAATCAAATTTATGGAATCCATCTCGGGATTTTAGAAATTATGTTTTGTTATAAGTGGGTAACTAGTGATATCACTTTTAATTTAAAAACTAGGGTTGTTAGTAAAGCTTTGGTAGTTAACCTCCCTGATTCTAATAGGGATTATTTTGATCATGGGGTCGTTATGAAAAATTGGCAACATGCCCCTTTAGTTGGAGGTGGAAAATACCAAGGACCTAGATGTCTGCTCTTTGGTAATGGAATAGGTTGTTTTTTATTTTAGTAAATTTTCCCCGTTTATATTTCATAAAATGTCATACTAACTATTATTTTTATAAATTGTTTTGTAGTAGAGAAAAAAAGAAAGTGCCCCAAATAGACCAAAGTAAATTGGAAAGAGTTGAAATTTATTTGGAATCTTCATAAGGTAGTTGTTGAGGAGCACGTGAGGTCTTCCTCTTATCTACTCATGTACAAAAACACCATTTCCTCTTTTATTTTAAGACTTGCTACATCTCTTGCTCTCATAATTGATCTTGACCAAGTGGTTGCTGTTGATTCTGACACTCCTCTGAAATTATGAAGGAGAGGAAGTTTCTTGATCTCTGTAGTGGTGTTGGTTCTGGCTCCCAATCCTCTGCTGAAGGAGCTAAGAATAAAACAAGGGATGTTATGAAGCCCCCAAGAGTCCAGTCCCCAAAAATCCAACCCCCAAAGACCTGGTTCCTACGGATGTAGCTCCCAAAGATGTTAAAGTTCCTATGAGGAGATTTAGGAGTGGTCTTACAGAGAAGCAAGTCGATTAAATGACCGACCTACTGTCCTTGGTTGATTTGCCCTCATCTGATACTGTTCTTCGAACATCTATTACTCCTAGTATGGCTAGGAAGTTGATCAAGTGTGATACTCTTCTAGACCATAGGGGGTGGATGTCAAGCTCCTCAGAACGAAGGTCTCTGAATTGGCTATTCAGAACCTTGCATCAATAAGTAATTTCCATTGTCTTGGTTTGGTTGTCATTTACATTCTTTATATGCTCACTTTAATCTTCATCTTTTTTGCAGTTCTTGGTACACTTCAATAACATGGTGGAGAAGGATGATGCAATCAAGTCTTCTTGTTCTTCGAATGAGGTGGAGGAAGCTCTGTCAAGTTTAAAGAAGTCTCTACTTGAGTCTCGGCAAGCCTTGGAGACTGAGTGGAGTTCTTGGGTAGATAAATTGAAGACAGCTGAAACGACCCTTCAAACTTCTGATACAAATGCCCGTGAAGCTGAGCACAAGGCTAAGGAAGCTGAGCTCTTGAAAGATGAAGATATACTTGAGAAAGAGGAAGCTAAGCGCCATAAAGAAGAAGTTGAGCGCAGGTTAAAGGCTCCTGAAGAGCTTGTGTCCTCTGTTAGAGCTAAGAGAAGGGATGCTATGAAGACCTCCTTCAGTGCTGGTTAGGACAAGAGTTGGAACAAAGCCATTTCTTCTGCTTCTGCTCAGATTGAGTATGTGAAGAAAAAATGTTTCAAAGATTGTTGGGTTTCTTCCCTTCAAGAGTTTAACACAAATGGATACTCTAAAGTTTTTCAAAGGTATTTTCATGGGCCTCCTCCAGTCATTGAGGAAGAGGTTGAAGATGAAGCTGCTTCTGATGAGTCTTTAATTTTCGTTGAATCTGTTGCCAAACAACCTAAAGTCCATGAGTCTCATGTTCCTCCAACTGAGCAAATCGAGAAACTCTAGCTTATATCCCCTTTTTTTGAGTAGAGCAAGAACGCCGAGAGTAATAGGGAGAAGGTGTGATGTTGTTCGACATTTTTCTCTTTTACTTTTGTTATTTCTTTTCCCTTTATTTTCATTGTACTTGAACTCTTTGTTATCAATAAAAGAACCTTTTTTTTCTCCTTTCTATCTCTTGTTGATTATACTTGTTCTCCATTCTTGTTGATAATTGGTGGTTATTTCCTGTTGCTAATTTATTGCAAAGATGGAACAACTATCTTCTCATGATATCGAGCTACTGAGGAAATGCAATGCTTTTTTCAAAGCTGAACATAAGGAATTTTTCGATGAAGAAGTTACTCAGTTTCTCGGTGATGAGGCTTCAGAGTAAGTTAGAGAATCCTATAAATATTTAAAGTACTTACTTGATCGGGCGATAACAAATAATATTTCTTATTATGAAATGATAGAAGAACTTTAAGAACAGTATAAGGAATCCACTGCGCTGCTGCATCAGAGCTATGAGCAGAAGTATCAAAGTTTGAGTACATGTTAGGGCTTTGATAAGTTTATCTCCGCTTATAATAAGAAGGAAGCTTTACTTAAGCTTGAAATTAAAGAAACTAGGACCATTGCCAAACTCTTGGAAGAGGAGAATAGTAATTTAAGAAATGAATTGAATTTTTTGAAGTCTTCCACTAGGGTTATTGTCGCTAATACCGATGAAGTTCATTCCTTTTTAGAAGATGAGAACGCCACCTTGAGAGATGAATTGGATACCGTGAAAAACATTAAGTCCGCTTCTTCTTTTCGAGCTAGAAATAGGGCTGGCCGATGAACTACAGAGGAACTTAGGACCCAATAGGCCGTTGCCAACCAAGATGCACAGTTAAAATAAAAGGACCGAGTTATTGCTCATATGTCTCAAAAGCTGCAAACTTTATCTGAGCAATTATCTACTCAATCTTCTCAATTAGAGGCTAAGGATGGGGTACTGAAGAAACTGCAATCGCAAGTTGATAGATTTACTTTCTAATTCCATAAGCATCCCAGAGAATTTTGGATGGGTGGTTATAATGAAGCTTTGGGAAATTAAAATGATAGACTCCAACAGGTCCAAAATGAGTCCTACAAATGGGGTTGGATTAATGCTTTAACTGTGCTGAAGGTGGATGTGGATGATTCTTTATGGGATTGGTATGATCCAGGATTACTGCAGCTTGACAATCCTGCATTTATGTTGGACTTTAATTGAGTACATGTTCACCGTGTTCCCCAATGTTTGATTTCCAAGTACTTGGGGGATTATGACCTGCATGACGAGCTTGAGATTGTTCGTCCTCCTCTCCTTTTACTTTGGATGGTCCTCCAGCTGGCATGGATCCTGTTTTTAAAGTTGAAGGAAAGTGTCATGTAGAATAAATTTTGTATTTTGTTTCTCCATATTTGAGCAAAAATATGTAATGATTTAAATTTAATGAACAACTTATTTTATGAATGGATCAACTTTTAGTTAATCTTTGAATGTCTGTGAATATTTTTCTAGTCTTTGACAATGAATGGATCAACTGTTTTAGTTAATCTTTATTTTGTCACCAGTTCTATTGATATTCTTAGGATTATCCTAAGTTTTATAACAATTACCGATGCTTCACCATGGTTTTACTAGTGTACATGAATTTTATGGTAATTGCACTAGTTACCTTAGTTCCCTGACGTAAGTGGAACATTTGTCCATCTTTTATCCCAGTCTAGATGAACATTTGTCATCCGGGTCTTCATTAACCAAGCATTTGGGACTTTCATTTTGCCTTGCATGATTTTATAAATTTGATACCGACCAACTTTGTTGGTGGTTTAATTGATACCGACCAACTTTGTTGGTGTCCTTCATTGATGTCGACCAACTTGTTGGTGGTTTTATAATCTTACCGACCAACTTTGTTGGTGGCTTTAGTAGATACCGATCAACTTTGTTGGTGGCCTTTGTAGATACCGACCAACTTTGTTGGTGGTATTTGTTGATGCAGGTCAACTTTGTTGGTGTCTTCATAATGTTACCGACCAACTTTGTTGGTGGCCTTAGTGGATGCTGACCAACTTTGTTGGTAGTATTTATTGATGCAGACCAACTTTGTTAGTGTCTTCATAATTAGAACTACCATCATGGTGTTACAAGTGCATAGCACTACTACTCCGAAAAAAGAAAATAACAAAATAACAATTTCCCAGAAAGTCATGTTCTCATTAATATTGAAATGAATTGAGTGTTACACAACTACTTTTATTGATAATACTTGTTCCAGTGCTCTGCATTCCATCGGTTCTCGAACTCTTCCCCTTCCAAAGTCTTAATCCTATATGTGGCTGGTCGGATAACTGTAGTAACACGATAAGGTCCATTTTAATTGGCTTCCATCTTATTATTATTCTGACTAACCTTCTTCAAAACATAAACTCCCCCCTTTAAGTTGCTCGGCATGACCCTCTTATTATAGAAACATGTAGTCCTTTGTTGATAGGCTTCATTCCTTAAAGTTGCATCTTCACGGACTTCTTCTAGCATGTATAAATTCAACCTTCTCATCAAATTGCTAACTGGGGTGTTGAAGTTAATAACTCTATACGTAGGTAAACCTAGCTCAACATGGATTACAGCTTCAGTACCAAATGCCAATATATAGGGAGTTTCTCTAGTAGTTGCTCTGGAAGTTGTTAGGTAAGCCCATAGGACCGAATGCAGTTCATTAATCCAATTTCCTTTTGCATCTTCCAACCTTTTCTTCAGCCCGTTCAGGAAAGTTCTATTAGTTACCTCTATTTGGCCATTTCTTTGAGGATGGCCAGGAGCAGAGTGGATTTTTGGGACATTGAATTGGGTGCAGTAAGCAACGAATTCCTCATTCTCAAACTGTTTATCATGATCAGTTATAAAGGAATAAGGTAAG
The DNA here is from genome assembly GCA_949130495.1 of Sambucus nigra. NCBI lineage: Eukaryota > Viridiplantae > Streptophyta > Magnoliopsida > Dipsacales > Adoxaceae > Sambucus > Sambucus nigra. The sequence goes on from OX422214.1 coordinate 61,018,131, forward strand.
CCACACCTGCGTATAATACTTTTATAGATGAATTGATAAATCTTTTCACAAGACATATCAATCATTGGTTCAACTTCCACCCATTTTGTAAAATAATCAACAACTACAACTAGGAACTTGAACCTTCCTCGGGTAATTGGAAAGGGCCCGACCAAATTCAATTCCCCACATGGAAAAAGGCCAAGGTGAAGTGATTGGTGATAAGAAGGCTTGTGGAGCCTTGCATATACTCGAAAACCTCTGACACTTGTCATATTTCTTAGCAAAATCAGCACAATCTTATCTCATGGTTAGCCAGTAGTACCCTTGTGTATGTATTCTTTATAGAAACGTTCTTCCTACTATGTGGGCCCCATAGGATGTTTCATGGACTTCTTCAATTAAACCCTTTACCTCAGTTGTATGCACACACCGTTGTAGACCAACAGTTAATCACCTTCTGTATAACACACCACTATATAGCACATATCTTGCAGCTTTGTATTTCAACTTATTAGCTTCAAGTAGATCAGTTGGAAGAATCCCATCTTCAATATGTGCTCTTATGGGGTCCATCCAAGATGACCCCATATCCACTGCAATAAAGTTGACCATCAGATCTTCATCAATGCTCCTATTAGCAAGTTACTCAATATGAATAGTTCTTCATATTTATGTTTTGGCTTCTGAAGCTAACCGACCAAGTGCATCTGCTCGGGCGTTCTCTAATCGTGGAATCTTGACCATCTGAACTGCTAGAATGGTGGAAATTACTTCTAAAGTTTTAGCAAAATATCTCGTCATCAGTTATCCTTTCACTGCATATAAACTCAACACTTGATTTACAACTAATTGTGAATCACTGTACACCACAACTTGCTCGGTGCTTAATGATTTAGCTAGATTTATACCAACGATTATAGCTTCATACTCTGCTTCATTATTAGAGGCTTAAAATTGGAAACATAGAGCATACTCTATGTTTAGATCATCCGGAGCATTAAGAATGATTCAAGCTCCACATCCAGTTGCGCAAGATGACCCGTCGACATACAAACTCCATATGGGGATATTGCTGTCAAACGCTTGGTTTGTCAGAGTCCATTAATGGAAGATTTTATCTTTTTCCTCCTCATATTTATTCTTCATCTCATGTACTCCAGTGGAGGGTTTTGGTTTGTCTTTTTCAACAGTTTTCCCTATTTGTAATTAGTCGAGCGTATCTCCAGTTGATCAACTGACTCCTTTATATTTCTTGGCTGGAGTCCCTTGCTGCTCGGGTACCTCGGGATAAGTGAATTCTGCAATAAAATCAGCCACATCTTGGCCTTTTAAAGAAGTCCTCAGTTCATACATAAGGTCATACTCCCCCAACTCCACAGCCTAATACATCAGTCTTCCAGATTTCTCCAGCGTGTGCAAAGCCTACCTTAACGGTATATCGGTGTAGATCACTATAGTGTGGGGTTGAATGTATGGCTATTCGTCTACTAGCTTCAATAAAAGCTAGTGCCAATTATTACAGTATGGGATATCTTACTTATGCTCCAGGGAAAGCTTTATTGGTGTAATAAACTGGCTTTTGAACTCCATTTTTCTCCCTGATCAAAGTAGAACTAACTGCGAACTCAAATACTACTAGCTACAGATACAACTTTTCTCCCAACATTGGTCGAGAAAGTAATGGTGGTGCTCCAAGGTACTTCTCCAACTCCAGGAATGCCTACTACATGCCCAGTTAGTCTTTGAACATATTTTTTACAGGTCGGGGACTTCATTTCGATCAGAGCTTTAATCTTATCAGGATTGTCTTTAGTTCCCCTTTGATTCACTATATACCCAAGGAACATTCCTTCCTGCACTCTAAAGATGCACTTGGTGGGGCTTAACTTCATTTTGTGATTTTCTAATTGATTAAACGTCTGACTGAGGTTAGCAATATGATCAGTAACTTTTTTTCTTTTAGTGAGCATATCATCAACATACACCTCCATATTCTTGCCTATCTTCTCTTCAAATACTTTGTTAACCAGTCTCTGATAAGTGGAACCTGCATTTTTCAGATCAAATGACATAAAATTATAGCAATAAGTTCCTCGGGGATTTATAAATAAAGTACTTTCTTTGTCTTCTAGCTTCATTTTGATCTTGTTATAACCGAATATGCATCCATGAAACTCAACAATTCATGCCCTGAAGTAGTTACAACCTGTAAATAAATTCGTGGCAAAGTAAAATGATCCTTTGGGCATGCTTTGTTCAAGTCATTATAATCCACACACATCCTCCACTTATTATTATTATTCTTGACCATAAGCACGTTGGCCAATCAATCTGGGTACTTCACATCTTCAATAAAGGAATCTTTTTGAAGCTTCTCCACTTCTTCCCGTATAGCCTGGTTCTTCTCCGGGCTGAAAACTCTTCTTCGATGCTTCATAGTTTTAACTTCCCTATTGATATTAAGTTCATGACACATAAAGTTTGGATCTATGCCTGGCATATCTCCATGACTCCAAGTGAACACTTATTTGCTTTGCCTCAAGAAAGTTGTCAATTCCTGCTTAAGAACTAGTTCCAACAATGCTCCTATTTGAGTTATTCGTTTTGGGTTATCATCATCCAGAACAATTCTTTCTATTACCTCCATCACTTAACCTTGTACAAGCTCAGATTCATCTCGTGGATCTAAGGTTTCAACCTCAGACCTGCTATTTGTCTCAGTTGTATCCACTTGATAAGTGGTTGTTTTTCGTTTGGCTTCCAACATATCTTCTTCCTCAACAGAGGAATAGTATCACTCCCAAGCTACTTTCTTGTCCCCTTTCAATAATTCTACTCTAAAGTTAGTCGGGAATTTTAGGCATTGATGAACAATTGAGGGTACAACCTCGAACTTTTTCAGATCAAGTCTCCCAATGATCGTATTATAAGCAGAATGATCATTTTTGTCCATTACAAAGAATATTACCTTCTCTGTCCTGCTCGTCGGCCAAGTACTGATAGCTTGATAGTTCCTAATGGAAATACCTTTTCACCCGAGAATCCAATGAGTGGCCTGTGATATGGCTCCAGTTGACTGAGTTTTAAACCCGAACTATTAAAACAGGGATAAAATATGTTGCCTGTCGAACTGCCATTATCCACCAATGTTCTTGCTACCAACACTTCTTTCATCCTGACTCTAATCACTAAAGGATCACCACGAGGATACAAAACTCCTGATAAATCATTTTTGGAAATGCTAATTACGAGCTTATCCTTATTAACTTTCCTTGGCCGTTCCTCTTTGGCGAGGTTGATAAGCTGGAGATAGGAACAAGCTTGAGCCTTATTGAGGTAAGCCTTCATTTGAGCTGTGTGATATTCCCCTCTGGCATCTCCACCTGTAATCATGTGATAATCAAAAGATCCTAAACTAAGTGTGAATACTTAATGTTCCGATTGTCTAGGTTTCTTGAGGAGATCGGGATCATCATCGTGCTTCCTCTTCTTGTCTTCCCTAGGCTTAACTGGTGATTTAGATCTCTGTTGACCTTTTCCTCCATTTCTTTCACCATTCTGTCGATCAATAAATTTGTACATCTTTCCTCTTCGGATGAGTGCTTCTATCTCATTCTAGAGGGAAATGCATCGGTTAGTAGTATGACCATGATCTTTGTGAAACTCATAATGCTTGAACTTATCCCTCTTATCAGCAGGCGACATTAACTTTTTAGGATAACTCAAGTCATTGATGTTCTTGATTTCCTCCAACACATGATCTATATCCACCATTAAAGGAGTGTAATTAGTGAATTTACTGATCCCTTATAGGCATTTCTTTCCCTTCGAACTCCTGCACTCATTATGATTCTTGTGCTCCTTTTTATCCGACTTCCCTTCTATTTTTTCTTTTTCTTTTTCTTCTGAGTTCTTTTTAGCAGCTATAGCTTCCTCAGCGTTCATAATCTTCGCTGCCTTAGCCATCAATTTTGTCATTGTCTTTGGTGGTTCTTTTGCCAAAGTATAATATAATTTATCAGGGAGCAATCCACTTATGAGAGCAGTGATTGCTGTCTTATCTTTATAATCAATTGCTTCCAGCTTCTTATTGTTAAAACGAGTGATTTAATTCCTTCTCCTTCCTTCTGTCGTACACTGAGGAAATGAGCTACTCGTTTCACTGGTTTTTCTCCAAAGAAAAAATTACCAATGAATAGCTCGGCTAGTTGTTGAAAGTAAGAAATTTGTCCTCGAGAAAGGCTGTTGTACCAGATTTAAGCAGATCCAATGATTGTTCCTGATAATTCCCTATATCTCATCTCATCAACAAAAACATAGATATTAGTAACTGCTTGGTACTGCTCTATATAGAGAATTGGATCAGTCTTCCCATCATATTTGGGAGTGACTACTGGAGCTTTAAACTTGGTCGGCGTAGGGAAATCCATGATGGTTTTCACAAAGGGGGACCCCTTAATAAAATTTCTTTGAAGGGGATTCTTGGCTTTGGCCATTTCACTTAACCTGTCTTCCAAACTATTAATGGAACCCTTCCAAACATCACTGCTAGTGCCATGGATGGAAGCTTTTTTATGTCGACCTCCAAATCTTACTGAACTTTCTTCCTAGAAGCTTTCTCTCTGACTAGACCTTTCAGTTCGTCGGGTATTTAATCTAAACTGGGTTGAACCTTCCCTTAGGTCACTTAGTCATTGAGTATTTCTCGATGCAACCCACAGGGCATTTTCTTAAGGTCTTAAACAATCGAAAGGATAGGCTCTACTTATCCTTTCTAAGGCACTCAGTCTTTCTGGGATGAGAGATTATCCGTAAGTGGAATTAGTGACCCTAATAGAATTGGTTTCTCTAGGTAGATATGAAGGGTCCTTATAAGTTATGGACCGGCTGTGCCTAATACTCCTTATTGGCGGTAGTGGCATATTCCTGCGATTAGATTACGTCGGCACTCCAGTTTACAGAGTTTGGGCCAATTGTCGTATAGTATCCAGCATGGCCTCTTGACCCTTAGCCAGGCTAGCTAAAATTCCTGAAAAATCATTATTATTAAGAGGGGAAGAGGGATTAGGTAGGATACCCTCATTTCTAGTGCTTGATTCTGAAATTTCAGCTATGGGTGATGAACGATGAATGAGTGAAAACGTTTAGCAATATGATCCCACAGATGACGCCAATCTGTTGATGCAAAAAACTAGACTAAGCCTAAATAATTTATCGCAAATAAATTACGTAAAACAAATCATACATAAGAAAACTTTTTAAAGTGGTTTGGCTCAATAGAATAGCCTACGTCCACTTTTGTGTATTGACAGCCTTGCGCTGTTTTTCGATCCCTTGCAATGAGGGTGATACAATGTATTTATAGCCAAAAGGGGGTCCTTGATCCTTTTCATGTGAAAGGATTGAATGCCTTTATTTATTAGGCATTTACATTAATACATAATAAGAATTAATTATATGAACGATGTCGCTTCAAAGGAAATTCAGGCCGTAAGACAACTGGTGCTTGGTTGGCTGTATAGAATGACTTTTCGGCTGTTGGTAGGGTAACTATATTAGTCGGGATTCCAAGTTGGTCGGACTTCCTTGTTGGTCGGGATTTTCTATCATGTTGACCTAGACTTATTCCATATAGGACGACACATGCTGTCTTATAATTGGTCCATGTAGGATGGTAAATTTTGGTATCAACACACCTCATTTGCTTGATCGTCATAGTAGTAGAAATACCAGAATTCTTTATGATTTTAACTTCATTAACTCTCCTTTTACCTTAGATGATCCTCATGCTGGCATGGATCCTGTTTCTAAGGCTAAAGGAAAGCGTCATGTAGAATAATCTTTTGTATTTTATTTATACAACAATATGTAATCATTTAATTTAATGGCAAGTTTTATGAATAGATCAACTTTTAGTTAATCTTTACATACATGAATGTTTCTTTAGTCTTTGACTATAAATGGATTAACTTTTAGTTAATATCTAGTTTTCATCGGTTCTATTGATATCCTTAGGATTATCCTGAGTTTTATACCAATCACCAATGTTTTACCATGGTTCTGCGAATGTACCTAAATTTTATGGTAATTGAATTATTTATCTTAGTTCCCAGACGTGAGTGGAACATTTGTCCATCTTTTAGCCCAGTTTAGATGAAAATTATTCATCCGGGTCTTTGTTAACCAAGGATTTGGGACTTACAATTTTGCATTGTGTGGTTTATATGTTTGACAACCAACTTTATTGGTGCCTTTATTGATGCCGACCAACTTTGTCAGTGGCCTTCATTGATACTGACCAACTTTGTTGGTGGCCTTCAGGTTTCTGTTGATGTCGACCAACTTTGTTGATGGACTTTGGTGATTTCGAACAACTTTGTTGGTGTCTTTTATTGTGTTTGCTAGTACATAACACTAGTACTCTGAAAAAGAAAATAATAAAATAATAATTTTTGGAAAGTCATTTTCTCAATAAAATTTGAAGTGAACTGAGTACAACATAACTACATTTACTGATAATACTTCTTCAGGTGTTCTGCATTCCATGGGTTCTTGAATTCTTCCGCTTCCAAAGTCTCAATCTGATATGTGTCTGGTCGAATAACTGCAGTAATACGATAAGGCCCATGCTAATTAGATTCCAGCTTATTTATCTTCTGAATCACTTTCTTCAAAACATAATCACCCTCTTTTAAGTTGCTCAGCATGCCCCTCTAGTTGTAGAAATGTGCAGTTCTTTGTTGATAAGTTGTGTTCCTCACGGCTGCATCTTCACGGACTTCTTCCAGCATGTCTAAATATAGCCTTCTCTTCAAATCATTGACTAGGGCATTGAAGTTAAGAACTCTATGTGTAGGTAGACCTAGCTCGACAGGAATTATGGCTTCAGTACCAAATGCTAATAGGTAGGGAGTTTCTCTAGTAGCTGTTCTAGAAGTTGTTCGGTAAGCCCACAAGACAAAATGTAGTTCATTGATCCAATTTCCTTTTACAATTTCCAATCTTTTCTTTAGTCCATTTAAAAAAATTCTATTAGTTACTTCTATTTTATTGTTGTTTTGAGGATGGCCAGGAGTAGAGTGGATTTTTTGGACATTTGATTGGGCACAATAAGAAGCAAATTCATCGTTGTCAAACTGTGTGCCATGATTAGTGATAAAGGCATAGGGTAAGCCATACCTTCATATAATAATTTTCCAAATAAACTGATAAACCTTTTTATAAGACATATCAATCAATAGTTCAGCTTCGACCCATTTACTAAAGTAATCAACAGCTACATAGCAAAGTTCACCTTCCTCGGGTTGTCAATAGAGGCCCGACTAAGTCAATCCCCCACATAGCAAAGGGCTAAGGGGATGTAATTGGTGTTAGGAGAGCTTGTGGATCATTGCGCACGCTGGAAAACCTTTGGAACTTATCACACTTCTTGGCAAAATCTTGACAATCAGCTCGCATAGTTGGCCAGTAGTATTTTTGTGAATGAATTCACTATAACGAAGTTCTTCCTACTACATGGGCTCCACAAGACCATTCATAGATTTCTTCAATTAAAACCTTCACTTCAGCTGGATGCACACACCGTTGTAGACCAGTAGTTAATCCTCTATATAATACACTATCATCTAGAACATATCTTGTAGCTTTGTATTTCAGCCTCTTAACTTCAAGTAGATCAGCTGGAAGAATCCCATATTCAATATATGCTGTTATGGGGTCCATCTAATATGGCCCTATATCAACTGCAATAAAGTTAACCGTCAGATCTTCATCAATGCTCCTATTAGCAAGTAGCTCAATTGGAATAGTTCTTCATATCTTCGTTCTGGTTACTGAAGCTAACCGAGTAAGTTGCATCAACTCGAGCATTCTCCAATCTTGGAATCCTGACCATCTAAATAGCTAGAAAAGTGGGAATTATTTCCAATATTTTGGCCAAATATCTGGTTATCAGTTCTCCTTTCGCTGCATATAAGCTTAACACTTGATTTATAACTAACTGTGAATCACTATACACCACAACTTGCTTGACGTTCAAAGATTTAGCTTGATTTAAACCAATAATCACATCTTCATACTCAACCTCATTATTGAAGGATTAAAATTAGAATCATAGAGCGTACTTTATTTCTAACTCGTTTGGAGTATTGAGAATGATTCTAGCTCCACATCTGATTACACAAGATGACCCGTCAAGATACAGACTCCGTATGGGGATATCGTTGTGAAACGCTTATTTTTTCAGAATCCCTTGATGGAAGATTTTATCCTTCACCTCCTCACATTTCCTTTTCATCTCATGTACTCCACTGGGTGGTTCTGGTTTGTTTTTTCTACAGTTTCCCCTATTTGGAGTTGGTCGAGCGTATATCCAGTAGGACTACTGACTCCTGTATGTTGCTCGACTAGAGTCCCTTGTTGCTCGGGGACCTCTAGCTAAGTGAATTCTGCAATTAAATCAGCCATAGCTTGACCATTTAAAGAAATTATTGGTTCGCATACAAGGTAATATTCTCCAAACTCCACAACCCAATACATCAATCTCCCAAATTTCTCCGGCTTATACAAATCCCGCCTTAGTGGCATGTCAGTGTATATACCGCTATGGTGTGGGCTTGGAAATATGGCTTCATTCATCTATTAGGCTCAATTAAGGCCAATGCTAATTTCTCCAGTCTGGGATATCTCATTTCTGCTCCTCTAAAAGCTTTGCTGGTGTAATAAACTGGCTTTTGAACTCTATTCCTCTCCCTGATCAAGGTAAAGCTAACCGATGACTCAGATACAGACAGATATAAATACAACTTTTCTCCCAACACTGGTCGGAAGAGTAGTGGTGGTGTTCTAAAGTACTTCTTCAACTACAGGAAGGATTTTTCACGTTCACCATTCCATTCAAATGTTTTTCTAAGTACCTTGAAGAAAGGAAAACACTTATATGTTGCTCAGGACACAAATCTGTTGAGTGTTGCTAAGCACCCAGTTAGCCTTTGAACATCCTTTTTATAGGTGGGACATTGCATTTCGATCAGAGCGTTAATCTAATCTGGATTAGCTTCAATTCCATTTTGATTCACTATATACCCGAGGAACATTCCCTCATGCACGCCAAAGACGTATTTGGTGGGGTTTAATTTCATTTGGTGCTTCTCCAATTCATCAAAAGTCTGGCTGAGGTCGGTAATATGATCAACATCTTTTTTTCTCTTAGTGAATATATCATCAACATACACTTCCATGTTCTTTCCATTTGTTCTTGAAATACATTATTCACCAGTCTCTCATAAGTAGCACCTGCATTTTTCAGACCAAATGGCATAAAATAAGTGCTTTCTCTATCTTCGAGCTTAATTTTGATCTAGTTATAACCAAAATATGCATCCATGAAACTCAGCAGCTCATGCCCTGAAGTAGTGTCTACTAATTGATCAATTCATGGAAAAGGAAAGTGATCCTTCGAGCACGCTTTGTTCAAGTCAGTAAAATCCACACATATCCTCCACTTATTCTTCTTCTTCTTGACCATAACTACGTTGGACAACTAATCCGGGTACTTCACATCTTCAATAAAGAAAGATTTTTTAATCTTCTCTACCTCTTCCAGTATAGCCTGGTTCTTTTTCTAGCTAAAACTTTTCTTCATTGCTTCACAGGCTTAACCTCCTTATTCACATTAAGCTCATGGCGTAGAAAATTTAGGTCTATGCCTGACATATCTTCATGACTCCATGCAAACACTTATTTCATTTGTCTCAAGAAGTCCACCAACTCCTATTGAAGAACTGGTTCTAATGACGCTCTTATTTGAGTTGTTCGATCTGGCTTATCATCGTCTGAACATTTCTTTCTATCGCATCCATCACTTGGACTTTTACAAGCTCCGATTTATGTCATGGATCTAAGGTTTCAACCTCAGATTCGTTGTTCGGCTCAAATATATCCACTTGATAAGTGGTTCTTTTCCTTTTTGTCTCCAACATATCTTTTTCCTCGGCAGAGGAATAGTAGCACTCCCGAGCTACTTTCTGATCTCCTCTCACTACTCCAACTCCAAAGTTGGTCGGGAACTTCAAGCATTGATGGACAACAGTGGGTACGACTTCGAATTTCTTCAGACTAACTCTTCCCATAATCATATTATAAGCAAAATGAACATTTTTGTCCATTACAAAGAATCTCACCTTCTTTGTCCTGCTCGTCGGCCATGTCCCGATCAATCCCTCTAGATTGATAGTCCCCATTGGAAACACTTTCTCGCCTGATAATCCCATGAGTGGACTATGATAAGGCTCCAGTTGATTGAGTTTTAAACCCAAACTATCAATATAGGGATAAAATATAATATCTGCTGAACTGTCGTTATCTACTAATATTCTTGCTACCAATATATCCTAACCCTAATCATTAAAGGATCACCGTGAGGATACAACACTCCAGATAAATCATTTTTGGAAAAACTAATTACGAGATTATCCTTTTTAACTTTTCCTGGTCGGTCTTCCTCGGTGAGGTTGATCCGCTGGATATAGGAACAAGTTTGATCCTCATTGAAGTAAGATTTCCTTTCATCTATATGATCTCATCCTCCGGCATCTCCACCTGTAATCATGTGATAATCAAAAGATCCAAAACTAAGTGTGAATACCTCAAGTTCCAGTTATCTAGGCTTCTTGGGAAGATCGGGATCATCTTCTAGATCATCGTTATGGTTCATCTTCTTTTCTTCCCCGGGCTTAACTGGCGATTTAGATCTCTATCGACCTCTACCTCCATTTCTTCCACCATTCCGCCGATCAATAAATATGTCTAACTTTCCTCTTCGGATGAGTGCTTCTATCTCATTCTAGAGGGTAATACAATGGTTGGTAGGATGACCGTGATCTTTGTGAAACTCATAATACTTGGACTTATCCCTCTTATTAGCAGGTGGCCTTAACTTTTCAGGCCAACTTAACTCATTGTTATGCTTAATTTCCTCCAACACATGATGTATATCCACTGTTAAGGGAGTGAAATTAGTGAATTTCCTGAGTCGATCTAGGCATTCCTTTACCTTCAAACTCCTGCGCTCATTGTGATTCTTGTGCTCCTTCTTATCTGACTTCCCTTCTATTTTTTCTTCCGCCTTTGCATCTGAATTCTTTTTAGCAGTCATAGCTTCCTCGTGGCGTTCATAATCTTTGCTTCCTTGGCCATTAATTATGTCATCATCTTTGGTGGATCTTTTATAAAAGTATAATATATGTTATCAGGGAGCAAACCACTCATATGGGCAATGATTGAGATCTTCCCATCGTAATCAATGACTTCCAATATCTCGTTATTGAAATGAGTAATGTAATCCCTGGTACTTTCTCCTTTCTTCTTTTTTATACTGACCAAATGAGCTACTCATTTCACTAGTTTTGCTCCAAAGCAGAAATTACCAATGAATAACTCGGCGAGTTATTGAAAGCAAGAAATGTGCCCCTAAGAAAGGTTATTGTACGAGATCTGAGCAGATCTAGTGATTGTTTCTGAGAACGCCCTATATCTCATCTCATCAGGAACAACATAGATATCAGCAGCTGCTTGGTATTATTCTATATAGAGAACTGGATGAGTCTTCCCATCATATTTATGACTGACCACTGGAGCTTTAAACTTAGTCAGTGTAGGGAAATCTACGATGGTTTGCACAAAGGGGGATCCTTTAATAAAACTTGTTTGAAGGCGATTCTTGGCCTTGGCCCTTTCTCCCAATTTGTCTTATAAACGCTGAATGGAACCTTTCCAAGCATCACTGCTAGCACCAGATCTATGGGTGGAAGCTTTTCTATACCGACCAACTGATCGTGGTGAGTTTTCTTCCTGTTAACCTTCTCTCTGACTGGACCTATCAGTTCGTCGGGTATTTAATCTGGATTGGGCTGAACCTTCCTTCATGTCGCTTAGTCATAGAGTATTTCTCGACGCAACCTGTAGGGAATTTCTCTGGGGTCCTAAACGATCGAAAGGAGAGGCCCTGCTAAGCCTTTTTGAGGAACTTAATCTTTCTGGGATGAGGGATTGTCCATCAGTGGAATTGGTGATAATAATCGAAGAAGTTTCTCCAGAGAGATATGAAGGATCCGTTGAAGTTCTAAAATGGTTATGCCCAACACTACTCGTTAGCGGCAGTGACATATTCCTTTGATTAACTTGTGATGGAACTCCATCTTGTAGAGTTTGACCCAATTGTCGTATAGTATCCTGCATGGCTTCTTGACCTTTGGCCAAACTTGCCCAAATTCCTGTTAATCTTTGTTATTTAGAGGGACAAATGGAGTAGGCAGAATTCCCTCATTTCTGATACTTGATTCTGGAATTTCATCCATGGATGATGAATGAGTGAAAAGGTTAGCAATACGTTCCCACAGAAGGCGCCAATATATTGATGCAAAAAAACTAGACTAGGTTTAATTTATTGATCACAGATAAAATAAGTAAAACAAACAAGACACAAGAAATTTTAAATTGGTTTAGCTCAAAGAAATAGCCTACGTCCACTATTCTGTATTGATTTCCTTGAGTTATTTTTCCCCTCCATCGCAATGAGGGTGATACAATGTATATATATCCTAAGAGGGGTCTTGATAGTTGTCATGTGAAAGGATGGAATGCCTTAATTTTTTAGCCATTTACATCAATACATAATGAGAATTAAATATATAGATGATGTCGCTTCATTAGTAATAGAGGCTGTAAGACTGCTGGAGTTTGGTTGGCTGTACAGATTGGATTTTTGACTGTTTGTCGAGCTTACTTATTGGTCGGTTAACCATTTTGGTCGTGCTTACTTATTGGTCGAGTAATCATGTTAGTCGGGCTTCCTTGTTGGTCGGGGTTTTCTATCATGCTGGCTTGGACTTGTGCCACATTGGATGACACGTGCTAGCTTGTAATTAGTCCATGCAGGATGATAAATTTTTGTATTAATAATACTCAATCGATAAGTTGGGAGAAATCTCCTTATCCTAAGAGGACATCACAAAATCCACACAAATTGAGGGCGCTCCCAATCTCGAAAACCTGTACACGGCCCATACCCAGTGGTGACATAAGAACAGTCAGCATCGACATCTACCTCTCGTGGGTGACGCCTCCACATAGTACCTATATGGCCTACACATTGTCAATCCCACCTGTGTCAACTAGTGGTACGCGGCCCAAAAATGTGAACCCCTAAGATGATAGGACGGTCCACTGATATGTCCACACAAATACATCATAGTATATATTATCATCCAATATGTATAAGTAGTTACTCTATAACTACTTTAATCCAGGAATATCTCAATCCATATAAATTACTACCTTCTTAGCTTAACCATAATATTTTAGTCAATTATTCCATAACACATTTTAAGCCGTTATCCTACTACCATTTCCCGATTAAATATTATGTCTCATAAAAATCCTTTTTGAACTAAAATCACATTTTCTTCATAAGTTATTACTATTTAAATACACATGCATAGTTATTCCCCAAACTAACCTTTCCAAAACATTATAGGTATAGTTATTCCCAAACTAACCTTACCCACATATTTAATAATCTTAGCATGTTGTCCTCTTGACTCAAACTTTAATCATTCCAAATTATTAATAATTATTTGCTTCTTGATACCTTTCCAATAAGGTTTATATGTACGTATATAAGGAGTCAACTAATAGTGAAAAGGGTTATATGTACCTATATAAGAAATACTCTAATATGGTTAAGTAGTATCACCCAACTACAATACCCAGTCTCACTTATTTGGTCCGTATCTTCACTCTTCATAATTAATTACACAAAAATCCCATTATTAGGTAAAACACCGTTTAATAACTCCGATATTTGATAATTTATATTATATATAATAAATTAAACCGGTTACACCATGCCTAACTCCCGTAGCACTGGCCCTTAATACTTAAGTCAATTGCCCAGATTCTAAATTTAATTAATTACACCTTAATTAATTTATTAAAGATGGTGCCACTCAACCAAAATGCCCAGACTCACTCCCTTGGCCTGTATTATAGCCTTTTTGAATTTATCGCTCAAATTCTCGTAAATAATTTGACATACTTATAAATTTAATATACCTTAATACCCATCTCTCACATCCTAGGTATAACCTCCCTTTGACATTTGCATTAATTCAATCCAAAGGTTTCCAAAAGAATAACAGTAGAAAATCCACCAAGATCCCAAAAGGAGAACTGTAGAAACTCCAAAAATTGGCAGTGTAAAAAGTATTTTTCTTTCCCATCATTCGAATGACATATTGGGTCATTTGAACGACTTCAGTTGTCATTCGAACAAGACCTCAGTTCGTTCGAATGACCCTAATGGTTTCCAGCCTCTTCTTCTTCTTTTTGCCTTCCGCCATAGCTATTCTTCCATCCCAATTTTTAACCCAGAAATGAAATCTTCTATTCTCCCAACGATTCAAACCCCTTCTAACAATTTCTAGTTACTCACTTATCATTTACTAACATTGATTAATATGATTTATCCTAACCATGTTTCCTCAAAGTTTGATCTTAACTTCCAAATTAACAATTACGATCCTCCGCCTATAATTATAACTTGGATGCTCCCACTTTTAAATCAAAATACCATGTCTTCCAATTTATTCCAATTAATTACAACATGTCTCCCAAATAATTTCCCAATTTAAGTAATATGTATGCAAATTCAATACTAAGGATTATGGATCTACGTATGGAGCATGGATTAATCATCAAATTTTACACAAATTTAAAGATCTCTAATTGTGCAATCTAAAAATAGGTTTCAACTTTAATTCTAAGCATGGAGTTAACATTTATATAAGAATAACACAAATTGATCCTTGCCTGAGATTGTGTAGAGAAGCCTTTGTTCCTCCTTTTAGGGTTTTCTTTCTCCTCTTTTTGGTATTTCTCCTTCCCTCTCCCGAAACTATTGTTTTAGATTTATTCTAATGATAGTGGGGGAGTGGTTTACCCCCACTTAAACATTTACTAAATAGATAATCCCTAGTTGGACTTTATGCCCCAACTTAGACTCCCAAATGATCCTAAATACATATTCTAATTAGCCCGATGACTACCCAACCCATATATATATACTCCAAGATCATTCCTAAGGGTCTAAAATGCCCAAACGAGCCTGTAATACCTCTCAAAGTGTGTTCCAAAATATTTTTATCCCAAAAATATATTTAATTATGACTTGATACACCCCGGTACATTTTATAAAAATAAAATCTCTATTGATTTATTCTCAATTCATTAAAGTCTTATTCTAAAATTTATAAATAATAGTGAGTCTAATTACTCACAACCCGGATTAACTAATTTCACCGAATTAATTTAATCCTTATTAAATTTATTTTATTCGAAAAATATACAGGATATTACATTCTCCCCCTATAACGGAATTTCGTGCTCATAATTCAAGGTAGCGTAAAGTAATATTTTATTTTGTACCGTTAAATTATTTTTATTCCCGTTAGTCCATACTCATATCCAGTGAGATAAATGAAAAGGCTCATTTATGCCTATCATAACATCACTAAGGTGCCCATATATTTCACATTTCATACATGCACTCACGTACCATTAATAAATATGAATGACACACATACTTCTAATATGTACCATCAAAACCAAGCAAATCCATGCAACAAGTATACCACCACATATATACATAAAATAACCATCCTAGTATCCTACTTCCCTCAACTCTCGAATTTTGCCAATTTCGTGCATGGGACACCTCGCTAGGTAAATCCAAATGAGGAACCCTCCCGATACAGTGCTTCACGACTTAGTCATTTATCGAGGTCCATCTGCGCAAGGAAAAGGAAAAATAAAAATAACCATTTATGCTATTCATATAGTTTTCAATATTTGCTATTTTCAAACCAACCACTTATCCCGTTATAAGAGTTACACTAAACTCTTGTAGAGTCAACCGACCTTATCATACTTGATATTTTAATTACCACAACTTAGGTAGGACATTCTCCATCCATATTTACTCTAAAAAGAACTTAGTCATTTCTAAGTCTCCAAAGGTATACCCATTCTAATCAGTTATACCATTACCACTTTTAATAACAACGTCACTATACAAATCATTGCCCGATTTATCCCAAAATTTGTGTTTATTCACCCGTATGTACCTCCTAAAGTTATTCAGAATTTTTAAATCATACTCACATGTTGCTTCCCTAATAATTCTCAACTTTCTAAAGGTTTTCCATGACGTAATTTCCTATTGAAATTTATTGTTTTAAAACTAAGCTCACCCATAAAAAAAATTCTCACAATAATCCTTACGACTACTGTGAACACCCATTTCTAATAAACCTTGTCTCTCAGAAGACCATAACTGATAGCAGTCCTCATAAAATTAACATATTCCATGTAACTATAAATCCATTCCCCAAAATATCTCTTTCCAACATAGCCATTAAATAGGCCCAAAATAACATAAGCTTCCTAAATACAAAGTCTATTCTTTCCAAAGTATTTAAAAAACCCGAGTGAACGCTAAGTACCAAAATCAAACAAAATCTATCCCATATACTCCAAAGTATGAAAATACCTTATTTACCATAAATACTATCACTAGTCTTCCCCCCCCCCCCCCCCCCCCCCCAAAAAAAAAAAATCATCTATAATTCGATACCCATCTTTGTATAGGTCATAGTTTACACTAACTAATCTCTACTGATACATTATTGGACATTAATACATCCTCAAATTCTCTAAATGTCTTCCCTTAAATTAATAGGCACCATATTGCCCAAATTATCTAAATTCTAGCAAGTCACCCACACAAAGGTCTCTACGACACTCTCTTCAAAAACTAACTCTTTGCCCGAACGGGTAATAACCAATCGCAAAGAATACAATGATTCCTAATCATAGGGCTCTACATCAAAGAATGCAATGCAGAACACGACAAGCTGAAACAAAAATCCTAAGGACACTATAACCATGCTTTAATACCAACTGTAACAACCCCCATTTTCTCACGTAAAGGCTGGTTAGGCACGATACCCCGAAGATGGGGCTTATGAATAATTTATACCATTCTCAGCACTGAAGCAAATAAAAAATTCTTTCATTTTATATTAAAATCCACAATGAATAACAACTAATTTATCACATGAATAATAAAAGTTGAATCATCATACAATGTCCGTAATGTAAAGCTAAGTACAAATTTTATAAATAACCCTTTAGGCTTATGCCCGTACAAATTCCAATGTGAAATAAAATGACAAAAAGATAAAGTAAAACCTATACTAGAATCAATGGAGAGATATCCCTGTCATTAAGAATACCTAGGGGAAAACATTTATACTTTGGACCAGAGCCCGAGGTGTGGAAGGACTCTTTACCAGTAAATATGAAATTTATTACTAACTTATACTTCACGTCTCTCCATCGACACTCACGTGTAATGAGTACCTCACCTCTCATCTAAAAGCAGTCTGACTCGTATCCTCAATCAAAAAGAAATTGTAACTTCCATTATTTAATCAGTCCTATAAAGAATAATCCATTCAACTATGCAATAACTAAAAGTGGGTACTCATGTCTGACACCCCAAATACCCGATTATATTAAATAATATAAATTTCACAATTTACATAAACTAGGTGCATATTCTTATGTCACAATATATCGTAACCCTTGTCTATCTCTTTAAATCATTTAATGATTAAATTCCGATTCCCAGTCGTCTACCCTATTAGATTATAAGTTCCATGCCCTTATATTACCAAATTATTATTCTCATTTAATAATTGGCTACTCCGTTACTCATTCACTTTAATGCTTGTCTACTCCCTTAGACTATTTGTGGCCATCCCGGTGAGATCGCGCACCTAGGGCGGATATTCCAGAAGGTCTCTCCCCCCTTTTTAACTTAGGAACGCTTCGACCATCGTCGGTGTGGGGTGAATATAAATAGATGTATTCGTCACCCTATTTTGCACAAACTAGGCTAAAGAACGTGTTGCCTCCTCGAGAGAGCAACATCAAAGATAAACTGATGCATAAGAAACTAATAATTTGAGGGTTCGGGGGCTATGTTACAGAATGGGAAGGTGTTAGACACCCATCCATCCCTTTCAATCTCTTATGGGCTTGTGTTGTTATTTTCTTTTATTTCTCCGTGAAGTGTGTGAGCGTGTATATATAATGGAGATTGGAATCGTTCAACTCATACCACGGGAAAGGTAGAGTGAGGTCATCCACCTGAATGTACCCAAAATAATATAGATAGAAAATACAATTAATGCATTTATCGAGATATTGATCATTATTATGAAATGATAATACGTATTGGATGAAACGATAACAAATATAATATGTATATTAATGCACGAATACGATGAAAATGAGGAGTTTAGGATAATAGGAAAAATAGAAAATTGGAAAGTTGCACTCGAGTCTCGGGTTTTAATCCGAAACGCCTAGGTTGCCTATAAAGGAATCAAAGTTCACGTAGTTTGAATGTGGAATGGGGTTGTGGTTTTTACCATAGATCCGAATGGGAATTTTTTTTATATGTGTGTGTAGAAAAATATGCTTTAGCTTTGAACAAGTGTGATGGATAATTCCGTTCAGAATTTATGAGTGTAACCCTCTTTTTGTTTGTTTTTTTTATAGAAAATAAAGTAAGTGAAATATTCTAATAAAAATGTAAATATTAATTTATATGAACTAAAGTAAGAACTGGAATATGAATTTAATGAAATTTATGCAAAAATAAGAAATTTGAAGAGAGATGGAAGGAGTTGGACCTTCTTTGAAGCTTGATATTTGATCTTGGATGAACTCCATGGAATTTGAGATGGATGTTGGATGAGAGAGAATGTGATTTTTCTAAAATGGGTATGAAAAATATGGGAATGGAAGCTTGGATGGAACTTCACATGGAGGAACTTCGTTGATTTCGAGAGAATGTTGCTAAAATCGCTGATGCTAATGGATCTCTGGTGTTTGTCCCCTTGGTAGTGAGGTCATGCCCTACTTTTATAGGGTTAGGGGGTTTTTGATTGACGTTGCCCTAGTCCTGCCTATCGGCAAGTGACCCTAGACACACTTCCGATAGGCAGGGACCTGAACCTACCAATTGGCATTCTCGTGCTACTTTTTTTTGGGAAAATGGTCGTAAAACGTAATCTGTTGATCCGAATTGGGTATGAGGCATACTCTTAGAAATGTAATTCATATACCTCTCTGGGTCCGAGAGTTGAATTTGGGTCAAAGGTGGCTTACAAGCGCACATCGGTCTTTTGGACAGGAGATTGCTGGACGAAAACGGATCGTTCATATGCATGGTAAGTCAGAATCGAGCACGAAGAGGACTATTGGAAAGGTTAGGATATGTACTTTGACATTTCAAAGAGTTTTTCTTAGTTCAAAAAGTTAACTTTGGTCAACGAGGGCCGGGGAGCACCTGGTGATCGCTCGGGGTAAAATGTATCGTTTGTCCGCACCGTTAGTCAGAATCATGCAGGGGTGGACTGTTGGAAAGGTTATTCAGTGACCTTTAAAGATTCAATTAGTCTCATTCAATTTAAAGATTTGAATTTGGTCAAACTGATCCCGAGAGGAACCTGTGGCCTCCGAATTAATTTTCGGGGGAAAATTAATCGTTCGGCCTAACATTTATGTCATTTCGGGCATAGGGTGGACCATTGGAAAGGGATTTTGAATATTTTAATATCTTTTTCTCTGATGATAGAGTTGACCAGAGTCAAATAGTGCTCGAGAGCACCCGATGGCCTCTAAATCGGTACTTGGAGTGCGACCTAGGGTTTGTAGTGAAATGAAGAGGTTCTGGGGAGCTAAGGAGAGACTTAGGGGGTCATATAATGTGGTGTCTATAGAACCCCTCAACGGGTGATCTTGGAACAAGAAAAACCCATCGAATAGACATCACATGATGTTTTTGGAAAGAGGTCGATTTTGCGAACGTAAGGGATGATGATGACCGATTTAGAGGGCCGAGGTCTATTCTGAGAACCTAAGCGAATGATGGCGATGGATGATTTTGAGGACCTAAAGGGGGTGATGACTAAGGTCAAGTCAGGGAGCAATCTATTCTGTGGGTCGAGGTCAATTATGAGGACCTCAGTTGTAGCAACAAATTCTGTGGGTCCAATTCTGAGGGCATAAGTAAAAGCGATCAATTTTGTGGGTCGAAGCCAATTCTATGGACTTAAGTAGAAGTGACCAAATTTGTGGGTCGAAGCCAATTCTACAGGCTTAAGATATGGGTGATCAATTCCGCGGGTCAAAGCCAATTCTGAGGGCTTAAGTAGAAACGACCAATTCTGAGGGTCGAAGCCAATTCTATGGGCTTAAGATAGGAGTGACCAATTCTGCGGGTCAAAGTTAATTTTGAGGGCTTAAGTATAAGAGACCAATTCTGTGGGTTTAAGATAGGGGTGACCAATTCTACAGGTTAATGACAATTCTGAGGGCTTAAGTAGAAGCGACCAATTCTGCGGGTCGAAGCCAATTCTAAGGGCTTAAGTAAAAGAGAATAATTTTGCAGGCTTAAGATAGGGGTGAACAATTTTGAGGATTGAAGACAATTCTGAGAGCTTAAGTAAAAGCGAATAATTTTGCGGGATTAAGATATGGGTGATCAATTCTGCGGGTCAAAGCCAATTCTGAAGGCTTAAGATAGGGGTGACCAATTCTGAGGGCCGAAGCCAATTCTGAGGTCTTTAGTTTAAGCGACCAATTCTAAGGGCCTAATTAGAAGTGACCAATTCTGAGGGTCAAACCCAATTCTATGGGCTTAAGTAAAAGCGATCAATTTTGTGGGTCGAAGCCAATTCTGAGGTCTTAAGATTTCTTGGGGAAATTTGGAGGCTCCACTGGGGATATCTCTCCTGTAGTTCCACTGGGGATTTGGGGGAGCATTTGATTTTAGGTTCTGATGAGGAAGAGGGAATCATCTGAGGATTGGATTTTTTCTTAGTTGGGGAACTTTTTGGTTTTTATGTTGTCCTTTGGGGACATTACTGGTGAGATATGAAATTGATTTCGAGAATTCCGTTGGGCAGATAAGAGTTCTGCCGTGGAATTAACTGTGGTAGAAATGTTTTTTCTTGGTGAAAAAGGTTCTAAAATCCATTTAGTAATTTTGGAATTTTTGGGGGGATTTTTTGGTATTTTCTCACATTTTTTGGGAATTATTGTATTAAATTTTAAAGTGGGTGCCGATCGACATGGATGGGAGGGTGCCAAAAGGAAGTGGCACGGTCTTTTGAGGTACCTTGAGCAGGTGGAGGGATATTACCGATCGATGGGTTGTAGGGAGATGCCGATCGTCATACCCCTTAGCCTCCTATAAAAAGGGGTGGGTTCTCCTCATTTTTCACAGCTTTCTGACATGCCTTGTTCTACAATTACCTTCTACAAAAAATTCTAGCATTCCCAAGTCAAAAGATGTCTGAGTTCTCAAGTAGCACAACACACATGGCGTGGCTCGATGCTGACGATTGGGTAGTCTTGGAATTAAGGGCTAGGGTGACCCTTACTTTGAGCAGCGTAAACGTTGTTGACTCATTTGGGCTAATGGCAGATGATCGGACTCTCTTGTATAAGACTTCGTTTCATCTCTCTTCTAGGGTGGTGGTGAACCCTAGTGGTTATGTAATTATTGATGACCTTTGGTATTCTCTTCCGTTTTTCTTGGTGATATTTCCTTATTTCATCAATTTTGACAAGGGTTTTTCCTTTTTGCTTTTGATAGTCTGATGTTTTCATGTCGACTATGCATGCCCGAGGGATGACGGGGATTAAGGATGTTTGAGAGCACCTTCCGTCTGTAGTGCGTTGGATGGTGTCATTAGATGGTTTTAGGATATTGGCGTCTGCTTTGGATGTGACACCTCATTTACAGATGTTCTTCGAGCTCTGGGGGAAAGGTGGTGGGATACCACCCACACCTTTTGTTTTTGCTTTGGGGAGATGACGGTGACTCCCATAGATTTGCAGTAATAGCTGAGGTTGGATTGTGAGGGGGTGTAGATTGAGGTGGATAGGACTCTGAGGGTGATGTCGGAGGCGGTGACAGAGGCATTGGGTGATGTGGAGAGGGTGGTATATGGGGACTTTATTCGCTTGTCTCTTTTGAGGGAGTTATTAATGAGGATTAGGATTGACGAGAGTGATGGGAGGCAGGTGTGGAAGATGGCCTGTTTGTTTATTTTGCAGGTGTTGGGGGGTTTCTTGGTGGCGTTAAGTGGTGATGTCATCCCCTTGTTGTTTTTTGCAATTCTTTAGGGTGTTGTCAAGCATCCGTCTTTATGACTGGGGGAGCTTGACCTTGGTGACCCTGTATTATTCTCTTTATGCATCCGTCCAGTGATGTCGACACACTTTTACTGGGGCAACATATCTTCTTGAGGTATTCTTTATTTTGTGCATTTTCCATTATGCATTCGCATTTTTCCTTTATGCGTCTTGTTCTTGATTTCTTCATTATTTACCTTTGTCCTTTGCAAATGTGGTTCTATGAGGTGATTGGGTTTAACACCCAATTAATGACTTTAAAAGACGAGTCTGTTGGGGACTTCTGCCTGATGTACCGATGGCGGAAGTCCAATTGGCAGTCGACGAAGCCCCTTTCTTTGGAAGCGGTGCGTCAGGTCTTAAATGACCTGACGAGTGATTTGGTAATTCTTTCTTCTTCTCCTTGAGATTGTCTTTCCTTTGATAGTCTTTTATTGATATTGATCTTTTATTTTTAATAGGCAATCTGCGGGAGACCTTCTATCCTCGGGGGACGACTATCCAGTATACGGGTTTGAGTGGGGGACATGCACAGATGCGGCGTCTGCTGGCGCATGAGTTTGGCTATTCTTGGTAGATCGAGGAGAGAGTATTCAGACATATTATGGAGGATGAGGTTGCGGTGCCACCGATGAGGCCCCAAATGTATATGAGGTGAGTGCGGGAGATGTTGGACGATGCACAGATTGCAACAATTATGGGTGATCCCTACTCGTTATATACCTACATGACGGTGATGTATGACTATATGGACTTTGTGTTGAGCTGGTTGATGCCACCCAGTATATATGACGTGATGCCTCTTCCCCGTGGAGGTTTAAGTCGGCCGGTGGGATCCTCTCAAAGTGTTGGTGCTGCATCGAGATCAACGACGGCGACAACTTCGAAGGTTCTTTTTGTTCAATTGGATGCTCCTACTTACAACATCCGATGGGATAATGGAGGGTCGATGCGTATGTTGCACCGTACTAATGCGATGGTTCCTGAGGAGTTGGGCTTGACAGAGGAGGTACTCCTTCCTGAGGTATTCTTTTCATCTCTTTGTCTTTTTAATTTCCTGATTTCTTTCTTTGCCTCCAACTGACTGTTTTTCTCTTTTCTATTTTCTTTCGCAGCACATCCGGGTATCCACCACTTGGCTGAGGGATATTAAGGATTGGATATCTTTGATAACCACCCACATTCGAGAGGCGATTCCAGTTCCTTCTATTTTATTATCGTGTACCTCATCTAAGGAAGGGTATGGCTCGAGGATTAGTGGCACGTCATCTCTTCGCAGAGGAAAGAGAGAGCGTCATAGGGAAGGAGGCCCTTAGAGAGAGATAAGGAGAAGAGAGAGATGAGAGAGAGAGAGAGAGAGAGAGAGAGAGAGAGAGAGAGAGAGAGAGAGAGAGAGAGAGATTGTATGTGAGAGGGAGATAGAGAAAATTGGGTTTGGGTTGAGTTCCATTGTATTTCCTTATTTTTCCTGTAAAACTAACGTAACACAACAAATATATATGCAAATAAAATGAAGTTTTATGAATTATTATTTTTAGTGATTTATGCACATACTCATTTTACTTTGCTTCTAAGACCGTAAAAAGAATTAAAAAGTGATTTGAGAAGGATTTTATTTAAAGTGGGATAAGTAAAACCATAAGGATAAGGAAATTCAGAATTCCTTTAAAAATTATTTTGATTGAGTTTTTTTATAGAACAAAAAGGAAAAAGGGAATCATCACAAAAATAGGGGTTTGTCGATTGGTATAACCCCTCTCCTGCGTATCGGAATATCAGTCCAGTCCAATCAACCCAAGGCTTTGATTTCACTTTCTTTAATTGCTTGGTACTTGGTAGGGTAAGTTGCCCTTCGATTTCTGCAGTATTCCTTGTCTTTGTTTTAGAGCTTCCAAGTATAAATAGGGGTGTAGATGAAGATTTTACTTCACACTTCCACATTCCCTCTCCTTTTCATTCTTATTTGCTCACTATCTTCTTATTTTGTGATATGTCTCTTGCTGGTAGTGTTGAGTTTTCCAACTAACTCGAAACCTTGGAATCAATGTGCTCCTACAAAATTGACTACGACGCTTTCAATATGCGACGAGTCTCTTTATGGGGTACTCGGCCCATAGAGTGGAATATGCTGATGGAAGCAGTTAAGTTCTGGTATCTTCAAGATCCTGTCTTTCATTTTGGGTTGGACTAAATATGTCCGACCTATGAAGAGTTTTCTTCCATGTTAGGGATAAATCCCAGCGTTGCAGCGATTATGACTAAGTTTTCCTGATCCCCTAGGGAGCTATTGGCTCGATTTCTTCACATTTCTCCTTCAATAGCTAGGTCATTATTCACGGGAGGAATCATTTCTCTTCTTGCGATTTTGCATTCTGTATATTTGTAGGATATCGACAATACTGGTTATGTTGGAGTTTTCATTATGAACTTAGTTTCTAAACTTCTATAGGTGACTAGGGAAGTACTGGTGGACCCCCAAATTGCAACTATTGTTTCCTGAATGTCTTGCCATCGTAATCCTACGGCGATGATACTGACGGAGACTTTGAATGGTCTGGATGCCTAGCGGGAAGGTCGTTCCGACTTTCTGAGGGATAGTCCTATAATGTTGTTCATATGGCTGTTAGAGAGGTTCTGTAAGGCGGTCCCACCTGAGTATCCATTAAAGGTGGTGCCAAACTTTTTCTCACATTATTTTATTAGTGTTGGCCTGGACATTGAGAGTTTGGAAAACTGGTTTATGGAACACGAGGCTCGAGGCTTGTGCTGGTTAGTGCCTTGGTGGGGGGAGTTGTTTCCCATTCTAGAACTCGAAGAATACAAGTATGTTTGGTTGGTAAGCCTTCGATAAACATCTTTCTACTTTTTCGGGTGTCTTCTGCACAAATTTGGTTGGGAATAAATTGTGGCATCACGAGCACTGAAAATCTTTCCTGTGGAAGATCTAACAGAGTGTATGCTCAAGTGGCTTGGATCTTTATGGGAGAGTCATTGACCCGTTCATCTCAGTCTGTTAGAAGAGTCTGACATATCTTAGGGGACTACATGAAGTGGTTGTGAAGAAAGGTAGTTGCCAAGATTCTAGCAGTGGAAACGAGGCAAAGGTGGTTTGTTGTATCTAACACCATGGAGGGAGGCATTGTGTTTTTTCCCAGGATGG
The DNA here is from genome assembly GCA_949130495.1 of Sambucus nigra. Taxonomy (NCBI): domain Eukaryota; kingdom Viridiplantae; phylum Streptophyta; class Magnoliopsida; order Dipsacales; family Adoxaceae; genus Sambucus; species Sambucus nigra. The sequence continues at coordinate 61,043,605 of OX422214.1, forward strand.
TTCGGGTTTATCTCTTTTTGGAGCATCTATGAAAATCCATTCAGGCAGGGGACGTTTGGGGACCCCAAGATATGGGTGATGATGGGGCTGGTTCTTTCGGATGCTGTGAGTAGGATGTGTGAAGCTTTTGTAAGGGGTGTGGTTATATGTATGGGAATAATTTGTGGGTAATTATGGTTGTATTGGGACTTATTTTTATTTGGTTTTTAAGAAGGTAGGGGTAGGCTGATAGAGGAAGTTATTTGTCTCCCTATGATAGTGTAATCATACCAATTTGATTATCTATTTGTGCCTCTTGATGAATTTTTCATTTGAATTATCTATACCAATTGTTAAGGCATATATAATCCTTTTGTTCATATATATGTTAAAATGAAATTATTTCTCAGGGATAATAAGAGAATAACATTTTGTGAAAAAGAAGGGGACACACTTATGTAAAGAGTATGAGATGTGTACATACCTCTGATGGTTTTGAAAATTATTTGAAATTCATTTTTAAAAGCAAAAAGATTTTTAGAAGATTAGCCCCTACGTAGTTCTGAGTAGAGGGGAATGAATATTTTTTTTTTAAATAGAAGGGAGATAAGAAGAATCGTAGCGCGTCGAGACTTTGGACTAGGGGTAGAATTTCTTGAGACAGTCTAGGTTGACTAGAAGCGTAATTTCTTCTCCATCAAGATCAGTGAGCATAGCGGCACCGCCTGATAAGATCTTTTCCACAATGTAGGGGTTACTTCAATTCGACTTGAATTTCCCTCTGGGGTCCCATATGGGCTCTATAACTTCTTTGAGGGATAAGTCCCCTTCTCGGACACCATGGTATTTTACCCTCTTGTTGAATGATCACGCGATCCGGTGATGATGCCCTTGTATGTGTTATAGAGCTTTCAGCCTCCTTTCGTCTAAGAAGGACAACTCGACAAGACAAATTTGATGCTAGTCTTCCTCACTGATTTTTCTTTCTAGTGTGATGTGCAGTGAAGGGATTTCCAGCTATACGAGTAGGAAGACTTCCATGTCGTAGACTAGAGATTAAGGGATAGCCCGAGTGAGGTTCGAACTGAGGTGTGGCAGCCCTAGAGGGCGTAAGGGATCCAGTCGGCCAATCTCGACAACTCTCGGTCATCTTATTGATGATGGCTTTGAGGTTCTTATTGCCTACTTCAACTTCTCCATTAGTTCGAGGTCGGTATAGAGAAGATTTGTATCTCTGAATCCCATACTCCTCGACCACCTCTGTAACTTTTTCCTCGAAATGTAAGCCATTGTCTAATACCATCTCGTGCGAGACCCCATATCGGTAGATGATATTTTTTAGGATGAACTTGGTCACTTTCTTAGCATTCAGCATTACGTATAATTCATCTTCGACCCATTTTATGAAGTAGTCAATGGCAACTAGAATAAATTCATTCCCATTGGATGCTTTGGTTGTAAACTTCCTTATCATGTCGATGCCCCATATGGAGAACGGCTAAGGAGAAGTCATGTTTCATAATTCTTACGGAGGCAAGTGCTTGAGATAGGAAAACTCTTGGCATTTGAGGCATCTTCAAACATAGGTTGTGCAATCCTGAACCATGATAGTCCATTAGTAACCCTGTCAAATGATTTTCTTGGCTGGTATATGGTCGTTCATGTGGGGTCCTCATTCCTCACTGTAGATTTTTTGCATAATCTCTTTAATGTTATCCCCTGTGATGCAGTGCAAATGGGTTCCATCGAAGTTTCTCTTATACGGTGCTTTATCACATTTAATATACTGGGCAGCCAGTCTGCGTAGGGTTTCTCGGCCTTTCTTGTCTGAGCCTTGGGGATACTTACCACGCTGAGAAGGCTCCAAATATCATGGTACAAGTCGTTGGATATCTTGTGGTCTTCTTCAGTGATGATCTCAATGTGGTAGAGGTGGGTTGGTTTATCTTGCTTTTGGACCAGTAATGGGCCATGGTTCTTCCTTCGGGCATGTCAATCATGGAGGATAAAGTAGCATGGGCTTCAGACAGGTTATTCTTTGCTTGGGGTAGGTAGTGGAAGGTGATTTCTCTGAATTGGGAAGCTAGATCTTCTAGGTGGGCATGGAAGGATATGAGTTTCTTGTCCTTGACTTTCCATTTTTCTGAGTACTTAACCGATGATAAGGGCTAAATACATATAGACATCGAGGTATCAAATTCCTTTATTGAGGGAAACTTTGAGGCCTACCATCCACACCTCGTATTCAGTCATATTATTGGTGCAGGCAAAATCTAATTTGATGGTAATGGGAGTATGATAGTCATCAGGGGTAATCAGGAGTAGCCCAATACCATACCCTTTCTTGTTGGTAGAGCAGTCAAAGAACATTTCCCATAGAAGATCTTCTTGGGATATATGGAGGATATTCTCATATGGGAATTCGAAGATCCAGACATCATCTTCTTCCATAGGGTAGTCAGCAAGGTAATCAGAGATGACTCTTGCTTTCATGGCTTTCTACATGACATATACAATATCAAACTTAGCTAAAAGCATCAACTAATGGGCCATTCTGCTAGATAGGGCTGGCTTCTTAAGTAGGTATTTGATAGTATCCTTTTGGGATACAAGTTTGATGGGAAAGGTGAGTATGTAGTGCCATAGCTTTTGGGTAACCTAGATAATGGTGACACATGGTTTCTCCAAAGCTGTGTAGTTAACTTCATACTCGGCCAACTTGCAAGTGGCATAATAGATATCTCTCTCTTTGCGGGTTTCTTCAAGGTATTGGGATAGAAAAGCCCAAGTGGCGGTATCTGTTATGGTTAAGTAAAGGAGTGGAGGAAACCCAAGCTGCGGTAGCATGAGTACCGGAGGTCGGGCTATTCGGTCAAAGGTTTCTTAGCAAGCTTCATTCCAAACTTTGATTTAATCCTTTCGAAGGGGTTTGAAAATGGGCTCACATATAAAAGTCAGTTGGCTGATGAACCGACTGATATAATGTAATTTATCAAGGAATCCTTGGACTTCCTTCTCCGCTAGGGGTGGTGGCATTTCGAGCATGGTTTTCAGCTTGGCAGGATCTGCTTTTATCCCTTTCTCACTAACCATGAATCCTAATAGTTTTCCTTTAGTAATGTCGAAGGCACATTTCTGTGGGTTAAGTCACATCTAATATTGTCATAGTCGTTCGAAGAACTTTTGGAGAGCGAGAACATGACCTTCCCTAGTATTAGACTTGATAATCATATCATCCACGCAGACCTCGACTTCCTTATGTATCAGATCATGCAACATGGTTGTGGCATCCCTTTGGGAGGCAGCCCCTACGTTTTTTAGACCAAATGGCATGATGGTGTAACAAAAGGTTTCCCAAGGGGTGATGAATGCGATTTTTTCGTAATGGTTTGTATGCATCTTGATCAGATTATATCCAGCAAACCCATCAGCGAATGACTTGAGAACGTGACTGACCATGTTATCCATAATTATGTCGATATTAGGTAGGGGTAATCATCCTTTGGAGAGGCCTTGTTTAATTTTGGTAGTCGCATATGTGAACCTTCCCACCAGATTTTGACACGGGTACAATATTAGCTAACCATGTGGGATATTCAATCACACAAATGAAACCCACTTTCAATTGTCTGACCACTTCTTCTTTAACTTTGAGCGACCATTTGGTGCGATGCTTTCGCGATTTCTTCTTAACTGGTTTACATTTAGGGAGAGTGGGAATATCATGCTGAGCTATTTCAGGGTTAATATGGGGCATGTCATCATAGGACCATGCGAAGACATCCATAAATTCCTTCAGTAATTCCTCGAGTTGTGCACAATCATGCTCGTCAAGGGTAGCCCCTGTCCTGATCTCGCACAATTGGCTACTAGAATTGAGATTAATAACAAACACCTCATCTTCATTAACTTGAACGCAGTTATGTTGTTTGTTATTAACCTTATTTAGATCAGTTAAGAATTGTTCATTTGTAAAATCATCATCATTAAGAGTTTGATTAGAATCAAGACAATTAATGTAAGGCACAACAAGATACTCAACATCTTCGTTTATTTCATTGATAGTAAAAATAGCATTAAGAACCTCATCAAAGGAGGTTTTGATTACATCAGAGTAAGGAGGAACAACAAAATAAGGGGAAAGGGGATAAACATCAGGGTTAAGCTGAATATCAACAGGCAATACTAGTGCAGCATGCCAGTTGAGGAGATGTGCATTAACAACTTTGATCAGATGGAATGGATCCAACAATGTAGCGCCTGAGTGGATCATGCAGAGTGTTAGCCCTAGTGTTTGTAAGTTAAAATAATCTTCGGAGTCACTTCCCCCAGAATCTCCAATATCTTTGATGAGTGGTTACACATGATTCTGGGAACTCTCAGCCCATGAGTAGCTATCTTGGAAAAATATTTCCATTTTGGGATTCATTTTCTTGTCCACATGATAATACCATGGTTCCAAAAAATAGCAAAAGGATAAATCTTCACCCTCTCTGCTGAATCTTTCGTTCAAGGAATCTGTAGAGAATTTTTTGATGCTTTTTAGCCTTTATTCGAGGCTGATAGATCATTATGAGTTCTTCTACTAACAGTTAATAACCCAAGCCACAGGTAGGAAAAGCCTTCTTCAGCACAATATGTTCTTGAATGGAGCAGCTTGATCAAGGAATTCTGGTGCAACATAATATGTTCTTGAAAAGGCTTCCCACACAATATGCACTGTAGGTTCTGTGAGTAGCTTGATCAAGGAATTCTGGTGCAGCTGAGAATACATAAAGAGTCCTCACAGAGTGATGTTAGATTGGGTTTTCTTCAACTAATTGAGGATTTTGCTTTCCTCGAGGGTCATGTCTCGCATAGGAAGATTCTGAACATCCTTTCCTTTGTAGTTTTCTGATGGTCGTAGGCTTGGATTTTGGTAATGCATTCTTGATCTAGTCATATGGTTCATAGAAGAGGGGAAGAACATGAACCTTGTTTCGTCATCAATCTCTGGTTATTCAACCACCTTGTTGATTTCTCATAATAGATCTTCGAATTATATCATCCCACGTATGATGACTATAGAAATAGTCTTTTATGGACTCTATACTTTATCTGAATCATTCAACTCGTCCCCCATCCAGTGGTAAAGGTATTTTCTTTCCATGAAAAGTTGATACATTCCACAACATCAACGACTTCCTCATATAAGTCCTCCCATCCGGTGGGGAGATGTTAAAGCAAAGGGACTAGCCTCCCTTGTAGTTTTAAAGCATCGAGTAACTCAAATATACTGCAAATATTATCAGTCCGTCGGAATAAATTCAACATGATATGGACCATATCATCTAAATTGACTTCATCGATTAGTAGTACATAATTTTCTGACTCTCGGGCCAATTTTTGAGCTTCTAAGAACAACACACTGAATCTCTGGCAGTCAACGATCATTTAGGACGGTAATTTCAGCCCAAACTCTAGGAGTTGGTTCAACACTTCTAATGATTAAAAATCTTTACCTCCAAAATGGGTGCGAAGAGAGATGCATGATCTGATAAAGAGTGATAGATCCTGATCGGTGAAGCTGGTAGGGTGTAGGAGAAAGTATGGGCGTGTTTGGAGAGGTTTATGAGAGTATATTGGTATGATTGGTGATTTGTTTGGTATGATCTGGGTAGATGGGTCAAATTCTAGGTTTTCTTTAAGTAAAATGGCATTTGTATGATTTGGGAGTGAATTGTGGGTAGTGTTTGGTTTAGGATTGGTTGGTGGGGCAATGACACCCCGGTAAATTAGGCCTTAGATCACATTTCGAAGGTGGAAACACTGGTCGGTCGTATGCCCGACAGTTTGGTGAAAGTCACAATGGGCATCTGGTTTGAATTTTCTAGGAAGAGGGTTTGGTAATGGACGATGGTCTAATGGTTTGATAAGGTTTTGGCTCAAAAGGGCTTGATAAACTTTGGAAAGGGGAGCACGAAACTCGGTGTATTCGTTCCGGACTAAGTTAGGGTGGATTTGTGGAGCCCATGAAGTGGTAGGCTGAGAGATGTTGTTAATGGTTGAAAATGCATACTGACTAGATTTTTAAACCTTCTATGAGAAAACTGTCCAGATACTTTCTTTGGTTCAACTTCTGTCTTGGCAAGGCCTTCTTCGATCTCCACTCTTGCTTCTCAGAGGGTTAAAAAATGAGGGTAGTACTGTCCTCCTAACGTATCTTGGATATGGGGTAAGAAGTTCTTCTTTAGAATATCGACTTGCTCCTCTTCGAAAGGCTGGTTGGTCATGGTGGTTGATTTCTCTCTCCACCTTCCTATGAAGTTACTGACTGACTCCCCAGGATTCTTCTTGATCAACTCTAAATAATGACTGGTAACCTCTAATTCTTCGTTGTACTTGTATTATGAAATGAACTCACGGGAAACATCCTCCTAACTGCGGATTCATGACTCCTTGAGAGATAAGAACCAACGAAGACCGTTGTCCTTCAAGGTTTGTTGGAACATTTGGGACATTATTTTCTCGGAGGCCCCTAGGAGAGTCATGGTTCAGTGATAACTATGGAGATGAATGATCTGGGGTCCACTACTCCCAAATTTCTCGATGTTGGGCATCTTAAACTTATCTGGTAATCTTGCTTTAGGATATGAAGACATAAAGGTGTAATCCATGTAGTTTTCAAAGAGTCTAACTTGGTTGAATTTCTTGGTCAATATCTTAAGGTTTTCCTTGCCCTTGTTCAACTCTTCCTTCTTTAGATCAATGATCAAGGGTAAGTTAGCCCCTAGCTGGGCAAGATTTTACATAGGAATCTGGGTTGGGGGCGGCGCATTAGTAGGAGGGGCATGTGGAGCATGCTGGTATTCCTCGAAAATCCAAATAGGCTCGGGTGTGGGTGAACCTATAATGCGGGGGAAGAAAACCTAGAGCTATTCGGGGATGTGAACCTAATTTTGTTGTATATCATAAACCTCGGTTTGAAGGTTGCCAATCTTGGCAGTAAGTTGGGATAGGACCGTCATCAAATCTGGCTGTACATTCGGGACCTGGTCTATGTTCTCTATGGAGGGAGGAGGATGTTTCGTACTCGTAGGAAGTGAGGGGACCGACGGAGCTTTAGGGCAGTTTGACTGAAGACCGAAGCTAATAGGGAGCCAAGCCAAGCGTATGCAATCGACCTGAGAAGGAGAGAGATTGGGATTTTAATTTTAAAAAATAGGGAAGAAGGGAAAATGTTGTTGACATTTTTAGAAAAGATGAGTACAAAATGTGTTTCGGGTAAAGGGAGGAATATTTTTGGTATAAGGAAGGAAAACTATTTTTTGTATTTTTGATAAAAGAGGAAAAATGTTTTTGGACACTTTTGGAAAAGAAAGAAGAAAAAGACGAGAGGCGGGCTCAGTATGATTATTATGTTTATTAGATTCTCACCTATTAGGTTTACCTAAATGCAAAAATAAATGTCGAACAGGACCTTGGCCTAGAAAAATTGGGCTTGAAAAATATGTAAAAAGTATGGTTGGGCTTGTTACCAAGCTCATGGGAAGGGTCCTATTTTAAAAATTGTGCAAAAATTTGGGCGGCATGCCAACCAACATTTCGACAGAGTTTCGGGTTGAAATTGGCAAACTAAATATGAGTACCCTAGGTTTTACACATATATGCGGGTATGCAGTTTTTTGGGTTAATTTGAAGGTGTTCCCCCCTTTGCCATGACTTTCACGATATACCTGAGTCTACGTGAATCACCTCACTATATACCTCTGAGGACAGTACGTGTGACAGCGAATTCGATATACTCGGCGTACGTGAACGAGTTCCCTGCAATATACCTCCTGTTATGACTTCGGTCAAGTGGTATGATGAGGAGGAATCGTTCAATATACGTCAAAGGTGCTTGGCCATTGGATGGTGAAAGTCATATCGCTTAGGCTGACTGCGCCCTGCTGGACCAGCGCCCATCACGAAGTGATCCCTGAGTTACGAGATAAAATTTGGTCAACAACAATGATCTTTGGTGATGTAGCGTGCAATATGCATGATTCTTGATTAGTATCTAATGGTTAAAGTATCTTAATTGATGAGCATCATGCTAAGAAAGGGATAATGTACGTAAGTAAATCTATACTAAGCATGGATATGTCAGAGTGAGAGGTGTGTAATTATCTAAAAGTGAGTGTGTGGTAGTGAACCTAGGCATGGATCAACTATAAGTGGTGTGTGATAAGTGTGAGTGAGCATGGATATATACAAGTGTGATATATGGAGGTGTTTTTCAGTGACACCTAAGCATGAATTTCTAAGTGGTGTGTGCAACATGTGGGTATAAGTGATCCTAGGTGCACGTGGTGTGAAGTGTACATGGAGAATTTCTACAAGTGTGTGAGTTAGTAGTGATAAAAGTATGAGTTATATATGCAAGAAATAATGGAGGAGAGAAAGGGTACATAGGTTCATACGCACATAACAAAACAAACCACCCATTCAAATAGAGTCTAACCCTCCCATGAAAAAAATCCCCACTAAAGTCGCTACTATGGCCATCCAGATCGAGATTTCATCCTGGGGTGAGGATTCCGAAAGGTCTCGTACCCCTTTTAACATAGGAACACTTCAGCCGTCATCAGTGTGGACTAAATGTTAAGAGATGGAGTCTCCACCATATTTTACACAAAACAGGAAAAACCTGTTGCCACCTCGAGAGAGAGGCATCAAAGATAAACTGATGTATACGAAACTAATAGTTTGAGGGTTCGAGGGCTAAGTTATGGAATGGGATGGTGTTAGGCACCCATCCCGCCCTTTTGGTCTCTCATGGGCTTGTGTTGTTGTTTTCCTTTATTTCTCCGTGAAGTGTGTGTGCGTGTTTATATAATGGAGATTGGAATCGTTCAACTCATACCATGGGAAAGGTAGAGTGAGGTCATCCATAGTAATGCATCCAAAATAATATAGATAGAAAATATGATTTATCCATTTATCGTGATATTGATCGTTATTAAGAAACGATAATATGTATTGGATGAAACTCTAACGAACATAATATCTATATTAATGCACAAATATGATGAAAATGACGAGTTTAGGAGAATTGGAAAACTGGAAAATTAGAAAATTGGAAAGTGGGACTCGAGTCTCGGGTTTTAATCTGTAATTCCTACGTAGCCTATAAAGGCATCAAAGTCCATGTAGTTCGAATGCAGCATGGGGACGGACATAGATCCAAACGGGATTTTATTATATGTGTGTGTATAGAAAAATATGTTTTCGCTTTGAAAAAGTGTGATGGATAATTCCGTTTATATTTTATGAGTGTAACCCTCTTTTTTTAATAGAAAATAAAATACGTACAATATACTAATAAAAATGTAAATATTAATGTGTATGAACTAAAGTAAGAACTAGATTATGAATCTAATGAAATTTATGCAAAAATAAGAAATTTGAAGAGAGAGGAAAGGAATTTGACCTTCTTTGAAGATTGATCTTTGATCTTGATGAACTCCCTTGAATGTGAGATGGATGTTGGATGAGAGAGAATGCAATTTTTCTAAATTGGGTATGAAAAGAATGGGAATGGAAGCTTCAATGGAACTTCACATAGAGGAACTTCGCTAATTTCGAGAGAATGTTACTGAGATCACTGATGTTGATGGATCTTTGGTGTTGGTACCCTTGGTAGTGGGGCCATGCCCCCTTTTTATAGGGTCAGGGGGTTGTCGATCGGCACTGCCCTGGTTCTGCCTATCGGTAGGAGACCCTAGATAAACTGCCGATAGTCAGGGATGTGGACCTGTCAATTGACAGTATCGTGCAGATTTTCTTGGAAAAATGATCGTAGAACGTAATCCATTGATCTGAATAGTGCACGGGGCATACCGTTAGAAAGGTAATTTAGAGACCTTTAAGAGTTGTTTGGACTGATCTCGAGTTCGGGATCTGACTTTAGGTCAAAGGTGGCTCAAAAGCGCATGTCGGTCCTTTAGACGGGAGATAACCGAACGAAAACGGATCGTTCATCTGCATGGTAAGTAAGAACCGTGCATGGGGTGGACCATTGGAAAATTTAGGAGATGTAATTTGACATTCCATAGAGTTTTGCTCAGTTCGAATATTTGACTTCGGTTAATCGGGGCCGGGAGCACCTGCAGGCCTCTCGGGATAAAATAGATCGTTCGTCCACACCGCTAGTCAGAATCGTGCACGGGAGGACCGTTGGAATGGGTATTGAGTTCCCTTCGGAGATTCATTCACTCTCATTCGATCTAAAGGGTTGAATTTTGTCAAACGAAACTTGGGAGCGCCCTGTGGCCACCGAATTAATTTTTAGGGAAAGATAGTTCGTTCGTCCGAACAGTTATGTCATTTCATGTACGGGGCGGACCGTCGTAAAGGGGTTTTAGTGCCCTTCGAAGATTTAAAGATCTTTCACTCTGAGGGTAGAGTTGACTGGAGTCAAACGGGGTCAAGGAGTGCCCGATGGCCTCTAGATTGGTACTTGGAGTGTGGCCTAGAGTTTGAAGTGAAATGAAGAGGCTCTAGGGACCTAAGGAGAGACTTAGGGGGTCCTAGAATGTGGTGTCTACAATATCTAATTATTATTGTTATTAATAATTGTTCACTGCATTATTCATTAGTACGTTTCTAGTCCTTCACTATCCATATTATTTTATTATCCCATCTTTATTATCATTAAGTATTGTCTACATCTTTAGACTAAAGGGCTCATTACCGTATATGGTATACCAGAATGTGTAAATAGATAAATATATATATATATATATATATATATATATATATATATATATATATAATAAAGTAGGAAACTTATGTATGTCATAAGAGACAACTATGATGTCATCCATTTGAGTTTTTTGTGGAGTACACCTTTTGCCCTTGAAAATTTAAAATTCCCCCTCTTTTCACACACTCCAATTTATTTGCCCTTTCTCTTTAAAATTCAAAAATAAGGGTATAATGGTATTCTAACATTTTAGTCTCATTTTTCTTACTCTCATCATCTCCTCTCAGTCTCTCCTCTCATTATTTCCATCGACGCTCTCTTCTCTCTCTTTGACTTCTCTCCACGATGCTTATCTCACAAGCACAATGGTATTGTAGCATTTGGAATTCCCCCTCGTGCCGCTGCCTCTTGCTTCTCTCAATGAGCCACAACTATTAACATCATCCCACCACCATCATTCTACACCATCGTCCCGTCTTCTGATTTGCCTTTTTTTTTTGCAAATCGAAACCTTATGAGGTACTCTACCTTCTCCATTTATTTTTTGTTTAATTTTTATTGAAGATCAACACCTAATGATGTATACATTCTGTCACTCTGATTTCAATTTTACCAGTTAGGTTTTTATTTTGTAAATGTTTTTTTTAGATTGAAGTCCTAACTATGCTAACCTTTCTCTCTCACTGGGTTGTAACTTTGGGGGGGACCTTTTTTGTTGAAATTAATGTTTTCAAACCATAATCTTTTCTTTTTTGTATTAAAAAAATCATTTCGGGGGTGCATATCCTCCATTGCACTGAAATGGGTCTAGTCTCTGTAACTGGGTTACTATGTGTTTATTCAGTTATGTTGAGAGTTTTACACACCCGTCGTAGTAAAAGTAAAATGGGTCTAAACTCTGTATTATAAAACATACCCTCATGCCTTTCTTTGCTTTATGTGAATCTATATTTTCAAATTCTTTCATCTAAGCCTCTCATAACTTACTGCAGGTGTTGGATGGTTGGATGGTTGCTCTTTTTCCCTATTCGATGGAAGCCAAAGCTACTGGTGACAATATAGAGTTTAATTTCTTTTAAACATTAGTTATGGTACAATTTTTTTATCTTTATGTTTGTTTTCTATTTATTATCCACCAATACTTTTAGTTTATGTGGGAATGACTCATGGTTTATCCTTAATAGCGAAATCCCTAAATTGATTAGTGCATAATGATATCATTTTTGAAATTTTTTAAAGCTATCAGAACTTATCACATCAGCTTGAATGAAGAATTTTTAAAAAAACTGGAGTAAATAGCAGCATTGTACGAGTTCTTATGTGTATACATGGACCACTGGTGGCGTGCTACTAATTCTTTTGGATACCATGGTGGATCAGTTGTCATTTGATGAACACTCTTGGGAGTAGTTGTCATTTATTATGATTTGTTGTTTTTCGGGGGTGTTAAACTCGCTTTGCACTTTCAGTTATTTTTCGGGGTGAATTTAGTATGATATTTCATTTTTCGTTCTTTTCATATGACATTTAGTATGTATTATGTTTTATTTTTTTAAGTTGACAGATTTATGCACCATTTGTAATTTTTTTTATAAATGCATATGATTTATTTTTGTGTTATCTTTGTGTATTGATATGGAGAATGATATACAATTTATGAAGTGAAATCATAGTTTCCCCCTCACAGATTTGATTATATTACACTTCTAGGTTTGATATATTGATTTATCTGATGTTTTTCTCACCTTTGATGAGCCTCAGGTTTTTTGTTTTATTGGTTGATGAAACTTTTTCATTGATATGACACAAGGTTATGACTACTTCCTTTGGGAAATCCAAATGATTATTGGTCAAAAAACTTATTGCCTTCCTTTTTTAAGTATTTAAACCTTCTCTTTCTTAGTGATTTTGGTTTTCTTTTAAGAGATAATGTGTTGAAAGAAGTGCATAATAATCTGTCTCTTAACGTGATTTTGGTTTTGGGGTTTGTTGCAGGTTATGGATATTGGTTTAGAAGGTTGTGATTTAAAAACCCAAGGTAAATATTGGATATTGGGACCCTGGATTAAATGCAATTGGATGTCGTTCAAGAGCATCAATCGCTTCATTAGGTTTGTCAATCAAACCACGAAACACTGTATCAAGACAGAGAGACATTGCGATTGATCGTCGTCGTAGATTATTGAGAGACTCGATGCACTACAAGAACTGCTTCAACATGCTTCCAGCTTCTCTACTGGACAACATCATAGACCACATCAAGTACTTCTAGCTTCGAATAAAAGATCAGAGTCAACAGATTATGAGGTGAATCAACTTTTAATCCTTTCATGTTCCTTTAGGGATATGGTCATTACCTTATCCATGAACACATGGTGAACGAGCTACCAAAAGAAATGATGGAAAAATTGCTGGAGGTTAATCCAATGGCAGCAGCCCAGATTATGATGCTGTCTTTCGCCCAAGGGTTACACCATAGATACATGCTGAAGCTTTTGGAGGCACTTTCTTACTTCAATTACATATTAAAGTTTTTCTTTGCGATTTTGATGGCTAACTACATTTATAATCGATTTTCAAAATTCTTGTGTTGATTGTGGTCCCAAAAAAAACTGTGAGCATTTACAAATCTCAGTGTGTTGATTTTAGTTTTGGTTTTATCAGATGCAACGATACATCCTCTGACTGTGATCATTTAAGTATTTAAATGCTCACAATATGAACAACGAAAAATGCTCACAATATGACAATATGAACAATGAAAAATGCTCACAATATGAACAATGATCGTATCACTATTCATATTGATGGTATCTTTACATCTGATAAAATAACAATGCATACATCCTTAAAATAACCTCTGGGTGTTAATTTTTAGTTTTGATTTTAAGGATGTATCAGTGGGTTTATGATAAAACAACGATTGTATCTTTTGTGTTCTTTGGTTATTGGGGGTGAAACATTATACTCTTAAGCACTGATCGTATCTTTTGTGTTCTCTGGGTGTTCAGGATGTATCCGTGGGTTTAAGGTTGTATCAGTGGGTTTATGATAAAACACGCACCAAGGATGTAGATTATACCCTTAAATTAACCAAGGTATGTTTTTTTCCTTAAATTAGTGTGTGTATACATTATAATCTGAAGAACTGATTTGTACCTCTTAAGCACTGATTAAGGAACGAAGTCTAGGTGTTTTCAAAGACGAGAGTATCGATCAAAATGGAATGGCCCATTTCAGAAAGAAAGGATAGGACGTATCTTAAAGCCTTATTGGATAGCGTACCATCCCTAATGTTTTTATTGAGGGCAAGCATATTGGTGGATGTTCAGATACTGTTAAGCTATACCAGAACATCGAACTTGAATCTTTTCTATCAGAGGCTAATGCCAAAAGGACAGAATAAGCCTCACTCCTGCTTACTGGGCCTTGAAGGCTACTGCTCCTCATTATCCATAGACTTCGTAACAAGATATGCTATATTTCTCTCCTTTTTGTTTCTACCGATTCATTCCCAATTCCCACGAAAGTACTTCCGGAGGTAAAAAAGAATGGTGAGATTTCTAATATTTGCCTCTTGATTTTGAGAATACTCTATAATTATTTATCCATTTTTATTTTTATTAACTGATTCAAATTTTATGTTCATGTTTAACAGTTTTAGGAACTTGAGATAGATGTTTTTAGAAATCCATTACACAAGAGGTTTTCTTTGGATTTTTGTTCAGTTTTGGGTACTTTCGTTTGTACATTTTGATTTGGGTTTTACGTTTTTAGGTGGTGTATCTGATTGGGGTTTGTTCATCTATGTTTTTATATTCATTGACATGTTAGTTTGCCTATATTTTTGCATTTTTTGGGAAGCAGAAACTCAGGTGTTCTATGTATTTTGTTTCTGTTTTGATTCCGATTTGGTTTTTTACATTATGATTTGGAAACTCAAGTATTTACATTCGATTTTTCACCATTTTGGAGAAAATAAGTATTTGTATTTTTCAAAAGTAACGTTAAGAAAGGATTTTTTTCGCTTTTTCAATATATAATATTTAGTTCCTATAGTAAGTTGTTTTACATTTAATTTTTTTGTCAAAGTTTGTTTTCAATTTACTTCAGATATCTAATCCTTTTTTTCATGCTTTGTTTTGCAGATTCTACCTTCAAACATGTTTTCTCTTACACACATCCTTGGTAATAACTTTTCTCTTTATTTTTCCATTTGTAAAACTTTTAGGACTACTTAAATTAAATGGAAGAAATTTTGATTGGAAGCAATTTGGAGTGAAATACAATTGTTATCATTGCTTATGTTTGTCATTTTATTTTTGTAACCTATTGCAACGTATCTGAACAAGAGAGTGATTTGTAATTTTGTGACCAACTATTACATGAGGTAAAACATGGAGAAATGAGATTTTCTACAGGTGGTTGATATCCCTCTAATTTAGCTTAAACCCATCTTCGAGTGTTTCTCTACAGGTACGGGCTACTAGGTATTTGAGAACTCATTTGTGCTCCTATGCCTTTGAGTTTTTTTTAGAAGACCATAAACCAGAAGTTGAACAAGGAAGGTTGAAACATTCTTAAACTCATCACCTTGAAGTCATACATAAACATACATAAACATCTACTATATGTTTATTTGAGTTTGTGTTGCAGTGTAAAAACAAAACTGAGTATTTGAATGCATATGTTAATTTCCATTGATTGTGGGGTGTTGGGTTTTCAAGTCAAAAACCATATTATCCTTTTTATTAGTTTTTTAGTGATTTTTCTTTCTCATGGGAGGTTGCATGGGAGATATTTATTCCATGTTTGATAAAATAAAAATTATAACCTAATTACAACATTATATTTATTGTCTACGACAATTTTTTTACAACCACATATTTATTTTGAGTGTATGGCCTTATGGATCATTTTTTTTAATTTGTAATATATTTCCTTGCGTGTGAAATGAAAAAAATGATTTACCGGGAAAAAAAATTTAAGATAAAAGATATTTGATAATGTCGGATGAAGATAATGTTGCTCAAGTTCATGTTGGTTGAAAATAATGTTTGGTGACAAAAAACAAATCTATAAAATAATATGGGATTATGGAGATTAAAGTCGTGTGAGCAAATCAATTCGTTGGATGAAGATAATGTTGCTCAAGTAAAAGTAACGATCACATGTCTCTAAGGGTCCTTGATAGAATATTTAGTAAATTAATATTAGACAATTGTTTTCCAATAAATTAATGACATATCGAAAAACACAAATATATATTTTTAGATCTAATATTATCTCTCCATCCAGATGGGTCGTGTTCATATTAGGAAGAAAAAAAAGATTTTGAGTTGTGCAAATAAAGGTATGACACGGATGCGATATGTGTTCCACATGTTTCTCATTATAAAAATAATTTTTTTAAATGTGTCGTGTCTTTATTGATGTTGGGCACGGACAATTAGTGATTTAGGTGCATGATGTTTTTTCTCTTATGTTTTGAATAAAAGGGTTATTTTGAGTTTTGCCTTCGATATGATCAGTTTTGCAATACATGGTCATTTTTTTAAAAATTTGCAATACACTCTCATTTTGTTAACTATCCATCCAAATTGTAATTTTATTTACATTTTGTGTTTTCTCCACTTTTTTGATCAATTTTGTGGAAGACCTCCATTTAAAGAACTCATCGGCATACTTTTCTCCATGACTTTAGGCATAGGGTGGATGGTCTTATAAACTGTTACTCTTTATTTTGTTGGGAACAAATTTTCTTCCTTTTTGTAATTACGTACTTGAATTTTTTTTTATCATTTTGCGATTACGTATTTTGGAAATTTTTAACGTGCCTTCAGGCACGGGCATACCCTAGTATATATATATATATGGGGAGAGGTTCAAAAGTGAACCAAAAGAATGAACTTTTTAATGAACCTACTAAGACATTAAAAAATTGATCCTTAATTTCTTCTTATAATTGGTCCGCGCCAGCGGCAATGAATAATTTTTCAATCCGCCCGCTGGCGCGAACCAATTACAACAAGAAATTAAGGATCAATTTTTAATTTCTTAGTAGGTTCATTAAAAAGTTCATTTTTTGGTTTCACTTTTGAACCTCTCCCTATATATATATATATATATATATATATATATATATGCGACCTACAAGGGCATCTACCGTTGGTGTTTCGTTCATGCTCTATCGGCATGTTCGGAGGAATCCCCTTATCCTAAGCGGACATCACAAAACACACACAAGTTGGGGGCACTCCCTATGCAGGACACTTGTACACGGCCCATACCCCACGGTGACACAAGAACGGTCAACTTCAATATCTACCTCTCATAGGTGACGTCTCGACGTAGTACCTATATGGCCTAAAAATCGTCAAGCCCACCTGTGTCGACGTGTGGTACGTGGCTCGAACACACGAACCCCCAAGACGATAGGACGGTCCACTGCTATATCCACACAAATACATCATAGTACATATTATCATCCAATGTATAAGTAGTTACTCTATAACTACTTTAATCCAGGGATATCTCAATCCATATAAATTATTGCCTTCTTGGCTTAACCATAACATTTTAGTCAATTATTCCATAACTCATTTTAAGCCGTTATCCTATGACTATTTCCCGATTAAATATTAAGTCTTATAAAAATCTTTTTTGGACTTAAATTACATTTTCTTCATATTTTATTACTCTTTAAATACATGGGCATAGTTATTCCCTAAACTAACCATTTCAAAGCATTTTAGGTATACCTATTCCCAAACTAACCTTACCCACATATTTAATAATCTTAGCATGTTATCCTCTTGACTCAAACTTTAATCATTCCAGACTATTAATAACTATTCGCTTCTTGATACCTTTCCAATAAGGTTTATATGTATATATATAAAGAGTGAACTAATCGTGAAAAGGGTTATATGTACATATATAAGAAATCCCCTAATTTGGTAAAGTAGTATCACCCAACTATAGTACTTAGTCTTACTCATTTGGTCCATATGTTCACTCTTCATAATTCATTACATAAAAATCCCACTATTAGGTCAAACATCTTGTAATAAATTTGATATTTGATAATTTATTATATATATAATAAATTAAACTGGCTACCCCGTGCCTGACTCCCGTAGAACTATCCCTTAACACTTTAGTAAATTTCTCCAATTCTAAAATTAATTGATTACACCTCATTTAATTTATTAAAGATGGTGTCACTCAACCAAAATGCTTGAACTCACTCCCTTGGCCCGTATTATAGACTTTTTGAATTTATCGCTCAGATTCTCGTAAATAATTCGACACACTTATAAACTTAATATCCTTTAATACCCATCTCTCACATCCTAGGTAAAACCTCCCTTTAACATTTGCACTAATTTAATCAAAAGGTCCCTAAAATAATAACAGTAGAAAATTCACCAAGGTCTCAAAAGGAGAACTGTAGAAACTCCAAAAATTGATAGCGTAAAAAAAAATATTTTTCTTTCCTGTCGTTCGAACGACATACTGGGTCGTTTGAACGGTTTCAGGTATCGCTCGGACGAGATGTCAGGTCCTTCGAACAACCCCAAGGGTTTCTAGCCTCTTCTTCGTCCTTCTGCCTTCTGCCATAGTTATTCTTCCATCCTAGTTTTTAACCCAGATATGCAATTTGCTATTCTCTCAATGATTCAAACCCCTTCTAACAATTTCTAATTACTCACGTATCATTTACTAACATTTATTGGTAACACCAATAATTATCCAAGAAGGATTAATACAATTTCTCATAACCATGTTTCCTCAAAGTTTGATCTCAACGTCCAAACTAACAATTTAGATCCTCAATCTATTATTATAACTTGGATGATCCCACTTTTAAATCAAAATACCATGTCTTCCAATTAATTACAACATGTCTCCCAAATTATTTCCCAATTTAAGTCACATGTATGCAGATTTGATACAAAGGATTATGAATCTACGCATGGATCATGAATGAATCATTAAATTTTACACAAATTTAACGATCCCTAATTTTCGAGTCTAAAAATATTTTCAACATTAAATCTAATAATGGAGTTAACATTTATATAAGAATAGCACAAATTGAATAAAAATGGAAAGAGAATCCTTCCCTGAGATTGTGTAGAGAAACCTCTGTTCCTCCTCCTAGGGTTTTCTTTCTCCTCTTTTTGGTATTTCTCCTTCCCTCTCTTGAAAATGTTATCTTAGGTTTTCTCTATTTATAGTGGGGGAGTGGTTTACCCCTACTTAAACACTTACTAAATGGCTAATTATGAGTTGGACTTTAGGACCTAACTTAGGACTCCTAAATGAGCTCAAATACATATTCTAATTAGACCAATAACTACCCAGCTATATATATATATATATATATATATATATACCTCGGGACCATTCTTAAGTTTATAAAATGCCCAAACGAGATCGTAATGACTCTCAAAGTGTGTTCCAAAATATTTTTATCCCCAAAATATATTTAATTGTGACTTGGCACACCCCAATACTCTTTATAAAATAAAATACCTCTTGATTTATTTTCAAATTATTAAAGTGCAATTCTAAAATTTATAAATAATACCGAGTCTAATTACTCACAACCCAGATTAACTAATTTGAACGAATTAAATTAATTCTTATTAAATTTTATTTTATTACAAAAATATACGGGTATTACATTTATCATTTGTGCCTCAACCTCCTTCAAAACACTTATTACACTCCCATATAAACCAAACTTACCGCTAAACTTATCATTAACTTTCTCCACGCCTCAACTCAATTCAAGGAGTTCATCGAACTTCACTTGAAGATATTACGCAGTCTCATCGCCAAAACTCATTTCCTCCACCATTTTTCGTCCATTGGTATCGAATTCAAAACTATATTTCTCAAAGTTATCTTCATTAAGGTAATTTTGAGCACCAACCCTTTTCCTCGATGGTGATGAATGTCATAAAGTTACATTTAGCGGGAGAAAAAATATATGAGTAGATGTCACTGTCACCAAGAATGGCCTTTTTTGCATTACGTATTCTCTTTATCCCAGTAGTCCATTCAAGTGTCAAATGCCTAAAACCTTGTCATTAAAATCACCTCCCAATGTCATCATCGTATTTATGTTTACCTTAAGATTTATGATCTCTTTTACCAGAAGAATCATCTACCTTGTTGGATTTAATGTTCTCTCCTCCTTTCTTATTAGACGTAAAAAATTTATAAATGGATTGGAGAAAGTTATTGAATTTCTTATATCAATAAGTCAATCTCAAACACATTATCATCGTAAGCGTCGTCTGAGATTCAAGGAGAACTCTTATGTGCCTTCAACATGATGCCCTTTGCTTTCTTGGATGAAGAATAGTATTCTAACTCAAAGGTTCGAATTGACTCTATGATTTATGCTACCTTAATGTTATTTATATCATCCATGAAATTTAAGGTTGAGATGTGGAAAAGGAACTTAGGTGATAATGATCGAAGTTTTGTCATAGCAACCCTAGAATTCGGGATCTTGTCTTTGGAATATAAATAAGAGTTCATGACATTGAAAGGTTTTGCATAAAAATCATCTAAGATATCATTACCTTTAATCTTAAAAACTCAATTTTGGTGGCGAGATATTGGAGCTTCAAAACTTCTACAGTATCGGTACCCTCGTGGGTGAGTTGAAGAATGTCGCATGCCTTCTTTGATGTACTTCATGTAGAGATCCTACAGAAGTCTTCATGGGTTACTCCATGAAAAATGGCGTTAGTACCTCTAGAGTTGTAGTTAGGTTCCTTTTGTTGATCATTGACTCAGGCTTCCTTGGGTTTAGGTACAACGATTTCTACTAAAAATGTTGTTGGGTGTCTCCACCCATAAACTACATTTAACATTACCCACTTTTCTTGGACTTTCGAAAAAAAAATGTCATACGCCCTTTCAAGCATCGTCTGTTACTACCATCAAACACAGGAGGTCATATGATCAAGTGACCCTCACTAGACATGCCCCAAGATGAAAAATTAACATGCACTCCGATATCATTTTGAAAAAGGTATGCGTCTTAAGGGTCCAAAATTACTTAATTAATTAGCAAGTAAAAATTAATTAAAAAATCATTTTTAATTCGATAAAAATTTTAAACTACCCTTTAAATTAATTTTAGTCCAACTTACAGGTAGTTGATGATTAATCAGTGGAAGAAATTATAAAAAATCAAGCACACAAAGCAAACCATGATTTAAAATGGAAATCTTCGCAGGAAAAACCACTATCGCACCTAACCCACTCAAAGTCTCGTAGTACTTAATTTTTTTAATACAGGTATATACACCCTATCTCAATATTCCTACACTATTCCATAGAGTGAAATCAAAGTCCCTTCAATCGTGGACCCTCGATCATCCTCCAAACTCTAACCAGAACACAATAACACTCTCCTGAGATCATATGATTTTGGTCTACTCTTAAACTCGAGTGTCCCTCAATTACAAAATCATAAATATCTAAATAGTATTTCCAATGGTCTCGTCCATATGTTAATTGAAGCTATGGTTTACAAGTAATGGTAAAAAAACCATTTATGTTTTCCTAGAAACAGGACACCTCACCTGCCTATAGGCAGGAAGGGATTTTTTAGTCCGAAAATCAAGACCACTACTAGCAAGTCCTTAAGGGGAGAACTAAATTTTTTCCTCTATAGTGTTTTCCTAGATAAGGAAAACATTACCACATTTTCACAAGACCTCAATCTTAATGTCGAAGCTGTTCTGAATTTAACACACGTCACTTTCACAACACTATCTCATATATTCCCTTACATAACCTTTCCCCCACAACTCCACCACCATCATTCATGCACCAGAAATCAAAAAGCAAAGATCCCAAAACATAATTAAAAAGTTTGCGAGTCCTAACACGTTTCCACTGCGTAATATAGTTTGTGAGTTCATATTTCAGTTATTTTTTCTTGCACTAGTTGTCTTCTAGTTATCTATTTAGAGGTGGCTCCTTTGTTTGTATTTTTTTTAAATAAATTAGGTTGGCGATTATGATCTCTACACATTCACACACCTCAAATTGTCAATGACAAGCTCTTATGTCCTCTTTTAACTATACATGTGTGGTAACTCCATCACCGAGAAAGTGTGCGCTACCAGGAGGGACAAAGATGGCCACAATGGTGACTCCGCTGGGGATAATTCCAAGGTCTAGAATATATTTACATGGCTTTTATTTTTATTGTCCTATATATTTTTACATCTTTTATGTATATCCTCACTTGTATATTCTCTCTTTCATTTTCTCTTGTATATGGTCACATATTCTATATGCCATGCGCATATCATATTACTCGTGTATATTTCTCTATATCTCATGTACACATTTGTCTCTTTATCACATATATAACCCACTTTTTTCCAACACATGCTTCACTCCACTTGTAAATATTCACATGATTCATTTTATTTGTACACATTTTCATGTTTCAGTTAATTTATACATATTTCCATATCAACTTCACTTGTATATTCACATGTTCAATATTACTTGTATAGTAGCCCATTTATCACATGCCACTTGTATATATTCCTCCTTTTACTTCATACCTAGTAGTTGTAGATATCTCTTTTGTTTGTATACATGATACTTTTCATAAAGATACTAATAAGAATTAAGCATTTCCACACTACATTACATGAGCATTGAGGATTGGCCCTATATGTGTCATGTAAAGATGAGTCACTTCATGATGGATTATCGGTTTTGCGAGGCGATGTTAGCCTAAGAAATAAATTACCATGTTCCATTGGTCAAGTAACCTTGATGTATATATAATGGTTCCCATGCGTCGTACCACTTGTTTGAACTCATGATTGAAGTTATATAGAAGGAACTCGTACACGTATGTCGAGTATATCGAATTCTCTATCACACGTATGCTTGGGTATATTAAATGGCTTCTCTAAATGTACTGATAAATGATCTCCCTAACATACAAGATTCATATCATGTAAGTCACACCAAAGGAGGGAAACCATATAATAATATCCCATGCACAACCCTCATATAGATGTAGGCCTTAGGACACTCACGTTTAGATTTTATGTTAGAATCTGAATATATACCAAAATTCCAGGTCGCCTTACTGCTCGACTTTTTGATCTTTCGCTCGTTTTAGAAAAAACTCTGTATCTGAGTTTGGGAATAATTTTAGACTATGTCTTGAATTACGTACCCTATATTCTCGTAGGCTTGAGTCCAATCCAGAATTTCACTTTCACCCCAGGTGGAACATAATACAAGTAAACCTAATAATCACAATTATACTTACGAGATTTTTTCTCCTTACCCTTTTTTTAAAAATACCAAAAACATTATTTTTACAAAAATAAGAAACAAACTTTTTCTAAAATTAAATCGCCTGCCTCTTGGGAATGATCTCATTCCCTCTAGTTTCACGTAATGCCCTAGTGGTTGTGATATGTTATCGGACCACCTTGGAGTTATACTTCATCATCATTCTCACAAGTTTTAGAAAGAACAAA
The DNA here is from genome assembly GCA_949130495.1 of Sambucus nigra. Classification (NCBI taxonomy): domain Eukaryota; kingdom Viridiplantae; phylum Streptophyta; class Magnoliopsida; order Dipsacales; family Adoxaceae; genus Sambucus; species Sambucus nigra. The sequence goes on from OX422214.1 coordinate 61,066,864, forward strand.
AATTTCATATCACATCTACCTTATTGAAAACCCTTCAACTAAATTTGATGACTATGGTGGCTTAACTTAGTGCCAAAATTGACAATCTACAATCGGGTGTCACTGAATTATAGAGGAATAAATCTCAGATGCTAGAGGTCCCTAAACCAAAATTTTTACCAAACTATAATGCCTCTTTCCCTCCTATCATGGGTCAAGGGATCCCCAAGCTTATGTGGGCCCTTGAAGAACACCACCATGTCATGGGAAATCACGTTGAGCACATAGAAACACCTCTATATGTTCCAATGGTTAATGGACCCTTACCTTCTTATTTACCTATGCTTGATCATTTTCAACTAAGGACTATCCTACCTATGCTCATTTTAGTGGATCTAAAAGAAGAAATAATCAGTAGGATGAAATAAGACCTAAAATTATTTCTCCCTAGTTTGATCAAGTGAAAATTTGTGGGAACTATGTGGATTAAACCTAAATGTCCCCTTATCCTAAAGCCCATTTGATTGAGAAGTTAAAAATTATGGACATCAAGAAGTTTGGAGGAAGTGGGCCTCCTATTGTACATTTATGCAACTATCATCGAACCATGAGCTTTCTAGGCATGATAAAAGAAATAATGGCCTATATGTTTTAATATATTCTCAAAGAGAGTCATTTATTGGTTCTTACCTCTCGAGGAATCTTTCATTCGAAGTTGGGAGGATGCCACTTATGGAATTCATGGATCTGTACTAGTACAATGAAGAAATGTATATAACCCTCCTTGATCTTGAATTGCTCAAAGAAGGCATGGGATAATCTATAAATAACTTCATAGTTAGATGGGGAGAGAAAGCTACAATTATGGCCAATAATATAAGAAGAACATGCCAGCATTGTGAAGAAGAACTTATTGTCACATATCACGAATACCATGGGTAGTCAGTATTATCCTAATTACAAAGAATTCCGGGAAATCAGAGTAGAGGTTGGTCAAACTGTGAAGGTAAAATCCGAGACGAAAAATTCAGCAAGTCAATTCAATCCCCAAAAGTTTAAAAATCAAGTCATTATCATCAATAATATATATTCCTATCTAACTACTTAATGGAACTAAATCCCATATAAATAATAATTTTTAAAGTTCATCAATTCCCTCTCCCTCAAAATATCATCAAGTTGTTACACCTTTTCCCATTTGCCCATTGCTTCAAGCAGGACCTTCACTATGATTTCCATCAGACGTTTGGGCATACTATTGATTAGTGCCATCACCTCAAGAATGTTATACAATGTATCATTAATAAGGGGATCATTGCCCCTCCTTTTGGACCAAAGCCAAAAACTACCCAAAATCCATTACCTTTATACCAAACTGGTGTGAATTCCGTATTATTGATGATGTTTGAGACTTCAATCCCTCAACAAAATCAAACCCATACAAAATCCTACTTTACCTATTCTCACAGATAATTGCCTAAAGCCCTACAAATATATCCAACCAATCTTCTTTAAACCACGTATGTTTGGGCCCTTGCCCTGATGATGAGATATTATATAATAGTCCACATTAAATCTCGTACACAGAGCATGCAATTATTAGCCGTTACACAGAAGAACTTGATTTTCTTGAATATACAGAATTCTCGAGGAAAAATCAACTAATTGCCATAGGGTGGGGTAATGACTTTGACAGATCAGATATATCACACGATGAGCTAAATAGTGAATTTATCGATATTCGTACCTCCTTTTATGCAGTGATATAATTTGAAGAACTGTTGTATAAAATCAAATAAGTCTTCGTTACCCTCGATGTGGATGAATAAACAAGATTCCCAATATATCCATCATCACCGAATCATATGATTCGTTCAGGCCAATACTATAAGGATTTAGTTCCCACATCAGATCATTTGCCCATCGATAAAGGGAAACATGGTGTTGAATAACTACAAATGTTAGAGATGATTGTGAGGAAAATAATATCCTAGAACAAGTTAAGAAAACATAAGAAAATATCACATAATGAGTGTTATTCATGTCCTCGTAGATCCATAAAAATTCTCTCATTAAACTGCACACGCAAGCGACAACTCATCCCATTATGTCTCTCAAGAGGGGCATCCACATAGTCATTATCTTGACCACTAAGAGGATCATTTACTTTTTTAATAAAGACATCCACAAAATTGGCCATGACCATAACTACGCTTTCAATATTTTAGTTGATGTCCTACAGATGACTGTTACTTTTATTTTAGTTGATAATGGTTCTACTCTGAATGTCTACCCACTCCGAACGCTCCGATTCATAGGGGAGTAAATCAATGACCTTAATCCTACATCTGATACCATGCATGTTTCTAATAATACTCGTCGAGAATCTACAGGGTTAATTCTTCTTATACTAAGGGCTGACCCAATCTTCCCTTGAGGTGACTTTAAGTTGATTAACATTTTGGCAGGTTTCAACTTGTTTCTTGGTTGCCTAGGGTTGCATAGTATTCTTTCGTTTTTACTCTTCATAAAAATATTAAGTTAGTTTTAGATAAACAAATCATTATGATAATTGGAGGTGTTGATAATGCGGGGTTTGACATATTCTCTGGAGACAATATCACTTGGGCTGAACGATTCAAACATGAAGTAAAGCCAGTGGCCATTAAATCTTTTAACTCAAGTTCTTTCGACAAATATATCACTGGTAGTAAAGAGTTCTTCAGCCTTGTTGAACTAGGGATAGATGGTTTCATGATCCATTCTAAATCCAAACCATCAGACCTAAATAAGAGGATCATTTCTACTGAAAATACACTGCACAACTAGTGGAGCATCTCGTCTAGTCCAAACATACCAATAAAAAAACTTGTCACTTACCATCTCAACAAGACCGACCCCATTCATGAATTTTTTATTTCTAACCATTTTTTAATCGATACCTCTTTTAAGGAGGTTCTGACTACTATTTTCCAAACGACAATGCCAATGAAGTTAATGTTGGTTTTAAGTATCTTAGTGCACCTTATATTGATTGCATTGATTATATTAACCAAGATATTGATGAAGATGATTTAATGAATAAACAAGTCTAAGATAATATCAATAAGGGAAAACTAAAAAACATAACCATGTTCACACTAATGATGAGAAAACTATTTTCATTATCTTAGTTTTAATAGTAATCCGTACAAGATCGGAATATGATCAACTCTTAGAGAACAAGAATGATCACAGTTTGAGAAAATTCTGGAAGCATTTGTGGATATATTCGCATGATCTTACAACAACATGCCCAACATTGGTCCCAAATTTGTAAAATACGATATCCACACATATCCTAAATCTAATCCTGTCAAGAAGAATTTGATGAAGGTTCAACCTGAATGGTCTCTCAAGTTCAAAGATGAAGTAGTCTAAAAACTGAACATAGGTTTTATTCGTGTGGTAAAATATCCAACCAGTCTCACTAACTTAGTTCGCGCGCTAAAGTATGGATAGAAAGTCCACATGTTCGTCGACTATAGAGATTTAAAAAAATCCTCTCTGAAGGATAACTATTTTTTACCCAAAATTGATATGATCTTTGACAATACTATCAATCATGCCCTTGAATTATTCGTTAAAGGGACTCTCCATGCATAATTACATTTTGAGTCACCCTTATCACTAAGAGAATACCACTTCTACCACCCGCCAAAAGAAGTTTTTGCTACATAGTCATGTCGTTCGGTCTTAAGAATGTTAGGGACACATGCCAAATGGTAACCACGACCATCCTGTATAATATCTTCTATAAGGAAGTGGAAGTCCATATTAGCGACATGATCAATAAATCCAAAACTCGAGGAGGTCATATCTTTCCTCAAGGAAGTTCGTCGAACAACTATGATAATACCAAACGAGTCCTAATACATAAAAATGTGTTTTCGTTGTCATCAAAGTAAAGCTCGTAGGTTTTATGGTCATCAAAAAGGAAACCAAAGCAGGCCTTGCTAAAATCAAAACTGTCCTTGATATGTCGCCACCCCTAAGTGAGAAGAAAGTACACGGCTTCTCGAGAAACCTTTAATATATTAGAAAATTCATAAATTATCTTAATTAAATATGTGAACCCATATTCAAGCTTCTCATAAATGATTTAACCAGGGTATGGAATGAGTTGTGTCAAGATGCTTTTAATAAAATCAAGACATATGTTACTTAACCACCGGTGCTTATGCCACCACAATTCGACCTACCTATCCAACTATATTGAGTATAATGGATACTGTTGTTGGGGATATGATATCCTAATACATTAAAAAATCATCCAAATAGAGATCCATCTTCCACGTTAGTTGAAAGATAATAGGATATGAAGTAAACTACATCGTGTTGGAGAAGGTATTCATTGCCCAAGTCTGGGTCACCTAAAAACTTTAGTATTACATGATTGCATTCCACACATCAAACTAGTGTCTCGTATGGATCCCACGAAATACCTTTTAAAGAAATCCACCTTATTAAAATGACATTTCCTATGTTATGCAAAAGTACATCGAAGGAACAGTTATCTCTAACTAGTTAGTAGATCACCCCATGCAAGAAGAAGATGTATTGTTCATAAAGTTAGTTGATGAAGAGATTCTCTGCATTATTCTTGAAAAACATCGGTGACAATTGTTTATTGACTAAGACAACAATAAAAAGGGATATACCATTAGGATATTATTGATTCCACGTAATGATTCACATACTCCCATCGCTATTAAGATAGACTTTCCCTTCACAAATAACATGATGGAATATGATACGTGCACAGTTGGAGATTCAATACTTATCCTAGGAAGCACTACACCAAAACTTTCCACTTGTCAAGGTCTAAAATTGTGACAAGTTAAACTTGTCAAGGTCTAAGACCGTGACTAGTTTGGGGGTGACAAAGACCTTTGTCATGAACTTATCATAGTCAAAGTCCGTGATAACTTTGTTAGATTTGTCAGGGACTTTGATCGTGATAAAGGGAAAAATTGTCACGATCAAAGTCCATGATAAATAAAAAATTATCACAGACTTTAATCGTGATAAGACCGTGATAAGATTCCTTTGTCATGAACTTGTCATGGTCTAAGTCAGTGACAAATCTGGGCAGATCTTAAAAAATAATTACTGGGCAGTATGGCCACTGCCACTGCCCAACAATATATTTGTACCTGTTATATCAAATTTTAACCTATCCAAACAACATATATATCAAACAACATTTAATATTCAATAACCAATACAAATAAATACAAATATCCATAACCAAAACCAAGCGAACATGTAAATATCCAAAATCAAAACCAAACCAACATGTAAATATCCATAACCAAATCAAAAAAATACAAATAATATCCAATATTAAAATAAAATAAATACAAATAATGTCATAGAGTAGGGTCTACAGTATATTGGCTGAGGAAGGAAAGGCACACAACATATGAATTGATACACCCATCAATTCTCCGAACACCGCATTGTTTTGTTAATCGTAAAGGTGCATTCTCCCTTTCGGTGAAAATATACGTGATGAGAACCTTTGGCTTAAAGTCCTTCATGGCACGTCCATAAACCAATATACCCGGGAGGGTGCTCGGGTACCTTAACCTCCTTGCTATCGGTGTGCCACCAAATACGTTTATGAAAAACATGCTTAGACAACCAATTATTGACATAGGTCGTCCGACGGCGGTCATGATGGGAAATGAATCATATAAGGGCGATGAGATAGTGCGTATCAGCGATGCAGCAGTGACGCCCTCATCTACCTCATTCCCCTTACCCTTACCCTTCTCCTTACCATTATCGTAGGTTCCTTTATCGGAGGTGGAACCCCACTGACGCTTCACGATGGAGTACATTTCTAGGACCATAACCTCCAACCTTTCTACCTTATCGTTATGGGTGTCCACCTTACGATCTAACCTGGTATTGATCGTATTTATTTTGATGATCCCCAAATTCCTCACCCGAGAGCTCACCCCATAGTCCTCCCATTGTGATCCATCTTGAGCACTAGACCGAGTGCGTCCGTAGACAAATATGCTTTGTCGACATCAAACTTCTTTTCAAGCACTTCCGTAAGCTTTGCCTGAAAAGACAAAAAGTACACAATTAATTAATTAAGTTAATAAAAAAAATATAATTGTGATTAAAAAATAAACAATTATAACTTACAATCGTGGCTGCCATGCACGGGGATACCTCCTTATCCTTTCCCTTCTTTGTTCGGATCGCCACATAGGCATCGATTCTATGTGGCCTACCCCTAGGGCCACTCCCCGCCTCCTAAAATAAAATAATACAGAATTAGTATGTAATGAAAAATAATGCTAAATTAGAATAACATAAAACTAAAATTAAAGAAAAATAAAAACTTACAATCCTGTGCTCCTCCTTGGCGTAAGATGTCCGCCCGGAGTAGTGCACGTCCACCTTTTTTGCTCGATTTTCCCTCTTCGATTGAAGAGATGTCAATCGTCACTCCTCGATCTCATTGTTGACAAACTGCTGCCACTGTGCCAATTAGATCGGCGCCTTCTACGGGACACGCACTCTTATAATGGACACTAGGGTCTACCTAAACTACCATGCCCGCATGTTTTTCTTCCGCGTCCTACAGTAGTCTCTCAACTGTTCCAACATGGAGTCTCAATCATGTTAGGTCATACCTAATCGATCTTGTCAAACAAATACAAACCAAAAATAAAGTAAGTGTTAGTTGTATTTAAATTATAAAATATAAATATAAATACACTACTTGTAGTGCCCCCCAGATGGCCATCTTAAGCTCATTTGACACCTTCCTCCAATCATTGTACCCTGGGCTGATGATCGCCTTCAGCAACTCTAGGGATCTAGCTAGTAATGCCTTCTTATTCTCGACGATGAATACCATTTTGCTCCATTTTGGGGGCCTAGTGGCAGAGGAGCCTTGTTGCCTCCGCTACCGCGATGCCCTGATGAAGACATTTTTTGCAAAATTTGTTGTTATTAGTACAAATATGTATATGAGATAATGATCAAATCCAAATGAATTAGAATACTATACGAGTTAATGACATTATAAATCTAAATACCATTTCAATATCGGGTCATGTCATGGACTCTAAATTAATGCTTAATTTAATTAAAATCCAAATTAATATATTCACTAACCAAAAAACCAATTTTGATTCAAAATCTGATAATAACAAAGCACTAGAAGAATATAGGTTAACGACATTATAAATCTAAATACTTTTTCAATATAGGGTCATGTCATGGACATTGTATTGATACTTAATTTAATTAAAATCCAAATTAACATATTCACTAACCAAAAAACCAATTTTGATTCAAATCCGATAATACCAAAGCAATAAAAGAATACAAGTTAATGACATTATAAATCTAAATATTTTATTAATATCGAGTCATGCCATGGACTTTGAATTAATGCATAATTTAATTAAAATCCAAATTAACATATTCACTAGCCAAAAATTTGAAAAATCCTATAATAACAAAGCACTAGAAGAATACACCCACTGGTTATTAAAATCTATAAATTAATCAAGTACAAATGGATTAGAAGCATTAAACTGTCATCCAATAATAATAAAGCACTAGAACAATACACCCACTTGCCATTACATATAATTTGAATACTTATTATAAATCTACAAATTGCTTCAAATTCTGGTTATCATAAAAAGTGGATTGATATTCGATAGGAGTAGCCAAGTCATCCACACTATTTTTTAGAATATTTGGTACATGTAGGATGATTGACCATGGCTCCTTGTTGATATACTCTGAGTAAAACACTTGCTTGACCTTTTAAAAAGCATAAACAAATGGCTCATCGCTCACGTGTTCGTTGCTATTCAACTTGGACAAGTCAACCATGATAAAATTGGTGACATGATCAACTTTACAAGCATTTTTATCCTGAAATCTTACCAAATCACAATAAAACATAACCTCTTTGAAGCTTATTTAGTCTAATTCAAATATATTTTGAATTACACCATAGTAAGTCATTGCAGCTTCAACGAGTTTTTTATCTTTCGCGCTCAGCCGAAAATAAGTAAGAGCCTTGTATGAAATGCCTGATTTTTTATCTTTATATTTTCCTAGTACACCATTGTACTGAATACGTAACCGTTCAATCGATACTTTTTGTACTCTTGTGCCATGAATAAGATGAGAAGGCCTTGATGTCGTATCATCCGTCTTTAAGAGCTGAGAATATAGATAAATTAATTGGGTTAGTTATAAAAGTTATTGTAATGTGACATTTAATAAGAGGCATTTTCATTATAATTACCTCGTGTGATAACCATGGCCTAAATTCACTGTCTGATTGTTCCATTGGTTTTCATCTTTTATCGTTGCCCCACGTTTTACATTTTCTGCATTGATCATGACGAACGTATTACAAAATTGATCATGTATAAAAATAAAAATAAGGTAAACGTTAAAATAATATAAACTAACTTTTTCCATTCTTTGACATCTTCATGTGTGCCAAATAGATAACGAGCTACTTGTTAATGTTGTAAAAATTGTAATTTCACTCGTCTGCCCATCACATGACCACCCTCATCGACGAACTCATCACTGTCATCCACGCTGCTCAGGTCATGTATATATTCCCGAATGTAGATTGATGACTCCACAGTGATGTATTCCTCTTCAATTGATCCTTAAATGTATCGTGTATTCTTAATGTGAGCTTCAAAAACATTCATCAACCTTTTAAATGGATACATCCACTGATATCGAACTGGGATGCAAACAAGTATCGTGTCGCATAGGTGTACCAATAAGTGAGCACTTATATCAAAGAATGATGGGGAAAAGTACTTCTCCAAAGCACAAATCGATTCGGTCACGGCAAATTTTGCGTCCACTATGTGATCTCGATTGAGTACCTTCTCATATAAAAGTGAGAAGCAGATACTAATTTGCATAATAGCCCTAAGCAAATCCTTGTACTTGGAGAAAAAATGCTTAAACATAGAGGAACCAATTTCATGATCAAATGACAATCGTGGGACTTACACCCATGTTAATCATGGGTGGCATAATTCACAAGACTTTGTAAGTTGGACGAAAAATTAGATGGAACCTTCAAATTATATATTGTGTCTAAAAGCCCATTCTTTTCCTCACTCATCAAAGTAAATGCTCCAGGAGAAATTATAATCCTTCCCCTACTATCTTCTTTTAACCATAGTCGTGTCTTAAGTTTCAATAATTAAAGGTCTTTTAAATAATTTTCTCCATCCTTCGAATGACTCCCCCCAATGCACGTGCCCACTATATGTTCAATGGTGTTCTTATCTGCATGCATCACAACTAATACATGGGACACCGGGTTATTCTTCCAATAAGGAAAGTCAAATAAAATTAACCTCTCTAACCATGCCTTTCTTGTCTCAGTTTTGATTCGCAGTTGGGGTCTTCTTATGATTGACATTCTTAAATTTAGGATTCTTACCAATCATATTAGGGCCACAATAAGAATTTTTACTTTCAATTTATAAACTTGAAAGTTTTCTCGAAGGTAGCCTATGTTCAACCTACCTGGTAAAAAATTAGAACATTTCCTATATCTAAAACTATGAGCGGGGGGTAAAAACCTCATATGAAAATGGTATACATTTTTTTAAATAGTGGGGATACGAAGAGATTCAGTATCCTCTCCATAAATAGGACACCCCAAATAACCATGTACTACAAAACCGGATAATGTTCTATAAGCTGGAAAATCACGAATTGCCGACATCAACATAGCTTTAAGCATAAACTCTTCTTTTTTTAAATATTTAAAAGCTTTCATACCTTCTTCCCATAAATTATTTAATTATTTTACCAAAAGGAGCCAGGTAAACATCAATGTCCTCACTTGGTGGCTTTGGCCCAGGTATCAATAAAGACAGCATCGAAAATTCAGGTTTTATACACTTTGAAGGAGGGAGCTTGAGTAGGGCTAGGATCACTGACCATACACTCTGACTGGCGCTTAGATTTCCAAATGGATTGAAACCATTTATTGATATTGACAAACAAATGTTATGTTGTTCTTGACCAAAATCGGGATACTCAAAAGTCATCCTCTTCTAGTATGTAGAATCAATATGATAGAGTATGAGATTATCCCATACTTCTACCCTCACATGCCAAGTCATTGCCTCCACTATCCACGAAAAATTTCTTTAATCTAGGTCCAACAGGAAAATATTTCAACACTTTTTGAGGCACTTTTGAGCACATGCCTTCCTTGCTAGTAGATTGGACATATCTAGGTTTATCTCATACTGAACACTGATAGATATTTTCACTCTCTTTTCACTATAGTATGCAGTCACACACATGAGCATGAATTTATTTATACTCTATTCCTAAACCCTTCAAACGGTTCTTCATAGTAGGATAGCTATTTGGAAGTGTATTCTTCTTGGGTAGCAAGCCCTTCACCTAATTCAAAATTCCTATCAAACTGTTGCCAAAAAACCCATATTGAGTTTTCAAACTAGACAAATCAACCATGGCATGTAAAGTTATTTGATTTTTCTCATAGCCAGAGTGCAACGACTGGATCTCCTTAACTTTTAAACTTTAGTAGTCATCATTAAGGTTTATCCCGATATCTTCATGAGCACCTGATCCTTTTACACCATCAGTGACCTAATTTTCTTCCATTTCATTACCTCCATACGCATTATCAACTAAATCCTCTAGCATATTATGATCAACATTGTCCTCCTTCCTTTGTACATCTATCCTACTTATTGAAGGTTGTTGTGAAGGTTACTCAGGGACAAAAAGAACTTTCAATTCCCCGTGACAATCCAAAATTGATTACTATCTTCTTACCCCGTGACAACATTGTCCTCCTTCCTTTGTACATCTATCCTACTTATGTAGTTCAACTGTTTTCCACTCAAACACCTTACCATTCTTACACTTAGCACACGGACATGAGAACTCTTCATCATTACGATATCTCTTTTTACGTAATTTACAAATTCATTAGCACCTCTGCGAAACACATCCCATAATCTATTTGTCTCACCCATCCAATCTTTGTATTTATTATATCTTATCGCAACTACTATAAACAGTCACCTGTTATGGGTAAGAAGAATATATTCATGGATTAGTATAAACAAAAATGTGAACATTTAGTTCCCATTAAATAATTTACTACAAGATTGACATTTCATCTTTCGATGATATATTATAAATTAATATAATTCCTCTTTCCTCCATCTTCTCTAATGGGTGAATGACCCTATCCCATTCAAGACCACATATTTTGGTAATATACTTAACAACTTATGTACATTGTTCCAATTTGAGAAAAATTCGACAACATATCCCCATAGTTCTCCAAGTACACGACATAGATTCGCAAGTGTAGGTGTTATTTCAATTTATTAATCGAAATAACACTCAACATCGCATTATCTAGTATGCACCCATAGAACATTAAGATTCGATAGAATAACTTTCCCCATAAGTAACAAGTTTAAGCCACTAAAAATATTATTATACGGAAACTATGCAGTCCCAAACTGTCCAAACGGGACAATTCGAGAGATCTCAATATAGGGGTAAAGACTCCCGAATGGGTTTAAGGTATATTGAATGTGTACACACAAGAACTAGAAGGATAGTATCTATTCGCACTATATGTAATTTCAAGTAGTTATAAATGTTACATAACCGTTAAGTCATGCATTCACATGAGAATACATGCATGTATGAACCCTCCAAAGCAAGTGTTATATAAAAAGTTAACTTAATGTAAATTTACACATGCATGACTAGATTATAGTAACGAGAACCGGAATAAATAACCAATGTCTATCCATTGCGGTTCTTATTATTACCTTTTACCCTCGTTACTTGTTACATAATACTTGCTTTGTGGGCTACATGCATGCACGCATTCTCATGTGAATGCATGATTACTTATTTATATTCAGTTTAATCACAACCCTAAATGTTAGAAATGCCGAAGGCCAACCAATTCATTGGCCATCTAAGTGTTAAAATCCACTAGTCAACAACAATTTAAGAATCCCAAACAATAATGCAAATAATAATGCGATGTATTAAAAATCCCTAGGGCCAATCAATTCAATGGCCATCTAAATTTTCAAATCCACCAGTCAACATCAATTCAAGAATCCTAAATAATTCGGCAATTAAACAATCTCTATGTGTGTGTGTGTGTGTATATATATATATATATATATATATATCAAAATGTTTGTATAGAGAGAGAGATGGTCGTCACTGCTGCAATTAGAGAGAAAAACCAAATTCAATTACACTAGTGACCCCAAAACACACACACGATTTAAATTTCATAAAAAAAATGCAATACCTCTCACACACACAGTGACCCCAAAACCACACACAATTACATTGCCAATTTCAATTTTATAAAAAAAAATTCAATACCACATACACATGGAGTGACCCCAAAACACAAATACAATTACATTACCAATTTTAATTTTATAAAAGCAAATTCAATACCCCGCATACACACACACAGAGTGACTCACACACCCATATATGCACACACACACACACAGACCCCCCCGGGCACATACACACACTAACCCACATACACACACACGCACGGACCCACGTACACACGCATTGACCCATACACACACACACACACACACACACACACTAATTCACCATCGCTATTGTCCATATACACACATTGATGCACACAAACTCATACACACATTCCCATAAAGAAGATAGAGATAGATAGATATAGAGATAGATAGATAGATAGATAGATAGAGAGAGAGAGAGAGAGAGAGAGAGAGAGAGAGAGAGAGAGAGGGGAGGGAGAGAGTTGCAGTAGTTTAGAGAGAGAGAGAGTTGCAGTAGTTTAGAAAGAGAGAGAGCAATAAAGGGGGAACAAAATGAGGGAAAGAAAAAACTGAAGCGGCTAGTTTTTTTTTTTTTTTTTAATGTTGTCACGGACGTGTCACGGTAAAAAATCATGACAAATTCGTGAAAATGGTTTGTCAAGTAATTGTTACGGTCTTTGACCGTGATAAGGGTGGTCGGGTCAAGGGTGGCATTTTAGCCTTTTTTGTGTAGTGACAGGTTTTGGTGATGTGGAAAGTCAAAGATAAAAAGCTCCTACCCTTCCATGCTCATCTCGAGGAACTCACTTCAAAATTCAAATATATCAATTTTCATTACCTCTCCCACCCCATAAATAACTTCACTGATGCATTGGAGACACACACCTCTATGGTTGACATGCCCGAGGTAATAGTAAATTCCCCCTTCAAAGTTCAGAAATAGTCCAAGGCAACCTATTTTTACCATAAGTAGCTAGCCACTAAGGAAGACACAGACTAGGTTGGAATTTAATATTATAACATTTGGGGACTCCTCGAGTAGGGAGAATACTCTCAAAGGATGACAAAAAATGCATGACTCTTTGAAAACTCGCATCTCAATATATCATTTATGACAAAGCTCTATTAAATAGAAACTTCAATGGTACCCGCTTACAGTGCATAACATGGGTTGTCTTTGAAAAAATCATGCAAAATATCAACAGTGGGTAGTGTGAACTCCAAATGAATGGCTACATGATTATGAAGAATATCATTCAAAAAGGGTACTATTGGACCACCAGGATCCATGTCTGCATAGCGTGCATCAAGAGATACCTCAAATGTCAATAATTTGCCAATATCCAACATTTGCCTCCCCGCGAGTTATACAACATGGCTTGTCCATGGCCTTTCTCAAGGCGTCGACGTCATTAAGAAAGTAACTCCCAAAGATTCTAATGGGTATGAATTCATCTTGGTCGTTATGGATTACTTCGCCAAATGGGCTAAAGCCGAGTCACACGCCTTGTTAATCAACTGCCACTATAGATTTCCTCATGAGTTTATGTTATAATGGTATCCATTTTTAAGAATAAGTCACATAAGTAGTTAGGAATACAAAATACAAAGAAACAAGTCCTCCCCATACAAACTATAAACATCTGGGTTGTTGAAGTTATAAATAAGATTCGCAAACCCATCATTAGCAAAATTACTTATAGTTATCGGGATTGGGTTAACGGAATTTTTATGCTCTCTGGGGTTACCGCGCATCCAGAAGAACACCCGTTAGGGATACTCCATATTCCTTGGTCTATGGCATGGAAGTTGTCCTACATTAAGATCGAGATACCTTCCCTGTAAAACATGATCGAGAGCCATGTAGGGGAAGGCAATTGGAATAAAAACCTCTATGATAAGTTAACATTATTAGATAGGAAGAGGTTAGAAACATTGTACCATATACAAGGTTATTATTATCACATTATACGGTCATATAATAAAACCTCTCCCTCAAAGAAATTATAGAACCCACTTAGGACTCGATGAAAATTCAAGCCCAACGCGAGTCACGCCTTGTGTTATCAGATGGTGAAGATATACTAACTAACCTCAATGGGAAGGGATGAGACCCAACTTCTCACCTCTCTTTTATTATAAAAAAACTCTTCCTCATCCCATCGCAAGTACTATGTAGGAACTTATCCTCTCAAAACATTTTCTTTATTACAAAAAATGAACATATGTATCCCATAAAATCACTTTAAGTGTGGTCCTTTATTTTCATAAAATGCTCTTATTTTCTCTCATCAAGGGGCATATATCTCTCTCATTATTTTAAATTGGACAAAATGGTTGTATATGCCTTAGCGATTAGTGTTAATAATTTAAAAATAAATGACTCCTTCATAAATTCACACCAAATATAAACTCAAAATTGACATTTATTCCATAAAGACATATTTTATTCAAAATCAATAGTAGAACATCACAACCACAAATCCTCTTTATTACACCAAAACCTAACCTACATCTACATTAAAACCAAACGAACATTAAAACGACATCAGAACATCTAGACCACACCTAAAACATAAAAACCAAACCGTCACCTTTTCCCACAAGTATCACACAAACCTTCCCTAGTTACCCATGCATAGAACTTGAAGGACCCGCTGCAACGGGTAGATTTTATTCAAAATTAAATTCACATGCCAATATTATCCTCAAGATATTTCTCTCTCTCTATCTTTTTCTCTCTCTCTCTCTCTCTCTCTCTCTCTCTCTCTCTCCCTCTTTATCCCTTTGTTTCTCTCTCTCTCTCTTTCTTATATACAAACGTTTCAAAACTCATTTCAACCTCTTTTATTTGATTTAAACTTTTAAAAAAACAAAATTTTATTTTATTTATTAGTGTAAACTTTGAATTGAGGAAGCTTTAGTTAAATTTTATTCAATATCTCACTAAATATATATAGACACGTACAGATATAGCAAACTCACAGAGTTGTAAAAATTTGATAAGTTATAAAATCCTAGGTGGTTATAATATCTGATATCTTAACTGTACAACAACCTAATAAGATATGTTAATTCAAATATATATGACCAAGTCAAGACTCCCCCTCAAGTTGGAGAATGCAAGTCGTGAATCAACTTGCAAATCAGTGAATGGAACAATGCTTCGCCTAGTGTCTTAGTGAACACATAAGCTATTTGTAAATGAGATGGAACATAGGAAGTCTTGAGAACACCAGATTAATTTTTTTCGCAAACGAGGTGGCAATCAAGTTCTATGTGCTTCGTTCGTTCATGAAAAACTAGGTTAGAGGCTATGTGGAGCGCATCATAATTATCACAATAAAGGGTGGTGGTGTGAGAGGGAACTCTCAAGTCAGATAAAAGGTAACCAGGCCAGGTAATTTCACACGAGACTGATGCCATGGATCTGTATTCATATTTGACAGATGATCGGTCTATAGTATGTTATTTGTTTAACTTCCATGAGAAGGGACTATATCTGAGAAAGGTACAATATCCTGTAATAGAGCGTCGGGATGTAGGACAAGTAGCCCAGTCAGAATCACAGTAAGCATGTAATTGTAATGGACTAGAAGCTGAAAGAGGATTTTTATGCCGGGAGAAGATTTAAGATATCAAACGAACCGCAAGGCTACGTGCCAATGAGTCTCCCTCGGCTGACTCATAAACGGACTTAGAATTTTGACACTATAAACAATGTATGGTCGGGTGATTATGAGGTAAAAAATTCTGCCAATGAGACAGCGGTATTGAGATGGATCTGATAATAATTGTCCCTCATCAGAATGAATCTTCAAATTTTGTTCCATGGGAAAAGTGCATGGTCGTCCTCCAAGGTGACCCAAGTATAAAACAATATCCAAATTATATTTACGTTGAGAGAGGTAGATTCCCTTACGGGATCAAGTGACTTCAATGCCAAGGAAATATTTTAAGTGGCCCAAATCTTTGATGTGGAATCAATAGTGAAGAATTTTATTAAGGATGGAGATATAAATTGAATCGTCACCCGTGATAACTATATCATCTACGTAAACGAGGACAATTATCAAATGAGAATCGAGAGTACATGTAAATAAAGAGTAATCGCCCTTCGATTGAGTGAAACCGACTTCAGTAAGAGCTGAAGAAAACTTAGCAAACCAATTGTGAGAGGCATATTTGAGTCCATAGAGAGACTTGTTGAGATGACAGACCCGTTGTTCCCTCTTTTTGGAAAATCCAGGGGGTATTGTCATATAGACCTGTTCATCTAAGTCACCATGGAAGAAAGCATTATTAACATCAAGTTGGTATAAAGTCAAACCCCGAATGGACTCAACAGCCAATAGACAATGAACAGTAACCAGCTTGGCAATGAGAGCAAATGTTTCATTGTAATCAAGGCCTTTTATTTTCTAGAAACCCTTGGAGATAAGTCAAGACTTATAACGTTCAACAGTTCCATCAGATCGATATTTGATTTTGTATACCCATTTTCAACCAATGGGTTGTTTATCGGGAGGCAAATAAGTAAGGGTCCAGGTATTGTTGTCTTCTAATGCTTTAATTTTTGCAGCCATTGCTTTATTTTATTTAGGATGATTATGAGCTACCGAAAAGGATGTGGGCTCTTTCTCGGAAGAAATGATGGAAATAAAGGATTTTTGGTTGAGACTAAACTGCATGTAAGATAAAAAATGGGACATGGGATATGAAATACCTGGAAAGGACTGTTGCTAAGGATATGATTGGCTTGGGTGTACAATTCCACAATAGTAGTCATGTAAGTGGGTAGGAGGACAATTCCGTCGGGCAGAGTGACGAAGATTATCATTAACCGGTGTGATGTTTTTGGGATGTATGGACTAGGGTTGGGGATGAAGAGATATGAGGTGCAGATGGTGATGGTTGGTTACCAGGAAGAGGCACGGGTAATACAGGAGAATTCATATCATCTTGAGGAGTGGAAAATGTCAAAGGAGTGGGGTGAAATGGAAAAATATGTTCATGAGAAACAATATCACTACTAGTAAAATAAGGTTGTTGTTCAATTTCATAGAGATGGTAACCCTTTTTACCAGATGGATAACCAAGAAAGATATAACGGCGTGCGGGTGGGCCAAATTTGTTATGATGAAGATGACCAATAGAGGCATAATAGAGGCAACTTGGGTCTCTCTCTTAGGAGGGGCATCAAATGTATCTTTACCGATTAACCCATTTCTAAACGTTGGAGTAGATCCTAAAGAGATACCACTTCCTCATGAATTTCTCTTGAATTGGGATATTTTGGCTAAACCTTATCCCCTTTAGAGATAGGGGAGCAACCCCATTTTCCACCTTGAATTGGTCAAAATATTAGAATTTCTTACTTTTCATGGAGTATGAGATCCATGGGGGTCTCATTTTGCCTCTATATTCGAGCCTGCTCTCCACCGGTTAGTTGTTTTCTCTAGAAATTCATGATTGTCGCAACCTCAACTGCTGAGAAGGAGGTGAC
Source organism: Sambucus nigra (assembly GCA_949130495.1). Lineage (NCBI taxonomy): Eukaryota > Viridiplantae > Streptophyta > Magnoliopsida > Dipsacales > Adoxaceae > Sambucus > Sambucus nigra. Next base: position 61,084,768 of record OX422214.1, read on the forward strand.
TCTCCATCAAGAGAAAGGAGGCAGACTGGGAAGAAGGCCGACCACATAGGGGGTGCGAACCGAAAAGCTTAGCTTTGCGGAGCGGACCAATCTTTCGTACCGCCCCTTACTCTCTCTCTCTCTATAAAAAAAAGCATGCGGGAAGCACGAAGAGCTAAACCACTAATGTCGTGGCGAAGGTTATACCTCAGAAATCGATATAGCTAGTTATATAGTGTTAATGCCTAGATTCCCTCTGTGTAAAAAGTTATAAGCTAATTGAATGGTAAATAAAACCTGACATTAGAAGTGGATCCTAAATTTATCATAGGAGGGAGGTTTTTTGAAAAGGATTCATAAGGGCTTGAACCATGCAAGATGGGAGAGGGAAATCGATTAAGTAAATAAGTAGCAGTGAGTAAACACTCACCCCAAAAATGTAATGGGACGTAAGCTTGGAAGCGTAGGGCATGAGCAACATTTAAAAGGTGGATATGTTTACGCTCAATGAAGCCATTTTGTTAAGGGGTACCAACACAACTATGTTGGTGCATGATCCCATGTTCATTGAAAAAAGAGGTGATTGGTTGAGAAAAAAATTCAAAACCATTATCAGTTCGGATTTGTTTAATAGATTGATTAAATTGGGTTTGAATGTAAGATTGAAAATGGCGAACAATATCATAAACTTGAGATTTAAATTTCATCAAATAAGTCCATGTGTAATGTGAATGATCATCAGAAATAGTTAAAAAAAATAACGAACACCATTATTAGAAAAAACATGATAAGGCCCCCAAATGTCACAATGAATCGATTCAAAAATATCTTCAGTAGAAATAGAACTAGAAGAAAGACCCAAACGTGTTTGTTTGGCAAGAGGAAAAACATCACAAACATGATTAACCACTGGTATAGAAAAATCTAGTGTGATGCGCATTTTATTCAATTGATCAGTAGATGGATGGCCTAAGCGATTGTGCCATAGATTAAAAGAATGGGAAGTGGAAAGGAAAGAGGCTGGCTGGGAAGCAAATGGTTCATACTGGAGATAAAATAGTCCACCACGTTCATCGCCCGACCAATCACCTTCTTCGTCGAGAGGTCCTGAAAAATACAATGAGTATAATAAAAGGTTACGGAACAATATAAATCACAAGTGAGTTTCTTCACAGAGAATAAGTTGTATTTGAAAGTGGGGGCACACAAAACTTTGTGAAGTGTTATATGTGAAGAAATACTAGTTGGCCCAATGCACGAAATTGGGACGTGGGTATGAAAACGCGTGTAATATCGATTTAAATTAAATTCGCAAGTTTCCAAGAACCCTTATTTAATTAGAGTCTACTTTTAAGCCAAATAAAATCAACCCTTAAACATGCATCTAAATCAACCCATCAAAGATAAAGCATGCGACACAAAGTTAAGGAAAAATCCCCGAAGGGCAAAACCTTTTATTTCTAAAACTTTAAAGAGTTTACAAGACCATTGACTTACATACAACCTGATAATCGCCCACAAGTGTAACACACGGTGTCTTCGGTAAACCTTCAAAGCAACGGCTAGAAACAGTGTGACACAGAAATACCTGCAGGTGTCGGTTCCTATGTCGGCGGCTGGAAGTTTCCCTTTCCAGGAGGGCAGCAATGAAGAAGAGAACGGCTTCTCCACAAGGGTTGAACAAACCAAAGTTGTGTTCTTGGGTTACCAAAAAGATTCACAAAGGATTGACAATTGTGTGAATCAAAACATGAGTCTTGGGACTCAAAAAATATGAAGACTAGAGGTATTTGGACTCTCAAAAACGTCTTCTAAAGTCTTGCAAAACAACTCCCCCGAAGTTGGTATTTATAGAAAAAAATATGAAGAGTCCCAGGTTCTTGAAACTCTAAAATTCTATCCAGCGTACAAAAAAAAACAGCATTCTTTAAAGAATTTTCTCCATCTTCAAAAGGTCATAACTCCTTCACCGTAGCTCGGATTGAGGTTCCGTTTTTTCCAGTATCTTCGTTGTGGCGAGCTCTTCAACTTTCCAGTTGACCAGACCTTCAAACTATGGATGTGAAATTACGAAAATGCCGTTGAACTCTCCTATCGTGCCTTTTTTCACTGTTTTGACTTCCCTTGCATACCACTTGCATTAAGTCCCTAAAATCTTGGACCGTGAAGTCGTTGAGGCAGATGTGGGACATATTAATGGAGATGTTGAATGCTTGATTCTCTGAATTTGGATTGAGGCCGTCGAGTGACATCTTGAGGTGACGTGCCAAACGTAGCGGCGTACGACATACACAAATGAAACATGTTGGACATGAGAAAAATGTCCTTACAAATCTCCCCTATGTCTATGCCGGTACATATATAAAAAATCTGAATTATCAAATATGAAATTGCCTATACAAATCTACCCTCCCATGAACCCATAACTGGAAAAGGTACAGATGAATAGTCTTCATCGTTTGTTCTTCAATTCTTCAGGAATCTCAAAAACTTTTCTCATCATGGTGTGCAACATATAGATCTGCAATCTTCATACCTACACACATGAGACAAAGAAAATACCACGTGACATATCGAGTTTTAAATGAGATAACATGGATATCAATATATGATAAAAACTTAAGCAACATCTCAAAAACTCCCCCAAAAGTCAAACTCCCCCAAAATAAGATAATTCTTTATCCCCCTTTTTATGATGTCCCCAAATAGACAAATGAGAAGAATGAATCAAATAAGAAAAATCGGGATGTCACGGTATACAAAAAAATACAAACTATTTTTGATTTTTCAAATTTTTCATACAAAGATAGGATACCAATATGAACAAATATGATACAAAAATCACACCATGGATTAAGACTCAAACAACCAAGTCATGGAAACGGAATGAATGGGTGTGAACACATTCGATAGGTAAATCAACTCAATCAATCATATGTGTACCCCTAACGAATGAGCATCAAAAGTATCCTTAGGTGTAAAAATTTGTTGAATTTAGATGACATCGTCTTATGCAAATCAACAAATCAAAGTCAAATGATTTCCACACCAATAACGTCCAAAACTATAAAGCGCATTTTCAAGCATATCAAGGACGTGCAGACCCGTTTTAAATTCTCCAACCAAACTCCCTCGAATATATTATCTTTTAGAGGTAATCTAAACTCTCAAACTTTGGAGAATTGGTGCAAAAACCTAAATGGCCCATATTTTGGCATGAATATCTTTTTATTGCCTTTCAATTTTTTTCGGGCTCTTTTAACCTCTTTGAACCCCGGATAATAAAATTCCTCAATTTTTTAGGTCCAATTTAACGGTGGCTTAGTATTCGCAAAGGTAAAATGAACCTTTCGCAGCCCTTCCCCGTTTCTAAAGAAAGCACACAAACACACAAAACGATTTTTATATGCACAATTTCCTTATAAAAATTATCGCGCTTGGTTCGTTTTAAAGACAGGATTGAAGTGAAAACACCCAACCAACATGTGATGAGACAAGCACAATAATCAAACAAATCCGTGCATGTGTGCAATAAAGGAAATATGAGTCAAACATGTAGGAAGTAACACTTAATTACATCTTAATGACTCCAAACATTATAAAGCACATGGATGAATTGACCTATTGTCTCAAAACACTATCAAATAGTCACATGAAAAAATGGAATGATGTTGTGACTCGGTCATCCAAAGTGTTCATCCATAAACGGTGCAACAAAATACAAAAATCTTTTTGGATTTTCTCAAAATTTTAACAAACTAAAATCTTTTTGTATTTTTCAAAATTTTTCAAAAAAAATAAAACATACAAAAATGATACATACTAGCCATAGGCAAACAATGACATCATGAAAAGCACCCTATGCTAGTAAACAAGTCAAACCTCAATCATTAGGTACGGAGGGATTTTCCAAAGGTGGTGACAGCTTATGAAAAACCTCCATCAATTCTTGTGAAGTATTGACTAAAAACTTAACTTGCTCACCTAAATGTGCAAACTCTCTCATGTAGTCTCCGGGAGCATGTAAAGTATCATGTGAGGGTGCATGTGTGCCAGAAACACGTGTAGAGGCTAAACGTGACACATACCCCAACTTAAAGAAAAATTCCCTAAGGTGTCCTCTCCTCTTTCAATGTGAGCAAACATAAATAGGCCTAGGAACACCTCTCTCAAAAACTCTAGGACGCACTTTCCTAAAAGGAATGGGACACCTAGGTGGGTTAGGGTGAGACATATGTGAAACTGTCACTAAAGTGGGAACCGGATCGGGTGCTAATTGGGAAGAAGAAGCGCCGTCATGACTTATTCCTAACTTCTCACCTTTACCCTTAAGAACCACCTTTTCAACCTTCTTAGGTGCGTTCACAAACTTGACTTTGACCTCCCTGGCACGTTCGAGATCACTCTCGAGTTGGGATACACGTGTCGTCAGAATAGACAACGTGTCGGCCAAATCACACTTCTCCTTTCTCAAAACCTCCTTCTCTTTCTCCAAGTCTAAAACCCGACGACCTAAATCCCTATTATACCTTTTTGTTTTCAAGGTCTCGGTGTACAACTTTCTAAAAGCTTTTTGGAGCTCACTTTCATCTCCACTTTCACTCTCACTTTCTCCCTCACTTGAAGCGCTCAAACCATCACTATCACTTACGTGTGCACTATTGTGGGACAAGGTGGGTGTGCTCACACGACTAGAAAAAGCTACAAACTTCTCACCACTAGTCTCATCACCCTCACCTTCACTACTATCACTAAGTGTGGCGGGCATAGCTACTTTCTTTCCTTTCTTTCTAAGCCACGTAGGACACTCAAACGACTTATGTCCCTTACCCCCACATTCAAAACAAGTTACGTTCTCAAAATCTTCCTCACACTCCTCATCGGATTTATTCTCTTTTTCCCTCTCACCACTTTCTTTGGCCTTTCCTTTCTTTTTATTTTTCTCAAAAAAATTCTTTTTATTGGAAGAATTATTTTTGTTCATGTTGAGAAATTTTTTAAAATTTTTTGCAAACAAGGCCATATCATTAAAATCAAAATCTCCCTCAGAATCGGACTCACAAACTGTTTCTTTCTTTTTCTTAAAATGAGTCTTTAAAGCAATGCCTTTATCCTTAGCCTTAATGGTTTTGGGAAACATGTCAATCTCATAGGTTTGAAGATCTCCTACAAGTTCTTCCAACTTAAGTGATTTCAAATTTCCCAAAGAGTTCAAAACAGTGACTTTAGGAATAAAGAGTTTTGGGAGAGATCTCAAAATATTTTTAACAACACGCATGTTATAAATCACTTCACCCAAATTAAAACATGTGATAACAATGTCCAACAATCGTGCATAAAAATCATCAAAGCATTCGGACTCAGACATGGTGATAGTCTCAAATTGGGTGGCCAAATTTTGTCATTTTGACTCTTTAACCGTGTTCGTACCTTCATGTGTCAATTTCAAAACATCCCAAGCCTCTTTAGACGCGGCGCACATCATAATTCGGCGAAACTCATCAGGAGAGACAGCTCCAGAAATAGAACTCAGACCACGGGAATTAAAATTGGACAATTTATAATCATCTCCAGTCCAGGCTGACACGGGTTTTAAAGTGGTGATGTTATTAACAGTGACCGTGGGAGGAGTCCAACCATTTTCGCAAAGCAACCAAACACGCTCGTCAACAGATTTTAAAATCGATTTCATACGAGCTTTCCAGTAGGCATAATTAGACCCGTCAAAAATCGACATCTGATTATATAAGTGCTCCATAGGAAGAATTGCGATTTTTCACAAAACTGATTTTAAAAAAAAAATCAATATCACACGATTTTGCGGAAAATAGGAATACACAATAAATTAGCGCAACCTGCTCTGATACCAATTGGACGACGTGAGAAGTCAAATTGTATATAAAAAAAAATCTTTGAAAAATCAAGATCACGCGATAAATTGGCGTAACCCACTTTGATACCAATTTGAAAACGCGTGTAATATCGATTTAAATTAAATTTGCAAGTTTCCAAGAACCCTTATTTAATTAGCGTCTACTTTTAAGCCAAATAAAATCAACCCTTAAACATGCATCTAAATCAACCCATCAAATATAAAGCATGCGACACAAAGTTAAGGAAAAATCCCCGAAGGGCAAAACCTTTTATTTCTAGAACTTTAAATAATTTACAAGACCATTGACTTACATACAACCTGATAATCACCCACAAGTGTAACGCACGGTGTCTTCGGTAAACCTTCAAAGCAACGGCTAGAAACAGTGTGACACAGAAATACCTGCAGGTGTCGGTTCCTATGTCGGCGGCTGGAAGTTTCCCTTTCCAGGAGGGCAGCAATGAAGAAGAGAACGGCTTCTCCACAAGGTTTGAACAAACCAAAGTTGTGTTCTTGGGTTACCAAAAAGATTCACAAAGGATTGACAATTGTGTGAATCAAAACATGAGTCTTGTGACTCAAAAAATATGAAGACTAGAGGTATTTGGACTCTCAAAAACGTCTTCTAAAGTCTTACAAAACAACTCCCCCGAAGTTGGTATTTATAGAAAAAAATATGAAGAGTCCCACGTTCTTAAAACTCTAAAATTCTATCCAGCGTACAAAAAAAACAGCATTCTTTAAGGAATTTTCTCCATCTTCAAAAGGTCATAACTCCTTCACCGTAGCTCGGATTGAGGTGCCATTTTTTCCAGTATCTTCGTTGCGGCGAGATCTTCAACTTTCCAGTTGACCAGACCTTCAAACTAAGGATGTGAAATTACGAAAATTCCCTTGAACTCTCCGATCTTGCCTTTTTTCACTGTTTTGACTTCCCTTGCATACCACTTGCATTAAGTCCCTAAAATCTTGGACCGTGAAGTCGTTGAGGCAGATGTGAGTCATATTAATGGAGATGTTGAATGCTTGATTCTCTGAATTCGGATTGAGGCCGTCGAGTGACATCTTGAGGTGACGTGCCAAATGTAGCGGCGTACGACATACACAAATGAAACATGTTGGACATGAGAAAAATGTCCTTACAGGGTACTATCAGGGATGGTGATATGGGAATATGATGTGGGTGCAGATGTAGTGTCGTGTATGGATTGTGGGGAATGAGTGATGTGATCGGTAGCTCCAGTGTTAATAATCTAGGATGGAGAATCAGCTGCAGAGAGTAAGCATTGAATCATACCTGCTAGGTTTTCTTGCGATTGGATGTTTACCTCATTGAGAAGACAAAGTAGGTTTTGATATTGGGTGGCGCTGAATTGAGGCTTTGAGGAAAACTATATATTCCAATTAGTTTTTTAATTCTTCTATTGGTAGTCTTGTTTGCTACCCTATTACATTCCACCATATGAAATTCAACATTTAGAAATAAGAGTGAAAAAGTTAGAGTTGGTCTTTGAATGAGACCTCGGTATCCCAGTTAAAAAAGTGGATCTTTAAGAACTGTGTTTCTTGAATGAGGATCAAATTATGAAATAGTGACTGGGACAGTAGGTTTTTGTTTAACTCCTTTTTCATTCTTCTATGTCTTTTCACATTTCTATTAAGATGGGTTGCGAATAATTCTAATTTCTCATGCATAGGAATATGGATGTCTTTTATTTTTAGAGTCTAAATGAAATTATTTCTTAAAAGCCAAGTTGTTTCCATAATCTAAAAGTTCAATATATCTTGGGGATATGTTGCAAAAGTCAACAATTTCGACTTCGTTGTCGGTAACACCACAATTCTAGATCTTCTCAATCTGGATGGCAATCTTCTCTTATATAACTCTAACCTTCTTTATCTTAATTGAGAGGGAAGTTGACTATTTATTAATCATTTGAGGGCATTCTTTGGTTTGATTATTGGATTAACTGGGAGGAATTTTTGTGGTAACTTGATCTTCAATATTATCAATGTTTATATATTAATAAACTATCATAGGTTTGGAGATATAATTTATTCTTAGCATGTCTTGATGGTTGGAAGACGGTTTCTTAACATAGTTCTATTTTTTGGTTTTAACTTCTAGATATGGCTTCATTATTTATTAGGAATTATCTTCGATTTGATTAGAAGGACTATTTTTGAAAACACATTTATCAACCACATGACCTTTTTTCATGCAATTCCAATGACAATAATGACTAGGAATATTTTCCTAACAAACTTCCTTCCAAAAACCTTTTTGACCACATACAATCTAAATTCTTGATGGTTTATCTTGAAGAATATTAATTTATGTGCACACTCTAGCTATACTAGGTCTCGGCATAAAAACTATAAAAACATCAAGTTTTAAAGGCTTTCCCATAAATTAGGCAATATAGTACAATGATGATTTTGCAAAGAAATGTATAAACAGTGAACGAATGTTTATTCACACTAGAGTAATTGCACTATCTTCTTTTGGTTTGAAATCTGGACTCCACTTGAATTAATGAATATGATATTTACATGTGAGCTATAGATATCTCATCTATAATTGGACAAAGTCCTCCTCACAGTTGAGTGTTATCAAAACATGTTTATCATCAAGCATTCCTACCATGTATGCTTATTTAGGAGAGAATGTTTGAAAAGATTTTCTGATAAACTCCATAGAAGGCCTTCCATGAGAAAACTTACCCAGGATTGCATGATTAAATGGGTCTGCCAGTTATTGGATATGTTCGATGGAAAATAAGACTGTCGTTTCACATTTGAATGAAGTCGAAGCTTTTAATGGAACTTATTGAGAAGAAATGATGAGACAACACTTGAAAACGATTTATATCAAGGATTTGTATTAGAATTAGGGTCTTGACATTTAAAATTAAGAAAGAAATAAGGGTTTTGGTGTTGTTGAGCAGCTATGGCCGCCATGCAATCCTAAGGGAAACCTAGAATCACCTAGAGAGAGATCCCAAAAACTAGAAAAAGTGTTTTGTTAAGTCCTTTGAAATTTCTTTTGACTGGGAGGTCAAAAAAAATATTATTCACACATTCTAAAACATTCTTAATAATGTTTATCATATTTAGTTACAATAATCTCAAAATATCTTTCATCACATTATTTTATACTATAATATTTAATTCGGGAAAAATAACGACAGATTGCTAAAAAAGACTAATCTTTAAATATTTCAAATCAATTATAATTTTTATACATATATCAGGGTGTAAGTCAAAAAGTGAGGGCTAAGAGAAACTACCAAATTAAAACTTATTACATATATTAGGGTAATATTTTATTTTAATTCGTGTAATGGGAAGATATGTAATCATGTATCCATGTAATAAAATTTACCAAAATAATTCAGATCCAATTTTAGCGTCTTAACTGTAAGTGAATAATTCAAATTGTGAAAAAAGATAAACAATCACACAACACAAGGACATACGTGAATAAAACCCCTAACGGGAAGAAACTTAGATTGAATGTATGACAAATGAACTATGGTAGGACTTACAAAGATGTAACTACGTCAAATGAATTATGGTAGGACTTACAAATATGTAACTACGTCTTACACTCATTCTTCATAACATCCATCAATTCCATTTTCACGCCATATCTCCGTAACAAGAAGGTGACAACTACTGGGGTACATTTCACAACCACCATCGATTTTGATCTGCCATCAATGTCATTGTAACATAATTCAAACATCTTCTTTTAAGTTGAAGATCCCAACTTTTTACTTCCAATAGATTGTAACCAAGAGAAGTCATAAGGTTTAAATATACTTCCAAAGATGTGAGATTCCTAAAGGTTCATAGAATCATTTAAAATGGTTAGTTACTCAAAACAAACTCATATGTATTTTTTAGGTATAAAAAATTTAAAGTATTTCAAGAACAAAGTGGGAAGATATTTTCTCAAGTCTTGTGAAAAAGTTATCAAACTTAAAATAACTTTAAACTCAAAATATAACAAAGATATAAAACATCCTCAAACAGTCTTAGAGAAAAACTCTTGTGAATAGTGATTTTTAGCAAATATCTTCTCTCTAAAAGAAATATCTCAAACTCTATAAAAAACGGAGACACGTATTATTTAAATAAACCATGTAAGGATGTAAATACAACCTTTCATAAGTTACAATAAGTACATGACTTGAAAACAAGTCATAGATCCTTAATCCTAAAGACTTTAGTAAAAAAGTGAATCTACACAAACTTCGAGGCTAAAACGTGTAAAAAATCATTAGATTTGGAAAAAAAATCCCAACACAAAATTTGTTCAATGGAGTGGCCAACTAAGCTCACTAAAGAGAATCATATCTTTACTGAAGAGAACTAGGTCAAGACGATGCCCGAAAAAATTCCTTTGATTTTGCACACAGATTCATGACCAACAAAGCTTGACTTCGCTAGACTGAACTGATCAACCTATTTTTGAAGTTATTAATACCAAATTCATGTCTTATAAATACACAATATGAGCATTTTCATAGTATGTTCATATATGAATATTATATGGAAAATCTCAAAAAACATCCTCATACACACACAAAAGTTTAACACTTTTTTCAATATAAGAAAATAATTTTTTAGTTATGTTAAATCACGGGTCTTCTTTTGTTAAAAAACCATGGGTGTTCTAAGTAATAACAGTAATTTATCTTTATCCTAAAGTTTCATTCTCATTGGTCATGGCATCAGGTATATTTTGCATGAAGATGAAGAAATTCGATCTTGAAATCTTGAAGATGCATCTTTTTAGATCATCTTAAGCTATGAATGAAAGTGTGTTTCAATTAACATTATAAAGAAAACCAAATAAGATAGGGGCACATGAATATACATACTCTTACATATTTTTTAAGTTAGAGTGGTGAAGTAAAATCGATGACAAAGTTGGAGGGGTGAAGTCTAATTAACCCATCTAACTTAACTTAGAAAAATTTAAATATAATTATTATTTGATACATATCTTAAAAGGTTGAAGGCAATCTTTTTAGACTCAATTAAAAAGGAAAAAAAGGTAATAGTAAATAAATCCTTGAATTATTTTGTTAACATAAATTAAATACCTAAGGTATTATTTTTGCAAAATACTCTCTCAATTATCTCAAACTGATGTAAATAATGTTAGGTGATTAGACACTGCTATATTTTGCCAATAATATTTCCAGGACCTTGAGATTCAATGGATCGAGAAAAATACCAAAGTTCCCATTTAGCGTGTCTGCAAATATTATACCAGAGAAATATTTTAGAAGAATAAAAGTGCAAAGAGAATAAGCACAATCACATAAGACAAGGACATACCTGGTTCACCAATTTGGCTACGTCCTCGGCTCATACCCACTTTCACTATAGAAATATAGAAACACTTTTACACACTCTCTTGTATGCACTCTTGCACTTACTATTTTTGTGGAGGCTAACACTGAATTCTACACTCTCTAACAGGTGTTAGCACTTCAGTGTCTTTCTCCCTAACTACTCTCTCTCTTTTTTATCTCTAATTGCTCTTAAGCTTGAGAGTTTGGGATGATTACAATGAAAGAATTCAAGGCCTATTTATAGTTTCTTAGAAGTCACCTCAACCGTTGGATCAAAACAAGATTAGATGGTTGAGAGAAATGGTGTGCTACCAACTATTCTTATGTTCACACTTATTTCCAGACAAAAGGGGGCTACCAAACATGTGTGAAAATTACGGTGGCTACCTTAAAAAATCTTCATTATAACTAATAATCTCCCACTTGGAGACTTTTTTTAACTACAACTTAGCCATCGGATCTATAAGTGAGCTGGGTGTGAGGCTTTCTTATCTTCTATCCTTGAAGACTCACTGAAGCTTAGGACAACTCCAGTTTCTCTGTAGAAATTGGCTTGGTTAACATGTTAGCTGAATTTTTACTGCCTTGGATCTTCTAATAAAGATCTGACGAAGTGATAATGAAGTCCTATATGCTTGGTCCTCAAATGAAATGCTGAGTTCTTTGACATATATATACCACTCTGACTGTCACTGTGCAAAACATTAATCTTCTGCTGCCAACAAACACATTAACCAAATCATCTCCTTGTTGACCTTTGTCACTGCTACGTATTTTGCCTTTGTGGTGGATAGCGCTACTATCTTTCGTATCGGTGAAATCTAATTGATTGTAGTAGTGCCTACTGTGAATACATAGTCGGTAGTACTCCTTCTATTATCCACTTCACCAGTAAAATGCAAGTCTATAAAACCTTATAATATTAGCTTGCCTCTTCTGAAATGTAGGCATTTGTTAGTAGTACCTCAGAGATACATTAGTATTCACTTGACTGCTTCCTAGTGTTATTTTCCAGGATTTGTCATGAACCTGCTTATAGCTCCCACTGCATGAGCAATATCTGGTCTTTTACAAACAATGTCATATATAAGGCTTCCAATGGATGAGGCATAAGGAATATTAGCTATAAAGTTTCTATCATCCTCCGTCTTGAGTGACTGCTCCTTGGATAATCGAAAGTGACTAGCCCATGTTGCGCTAACTACCGTCGTATCATTCATGTTGAACCTTTTCAGAACACACCTAATGTACTCTGCCTGAGACAACTCTAAAGTACCTTTAGACCTGTCTCTATTGATTCCCATCCTAAGATCTGCTTTGATGTGCCCAAATTATTGATGTCAAACTCGCTCGATAACTGCCTTTTCAATTTCTTAATTTCCTCCACGTGTGAACCAACCACTAACATGTCATCGAGATAAAGTAGCAAAATAATGTAGCTGGTCTGAAATCTCTTGAAGTAGCAACAGTGATTAGCATTGCATCTGTAATAGCCATTTGTTTGCATAAACCCATCAAACTTCTTATACTACTGCCTTTGAGCTTATTTCAAACTGTACAAGATCTTCTTTAATTGACACTCGAGTTTTTCTTTTCCACGCTCTGAAAAACCCTCTGAGTGATGCACATATATCTCCTCCTCAATGTCACAATTAAGGAAAGAATTTTTCACATCTAGCTGCTCAAGATCCAAGTCTTTTGCTGCGATAATGCTCAAAACTGATCGAATGGTAGTTAGTTTCACAACTAGTGAAAATATATTGGTGCAGTCGATTCCTTCCTTTTATTGGAAGACTTTGGCTACAAGTCTTGCATTGTCCCACTTTTAACCTTCATGTTCCTCCTTGACTCGATACACCTATTTATTATGTAAAACCTTCTTTCCCATGGGTAACTCCGTTAGCTCCCATGTCTTGTTAAAGATAAGGGACTTTAACTCATATTTCAATGCAAACTCCCACTTTATGGCATCCTCTATGTAACATGCTTCATCATAGAATTCAGGTTCACCGCCATTAGTGAGAAATAAATAGTTCATATACTTCCTATTTGGTACATGAGGCTGGGAGGATCTTTTCGATTTATGAACAAGATGTGGAGATTGTGGTGTGTCAGTTTGTTATAGGCTACTCTATGGTGTTGCTTCGTCTGACTTAGAAATTTCATTTAATTATTGTTCCACACTATTATATGGATATCATCACGATTAATATACATGGGATCACATTGTGTTGTATCACTAGACTATAGTATATTTATGCCTTTGTATATCACCTTCTCGTTGAATATTATGTTTCGAATTCTGATCACCTTCTAGGTCTGGTCATTCCAAAACTTGTACCTAAACTCATCTCTACCATATCCAATAAAGGTGCATTTTAGTGATTTAGGGTCAAGATTTCCCCTATCTTGATCACTAATATGCATATATGATACACAATCGAAGACTTTTAAGTGTAAAATATTTGCTTCCTTACCGCTCCATACCTCCTCTGATATTCTGTCCTCTTATGGTACTGATGTTCCTTTGTTGATTAAGTAGGTTTCTCTGTTAACTGCCTTTATCCAAAACTAATTGGGTAATCCTGCATGTATATGCATGCTTCTGGATTTTTCAGTTAATGTTTGGTTTACCCATTTTTCTACGCCATTCTGTTATGGTGTCCCTAACACACTCCTCTCTAGTCTGATGCCATTTTCATAACAGAACTTCTTGAACCCAATGTCATTATACTTTCCACTATTATCATATCTTAACTTCTTGATCTTTAATCCCGTTTCATTTCCACTATGGCTTTCCACTTTTTAAACACTTCGAACAATTCTGATTTGTGCCTCAAAAAATAAACCCACACCTTTCGAGAATGGTCGTCAATAAAAGTCATGAAGTATGACTTACCACTAATGGATGAGATATTAGATGGGCCCTAGACATCAATGTTAATCAATTCAAGATTTTCTTGCTTTGGTGGTCTGTCACTTTTTATAAAGCTAACTCTCTTTGACTTACTAAATATGCAACTTTCACATAGATCACTGTCAATTGACTGTAGATCTGGTAGTTTCCGATTAGGGTGCATGATCTTAATCCCTTTGTCACTCATGTGACCAAGTATCTAGTGCTATAGGTTTGGATCATCTTTGATGTCTGCAACAGTAATTGACCAATAAGTGTTCGTCATTATATAAAGTGTACCACTCTGGAAACTTTCCATGAATCACCCTTGAAGGTTATGACATAAACTTCAGTTGCTAACCGCGATAATATTTTTCTTCAAATTAGGAATATGTCTCACATGCTTTAATTTCCATACAGACCCGTTCAACTTGATATTTACATTGCCAACCACGCCATAGGGCTGATCATCACCAAGATACACCTTGCTAAGGTTGCTTGTTGAATAACTCACTAAGAGTTCTTTGTTGGAGTTCGCATGAAAGGAAGCTCTGAACTCTAGCACCCATGACAGTTAATTTCTCTCCAAAGAGCATATTAGTGCGTCGTCTGTCTATTTTTCTACGATGTTTGCTTTTGTCTTCTCTTTTTTTTCTTCGGGGATCTACACTGATTTTTATTGTGCCCGGTCTTGCCGCAGTTCCAACAATCGATCACCTTTTGCATCTAATTTTAGTTGTTGGAATTTCTAGGATTTCAAGACTACGATGTGCAATTTGTAGATCTGAATTTGTTGCGCCCTCCACTCCTATTTGAATCTCTACCTCTACTTTTTATCTTCAAGATTACGTTGAGGTGGAAGCACCATTTGATCGATTTTGAATTTCTTCAATCATAATTGTACTGACCACATCATCGAACTTCACTTTTTTCTTTCTTATAGATCCAGTGATTACAGCAACTGTGCCTTTTTAACTGTCAGTCAATTGCCCAAGAATTAGACAGGCTCATATGTCATCAGTGAAAGACATGTCCACCGCCTCTAACTGGTCTGTCACTTCTTTGAACTTGAAGAGATGTTCTATGAATTATGCTCCTTCTGACACCGCCACAGTGAATAACGTTTTTATTAGATGGATTTTTAACGTGACTATGAATGCGTCTCTAGTGCGTGTTAATTTTGATTCAAGTGCAAACTGATCACGTAAGTCATATTCCGAGCAAGTTAAGTATCAAACTCAAGGACTAATATTCAAGGCACGATGACAACTAGGGTATACAACTAACTTAAAACTCAACTCACCGAACGAAAGGGAAAGATTATGATTTGGTTGAAAGCAACTTCCTAATGAACGAAAGAAAGCTAATTAAACAATGTGAACTAACTATGAATGCAAGGACGAAGAATTTTTTATTTAAACTATATGCAAGAAAAATAAGGTCAGGATATAATCCTCCAACCCTTAGTAATTTTACTAGACATAAAATGAGCCAAGATCTAAACAATTAATCGAAAAGAGACTTTAATTATTCCAAGAATTATATATATTAGGGAATTAACCCGCACAATATATAAGAAAGAAATAATATAAATCGCGTGATATAATTATCAAAATGTGCATCGCATATTTAAACACTCCGGTTACCTAGGCAAATGGAGTTAAAAGTCCTACAACGACTGTCTAAACAACACAACACCTTTTTTGTTATTTATTTATCTCAAGAACTTATTTTATACCCATGAAAAACACATAGGGTTGGTTTCATGCATCCCAACCCTTAGAAAATTAGCCTAGCTTGTTTCTAAGAACAAAAGTAATAATTTTTATGTTACATGTAGTCATCTTTACGATCTAGTTAATTCTATGCATGCAATAATCAATTATAAACCCATAAATATAAAGAAAACAAGCATGAGATAAAAGAACAAGATAGAGAAAGAACACAAATTTTATTAATGATGAAGAATATCCACAAAGTGCATTAAAACTTGAATTATAATTCTCCTAGGGTTTATGCCTCATTCTAACTCTCTATTCTCTCTATCTTTATGTTCCCTACTTGACTAGAATCAATAATAATAAAAATCTATCACGTTTTCCCTAAGTTTTTTTCTTTTATAAAACTCTTGTCTTTATAAGGATAAAAGAGGAAATTTTGTTAGATTGTCGAACCAATTTGGAATGGCCTTTATAAAATGGCAAAACGATTTGCAATTCCAATACCGAACCCAACTGTTGATGCAAAAAACTACACTAGGCTAATTAGTTGATCACACATAAATAGAAATAAAAGAGACAATAAATTTTTAAAGTGGTTCGACTTGATGGAAGAGCCTACGTCCACTGTTGTGTATTACTTTGGGATTGTTCAATTGCCTCTCTTTTTGTGTGTCCATATATGTAGGGTTTATAATGTATTTATAGCCCCCATGGGGTGTACAAGAGCTAGACATTTACATCTATACAATCATTAATGCATACAACTGTTGGTGTTTGACTGTCATCATTGGCCGGTATCCCTGGAGTTGGTTGGTATTCCATTCTTAATGACTAGGATTAATCTACCACTGTATAACACGTGTCAGTATCTGAATGGTTCATGTAGATGATCAATTTTTTGTATCAACAGAAGCCCCCAATGTTTCATGCTTGAAGTTTTTACAAGAGTATGGAGCATTTGGCTCTTAAAGTTGCTCGGGAAAAATTTTTAGGCCTGGTCGGTTGCCGAATTCCCCTACTTGTAAAAAATTATGGTTTAATTATGGGAGTATAATGCGCACAACATTTTTTAAATTATCCACAACTTTAACGAATCCTTTTTGGGATAATTCGTCTCTTCTGTCTTTTAGCCACCACCAGTTCAATCGACACTACTTTTTAATCATTACTTTTCCAGTTTTTGAGGCAACCTATAAAGAGAAGGAAAAGCCACGAAGTTTTACTATCTCAAATCTTCTGATTGTTTCCAGGCTACAGTGTCTTCAATCTTTCTTTTTCTTTCTCGAACGATCGTTTTTTGTTCTTCAGTTCTTACTGAATCCTTAATTCCTGTAAGAATTCTTTCTTTTTTCTTATATTCTTCATCATGGTTTACTTTGTGGATTCTCTTGATGAATTTAAAATTCCATTTTGGGTTGTTTTGGAACACGCTATTTTACCTGCTGATTTTTTCTCACTAGCTAAGGGTCACTGGTTTCCATCTATTTTATAAATGAATGTGGGTTTACTTTTCCTCCCAACCCACCGTGCCTTGAATTTTGTCAATACTTTGACGTTGTCCCAGCTAGGGGAGCCCCCAATACTTGGAGGGTTATGAATGGAGTCTATAGGTTGAATCAAATTTATGGAACCCATCTAGGGATTCCAGAGATAACGTTTTGTTAAAAGTAGGTAACTAGTGACACCACTTTTTATTTAAAGACTAGGGTTGCAAATAAAGCATCAGTAGTTAATCTTCAAGACTCCAATAGAGATTATTTTGATCATAGAGTTGTTGTAAAAAACTAGAAATACGCCCCTTTGACTGGAAATGCTGAGTACCAAGGGCCTAGGTGACCTCCTTTTGGCAATGGTATAGGTTATTCCTCATTTAACTATTTTGCCTTGTACATATCTATTTAAATGTTACACTAATTGTTGATCTGTAAATTCTTATTGCAGTTGATCTGAAGAGAAAGTGCCCCAAGGAAAGTGAAAAGAATTTGAGGGAGTTAAAATTTATTTGGGGACTTCATCAAAGGATTGGCGAGGAGCACATCGGGTTTGCATGCTATTTGCTGCAGTACAAGAACATAATCTCTTCCTTTGTTGCTCATCCTACTCGTTCCCCAGTAATTGACTTTGAACAAGAACCTCCTTCTACTTCCTCAGCCACTGCATCTGGAAGTGGTGATCTTGCTGCCCTTTCCCCTTCCCATTAGATTCAAATTTATCCCTTACTGCATCCATGGGGAAGAGGAAGGTTCTCAACATTTTGGGAGATATAGCTACCAATCCTCCTTCCAAACGAGCTGAAAGAGGGGTGAAAAATAAAAATGAGACTGGAAAGAAGCCCCCAAATAAGAAAATTAAAGAGAGCTCCCTGATTATAATAAAGAAATGGTTGCCATCTAAGTTAGCATAATGTTCTTCTACTCATCCCAACCACGTGAGTTGGTAGACATATCTTCATCTGCCTCTCCAGTGGTCCTTGGCCCTGGATTGGCAAGACAATTAATAAAGTCTGGGACTTTGCCTGACCATAGGAGTGCTGATGCATTACCCTTCTCCAAGAGTTCTAACAGGGCTTCTCAAAGCCTTGCTCTGAAATATTCTTTTTACCTTATTTAATTACTATATCTTGATTTTCTCTTCACAATACTAACTTTCCTTATTATTCTTGTGCAGATCCTCATTGACTTCAATAATATATTAGAGAAATATGAGGCTTTGAGAGTTTCTTCCTTTGGTGAAGTTGAAGAAGCTTTTACCAAGTTAAAAAATTCTTTGTTTGATTCCCAAAAAGCATTGGCTAATGAACAAAAGTAATGGCAGGAGAGGATGAAAACTGCTAAAGAATCTACTGAGACTGCTCGAGGTCTGGCTGATAAGTTATAGAAGAACTTAGATGTTGAGAAAGTCAAGTCTGCCTAACTACAGAAGGATCTGGGTGCTGAGAAGGTGAAGAGGGCTAAAGCTAAAGAGGCTGGCTTCTACAGAGGCTGGGATAAGGACTTTGGTGCATCTTCTTCGCAAATTGAGTTTGTGAGGAAAGAATGCTTCGAGGATGGTTGGTTGCTGCTCTGGTGGAGGTCGGAATTGCAAAGGATTTTGAGCTATTCTCACGACATGATCCTGGGACTCCTCCAAACTTGGATAACGAAGTTCATGATGGGGGTTATAGTGAATCTTTGATAATGGTGGAGTCTACTGATCAACACTGGGATGTTGATTCTACTGTGCCCTCCAAAGTTAATCCTCCTCCTCCTTCAGCTATGGCTTCTTCTTTAGTTGATCCTGAGGTAAATAAGAAGAAGGTGTAAAACCAAGCAACTTTTGTTTTCCTTTTTTCCATAGTTGTACTTTTTTCTTTTTTGAAGATATATTTGTACTTCCCTTTTTATGAATGAAAAAAGAGATATTTGTATTCTTTTGCTTGTGTTTTTCAATACTTTGCACCTTGTTGATTGATGACTTTCTTCTTATTAATAGTTTATGGATAAATTATAATACTTATCATTTATTGACTCCGAGCTACTCCTAACGTGTAATGAGCTTTTCAAAGCCGATCACTTATCTCTGACTGATGTCGACCTACTGCAGTTGCTCGGGAAAGGGGTATCCGAGAAAGCCAAATAGGCCTATATTCACTTAAAGTGTCTTCTTAATCATGTAGTGTCCAACAATGTTTCCTACTATGAAATGATTGAAGACTTGCAGGAGGAGCATAATGAAGCTAGGGCACTTTTTCATGAGGATTATGAGAAGAAATTCCAAGCCCTTAGTGAAGGTTGGGGCTTTGAGAAAAAGTTGGATAAACTTGCTTCTCATTTTCGAAGACAAGAATTCCTGTTGAAACGTGAGGTGGGTGAAGCAAGGGACATTGCCAAGCTTTTAAAAGAAGAAAATAATAACTTAAGAGATGAACTTGATGCCCTGAAGTCATCCATTGTTGTTGCTGTGACTACAGATGAGGGTCATTCCTTCTTGGAGGCTGAAAACGCAAGTTTAAGTGAGGAGTTGGAGGCTCTGAAGAAAATAAAACCTACTTCTTCATCATCCCGAGCTAGAGTTAAACCTAGCAGAGATACTAACTCAGGGATTATAGAGAAATTCAGGACCCAACAGGCCCTTGCCAATCAAGGTGCACAATTAAAATCTAAAGATCAAGCTATTATTGAGATGTCCCATAAGTTACAGACTTTATCTGAATAACTATCCACTCAATCTTCTCAATTACAAGCCAAGGATGGAGTGTTGAAGAAACTGCATTCTCAGGTTGACAAATTAACCCTTCAATTCCATAAACAACCAAGGGAAGTCTGTATGGACGGGTATAATGAATCTCTGGAGCATCTTAATGATAAGATACAACAGATAAGAATGAAATCTATAAATGGGGTTGGATAAATTCTTTGATAATGATGAAAATGGATCAAAATAGCTTATTATGGGACTGGTATGATCCAGGCTTGCTTGATCTTGACAATCCTCCTTTTAAATTAGATGTCAAATGGATTCATGTTCATCGTATTCCTCAATGCTTGATTTTAAAATACTTGGGAGATTATGAGCTTCATGATGAACTAGAGATCATCCTACCTCCTCACTTGCTTGATTGTCCTAGTAGGAGCAATACCATAATGCTTCAGAATTTTAACTTCGTCAACTCTCCTTATAATTTAGATGATCCTCATACTGGAATGAATCCTGTTTCAAAAGATGAGGGGAAATTACCTGCAGAATGAAGCTTTATACTTTGTTTTGTTAACACAGTCATGTAATTACTTTGATTGAATGAAATGGAAATTTGAGTAACTTATCTTATGTTGAATGTTAATCTTTTCTTTATCACTAATTCTATTGATACACTTTGATTAAGTTGAGTATCAATGCTCAATGAGTGCAGATGTTATATTAACATACATAGATTAAAATCTAAATTTAGAGCTAATTAAACGAATACATAGGTTCTACTAGCATACTTGGATTAAAATCTAAATTTAGAGCTAATTGCCCATGTGTCTCCAAAGGTTTTACTAATGCACCCAAATATTGGATTTTTGTATTGAATATCAGTGGTGTGACTAGGCATTTGTGGAATATGTGCTTACATTCCTCTTGAGGAACCTTTGCAACGTTCTTCCTGTACTTTTCCCAGTAGGATAAAGATCTTGTTCTATCCTTATGTTTGTGGGCTAAGTTTCTTGTGGATTTAACATCATGTTGACTTGGACTTCTTGTATCAACGATCAAGTTTGTGGTTGTTCCAAGTAACTTATTACTTCTGTCGAGCAACTTTTAGAACAATATTTACTGAGCCGAGTAATAATTTTTTGAACCAAGCAATAATTTATAACTTTTTATCAAGCTAGTGTAGTGCATAGCATGAGTACTCCCCAAAAAACAAAAACAATGGAAAGAAACTGAAGATTTTATTAATATTTCAAGATGAAAATTGATTACAACATCATTGATAATACTTTCGGAGATGCTCTACATGCCATGAGTTTTTCAATTCTTCACCATCCAAGGTTTCAATTCGATAGGTTCCAAGTCGAATTACTACTAAAACACGTTAGGGGCCATGCTAATTGGCTTCAAGCTTGTTATTTTTCTGCAACACTTTCTTCAAAACATAATCTCTTTCCTTTATGTTGGTCAGTCTCATACTTTTATTGCAAAAATGGGTTGTTCTTTTCTGATAAGCCTCATTGCATAGGGCAGCATCTTCTCTTACTTCTTCCATCATGTCTAGATACAACCTTCTCATTACGTCACTTACAGTAGAGTTAACATTTAGAACTCTATAGGATGGTAAGCCTAGTTCTACGGGAATGACGGCTTTCGTCCTAAATGCTAACATATATGGGGATTCTTCAGTTGCTATTCATGGTGTTGTTCTGTATGCCCACAAGACAGAGTGCAGCTCGTTTATCCAATTTACTTTGGCATCATCAAGCCTTTTATTCAACCCATTAATCAAGGTTTTGTTCATAACTTCAGTCTGTCCATTACTTTGAGGATGTCCTGAAGCAGAATGCAATTTTTAAACATTGGATTGAGCACAGTAATTTACGAACTCATCACTATCAAACTGTGTTCCATGGTCGGTAATGAAAGCGTAGGGCAACCCATGCCTACAAATGATGTTTTTTTCATATGAATTGACAAAACTTTTCATAAGGCAAATATATCAAAGGCTTTGCCTCTACCCATTTTGTATAATAATCCACGGAGACCACTAAGTATTTAAATCTTCCTCAGTGGTTGGCAGTAGCCCGACCAGGTCTATACCCCACATGGAAAAAGGATATGGTGAAGTGATTGGAGTGAGAGCATCCTGTGGAGTTTTGCGAATTATAAAAAATGTTGACATTTATCACACTTCTTGGCAAAAGTTGCACAGTTTGCTCGCATTGTTGGCCAGTAATACCCTTGAGTATTGATTCTTTGCAGATGTGTTCTCCCTGCTATGTGAGCTCCACATGATCTTTCATGTACCTCCTGAATTAGATCTTAGACCTCTGATGGATGCGCATAGCGCTTCAAATTGACTGTTAGTCCTCTCTTGTACATAACACCCTTATCTAATACATGTCGAGTTGCTTTGTATTTCAACTTCTTTGCTTCCACCGTATCTATTGGTAGAGTTACTTCTTCAATGTATGCTCTGATGGTATCCATCCAGGAGGGACCCATATCTATAATATTGAAATTAATCATTAAATCTTTATTTATGCTCCTATTAGCTAAAATCTCAATAGGGATAGTTCATCGGAGTTTAATTCTGGTAGCAGAGGCTAGCCGAGCAAGGGCATCATCTCGAACATTTTCTAACCTTGGGATTCTGTCCATCTGAATGGATGGTAATTTTGCAATGACTTCCATCGCCTTGGATAAATACCAGGTTGTTAATTCTCCTTTGGATCCATATAAACCGAGTGTTTGGTTTACTACCAGCTGAGAGTCACTGTGTGCCACAACTTGCTCGGCACTCAATGAGTGGGCTAAACTTAGGCCTACAATAAGAGCTTCATACTTTGATTCATTGTCTGAAGGGTGGAATTAAAAACGTAGTGCATACTCAATATCAATACCATCGGGAGTATTAAGTATTACACCTGCTCCATTGCCGATTAAACAAGATGATCCATCAACATATAAGTTCCATATGGGGGCGTTATTGTAGAATGCTTGATCAATCAAACTCTCGTAGTGGAATATATTTATCCTTGCTTCTTCATACTTTCTTGTCATCTCCTTCATTCGGGAAGAGGAGTCTGGTAGGTCTGCACTCGCTTCTTCTGAAGAAAGTTCTTCGGAAGCTTTCTTGCTAGCATTACTTTCTCCTGATTCTTGTTCTGTCTAATCACTTTGTTGCTTGAGGACCTCGGAGTAGGTGAACTCCGCTATGAAATCTGCCACTGCTTGGCCTTTCGGAGAAGACATTGGTTCATATATGATATCATACTTCCCCAATTCCATAGCTCAGTACATTAATCTACCAGATTTCTTTGGTTTATGCAAAGCTTGCCTTAGAGTCATATCAGTGTAAACAATGATTGTATGGGCATGGAAATAAGGTTTCATGAATCTAGATTCTTCAATCAATGCTAATGACAATTTCTCCAAATGAGGGTACCTGATTTCTGCTCCTTAAAAAGCCTTACTGGTATAGTAGACGGGTTTTTAAACTCCATTCTCTTCTCGAATCAACGCGGAACTTACTTCCGATTCATAAATAGCTAAGTACAAGTATAACTTTTCACATGTGATTGGTCGGGAGAGAAATGGAGGTGATGCCAATACTTTTTCAAATCCCCAAAAGCTTTTTCACATTCTTCATTCCATTTAAAGATTTTTTTTAGCACCATGAAGAACGGCAGGCATCTATCTGTTTCTCGATACACGAATCTATTCAAGGCTGCTACTCATCTGGTCAGTCTTTGTAGGCCTGTAAAAGGATCGGATTCGGACCGGATCAGACAAATCCAAATCCATATCCGTTTATATTAAACGGATTCGGATTCGATCTGTTTATTAATCGGATCGGATCGGGTAAACGGATTCGGATCGGATCCGATTATTTGATTATCCGTTTATGTTAAACTTAATTTGCAACATTTTTATTTTTAACTCTTATTTCATAAAATTATTTTGCAAAATGTTCCAAAAAACAGATAATGAAATAAAGAACTATTATAATATATAATTAAAATATTATTAAACACAATATATATTAATTAAAAATATATTAGATATAATTAATATATGTATATATAAATTAAAAATATATTAGATATAATTAATATATATATTAAAAATATTAATCGGATCGAATTATTAACGGATTGGAGTATATGAATCCAAATCCGCTCGATTTAATAAACGGGTAATCGGGTAATAGGATAATCGGATTTTAGGCATGATCCATATCCGCTTAAATGGATCGGATTCAGATTCGGATTTGGATAAAATTCGATCCATTGACAGGCCTAAGTCTTTACACGTCCTTTTTGCAAGTTGGAGATTTCATTTTAATTAGTGTCTTGATCTTGTCTGGATTTGATTCAATTCCCCTTTGATTTACTATGTACTCGAGGAACATTCCCTCTTGCACTCCAAAAATACATTTGGTCGAATTCAACTTCATCTGGTGCTTTTCAAGTTGATCAAAAGTCTGGTTGAGGTCGGTAATGTGATCGGATGCCCTTTTGCTTTTTGTAAGCATATCATCTACGTAGACTTCCATATTCTTGCCCATCTGTTCCTCGAGCACCTTATTGAACAGCCTTTGATATGTAGCACCTACATTTTTCAAACCAAAAGTCATAACATTATAACAATATGTTGCTCGAGGAGTGATGAAATAAGTTATTTCCATGTCCTAAGTTTTCATTTTTATTTGGTTATAACCAGAAGCAGCATCCATAAAGCTGAGAAGCTCATGTCCTGATGTAGCATCCACGAGCTGATCTATTTGGGGAAAATGAAAGTGATCCTTTGGGCATGCTTTATTTAAATTCCTGAAGTCTAAACACATTCTCCACTTGTTGTTTTTCTTTTTGACCACAACTATATTGGCCAACTATTCTGGGTATTTCACTTCATTAATAAAAGATGTTTTTTGAAGCTTTTTGACCTCTTCCTGTATGGATTGGTTCTTCTCGGGGATGAACACTCTTCGCCTATGTTTGACTGGTTTAACTTCTTTATTTATGTTGAGCACATGCTTTCTCTGTTTAAGGAAGCTCACTAGTTCTTTTTTAATAAAAGGATCCAATGTTGTCCCTATTTGAGTGGTGCGTTCTGATTTATCATCATCTAACACAATGCTTTCATTTGCTTCCACAATCTGTCCCTTTAGCAGCTCTGTTTCCTCTCTGGGGTCTAAGGTTTCAACCTCAGATTCTTCATCAAGCTCAGGAGTATCCACTTGGTAGGTAGTAGTTTTCTTCTTTATTTCTTCTAAGTCTTCTTGCTTGGCAGAATAATAGTAACACTCTCGAGCTACTTTCCATTCACCTTTCACGATTCCCACACCAAAATTAGTAGGGAATTTTAGACACTTATGAACAGTGGATCGTACTGCTTCGAACTTATTTATCCCTACTCTTCCCATGATTTTATTGTAAGCTGAATGGACATTTTTATCCATTACAAAGAAACGAATATTCTTTGTTCAGCTAGCTGTCCAGGTGCCTATCATCGCCTCTATTTTATTGGTTCCCAAAGAGAGGAATTTCTCACCTATAAAGCCTATTAGCAGTCGATGATAAGGATCTAATTGTCTATGTTTAAAATCCAAGTTGCTGAAACAAGGATAGAACATGATATCTGCCGAGCTACCATTATCTACTAATACTCTAGAGACAATGATTTCTTCTTTTCTGACTTTGATTACCAATGGGTCGTCATGAGGATGCAATACTCCTGAAAGTTCATTTTCATAGAAACTAATTACAAGTTTGTCTTTGTTAACCTTCATTGGTCGATCCTCCTCTATAAGGTTGATCCTCTGTGTGTACGAGGAAGCTTGTGCCTCATGGAGGTAAGCTTTTCGCTCTGCTGTATGATCTCCTCCTCCTGCGCCTCCACTTGTGATTAGGCCTGTAAATTGAGCCGTCGAGGCTAGAAGCCCGCCCGTTGGGCCCGCTATTTTTGAGCTAATCTTTATTGGAGTTTGATCCAAGCCGAGCTTGAGCTAAAATTTCAATCCCGAATGAATTTCTGGTCGAGCTTGAGCCGAACTCTGCCAAATACGAATTGAGCCCGAACTTCGAATTTATAAATAAATAAATAAATAATTTATATAATATAACATATTTATCTTAACATTGTTTAATTAGGTTTCGTTCTTTTATTTCATTTACTATTTTTTTTAAGTTTCATTTGTCATAATCCATTAAATTACATGAGATTTTCATTTTTTGTGATTTTATTGTTAATCTCATTATGTGTATTTTATTTATTAATCGCTCAAGTCACAAAAGGCACTTGTTACTGATCAAATAATGCTAAATGTATGAAATTTAACAGGCATTTTGTAGGTTTTTAGTCTTATTTATCATGTTTTAATTTTATATATTTCATAAATATATATTTTATTTATGAAATATCAATTAGATTTTAGTGTGTACATTTTGTCCATGATAAAAATCCAAGAAAAAAAATACTAATTCAAACTTTTTTAATAAAAAAATTAAAATAGGGCCTGCCTGAAATCGGTCCCAAAGCCCGTAACATTTATGAGCCGAATTCGGGCTTAGGTTGGAAAAATTTGTTCGGGCTTGAGAATGAGTATTTGAGTTCGGGTCGAGCCTGATCAAGCCCAAGTTCGGGCTTGAGAATGAGTATGCATTTTTGGCAAACTGTATAATATACAAGTTTACATATGTGCATGAATAGTGAAAACGCATTAAAGTGCAAAAATAGGTATTTTGAATTCGAAGGTTAAGTTTCACAAGAAATGATAAATAAAGTTGTTTTCATAGATGAATATCGAGTTAAAAGTACAATAAAGATGAACTTTTTATAAAGTGTGAAACTCAGAAATAAGTATTGGGACTAGTCTCATATAGGGTATTTGGCCTCATCGGTCGTTAAAAGGGAAATAAAGGAAAAAGATTTAAAAGGGGACAAGAATGAAATAAAGGAAAAAAAGTTACAATGACTTAACAACTAAAAGACACTCAGAGGTAACTGAAGAATTTAAGGAGGTCCCGGAGCCCTAGGGTGCATCTTATTGCTTAGACCCAAAACCACTGATCAATAGTATATTCCAGCATGGTGGGAGTCGATAAAAGACCATATAACACTCGTGGATTGGTACCTCGATTCATCAAGTGAAAAATTATTTTGATCACCCATTAATGTAAAGTAAAAATTATGAAACAACTTCAAAATGTGAAATATGTTAATGGCTTAAGTAAAGAGATACATGGGGTATTAAAAGAAGATTAAGTATGTGTGGACTCATCGCCTGGGTTACATGGTCAAAACTCCAATTCCATGTCATGTTGCATTTTGCGTGAGAACACGTAATAAAATGATGGCTAATTTCATAATTGCTAAAATATACTTTACATGTATAAATATTCTTTGTACGTATTACTCTGCTAGCATTTCTCCTACTGGGTGCACACTCATACCCTATAATTTTTCAAATCCTCTCCCCAAGTACTTCAGGAAAAGATAAAGGTGAGGAAACTGTGAGAGGCAACGAAGGATTTACGTGCCAATAGAGCTTTGTTTAGTGTTTACTTTAAATGTGTTATTTAAATGGAACATTTCTTCAGAACTATTGGGAAGTGTTTTAAATTCATTTTGTAATAAGATAGGACGACGTGGACTTTCTTAAATTGTTATTTATTCTATGAAGTTGGCAAAACACTTTTATTTCAACTGTTCTGATAAATTTCATAATCTATACATCATTTCATTAATTAAATTAAATGGATCTTACGACAAAAAAAAAGGAAAGCAAGATTTTAGTTTAAACGAGGAATTTCTCAAATGAAATCAAAGTATAAAATATTTTCCGCATTGACCCCCGAAAATCGAGGCGTCACACCTATTTCATATCCATATCACGAGGTCTTAGTATTTCAATTTATAATATGGCATATGTCATTCGTTTTAGACTGTTTAGGTATTTATGCATGGGACTCAGTTGGGCTCTTTGTCTTATGGAGTAGGCCCTGTTGTGGAATCGGGCCCAATGTTTTTAACGTAAATAAAAAATGGTTCCATAACACCCACTGACACACACTATCACACGAACGCGTGCACGCTCACACATAATAAATATTTACTATCTGTAAATATGTGTACTATATATTTACTGTATCTAGTTGTCTTTATTAATATATTTTTAGTAAATGTTTACTATCAATATATATGTAATAAATTTTTATTACATGTGATGGAATTTGGTCACTTTATGAAGTTTATATTTACAAAATATGATGGAATTTGGCAATATCTTTCAATATAGATTACTTTTCAGAATTATATGCTAAGTTTTTTCTTCATCTTGGTAGAGTATATTTACTGAATGATTCAATTAAAGAGGTTATTGATCTCGTGCAAGTTGTTACCGTGTGTTGGACTTCATGTTATTTTAGTATTTTTTCCTATTCTATTAGCCCTTTGTGTTTTGGCCCTTAGTTGCGTAGTGTTAGTTTTGTAATCTCTATAACGTTATAGAATTGTAATTTTTTTAGTATAAATACAATTATTGGGCTCCCAATTAGGTAAGACGTCACCTCATAAAAATCTTCTTGGCATTAGAGCCAAAATAAAATCTCTTTCAATGTTTTACGCCAACCCTAACCCAAAATACTATTCATGGTTACTATTGCCCAGTATTTTTGCATCGTTCATATTCATCCGATTAAACCCTAGTTCTTCACCCTTTAGGGTTTGTTAGTTTCTTTATGAAGTAAGGAGATATTTTTTTGGTTTGGGTTTCCTGGTTCTTCGGTAGTGTTCATTTTGATATTATGTCATATTTTTTAGCCATCTGAGAAGTACTTTAATACTATGATGACTTTACCAGATTCTTAGTGA
Organism: Sambucus nigra; assembly: GCA_949130495.1. Classification (NCBI taxonomy): domain Eukaryota; kingdom Viridiplantae; phylum Streptophyta; class Magnoliopsida; order Dipsacales; family Adoxaceae; genus Sambucus; species Sambucus nigra. The sequence goes on from OX422214.1 coordinate 61,113,661, forward strand.
TTTTTCGATAATTATTGTTAAGTGATTACTACTTTTAGTAAAAATCCACCCTTCAAGAATTTAAATTCTTATTTAGTACATTTTGGGGACCTTTTTGAGATATTATGGGTGGGTATTGACAAAGATATTTTTATATTGTAAAAGGTACCCTAATTCAATTGGGTACAAGGCTCCTCATTAATGGGAGCAGTTTTTCTTTCGAATCCCATTTTGGTAATAAGGAGATGGTTTATTTCCATCGTTCATTGGTGAAACATAAGTTTTCTCAGATATGACTATTTGGTTCATTAAGCATGGCCAGAGATGTTGATACCATTTGTTCTCATGCATCGACTTCGACGGTTTTTTATTCTTTTCTCAGTTCCAGTGCCACCATTACTTCAGGTACCGCTTTCACTTTTCATATTCAGGCTATGAAGTGCACTTTGGTTATAGATTTCAGATTCACTAATCACTTTATGGAAAATTAATCCCTTCTTTCCTCACCTATCGGTCCTATTTGTGAATACGTGTGTTTTTCACATGACTTCTGTTGATGAAAAAAACTAGAGTAGGCCAAATTAATTGATCATAGATAAAATAAGTAAAACAAGAAAGTCACAAGAAATTTTAAAGTGGTTCGGCTCAACGGAATAGCCTACGTCCACTGTTATGTATTGATTGCCTTGAGTTGTTTTTCTTTTCGGTCCTTTGCAATGAGGATGATACAATGTATTTATAGCCCAAGAGGAATTTTGATAGTTGTCATGTGAAAGGGTGGAATGACTTCATTCATTAGGCATTTAAATCAATACATAATGAGAATTAAATATATGAATGTTTTCGCTTCATTGGCAATACAAGATGTAAGACTGCTGTCGCTTTGTTGGCAATACAGGTTATTGATCGGGCTTTTCTGTTGGTCGGGATTCCTCGTTAGTCGGGCTTTTGTACCAGGCTGACTTGGACTTGTGCCACATTGGACGACACATGTTGGCTTATAATTAGTCCACGTAGGGTGGTAAATTTTGGTATCAATAGAATCCCCCAATGTTTTATACTTGGAGCTGATGCAAAAGTGTGAAATATTATACTTTGACAGTAGCACCTTCCAAACTTGTGAAATTTATCCACTTGATTATCAATTTTTAGGCATGAACCGCAGTTTTATAAATATTTCAGATTTTAGCGAATATTTTCGGGGTATCTTCGTCTTTTCACTTGTTAGCCGTCGTAAACCCAATCGTCGTTCACTTTAATTATTACTTTTCCCAGTTTTCGATGCGTCTTATAAAAAGAGATGTAAAAGTTCGACCGTTTGCTACCTCTCACTTCTGATTTTTCTGCTGTATTCTTTGAACTTTCATGCGATCGTTTTCTTTTCTGTCTTCAGTTCTTAGTGAATCCTTAAACTTTTGTAAGAATTTTTCTTCTCTTCTTCTTTATTTTCTTCATCATGGTTTATTCTATCGAGTCACTTGATAAGTTCAGAATTGACTTTAATATTCCATCTTGGGTTGTACTGGAATATCCCACTTTTTAATCTGATTTTTTCTCTCTAGCCGAGGGCCATTGGTTCCCTTCCATCTTTATTGTTGAATGTGGGTTCATATTTCCTCCTAATCCCTTGTGTCTGGAGTTTTGTCAATATTTTGACATTGTACCTGTAAGAGTGGCTCCTAACACATGGAGAGTTGTAAATGGAGTTTACAATTTAAATGAAATCTATGGAACCCATCTAGGTATTCCAGAAATAATATTTTGTTATAAATGGGTAACTAGTGATACCACTTTTTGTTTGAAAACTAGGACAATTAGTAAAGCTTTAGTAGTTAATCTCTCTGATTCGAATAGGGATTATTTTGATCATGGGGTAGTCGTAAAAAATTGGTAACATGTTCCCTTAACTGGAGGTGCTAAATACCAAAGACCTACATGTCCTATCTTTGGCAACGAGATAGGTTCTTTTATGTTTTAAAATTTTTTCCCTGTTTATATTTGATAAAATGTCATACTAACTTTTGTTTTATAAATTGAATTTCAGTTGACCAGAAAAGAAATTTCCCCAAAGAGAGTGAAGTAAACTTGAAAGAGTTGAAGTTTATCTGGGGGATTCACAAGTTAGTTGCTGAGGAGAACATTAGGTATGCATCTTATCTGCTTGAATACAAAAACACTATTTCTTGCTTTATTTCCAGACATGTTGCCTCTCTTGTCTTGGTAATTGATCTTGATCAAGAGGTTGCTATTGATTCTGATACTCCTCTATTTAAAATCATGAAGAAGAGGAAGTCTCCTGACCTTCTCAGTGGTAGCACTTCTGGCTCCCCAGCACCTGCTGAAGGAGCCAAGAAGAAAATAGGGGATGTTATGAAGCCCCCTATTACCAAGGACCCAGTCCCTAAAGACCTAACCCTAAAGTCCCAACTCCCAAAGATGCATCTCCCAAAGGTGTTGAAGTTCCTTTGAGAGAGGGCTTGTAGAGAAGCAGGTCGACCAAGTGACTGGTCAACTGTCCTTAGTTGAATTACCCTCTTCTGATATTGTTCCTCCAATGGCTATTACTTTTGGTTTGTCCAGGAAGGTGATCAAATCTGGTACTCTTCTAGATCACAGGGGGGGTGGATGCCATGCTCCCCCGAACAAGGGTTTCTGAATTGGCTGCTCAGAGCCTTGCATCAGTAAGTAGTTTCCTTTTTCTTAGTTTGGTTGTCTTTTATATTTCTCATATTCTCATTTTGATCTTCATGTTTTACAGTTCTTGGTACACTTCAATAATATGCTGGAGAAGGATGATGCAATTAGGTATTCTTCTTCAAATGAGGTGGGGAAAACCCTGACTGGATTGAAGAAGTCTCTTCTTGAATCTCAACAAGCCCTAGAGACTGAGAAGAGTAATTAGGCAAATAAACTGAAGACGGATAACACTGCTCATCAAACGTCTGATGAAAATGCCCTCGAAGCGGAGCGCGGAGCAAAGGAAGCTGAGCGCAAAGCTAAGAAATCTGAGCACAAGGCAGAGGAGGTATTCTATGAAGGACTCCTTCAGTACTGTTTGGGACAAAGGCTGGAACAAATCCATTTCGACTGCCTCTGCTCAAATTGAGTATGCAAAACAAAAATGCTTCAGAGATGGTTGGGTTGCTGCCCTTCAGGAGTTAAACATGGGTGAAGGCTCTAAACTTTTTCAGAGATATGTTCATGGTCCTTCTTTATCCATTAAGGATGAGGTTGAGGATGAAGCTAGTTCTGGAGAGTCTTCTCTAGTGGTTGAATCTTCTGTCAATCAACCTAAATTTTCGAGTCTTCTCATCCTCTAGCTGAGCAAACTGAGCAACTCCAGCCTGTAACTCCTTCTTCTGAGAAGGACAAGAAGGTTGAAAATGATAGGGAGAATGTTTAAAGTTATTTGACATTTGCCCTTTTTATTTTTTGTTTTTTTTTCTTCATTTTGATTGTACTTGAACTCCTTATTATCAATAAAAGAAGTTCTTGTTCCATTTTATCTCTTGTTGATTATACTTGTTCTCCATTCTTGTTATTGATTAGTGGTCATTTATTCTTACTAGTTTATAGCGATGATGGAACAACTGTCTTCCAATAATTCCGAGCTACTGAGGAAGTGCAATACTTTTTTCAAAGTAAGTCATACTAACTTGTCTAAAGAAGAGATTGTTCAATTGCTCGGTGATGATGTATCAGAACTGGTTAAAGAAGCCTACAAGTATTTGAAGTACTTACTTGATCGGGCAGTAGCAAATAATGTTACCTACTATGAGATGATAGAAGAACCTCAAGAACAATATAAGGAAGTCACTACACTGTTGCATCAGAGCTATGAGCAGAAGTATAAAAGTTTAAGAGTAGGTCGGGGCTTTGATTAATTTATCTTGAAGTTGAAGAAACTAGGACTATTGCTAAAATTCTGGAAGACGAGAATAATAATTTGAGGGATGAAGTGAATCTTTTAAAGTCTGCTCATGGAGATGTTGTTGCTACTACCGATGAAGGTTACTCCTTTTTAGAGGATGAGAATGCAATATTAAGAGATGAATTGGAAGATTTAAAAAATATTAAGCATGCATCCTCTTCTCGAGCAAGAAATAGACCTGGACGAGGAACTACAAAAGAAGTTAGGACCTAGCAAGCCCATACCAATCAAGTTGCACAGTTAAAATTAAAAGACCGAGCTACTTCTGAGATGTCCCTAAAGCTGCAGACCTTATCTGAACAGTTATCCACTAAATCTTACCAATTAGAGGTTAAGGATGGAGTACTGAAAAAGCTGCATTCACAAGTTTATAAATTAACCTTTTAATTTCACAAGAAGCTAAGAGAAGTTTGGATGGATGGATATAATGAAGCTTTGTAATATTTTGACAATAGACTTCAACAGGCCAAGAATGAATCCTATAAATGGGGTTGGATGAATGCTTTAATCGTGATGAAAGTAGATTAGAACGACTCTTTATGAGATTGGTATGACCCAGGCTTATTGGAGCTTGACAATCCTCCTTTCAAGTTAGATGTTAACTGGATTCCTGTTCATCGTATTCCTCAATGCTTGATTTTAAAAAACTTAGGAGATTATGAGCTACATGATGAACTAGATATCGCACGACCTCCTCATCTTCTTGATCGTCTTAGTAGCAGCAACACCAAGATGCTTCAGAATTTTAACTTCATCAACTCCCCTTTTACTTTGGATGATCCTCTAGCTGGCATGGATCCTATTTCTAAAGCTCAAGGAAAACGTCCTGTAGAATAAGGCTTTATGTTTTGTTTCTGCATGTTTAAACAAAAATATGTAATCATTTGATTTAATGACAAGTTTATTTTATGAATGGATCAACTTTTAGTTAATTTTTGCATATATGAATGTTTTCTTAGTCTTTGATTATGAATGGATCAACCTTGAGTTAATCTTTCACTTTTCATCGGTTATATTGATATCCTTAGGCTTATCCTAGGTATTATATCAATTACCAATGGATCACCATGGTTCTACTAATGCACCCAAAGTTTTTAGGTAATTTCATTAGTTACCTCGGTTCCCAAGTGTGAGTGGAACATTTATCCATCTTTTAGCCCAGTTTAGATGAATAGTATTCATCCGAGTCTTTGTTAACCAAGCATTTGGGACTTACAATTTTATCTTGATTGATTTTTATATGTTTGATAACCAACTTTATTGGTGCCTGTATTGATTGTTGGTATTTTGTAAATGCATAGTGTAGTGCATAACACTAGTACTCCGAAAAAAAATAACAATATTGGGGAAATCGCATTCTCATTAATATTAAAATGAATCTTAATACAACATTATTACATCACTGATAGTATTTCCTCAAGTGTTCTGCATTCCATGGATTCTTGAATTCTTCACACTCCAAAGTCGCAATTCGATATGTGCCTAGTCGAATGATTGCAGTGATACGATAAGGCCCACGCCAATTGGCTTCCAATTTATTATTATTTTGAATCACTTTCTTCAAAATATAAGCACCTTCTTTTAAGTTGCTCGGCTTTACCCTTTTGTTGTAGAAACATGCAGTCCGTTATCGAAAGGCTGTATTCCTTAAAGTTGCATATTCCCGGACTTCTTCCAGCATGTCTAAATCCAGCCTTCTCATCAAATCACTGACTGGGGTAATGAAGATAAGAACTCTGTGCGTAGGTAAACCTAGCTTGACAGGAATTACTGTTTCTCTACCAAACGCTAACATGTGGGGAGTTTCTCTTGTAGCTATTCTAGGGTTCGGTAAGCCCACAAGACAGAATAAAGTTCATTGATCCCATTCCCTTTGTCATTTTCTAACTTTTTCTTCAACCCATTCAGCAAAGTTCTATTAGTTACCTCTGTTTGGCCGTTACTTTGAGTATGGCCAGGAGCATAGTGGATTTTTTGTACGTTGGATTGGGAACAATAAGCAGCAAATTCGTCATTATCCAACTGTGTACCGTGATCAGTGATAAAGGCGTAGGGTAAGCCATACATGCATATAATATTCTTCCAAATAAATTGGCAAACTTTTTCGTAGGACATGTCGATCAATGGTTCACCTTCCACCCATTTAGTAAAGTAATCCACATCTACAACCAGGTATTTGAACCTTCCTCGGGTGGTCAGCAGAGGTCCGACCAGATCAATCCCCACATAGAAAAGGGACAATGTGAAGTTATTGGTGTTAGGAGAGCTTGTGGAGTCTTGCGTATGCTGAAAAATCTCAAGCACTTGCCACACTTCTTGGCAAAGACTTCACAATCTTTCATCACAGTCGGCCAGTTGTTCCCCTGTATATGGATTCTTTGCAATAACATTCTTCCTGCTATTTGGGCCCCACGAAACCCTTCATGGACTTCTTCAATCAAATTCTCCACTTCAACTAGATGCACACACCTTTGTGGACCAGCTTTTAATCCTCTTAGATATAACACACCACCATCTAGAACATATCTTGTGGCTTTATATTTCAGCTTCTTAGCTTCAAGTAGATCGGTTGGCAGAATTCCTTCTTCAATATAAGCTTTTATGGGCTCCATCCAAGATGCCCCATATCAATGCAATAAAATTAACCATCAGATCACCATCAATGCTCATATTAGCAAGTATCTTAATAGGGATAGTTCTTTGCTCTTCAATCCTGGTTACTGAAGTTAGACGAGCAAGTGCATTTGCTCGGGAATTTTCTAATCTTGGAATTCTGATCATCTGAACAGCTAGTAAAGTGGAGATTATCTCCAAAGTTTTTGCTAAGTATATGGTCATTAGTTCTCCCTTAGCTGCATATAAGTTCAGCACCTGATTTACTACCAACTGTGAATCATTATATACCATAACTTGCTCCACATTCAATGATTTGGCTAGATTTAAACCAATAATCACAACTTCATACTCTGCCTCATTATTGGAGGCTTGAAATTGGAATCATAGAGCGTACTCTATATCTAGCTCGTCTGGAGTATTGAGAATGATTTCAGCTCCACATCCAGTTACACAGGACGACCCATTAATATACAAACTCCATATGGGAATATTGCTATCAAAAGCTTGGTTTGTCAGAATCCCTTGATGGAAGATTTTATCCTTCACCTCCTTATAGTTCTTCTTCATCTCTTTTACTCCGCTGGACAGTTCTTGTTGATCTTTTTTGTAGTTTACCTTGCTTGGAGTTGGTCTCGCGTATCTTCAGTAGATCTGTTGACTTCTTCATGTTGCTCGATTAGAGTCCTTTATTGCTTGGGGATCTCTGGGTAAGTGAATTTTGCAATAAAATCAGCCACAGCTTGGCCTTTTAAAGCAGTCCTTGGTTCGTTTACAAGTTCATATTCCCCCAACTCCACAGCCTAATACATAAATCTTTTACATTTCTCTCACCTATGAAAATATTGCCTCAGTGGCATGTCAGTGTATACCACGATGGTGTGAACTTGAAAATATGGCTTCATTCGTCTACTAGCCTCAATTAAATCCAATACTAATTTCTCCAGTCTGGGATATCTAACTTCTTCTCCTCGAAAAGCTTTGCTAGTGTAATAAACTGGCTCTTGGACTCCATTCTCCTCCCTGGTCAAGGTAAAGCTAACAGCTGACTCAGAAACTGCCAGATATAGATACATTTTTTCTCCCAACACTGGTCAGGAGAGTAGCAATGGTGTTCCCAGGTACTTCTTCAATTCCAAAAAAGGATTTTTCACGTTCATTGTTCCATTCAAATGTTTTTCTAAGCACCTTAAAGCATGGAAAACACTTGTCCGTTGCTCGGGACACAAATTTGTTGAGTGCTGCTATGCACCCTGTTAGCCTTTGAACGTCCTTTTTACAGGTCAGGGATTGAATTTCGATTGGAGATTTAATCTTATCTGGATTAGCTTCAATGCCCCTTTAATTTACTATATATCCGAGGAACATTCCTTCTTGAACTCCAAAGACGCATTTGGTGGGGTTTAACTTCATCTGGTGCTTTTCCAATTAATCAAACGTCTGGCTGAGGTTGGCAATATGATCACATCTTTATTGCTCTTAGTGAGTATATCATCAACATACACTTCCATGTTCTTGCCTAATTGTTCCTCAAATACTTTGTTTACCTATATTTTTTAGACCAAATGGCATAACATTATAGTAATAAGTTCCTCGGGGAGTAATAAAGAAAGTACTTTCTCTACCTTCTAGCTTCATTTTGATCTGGTTATAACCAGAACATGCATCCATGAAACTTAAATGACCGTGCCTTGAAGTAGCATCCACCAATTGATCAATTCGCGATAAAGGAAAGTGATCCTTTGGGCACACTCTGTTCAGGTCAGTAAAATCCACACACATCCTCTATTTATTTTTATTTTATTACCATAACTACGTTGGACAACCAGTCCGAGTACTTCACGTCTTCAATAAAGGAAGATTTTTGAAGCTTCTCTACCTCTTCCTGTATATCCTGGTTCTTCTTCGAGCTAAAAACTCTTCTTTGTTGCTTCAAATGTTTAACCTCCTTATTAACATTAAGATCATGGCATAGGAAATTTGGGTTTATGCCTGGCATATCTTTATGTCTCCATGCGAACACTTATTTTCTTTGTCTCAAGAAATTCACCAACTCTTGCTTAAGAACCGATTCCAATGACGCTCCTATTTGAGTTGTTCGTTCTAGTTTATCATTGTCCAGAACAATGCTTTATGTTGCGTCCATCACTTGGCCTTTTACAAGCCTAGATTCATCTTATGGATCTAAGGTTTCAACCTCAGACTTGCTGTTCGGCTCAGATATATCCACTTGATAAGTGGTTATTTTCCTCTTTGTTTCTAATATATCTTCTTCCTCGACAGAGGAAAGTAGCATTCCCGAGCTACTTTCTGATCTTCTTTCACTACTCCAACTCCAAAGGGTATAACTTTGAATTTCTTCAAACTCTTCCCATGATCATGTTATAGTAAGAATGAACATTTGTGTCCATTACAAATAATCTCACTTTCTCTGTCCTGCTCGCTGGTCATGTCCTGATCAACACGTCTAATTTGATTGTCCCCAATAAAAATACTTTCTCGCCAGAAAATCCAATGAGTGGCCTATGGTAAGGCTCCAGTTGGCTGAGTTTTAATCCCAAACTTTCAAAACAGGGATAGAACATGATGTTTGTCGAACTTCCATTATCCACTAATGTTCTTACCGTCAATACTTCTTTCATCCTGACTCTGATCACTAGAGGATCATCATAAGGATACATCACTCCAGATTGGTCGTTCTTGGAAAATCCAATTATGAGTTTATCCTTGTTGACTTTTCTTGGTCGGTCTTCCTCGGTAAGGTTGATTCGCTGGATATAGGCACAAGATTGAGCCTCATTGAGGTAAGCCTTCCTTTCAGCTGCATGATCTCCTCCTCCTGCATCCCCACCTATAATCATGTTGCAATCAAAAGATTCAAAACTGAGTGTGAATACCTCGCGTTTCGATCGTCTAGGCTTCTTGGGGAGGTTAGGGTAATCTTCTGGATCATTGTCGTGGTTCCTCTTCTTATCTTGTATAGGCTTAACTGGTGATTTAGATCTCTGTAGACCTCTACCTCCAGTTCTTCCACTAGCCTGCTGATCAATAAATTTGTCCAATTTTTCTCTTCCGATGAGTGATTCTGTCTCATTTTGGAGAGCAATACACCGGTTGGTCGTATGACCATGATCTTTGTAAAATTCACAATAATTGGACTTATCCCTCTTATCAGTAGGTGACCTTAACTTTTCAGTCCAACTCAAATCATTGTTAGGCTTAATATTTTCCAAAACGTGATGTATATCCACCATTAAGGGAGTGTAATTGGTAAATTTCCTGAGCCGATCTAGGCTTTCTTTCGCTTTCAAATTCCTGCGTTCATTTTGATTCTTGTGCTCCCTCTTAACTAACTTCCCTTATGTCTTTGCTTTCGCCTTTGCATTTGAATTATTTTTGGCAACCATAGCTTCCTCGACGTTCATAATCTTCACTAATTTGGCCATCAATTCTATCATCATCTTCGGGGGATCTTTTGCCAAAGTATAGTACATGTTGTCAGGGAACAAACCACTCATGAGGACAGTGATTGGAGTTTTCTCTTCGTAATCAATGACTTCCAATTTCTCATTGTTGAAATGAGTGATGTAATCTTTGGTACCTTCTCCCACCTTCTGTCTTATCCTAAGAAAATGAGCTACTCACTTCACTGGTTTTGCCCCACTGGTTTTGCCAAAGTATAAATTACAAATGAATAGCTTAATGAGTTGTTAGAAGCAAGAAATCTGCCCCCGAGGAAGACTATTCACTACACCAAATCTGCCGAATTGTCACGGTCATTGACCTTGACAACTTCAGCTTGTCAAGGTCAATGACCGTGGTAATTCTGGGCAAGACAACTTTTTTTGTCACGGTCATGTCACAGTGACAAGTTCATTAGAATTGTCACGGTCTTGTCACGGTCCATGATCATGATAATATTTATCACGATCAAGAACCGTGACAAGTCCGTGACATTATTTAAAAATTATCACGGTCAATGACCGTGACAAGTCCGTGATAAGATTATTTGTCAAGGACTTGTCACGGTCAATAACCGTGATAATTATAGGCAGAATTAAAAAAAATTATGTTGGGCAGTATGGCCACTTCCACTGCCCAACAGTATATTTGTACCTGTTATAGCAACGTTGTACCTTTTCAAACATCACATATCCAAATAAAATAGAGATAATGCAAATATACATTCAAAATAGAGAGAATATGCATCACCATATAATCCAAATATAATTTAAATGTAATAATTTAAAACAATCCAATTCAAACTTAAATCAATGTCATTAAATGTTTGGGGTATGGTTAACGCTGAGGAGGTGAGTAGGCCACACGATATACGAATTAACACATCCACTAATATATCCGTGCCGCATTGTTCATGCAACCACAATTGGGAGTTCTCCTTCCCGGGCATCACATGCGTGACGAGCACCCTGGAGTCGATGTCTTGAAGCTCACGTCCATGAACTAGTGCACCCTGGAAGATATTCGGGTCCCTCAACCCCCGCCTTATTCGCTGGCCATCAAATATGTCCAGTATAAACACGCTCGGCCAACCAAGTGTCGACACCGGTCTGTTGAAGGGAGCCAAATAGGGAAGTGGATCATCAAAGTCCGCACGTCTCGGCAATGAAGCAGCGAGGTCCACATCTTCGTCCTCCTCCTCCCACACCTCCTTCTCCCGCACCTCCTCACGCACCGCCGTCTCATTCCCTTTACCCTTACCATTTTTGCCTAATGAACGCTTCATGAATGAGTACATATCCTGGACTGTCGCCTCCAAACGGGATAGCTTCGCGTCATGTGAATCCACCGTTCGAGCTAACCCGGTGTCACTCGTCTCCAATTCGATGATCCTAGATTTGGCCACCCGCGAGCTCACCCCCCTTGTCCTCCCCTTGCGATCAGAGCCAAGCACTTGGCTGAGTGCGTCTGTGGACAAAGATTCCTTGTCGGCATCAGAGTGCGACTCATGCACTTCCTTAAGCTTTTCCTGAAACGACAAAAATCACATGATTAGTAAAATAAGTAAATTAAAAAATTATAACGTAATTAACAAAAAGTAAACTATCGAATTACTTACAATCTTGGTCACGACGCTTGGGGACACCTCCTTGTCCTTCCCCTTCTTCGTTCGAAGAGCCACATAAGTATCGAGCCTATGTGGCCTACCCGGGCCACTCCCTGTCCCCTGAAATAAAATAAAGTAAAATTAGTATCGGCCCCGCAAAGTAAAATAATGCAGAATAATATATTTTATGTAGTTATAGAAAAAATAAATCTTAAAATCATCCTATGCTCCACCTCGGCGTAAGACGTCCGGCCAGAGTTGGCGGTTTTCCCTTCCCGAATGGCGAGATGCTAATTGTCGCTTCGCTACCACCGATCCCAGACGACATCATCATAACCAGCATCATCATCCTCGCCTTAATACCTGAAGGAGACATTTGCTGTAAAAAAAATGTTATTTGTACATATCAAAATGAATTAAAAGAAGACATGCAAATATGTACAATTACTACAAATAAAAATGAATTGTTACTATTAATATGTAAAAGAGTGAAACATCCCCCCTCCCCACCCCCCACCCACTACAAACAGCCCCCCTGTCCCACCCCCTACCCCCACCCTTCCCCAACCCCCTTCCCACCCCCCACCACACCCCCACCCACCACACACACGCACACACATTTTAAAAATTGTGTTTGAGGACATATAAACACACCCCATCCCCACCCCCACCCACCACACATGCACACACACACACGCACAATATTTACAAGTAATGTCACGGTCATTTATAAGTATTGTCACGGTCAATGACCGTGCCATCCCCTACCCCCACCCACTACACACAAAATTTATGGCATTTTGAAAAAAAAATATTCGGGTCGTGGCCCATTTATTGTAATAATACAGGAATTGCGAGGTATATTTCCTTATTATTAGCATTGTTGGATTTAATGGAATTTTTTCAAAAATTTCCTTAAAGTGAAAGTCTTTTCCATAAATGAAAATTTGTTAATTACCTTATATTTCTTATAAAATGCTTCAAATTTGTTAATTACCTTATATTTCTTAACACCTAGAATCCGGTTTACCCAACGGTAGCCCAAATCCAAGTCGGTGTGTATTATTATTGTATGTGTGTGTGTGTGTTTTATATAGTTGTCTTTGGTTCCTCACGAACTCTAGTATGCCTCAATTTTATGCCAAGTAATCGATCAACTATCTCATCATAACTCAATGGTAAAACACACTCGAGAGTTGGATGTATAAACACCCCCCACACACAAAATAATCTATATAACTATATAAAAAATGTAGAGGTAATGTACCACACACAAAAGCCAGCCTCTTTATTGCTCATGAGGTAATGTACCTCTTACATTTGATTCCAAGGCAAGATACCTCTTACTAGGGGTGTGCACGGGTCAGTTCGGTTCGGTTTTGGACCGTAATTCAAACCGAACCGATCGGTTCGGTTTTAGAAAAAGTCAAACCAAAACCGAACCGATGATGGAAAAAACCGCCGATTTTGGTTCACATCGGTTTCGGTTCGGTTTCGGTTCAGTTGGCGGGTTTTTTGGCCGATTTTTGGTTTTGGTCGGTTTTTAAGATCGGTTAATGGTTTTTGGATACGAAAATAGAAATTATTTAAGGATTTTTAATATAAATATTAATGTCGGTTCGGTTCAGTTTAAATCGGTTTTTTTAGGTTTAAACCGGAAATCGAACCGACATGGTCGGTTTTTTAAATCCTTAAACCGCAGACCGAACCAGGCTAAAAAAACCACCGATTTCGGTTCGGGCGGTTCTGTTCGGTTTTGGGGTCGGTCGATTTTTTTGCACACCCCTACCTCTTACATTTGATTCCATTCCAGGTTAATATATGCAGACATTTTATTCCAACAATTTAATATATACATAAATAAATGCATATATGATTTTTTGTTATTATGTTTTAGGGATTCTCTTTGATATGCATAAATTTTATTTGTTACGATTAATTAATCATCAAATTTTGGAATTTCATTGGTAAAATATATTGTGTTAAATAGGTTAGAGCAACAAAATAATACAATTTAGTTAAATTCGGTCACGCATCGCGTGGCCTTCATGCTAGTATATATATATAAACCACCCCCACCCCTCCCCACCCCTACCCTGCCCCATGCCCCCCACCCCAACCCCCACCCACCACACACGCACACACACACATGCATAGCCCTCTTTACCCTGCCCTACCCTCACCCCACCCCACCCACCACCCACCACACACGCACACACACATACACACACATATATATACACACAATCATATATATATAAATGGAAGTGAGAGAGAGAGAGAGAGAGAGAGAGAGAGAGAGAGAAAAGGAGGGAAGAAACGGCGGGGATAAAAAGAAGGGAAAGGGTTTTTTTACTTCGACATTTGTCACGGTCGTGTCACGGTCATTGACCGTGACAACATTTATAAGTATTGTCACGGTCAATGGCCGTGACATGCCCGTAACAATTATATTTGTCACAGCCTTGTCACGGTCAATGACTGCGACACAAAACACGTGTTTGTTGTCATTGACCGTGACAAGGCTAAGTGCCGGAAGGGTGCCAATTTACCCATTTTGGTGTAGTGATTGTACTAGATTTGAGTACATCCAGTGATTATTCCTGAAAATGTCCTGCACTTCATCTCATCAGAACAACATATATATCAGTCGATATTTGGCATTGTTCTATATGAAGAACTGGATCAGTCTTCCTATCATACTTGGGAGTGACCACTGGGGCTTTAAACTTGGTCGGTGTAGGAAAATCTATGATGGTTTGCACAAAGGGGGATCTTTTAATAAAATTTCTCTAGAGAGGATTCAGGGCCTTGGCCATTTTTCCTAATCTGTCTTCAAGCGCTGAATGGAACCTTTCCAAGCATCACTGTCAGCACCATATCTATAGGTGGACTCATTTGAGTCTAGACTGTATAAGAGCTCATCTAGTTTGGAAATTGTGACAAAATTGTGTCCATCCTAGAAACCAAAGAGCCTCAGAGATTGGTTTGCTTCTTCTCTTATCCATCTTGTAATGATCCTAAGACTATAGCCATCACTCACACACTTAGAATTTAATTCTTGCATATCATATTGCACCCTTATGTGTATTAATGTGGTGAGTGAGTTCTAATCCCTCAATTTGATTTTTATTAATTTTTTGGGAATTTTAAACATATTTTAATCAAGGTTTTATTAAATTAAAACTTGAATTAAAAAGTCTTGGGGTTAATATCTAAATATGTTAGGTTGTGATTTTTGGCAAAAAGTTACTTTGGGTAGGAACCGAAAGCGCCAGAGAATCCAGGGTTGGGTTTGTAATTAATTTGGGACGCGCGATTGCCTTCGTCCTATGGCCAACACTTGCTGATCTCTGATTGGTCAGAGATGTGTTTCTTTATTGAGACAAAGCCTCGCATGTTTACAGCCCTTGGATCATCCCTTATCGATGGCCTGCATGTCTCCTGAGTGAATCCCCGTGTAAACCCTTAAGCCAATCATAGCCAGTTTAAACCACCGCCTGTTGTGAGCCCTTAGATTGTAGTCAAAGGAGCTTGAATCAATCTCAGCCTTTGTTTTTGAACGATGGTCTGGAATCTTCTTCCCATCCTATTTAAGGACCTCTCATCTCAGCCTTCGAAAGCTTTTGCCATTTTGAAAAGTCTCAAAGTATAGAGAGAGAAAGAGAAGAGAGAAGAGAGAGAGAGAGAGAAACCAGAGCCAAGTTAGAAACCCTAACTTCGTCAAATCCTTCTTCAACCTAAACCACTTACCTCTCCAAAAACACCATAACCAAATAAACACCATCCTTAGTGTTTCTTGAGTTTATGAGAGTTCGAGTTGAGTGATTTCTGGGTTGCTGAAACCTTTTGTTCATAAAATCTTATTTCCAAACTTAGACACTTGCTCAAATCTTGTTTATGTTTCAATAGAAATCATAGATCTGAAGTTTTTCAAGTCACAACACACTTAGTTGCATTTTATTTCTCATCTTGAGAAGTTCGTTGTTGATTGTTTTCTGATTAAAACATTTTCTTACTTCAAGGTCAACAATAGATGTTTTTATGTTTCTGTTTTTACAAAACTTAACCTGACCTAGTTGGATTCGCACTTGGAGGGTTTTCAATCTTCTAAATATTTTCAAAATAGATTGAAAAAGGTCTTGTCCGATTTCTTAAGCAAGATCTCCGTGGGATCTGGGTTATTTTGAAAGGTCAAAAGGTTTTTGGTTTTGTAAGAAAGAAAAATAACAATATCACTGCATATAGACTTTATATGTAATTTGTTTAGGATTGTTTGTAAATATAAGTGTGTGTGAGTGCATGCATGTGTTATAGAACACTTTTCACAAACATATTCACACTACATACACTGAAAGTGTTGGCTATAAGATTTGGTGAACATAAGTCGACGTAAAGTGCTGAAACAAAGCAAGAGTTGACAAACAGAGAAGACTACATCAACAATCAAGATCTGCAGAAAAGTTTAAGGACGCCAGAGGGTATACTCCTGAACTTGTATAGACTTGTTATTGTGTGCATGTTAGTTAAATAGATTGTAACTCACATATTTGTTTTAGTGATATTTTCTTGTTTTACTCCGTAGAGGGAGTCGTGGATGTTTCCTCAAGGTTGAGGTTTTACCACGTTAAAAATCCTGAGTATTAATATTTCTACATCTTCTCATCTCATTCTATTGTGTGTTGAGTTTAAAATATTTTAAATTGTTTACTAAAACTTGTTATCAAATCTTGTCAATATCTCGTACATAATTTTTGTTAACACATCTTGTGTTCAAAATCGTTTTGATTTAAGTAAAGAGTTTCTTCAACAAACTTTCGGAGTTGCTTAAATAGTTTATTTTTAATAAACGGCTTTGGCAACGCTATTTCAATTGGTATCAGAGCTTTTGGTGAACTTTTTCAAAAAGATCCTGAGTTTCTGAAACTGTTTTCTCAAAATCAATCATGGACGAGAAAAATGAAAGATATGGTAACTTGACCAGACCTCCAGTCTTTGATGGAACCAATTTTTCTTATTGGAAAGTAAGAATGATTGCTTTCATTCAAGGAACCTTGGGAGATGATGTCTGGGACATTATTGAAAATGGATACTTTTATCCTATTAATCCAGCCACTGAAGGAAGTACTGAGAGGGTTAAGAAAATATTAAGTGAGTTTACTCAAGAAGAGAAACAAGTTTCTCGCAATAATAATAAAGGAAAGAATGCTATATTTATGTCTATAAATGAACATGAGTTCAAGAGAATCTCATCTTGTACCACTTCTAAGGAAGCATGGGATACCTTGATTACTGCCCATGAAGGAGACTCTAGGGTTAAGGCTGCTAAAACTCAGATGTTAATTCAACAATATAATTCCTTAATCATGACTGAATCTGAGTCTTTTGATGATTTCTATATGAACCTGACTGATATTGTCACTAAACTGCATGCTAATGGTATAACTTATGATAGACAAGAAATTGTGTCTAAAATTCTGAGATCATTACCACAGAAATTTGACAATAAAAGATATGCTATTGAGGAAATGTGTGATATAAATCTCACTCCTGAATTACTCAGTAGTAAATTAAGAACTGTGGAAATGGAATTGGAGTTTAAGAAACAATTGACCCACACTCATAGGAAACATACCAATTCCAATCTTAGCTTTACTTCTAAGATGACTAAGCCTGAGTTAAACACTCCTAGTAATGATTCTGATGAGGACTGTGACTTAGAAAGTCTAGATAATCAGATTGCCCTAATGACAAAACAATTTAAGAAAATTGTTAAATTTAGAAATAGTTTTGCAAATAGACAAGGCAAGTCTAACTATTCAACTCCTTCAAATCACAAGCCTCATGAGAAACCTCATGACAAACAGAACAAGGACAACACAAGACCTCACAGAGACCTCAAGAAGACTGAATGCTATAGATGTGGTAAACTAGGACACATTGCTCAAGACTGTAGAGTTAATTTAAATACCCAAAACAAACACTCTAGAGCCAACATCTGCAAAACCTGGGATGACTCGAGTGATTCTGAAAATGAGGAACCTGAGACATCTGATGGTTTTGATCCTTGTTTATCCTTCTTTGCTAAAATCATATATAATGATGATATACCTATGCTTGATATTGAGGATGAGCCTAGTAATTCTAGTTCTGTTATCTTGAATCATACTTTAACTGGTTTAGATGCTTTACTTACTGAGAACTTTAATGCTTCTTCTTTGGGGTGTGTGAGTCAAAGGGGAATCGACACTGCTGATGTCAATGGGTGCGTGAGTTTAAGAAATGAAACCTTAGGGGTCACTTCACACACCTCACTTAGTGACTCAGATAATGATGATCTCCCAGATATACACACTCTATATACTAAAACTCTAAAGAAAAGCACTAGACTAGAAAAGATTGTGAAAGATCTTACCAAAAAGCTAGAGGATCTAAGCCTGATGGCAAAACTGAATGCTGAAGAGTATACCACTAAATGCATGTCTCATGAAAGTGATATCAAAGTGTTTGATGAAAAACTGAAAACTTTGACTGAAGCTAATGAAATTCTGGAGAAAAAATACAAAGGGACATTATTAGAATTGGAACAAACCAAAGAAAAGACAGCAACTGTTTTCAAGAAGTTTACAAAATTTGAAAACAATTCCAAATGTTTTGAGGAATTCGTTGCTGAATCTAAAACCAATTCTGATGATCGAACTGGTATAGGGTTTTGCCCCATTTTGAAGACACAAACAAATCATGCTGAACCTATCAAATTTGTGTCAGGAGGCAAAAGACCTATAGAAACATGTCCAGACTTTCATTCTCTAAAAACTGAGTTTGATCATCAAAACACTAACACTGGAAATGCAAGTTGCTCTAAGCATGAAAGCTTACCAAAGGGAAAATATGTCTGCCCCCCAATTAGGAAAAGTGAACCTGCCTTCAAACCTGTGCTACCTAGGAATAAAATTCAGCCTCAAAATATCTCAAAACCTTTGTTTAGAGACTTTCCTAAAGTAAACCCCATTCTGAGCAATCTTTATTGCTCCTATTGTGATATATACGGACATTCTTTCGATAACTGCTATGCTAAGAGACTGATTAAGCCTGTCTACAATACTTCCATGTATCAAAACTTTAACTACTCTAGGAGGAGTCGTAACAACTATGTCCTTCCCAGGCCACCAGACAAAAACTCCAACTATAGGAATAAAAAGACTAAACCTAAAAGGACATTTACTAGAAGGATTACCAGAAACTTTTCTAAATCAAATGCTCAGGAGTTTAAATTTACTCAAAATCATGCACAAAATGTTTTTCAACAAAAATCTAATGCTCGCAAATTTTATCAAATGAGAGCAAATAAGCGCAAACAGAAAACCAGAGCAATTTGGGTTAGAAAAGATGATCTAGTACCCCAGATGAAGTGTAATATTGTTGTTTCTGCTTTAAAAGCTGAACTTACATCTTCTGGTTGGTATTTGGATTTTGGATGTTCCAAGCATATGACAGGTGATGATACAAAACTTTTAAATAAAACCCATTTTGATGGTGGAAAAGTTGTTTTTGGTGATGGAGTATCATCCCAGATCATAGGCAAAGGAACTCTTAAAGAAAAAGGACTTCCTGTTCTTGAAAATGTTCTCTTAGTAAAAGGTCTTAAGGCTAATTTACTTAGCATTTCACAATTTTGTGACTCAAACTATACTGTTACCTTTTCAAAGAACAATTGCAAGATTTTAAATGAAAAGGGAGAATGCTTAATTACAGGATTCAGGACTCCTGACAATTGTTATACTGTCATGTCTAGTTCTGAAATCTGTAATGTTGCCAGAATGGATGACAATGAGATATGGCATAACAGAATGGGTCACATTAATTACGAAAATTTGAGTAAATTGTCCTGTCAACAAATAGTTAGAGGAATACCAAAAATTAAACCTATTCATAACATTGTCTGTGGTCCCTGTCAAGAAGGAAAAATTGTTAAAGCACCTCATAAAAGGGTTAAAGATATCCTTATCTCTAATCCCTTAGAACTCATCCATATGGACCTAATGGGTCCTTCTCAAACTGTTAGTCTCTGTGGACACAGTTATATTCTAGTTATGGTTGATGACTTCACCAGATTCACTTGGGTAGCTTTCTTAAAACAGAAATCCGATACTTTTCAAACGTTTTTAAAGATTCTTTTACGGATTGAAAATGAGAAAGACACTCAAGTGAATAGAATCTGAAGTGATAGAGGTGGTGAATTCAAAGACACTGGTATTGTAGAATATTGTGACTATAATGGTTACAAACATGAGTTCAGTGCTCCTAAGACCCCTCAACAAAATGGTATAGCTGAGAGAAAGAATCGAACTCTTCAAGAGATGGCACGTGTCATGCTCCATGCCAAGAACTTACCTAAGTATTTTTGGGTAGAATCTATTCATACAGCTTTCCATCTTATTAATAGGGTCTATCTTAGAAAGAATTCCAAACAAACCCCTTATGAACTGTGGTACAATAAAAAGCCTAATCTTAAGTACCTTAGAACCTTTGGTAGTACCTGCTATGTGTGCAAAGATAGGGAACACTTATCTAAATTTGAGAGTAGGGGAGATAAAGCCATATTCTTAGGTTATTCACCTAACAGTAGAGCTTATCGAGTGTATAATCTTCGCACTAAAACCTTAATGGAATCCATAAATGTAATTGTTAGTGACACTACTGTAGAAAGCAAGACTAGTGAATTAACTATAGAAGAAGAATCGTCAAATATTTTAGAAAATGAATCTTCTGAAATGGATAATTCATTACCTATTGAGTCACCTGAAGTACCTAACTGGGTTTCTAAAGATCATCCCATAAACAACATAGTTGGTAACCCTAGTGAGCCAGTACGTACAAGATCCTAACTTAGAAATTATGCTCTTTATGCGTGCTTTGTTTCTCTTGTGGAACCAAAGAATGTAAATGAGGCATTGAATGACTCTCACTGGATTTCTGCTATGCAGGATGAACTTTTACAATTTGTCATTCATGATGTATGGTATCTTGTTCCACGTCCTGATCACAAAAAGGTTATTGGTACTCGTTGGATTTTCAAAAATAAAACTGATGAAAATGGGATGATAATTAGAAATAAAGCTAGGCTAGTTGCTCAAGGCTATTCCCAAATAGAAGGACTTGATTTTAATGAGACGTTTGCTCCTGTTACTCGTTTAGAATCAGTTCTTCTTCTTCTTGCTATAGCTTGTCACATGCATTTTACATTATATCAAATGGATGTTAAATCTGCGTTCCTTAATGGAATACTTGCCGAGGAAACCTATGTAGAACAACCTAAAGGGTTCATTGACCCTAGTTATCCTAATCATGTATTTCGGTTGAAAAAGGCTTTATATGGTCTTAAGCAAGCTCCTAGAGCTTGGTATGAGCGCCTGTCCAGTTTTCTGCTGGATAAAGGTTTCAAAAGAGGTGGAAATGACCAAACCTTATTTGTCAAACATTTTGGCAAACACATTACTATCGCTCAAGTCTATGTAGACGATATCATATTTGGATCCACTTCTACCTCAGAAGTAAAATCTTTTGCTGAAATTATGAGTAAGGAATTTCAGATGTCCCTTATGGGGGAGTTACAGTTCTTCCTAGGTCTCCAAGTCAAACAACAACCAGATGGATTGTTTCTGTCGCAGACTAAGTACGCATTAGAGATAGATAAAAAATTTGGCCTCGAGAGTGCTAAAAGTGCTAAAACGCCTATGAGTACTACAGAGAAATTATCTAAAGATGAAAATGGAAAATCTGTAGACTCTACTTTATATCGTAGTATGATTGGCACATTACTCTATCTGACTGCCTCGCGTCCTGATATCATGTATGCTGTTTGTGTTTGTGCGCGTTATCAAAACAACCCCAAAGAGAGCCATTTAAACTCTGTTAAACGCATAATTAAATATGTTAAAGGCACTCTAAATTTAGGAATTTGGTACACGAATGACACACCGAGCACTATTATTGGGTACACTGATGCTGATTGGGCTGGTTGTACTGATGATAGTAAAAGCACTTCAGGCGCATGTTGTTATATTGGTAATAACTTGGTAGGATGGAGTAGTAAAAAACAGAACTGCGCATCTCTCTCGACTGCTGAATCTGAATACATAGCCGCCGGTAGCTGTTGTGCCCAATTATTATGGCTTAAACAAATGCTAAGTGATTATGGTATTCTAGAACCCACACTTCATCTCTATTGTGATAATCAAAGTGCGATTAATATTTCTAAGAACCCAGTTCAACACTCGCGAACTAAGCACATTAAAATAAGACATCACTTTATTCGTGAATTAGTTGAAACCAAGGAATTAGAAATCAATTATCTTCCTACTGATCTACAACTTGCAGATTTATTTACCAAACCTCTTGATTATAATAGATTCATTTCTTTACGTAAATCTATTGGTATGATTTGTGTTGAGTAAATACCTGTTATATTTCCCAAGTTCCTTCCTTTTGTCCATTTGAGACAAAATGGGGGAGAAATTTGAGTCTTCTGCATATACAAAAAATCTTGATCTTAGTAATTCTTTGCAGGTATTCTTCTTGTACAGTCATTCTTTATTGTAATAATAGGATGTTAAACTGTATATAGTTGAGTTATGTAATTTTTGCTTTCTAGGATTTGGGTAGATAGAACTTTTATAGGAATAGGATTTTTTTATTTGTTGTCACCCTACGAGTTCTAGATGACTCAAATGAGATTTTGTCTCATATTTCCAAAGGGGGAGATTGAAGCCCTTATACTTTTGACTCATTTGAGTCTAGACTGTATAAGAGCTCATCTAGTTTGGAAATTGTGACAAAATTGTGTCCATCCTAGAAACCAAAGAGCCTCAGAGATTGGTTTGCTTCTTCTCTTATCCATCTTGTAATGATCCTAAGACTATAGCCATCACTCACACACTTAGAATTTAATTCTTGCATATCATATTGCACCCTTATGTGTATTAATGTGGTGAGTGAGTTCTAATCCCTCAATTTGATTTTTATTAATTTTTTGGGAATTTTAAACATATTTTAATTAAGGTTTTATTAAATTAAAACTTGAATTAAAAAGTCTTGGGGTTAATATCTAAATATGTTAGGTTGTGATTTTTGGCATAAAGTTACTTTGGGTAGGAACCGAAAGCGCCAGAGAATCCAGGGTTGGGTTTGTAATTAATTTGGGACGCGCGATTGCCTTCGTCCTATGGCCAACACTTGCTGATCTCTGATTGGTCAGAGTTGTGTTTCTTTACTGAGACAAAGCCTCGCATGTTTACAGCCCTTGGATCATCCCTTATCGATGGCCTGCATGTCTCCTGGGTGAATCCCCGTGTAAACCCTTAAGCCAATCATAGCCAGTTTAAACCACCGCCTATTGTGAGCCCTTAGATTGTAGTCAAAGGAGCTTGAATCAATCTCAGCCTTTGTTTTTGAACGATGGTCTGGAATCTTCTTCCCATCCTATTTAAGGAACTCTCATCTCAGCCTTCGAAAGCTTTTGCCATTTTGAAAAGTCTCAAAGTATAGAGAGAGAAAGAGAAGAGAGAGAGAGAGAAACCAGAGCCAAGTTAGAAACCCTAACTTCGTCAAATCCTTCTTCAACCTAAACCACTTACCTCTCCAAAAACACCATAACCAAATAAACACCATCCTTAGTGTTTCTTGAGTTTATGAGAGTTCGAGTTGAGTGATTTCTGGGTTACTGAAACCTTTTGTTCATAAAATCTTATTTCCAAACTTAGACACTTGCTCAAATCTTGTTTCTGTTTCAATAGAAATCATAGATCTGAAGTTTTTCATGTCACAACACACTTAGTTGCATTTTATTTCTCATCTTGAGAAGTTCGTTGTTGATTGTTTTCTGATTAAAACATTTTCTTACTTCAAGGTCAACAATAGATATTTTTCTGTTTCTGTTTTTACAAAACTTAACCTGACCTAGTTGGATTCGCACTTGGAGGGTTTTCAATCTTCTAAATATTTTCAAAATAGATTGAAAAAGGTCTTGTCTGATTTCTTAAGCAAGATCTCCGTGGGATCTGGGTTATTTTGAAAGGTCAAAAGGTTTTTGGTTTTGTAAGAAAGAAAAATAACAATATCACTGCATATAGACTTTATATGTAATTTGTTTAGGATTGTTTGTAAATATAAGTGTGTGTGAGTGCATGCATGTGTTATAGAACACTTTTCACAAACATATTCACACTACATACACTGAAAGTGTTGGCTATAAGATTTGGTGAACATAAGTCGACGTAAAGTGCTGAAACAAAGCAAGAGTTGACAAACTGAGAAGACTACATCAACAATCAAGATCTGCAGAAAAGTTTAAGGACGCTAGAGGGTATACTCCTGAACTTGTATAGACTTGTTATTGTGTGCATGTTAGTTAAATAGATTGTAACTCACATATTTGTTTTAGTGATATTTTCTTGTTTTACTCCGTAGAGGGAGTCGTGGATGTTTCCTCAAGGTTGAGGTTTTACCACGTTAAAAATCCTGAGTATTAATATTTCTACATCTTCTCATCTCATTCTGTTGTGTGCTGAGTTTAAAATATTTTAAACTGTTTACTAAAACTTGTTATCAAATCTTGTCAATATCTCGTACATAATTTTTGTTAACACATCTTGTGTTCAAAATCGTTTTGATTTAAGTAAAGAGTTTCTTCAACAAACTTTCGGAGTTGCTTAAATAGTTTATTTTTAATAAACGGCTTTGGCAACGCTATTTCAGGTGGTAGCTTTTATATACTGACTAACTGTTCGTGATGAGATTTCTTCTTGCGAACCTTATCTCCAATTGGACCTATCAGTTCGCCGAGTATTCAATCTGGATTGGGCTGAACCTTCCCTTGTATCGCTTGGTAGTCGAGTATTTCTCGACGCAACCCGTAGAGAATTTCCCTGGGGTCCCAAACGATCGAAAGGAGAGTCCCTACTTAGCCTTTCTAAGGAACTCAATCTTTCAATGCAATTAGTGATCCTAATAGAAGAAGTTACTCCAAAAAGGTATGAAGGATCACTAGAAGTTATGGAACGGCTATGCCCAACACTCCTTGTTGGCGGTGATGGTATATTCCTTTCATTATCTTTTGCAGGGACTCCAGTTTGCAGAGTTTGGGCCAACTATCATATAGTATCCTACATAGCCTCTTGACCCTTAGCCAAGCTAGCCAAAATTCTCGTTAAATCATTACTATTTGGAAGGATACATGAAATAGGCAGAATTCCCTCATTTGTGGTACTTGATTCAGGAATTTCAGTCATGGATGATCAATGATTGAAAACGTTTAGTAATACGTTACCACAGATGGCGCTAATCTGTTGATGCAAAAAACTAGACTAGGCCTAATTAATTGATCACAGATAAAATAAGTAAAACAAACAAGACACAAGAAATTTTAAAGTGGTTCGGCTCAATGGAATAGCCTACGTCCACTGTTATGTATTGATTGCCTTGAGTTGTTTTTCCCCTACATTGAAATGAGGGTGATACAATATATTTATATCCCAAGAGGGGTCTTGATAGTTGTCATGTGAAAGGATGGAATGCCTTAATTTTTTAGGCATTTACATCAATACATAATGAGAATTAAAAATATATATGATGTCACTTCATTGGAAATAGAGGCTGTAAGACTACTGGAGTTTGGTTGGCTGTACAGATTAGATTTTTGGTTGTTGGTCGAGCTTCCCAGTTGGTCGGGCTTCCTCGTTGGTTGGGATTTTATACCAGGTTGACTTGGACTTGCGCCATATTAGATGACACGTGCTATCTTGTAATTGATCCACGTAGGGTGGTAAATTTTGGTATCAACAACCCCCATGCACATAATCATAGAAAGGGAGGAGTATATTTATTTCCCGATATTACTCTTTTCTCAGTTTTGCATTGCCATTATTTTTCTTTTAATCTCTTATTCATTAACCAACTTTTTCAAACATCTCAATTGTGATATTGTTTTTTTCCTAC
This sequence comes from Sambucus nigra, assembly GCA_949130495.1. Classification (NCBI taxonomy): domain Eukaryota; kingdom Viridiplantae; phylum Streptophyta; class Magnoliopsida; order Dipsacales; family Adoxaceae; genus Sambucus; species Sambucus nigra. The sequence continues at coordinate 61,139,247 of OX422214.1, forward strand.
CCATTATCTTTTATTAGACTTAAATTCGAAGAAGATTATTGATAAGGGTTATAATCGCTACAAGTTATACGATTTTAGGGAACCTCTACCACCGCAACCTTCCACCATTAATCTTCATGCTTCCATCTTTTCGAATTCCTTTTCTTTCGATGTTTCCCTCATAACCATGCACTTATGGCATGCCCTCCTAGGGCATATCAATTTCCAGTACATCTGTTTTTATTACCTTCTCTTTTAAAAGTGTGTATGGACAAAAAAAAAGGCTCTATGTGAAGTATGTGATCTCTCTAAGCATACTAGGATTAGTTATATACCATACAAGCGTGGTTCTTCTAATATGGTTGATTTGATTTATTTTGATGTGTGGGTGTTATCCCCTATTACTGCCTTTCTTGGTCTTCGCAATTGTGTGACCTTTATTGATGATAATTTTCACTGTACTTGGTTGTATCTTCTTAAAAGTAAATATGAAGTTATCCCATTATTTTTTTAATTTGTCCAAATAATTAAACTCAATTTAAGATTGTAGTTCGTAATATCTAATTCGATAATAGGAGTGCATGTGTTTCTAATGAGTTTAGGTCACAGCTTAATCAAAAAGGGATCTTACATAAACTCACTTGCCCATACCACCCAGAATATAATAGGGTGGCAGAATGCAAAAATTGCCACCTAATAGGAGTAATTCGATGTTTATTGAGTGGTATGAAGGTACCCAAATTCTATTGGTATCTAGTCGTCCTAACTGCTGATGTTATCATAAACTGTATCCCAAGTCGGGTTTTGGGTGGAAGGCACCTCTCCACTCCCTTCAACCTAATAGAGATTTATTCCATTTTCTTCCTCAAAAGTTTAGGTGCACTTGTTTTGTTCATGATCTTAGTCCCTCACAGACCCAACTCAATGATAACTCTATTTGGTGCATTTTTATGGGGTACTCCTCGATGTCTAAGGGTATTAGTGTTATGATCTGGTATCAAAATATATGTATCTCTTCCTTGATGTTACATTTCATGAGGATGCTCATTTACATGAAGTGGTGAGTACTTTGTAGGCTCCTGCCTCTCCATCTTTTGAAGATATTGTTGACTTAACTTCTCTCGAAGGAGAGACTTCATCACTTGCCTGCTATATTCCTATATTTAATGAGGTTCCTCTTCCCATATCTTTTGATCCCTCCTTACAGATATACTCATGTCTTCCTCGGCCTCCTCTCCCACCTCCTTCCTCGTACTTAGGGTATTCCCTTCACTTTATCACTCCCTACTTCTAATTTTCATTCTCATTATCCTTCACATATTCATCGCCCCTTACTTGTTATGGTTTTGTTGGTAGTCCTAATCATCTCATTTTCCAACATCCTTCCTACGATAGTTTTTAAGGACTATATCGATCTTTTTTGGTCCAGCTAGACTCTATCTTCATTACCTGATTAGTGGTTGAAGCTCTCCAACATCCTAAATGGGTGCAATCAATGAAAGTAGAAATGGATGCTTTGGACCAAAATGGTACATGTGATCTTGTTTTCTACCTCCCTAGAGAAGATCGTTGGCTATAAATGGGTGTTCAATGTGAAATATTTAGCTGATGGCTCTATTTATCTCTATAAGGCAAGGCATGGTTGGTGGCTAAGGGATTTACATATGATCCTCGGAAGGATTTTAGTGCTAGATTTTTCCCTGGTGGCCATGCTTACTTCCATACTATTATTAATTTCTTTTGCATCTTCTCACTATTGGCCTCTACGTCAATTAGAAGTCAAGAATGCATTTATACATGGGAATCTCTCAAAGATCATCTCTATGGACCCTCCTTTAGGGTTTTGCATTGAGGGGGAATATAACAGAAAAGTATGTCGTATCGGGAAGTCTCTTTATGGCCTCAATAAATCACTTTGGTCTTGATTCAACAGATTCAGTGAGGTTGTTATATTCATGGGGTTCACTTACCATTACGATCATACATATCTTATTCATCATCATTTCGATGATAGATGCATTATTTTATTGGTTTATGTTATTGATATTATTATTACGGTTGATGATGTCGATGGTTTTACTCGAGTGAAGTTGGTATAAGAAAGTTATATGACGTGAAAGACTTAGGTCCTATTCGTTATTTTCTTAGGATTTAGTTGTCTCGATCTAAACGTGGGATCTATTTATCTCATCGTAAGTACATTTCAGATTTTCTTCAGGATACTGGATTGCTAAGTTATCATTTGTCTTTTACCCCTATAGACACTAACCTATAGCCGAGATGGGTGATTTGATTTTGAATCCTTCAATTTATCAAAGATTGGTTGGTCATCTTATTTACTTGACCAACACAAGGACGGATTTAAAATTTATTTTGAGTGTGATTAGCCAATCCATGCATGCTCCATGCACCACACACTTGGATGTTGTCTACCACATTTTGAGATATCTCAATTCATGTCTAGGATTTGGGTTATTTATACCTCATGGAGTCAAACAAGTCTCTTAAGTTTTATTGATGCGGGCAATATAGGGTGTAAGATATATAGATTTTCCACTTCGGATTTTTGTGCAACCTACTATTCTGAACCGATTTCATGGAAGAGTAATAAGTAGGCTCTAGTTTCATATTCTTTAGCCGATGATGAGTATTGTGCGATGGCTTAGGGGACATAAGAGATTTTATGGCTTGGATTGATATTAGAGGAGTTAAATGTTGTGGACAGAGAATCATCGAAGTTAATTTCTGACAATAAGTCAACTATTATGCTTGCATCTGATTCCGTGCTTCATGCAAGGACAAAACACATGGAGGTTGATATTCATTTTATCCGAGAAAAGGTGAGGTCGGACATCATTCATTCAACTTTTGTCCCTTCTTCGGATCAAATGATCGATTTTTTTTCTAAATCAGTCGTGCCCCCTCTTATTCGATCTTCCATTGTCAAGATGGTCTTGATTAATATCGTCACTTCATCTTGAGGGGAAGTGTTGGAGTTCATGTCATTTTAGTATTTTTATATTTGTATTGGATCCTCCGTGTTTTGGGTCTTAGTTGTGTACTCTGAGTTTTGTAATCTTTAAACCCTTCTAAAATTGTAATATTTTTAGTATAAATACAATTATTGCCTTCCCAATTGGGTAAGTCATCACATCACAAAAATCTTCTCCGTGGTTGGTGTTAATGATGATAAACTGGGATGGTGATTGATTTGATGACGGGTGTGGATTGCAACAGTGGTGATTCTAGAGGTTGTGATAATGGTGGTGAATTTTAACGTGGGAAAGAAGGAAAAACTTTTTTATTATATTTCTCTAACACCACATAATGCATAAAAAGCTACATTATGTCTAAACATAAAAAAGAGTCATGTGATGTTATACAATGGTAATAGAGAGTGGTGGGGTGGGAGAAAATGAAGAACAATTTTGTTATTTTTTCTCCATAGAATAGTTTAATTTGATACTTTCTACTTAGTAAACATTGTTGCTTCCATAAAATTTATTCAAATTAGACTTCTTTTGAAAAGATTCCAATAATTTATTGTTCAAATTTCCCCCTACTGGGATAAAATTGATATTTAGTATTTTCAGACGAACTCTGTGAATAATCGAGGATCAAAATTCATTCTTATACTTAGTTGGGTAAAATGCTCTAAGCATGCTTCATTTTATTTATTTTTTATTTCTAATATTACTGCAATGATGAGGACAAATTGAGACATAAAATGGTAGATATCAAAAAGTGTCACAATAAACTTGTAACCTAATCATATGGGTGGTGATAAAGGCAACACAAAAACTCATCACCAACACTCAGAGGTGGATCCAGAAATTTATTTCGGGGTGGGGCACAAACCATTGCCGTGGGTTCGGGGGCGGGAGCCCCCGATTTTTTTTTAGGTTACAAATTTTTTAGTGGTAAAAATTTGAATTTTTTTCTTTTTTGGGGTGAGGCACCACTCTAAATTTATAATTTTTGTAGGGTAAAATTTTCAATTTTGAGATTAAGGTGGGGCACTTGCCCCACCTCCCTTTCACATAGATCCACCCCTGCCAACACCACTTTAGAAAGGAAAAAAACACGTGGATAATTACACTCACGAAATTTAACCATTTTAAAAAGTTTTAAAAATCAAAGTTAAACCCACAATTGTTTTCAATAATTCAACTTTTTAACATTAAAAGATTCTAAAATTTAGTTTTGTCCCAAAATATTTCAACCCCTAACTTTAACATTAACACAACCACCTGAAAAAAATGAGAAAATGGAGAAAATGAAATTGGTCAAAATAGCACGATGCAGGAGATAAACGGTTTATACAGTGTCTGGGAGGGGCAATAGCAGGGTGGGGGAGGAAGTAGGATGGGGAGGCGAAGGAGGAGCGACAACGTGGTAGGGTTGGGGTGGTGGTGGTATAATTAAGGTTATGGTTTTTTAAGTCTAAGAGAGAAAAAGAAAAGCATAGAAAAATGAGAAATAATGAATTTAGTAAAGAAAATTGTTTAAATATCCTTTATTTATACTTTTGGGTGATAGGGATAAGTTTTGGCAATTTATGTGAATTTTTTGATATGTGGTATAGGAGTAATGAACTTTAGTAGTGTTTTAGCATCATCCTAATCATATGACCTCACTTTTTTTAATATTTTATTTAGGTCCCTATAGTCCTGTTTAAATTTGTATTTTAACTGCGCAAAATTAAAAATCTATAATATAACAGAGGTAAACCAGTAGTAAGCCTATATAGAATGGTAAAAAAGTTAAATGAAACATAGCATAAGAAACTGGTCAGTGTAGGTTCTTCTGGTCTTTGAATACCTGTAACACTGACAAGAATAATTTCCGTGTCTTATTCACAAGTAAACTGTTTGAGTTTCAATTAAAAATATGCCCAATAATTAGGGAATGTAATAAATTGGATTTGGAAGCTTGAATGACCGAATGGACATGGGGGAGCCCAACAAATCACTCCATTGGTCTCCTGAATTACCAACAATTCTATAACCCTCTTCTACCATCTCTTTCCGCTTCTCTGACTTGTATACTGTTGCTACTTTTCCATGGTCTTCAGAGGATCTGTTTGGTTTGAAAGAGTTGCAATTTAGTCAATTATTTAATAAAATAAAAATAAATTCTAAGTGAAATCTAAAGGGTGTCACTACACTTGCCCACTTTGGTATCCACTTTCATACTCGCTTAATAAAACAAGACAATAAAAAGTTGTACATTTTGTCCTGACGAGACCCACAACAACAAGGTATAACATTTTTATTCATTGGGTATGGAAAAAGGGTACCAAAGTGTATCCCTATATCTTAATCCAAATTAAAAACACACAGTACTAACAAAGATAAAGTGACCGGCATATAAAAAGAAATTGATTCATCATTTGTAATATCTACTCATCCGGCGATTCTAATCAACGGATTTATTGAGCAACTATTGGGTAAACTATAAACTGAACTTATAAACTAATAATAAGAACTGGGTTGTATAACTTCATTCAAAAATGAAACCCTTTGTTGAATCATTATGGAATAAAATTCGAAAAAAAAAAATCGATTATACATTCTGATTATTTGACATACCTATCGAATATTGATAAAGTTATCTTTTCACATTCAATTTAAAAAGGGGCAAAAAGATGATTGGATTATAGTTCAAAGTTTGATTACACACAATCTTATAGTTTAGGGATTTATTTATAATATGCCCAAGGTTAAGATATAGTAACTAACTTGGCATCTGGTCCACTGATGTTCAGCTAAAAAGGCAAGAGAACCCTTAATTTAGGACAAACCAAAAAGAAACAGTGACCTATTAATTCAGGACAGAACCCACTAATAATATTATATTAAATAACTGGATTATTATACATTTAATATGGCAAACTCTAATAGAATATGGGACGAGTGTTTTCATTAATAACACTAGCACTTGAAAGTGTGTTTGACAATTGAGCTTTCACATAACTACATTACTCTGGGAAATACTTGCATAATCAAGTGATTCCAATCAGTTAAAACAAAGCTTTCTACTAAATAAGAAATCAAAAACACTAAGGAAAAAACATGGGTTTAAAACTATTCTGAGCCACAATTAGCTGTTGAGGTAATTTACACGAGAAGAAGATTTAAAACTCAAGGCACAGCACAACTCCATATTATCTCAGTAAGAACTTGATTGTCTGAATGAATAATAACTTGAAGTAAGTCTCGATAAATCGAGTAATTGGATAACAATATATAAGTCTTGTTGTGATTGAATTGACAATATATATTAGTTTTGGAAATCAATTACGTTTTAAAACATAGTTAGATAGAGGCCTTGCGTGATTGTGTTTAGATTACTTAATTGTGGGATATTGGGATTTCAAATCATTCCCCTCTTATTATACTAAACAATCAAATCCTAAAAAAAATGAGGAAGGAAATAAAAGAGTAAAACACTAATAACAGGAAGATTTTCTTTTTCCCCAGACAGTTTTAAGGTATTACACAACAATCAAATCCTCAAAAGTAAACAAATGACAAAACATTGTTACCAAAAACGCGAATCATATTGATATGAGGAATCGGAAAGGGAATGTAGCACACCAGACGCTTTACAATAGAGATACGCTTATTAGATCACAGTGTTCGAATCATAGAGACACTTTTAAATACCACATTGATTAAAAGGATATGAAATTTTATATTCCATAATATTGTTAGAATGTGAGCCTTTAAGATTTTGTACCTTGGAACTGCTTCAATTGAACGCATCAAGTAAGCATAACCCATGTTATGTTTACTCTGTATTTTGGGTTTCTGCTGAATTTTAAAAAAGAAGCAGAAAAACGTTTTTTGGATCTCTAATCTAGTTTGTTGGAATGGAATATGCCTTATTTGATAAAATACCTACCAATATGTAAGTCTCTAGGGGATTAGCATTTTCAAGTGAAGATGCTTTACACATCTATGAAGATATATATATATATATATATTAATAATGTTCCTGTGCGGAGTAGTCCGCATTTTAAGAATACGGACCGAACATGTGTCGCCTAAAGGTGCGCCTAAAAATTACCGCCTAAATTATAAACACACTCTCTCTTTTCTGGGCTCACCGCCAAGTGACACATGTCCGGTCCGCATTCTTAAAATGCGGACTAGTCCGCACAAGAGCAAGACTGATATATATATATATATATATATAGGAGAAAGATCACAAGTGGACCAAAAGAATGGACTTTTTAATGGACTTAACAAAAAAGACTAATAACCCACTAATTTTAATTCCTTGGTGTAATGGGTCCGCGCCAGCGGCACCCAATAACCGAGACTTATTAGTCTTTTTTGTTAAGTCCATTAAAAAGTCCATTCTTTTGGTCCACTTGTGAACCTCTCCCTATATATATATATATATATATATATATATATATATATATATATATATATATAAAAGAGATTTCATAACAATATACCAATGAAACAATTCCCAATATTGCACATAAATAAAACGACTGGAAGATGTAGATAAAAAAATGTTTCAAGATGGCCAAGACTTGACATTTATTTCGCAATGAGCTCAAAGCTATTTCTAAATCTAATAACAAAAAGATATGTTACTTTTTCAAGAAGAGTCTCAAGGCATTACACTATATAATTAAATCCTACAACGCTATACTAATTGAAAACCAAGAAAAGTTTCCATGTTTACCGCAAAATTAGCTTGTCCCAACTCCGAAATCCTGCTTTAATCAGGTTCTCAGTGGTAACACGTCTATGTCTTTCACTGCGTCCAGTCAACAAGAAAATCTTGAACCCGAGTTTTAGAACCTCGTCATAAAACTTCAACCATGACTCGATGGCAGATGCCGATCCCTTTTCAACCCATTTATCAAATTCAATACTATCAAAAATCTCCATCCTACAATATATATGTATATACACATAAGCAACCATAATGATATCATATATCAGAATTATTCATAACCCAAATTTAAAATCAAATTCCAGCCATTTTTTTTAATACATAACAAGTCTAATTTTACCAGCTCTACAGGAACAATAGTTATTTAAATCAAATTGAAAATTGTGCTAGTTTAGATGATCATACCCATAACGATGCTCAGCATAATAAGGAAGATTGGAAAGCAAAGTTTCATCAATATCAAAAATCCACACATCCTTCCCATCCCCCTTCAATTCCACACTATTTGCATAAACCCCAGCCTCATTAGCCACCCTTTCAAGATCAACCTTATAACCTCTCCCCCTTATATATTTCTTCACATACTCCCCACATTCCTCAGGTACTGTCTTCCATGGGCCCACACCATTAGTCTCAACAGAAAATCTCCAACTTGTACACTGCAAATTAACCTCATCTGACAATTCTTTCAATTGGGTTTCAACAGCTTCAGGGTATTCAATGATCAAAGGTCTTGGAAGAATATGAGAGTTTAAGTTTTCATCACAAAGGGTTGTTGAAAATAGTGAAAAGAATATGAAAAGTATGAAAAGATCCATTTTTGAGAATTGGGTTGTGAAAAAGAACCACATGGGATTTATAATGGAATAGGAGAGATGGGTATGGGGGGGTTTTGGTTTTGCAGAGATGCTGATATGAGGATGAGGGGTTTCTTGATAAGAAAAACAGCTTTAAACAGTCACCTTTGTTTGTGGGTTTTGGGGGAGAGAAGAAAATGGTTTTTTATGTATTTGACTATTGCGAGGAGGAATAGTATATACGCAAGGAATATTTTTTAGTATTAAATTTGGCGCTAGAGAGAAAGAGTGGATGAAACGGTTTGGGTATGTAACGTTGATTTCACGGTTTGTCTTGTCTTGGGCGGTTATGGTTGTTAATATGTACGCATGCTATTGCCTTGCACACGTAGGAGTCAAAGGAATGTTCAATATTTTACAAGGTAAAAGTAGCTTTATAACCCGTGGACAATAACATTTTAGTACCATTTTTCTATCTCCTGTTAAAATGCACCTCAACCGTAACATGGAGTCACATTTTCCTCCGATATGAAATTTAAAGTAATTGTGAGGAAAATGTTGTTAAAGGATTTTGTGGATTAGTTTTTGAGAAAATTGATATACAGAGCATTCATAGTTAGGGGTATTCACGATCCGATCCGGTTCGAATTTAGACATTATTATGGATCGGACCGAATAAATCGGTCCATGTTTATTAAGACCCGAGACCAGACATGATTAATCGGGTTCGGTCCAAGTGTGTTTCGGTCCAAATAATGTTCGGGTTCGGTCCAATTCGGTTGGACATGGTTTGATTACAAAAATTGAAAAAAAAAAAATTTAATTTTGCTTCTTTTTTTTTTGCTATTTTTTTCATGTTAAAATTCAGCACCTTTTTTGGCAATAACTTTCTCCTTAAAACTCATTTTGGCCTACTGTTTTTTGAAAAAATCTACTATTTTTTGCTACGACTTCTCCTTAAATTTTTTGATAAAATCAACAGCATTTTTTATATAGATTACTGCTCAAAGATCTGCATATAATATGCCCAAAAATTTGCTCAAATCAATTGCAAAAATCTGTCAATAATATGCCAAAATCAACTGCAAAAATCTGTTAATAATATGACCAAATCAACTGCAAAAATCTGCCCATAATATGCCTAAAACCTGCTTAAAAATCTGCCTAAAGCCTACTTAAAAACCTGCTTAAAAATCATAAAAAGAATGTCCATTGACAAACAACTTACTTAGCATACTAAATAATAAAAAGAGCATAGAAACAAAAATAATCAAGTTTAAATATTTCAATACAAAAAAACTAATACTGCTAAAAACAGAAATCAAAATCTATTATCCGCTCTTCCATATCAATGCCGTTCAACCCACATTGCCACTTCAATCTTCAACATGTAGAGATCCCAACAACTCTACAAAACATTAAAACAAACAACAATCATTAGTAATACAATATAAAAATTACATCCTACAAAATTATGATATGAAAACTGTGGTGACATTTATATTCAACACAAATAAATGAGAAAAGCGCAATCACTAAGGAAAATAAAGAACATGAATTGCCAATCACACAATACACTATGTACGTGGTTCAGCAAGAATGCCTACGTCCACGGTGGTGCAATCTGTATTATTTCTATATACTCCGGGGAGCGTTTACAGAGAATACAGCGCGTGCCTCTTACCCTAGGCTTAGGGTTTATTATATATTTGTTTTCTTCGGGGAGTGGGGGTGTTGGACTCCCCCACGTCCATCTTTCTCTCCTGGAATCTCTCTATACGAGATTCTAGGAGAAGACTAAGTCATAACTGAATTTAGTTAAGGTGCGAAGGTTTTGGACTTTGTGTCGTTTTTATTAGGCTACTCGTCCGGCCCATGATGGCAAATCTGGGTACCCACAATTGCCCCTAAAGTTGTTGGGCCACAATTTGGGCTCAATAGATTTAAATGATTTGTCATAATGGCTCTTTTGTAAATCGTGTAACTCCTTTCAAAGTTGAGAACTGATTTAGGCGACAGTTGCTTCGTGTCCTGTGCGCGATGATTGAGAGCATTTAAAAGTTATTTTGAGCAGCGTTTCATAGTTGTCGTTTCAAGCTTCTTAGTATTCCCCCATCTTCTGCGAGTTTTAGTGATTGTGCCCTCTTCTCCAGGGCTTTATTTCCTCTGCTTTCGACCTCCCTCGTCATCTGGGCTTGTGATCTTGCATCATCCAAGTCAAACTTTCATCTCGTAAGTCTCCTTTGCTCTTTCTATGTTCTTTCTCTATTGAGTTTTCTTTGAATTTGTAGTTTAGGGTTTACAAATGACAAAGATAGGTAATAGATCAGTGTCTGAGTTTAGGAAGTTTTACAATATCCCAGAGTGGGTAGAGATTGAGTGCGCCTCTCTCTCTAAAAATGTTAAAAAGATAGAGGGAGCTCATTAGATTCATGTCTTGTTACTTTTCCAAGGGGGGCTTACTTTTCCTCTAAACAATTTTTGTCCATAGAATAAATCAATTCTATGGCACTAAATTAGGGCTCATTGAAGTTTGTTTTTGTTATTCCTTCTCTCGAACGGGCACTGGTCTTTTCTACCTCAAGGCCAGGAGTCCTGACAGGGTATTGGTAGTAAATTTACCTGATTCTCACAAGGACTACTGGCAAGATGGCTTCCGTACTAGGAATTGGCAGTTCTCCCCCCAGACTGAAGGGGCGAGGTCTGATAGATTCACTGTTCCCTTTTATGGGGAAGAATATATAGGTAGTCTTTACTCTGCTCTTTCGATCTCTTTGTTAATGTGTGATTTTTCTGATTCTTTCCTGTTTTCTTTTCAGCGAGGACAAAGAACTTGGAACCTGCCCTCAGCAAGGTCCAAGCTGCCGAGCTAATTAAAGCTTGGAATATCAGGGAATCTCTGGCTGATGGTGAACATCCCCAGTCTGCTTCTTTCCTATTAAAGTACAAGAACATTGGGTCCAGTTTCATTGTGAGGCCCGTGGATAGCGTTCCTGACTTAGATACTTCTGAAGAAGTTGCTGCCAATCCCATTCAGTTGGACGAGGAAGGGAGAAGTTCTGAGAGTGATATCAGAGGAAGTACTGAAGGTGGTTCTGGTGAAGCGAGCTCCAGTAGTGAAAGTTCCTCTATCTCAGAGGAGGTTTCTGAGGCTTAAGAGTCTTAGAGTACATCCAGCAGTTCTAGCGAGAAAATGGTTCCCCTTAGGAGAAACTTGATTCGTGATGATGATGATGAGAATGATGTGCTTCTTGCTCAGAGGTTGAAGAAGAAGAAATCCAGCAGTGGGGCAGTTGCCACTGGTTCTCATTCTACTACTCAGGAGCAGGAGAAGAAGAGAAAAGAAGAAGAGCAGTTGAGAGAGAGAGAGAGGAAAAAGGAAGAGGAGAGGAAGAAGACTGAAGAGAGAAAGAAGTTTGAGGAGAGGAGGAGGGTAGAGAAAGAGAAGGAGATGGAGGAGGAGAGGAGGAAAATGGAAGCGAGGACGAAGGCTGGGCAGGTCTTAGTTCCTGTGTCTGCATTAGTAGAGGGGGCCTCGGTTACCATCTCTCCTCAACTGGCCCTTGCGCTGCTCGAGAGAGCAGTCCTTCCTGCTCACCGACAAAGGGCAATGGGGACTGACCAGTTAGCCTTGCAAGTGAGTCAGAGGCTAGCCTTAGTAAGTTTGTTTCTTTTTTTTGATACTTGTAGAATCTTATTTGTTTCTCCCTTCTAATGCCTTCCTTTATTTACAGTTCGTGATTGACTTTGCCATGCTCTATCACTCTCGTGACGAGCTGGTTAATAAGAATGGTGAGTTGGAGAAGCAGAACGCTGCTCTGAAAGTGAAGAGTACCAAGCTCGAGGTTAGCTTGAAGGCCGCTGATTCTGCTCGGACGTCTTCTGATTTGACCCTTATTAAAGCCCATCGAGAGAGGGAGGCCGCGGTCAAAGAACTTAACGAATTACGGCAGGCCTATGATTTGGTCTGCTCGAATAAGCTAGCGGTGGTGGAGGAGAGCAAGGTGCTGACGAGAAAGCTGAAGTAGAAGGAGTCCGAGGCAGCCACTATTACGGAAGATTCATACAACTCTGGGTGGTCTACCGCATATAAAGATGCTGAGGTTCAGATAGGCTACATCAGCCGTCTGAACTTCAAGAAGGGCTGAAACAAGGCCCTCTTAGCTGCCGGGTGGATGTTGTCTCTCCTTTGTTCGATGAGCACAATCCAGGCCCAAAACCTATCGTAGATGAAGCTTCTGCCCCAGCCATCGAAGGTGTTGATCCTGCTTCCCAGTCAGTTCCTATTAATGCCCTATCTTCTCGGGTGATAGAAGCTGTCCTTACTGAGGGAGATGTTCCCACTGCTACTGACAATGGGAAGCAGCCAGCTTCTTCTGAACAACCCGAGGTCGCCAGCTAGTTTATTCTTAAGATTGATTTTGTATTTTTTCTTGTAATGTTCCTTTCTGTTTCTCAATGTACTCTGATCCTTGGTGTATTAATGAAATGAAAAGACTTTTTCCCTCAGTACACTGATTCATTTTATCCTTTACTACTCTTTTATGGCCTGTAGTCAATTGATGTAGATGACTATATACTAGCCACTTCTCAATTGGGAAGGATGCTTGGTCCTGATGTGAGTCCTCAAGTTCATCATACCTTCTTAAAAATTTGCAAATCGTTGCGATTGAGGAGTAAGCGTTTCATAGAGAAGATGGAGCTTGTTGTTAAGCTGAAAGATAGACTTCAGGAGATGGAGGAAGTTGGAGCTTCTGTTCAAAAGGAAGTGAATACTCTGAGAGCAAGACTCCTCGATGCTACTGAGGTTAACCAAGTCGGAGAAGTTCTGCAATAGGAAAATGAGTCCTTGAGGAGGGAAGTGTTGCGCCTCATGGAGTATGCGCTGAGCACTGCGCCTCATATTTTAAGGGGTTCTTCCTCATCACGAGCTGGCAAAGGACCAAGTGATGTCCCTCCAATGCTGCGAGGTTCTACCCCATCGACTGTTCCGCGAGCTGGTACAAATGCAAAAAGCCCAGCTAGGGAAATGGATGAGCTCCGTGAAGATATCCGTCGAGCATACGTAATTGCTGCTGGGCTTCAAAGGGATGTCAAACGGCTGAGGCATCTGTTTAAGAGAGGACCTCAGCGCGTATGGGCTGATGGTTACGACCAAGGTTAGGTAGATGCTCCGACGAGGCTGACAGAGTTTGAAGATCTGGCCTTTATCAGGGGATGGTTGAGTGCCCTAAGGGAGCTGCAAGTTCCAAGGAACTCAACAATTTGGTATCGTCACGAGATCTCTCCTTCCACTTTAAGGCCTAACCCCTTCAGGAGGGATGATCAGTGGATCCTTATCGATGCCATCCCTCGGCAGCTATTAGAGTCAGATGCGAATGAGGTCGGGGAGGAATTAGCTCCTCATTCGGATGACGATCGAAGGTCATAAGTGGCTGATTATCTTGCTCAGAGACCTCAGCCTCATTAAGATTTTACCAGCTGTAACTCTGTATACATATGTAATGAAGCAACGTAATATTGATGTTTTGGGCGATCTCGACGATTAAACATGGGTTGTACATTTTTGTTGTAAATGTGATTAAGTAATATAAAATTTATGTTTTGGACGAACTGGCCGACTAAATAAGTGTTCTATATTTTTTATATCTCTTATTCTTTGCTTAATAGTCTTGGGCCTCTCATGGCCGACTACATTGGTAAGTTTGCATTATCGAGTAAATGTCCCTCCAGTCCAGTATGCTTATGAGATACCATTCTTCCTTACTTTACCTTTTAGGTTGTGTTATCACACTCCCTTAGGCCTAAGTGTGGCAATTGGCGAGGACACACCTGGTGTTGGATGCTCTATCCGATCAGAGTTTTGTTAACCAAACATTGTTTGGCGACTAATTTAACTTGGCCGCATTACCTAAGGATCTCTTGTAGGGATTTATATATTGACAGGGGCAATGCTAAGAGGTTGTTCGTGCTTAATAATGAAAACCTGAGGAGGGTGTTTTCCCTTCTATCGCGTATTGAGTAGTGTGCCTGTCGCTTGGAAAGGGTGTGCACGTTATAAAGTTCATATATTAGTTAACTGATACCTCATAGGATGCAACTGCCAAATAACTTTTATTAATCATAAGTAAATGAGCTGCCATTTTCATAAATCTGGTAAAAAGCGAAAGAAAAAATTAGAAATAGAATTTCTTAAGATTTACCGCATTCCATGCTCGGGGTATTTCTCTGCCCTCCAGCGTTTCTAAGTGATAGGCTCCTTTCAGATCATCTCTTGTTATCTTGAATGGTCCTTCCCAGTTTGGCCCCAACTTTCCATCTGATGGTTTTACTGTGTTGCCAAGGACTTTCCTTAGGACATAGTCCCCAACTCAAAATGCCCTCGGATTGACCTTCTTGTTATAGTGTTTTGCGAGCTGTTGCTGATAGCTCGCTAGTTTCACTACGGCAAGTTCTCTGCGTTCATCGGCTAGGTCGAGTTCAACGAGCAATGCTGCATCATTCTGGCCCTGGTCGATGAGGGTGGACCTCATAGTCGGTAGTCCTGCTTCCAATGGGATGACTGCTTCCATTCCATACGTTAGTGAGAATGGAGTTTTCCCCGTTTCCCGATGTGGGGTAGTGCGGTAAGCCCATAGAATATGCGGTAGTTCGCTCACCCATGCGCCTTTGGCTCGCTCTAATCGTTTCTTTAGCCCATCAATCACCATTTTGTTGAAAACCTTGGCTTGACCGTTGCTCCGAGGATACGCCACCGTGTTGAAATAGTGTCTGATCCCGTGTTCATTGCAGAAGTTTTGGAAATGGTCACTTTCGAACTGTGTTCCGTTGTCAGTGATGATGGTTCTGGGGATTCCCAAATGGGTAATTATGTTTTTCCATATGAATCTCATCATATCTGCATCTCGGATGTTTTCCAGTGGCTCTGCCTCGATCCATTTGGTGAAGTAATCCGTTGCGACCAACAGATACTTGCGATTGCCGACGGCGGTAGGAAGGGGTCCTACGATGTCCATTCCCCATTGGACGAAAGGCCAGGGGCTGGTGAGTGATCTTAGGTCGTTGGAAGGTTAGTGAACCATAGGGGCATGTAGTTGACATTTCTCACATTTACGAGCGTATACTGCTGAGTCTTTTTGCATATATGACCACCTATAGCCTTCCTTCCACTACACCAAAATGGCCAAATTATCACCTTTCAGCCAGCCACCCTTGTCACGGTCATTGACCGTGACAACAAACACGCATTTTATGTCACGGTCATTGACCGTGACAAAGAATTTTCACGGTCAAGGACCTTGACACGACCATGACAATGTCTTCAGTAAAAAAAGCCCTAGACTTTTTTTCGCACCGTTTTTTGGTTTTTCCCTCTCTTTCTCTCTCTCTCTAAGGTATATTTTTTTCCTCTCTTTCTCTTTCATTTCTATATGTATGTGTATGTGCGTATATATATGTGTGTATATGTATGTGTATATGTGTGTGTGTGTGTGTGTATATATGTGTGTGGTGGTGTGTGGTGGGGGAGGGGGGCAGGGGGTGGTGGGGGTGGGGTGGGCTGTGTGTGTACATGTGTGTGTGTGTGTGCAGGCGTGGTGGGGGAAGGGGGGAGGGGGTGTGGGGGGGAGGGGGAATGGGGTGTGGTGGGGGTAGTGTGGTGTGGCTTGTGTGTGTGTGTGTGCAGGTGTGTGTGTGGCGGGGGGGGGAGGGGGG